>OZ008368.1:274089980-275514128 GCA_963931995.1 Phaonia tiefii
ATTCAATCTAATCTAACTGAGTCTAATCTATTCTAATTAAGTTAAATTCTTTTTATCTTCTTAACTGAATTGAACTGAATTGAATTGGTTTTCATTGAAAAGAATTGGATATTTTTATTGGTGTTTCAATCTCAAAAATTTCACAGCTGTATTTAAATTTAACAATAACGTTTTATTATTTTTAAATTAAAATTGTACGAAGATTACATATTTCGCCAACGAGTTCGATTTTTTGCCTTATCTCTGCCCTTAGTAATGCCAAGTGTTCGCAGGGATTCGACAACCTGATCCCTCCAGCGGAGTCTTGGTCTTCCTATGTTTCGTCTTCTTCCGAGATCGGTTTCGAAAACCCTTCGTGCTGGTTCGACTTCATCCATTCGTGGTCATCTATAACGTGCAATCGCATTATATTGACCCGCTTAACTATATCAATGTCGGGATATAGCTCATACAGCTCATTTGGGCAACTGAATTTTAGTTTTGGAATGTATGTATTTGCAGTAAACAAATATCTATGATTATGAGAAACATAAAACGTTTCATAACCGTATAGAAAACGGAAGCTCTCATTCAAATCCGCGTGTAGTCAACCTTTTTTACATTTCATTCAATTGTATTGGTGGGTTTGTACACGCGACTAATTTGGATGCGGTTGGAGTTCCGAGTTCAGTTCTTACTATATTTTCGTAAACAATTTATTCTTTTTTCAGATATGTTTGTTGCAGAGAGTTTTGTTAAAATAGTCGAAATATCAAAATTTCGGTCCCGAGCAATTATAAGTACAAAGTAATTGTTTTCGCACGAAATATCTTTGGCATAACAACGCTGTAATTGACTTTGTTTACAAAATTTTCGCATGGAATTGAACACCAAGCAAATGAAATGTGATCGCAATCTTGGGTTCATGAAATTTTCGATATTTAGCGTGTTTTGTTATTTCCCGCTAAACTAAATTTTCGACGACTTTGTACGGGAAGCCGCTTAAAATCGGTGAGTTCCCAATACGATGTGGTTTTAAAATTAGTTTAGCAGGGAATAAAAAATAAAAAAACAGGCCTATTGTTACACATGTACTTCTCATGGCAACCAAAATTTCTTAAAACCTGAATACTAGTTTTCAGCAGAAAATAATATCACAAAAATTGAGAATACTGAGATTATACTTTTTTTGATAATACTTTTGAATGGGAGTGTAACCTCACAATTTAAGCAACTCTTAAATTCAAATGCGAATTGACATTTGCACTTATTCTTTCCCTGAAATGGAGTTGTATCCAGGTAAGTGATTGGAAGTCTGCGGGTCTATTTGCCGAGTTATTACTGGCATTTCTCTAAGAGGAACATCTTAGCACCAGGATTTGATTGTTTGTTTTTCTGGGATGAAGATAGAAGCAATTAAAGAGAGAAAATAAAAACAGAAACTTTTACGATAAACGGTTTTAATTTGGGGGGAAACGTTTCAACGGTTGTGTTCAACAGTCAGGAGGACACAAAATCAATGTGTGTTCGAACTCACGGATGATGTGTTAACACCTTTTTGCTACACGGTACCTGTTCGATTTCTATGAACACATTAGTAAATGTTACATTGGAAAATAAAAAATAATAGTTTTTTTGTATACACCGGGCAATGCTGAACATCAAATGACTCGCTTTGTTTGACCATAGCAACAACAACGAAACAACCAAACACACAACATCAGAAGTAGCTGACGTATACGTGTTTCACATAACCAAATGTTTGCCATATCAACAGCAACGAAAAAGCCAAACACACAACATCACACATGCTTTGTACGAAGTAGCTGACGTATTAGTGTGTCTTTCGTCGACTGCGCAAGCCCATGGGCTTGCAAATGAAATTTTGCGTGGCTATGCTTTATATCTCCGTTCAACAACAGCAACAGACACATGTACATACATACATTATTATGGTAATACATACGCTATAGACACAATTTCGTTTGCCTCACCCCTGCCACACCACTCTTTCATTGCTCGGTCATTTTTGTTTAACACGTCATTATTCTCTTTGGCAGTCGCAGAAAATCTGGTTTTAGCAACAGCATAAAATCTGGTTTTAGCAGCAGCATAAAATCTGACTTTGATAGATTTAGTCCCTATACGCCGCTATAGATGTTAACACATCAAAAATATTTTTGCAGGAAAATTTATTATTTGCGGTGAGCGACCTCGTTTTTACTCTTTGCCTGGATTATAGGGTATAAAATGTTCTACCTGAACTGCAATTACTTTCGAGTGTAAAAAGTTGACATTCATTTTGGCGAATGCGCGAGAATAAAACCAATAAACATCAAAGCGCCATAATGTCAATTATGAAACAGAATCACAAGTACGTTCATACATAGTTTTTCGTACATACATACGTATGTATGTGTATAAATGTTAATATGGTTAGGTGTCTGTCTGACTGTCAGTTAAATATGTCATCATTGTCGTTAACTTCTTCGCCTGACTGGGCTCACTACTTCTTAGCCGTTTCTATGGATTTTGTCTGATATCATCAAAGATTGAATGGCGACAAGGTTGATGGTGAATGGATGGATATTTGGAATTGTCAATGTACTAATGTGTACGAGTACTTTATGAGTGAATTTATAAGTTCCACTTGATAATCGCATAATTGTCTATAGTTTTATTTGATGTTTAACAAGTCTTGCATAAAAACAAATCGCGGGACATTCAGGCAACAGACTTTTACTGGTTGCGGAATCGTGGCATGCATTAGGAATTGTGAGGCAAATGGGCAATAACGATTCGTATGTGTGATCTATTGTGAAAAGGAAGTGATGGTTTCAATGACAGGAAATTGAAAGTGAAATGATGAATAAATTATAATTGGTGCTAAATATAAGTAATGGGCACTCAAGTTTTTGAACTTGACATTGATACGTGATGATGGAAGATTAGAGTTTGACCACATCCTGTGAATGTGGCAAATAAAAAAACCTTACTAAGACAGACTTTGGAGTGATCAAAGATATTATTTTATATAATTATAAATATCTAAATATACAATAAACTATCCTGTCTTAGCTGCAAGAATTCAATTCATGGCAGAAAGAGAGGACTCACATTGTATATTGTGAATGACCATCAAAAACTTTCAAACGTTTTTTATACGAAGGTACTTTTCCCCTACCAGTCCCCTACCAGCCGTTGAAGTTTCGGTCTCTAGTGTATTTTGATCAACATGGGGCTCAAACGACGTATGATGGTGAGCATATCGCACCCTAACTACACAAAAGTCATAACTCCAAATGTACAAATTAACACTAGAGGAAGAAAATTGGTTTCTTTAAGTTCAAAAAGTAGGAAATCGCTCAATAATATACATATTGATGCTGGATTTTTTTTTGATGAAAGGGAAGAGAAACTGTCGCCAGATTCTTACACTGGATAGAACTGGTGCTTGGTTAGTGTTTTTTTGGCAAAAAAATCAGATCTTTAAATTTTGAATTGTTAGGGTGAAATATAAAGTATAAAATTTTTTTGACGTTAGGGTGAGATATATAAAAATAAAATTTTCAAAATTTTATTGTTACGTTTCCATAATTGCATGTCAGCCAGTTTCAATTTTAAAATTTTTCTCGAACCCGAACCTATTTCCAAAGATTAACCCCTCGCTGCACCAAATTTCAATTCATTGGCTCCTGGCCCGCTACTGAAAACATATCCCCAAAATGTAAAGATAACTACATCTCATTGGAACGAAGTTCCTTACCGCACGTTACGGGATGGGGGATAAATGAAAAAAATTAAACAACTTTTGTTTTGACACTATTATGCTATGCTACGACCCACTATTATCAACTATATCGTTTACTTTTGTTTTGGTTTGTGTCTATACTAACTAGATGTCTCACATATGTTGGGAAATTTCTTGCTTAAAGGGAAGTTTTCTAGGTAGAACCTGTAACCAATATTTCGTATATATTGTAGTTTTGAACCCACTAAAAAGTAAATTTAGAAAACCAAAGTGAAAGAAGTTTAAAAAAATAACACTTTCTTAAATAAGTGCCTTTTCTTAAAAAAAGCAAATTTTGTCAAAAAAAATACTTATTCATATTCTTAAATAAAGATCCTTTTCTTAAAAAAGTAACTTACCTTAAAGAAGTACCTATGCTTACAGAAAGTACATTTTCCTACAAAAAGTAAATTTTCTTAAAAAAAATATTTGTATGAAATTTTGTGTACATATCGGGTAGGTCTCAGAATCGGCCAACATCTATTTTTCATACCCCTAAATGATAAGCGTGACCCACCCCAGAAATCAGATTTGTCCGACTGCGAAACACAGATTGTCAGACTGCGAAAAAACACACACTGATGTAGCGGCAGCGAATAATTGTCTTGTGTGGGTGCGGAGCTCTCTCAGGGCAAAGAGAATAATGATGTTGCTATACGTATTTAAAAATGAGATAGCAAGAGGTAAACGAAAATTGTGTGAATTTGTGTAGCGTATGTACGAACAAAACCATGTATGTATGGACATGTGGCTGCTGCTTTGCATTCTCTTTGTTTTTTGTGTGTATAAAATAAGAAGTATTAAGCAAGAAAATAATGACACTTGCCTTTAAATATTTGTAAGTGTTATTAAGTATTAATATTATTTATATGAAACGTCATCATATGATTGAACTCCTTTTTTATTATTCTGAAAGGTAAGTCAAATAAAATATGGGGGCGGAGCACTCTCAGACCAAAGAGAATAATGACGTGTTTATACGTACATATGTAACAATGAGATAGCAAGAGAGCAACGAAAATTGTGTGAACTTGTTTAGCGTATGTATGAACATAACCATGTATGTATGAACATGTGCTGTTCCTTTGCATTCTCTTTGTTTTTTGTGGCAATAAAACGAAAAGTATTAAGCAAGAAAATAATCACACACGTGCTTGCACTGGTCGTTAAATAATTATAAGTATTAATATTATTTAAATGTTACGTCATCATATGATTGAACGCTGTTTTTTTTTACCAATGTAACATTTACTAATGTGTTCATAGAAATCAAACAGGTACCGTGTAAAAAAAGTGTTAAAACATCGACCGTGAGTTCCGACACTCAATGGATTTTTTTAAATAAGTACATTTTCTTAAAATAGTAAATTTTCTTAAAACAAATGGCATTTTCTTAAAAAACTAAATTTTCTTTACAGAGTAACTTTTTTGTGAAACAAAATAACTTTGCATTGGATAATTACCTACTCTTAACCTATTCTTGGAAAAATTACCAATTCTAAAAAAAATACCATTTCTTAAAAAAGTAAAATTTTCTTCAAAACAAGTACCTTCTCTTAAAATAAAACCTTTATTTAAACGAAATCCTTTTCTTAAAAGTACATTTTCTTAAAACCAAAAGAATATATTTTCTTTTCTTTTCTTGAGATAAGTAGCCTTTCTCAAAATAAGTACATTTTCTTAAAAAAAAATTATCTTTAAAAAGTACCTGTTCTTCTAAAAAGTACTTTTTTGTAAAAAAAATTTATAATCTTATGACGCTTTCTTCCAGAAACTACTTCTTAAAAATAGTACCTTTTCTTAAAAAAAGCATTAGATTTTAATGAAAGAAGTACCTCTCTTTAAAAAAGTACCTTTTTGGGAAAATGTAATGTATATTCTTACAAAATTATTAATATCCTTTTAAGAAATAAATTCTATAAAAAAAATTTTTCTGAAAAAAAGGTTTACCATTTTACAAAAAGTTTCTTTTCTTAAAGATCCATTTAAGTTATCGTATTTTCCAACAGGCGCCTTAGACGTGTTAGAAGTAACTACTTCATAATATATAGCGAAAGGAATTCCAACCGGGTGTCTCTTGACACATCATGCATTTTAACATAATGCAGAGTGGGGCGCGAATCGTGCAAAAAATGTATCTGTGCGACTAATCGGCGTATTTTTATTTTGTTTCGTAGGATAGTATTTGGATTTATTAAAATTAATGCTTGTGATACCAAAGAGAGAATTTGAGTTTGGCGGCATACCCCCGAGTAGATGGACCATTATTAGGTGGGTAAAGATAGTTACCGAATCTGGAAGCATCGGACGAAGGCCGTACCATCGAGATCCCTATGTTCAGGCTCAAGACACAATCACAGTTGTAGCATCGTCAGTTCAGGTAAATCCAAGCGTTCGAAATTTATCGGCGCAATTTGGAGTTAGATAACGTCATTACAACGGATAATTAATGATGACGTAAACTTGTTTCCATACGAAGTACAAACTACAACCCTGTTCGCCTGGAATTTTGCCAATGTTTCCATAATTGAATCGACAATCCCCAAATAACTTAATATCCAGTAACTCCACTTTCCTCTGGTTCCAAGGGCCACCTGACACCAGAATTTTTTAAGGCGTTATGTCGCACTGCAAATGATGAAAAGAAAGCTTCACGTATGATAATGCTGCAGTCAATTGCAACGCGAGTTGCAACTGAGCGGAATAGGGTAACAGATAGGAGGTAAACCGTCTCTTTAGGCGTACGAAACGGCAGTGGAGAAAGAGCGAGAGTTAGAAAATGGAAACACACAGAAGGAAGAACGAAGCCCGAAAATTCTACAAAAAGGTTAAAAACAGGGCCCCTTCTGTAAAGACAAGGACGGAAATCTTATAGCAGATGTGCAGAGCATGTCGGAAATACGGAGAAATCATTTCTCCGCTGTACTGGTGCATAAGATATCGATGAGACGACGTCGACTTCCCCCCTTCTAACCAAGACGAGGTCAGAACAGCTGTTGCACGGCTTAAGAACAATAAAGCGGCAGGAACCGATGGACTACCGGCGGAGCGGTTTAAGGATGGCGGTGATGAGCAGATGAGGCGGTGATGATTTGGATAGACTGCATGCCAAGTGATTGGAGTCTCAGTGTAATATGCGCCATGTTTAAACAGGGTGACCCGAGTCTCTGTGCCAGCTATCGTGGAATAAGCCTTTTATCCATAGCATATAGGGTTCTATCAAGTATAATGTGCGAAAGACTAAAACCAATTATCGCTGATCTGATTGGACCATACCAGTGTGGCTTTAGGCCTGGAAAATCGACAACTGACCAGATTTTCACGCTACGCCAAATCCTGGAGAAGACACACGAAAAACAAATCGACACCTATCATCTATTTATCGATTATAAAGCGGCCTTCGATAATCCGATAGGGAAGAAACTCTATGAAGCAATGTCTGAGCTTGGTATTCCTGTAAAACTCATACGCCATTGCAGGAAGACCTTGACGAACACCAACTCCGCAGTGAAAGTTGGTAAGGATCTTAGCGAACCTTTCGAAACCAAGCGAGGCCTTAGGCAAGGCGACAGCCTATCGTGCGATCTCTCTAACATCTTAATGGGCGTCATTATGATAAAGGCTGCAGTTAGTATGAGTAAAGCAAGAGTCACATGCTGCTCGCGTATGCTGATGATATCGATATCATTGGGCGCACAATTAGAGAAGTTACTGCGGTGTTTTCAAGACTTGAGAAGGAGTCAGCAAAAGTGGGCCTGACAGTAAATTAGCACAAGATAAAATTAATGGTTTTAACGAGCACGGCCTCCACGCGATTAGACCTAAGCGTGCACCGTTAAAATTTTCAGGTGATGGATGAATTTATATACCTCGGATCTGCTGTAAACAAGAACAACAACGTCAACCTTGAGATCAATCGGAGAATTGTGTTTGCCAAAGGATTTTATTTTGTGCTAAGCAAGCACTTTGGAGGTAAAGCCCTCTCTGGAGTGGAAAAAGTCCAACTATACCAGACTCTCATACAACCTGTCTTGCTTTATGGCGCAGAATGCTGGGTCTTATCACAAGCAGACGAAACATCTGTAGGAGTATTCCAGAGAATAATACTCCGAAATATGTATGGCTCTATAGTGAATAATGGCGAGCTATATCCCTACGTGACAAAATAACGCGATGGCGCTGGCTAGGCCATGTCAGTAGAATGGATGAAGACGAACTAGCACGAACGGTTTTCGAAACCGAATTCGAAAAAAGACGAAAAATGGAGGGATCAGGTTGGCGAATCCCTGCGTACACTTGGTATTGCCAACTGGAGAGATAAGGCATAAGATCGAACTGGTTGGCGAAATATGTTATCTTCGTTTCCTGATCCCTCGGGGTTGTTCGGGACCGGATAAGTAAGTAAGTAAGCCCGCTTCATTACCTCTGCCTTTATTGCCTATTACAGAGGACCTCACCGAATGTTGATAACGAAGCGGGAACAAATTATCCAGTACGGCTATCTGACGTCACCGAACCGGTAGCCCCAGACCACTTATCGTCGCTCACAGCCCACGAACGCTGTGCGGTGCCCATGTGATTAAAAATCTCTCATGTGTACTTAAACAAGGCGAGGTTATGACCCAAATTCTAAACAGTTTCTGTTCTGAACAGGCGATTGTTGTACAATAGTAGCACACACTGCCCAACGAGCCATAGACGTTCGCTAATGCAAATGCTGTCAAATATATAAATATTCAATTGAAGTTATACAAAAATTTCCAAATTCAAGTTCCCAAATACAAGATTCATATTAAATCTGATCACTCCTTTGTATGACAAAGGCAGTATCATGTGTACAGACAAATGCAATCCATTTCTAGAGAAAACGAACTATTCATAAAGATATCGGGTCTTAATATAATTTATAATCAAATCAGAGAACCATAAAATTCAGTATTTTATAACAAAAAATAAAGGATACTCGAAAGATTGGCAAATGAAATAACAATGACTCACAGACATAAAAAGTTTTTCTTTGTCGTTCAAAAGTCTTATGTATGTTAGTCTCTTGGACCCGTCTTCCTGGCAAAAGGAGTGCATTAAATGCGGCTCCACCAGAATCTTTATGAAATTTTATGCAACTCACAAATAATGTGAAACCCAAATGAACGCAACTCATTAACGGGTCCGTGTAACATTTCGTGTTTTGGCGGTCTGGCCTAAAGAGACTTTTATTGAGTTTGGCAACAAAACATTGCAACACAGTGCGAGTTCGTATTCAAGTATCTCACAGATATGGAATAGTTAATGCGAGTGAACAGCCCCTGTCCGTCCATTCATTCTGTGAATTGAAAAAAAAACGATGTACTGAAAGATACTTTCAGTTTATCGGTTTATAAAGTATATTTCATTGCAGTCATTAAGTACAACATTTATTTAAAATGAAATCTTAGCAACTGAACGTCGAGGAGGATCGAACAAGCAACTGAACGTACGGTCTCTCTGTATGCCTGACTGACCGAATGAGTGACTGAGCTCTCAAATGTATAGACATGGGGACCTGATCGTAAAGTGCGGCGCAGTACAGTGTGTGTGATATTGAAGTGCAAAAAGAAGTTTTAAAACTTTTGAAATGCATGAGTTTTGTAAGAAAGCATAAAGTATAGCAGAGATCAACAGAAAACAAAGATTCTTTTATGAAAATTCCTTTAATATTTGAAGCAAACCTTAGGCGCGGCTGCACAGGACTTAACGGGTTTTTCATTAAGAGCGCTAAAAAAGTGTTTTTAAATAAAAGAAACCCGGTTTTAGATACCAATGAAATTCTTCATTCCTGTGAAAGTACGTTCGATGCCATTATGTATGGAACTCGATTTCTTTTGCACGGCCATAATGGGCACGCTTGCGGAAGTCCAGACGCCGAACCCAATTTTCGACGGTTTTCAAGCATAAATCGGCCGATACTGCTGCAATTTCACGTTCGATATTCGAACGAAGTTTATCAATCGTCCCTGGCTTGTTGGCATAGACCATAGACTTGACGTAGCCCCACTGGAAATAATCTAACGGCGTCAAATCGCACGACCGGGGCGGCCAATCGACTGGGCCATTTCGTGAGACAACACGTTCACCAAACTTGGTTTCCAATAAATTGATTCTGTCATTCGCTGTGTGGCTTGTGGCGCCGGCCTGTTGGAACCACATGTCCTCCAAGTCCATATTATCCAATTGGGGCCAAAAATATTCGGTTATCATTGAACGGTAACGATTCGAATTCACCGTAATGTGCCGGTCTTGATCATCACGGAAGAAGTACGGCCCAATGACGCCGCCGGCCCATAAACCGCACCAGACCGTAATTTTTTCGGGATGCAATGATGACTCATGGATTACGTGTGGATTGGTGTCTGACCAATAACGCATATTTTGCTTATTGACGAAGCCATTCAGCCAGAAATGAGCCTCATCGCTGATTGTTGAGGCCTCTTAAAGTTGAGGCCACTGAATCCAAATTTCTGTAGTAAATTTTAATAATTTCGACTCGTTGCTGGCTCGTTTATCTTTCCATGATGAAATGGCAAACCTTTCTGAAGAGAAATGTCAAAAGAGCGGGAAAAAATATGCCGTCGTTTGCTATAAAATATGGCGTCGTTTGCTTTTGTAGTGTCTCTGTTGGAAACCCCTTTATATTTGTAATCAATTGGTAGAAAAAATGTGGGTTATGGAAATACTCATTGTATGGAAAAATGTTAAAGAAAGATTTGATATATTCGGATGCAGAACAAGCAGCTGAGAGCAAATGCGTGAAAGAGGCTTTTACTGCTTCTATAACAGTAAAAAAAAGAATGACTAAAAGTGAGCTTATCCGGTTTGTGTTGGAAATCGATCGAATTTAATCAAATTCGATGGTAGAGTATTTTTTTATTTACATCAGGCTCATCGGGCTAGCGGGACACAGCGAAATTCCAGGCAATTGCGTAGCGGATGCGTTAGCTAGGCAGGGTACTACGGCACAGGCTCTTCCAGCAAAAGAAGGTGTTAGTATGCCAATCTCTATCTGCCGTTTGCAGATCAGACATTGGGCCGATAATATGTTCAAGAACAACTGGAGACTTACTTCAACTTGAAAACAAGCCAGGGTCTTCTGGCCACAGGTGGACAAGAAGAGGACTAGTGAACTACTAAACTTGCCGAGTGGCAGGTTATCCACAATGAAAAGAACACTTACGGAACATTGTCTTGTAGGAAAACATGCCCTAAGACTGAGAAGTAGGATATTCGGAACACATTTAGTTAGCACCGTATACAGGAATATCCTGTAGGGCTTATTGACAAATTCATTGAAAGGGAAATTTGTCTAGTTGTTATAGAGGAAACTGCAGGTATCCCAATGGGCTTCTTTAGCCTAAGTGTGCCAGAGAGCGTGCTGTCTTGCAGCCTTTTTAACTAACCTAGGGCTGTCACAACCAATTGTTGATGTAATATTTCATAATGAATTTTAGAGAAAAAAATAATATATATTTTTATTAGGGTCCAGGGTCCGATGTACACCGGATAACGAATTCACCTTTTTGGTCGAAAATATGAAAAATTAGAAAAAATTTGTATATCTCGGAAACGAAGCGTCAAATCGAAAAAATATCTAATTTTTGAGGGTTTCGATATACAGCGATATAATTCGTATGGATTTTTTAGGAACGAAGTTCCTTATCGCACGTTGAGGGACGGGGGCTAAATGAAAGAAGAATTAAACAACTTTTTTTAACACTAATATGCTACAACCTCGTATTATCAACTATATTGGGTACTTTTGGTTTGGTTTGTGTCTAGACTAACATATGTTGGGAAATTTGTGGTTTAGTGGGAAGTTTTCTAGGTGGAGCCTGTAACCAATATTTAGTATATATTGTACTTTTGAACCCAATAAAAAGTAAATTTAGAAAAGCAAAAGTGAAAGAAGTTCAAAAATTAAAATTTATCTTTAAAATGTGCCTTTTCTTAGAAAAGTAGATTTTGTCAAAAAATACTTAATCTTATTTTCAGAAAGGCTATTTTTCAGAAAGGCTACTTACCTCAAGAAAAGAAAAGAAATGGTATCATCTTAAAAAACCTTTTCTTAATGAAAAATCCTTTTCTTAAAAATAAAATAATAGCTTTTCTTTTCTTTAGATAAGTAGCCTTTCTGAAAATAAGAAAAGGTAGGTATTAAAGATACATTTTAATATTTGAACTTCTTTCACTTTGGCTTTTCTAAATTTATTTTTATTGGGTTATAAACTACACTATATACAACATATTGGTTACAGGCTCCACCTAATAAACTTCCCATTAAACAAGAAATTTCCCAACATATGTGAGACAGATAGTTCATTTCTTTCTCTATGATCCAAACCGTTAGTCTAGACTCAAACCAAAGCAAAAGTAATCAATATAGTTGATAATAGTGGGTTGTAGCATAATATTATTAAACAAAAGTTGTTTAATTTTTTTTCACTTAGCCCCCATCCCGCAACGTGCTTTAAGGAACTTCGTTCCAAAAACAGCTACAACTCAGAAACGGTGCATCCTAATACAAATGTAATAATTTTTTTTACCTCTACAGGAGTCTTTAGCCAATGGATGCCTTCATAAGGCATCGAATACTTAACTTTGTAACAAGTGTTTTTGTAAAAGAAACTAAATTATGTTTACAACGACTATTATTTGAACACGAATTCTAATATTGTATTTTTATGGGTTGTATCTTGCCTTTCAGATGAATGAGGTTTTAGAAATGCTAAAATGGGTTAACACACTTAATTTATGTAGTATCAATTTCTATTTAGTAAGACTAATTTTTTATGTATGGTAATTAAAAATTCTAATCAAAATTTAGACTTTAGAATTGAATTTGCAATGTCTGAATTGTTTTCCAACTAATCATTTCCCTGTGTGTAGGAATTATGCCACAAAAATTCGATGAAATAGTCAAATATTATTCCATTTAGTCCATGTCAATCAAAGCGATTTTCACCATATGCCATAATATGTATATTTATCGCCATAACGTAAATATTTATATATTGCAGCAACGCCAAAATGTGCAGAATATTTATAATGGGGTGACGAGTTTTGCACGTACACCTAGTCGAAGTTAGTAGTCGAGTTCACTATTTGTTTTCAGTTTGAATCCTAGCTTACAAGTGCATTCACAGATTTAATAGTTTGAAAAGAAGTTGTAGCAACCGTAAGTTTAGTTGTTGCCACCGAATTGCGGTTGCCATAAACAAAGTTCGGATGAAGTGATCTCGTTTCATAATTGATTCGGTTGTGCCGACTATAGCTTCAATTATATCCTTTATGTCACCAAAGTTTTCTATAATTTCGGTGGCAACAAGCTAATTTGGAGTTAATTCCAATGCAACAATCGGAATTGATACCAAACTCGGTTGCAGCACCCGAATGTACCAACAATTCTGGTGCACCAACCGAATTTGTCATCAATTCGGATGAAACTATTGCATTTTATATCAATTCGGTTGCAATGACTGAATTTGGCCCTAAGTCGGTTGCAACGACCGAATTTGGCGTCAAATTCGTTGCTGCAACCGAATTTCTCATGCATTCTGTTAGGGCAATCAAACTAATTTTCAGTTGCTACCACAACATAATTCTGTACATTTCAAACCTAACGTTTAAACATCAAACAAGATATATTATAGTATATATTGAACAAAAATTTACAATTGGTGCGGTTGTGATCACATCAAGCTTTTGTGGTTTCTGCGTTAAAAGCCCTATTTTGCAAGAATATGTCCGAATTTACAAGGGTGGCGTTCAAGTAGATGCCAACAGTTTAGTTTTTCTGGGTCGGTTGGTTGCGATATGATGCCATCGTCTTACTAAAATTCAGTTGTGACACTATCTAAATTCGGTTATGACAACCTCTAATTCGGATGTGATAACTTCTAATTCGGTTGTGACAATATCTAATTCGGTTGTGGAAACCTCTAGTTCGGCTGTGACAACCTCTAATTCGGTTGTGATAAATTCTAATACGGTTGAGACCACCTCTGATTCGGCTGTGATGATGGTTGTACCAACTAAATTCTAAAAATTTAGTTACGGCTATTTCGGACGCCTAAATCGAATTTGTCTGTGAGTGTAACCTTTTGGGACCGCTATAAACTGTAGGATTGCGTGAAGCTTACTTCTTTCACTTTGTGAGTAGTAACGGGAAATTATTTATTTTATCTAGACCTGATACTTAGGCTACCAGATCACAGTAATTTTTTTCGGGCAGAAGTCATGGCAGTCGAAAAAGTTAACATTTACTCTGATAGTCAAGCTACCATAAAATCTCTGCAATTTATATTTCTGCCTTTATAATAACTGTCCACACATGTCGGAGATATTTAGGCCTTCGAAAATCATAAATTTTCGGCCAAAGCGATTTAATTTTTTTTGATTATTTTCGTGATTTATGACCCAATAAGTGCTACGCCGCAAATAATTGAACATTTTTGTACATTTTCCCCATTTTGGGTAATATGCACAGATTTGATTTCTACCTTAAATCTTTTAAAAGTTAAGATATGGAATCAACACTTATCATACGTTTCACCAATCCATTCCGCCCTCATTTGTTCGGCCCTATGCAACCCTTTTGAATTACGATCAATTTTATGAACTCGTATCAGTTACAGAATTCACGCATACTACACTATTGTTGCACCTAAACAAATGGTTTCCCATTACATCTCATGAAGGGATTGAAGGGAGCTTCTCACAAGCACTGAGCTGTGGGCTTTCTAGTTTTATACTCACTGATTGGGACCAATAATGCCCAAAAATATTCGTTCCAATTACGACAATACGAACGTTATAGAGGAACAAACCGAAATAATGGGGGTTATGCCCATCTCTACTTACCCTACAGTTGAAAATGGGAACTGTGGGTTAGCACTAACCATACATAGTGATAAAGACCCTTATGGCCACTTTTTCAGTCAGTGGTGATCTTCGTTTCTTTGTAAAATTGTGGTTAAACATCGAATTGTGTTTTTTAGTCATTGTTTAACTATGATTTAACCACCCAATGTTGGTTGGTTAACTTATAGTCAGAACCATATTATTTTGACAATCAAATTACTGAGTGTCAAAGGGAGAAATGAAGATTGTATAAAATACATGTTCTAGATTTGTGTATTATACACATACGTTGAGTCTAGATCGTTAAGTTGTTGCGCCTATATAGTTTTTTACACATTTTTGTTAAAATGACTTCGAGTTTATGCATCTATTTCTTATTTTACATAATTCCATTTTGTTTGTTGTTTTGGTATTTATCCCAAAACACACGTTTTTCCAATAAGAATACAAGGGCTGCCATATTAGTTGACAATATGGCGACTTACATTAACTCACCACTGAAAAACAAAATGCAAAGTTAACCTCTAATTAACTTAGAATTAAGATTAAGTAATCCGATAGTTAACTACCCACTTAAAGACTGGCCATTAGTAGAATAGAATGATAGAAATCCGGGTGGCACATCAACTGCCATCAATCTGAACCAGTAGCATCTCAATTGCCCCAAAATACCCAGATGCCCGCTTAATTTATTAACGTTGGCCATTGGGGCGCGAAAGAAATACATTTAATTGTTACCTGAAGTGTAAGCGTTATTTTTGTTGTTTTTTTTTTGTACAATTTTGCATGATAATGATTGTTGATATTTGCCAAAACAAAAACAACAACAACAATGACATCAATAAGTACAAGTTGTTTGTTGTACGACGTTGTATTGTTAATGTAAACGTTGCGTTGCAGTAGCAATTCGGACATCAATTGCAACAACAGCAACTGCATGACAACAACAACCGCATGACAACTGCAAAATTATGTTTCATACGTTTTATATGTATGTAAGTTGTTTGTCGTACATGCACTTGTTGTTGTGATTATGTCTAAAAGACACCCACTGTTAACAGAAAGAAGTCATATAGTGCAAAAGTACGAGAGCGGTGTAAACATTAAAAACAAACAGAATATGAAAATTATAAATCAAGAAGATGAAGAAATTGTAGTGCCCTTTGATGTTATATCACTGTTTACCAACATTTCCATTTAGATTGTAATACGCATTATTCTTGAACAGAGGAAAAAGATAATGAAATGTAATCCCAGAGACAAAGTTTCTTGCTGAAAATAAAGTTGACAAACTATTGTCCAATGCCTCCGCTGAGGAGCCGGAGTCTGGGATATTTATTTCTTTAAAATCGATATTTATCGAAAAAAGTAATTTTTTAAACTATTTTTATGGTTTTTCGTTTACCTACTTATACAGTAAGGGTATTTTTTTCTAACCCGCTAAGGTAAATTATAGCTTAATTTGTACGGGACAGCTAAGCGATATTAAGTGCCATTTCAATTTCCCACTTAAATTCCGACTTCCAATGTTACCACATGTTCAATTTCAAGAAATGACAACAAAAAGTTATATTAGACAAATTCTGTTATCATTTCGTGTGAATGAAAATGGTATCAGGAGAGACTCAAAAGCTGCAATTTGCCAAATGGCTTACACATGGTAAGTTCATTAAAATTCGCCCTTATTTTGGTTATTGTCGTCGAAGTCGTTGTCGTTTTTATGTCAACATCTTCGTCACATCAACGCTAGTTTGGTATTCTGTAACTGCCTTAAGACGACGTCGACTGGTTATCGATAACCTATTAAAAACATATACAGGGTGGCCCAAAATTAACGAAGGGGTTTGAATTGCTTATAACTTTTTTTATTATAATTTGTTTTTCTTTTCCTTTCAGTATTTCGTAAAGAAGACTTGGGGAATTTAAAATGGAGCAGTACTCAATTGAACAACGTACCCAAATTGTTGAGCTTTATTTTTGAAATCAACGATCCATTGTTTTGACTCAGCTTGCATATCGTCGTTATTTTAATGTGCGGGTTGGACCCTCAGAGTCAACAATAAACCGTCTGGTTGCAAATTTTCGCCAACAAGGGGCAGTAAGGAACCTTCCTGGTGCTGGCAGACGACGAACGGTGCACACGGAGGACAATATTGAACTGGTACAGAGGAGTATTCGGGAAGGTGGAGAAACATCAACCAGGAGACGTTCGACACAACTTGGCCTCTCGCGAGCGTCGCTGCAGAGAATTTTGCATACAATAGGAATGTTTCCATACAAGATTCAGCTTGTCCAAGAATTTAAACCTACAGATTACCAGCAACGACTTGATTATGCAGTTTTTTTCCGGCAAAAAGCAGAAGAAAATCCTAATTTTGTTTATAATTTAATTATGAGCGACGAAGCCCATTTCCAATTACGTGGGTTCGTTAATAAGCAAAACTGCTGGATATGGACTACGGGAAATCCGAGAGTAGTTCAACAGCGAGAATTACACCCACCTAAGTGTACGGTTTGGTGCGGTGTTTCATCGGAAAGGATAATTGGTCCTTATTTTTTTGAAAATGAACACGGGGTCGCCGTTTCCGTCAATGGTGTCAGATATCGGACAATGTTGGACAATTTTTTAAGGCCAGCCGTTGAAAACCATCCGCAAGTATGGTTCCAACAAGATGGAGCCACAGTCCACACTGCAAGGGACACAATGGCTCTTTTACGGGACATCTTTGATGAATGAATTATTTCGCGTAGAAGTGATTTTAATTGGCCTCCGCGTTCACCGGATTTAACCGCTCCAGACTGTTTTCTTTGGGGTTATTTGAAAGGAAAAGTCTACATTAATAAGCCTAGAACCATCCAGCAATTAAAAAGCAATATACGCGACGAAACAAACAACATAACACCTGAAGTTTTGCAAGAAGTGATGGCAAATGTGTTGGAAAGAGCACCAATATGCGAAGCAGAAAATGGCCACCACTTGCGAGATATTATTTTTCATAACTAAACTAAAAATATTCCCCATTTATATACTGTATTAAAAAAAATATTAATAAATATGTCTTATATAAAAAGTTATAACGAATTCAAACCCCTTCGTTAATTTTGGGCCACCCTGTACAAAGTTGTCAATAGTAGTGAATGAAAGCAAGAAGATGAAGAACATTTTACATTTGTAGGTCTACTATTTTATTTAATTTGGTAAAAGGTTTTCAAGTTCTTCAAAAGTGTTTAATTATCGTAAGCATATGGACCCCGATTTTGAAGTTATTGGATGTAGACGCCCTATATCACCACGCGAATGGAAGTTGTGAATTAAGACGAGCTCTCCATGGGGGCACATGCAGCCTTTACTGGCCCCAGAGCTGCATGTATCGGAGACAAGGACGTAATAGAGAGAAAGAAATCTCATCAAATTGACCATGGACCGACCATTCGGCTTTCTTAAAGGATTTGAACTGTACGTTTCGTTAGCGGCCGCTTATTTGCAAGACATCAGACTAAAATGAAGACACTAAATGCATGACAGAAAGCCCGCAGGGCAGGCGTATATGTCACAATAAGAAAACAACCACTGCCTACGCAATGCATCTACTGGTGGGCGCTTGACACTGAAGACACCGATGTCTGTAGTTATAAGTGATCCCTGAAGGAACTCAATTCCAGCAGCCAATTTTGAGTCAGGGCAGTGGCCGTGCTAATATCTAATATTATTTTTCATTAACTGTTTTGAATAAGTTTAAATTATTAAAAATAATGTCAATAAATTAGCATTAAAACGAACTTCATTGCATTTACCGTCAGACAGACAACTGCACTTCAATACGTATAAAGCGGATACTGTTCTGGAACACTCCTGCATACTCTCCTTGGGGGTTTCCGTCCTCCATTAAAAGTTGCGAACTAAACACTTTAATTTGTCAAGCCATAATTCTAAAATAAAACTGGAAATTCCTTTAATTGAAAACAAAAATTACGAATTTTCTTCAAGTCGTTATCACAAATTGTGTCGACAGAAATAGAGTCGTTTCAATTCAACGTCGACGTCAATTCTAGTTACAAAATACCAAAAATAGTCGTCGTGAGTGATCGAAAATGACTACACAAATACCGATTTTCAACTGTCGTCTCAAGCCGACGTCGTTTTATGTCGACGACGACAACCGTAATAAGGGTGATTATTTTGTTTCATGGAAGACTAAATTGCAAGGATAGATTTTTATTTCCCATTGAAAACAAAATTGGAATTAAATTGTTCACAACAACGAGCGGTAAATGTTATACATATTGATCATAGTAGAATTATCTATCAGGTATAGTTGCTTAAACAGGTGTTTAAATTTTTTCCATATCACTTTTCGTTCCACTTCCAAAAATCATATGTATTTTGTTATTCTACTTTTTTGTATTCTTATATTGTTGGTATATATTTGTGTAGAGTTCGACAACTGCAACGAATGAACGAAAATAAAATGTGTGTTGTTGCTGATTTCAACTACAACAACATCTGCTGCTACCATGTATTTGTTGGCACTGACTACAAACGTGTTACCGTATCGCATTTTTTCCACCCATTACAGCAAATGTTGCCACATGTCGTAGTATTAAATGTGGATCATTTTAGTACGAAAGTCGTAAGCCGTAATAGCTTAAAGGAATAAAAAAAAACAGCTTTAGTATTGTATTAGATAAAATCAGTGTGCTTTAGACGAGAACTCCGTACGGTTTTTTGTTTGGCGTGACTTAAATTTAAGAATTTGTACATCCACCGTGTAGATCATAACTTGAAACATGCTGGATAATGAATCACTTCTTTCGGAAGGGAAAGGCAACTCGCTTGAAGTAGGGTATAGCCGTCGTTATCCGATTCTTAAATATAACTTTTACGAAACCCTGGAGTCGGAGTCCTGTCCTAGCCTTCCACTGTGTTGGAGTCAGAGTGGAGTTGTATTTTTGCAAATTGCTGGAGCGTGAGCCGTCCAATGTTGGTCAGACTTCACAATACTTAAAATATTAAATTTAGTTAGGATATATTGTGTTTTGGGACTTATAGTCAACCGACCGGATTCTTTATATGGGAGTCAACAAAACGGCCGTGGCAAATCGTCGAATTGAAACAGCACAGTATCGTTGACGTTGTGCGGGCCAATACCAAGTTCAACTACGATCGGATATATTTTGGCGGAGTTATCGTATCGTGTCAGCCAATCAGGTGACCAAAAATTGTCTTGGACAAATTGATAGTAAATGACTGCTATACCAATCTTGTAACGGCATGTCCAAATACTAGTAACGTTTTAAAAACTAAATAAAATTAACCAAACTATATTTCTTTCGGTATATTACGACTTTTTTAGAAATAACAAATATTTCCATTATTTATGGAACACGACTTCTTTCATGAAGCTGCCGCGGCTGGCTACGCAGTAGCTCATCATGCAGGTCCTATTATCCAAGACTTCGTTGACGGTTTCTGGTTCTATCTCACGGATGGCTCGGACGCTTTTAGCCTTAATGATGTGGATCGTTTATGGATTATTCGCATACCATCGGTCTTTAACGGCACTCCACAAGAAAAAGTCTAAAGGGGTCAAATCGCAGCTTCGAGGCAGCCAATTGACATAACCAAGGCTGAGGATAACACGATTGACGAACTTAGTGCGCCAAAGTTAGATTTTTTAATGCGTAGCGTTCGCCGTTGACTGAGATTGCGTTACTACCAACATTTTCGAAAATAAATGCGCCAAGCATGCGACAACTCCAAAATCCACACCAAAACTTCAGTCTTTGTGGATGCATTGGCTTCTCGACAATGATGTGCGGGTTTTCACATAGCCCGCGAGATGATGATGTGGCCCGTCAGAAAATATGATCTTTTGACCAAATTCCATGTCCGATTTGAGCTTCTGTAAGACCCAAATTGAGAAGCCGTAACGAAGTGGACGGTAGGTTGGCTTCAACACCAACTCAAACTAGATGAAATTTCCTACTACGTCTGTGATCGCAAGAGAACGCTAAGAGAGGGATGTAGAACCTTATCTGTTGCTCTATGGTTCGATGCGCTTTAAGTGGAAGAGAATCTTAGAGCATTATATAAGGGTACTTTACGGTCTCTCGATAACGACGAGGTATTAGGTCATTTCATCGACTTCGAGTCGCTGTAGTGTGTTGTTCTTTGGTTGGACATAAAACGGACAGAAATAGAAGGGAATGTGTATTTTCGTTCAATGTAACCAACATAAAACACAATTTAGGTTGGCTCACGCGGTTGCTAAATTACTATTTAGCACCAATTAGTGCCTTGAGACACTGTTTTGCACACCACATCACTCCGAATAGTCTACTTAACAGTGCCTATATTCAACATGTTAATCGGAGATACCTCATTAGATCCCCCAGATCTATCTTGAGTGTCTCAGTGAGGTTGTGTATAGTTTTTCGGCGTCTATTCATTGAAGCCCGACAACTCCACAGGAGCTGCTCCACTGTCCCCTCCTCTGCTGCGTCTATGGAAGATTCAGCCGTCTTGTGTGATTACCGATTGGCTAGCGCACGGTCAAACCGGCAATTAGACTTGATATTGTACCCCGATTTTGGCTAATCAGGGAGATAGTCCGGTGAATGATATAAGTTATTCCTGCTCTTTCGTTCCCAAGGAACCCCTTTTGGCCTGGTATCCAAGTAAGAACCACTTTGGCCAGTCGACCTAGCTCGACAAGTTTTCCCTACATTCACTAACGACTTTAGATGCAGTGTTGTTAGATTTAAGTGTTAGGATATCCGCCTTGCTATCTACAAATATTCAAATGCACTCTGTTCTCTACTGCAGTATAAGTTCAGCACAAGCTTCCTTGATGGCCAGTACCTCCACTTGGAAAACGCTGCACTTGCCAGGGAGTTTGAATAATAAACTGAGGCTTGTCTCTTCGGAGAAGACACCCGAGCCAGTTCCACATTAAATTTTGGATCCGTCTGTAAATACTTTGGTGTTAAAAACCTATCAGTGGTTCCCCTTTATCCCATTCTAGTCTTCTGGGAAACCTGACATCGAATAGGTTGTCGAACGTCAATTGACGGTGCAGTAATCGGTGGCTATATAGAGTTATCTTGGGATTGTCTGTAGTGTTCTCGCATGTCCATATGCGTTGCCCTTCCATATTCCAAGAGCATTTAGTCGGGTAGCGCTCCAGGCCGCACTAGGTGTTATGTGAAGGTCAATGGGTATAATATGAAACATTGCAATAAGGTTGTCAGCTGGACACGTCCTCATTATGTCGATGCAAGCTGATCTCTGTACTCTATACAATAGTTTCATGGTGGACGTCTTCCTCGCGATGGACCACTGCTGCGTAGGAGAGTATAGGTCTGATTATACTAGTGTACATCCATAGTACCAGTTTCGGTCGGAGACCGCATCGACTTCGGAATATTTTCCGACAAGCGTAATATGCAACGGTTGCTTAATGTGCGCGGTGCTCTATGTTACGCTTCCAGGATAGTTCAGGGTCTAGAATCATGCACAAATACTTGGCGTGAGTTGATAGTGGAATCTCTATTCCACTTAGCCGAGGAGAATTAAACTTTGGTACCCTGGTCCTCGTGGCAAAAAGCATGACCTCAGTTCTCCCTGGATATACTCCAAGACCAATCCCAGTGTCCTAGTCGTTAAGCGATTTCAAGGCCCCATTCATGATACGGACAATATGGATAGGAACAAAACAGACTTCATTATTAGACGTCATCCCCATACTGTCATTTCAGCTGTCCTTAGTATCAATCAATCATTATTTAAACTTAGTTTTGCTTCTGGTTGTTTATCCCGCTCTCGCCTATTTACTCCGTTTTAAATCAATTTCCCACTTCATAGTGTATCAGTGGAGTCATGGATACCCCCTATAAGAATCCCAAAACCTGTCTAGGCGAGTAATCCATGGCCTAAAATAGTATGATGAGAGAAGAACGTGGAATTAGGAAGTATTTTGAAAAATAAGGTATCCCTATTTCTTTATGGGATATAAATGGGTAAACAATTTTCAAGTATGATTTCATGTCTACGTCATTGTAAGGAAACGTTCCTTAGATTTTGCGGCATTAGCTACATACAAGCTCTTATTGAATAACTGAGTATTCAATGTTGAAGCTTTGGATGGACAACAAATCTTCATATTATTTTTCCACCTACATATATTTTTCTCGCATATTCTCAATTATCATACTCCCCTCTGTCGCACTCATATGTTGTTCATGTTTTCGTTCATATTCTTTTAATTTTTATGCAAACGTAAAAATACATTTTGAAGATGTCAGTGGCAACGATGAAGGTTGAAATATTTTTGTTTTTTGTCTCTTTTTATCTCTCTCTCACTCTGTCTCCCACAACATTTGTGGACCATGTGGACACCACAAACATTTTGGAAATTAATGTAGCCGAGTGCATGGTGGGGGTTTGTGACTCCAGCCCAGCCCAGCTGAAGTGCAAGTGCACGTAAATGAACGTCGCACTTATTAATGCTTTAATAAATGGCATTTCATTTTTTATTATTCACTCGAATGCAAGAAAAGGAATCCTCCACCCAACCATCATCATCATTTGCCAACGAAATTAACAACTTTGGTATGTGAGAGGAAAAGGTAGAATTATTGGGAGACCCGTTAAACCGGGTTTTTAGAGAATATGTTTCTGCCCACAGTTATAGGCAAAGGTAATTATATCTTCCCGGTGAAAACAATATAAGCTAGATATCTTGAGATGTAAAAAATCATCACTTTTTTTAGAGCAGTTTATAAAAAAAGTCAAAAAATATGGTATTTGTTTTGGTTCACTTGAAGGTATTTTTTAAGAAACGGTATATGAATAGGTTTTTTGTTTTTGAGAAAATTTACTTTTTGAAGAAATGACACTTATTTAAGAACATTTTCTATTTTTAAACATCTTTCACTTTGGCGTTTATAAATTTTACTTTCTATTGGGTTCAAAACTACAATATATACTAAATATTGGTTACAGGCTCCACCTAGAAATCTTCCCATTAAACAAGAAATTTCCCAACATATGTTAGTCTAGACACAAACCAAAGCAAAAGTGCCCAATATAGTTGATAATACACCTTGGAACACCTTCACCATTGGAACACCTTCACGCACAACTCCTTAATGGTAGTGCTTGGTATTCTTCAAACGAGTATATAAACGAATTCTCATTAATATGATGAGTGTTTCTGGATATATATTTTTGAAGAATTCACCAAAAACATACCAAAAACGTCTGCTGATGAAGATCTTGGCAAGACCCGAAATAGCTATACAGACAGCCTTGGTATCATTGGAACATTTTTATGCTCGACTTTTTTGAAAGTAATATAAAGATAATAAGCTTTATATTATTTAAAAAGGTCTTGAGCTTGAATAAATTTGTAAGTTTTAGAAAACAAACCGAATAAAAATTCCCGTAAGGGAAATGATGAAATATCGAACATGTAGATTATGTTCGTGAGGGCTGGTTACCCTAAATGAACTAACTACATATATAGTTTATGAACTACCTAACCCTGTCAATTCAGGGTCTACCATAATGATCAATTTCAATTAGATTTAGGTCAAGGTAGGTATCTAAAAAGATGAGTGCTGGAGGTCTTGACTTGGCACACACCATTGATATTGATTTCAAACCCGATTAATCGGTTTTACGTTACGCTTAACTCCATTAGCACTATAGCGCGAGTGGACAAACATATCATGAATTACGTTGGAGTACTATAGAACGTTGTGGTCAACGAGCTGGTGGAACATGCAAAACTAAGTAGTAGTAACAACAATGCCACCACCACTACCACAACCAATGTTGCGGTCTGGTTCTGGATCATTTGTTGTTGTTACTCGTAGCGTTTTACCGGTACTCAATGGGTCTCGTACATCAGCATGATAAAGGTAGAGGAGATCCCAGCAATGATGTTAATGGAGACGGTAACGATGACGATGTGGATGACGGCGATTGCGATGTAGATGGCGACGATGAGGATGACGGTGACGACGATGCCTCCTCAATGGCGTTGGCAAGCACTGATGGTGATGGCGATGATGACTTGAATTGCATTATTGTAAATGACTAAGGAGATTCATTTGTATCTACTTATTTATACTTTATGAATGTGCAATGTACCGAGTTACTAACAAATGTACGCGTGTATATGTGTGTGTATTTATAAAGGTGTATCCTTTGTTGGCCTTTATGTTTCTGAACGCAATCAGTCCATTTCATTTCAATTCAGTACTTTTAAGCTTTAACACAAATCCTTGGGCAAACTTATTGCTCGAGGCAGTTACGAATGCATTACTGTGCGGATATTGAGCAAATCTGTTGTTTTGGTTGATATTGTTATGGTTTTGTATTATTTTGAAACTGTCTAAAGATCATCAAACCAATGAAGAAAAAGAAAAAATAATATTAATAAGCAAAAATATATTTTTACTCGTTTACAATGATTATCATCATCCGTCTTAAAACCTTCAGTTAGAACATATTCTTGTCTTTATATTTTGGTAAAGGGTTAGGTTTGTTGGCGATAAGTAATTTGGTTTTGGAAATCGAGTTTAATACATTTTCCCACAAATGAGGGAAATTTAATATCCACTCCTCTATCGCAGATAACAATAAACAACGCCGCATATACAACACTGAGTCCTTAAGGACGAAGATAGAGTGAAATGTGTATAAAGTAAAAATAAAAGAATATAAGAAAGAGAAAAGATCGTCAAAGTGAAGGTCTTGAATCATCCCTTCGATTGCATTGAAAACGCGTCTGAAACTTCTAGACTGCACAAAGTCCCCTCGATGACTTCCACATTACTGGGATATCTGAAAGAACAAAATGGGCGGTGGACTACAGCGGGTGATGAGATACGCTTTTCAAGAAACTGGTCTGAAGCGATAAGGTTGGACTCACCCAACAACCACACTGGGGAATACTAAGTTTTAAGCCCTACAAATCACCTGGCCTTAACAGCATAGTGCTCTACACATCTTGACTCCCCAGTTTCTGAAAATTTATACGATCTGCACCAAGCTATTCCATATTCTCGTTGGTTGGTCTTCATTCTGAAAGCAGAAAAATCATCGCATGTTAGTCCAAAATACTTTGAATCAATCAGTTTTATCAATGCCTTATAAAAGGGCGAAATCATTAAATATTCCTCGAAAAGACTTTTCACCAATCAGTCTCCCCTCTTTGCCTCTGAATGCATTGGTGACGAGGATTGACTCATATCTGTGAATGGCTGTAGATACTTCCCATGTGTCCACATGACAAGACGCTTACAATATG
This sequence comes from Phaonia tiefii, assembly GCA_963931995.1. NCBI lineage: Eukaryota > Metazoa > Arthropoda > Insecta > Diptera > Muscidae > Phaonia > Phaonia tiefii. The sequence continues at coordinate 274,115,961 of OZ008368.1, forward strand.
CTGCCCCTTCGTCTAACGTTCTATATGAACTAACCGGAATTTATTTAGAATCTGAATATAAGAATTTAAAATGAAATTCGAGTTAGAAAAAAAAAAATTACAGCAAAATCAAAATTTTACCTAAAACAAATTATACCTACATAAAAACAAAAGTTTTTAAATCTTAATATACAAAAATGCTCGTTCCGGGTACAGGCGTCTAAAGCTCGAAACCCGCTGAAACGATTGACACCAATCTTGCACAATATATAAGTTCAGTCGGCAGGAAGGTCTCTCTTAAGTTTGTAGTTTGTGGGCGAAAGGAGCGTGGTAAAATTATTTTTTGACCCCAGGAAAGACCAGTTAAAGCCGGATTTAAGATTTTCGGTTTGTGGGCGGAAGGGCCGTGGCAAAAGTAATTTTTAGAACTAGAAGGTTGGAACTTGGTACATATCGTTGGCTTAAAATGAAAAGGTCGTTTCTTATTTTTATACAAAATCACATGTTTTGTTTAGTCTGGTAGAGGACTCACAAATACACCTTTCGTACAAAAAAAAAAACATTTTTTTAATATTAACAAATAAAGAATTAGTTTTACTAAAAAACTGCGTTTTAAAACAAATAATGTGCCAAATCGATCCCAATTTACTCAGTATTTTCTTTCTCCTGTGGAAAACCAAATAATTGAGATACGTCTTTTCTATGTTAAGGCCAACACTCACGATGGGGCATATCAATTAAAGATCGAATTTTAGATTTTCGGTTTGGCGAGGTGATATCGTGCCAAAAGTGTTTTTGAAGAAAATATTTCCCGTCAAATCAACGCATTTCGGACCAGGTAGTTATAATATATAATTAAGCATCAATGAAATATAATATTATTCCACTACTATTGAATAGTATTTCCACATTCCCCCTATAAAAATTGTATCATTCCAAATATGCGCACACTTTATTCGCATTGTATGAAAAAGTGTAATTATTTCATTTATGCTTGTGTACTCATATGACCAACAATGATATTGCAAATTGTGTTGGCCGTATTCATGATCCAACCAACCAAAGCAATAAAATACCACTGCGAGTATGCAACCAGACACCCAGCCAGACGGACATATAAGGCAGTTCATTTCGTCGCCAGCGATGATGAGTTGAAGAGGCTGTCCGAAATGATTGACGAGTTAAGAAATTAAAGAAGTTTTGGCCAACAAATCTCAACCTCTTCAGAATCGATTTAATGCAACAACAACAACTACGGGCTGCAATCTGCATTGCTGTTGTTGCTGCTAAAGTTTCGTTTACTTCTGTTTAATAAATTAAATCCTTTTATACGTTCGGGATCTTTTCAAAATAGTTGCGTAGTATTAAATGGTTTTACAAAAAGACCCCTTAACAGATGACGATAATTAATCAGTGCGTTACTCAGTGGACTCTGGCATATATAGGATTCAAGGTCGCCGTTTAAGTGATATGAATTTATCACAGTCGGGGTACTCTTGGATGAGATTGGAATACATATGCATACTGTCCGATTCACTATTAGCATGCTGATGCTGCGAATCAATCCTAGATTAATTGTATGTGAATCACTAATATAGGGACTTCAGAGGCAGTGGTGTAAGTCATGTGTTTCTTAACAGCTAAAACTTCGTTTACAATTGATTTTGTATAACATTTTTACTAGCTGAAAAATACATGAATTTTGAAAAAGTTTTGAATCTATTATTTGGCAGCATAAAAGATGTGTAATTTTCAGGGAAACGAAGGCTATGTAACAGGAAGTGTTAGAGATTTTTATCGCAATGAATGGTGTTATGAAGAAATTATGAAACACAAATGCAATAGTGCGTCTCCTTCACGTACTTAAAATGTCAGTTTAGTTAAAAGTTGCGGCCAATATTGACACACGTAGTCCATTGAAAGCCGTCTTGGTACCACGGTTCTACATATTCCATCCCCGTGTAAACCGGTTAATTCACTTGGGCATACCCTTGGAGATGTGGCTGAGCCTGATAACACCCATCTATGCAATGTTTTGACTGGTTAAATATAGAGTTGTTTGGGCCAGTGTGTTTCTCATATGAAAAGTGCTGCGTGTTAGAGATGACACCTGTTGGCTAGTTAGTTTGCAATAATATGATTTTGTTGTTGCTGCAACGAAATATGGCATTCAGAATTTTTGAACTTTTTGATTGTAGCGCTACTGCATCATCTACATTTTCGATGCTACAACGATATATTAATTCTAGAATTTACACACAAAAATTAAGTAAATCAAGCCATGAGTCTGGCGGTTGAAACGCTGTTTTTGATCCAACAAATTATTTATTTTTCAGCAATTCTGATATAAGTCTCATCTATCTTCTGTGTTATCAATGAAATGTTTTATTATCAAAATATAAAGGTTAACTTAGGTTGGGTATAAGTGGCTGTCACTATTAACACACTAAATCCACTGAGTATCGTTGTGAACTCATGGGGCGTTATGGTCCGTCACCAAGGTTGAACCTGTAAAGTGACCTTGCGTGCCTGAATGTCGTTCAAGCAATATGACATTCATACCAGTGTTCTCAGGTGTGATCCACAAGAATATCCAAGATGCTTCAGCTTAGCTTGCTGAATGTCTGAAAGATCTTAAAAAAAATATGGCCCAAAAATTGTCACCATCTCATACAATATTCCGGGAAGCAAGCAGTGATTGAAGGTGTTTCACGCTTTGGTCCTCCTCGTCTTACCCACAGCGTCTACAGAAAATAAGAGGCGCCTATGTGCCTATTAAAAAAGAGTCCATTGATCACAGCTCCATGATCACAACATTGAGATATCCTGTTCAGGAGCGGTTATAATGTTTTTCGAATGATTCAGGACATAGCTTGACTATACCTAGCTGGTGTTTCTGCATTTTGGACGTCCAGGCCTTTAATCATTTGCAAGTCTGAGAACTTCTGGTTTAAATCGTGTGACGACCACACCTTTTTGGTCAAAGTGATTTTATTTTTTATATCATTTTCGTAATCTACGACCTGATAACACTTACAGCTACTCCGCAAAAATTGGGACCAAAACATTTTTTGTTTTGGAACGAAGTCTATTATCGCACGACGCGGGATGAGGGCTAAATGAAAAAATAAATTAAACAACTTTTGTTTTAACACTATTATGCTACAACCTACTATTATCAACTATATTGTTAACTTTTGCTTTGGTTTGTGTCTAGACAAACATATGTTAGGAAATTTCGTGTTTAATGGGAAATTTTCTAGGTGGAGCCTGTAACCAATATTTAGTATATATTGTAGTTTTGAACCCAATAAAAAGTAAATTTAGAAAAGCCAAAGCGAAAGAAGTTTAAAAAAAATTAAAAAGTGAAAGAAGTTAAAATAAACAAAATTTTCTTAAATAAGTGGCTTTTTTTAAAATAGGAAATTTTGTCAAATAAATACCTATTCATACAAAAACCTTACCTTAAAGAAGTACCTTTGCATAAAAATGTAAATTTACTTACAAAAATTAAATTTTCTTAAAAAAAGTTATTTTTTTAAATAAGTACTTTTTCTTAAAAAATGGAAAATTTCTTACAGCAAATTGCATTTTCTTAAAAAAACTACCTTTTTTAAAGAGTACCTTTTTTGTGAAACAAAATAACTTTTCTTGAGATAAGTACCTACTCTTAAAAATGTACCTTTTCTGGAAAAAAGGACCAATTCTAAAAAAAATACCATTTCTTAACAAAAAAACCTTTTATTGAAAAAAATACTTTCTCTAAAAAAAATAAATTTCCTTACAAAAATTCCTTTTCTAAAAAATAAAATAATCTCTTTTCCTTTCTTTTCTTGGTGCTAAGAAATTTTGTTAAAAAATCACTTTTTCATAAAACGAGAACCATTTCTTTAAAAGGTACCTGTTCTTAAAAAAGTACTTCTTTGTAAAAAAATCCATAATCTTATGGCTTTTTCTTACAGAAAGTACTACTTCTTAAAAATACAAGGTGGAGAGCGGTAATTTGCATTTCTGCACTGCAGGCTGTGGCGGCACTGTTGGTCGAAGAGAATGGAGAGTGTGCGTGGCTTGTAGTGGCTGACGGGAGATTTTTATTCGTCTGCCTTTCAGTTGCCATCATGCATTGGACAAGTAAGGAGAGGTCATTTTGTGTTGAAGCGTATTTTTCAAATGCGCACTCGATCATTGCACAGACCTCTGCATTCGCCATATCACGAGTAGGCATCATTGGCCCTTACTTTTCCAGGATAACTGTCTTGCCGTAACTGTGAACTCTGAACGGTGCTTGACTACGATACAGGATTTTTTCAGCCGGCTCTTGAGGCAATGCAATTAGAGGATACATGGTTTCAACAGGATGGTGCCACTGCACAGACAGTGAGGGTTACCATGAATTGTTTGAGGCAAATGTTTCCTAGACGGCTTATCTTTTTGAGGGGTGATGTGAACTGGCGGGCACGATAACCAGACTTAGCCCCAAGCGATTTTTTCCTTTGGGGTTACCGAAGGCATCGAAGGTGTATATCAACCGTCCCAAAATCTCGGAAGACCTAATTAACAATATTGAGGCTGAAACTGGCAGAATACCAGTCGACATGCTTGATAGAGTTAATGAAAACTTTATAAAACGTATGCAGCAGTGTGAGGATAGCGAAGGTCGACATTTGCCAGATACACTATTTAAAACCATGTAATTTAAAAATTAAAAAGAAAATTAAAATATAAAATACATTTTTCTAAGGTTCATAATTTTTTTATTTCATTCCCAAATAAGTAACTTACCGCGCTCCACCCTGTAGTCCCTTTTCTTAAAAAATCATTAACTTTTAATAAAATAAGTACCTGTCTTTTAAAATGAACCTTTTCGGGAATATATAATATAAGTATAGACTTTTACAAAAAGGATCTAAAAATATAACTTTTTTTTTTTAAAAAATACATTCCATAATAAAAATTTTTTTTCTTAAACAAAGTTTATCAGTTTACAAAATTATATTTTCTTAAAAATCCACTTAAAGTATCGTAGTTTTCAACGGGCGTTCCAACCGGGTGTCCCCTGACACCTCTTGTGAGAAATTTTAGTAAATTTTTCTCCACTTTAGTTAAAAGCTCACATATTTGTCAAACATATCTGCAGTTCATGTAAGAATTTTTTTTCCACGTGCGCCTCTTCCACCCTCAATGACAGGCCCCCATCATTACTTCCCTTTGTATTACACCACTTTTTGACCCAGTTTTAAAATTCGACACGTTCCACGTGCGCCATAGTTTAAAACTTATGAATTAATAAGAGAGACAGATCCTCGGCACAACTCATACACCTTGATCTTAAAAGTGCAGATCCAGGAAGAGGATCGGAAAGAACTGTCGCCTATTATGGGACAGACGCCTAATGTGGGACAGACGCTTGTGGGGTTTGACTGGTAGCCGCCCTATTAAGGGATAGACATAGGCTACCAGCCTGGGAAGGGTAGCTCTTAGTTCGTGTATTAGTGCCAGAACATGGGAGTTCCGTGCAGGACAAGAAGTACTCCCTCCAGCATGGCTACTATAAGTACACCTAAGGCCCTCGGTGGTCCAATGGTTAGTGTGCGCGGCTCTTTTACGTGAGATTGTGGGTTCGAACCATGCTCTGACCACCTTAAAATTTCTTTCGGCGGCGGTCACCTCGCATAATGACGGCGACACAATCGAGTCTGTAGCTTCTCAAAATACCGTTCGGAAACGGTGTAAAACTGTAGGTCCCAATCAGTGAATGAAAACTTGAAAGCGCACAGCTCAGTGATTGTGAGAAGTTCTCCCCTGTCCTTTCATGGGATGTAATGGGCAACCATTTAGTTTTGTTAAGCCCCTGCATCGCGTCAAGATGACTACCCAGCACAGAGGGGCAATGCTGTACTCTATAGTTTTATTGAAATTAATTTGTCGGAGTTTTTATGAACCCTTTAGCATAGACATTGTTCTCACTATGACACTGTTGAGTTGTGCCTGAATTACCAATTGGTCTAATAATTAATTTAGATCAAAGATACCCTGATACCCAGAATGGGAGGGATTAATTACTATTTAGTCTCGCGTATCCTGAATATTAAGTTATTTTATCTTTATTTTATTTTTTACATTTAGAGATTTGAAAATGAAAACTTTGCCAATACCCCATTATGATATTGTTTTAGACTTTAAAACTTTAAATCCTTTATGTACAATATTCCCACATACTATAAATTTAGTGTGTTGGTTCCTCGAACAACATAAATGTGCCGCTCCTGTGTGGCTATTTCCATAAGTACTCTAATATCGTACAGCACATACTCGTTGTTTTTTAATAAATATTTTGTTTTCTCCTTTTTGGTCTTCAAGTAATACATTAAAATGCTTTTTATTCGGGAATTGCGGCCGCATCCCATCATTTGTCCGCATATTTGTTTGAGTCTGTTATGGCAACCGCAATTCTCAGAATTCTGGTTTTATTTCAGCAAAACAAAAAGCAAAAAAAAGGAAACGACAATAACAATTTTAAGGGTTAAATTTGTGTATTACCTGCAAATGTGAATATGTTTTCGGTCTTCACTTTTTATTTTTCTACGTTTGTTGTTGTTGTTTGTGGTGGGGCACAGTTGTAGTGCGCCATATTTTTAATTGCATGTTTCGAGCTAAGCGTAAATTGGCAGTGGAAACGATTTAGAATTGGATAGTGGGATATTTAGGAGATGTAGATACATCATTGGCCGTGGTTGGTGTTGCGAGTACCGAGAACTGATAAATAATTTGTTGTTACTCATAGAAGCGTTGAATGGTGTGTGTCATCTTTGGATAATTTATGAATTTCCGGTGTGAGCAAAATAATAGTTGGCTTTGAAAAGTAATAAAATTCCAAAATTTTGAAAGACTGTTCTAAATACAATTGAAATCAACAGAAAGGCATCGCCTAAAAGAGACGAGAAATGAACTAATTTGGTATTAACAGTATTTACTCGTCGACACACTGGGTCAGAGAACTCAATTTACGGCCAAAAGTCACTTTTCGTAAGTTGCACAGATTTTATATACCATTTTGATGGGCACACCTAGAAATAGTTTCACAAAAAAAAACTGCAGACCCGCAAAGTCAAAAATTCAATTAGAAAATAAAGTAGACACGCGGTAACAAACACTCCGTCTTACGCGAACACCGATTAACATGAACATAGTTTTTTACACTGACTACTCTGTACTGTGAACACGGTGCATTCAACACAGAAAACCTTGTTTTCTTTTCTACATTTATCGATTATCCTAATCGTTTTTATAAAACGGGGCGGGGCGTCCCCGTAAATGACTGCTCATGAGCACTGGCATTTACGATGTGGCCTGGCATTTATTTTTGTGCGGGCTGCTGATTTGGCAGGTTCTAATCGAAAGTTTTTCGCAAAACTACCAAAATTCTTGTCTCTAAAGCAAAAAGTGGATGTAGTAAAAAAACTAAAAGAAGTATCAATCGTAACTATCTTATCAAAGTAGTACAGTGTTGTAAAGTCAACAAAAAATTACAAACTTTTAAAATGTGTTAACAATACATTTTCTGGACCTGGAATGCGGAAGATTTTGAAGTGTTCTGAGCTTCCTAAACTGGAAAACGCGCTGTATCGTTGGTTCCTCAGACAGCGCGAAAAAGATTATCCTGTCAATGGATTCATTGTTAATGAAAACGCCAATTTTTTTCATTCACAAATTAAAGAAACTCAATCCGACGTTTAATGCAAGTGATGGAAGGTTGCTACGATTTAAGAAGCGTTATGGTGTGCATTTTATTAAAATAAAAGAAAAGTTATCTCCTAGACCTGAACTTGTGGACCCCTTCAAGAACAAGCTGCAAGCCAAAATTATAAAGATTGGCCTGTCTCACGATCAAATTTATAATGAAGACGTGTCGGGATTATTTTGGAAGCTGCTACCTGACAGAACATCCGTATCATCTCAAGAAAAGAAATGCTCCTGGAGGAAACCCGGAAAAACAGCGCATCACTTTTCTAGCTTGTGATTGGAAAGGTTAAAAATCCGCGCTCTTTTAAAAAATGTTAATCTCCAATTGACTACAGTAGCTTCAAATCGTCGTGGATGACAGCCGTATTTCTTATTATTGTAGATCTGGAAATTTTTAAAAGAGCAAGGATTGCCCAATAGAGTTCTACTGTTGATAGATAACGCTCCATCGCATCCTCCCGAAAATGAATTGAGATCAGCCGACGAGTTAATAACTGCAATGTTGATGTCACAAAACGTCACGCCGCTTATAAATACAGCCAATGGATTAAAACGCCATAAGACTTACACAACTTTTCTACAGAAAGTCTTTTGACATAAATTGTACCCACTGGGACTGATGTTATTGAGGCCCTACAGAAATTGACGATAAAGGACGCTATTGGCTATTTAGATTTAGCTTGCCAACGTCTTGAATAGGAAACATTAGTAAAATGTTGGACGATAATTTTAAGCTCTTTAGGAGATGACGAAGACTGTGGAGAGGATATCGTATTAGCTATTTTGTGAGAATGGATTTATTCACCAATTAATTTCCAACAAGAACGTACGACGGAAGTTCTTCTTACAATTAATCAAGAGGTGTGAACCTTTTCTTACATCCAGTAACTTATTTGATACAAATTGTGTGTCTGCAGGTTAGTTTTTCATTTACTGATATCCATAAATAGACTGAAGATCTTCCAAACGCAACCGAAATGAACGACGTTTTGACCAGTGCTGAAGGTGAAAGCTAGGGCAGTATTCTGGAAAGATCACATACAAGAATAGAGCCTGGCGAAGCAATCAATATTTTCAATAAATCTTTGGAATGGGCGGAAGAGGAAAACATAAGTCCAACAGATATCAGAGTACTTAAACGTCTCCGCGAAAAGGCCGTGAACAGCAAAAAAAAAACAATCAAACACATGTCTAATTTATTTGGAAAATCTAAACATGAACAACTTCGTAAACCTGAACACGCTTGACTTTTAATAGTTCACGTTACCACGAGTCTGCTGTAACAATGTTGCGTATATTTGTTGCTGGAGTCGTTAAATAACTGCGACTGTCCGAATTATTGTTTTTTTTTGTTTTGTTTCAGCCAATTCTTTTAACGTTGGGGTAAAAATGACATTACACAAACATACAAATCTGATAGTTACAATGAATTGACATAAACCAACAAGTTTCCTTTTTGTATATACTTTGTGCCGAGAGAATCCATTGCAAACTAACAAGTGCTATAAGTACAATATCGATCAGTCGATTTACCATAATAATATTTGATTGACCTACCTGTATAACAACACAATAAGATACCAGCAAACCCAGAGGATTTGTCATTACGCAAAATTGACAAATCTGGGGAAAATGCGGTGACCCTTTACAATATTGTTGTGTATTGTTCCAAAGCTACAAATACATTCCAGGTCACTTATTTAAAAGCACTAACAATTTCACATTCAGCAGCCTGTATCTTTTGCAATTTGTAACCGTTTGTAGAATTTTTAAATGGAAATGGAAGCTAGACATCTTGAGATATAAACAACGTCAAGATAATAGTGATTTCGTAACTAAGAACTTCTTTTGAGCAATTTATAAAAAAAGTCAAAAAATGTGCTATTTTTATGGTCATAGAGAACAAAACTTGCGAACATACAAAATCAAAAAAACTTCATCTTCAAAGTCACAATCGCAAAAAACCTTAAAAAATTCGATTTTTTTAACATTTTTTCCCTGTTCAGGTCCATAGGTAGCAAACCGTTCAAAATTCAAGGAAACAATCAACCACAAAAACGTACCTAAGATATCAGTAAATAACTTTCTAGAACATATGAACTTCCTAGGAATGATGCTTAATACCGTTTAGGTAGTGCTTAGGTAGCGTTTAGGTAGCAGAAAAAGTGAAAAATTTCCCGAAATTTTTTTAATTTCATTTGTTTTTTCGTTACTTCAACATTGGGATACAATGCTATCTATTACAAGTATATTCGTATTATGTTTATAATGTTGATGGCCCTGGACTTGCAAATCGCACTCTCTTAAGTTGTGGATCCAAATCGTCGTCCGAATCTGACTCTGATTCAGAACTTATGGTGTCCACAAGCACGTTGCTTCTAGACTGCACTCCATTATCAGCTTTTTCTTCTTAAAATACTTCACTAACATCATACAGGGTGATCTTGTGGCTCCACAAGAATTAGAAAAGAAATCCAAAAAGGAATGCAAAACAATGCATCAATAAAATTGATACTACCTCGTCGAGTTTTTTGCCTTTGTACCGTTTTTCCATGGGCATTGTGGTTTAGTGAAACCGTTCTCCTTGCTCATCGGATTCGGTAGGGAGTTGTCTGATAAAATCGTCAAAATGAAAATGAAGTAGTTAAATGCAGCTTTAATGTCATCGATGTGCCGATTTTCTCATATTTTATATTTATATATTTTTTTTTTATTATTTTTGTAATAGATAGCATAGTATCTCATTGTTGAAGTAAAGAAAAAACAATAAATGGTGTTAAGAATCATTCCCAGGAAGTTCATATGTTCTAGAAAGTTGTTTATTTTTGTAGTTGATAGTTTGCTTTTGGACAATGGAAAAGGGTAAAAAAATCGAATTTTTTAAAGTTGAAGATGAAGTTTTTTGATTTTGTATGTTCCCAATTATTGTTCGTTATGAAAAGAGCTACAACTTTCCCTCAGAAAATAAATCAAAAGCCTGAAAAAATTATCACTTTTTTGCAAAAATTTCACCGAAGCCTCAAATTTTTGGGGGCCCAGAAAAAAAAGTGCATGACTTTGGGCAAAACTGGGAGACACGTGTATTTTTTTTTTGTCTTTTATCACGTAGTGCTGTCCGTATATGGTTATAGTTTTTGGTGTTGCACTGTGTTATTCTAGTAGGAAACCCTGCAGAATAAAAAAATATTTGTCTGGCTCAGTGCATAAGTTTAATCTCTAATATGCGTTTTTGAATGAACCAGTTTAAATAATGGCCAATTGCGGGCTATTTCGCTATTCTGATGTTTAGATTTTAAAGTCAGGAAATAGATTCAGCGCCCTCAATATAATCTCCATACCAATTTCTTGGCGGATGGCCCCACATTCAGGCAATTTCGCCGCCATACTGGAGACAATACTCATGTACTCCAACCGGTTCAAACAAAAATCGGGTCTGACGAGTATATACACTAAGCCGGGTCGCTCCCTATGGACAAAAACAAAAGTTTCAGTTTGGCACCCCTTGTTTGAAAGGTTAACCCAAGAGGATCTCAAAACAAAAAAAAAATTTTTGCCACGCCCCAAAATACCGCCCGTTTTGTTTTTTATGTCCTGTGTCGCCATTTGAAGTCCGATCGGGACATGTGACATATCGTTGTTCATGGGTTTAAAGCAGCTTTATTTCTTTATAGATCACATTCAAATTAATTGCTTAATTCAAAAAATATTTTCTTATTTTTGTTCCTACCCACCCTTAGGTACAACAATTTTTATATTTTATAAAAGCTGCGTAAAAATAATGAACATTTTGCTTTTGATGCACTTACTTTAATGCATAAACAAAAAAGTTAACGCATGTTAAACTTATCGAAATAAGTCAATAATCCCAGTTTCAGACATTTCATACCTATTGTTTTGCTATTATTATTGTTTTTCTGACGTGAATTTAGCAAAAATAAGCGATTTTTGATACATTTCGATAACTTTAAGACGCGTTAACTTTTTTGTTTATGCATTAAAGTAAGTGCATCAAAAGCAAAATGTTCATTATTTTTACGCGGCTTTTATAAAATATAAAAATTGTTGTACCTTATGGTGGGTATGAACAAAAATAAAAAAAATTATTTTTGAATTAAGCAATTAATTTGAATGTGTTCTAAAAAGAAAATAAAGCTGCTTTAAACCCATGAACAACGATATGTCACATGTCCCGATCGGACTTCAAATGGCGACACAGGACATAAAAAACAAAAAGGGCGGTATTTTGGGGCGTGGCAAAATTTTTTTTTGTTTTGAGATCCTCTTGGGCTAACCTTTCAAACTAGGGGTGCCAAACATGACTATTTTTGGCGACCCACTCTAATATACACTAACCGGCTTTAGGATTCGGATTGAAGACAGGGTTTTAAAAACTGGTATCAAGGCATGATTTTGCACGCTGAAATAAACGGCCTCTATAATATATTCTCCCAAACATATTCTCCAGGAATCATGTATATGTTTGGAACACACTTCAAACATTTAAATGTTTGCAAGTCCCAAAACTCAGGTGTATTTAAATGCAAATATTAGCATGTTTACTGAGAAATATGTGTGCTTATACGTGGAAACATATGCGTGCTTCATCCCAAACATCCATATACTTATGTCGAAGCATTCGTGTGTTTCCCCAAACCACCATATACTAACGTGGAAATATATGCACATTTTCTCACAAACATAATAATATTTACCAACGAATTATTCTTTCTGTCTTTATTTATTATAATTAAAGTATATAATTAATACAAAATATTAAAATATTTAAAACTACCCTTTTTACAATTAAATACTTGATGAATGCATTACTGTTCTCATGAAATGAGAATCTGCTGTTCTTTTGTTTCTCCTATGTATCTTTGCTTTAAAGAAACTGGTCGCTAACTTCTCCCTTCGATTCAAGGGCACAGTTCGGTTGTAAGTTAGTTGCCTAGTGTGCGCAAGCCGTCACTGCGCACTACTGTCCATCCCCTTACGGTACACTCGTGGGACCAAAATGTCGCAAATCAAAACCAAACCGAAAACAAATTACTCGATGGGTCTGGGCAACCCATCAGAGGAGGATCTTTTGGCATCCAGTCAGGACTCGGAAGCCGGCCCCAAAAGCGCGGTGAACGTCGTCAAAAGCGTTCCCCCGTCTACACAATCAAAATTCAAAGAAAAAAAATTAGACCAGTCCGTCAAGTCAGACGCGACAGTCTCTAAAAATCCGAGACGCAGATCTCCTGCTGATGATCGAAGGACACTGTACCAAAAGGCGAAGTTCATCCTTGAGAAGATTGCCAAGAATGAAGCCAATGGCACAGTACACGAGCGTGTTGAAGTGGACAAAGTCAAATACTCAAAAATAGTTCAGGAGTACTACGAGAAGAAGACCTCCCTATAAAGCAACAGACCCTCAAAAGCAACGTTCTCGCGTCAAGGAGCTGTCAAAGACGATCATATCTTAGTGAAGGGCAACCTAATGGTTTCCCTGGTCAACACGAAGACCGGGAAGCTAACCCCTACTCCGAATGGAGTAAAGTGGAGTCCAAGTTGTCAAAAATCGTGATTCAACACCTACCAGCAAACAAGGGCTCCCCGGTACCCCATTACGACTCTAGCGAGATCCACCGAGGTTACAGGGTAATTAAATGCATGGATGGGTTCTCGAAGGATTAGGGAAGATATCGGCCTGGAGCTGATCGCGGCTTAGGAAATTCCTTTGCGGCCTCGCGCACGGATTTGGGTACCCAAAATGAAGGGTGAGGGTGCCCAGCTCCTGGAGTGGCTCCAAGCCATAAACTCGACGGTCCCGATGGACGACTGGACCGTCATCCATACACAGACACCAAATGACAAGAGCATGAGTGTAATCCTTGCCATTATGGAAGCGGGCGCCGCCGCTCTGAAATCAGCAGGAGGGAAACTTTTCTTTGGCATTAGAGAAGCCCAGGTTAAAATATTAGACGCTGCTGGCCCAGACGACTCACCTGGCCCCGATGGCGAGGGACACGGACACGCCTATAAGCTGCTGGACAGATGCAGCTTGAGGGGGCATCCACTTCATCATCAAAACGACCTACATGCTGAAAGCCGTGCAGATGAATCTGAAGCGAATGGAGGAACTCCCCAGGGTGGAGTCATCTCTTCCCTACTTCAGTTACTCGTGATCTACAAAATAGTACTGAAACTGGACAATATGAGGGTCAAAACCATGGCGTATGCGGATGACGTGGTAATAATGGTGACTGAATCCAGGGAAAACTGAGGTCATGCTTTTTACCACGAAGACCAAGATACCAAAGTTGAATACTCCTCGGATAAGTGAAATAGAGATTCACCTATCAACTGACGCCAAGTACTTGGGCGTGATTCTAGACCATAAACTTTCCTGGAAGCATAACGTAGAGCATTGCGCACAGAAAAAGGTGCTATAGATGTACACTAGCATAATCAGACCAATACTCTCCTATGGAGCAATGGTGTGGTAGGAACCAATCGACCTTCACATCACAGTAGTGCGGCCTGGAGTGCCATCCGACTAAACGCTCTTGGACTCTGAAAGAGCAACGCATGTGGACAAGCGAGTATACTACAGACAATCCCAAGAGAACTGAATATAACCACCGATAACTGCACCCCTTCATTGACGTTCAATAACCCATTCGATGTCAGGTTTCCCAGGTGAACAGAGTGGTATAAAGCGGAACCACTTACAGGTTTTGACACCAAAGTATTTACGCACGGATCCAAAAAGGAATGTGGAACCGGTTCGGGTTTCACCTCCGAATCATTCAAACTCCCAGGCAAGTGCAGCGTTTTCCAAGCATAGGTACTGGCCATCAAAGAAGCCTGCGCCGCACTTATCCTATAGCGAAGAACATAACACATTTTAATATTTGTAGATAGCCAGATGGCTCTCCTATCACTTAAATCATACAAAACTGCAACTAAACTCGTTAGTGAATGTGGGGAAAAACTTGTCGAGCTAGGCCGGCTGGCCAACGTGGTTCTTATCTGGATACCAGGCCACAAGGGTCACCTAGGGAACGAAAAGGCAGTCGAACCAGCCAGGGCAGGATCCTCATCCACCGAACTCCATATGGTGTCAGTCGCAACGCCTATAGGGTTGGTCAAAAGTGGTATTTTGCTCTCTGATTAGCCATAATCGGTGAGACATATCTAAGCTACCTGGCGTGCTGACCGGGCACTGGTCAATCGGTAATCACGGAAGACGGTTGAAGCTGCCATATAATGACCACTACCGTGTCTGCGATGACGCAGAAGAGGAGGAGACGGTGGAGCATCTCCTCTGCAGTTGTCAGGCTCTGAAGAATAGACGCCTGAAGACAATGGGCTGTCCCTTCCTGTATAATCTCACTGAGATACACGAGATTGATCTAGGGGAACTAATGAGGTATCTCCGATTAACAGACTGGATGTAGACATGGTACTGTGGACTGCCCGGAGTGATATGGTATGCAAAACGGTGTCTCAAGACACTAATTGATGCTAAGTAGTATCTTTAGCAACAACAGAAACCAACCAACAGCACTAATTTTCGGGCAGGAATAATTCTCACGCTGGATGAATGTAATAAGTTAGAAGACTGAAACACCCCAAAACACTTTTTTGATCTGTGGATGTTTGACTTCACTTTGCTCCATTACCCATTGAACGATTTGCCGGCCCTTTCCATGGTCTACTGATTTGAGCTCCTGAGTAGGTTGAATTTTGTACGCACGAAAGTGGAGGTCTTTTGTCCAAATTCGCTGCGTAGTGCTTCGTGGAATTTGAAGTTGTTGAGAACAATGCCGAATTGATGTTTTCGGCTATTCCGCGACGCTCTTGTTTACAGCAGCAACGTTTTCAAGACCCGATAGGAATTTTCTGGCCACTCTTCGAATAGTTGACACATTAGGTGCATTTTATCGACTGAAAATTCTTCGAAGTTTGCGAGCGGTCTCAGCATAACTTTCAAAATTCCTTTAATAAGTTTTCAAATTATAACGCGTTGTACTTTCGTAAAGCTCTCCATTTATAATAATCTGAATAAACATATGTGACAGCTGTCAAATTTCAGAATTGCCACTTGCACAAAAAAAAATCCAATGAGTGTTCAAACTCACGGGCGTTGTGTTAACACCTTTTTGTTACACGGCACCTGTTGGATTTCTACGAACACATTACTAAATGTTACATAGGAAAATAAAAAACTGTGTTCATTTATATGATGACGTTACATTTAAATAATATTAATACTTAAAATTATTTAAAGACCAGTGCAAGCACATGTGCTATTATTTTTTTGCTTAATACTTTTTGTTTTATTCCCACAAAAAACAAAGAGAATGCAAAGCAACAGACACATGTACATACATACATTGTTATGTTCGTACATACACTACACAAGTTTACACAATTTTCGTTGCTCTCTTGCTATCTCATTTTTATATACGTATAAGCACGTCCTTATTCTCTTTTCTCTGAGAGTGCTCCGCACCCACACAAGACAACTATTCGCTACAGCTACATCAGTGTGTTTTTTTCGCAGTCTGACAATCTGTGTTTCGCAGTTGGACAAATCTGTGTTCTATATATAGGGGTGGGTCACCCTTATCATTTAGGGGTATGAAAAATAGATGTTGGCCGATTCTGAGACCTATCCGATATGCATACAAAATTTCATACAAATCGGTCCAACCGCTTCGGAGAAGTTTAACACCAAACAATCTGTAATCGCAGTCGGACAATCTGTGTGATCGTAGTCGGACACAATGTGTTTGGATGTATTCGCTTTGTGAATTTAGTCTCTTCCCGCGCCTATAAATGTTAACACATAAAAAATTACACTAAATTTAAAAAGTGCAATCTTACTGAGACACCCTATATAAACGAAAGCAGCAGAATTGTTTTACATCAGCCCAGTACAGTGAGGTTTTCTATAATCTTTAAAGGGATGCAGATTTAGGCTTCAGAAATTTAATAGCATACAGTTGAATATACTACATATCAACAAGTTTGTCAGTGTAAAATTCGGTAGTGGAAAAAAGTTAGGGGAAATGATACATAGTTGTCTCGAGGAATGCGAATGTCCAAATGGTGCAATGTTAGATTTATTTGCGTTATGAATTTTCAGTTTGACTTGACACTTTAATACTGAACTAAGATTAAATTTCTGTCTCTAACGATACGTGACAGGTTTGAAAAAAAAAATGTGGCGTTGGAATTTTGGCGATGCCAACTAATTCTGCTCTTTGTTTGGATTTAGTATTTTTGCCAAATTATTCGCAGTGGTTTGTTGGTAATTTGTTGTTTAGTTGAAGTTTTGTCACACAAACGTTGTGGAAAATATAAAGATAACAGCATTTATGACTAACAAACTGCGGTTTATTGCACATAACCATTTAAATATCATTTAAGCCACTGCGAGTATACTCCTCATAACAGTTGTCGCGTTTCAGAACGCGCTTATTACACCGTACGACAATTTAAAAAAAGTAGTTACACTTGAACCGGATGATATAGGTAAAACGGAGTTAATTGGCGTTTTCAGTTTTGCATTTTCCCATCCTGTTGCCCCATAAAATGACTTCAAATTTTCAAGGGATAACATTTTTCAAAAAATAGTTAAATAATTACTCGCACCTTACGATACCGATATAGGTGTAAAATTAAAGAAGAGAATTATGGCTATTTTAATTTTTTTTTATTTATACCGATCCAGGATAAAAAAGACTTAAAAAATGTACTTGAAAAATTATATCCTTTAAAATTCTTTGAAAATCTCTAACAATTTATTTGAAAAAAGTATTGTTAATATTCTATATATAGTGTAATACTCCCCAAAATTTCAACATTCCATCTTTATTAGTTAATTTTTAATATAAGTTTACATAAAACTCTTCCAGCAAAAAAGTACTTTATTATATGGAACAGAGTATAAATTTTTTTTAAAAAAGGCGTTACACTTGAACCAGATGATATAAGAATGTAACGATAAGCTAATCGGTCTAAAATGGCATTTTCAGTTTTTCATTTCGTGATCCTGTTGTCCCTTAAAAGGACTACAAAACTTCAAAGGATAACATTAAAAACAAAATTTAAATACTTGTTCTCACTGTAAAATAAATACATTGAATTTATTTAACGTGTTTTATAGCAATATTTCTGTAGTAAGTCTGGACAAGTTGAAACACTCAGAGGCTCAAATTATTTCTGCATTTCGATTTTTCGTAAAACAAAAAAGTGATTAAAAGTGAGTTAACATGATTAAGGAGTGCCCAAATCGGAACAAGTTTTCAATTCTATGTGGATTTTTTGTATGCCACTTGTTCCATCATCTAAAATAATCCTCCCTCCACTTCGTATTAAACTGGGTTTAATTAGAAATTTCGTTCGGGCACTTGGCTCTCAAAGTGCAGCTATGACGCATCTGAAGAAAATTTTTCGAAAACTTAGTGATGCCAAAATTGAGGCTGGTATGTATTGATTTAATGATACTTGATATTGAAAGGTTTATTAATTAGAAAAGGAAGCTTGGAATAGTTTGGATGCTGTAATCAATAACTTTTTGGGCAACACCAATTCTGAAAACTACAAAAGCATAATTCAGAACCTTGTCGAATGTTTTGGAAAATTGGGAGTTAATATCTCCCTTAAGATATATTTTCTGGACAGACATCTGGACTTTTTCCCTGAAAATTTAGGAGATTTTAGTGTTCAACACTGTGAAAGATTTCATCAAGATCTCGCCGTTATGGAGAACGGGTTCCGGGTAAAAAATTCAGCCCACGTGTTGGCAGATTACTGTTGGTCAATTTGTCGTGACACTGCTGGTATAAACAAAAGGCAAAGCTAAATTATACACTTTTCTTAAGTACCATTCATTTTAAATTTCTATGAATAATGTTATCCTTTGAAGCTTTGTGACGAAATGAAAAACTGAAAATGCCATTTTAGTCCGATTAGCTTATAGATTCACTCTTATATCATCTGGTTCAAGTGTAACTCCTTTTTAGAAAAAAATGTATACTCTGTTCCATATACTAAAGTACTATTTTTGCTGGAAAAGTTTTGTGTAACTTTTATTAAAAATTAACTAATAAAGCTAGAATATTGAAATTTTGTGGAGTATCTTCTGTATATATATATAAAACTCCCGTGTCACAATGTTAGTTACCTTACTCCTCCTAAACGGCTGGACCGATATGAATAAAATTTTGTGTGCATATCGGGTACGTCTGAGAAACGGCCAACATCTATTTTTCATACCCCTTAATGATAAGGGTAACCCAGGCCGTGCCACGCCCCCTTTTCAAAAATCGCTCTGACGGCTTTTCTAATATATCGATTGTTATGAAAATGTCACAATGCGGTACTGATGACCTGCTGACAATCCTTGGCTATATTTGGAATTGTTTGGATAAAGGGGCGTGGCACCGCCCATACAACTTGAAATTTAAAATGGTTGTATCTCATGAACTATCAGAGGAAAGAAGATGAGATTTTGTATATATGTTGTTGGTACAGTGTGAATTACAGCCAGGCTGTAAGTAGGCAGTGCCACGCCCCCCTTTAAAGAATCGCACTGACGGCTTTTCTAATGTATGATAGTATAGATCTACTGATAGTCCTTGGTTATACTTGGTAGTGATTGGATAAAGCCGCGCGGCACCGCCCATACCATTTGAAATTTAAAATGGCTATATCTCATGAACTATCAGAGGTATGAAGATGAGATTTGGTATATGTGTTGTTGATACATTATGAATTACAGCCAGAGTGATAGTGGGATGTACCAGGCGCCTTTTAAAATAAACAGTTATAGCAGGCATAATAATAGTTTGATCGTCCTGAAAATTTCACAGTATGTTACAGTTGGCCTACATATACGAACAGGCTAATTGGAAGGAAGTTGGCAGAAAGGGCCCAGGTGCTGCTCACACTCGTCAATATTTGACTATTACATATACTCTATCAAACAATTGTCCGTAAACCAGGCACTTGACAACATATTTCAATGTATCTCAAAAAATATGTGGCAGATTGGATTTAAATCATTTGTTTTAAAGTTCAGTGCTTCTAACTTTAAAAAAATATTTGAATCATATCGGCCATATATCTTTTGAGATACATTGAATTATGTTCACAACTGCCAGGTGAACGGACAATTGTTTGATACAGTGTAGGAATGTGAGGTTCGGTACATATACTGCTGAAATGATGCAAATTACTTTTTGGGGAAAACCAATAAAAATACGACTATTAAAAAGGTCAGACTATGACGCTAAGAAAGTGACCATAGGTACGAATGAATATGAATATCATTGAGGTCAGTTTCGAGAGCATCCTAAATATCGTAATCACAATAATGCATTTTTTAAAAAAAATCCGAATAATCTTATAGAGGATACTATAATCAGACGAACTGATGTACTGATTCCACGCATTCCCATTATACCTACAGACATGCCCATCGATTTCAAAAGATTCCAGTTTCCGATTCTGTTGCCATGTGCGATGACCATTAATAAAGCCCAAGGGCAGTCGCTTAAATTTGGCAAATCCGTGTTTTCCCACGGACAATATGTGTTGCCTGTTCACGTGTATGTAAACCTTCCGACTAATATACATTTGCACCAGATGGCAAAACTAGACATATTGTATATCCTAGAGCACTTGAATAAATAGAAAAAAAAAATAACAAAATTGTGATTCATTAAAATTACAATTCAGGGGTAGCGAAGCGCAACGGGTACAGCTATTATAGTGTAATGAGAAGCTTTTTGGACAAATCAGCACACGCTCGAAATCTAAACAAATACTTCTAACAAATAGTTATTTTACATTCTACAGGTTTATTTGCCCATTTTCAACTAAACGTGGCATTATCCCGTGTCGGAACGCCAGCAGATATATTCATTTACTGCAAACATAATGGAACAAAATAATTTTGTTCACCCTTGGGCATTACAAAAACTTTGAAGGCTATACTTATATATGTATAGATATATACATAGATATTGATTACAGGCGCTCCTCCTAGAAACTTCCCATTAAACAAGAATTTTCCATCCATATGTTAGTCTAGACACAAACCAGAGCAAAAGTACACAATATAGTTGATAATACTGGGATGTAATAAAGTTGATAAAAAAAAGTTGTTTAATTTTTTTCATTTAGCCCATAACATCGTTCCAAAAAAACATCGAATAATATCTACGCATTTCCGTTTTACGCACACTTTTGTGATGATGTGTTTTCCTATATAAAATGTGTGAATTCATTTGTGGCCATGACATCATTGAATACTTTTTGTGGGCAGGGCGAAGTCTGCCGGGTCAGCTAGTTACACTATATACAGGCTATTAACATATATTTTAAATTGTTACAGATTTTCAAAGGCTTTTAAAGGATTTAATTTTTAAAGGACATTTGTTAAGTATTTTTTTTATCCTGGAACGATATATATATAATAATAATAAAAATAGCCATAATTCTCTTCTTTTAGTTGACACCTATATCGGTATCGTAGGGTGCCAATAAGTATTTAACTTTTTTTTTTAAAAATGTTATCCCTTGAAAATTTTTAGTCCTTTAATGGGGCAACAGGATGAGAATATGAAAAACGGAAAACGCCAATTAACTCCATTGTATCTATAGTGTCAGACGCATATCATCCGGTTCAAGTGTAATATGAACTGTGGGACGGTGTTATCATCATCACAAGTGAAGAGCATAAAACAAATACCAACATATAAAAACTATATTTGCATTTATAATGAAGTTAAGCTTTAGTTACGACAAAATCTATGCATTAGAAGTAATTGCAAATTCTCAAGTTAATTCGGATCTGTAGTGCTTTTTGCGATTTATCATAAGTGCCAGCCAAAGGCCCGCCCATCATTTGAACAAAAAACGGCACCAGGAATATATTGCAGGAACCATTTATATTTTAGCAAGTATTGTATTCATAAATTGGCCATCAAGTGCTGTTTAGTTTCTTTTCTGTCTGCCCCGTTTCTATTTTCAACAGTTTTCGGCAAAAAAAAAAACACATTTGGGTCACAAAAATTTATCATTGTGTCTGCGACATGCAGTAGTGAATAGCAAACGCAATGTGTTTGGACACAAGTATACTATATTTGCGACAAGCTACAAACATATATTTACATCCAAATGATATAAAAAGTGGCATAACAAAGTTAACCATTTTTGTTAAAATTTACATTTTGACACAGCATTATACAAAATTTAATTACGGTCGGTTGTGGTTTACCGGATACATCACATCCATCATCCGGACCTTCGCTCATTTTTATATGGCAGCAATCAGAATTGGTCTGGCAAAGTTACGCATTTGTATTATTAGAGCGGCGTTTAATGAAAGTTACTCATTTGTATTATTAGAGAAGCGTTTAACGAAATGTTACCTAATACAAAATTTCGTAGAGGGAGTTAATGTGTCGACCATCTAGGCGATACCACAAATCACTCTTGTTTCAGTGGGTGACTGCTCTCTGAAGCCTAATACCAAACTTAGTTAAGATCAAACGTGTTTGACGCGATTTCAAGACAATTCAGTGTAACTAACGGGTTTCTCAACAGAGACGCTACAAAAGTAAATCGATAGAGACAGCAAACTACGCCACATTTTTCCCCGCTCTTTTGACATTTCTCTTCAGTAGGGTCTGCCATTTCATCATGGAAAGATATACGAGCCAACAACGAGTCGGAATTATTAAAATTTACTGCCTAAATTTGGAGTCAGTGGCCTCAACTTTAAGAGGCCAACTTTAAGAGGCCTCAACAATGAGCGATGAGGCTCATTTCTGGCTGAATGGCTTCGTTAATAAGCAAAATATGCGTTATTGGTCAGACAGCAATCCACACGTAATCCATGAGTCATCATTGCATCCAGAAAAAATTACGGTTTGGTGCGGTTTATGGGCCGGCGGCGTCATTGGGCGGTACTTCTTCCGTGATGATCAAGACCGGCACATTACTGTGAATGCGAATCGGTACCGTTCAATGATAACCGAATATTTTTGGCCCCAATTGGATAATATGGAGATGGAGGACATGTGGTTCCAACATGTGGCCACACAGCGAATGCCACTATCAATTTATTGGAAACCAAGTTTGGTGAACGAGTTATCTCACGAAATGGCCCAGTCGATTGGCCGCCTCGGTCGTGCGATTTGACGCCGTTAGATTATTTCCTGTAGGGCTACGTCAAGTCTATGGTCTATGCCAACAAGCCAGCGACAATTGATGAACTTCGTACGAATATCGAACGTGACATTGCAGCAGTATCGGCCGATTTATGCGTGAAAACCGTCGAAAATTGCGTTCAGCGTCTGGGCTTCTGCAAGCGTGCCCGTGGTGGCCGTGCAAAATAAATCGAGTTCCATACATATTGGCATCGAACGTACTTTCACAGGAATAAAGAATTTCATTTGTATCTAAAACCGGTTTTGTTTTATTTAATTCCAAATACAGCTTTTATTGTTATACAGAATCATTTTCAAGTTGTTGTTCAGCCCAATTCAAGAATATATGACGCTTGCGTCAATTTGATCTTGTCAGGATGTAGGCCAAGATCTTTTCGCAACATTCGCCACAACGACGCCACAGAGATGCCCAACGCTTGAGAACGACGTGTGAGAGACACATTTGGGCTTTCTTGAACTGAAGCCTCAGCGGCAGCAATATTTTCGACACTACGGGCACTTCTTTGTCTCACTGGCACGGAAACATTTTGTACTGTGCCTGTGGATTCAAATTTTTCCACTAGACGCTCAGTTGTTGATCTGGTAGGACGATTATGACGACCATAAATTGGACGTAGCGCTCTTAAAGTTGAGGCCACTGACTCCAAATTTCGGTAGTAAATTTTAATAATTTCGACTCGTTGTTGGCTCGTATATCTTTCCATGATGAAATGGCAAACTTTACTAAAGAGAAATGTCAAAAGAGTGGGAACAAATATGGCGTCGTTTGCTGTCCCTATCTATTACTTTTGTAGCGTCTCTGTAGATAAACCCTTTATTATAACATATTAATCGTTGTGTCTCAAAGATGTGATATTGAATTGCAAACATAAGTATACTATATTTGCGACAAGCTGCAAACACTCATTATATTTGCATCCAACCAAGACAAAAATACGGATTTTTCAGGGCATTTGTATGAAAAAACTTTATCAAACTCTTACGCCTTTATTCATAAAAAGTCATGAGAGTTTTGAGAGACGATTTATCGTACAGAAAATGTCTCTCAAATATCTCCCAACTTTTCACGAATAAGACCCTTAGTTTGTCCCCCCTAATATCCTAGCGTTCTCAACTTCTTTTGTGCTAATGTTCGTATTTAGGACTCCAAAGACCATCAAAAAGGTACTGAGTGAATTTTTTTTTTATAAATTTTGTTGTTTGTCCCTTCAAATATTACGTTAGGAAAACGGTCAGTAACATCTCCAACTAGAAAAAAAAACCATCTATTTACTTCTATTGAATTTGAAAACAAAATTTGATAGAGCTCAGTAACATCTTCTACTACTAAACCAATGGTACATTAAGCAAATGCACGATTTAAGCTAGAAACTGTAACCCTCTGGCAAATACGATATCAAAAAAAGAAACCGGTTTCCATTTTGAATTCCCTAATACATAATAAAATTAATATTGTTGTTGTTTTAGTTGTTGCAACATCCTAAAAACTGTGCCAAAGCTGTTTTCAAATATTGGTCAAACTCCATTTCGTAAATGTTGCGGCATTGATGGCACTAACAAAAGGAATGCGACTGCGTGTGTTTGTATGTGTTATAAGCCCTTTCCCAAGATGAAGGAGGCGGAAGGAGAAAAACAACATGAAACTCACAATAATAATAATGCCCATATGATGAAGCTTTAGGCCGTCAGAAGCTCGGTGCACAGAATGTATTCTAAAGTATAGACAACCGACGGCAGATGGGTATGAATGTAGATACCCAATATATGTAGGTGGACATGCGAAATTCATACATACAAACAATAATGTATTTGAAGTGAATTTGGCCTTGAGTAGCATCAAATGGAGCATTCGTTGGAAATATGAAATTCTTTTTATTTGTAGTTACTATAATTTGGCTTAAATTTTGGATACAATTCTCTAAACTGTTTGAATGAAACTGGAATTACATTTGTGTACATTGATGGTAAATTTTCATTAGATGATGATAAAGCCACGCCTACTCGGAAACCTGCCACACCAATTACACTATGTAAACACGTAAATGTGATATAGTTCCTGTATATGATTTTCGAATTTTAATGATATTTCATTCAATAAGTACAAAATGACATTTCCAAACAATTTTTGATGTGTTAACATCTATAGCGGCGTATAGGGACTAAATCTATCAAAGTCAGATTTTATGCTGCTGCTAAAACCAGATTTTATGCTGCTGCTAAAACCAGATTTTCTGCGACTGCGAAAGAGAATAATGACGTGTTAAACAACAATGAGCGAGCAAGAGAGCAATGAAAGAGAGGTGTGGCAGGGGTGAGGCAAACGAAATTGTGTCTATAGCGTATGTATTAACATAATAATGTATGTATGTATATCTGGCTGTTGCTGTTGTTGAACGGAGATATAAAGCTTAGCCACGCAAAATTTCATTTCCAAGCCCATGGGCTTGCGCAGTAGACGTTATGGTGACACACTAATACGCCAGCTACTTCGTACAAAGTATGTGTGATGTTGTGTGTGTGGCTGTTTCGTTGCTGTTGATATGGCAAACATGTGGTTATGTGACACACGTATACGTCAGCTACTTCGGACAAAGTATGTGTGATGTTGTGTGTTTGGTTGTTTCGTTGTTGTTGCTATGGCCAAACAAAGCGAGTCATTTGATGTTCAGCCTTGCCCGGTGTATACAAAAAAACTATTATTTTTTTATTTTCCAATGTAACATTTACTAATGTGTTCATAGAAATCGAACAGGTACCGTGTAGCAAAAAGGTGTTAACACATCATCCGTGAGTTCGAACACTCATTGATTTTTTTTATTACAATTTCAAAATGATTTTATGATTTGAATAAGAATTTCTATACGGTTTGCTAGAAATTAGAGGAATGCATTTGCAAAATTGCTTTTTTTGGGAAACAACATATATCTCTATTAATGGAGTTATAGAATGGCCGTGAGCTTGAATGATCAAATCAAAAAGTTAAATTAAAAAGGCCGACTAAATAGAAGTCATCCCTGATGAATTTGAATAAGGTGGAGCACGACAAAAAGTTTGATGTCCCCGTAACCAGCCCTTCAATACGCACCATCTGAGACGCACCATTGATTTTCAGAAAAATAGAAATACGTTTCTGAGCATACACAAAAATTGTGTATTAGGCTGGCAACAATGCCAGAGACGACGTCAAACGCCAGGTCTTGTTCTTCTTCCATAAAAAAAAACATGTAAAAATATTCAACGCCTACGTTATCGCTCCGACTTTGTTCGTACACTTGCTCCGAAAGGGACTAAAAAAATATTGCCCAAATGCAACTTTTCCAGTATTGTTACAATTTTCAATTAAGTTGTAATTGGGCAAGCGTCTATGACTCTTGTACATAAGATCATGTGTTCAACCCCTCTTCTGACCACCCTCATTTCTATCGGCGACTGCCACCTCGCTTAATGTCAGACGCTGCCAAGTAATTTATCCATTACAATTTATTTAAATGCGAAATCCTAAACACAGATTTCACAATCGAAATCTAAAAATTTAAAAAAAAAATTGTTTTTAAACAATTCAATAAAGTCTGATCAGATCTTTTTCACTAAAGGAATTTATTTACAGGTTTTAATTGTTGGATTCTCAGGTTCTGAAGTGTTTACATTTACACCGAACTACGACTTTTTGGATTGGTAATAAAAAGAGTTAAGATTATTGTCTACTTTCTGAGAAAATTATCAATCTTTAGGCTGGAACATTGTCAATAAAATGTTAGGATGAACGAGCGAGAAATGTATTGGAAGAGCTACTCGATGGAAGCCGTAGAACAAAACGACCATCAAACAGGGTTCGGTTAGCTAGACCTACAATTCGGAACAGCGAAACGCTTAGAAACGTATGTCATATTTGTTGTATATGGCCACTAACTGAAATCGTTTGTAAACGGCTAATAAATGAAAAATACATTAACGGAATTACCACATATATCAGTGCAAACAGCTTTCCCTGTTCAATATTGAGGGCGGGATAAACCAATTTTATTATTAGAGAACTGAGGACACACACTGCATATTCATATGTATGGATATCAATTCGTGTAAGTTGTTGATGTTCCCCCTTATCCCTAGAAAAGTACTTACTACACTTAACTCAAGCCTAAAATCTTAACAACCAAAGCTTTACAAAGAATTCTGCCTAAAAGCCATAACATTTGATGATATATGCCTGTTCGCGTTCCGAGCAAACCCCACAAACGGACACTTCAAAACCAACTCTTGCAGTTTTTGCGTGTTGCAAACAGACAGGATCATTGCAAGTCCCTCACATAAAAATGTACTTTATGAGACTTAAGTTAGCCTATTTTAATTGCCAGCGGAGAAATCTCGTACACAGAGTGAGTGAGTGCAATTAAACAGCGAAGGAGAACGCGCACAACAACTTCGTTGCAATGACGCACAACGTACAGCGACGGCACAAGGAGCTTAACTTAACAAAATTGAAATTTGTCTTAAGAAATTAAATGCAGCAAAGAGGTAAAATAAAAAAGGTGAGACGGTGGTGTTGGGGGGTGAGGGATACTGGGTTGTTGGTGGTTGCATGGGAGTTGAGGTGACTGCAAGTGTACGTGAGTGTGTGAAAAAGCAAATTTACGTTTGCTGTCAAAAGTTTGCCATGGAGTGTATTTAATATTTTTCAGCGTATTTTAACTTTTCATGTTGTGTCATCGTCATACTCATCTTCATCATCAGCAGCATCACCGTCCGTACTAGAAGATGGTACAGCATTAGCACACACAATGTACGCAGAGGTTGCAGCATATTGGCACGAAATTTAAAGAGTTTCTTATATGGTCTCAGAAAGTTTTTGAGTTTTCTTGATGCCTGATATTTGGAATTTTTCAAACCAAAATTTTTGGATCGAAGTTCCTTATCGCACATTGCCGGATAGGGGCTAAAAGAAAAAAAATTAAACAACTTTTGTTTTAACACTATTATCCCACTATTATCAACCGTATTGTTTACTTTTGCTTTGGTTTGTGTCTAGACTAACGGCTTGGATCAAAGAGAAAGAATTTATCTAGATGTCTCACAAAAGTTGGGAAATTTCTTGTTTAACGGAGAGTTTTCTAGCTGGAGCCTGTAACCAATATTTAGTGTATATTGTAGTTTTGTAACCAATAAATAGTAAATTTAGAAAAGCCAAAGTGAAAGAAGTTTAAAAAAGATAAGTTTTCTTAAATAAGAAGTTTTCTTAAAAAAAGTAAATTTTCTCAAAAAAAATATTCATATTCTCAAAACAAAGTACCTTTTCTTAAAAAAAATACCTTATCTTAAAGAAGTACCTTTGCTTAAAAAAAGTAAAGTTTCTTACAAAAAGGAGCTTTTCTTAAAAAAAAGTATTGTTTTTCAAGACGTACCTTTCCTTAAAAAAGTACATATTCTTACAACAAATTCTCTTTTCTTAAAAAACGACTTTTTCTTTAAACACTACTATTTTGTGAAACAAAGTAACTCTTCTTGAGATAAGTACCTACTCTGAAAAATGCACCTCTTCGAGCAAAAATGACAAATTCAAAAAAAATTCCCATTTCTTAAAAAAAAACCTCTCGTTCAAAAAAGACCTTATCGAAAATATATAATACATGTTCTTACAAAAAGGACCTAAAAATATACATTAAAAAAATATATTCTATGAAAACAAAAATTTTCATAAAAAAAGTTAATCATTTTACAAAAAGTATATTTTCTTATAGATCCATTTAAATTATCGTATTTTTCAATGCGCGCCTTAGGTCTGTTGGAACTAAGTAGTACGCAATATAGCGAAAGGAACTTCGTTCCAAAAGGGTGTCCCCTTACACCTCATGTGATTTTTTTTTTACTTTTGATAACATTATTAGAAATTAAAGTTCTTACAATTTCATATGGAAAAGTGTCTCCAACTATATCAACTTAATTTTGGTATATCTAGAGTGTCCAAAAAAAACGGCATTTTTCAGAACCCGATTTTCGGTTTGATCGCAAAATCAATTATTTCAGAAACCGGGTTTTGGGCTTTAAGTTTTGGCAAAACCCGGTGGAACCGGTTTGTTTCGGTTTCTTACTTAAAATTAAATTACACGTGTTACACTTACAACTCTCTTTAAATATGAGAATTACGTTTTAATTTTAAATAAAAAATATATTTATTCCAACTTGGAATGGGGAAATTTATTCAAAATTTAAAAGTTTTATTCAAACTCACATTAAACGGACTAAATCCAAAAGTTATATTCAAACTTGAAAGATATTGCCCTGTATGCAAATTTTATTAAGTTTAAAACATTTTTTTATAAAATAAGTTTAATTTTGAAATTTAAAAAGAAATTACATGAGGTGTCAGTGGTCACCCGGTTGGAACGAAGTTCCTTTCGCTATATATTATGTACTAGTTAGTTCAAACAAGCCTAAGGCGCCCGTTTAAAAATACGATAATTAAAATGGATCTTTAAGAAAAGATACATTTTGTAAATTTTTTTAAAATTTTTTTTTTTTTTAAATTATATTTTTAGATCCTTTTTTAAGGAGAGGTACTATTTTTAAGAAGAAGTACTTTCCGTAAGAAAAAGCCGTAAGAGTATGATTTATTTTACAAAGAAATACTTTTTTTAAGAAAATGTACTTATTTTTAGTAATGCTACTTATTACAAGAAAAGAAAAGAAAAGGTATCATTTTACTTTTAAGAAAATGTTCTTTTAAGAAAAAAAAATTTTGTAAGAAAAGGCTTGTTTTTTAAGAGAAGATATTTTTTGAAGAAAAGGTTTTTTTTTTAAAAATGGGAATTTTTTTAAATTTGTGCTTTTTTCAAGAATAGGTACATTATATCCGTTTGAGTTTATATTACTCGATTTTTCAGTTGTGATGTTTTTAATAATTTCTCGATTCAAGATCAATATCTATTTGCAAGTAAATTTTGTGTGAAAAAGTGAAATTTAATAAAAATAAATATTAAAAAGGAATATGTGAAATTAATGATTATGGTGGATGGTTGGGAATATAGGTATTTCAATGTCCACCAAGGCATATCATCAGCTTCCGTCTCCACAAGTATTTAGGTATATCATCACATATTATAGGGATAAAAAAACTCATCTTAGCGAGAAAAATAGGTAAAATAGATAAATTTTTAAGAGTAGGTACTTACGAGGGTGGATAAATAACACAGTTTTTTTTGCTAAAAAAATTATTTTTCAACTTAATCTCCTTTTAGCTCAATACACTTAGGCCCAATTTTTGACAGGTCAATCTTCTTTGATCAACGATCAGATAATATTTAAACTCTGAATTCATTTTTTAGGTTAATAGTTAAGAGTTGTTTAAACAGCCAAATTCGGGCATTTAAACTATGATCAAGTGACCATATGATTTTGACAGAAAACAACATGAGGAACAAACACAAAGCTTCTTTCGTTGTTAATGTGAACAATTATAATCACCATCATACTTTAAATAACAATAAAAACGTATTATTTAACTCGTAGTGCAGTTAGAACATAATTTCTGCTCAAATATTTTCCAATTTCATTAAACATTTTGTACTTTCTTTTGCAAAATGTATGAATACCGGTTATTTTTCGTAGCATTTCCCACTGTTGCCACATGGTAGAACGATTATTTGACAAAGCACTAAAAAACTCTTTTCGTATTTAAATTCAGATCAAACAAAAATCAAAATCAAGTGATTACCAATTTAAATAACCAGTCAAAAATTGGGCCTTTGTCCAATGGTTCTTCAATTTTTGTATCCCTTCCACAAAACTAGGATTTTTCGAAGTCCATAAAATAGGCATTTTTTTGATCAATAATTTCATCGTTTGAGCTACATCTCTTTCCACCGAGCCATTTCTTTAGGTTTGCAAATAGGAAATAGTCACTGGGGGCCAAATCCGGAGAATATGGCGGATGAGGTATCAATTTGAAGCCCAATTAAACAACTCCAAACAAGTTTGAAGTTGTCACACGATTATGTTTATGGTCAATTGAGAGCAAACGCGGCACCCATCTTGCAGACAGATTTCTTAAACCCAACTGATCATTTAAAATCGAAAACACACTGCCATATGAAATGCCTATGGCATCAGCAATCTTACGTCGTTTAACTCTTCGATCGGCCAACACCATGCCATGGATTTTTTTCGACATTTTCGAGTGTATTGGACCTCAATTGGCCGTCCAAAACGTTCAGCGTCATTTGTACTTGTGCGACCACAACGAAAGTCAGTAAACCAATTTCTTACCATTGAAATCGATGGCGCAGACACCACATAGTATTTATCAAGGTTTTCCATGATTTGATAAGCGGTTCTTTTTTTTTGCAAAAAATAATGTTTAATGAGCACTGGAAATTTACTTTTTTCCAATTTTAAAAAATGCACGAGGTTGTATGTTTTGGACATCTGTTAAACGCAAAGTATATAACGGTAGTTGCTCGAAATTTGACAGTAGGCTATTAACAGGTGGTACTTGATGGGAGCAGTGTTGCATTCCATATAACTACGAGGGAAGTTCGAAAAATAACGGACTTATTGATCCGCCCTCGTATCTCAAGAAAAGTTATTATGTTTCACAAAACAGGTATGTACTCTTTAACGAAAAGGTAGTTTTTAAGACGAAAAGTTTAAAAAAAATACTTTTTTTAAGAAAATGTACTTTTTGTATGAAAATGTACTTTTTTAAGCAAAGGTACTTCTTTAAGATAAGGTATTTTTTTAAGAAATGGTACTTTATTTAAGAATATGAATGCGAATTTTTTTTTTGACAAAATTTACTTTTTTTAAGAAAAGGCACTTATTTAAGTAAATGTTCTTTTTTAAACTTCTTTCACTTTGGTTTTTCTAAATTAAATTTTTATGGGGTTCAAAACTACAATATATACTAAATATTGGTTACAGACCCTACCTAGCGAACTTCCCATTAAACAAGAAAATTCCCAATATATGTGAGACATCTAGTTAGTCTAGACAAAAACCAAAGCAAAAGTAAACAATATATAGTTGGTAATAGTAGGCTGTAGCATAATAGTGTTAAAACAAAAGTTGTTTAATTTTTTTTCAACTTAGCCCATTCCATCTAGAGAGAACCATCGATCCCCATTAGTAATGATTTTTGTTAATGCCTAAAAAACAACACAATCGAATATTTAAATTTGAATTTATTTGTCTTAAATATCCAAGCGTTCTTTCAAAAGCAGGTTTCAGTATTTCCAAGGATGCTACCCTCAACCAAAGCCTTGTAAATAAATATACAAATAAAATAAATAAATGGTTTCCCGTTACATCCCATGTAGGGATTAGGGAGAGCTGTGCGCGTTCTAGTTTTACACTCACTGATGGGGACCTACAGTTTTTACACCGGTTCCGAACGGTATTTTGAGAAGCTTTTTCATGGCTAAATACTCGATAGTGTCGCCGTCACTATGCGAGGTGGCCGCCGTCGAAAGAAATTTTAGGTGGACAGAGCAGGGATCGAACCCAGGATCTCATGTACAAGAGCCGCGCACACTACCATTGCAATAAATATATTCTCAATTAATTTAGGTTAATGAAATGGAATATGATGTCATATCAAAATTCACTATTTTAGTATAAATATAAGCTTCTTAGTAATATCAGAGAGTACGATCTACAGTTGTTGTTTCAAATGCGTGCCTCACTTTGGATATACTTTCAAACGCACAAAGAATCCCTTTAGTGAAACATTACAAAATGGCTAAATAATGCATTAAAGCAAAGAAAACAATGATTCAACGCAATAATGAAAAATACGAAAGTGTACAACGAGAAAAAAAAGAATAACAAAAATATAGTTTCTTAAAAGCATTTATGGCAAATTTCGACAAATAAAACCCAACAGCATAAGAACGCAGCATTCGAACTCTAATGAACGAGTTCCCAGGAAACCTTTGGCCCAGGGTGCGACGTCAGTGGCGACAAGAGCCAAGGCGTGCGTTGAGACGACAAAGCAATGCCGGGAATGGTCATCCAAATGTATGAACAATAAAATAAGTATGAATCCCGGCTTCTCATTTGCACTTGGAGCAATAACAATTTCAACCGCAGCAACGCCAACGAAAAAAGATACATTTTTCGTAAGTTTATTTTGACATGACAAGATAACGACAGCCAGCCCGCCATGGTCCCTGGCCATGCAGCATTATGGCGAGAGATCCACTACACTCGCTCATCTCACTGCCTGACACTCACAGCAACCCAAGCACAACTTTTAACAAAGTAATTCATGCATAAGAGTCCTCCTCAGCATTTGTACTCCCCGAAAGAAATGAAGAAACACAAAAAAAAAATTGAAAAAACCTTGGTTTTAACGCTGCTTAAGTGTTTTATTTAATTTTCATTAACTACTACTGTCCACTGTATGTTGACTGACCCACCGCCACTGTCCGCTTGCCTCCATTTGCCCTCATATCATAGAAATGTTTACCTGCAACATTACCAAGAGTCACCAGACGCTGTTACGGCAAAATCTTTATGTTTGATTATGGCGTAAGGAAGAGGGGGAAAGAGGCCTACAAGCAATACAAAATAAATAACTTCAGATTTCCAAGAAGTTGCAAATTATTTTTTGGGTTGCGCACATTGAGCGCCTGCGCCACCGTTTCGTAGCTTGGACTGTTATCAGTTGTATGAATGACAGTGGAATTTGGAAAACGTTGTATCTTTATCTCTATGAAGGGATTTTTTGTTTGATGTAGCCAAGGGTTGGATAGACATAGAAAAAACATTTCAAAGAATACAAAATAAGGAATAAAATAAATTAAAATATCTGGGCCAGCCCATTTCTATTTACTTAGATGTTAAATGGTTGGTAATCTGTCATCCTAACTTGAAAACCGGGTACACTACTCGTAATCCACAACATGTATGCATATCAACTTGTCCGATATGAATTGTGTACTCCGGCTAAACCCGTCAAAAATGTTCATGTGTACTAGTCTTTGTCAGAGTTTGTATTTACCCCCCCCATCCCATGCGAAAACTAGACATATCGTCGTGGGGAACTTACCCTCAGGGTAGTAGGGAATATAATGGGTAGTTAGCCTGGGTAACCCATACCCACGAAATACGAACGCTGGTCTTTGCTTTAGCTTGAATTTAATAACTAACTGTCCCAGTGAAGGCGTTCTAAAAGATTGGTGTGATATATTGTCTAAATATAGCATTGGAAGCTTTTAAAGTACACAAATGTTGACTATTGATTTTAAATATTTCACTTATTTCCTTTCTGTGTACTCCCTAGTATAGACCGCTATAGGTCAACCGAAATAATAATATTCTGAGTTGTGTAGCCAGTATACAAGAACAACAAAAGTGTAGTTAGTATCTTATGAGCAACGTGGACACGATCCTTTTATTATTTCTCTTATTATGGACTTAATCTGATCTGTACGCACTGAAACATCTGTCGTTTTTAGTAGTTTGGATGCAAATATAAAGAGTCGTAGCTTTTCGCAAATGAAAAGTGGTATACATGCGTCCAAACTCATTGTGTTTGATACCCAATATTACATCGACACGTTCCCGGCTGATTGTATTAAGCGACATATTTGGCGACAATGACATTTTCCCATATTCTCAAAATTTATTCCACGCTCCACATTTCGATATTTTCTGCCGGGAACGTGTCGACATGTTGGAGACACAATCACTAATGTGTTAAAATATAAATTTTTGTGACCCAAATATTTCTCTGTTTGTTGAAAACTGCTGAAAACATAAACGCGGCAAACAACAAAATAAGAAAAAAATAACAGCAGATCTTCAGTTCAGGACAACAATATTCCAAATATATAAATGGTTTCCGCATAATGTGTTAGGTCTGATTTTTTCAGCGTGTTAGTTATATATATTTTCGATGAAGGCGAGGGAAATATAACGATTGTTAGTTGCATGTCTTATCGGAACTAGGCGTGGTTATGTGCTGATTTTCAAAATTTCAGAACTCTGATCTACTTAAGAGATTAACTACAGGGTGATTCAGGAAGTTCCGGACAAATTTCTCCAGCGTATTCCTTGGCTCATTTCATGAAGAAAAGTCCACTAGGACCATGTCCGAAAATGCAAGGGAGCGAAATGGCAGCGGGTTCAAAATTTTCGGTTTGGTGGTCGGAGGGTAGTAGGGTAAAGTTGCTACCTTCTGAGCCAGTGGTTGGATTTTTTGGTTTTTGGGCTTGTTGGAAAGGTCTTTAAGAGGCCTTTCAGAATCAACAATAAAAGAATCAAAAGTAGAAAAGAGTCAAAACGCCGAGATACAGAGCTTCGGAAAAAATAGGGGGAACAAAATTCACATAACCCCAATTTGCTCAGCCAGATGGCAGGTGACTTATGCTGTTTTTCTCTTGAAAGATTGCCATACCTCTTACCCTTCCAAACTGACCTAAACCAAGCCCAGAGGTCTTACGGTTCCAAAGTTACGACATTTTACTGAAATGCAAAAATGTTTGTTTTTGTTTTTGGAAGCAAAATTACTGCACACATTTATTTGTTTTTGTAAATTAACACGTTAATCAAACACAAAGGAAAAAAAAGTTTGATGTTAAACGAAGTTTTCAATGTGGTTCCCATTTGCTACTAAACACAATTGCAGCCGTTTGCGAACCACATCCGTCGCGTTTAGTTCACTCATCTTTTCACAAACTTTCACCGCAGCTTCCTCAATGCGTGCAAGTAACTGGTCACGATTGTGGATCTGCACAAAATACTCACAATCTTTCATGTAGCCCCACAAAAAGAAATCAAGTGGTGTGAGACCTGGAGATCATGGCGGCCAGGCGATTGGTCCAGCTCGTCCAATCCAACGTCGAGGGAAATTGGTGTTAAGCCAATCCCGCACAATAAGCCCGTAATGCGCTGGAGCACCATTTTGGTGGTAGAAAACATGATTTCGTACCGACCACTGGCTCAGAAGTTAGCAACTTTACCCTACTACCCTCCGACCACCAATCCGAAAATTTTAACCCGCTGCCATTACGCACCCTTGCATTTTCGGACATGGTCCTAGTGGACTTTTCTTCATGAAATGAGCCAAGGAATACGCTGGAGAAATTAGTCCGGAACTTCCTGAATCACCCTGTATAAACGTGGGAAGTTTCGAATCACTTAATGGATTCCTTCAATATTGAGGAACGCGATCTCCGATCAAAAATTGAACTTTCACAGATTTCGTTTTCGACCAAACAGGCATCATTTGTTCTAACTTGAACGTGAATTTTTGATGTATTTTTGAGGCACGGGTAGGGCAATATATCAAAGTGAACAAACACATATCCTGCAATAATGCTCCTAAAAAATGATGCAGGAGAGATAAATGAGTGGCACAGCATGTGCAAGCTCAAAACAAATGTGTCTGATACTGGATAAGATGCACCATGATCCATGATAGCATTTATGAACCTTCTGTCTTTAGCCAGGGCCAAGGCAGCAATGCTTGTTTCAGTTTTGACGAGACACTGTGTACTTGGTAAACATTTGATAAGACTAAAGTTCAGGGCAAAAGACTTCTGTAAAAGTTGTAACGATGAGGGAGAGGAAGAATCCTCTGAACATATTCTTTGCACTTGCCAATCAGTATCACATAAGAGGACGTCTACTATGGGATGCTATTTAGTTCGAAAACTGTGAGAACTATCTCAGATATAACTACATAGACAAGATATTGAGCTACTGCGAGCAAACTAAATGCTTCTCCGGTGGGGCTAATGGTTTATCTCGACAGCAGCTGGTATCACAATTGACTAATAATGGCCAGTTTTTCAGTTAAATTGTGGTTAAACATCGAATTTTGTTTTTCAGTCAATGGATATCAATAATTTAACCACCCAATGTTGGTTAGTTAACTTGTAGTCTGACTGTCAAAATGAGTAATGTAAGATTGCATAAAAAACACTGTTTTGAGTATTTGTACATACTCGTATACTTTGAGCCTAGATCGTTAAATTGTTGCGGCAACATTATTTTTTACACCGTTTTGATAAAATGACTTCGACTTTATGGATTTTCTTCTTATTTTACATAATTCCATTTGGTTGCTCCTCTTTGTTGTTTTGGTATTTAGCCCAACTCATATGTCTTGTCCAATAACTTGCCACTCAAAACAAAATGCAAAGTTAACTTCTACTTATCTTTCAATTACAATTAAGTAATCCGATAGTTAACTACCCACTTAAAAACTGGCCATAAGTCTAATGATCAGTTTCTAAGCCCGTGATGATATTCACTTCTTAATTAGATTGTGATTTAAATTAAAAAATTTTTTTAAGTCAATGGTTAACAATGATTTAACCACCCACTGATTGGTTAAATGTTAGTTAAAACCATATGATATTGACAATTACAATTCTGATTGTCCATACGAAAAACATAAGATCCTATAAAATGCATGTTTCTGACATTTCCGTAATCAGCTACACGCTGACAAAACCAGCCCCTGTAACACTATACAGGATCCAAAAATATGTCTGGAATATCCATATAGAAGCTGAAAAACGCACTTTTTGTTGTAGTTTGGATGCAAGTATAAAGTGTTTTGGAGCTTGTCGCAAATATAATATACTTGTGTCCAAACACATTGTGTTTGCTTTTCAATATTACATGTTTGAGACACAATTATTAATATGTTATAATACATGTGTTTGCGACCCACATTTATTTATGTTTGTAATACAAAAACAGCTGTGCTTGTTGCACTGTCTATGCTCTCTCGAGAGCAAGAGAATAAAAGGGGGGCAACGAGTGTGTATATCTTGTAAATGTGTATCTGTATTTGTGCAATATTCTCTCAGTCAGTGAGTCATAACTGTTCCTGAATTGGTGTCTAAATTGCAGATGAAGTCAGTATTTCTTATTTTGCCTGATGTATTGCGTGAAAAAAGAATAAACGAAGGCTCGTACGGTTAAATAGTTTGTGATGTTACTTTGGTTTTTGTGTATGAGTTTCGTATATATGTATGTGTGCTACCAAAGTGATAAACGATTTTGAGGAAAGAAACTGGAAAGGGGAACAACGTAAAGCCCTTTGTCTGTCCGAGCCTTTGCTGAGAAAATCGGAACGGCGGACCATTTGTGAAACAAGTGTAATAAAACAACACAAGTAACACTAGGTCACAAATAACAAAATTTTCTCTGTTATTTGTTTCTAGCATACTTTTTCTCATTGATTTTGACCTACTAAACACGAAAATGAGTTTTAAAAACTTTTCTGTTGATTGGTTTTCGAGATACAAATTTTTGAACTTTTTTTTTAAATTTTTGGAGGTACACTTACAATTTTGAGCATATCTTTCGTCTTCTTTGACGTATTTGATCCAACTACTACTCAAATTAAAGCAAATTGAGCCGTCTACAACTCATTCTCAGAAAATTTTCAAATCGGGTGAGTAGTTTTGATGTTGGCGGCTTAAAAAGGTTAAAAAACTGCGTTTTTTTAGTAAAAATGTGGCAGAAAAATTCATATAAAAATTCATATAAAATATAAAACGCGATGCTAACAGCGATTTTGGTTTTTTTACGTATAGCTAGCATTTTTCCAAAGAAAATAAGCACTTACTTAACAAAATCTGACAACAAATGGCGGACTTATAATTTTTTTGGTAAAACACCGAAATTCCGCTATTTCACGATATTTTGATTTTCATTATTTGCACAGCTTACCTACCCAACGCAAACGAATAAATACATTTGAACTTAATTTAAAATAAACAAATTAGTCTTAGTATATTATTTTTTAATTTATTTAGAGCACTACATACTCAATGTATGGCACAATTAGAAATGGATGTGCCAGGTTAGCTAAACTAACGAAATTAACCAAATCAACGCCCATAAAAAATGAGTAGAAACAAAGATATAACTGTACATTTTATGCCATGTGGAAAAACAGCTGACTTCTTCTTTGTTTTTTGTATTCGCTGCAATTGGTCTCACGTATTAGGGTCCAAATGTAGTCACCCATCATAGCCGTGTCATAGATGCCCTGATAGCGTCGTTCCATAGCCTTCAATTCCTGATGAAAGCGCTCGCCGTGTTCGTCGCTCACGTCTCCTAAATTCTCAGGGAAAAAATCCAAATGAGAATGCAGAAAGTGTATTTTAAGTGACATGTGCACTCCTACCCAAAAATGAAAAAAAAACGAGAATTAAAACGCTATTTAAATTAACATTTGTTTCAAAAAAAACCTACCCATTGCTTCATAGTTCTTTACCAGATCCTCAACTATGTCCTTATAATTATGGCTTTTGTTGTTTCCTAAAAAGTTTTCCACAACAAGCCTGAAGGAATTCCATGCTGCGGCTTCGATGGGTGATAACAGCTTCGGGAATGTTTCATCTTTCAACATTTTTTTTATATCGGGTCCTGCGAAGACTCCTTCTTTAATTTTTGCCAGCGAAAGGTAAGGGAAAATTGACCGTAAATAGGCAAAAGCTTCACCTTCTTTGTCCAATTTTTTGGCAAAATTTTTTATCAAACCCAATTTTATGTGCAGCGGCGGAAGTATTATATTTTCACGGTTCTCTATTAGTGGTTTGCGCTGAACATTCGCTTCTCCAACTACAGGTTTCGTTCGTTCCGGCCATTTTTTTTGAATATAATGCTGATCATCAGCGCGGCTATTCCAAAGGCACAGAAAACAGCAATGTCGCGTATAGCCTCCTTGGAGTTCACACAGAATGGCCACAACTTTGAGGTCGGCTCATATTTTCCAATTATATTTGCTATACTCTATGCATTTCAGCAAAATGTTCATAGTTTCATAGTTCTCCTTTGAATGAACCGCATGAGCAATAGGAAGAGATGGCTTTTCATTCCCATTATGTAAGAGAACTGCCTTCAAGCTCTCTTTGTTGCTGTCAATAAACAACCTCCATTCATTGGGGTTGTGAATTTGGTGAAGCTCTTGGAACAAG
Organism: Phaonia tiefii; assembly: GCA_963931995.1. Classification (NCBI taxonomy): domain Eukaryota; kingdom Metazoa; phylum Arthropoda; class Insecta; order Diptera; family Muscidae; genus Phaonia; species Phaonia tiefii. The sequence continues at coordinate 274,155,856 of OZ008368.1, forward strand.
CCGGAAATGTCGCTGCAAAAACATTTTTGGTCTTTCTTTGTATAAAATTTTGCATACTGCTGGTGACGCTTCCTGTACGCTGTTACTTTCACTTCTGAATCCGCAAATCCACACTGTACCATCCGAGACGCAAAAAGTTCGGATTTCTCCTTAGTGAGACCAAAATCGCGCACCCAATCGTTTAGTTCGGCCTGTGACAGTAATTTTCGCTTTCTGCACGCCCCAAATTCGCTTGCACTTGACTCGGACTCTTGATCTGACGATTCTGCTTTTTGAAGAGATGCACCAGGGCACACTGGATATGGTACATCATTCGAATGTGGTACTGGAAGTGCAAACGATCCCACTTGAGCGTAGTTCCATTTTAAAAATCTCCCTACCCCACTGTTTGTGGTGAGGCAAAAATAACAGTCTGTGGAATGGCATAGCGGCTTTTTCCACATCATTGGTGTATCGAATTTCATATGGCGCCTAAAATTAAAATAAATTACTATATTTGCTTTGCTTAATGTGTTTAAATAAAAATTCTTACCTTCCGCCAGCTGCCCAGTTGGTTAGGATTATATAGCAAAGATCACATAGCGACTGAGGTGTCCATGATTCTGTGATATTTGGTGAAATACCAAAATAATTCAAATAGTGCAATTGCACTGCTGGAGTAAACGTGTGTGCGTGATTATTCTTTATAAACTCGCCACAAACATTGCAGAAATTGTCTGGATTATTCAAACACTCGAACACACGTAGTCTTTTACTCATTGCCTTACTTGTTGGGTAGGTATTATATGCACTTAAATTCAATTTGTTTCACTTTTTACTCGTACTACTCGCGTTCGTAGACACTTGTTGAATGACAAAAAACGATAAATGAACACCTATAAATACTATACCTGGCTATATACCTGATTCAGCAAGTGTGCGTTTCAAATTGTGGAAAAGTTTCCAAATAATGACAACTCACAAATGTGGGGGGAATTTCTGTAAAAATCCGACACAGGTAGCCATCGGGAAAACACACATCAATAAAAAAGTGTAATTCCCTTTAATTGACTGTGAACGGAGTAGCAGTCATAAAGGAACACGAAGAGCGTCCACGCACATTCAGAAGCGTATATTACTCTGCAACCACAATCATAAAAATTAAATAACTATTTGTGTATTACTTATTTTTTTTAATTCTGAGAATCATAAAAATTACGTAAACGTTTTTTCCAAACAATTTTGTACATGTAAAGTGGGTTTGCCAAAATTCGTATCGTAAAATGCACCTGTGTTTCTATGTTCTGCATTTTCATTATACCATTTTCTTAAAAACATCGACGAAACGTCCCTACGGTATTGTAAATAGGTTTTTTACAATTATGAAATATTTGTGTTATTAATATTAATTTAAAAATTTTATCAAAACTGCTAAGTGCTGTGACATTTGAAAAAAATTTCAAAAAAAAAAATTGCTGATTTCACTAAATTTTTGAAATTTCACGTCCCTTGCCAGAACAGAAGACATTAACCCAGGGTGGTGAAATTTTGAACAGAAGTAACTTATGTATAGGAGCAACTGTTCCGTTCTATTCCAAAAGGATTATAAAAAACTTGCTTTTTCGATCCCTCCTAGTAGGTTAGCTGTGCAAATAATGAAAATCAAAATATCGTGAAATAGCGGAATTTCGGTGTTTTACCAAAAAAATTATAAGTCCGCCATTTGTTGTCAGGTTTTGTTAAGTAAGTGCTTATTTTCTTTGGAAAAATGCCAGCTATACGCAAAAAAACCAGAATCGCTGTTAGCATCGCGTTTTATATTTTATATGAATTTTTCTGCCACATTTTTACTAAAAAAACGCAGTTTTTTAACCTTTTTAAGCCGCCAACATCAAAACTACTCACCCGATTTGAAAATTTTCTGAGAATGAGTTGTAGACGGCTCAATTTGCTTTAATTTGAGTAGTAGTAGGATCAAATACGTCAAAGAAGACGAAAGATATGCTCAAAATTGTAAGTGTACCTCCAAAAATTTAAAAAAAAAAGTTCAAAAATTTGTATCTCGAAAACCAATCAACAGAAAAATTTTTAAAACTCATTTTCGTGTTCAGTAGGTCAAAATCAATGAGAAAAACTATGCTAGAACCAAATAACAAAACGACTGTTGGCTAGTGTAATTAATCCACGCTTGGCTTGCATGAACTTGATTTGTATATAAATATTTTGTTTGTGTTACAACGCATAGCTGAAATCTTCTGAAAACAAAATCGTGAGAGATAACAAAGAAAGGAGAATCAAAAGAGCAGCAGATTCTCATTTCATGAAAAAAAGCAAATAATGCATTCAATGCTAATAAATGTAAAAAGGGCCTTTTTAAATCTATTAATTTTTTGCATTAATTATGTATAAATGTGGATCTATATTGTTAAAATTAATTTTAATATATAATACATATATATTGAAATCAAACAATAATTCGTTTCTAAATATTATTCTATTTGTGAGGAAATTCGCATATGTTTCCAGGAAACACGCGAATGCTTCCACGTAAGTATATGGATGTTTCGGATGAATAACTCATATGTTTCCACATAAAAGCAAACATATTTGTCAGTAAACATGATACTGTTTGCATTTAAATACAAGTAAGTTTGAGACTTGCAAACATGTGAATGTTTGAAGTGTGTTCCAAATATATACATGGTTCCTGCATAATATGTTGGGGAAAATATGTTCAGAGAGGCCGTTATTTGTCAGCGTGTATTTACGTTCAAGAATTGTTTTTATTAATTGAAGATCTGCTGCTTTTGTATATAACATATTAATCATTGTGTCTCCAACATGTAATATTGAAAAGCAAACACAATATGGTTGGACATAAAAATACTATATTTCCGGCAAGCTACTAACACGTTATAATTGTATCCAGATAACAAAAAACAGAGATTTTTCAGCGCGTTTCCAATACGCATCGGGCAAAAACTCCTAATTGACTTCATGCTGCTGCAACTGTACCGACTGAAATCTTTATTAAGCCAATCGAAAAGGTTTACATCTAGATATTCTTCACCACTGTGCGAAACAAATGTTACTTTAACAAGTTTCTACATGTTAATTCATACCAGAAGATAGACAATAAATTTCAGATATTCCAGAACCTGCTGACTAAAACAGCATTCAAACAATTGCGTAAAGAGGGACGGCTAAATCAACTACGAATATATCTCCTTGTCCACATCTACAGTACTTAGTTTACAAACAAAAAATGGTAACAAATGTGATGAGGCGCATCGCATCTCATTTCAGGCACAAAATTTGCTTGTAGCCACGTAAGGATATACTATGTATGTAAATGTTCTATGTTTAATCTCGGCCTCCTTGCTAATTTCGTTTGCCTTGAGCTTAAGTTGGCCGCGTCTTAACCCAGAGACCAACATTGAAGATAACGAGTAAACAGTCGTATGTAACTGGGCTCATTAACCCTCTTGTTTTTTGTGTTGGCCAGGGTAAAGACACAGAGCCTTTACGCTTTTGTCGTTGAGCTTTATGTGTCCATAAACATTTTAATTTTAATGATATTTTATTATTACGCATAAGTTTTAAAGTTTTGTCTGCTCTGTCTTTTCTGTGTTTTGCTGTTTGTTCTCCCGAACTTTTATGATCACTCACGCAATTATTTTGATCCTGATTTTCAGTTCTTATTCACTTTCGCGTCTGTTACTTTGGAGTTTGAGGGGGATCTTAGAGTGCTTTTTACATTAAACATCACCGAGATGTTGATTTTTGAAAAATTTTTATTTCATTTTTGTGCGTAAACCTGTGGATTGTGCGTTTATTCATGTGCATTTCTTGGAATAATAAATAATTGAATTAAGACTCACTCATCCTTGGGTTTGGTTCATTCTCATTACAGTACTGCAGGTCACAATGACTTTGTGTATATTTGTGCATTGGCATTTGCGGGGTGTGAGGTTGGTATGGTCAGCAACATTCCTCTTTTAGTGGAATGACTTTTATAATTGAAACTTGTATTGCCCGAGTGAGGGTTCGTATTGGGTTATACATGAGCAACTCTTCAGTTGCAGGAGTCACATTGAACTGTTAATATATTGCGAATTGTAAGTCACCACACACTCCTTTCATTGCGAGTAATACTTTGTCTTATGAGGAACTCTAATTCCAACGCATATTTAAGAAAATAACATGAGGTGTCAGAGGACACCGTGTTGGAACGAATGCCCTTTCGATATATACAATGTACTAGCTTTTTCCAACACGCCTAAGCGGCCGTTGAAAAATGCGATAATTTAAATGGATCTTTAAGAACAGATACTTTTTGTGAAATGATAAATTTTTTTAAATTTTTTTTTATAGAACGTATTTTTTTAAGTGTATTTTTAAGTCCTTTTTGTAAGGATATGTATTGTATTTTCCCGAAAAGGTCTCTTTTTAAAAAGAAGTACTTCTTTTATGAAAAGCTAATGTCTTTTAAGAAGAGGTATTATTTTTAAGAAAAAGTACTTTCTGTAAGAAAAAGCCATAAGACTATGAATTTTTGTTACAAAGAAGTACTTTTTGAGAACTGGTACTTTTTAAAGAAATGGTACTCTTTTTAGGAAAAGGTAATTTTTTTAAGAAAATTCACTTATTTTCAGAAAGGTTACTTATCTCAAGAAAATAATAGAAAAGGTATTATTTTATTTTTAGGAAAAGGAGTTTTTGTAAGAAACGGTATTTTTTTAAGATAAGGTATTTTTTTTAAGAAAATTTAATTATTTTAAGTAATGGGAATTTTTTTATAATTCGTCCTTTTTTCAAGAATAGGTAAATTTTTAAGAGTAAGTATTTATCTCAAGAGAAGTTATTTTGTTTCACAAAAAAGGCAGTCTTTAAAGAAAATGTAGTTTTTTAAGAAAACGCAATTTGTTGTAAGAGAATGGTACTTTTTTAAGAAAATTTTCTAATTTTTAAAGAAATACTTTTGTTTAGGAAAAGGTACTTTTTGTAAGACAATTTACTTTTTTTAAGCAAAAGTTCTTCTTTAAGGTAAGGTATTTTTTTTAAGAAAATTCACTTTTTTTAATAATATGAATAGGTATTTTTTATTTACTTTTTTTAAGAAAAGGCACTTATTTAAGAAAATTTTGTTTTTATAAATTTCTTTCACTTTGGCTTTTCTAAATTTAGTTTTTATTGGGTTCAAAACTACAATATCTAATAAACAGGCACCTAGAAAATTTCCCAGGAAACAAGAAATTTATCACCATATGTTAGTCTAGACACAAACCAAACCAAAAGTACGAGTGTAGGAGTAAGTGTGCAGTCAAATTAAATTCCATGCTCAGTGTTGTATTGCTTGGATTTGCCAGTTTTGCACTTTGGATTTTCTAATTTTACGATTTATTGGCTTCAAAACTACGATATGTAATAAATAGGCTCCACCTAGAGAACTTCCCATTAAACCAACCCAAACCAAAAGTACCCAATATAGTGTTGACAATAATGGGTTGTAATAAAGCTGTCAAAAAAAAGTTGTTTAAAATTCTTTCATTTAGCCCCCATCCGGCAACGTGCGATAAGGAACTTCATTCCAAAAACTTCCAAACTTATACACGCTGAAAAGTTTGTCGTTTTTGTTGTTTGGATGCAAATATAACGTGTTTCTGGCTTGTACCAAATATAGCATACTTGTGTCCAAACACACTGTGTTTGCTATTCAATGTAACAGGTTTGGGATACAATCTTTAACAAGTTATAATATTTGTATTTGTAACCCAAATGTGGCTTTGTTTGTTGAAATGCGCTGTAAACAAAAATGAGACATACAATAAAAAACAAAAAGCAGCAATCTTCTATTCATGAAAACAATGCTTGCAAACATGTACGTGGTTCCTGCAACATGTTACTGCGGCCTTTATTTATCAGCATTTATATATCGTAATGGGTCCCCCAAAATAACAATAAGAAAGAAAAATTAAAATGTAAAAATGAGACAAAATTATGACATGGGCTTCATCAGTCTCCAAAATAGTTGTTTTCAAAGCATTAATTAAACATATTTATCGTAATAACGAAACACATTCATAGTAGCAATGAAACATATGCGTCACAATGACAAAATGTTTCCGTTAATGAAATGGTTTTCACTGAATCTGCACGGCTTGAAACTTCAATTTCATCCATTTTGGGCAAAACAAAAAAGAATCCGCAATCATCGAATAATACCGTGCTCCATTGACTTGAACGTTGCAGCCATCATCGTCTTTGAAGAACTACGGTCCAATCTTGCTGCCGGCCCATAAACCGCATCAAACAGTGAGCATTGACAGCTCTTGCAACATATAGCAACATATTGCAGGAACCATTTATATGTTTGCAGGAATTGTTTCCTGAATTGAAGCCCTGTTGCTTTTTCGTTTCTTGGTTGTCGGTCACGTTTTTCTGTTCAGCAGTTTTCAACGAACAAATTCGCATTTGGGGCACAAAAACATATATCAGAACCTATTAATCATTGTATCTCCAACATGTAATATTGAATAGCAAACAAAATGTGCTTGGACACAAGTATACTATATTTGCGACAAGTTGAACACACGTTATATTTCCATCCAAACAGCAAAAAGACAGATTATTCAGCGTGTACCCATTGAGCCAAAAATAAGCTTCGTTGCTGACGACAATTTTTCAACAAAAATGTTATCTTCTTCCAGATTCCCCAAGGTTCATTCACCGAAAAGACGATGTTGTGGTAGGTCACATGGCGTCAGCTGCTGCACCAACTGTATTTCGTACGGCTTAAGACTGAGGTCCTTATGCTAAATCTTCCAGGTGGTCGAATAATACAAATCCAATTACTGCGATCGGCGACGGATGGACATATCGAAATTTCATTAACACTGGCGGATACAACAGTAATATTCTCCTCGCTTCGCAATCTACGGAGACGGGTTGGTGGATGGCTGATGTCCAATAGGGTAAAACTGGTGTGCAATTTGGTCGCAATAGTAACCTGCCCGGTGGGTCGATTATAACGACCACAAAATGGACGTAACTGGCGAAACACATTTTTCGCAGAATTTGAATTGGAAGCAAGAATTTTGTTCAAAAAATGAATGATTTGATTTGCAAGGCTTGCTCGTTTGTAACTCTTATACTACATACTCTCCTCTCGAAGAATATTTATCCCCAGGCACTAGGTAGAGCCAGTTTAGCTATGTCTAGTTATTGGAGGTTATTAAGATACTAGGGTAAAGCTTAAAAGAATACTTTCTACCATAAATTAAGGGTGTCTCAATATGATTGCACTTTTAAAATTTAGTGTAACTTTTTTTGTGCAAGTGGCAACTCTGAAATTTGGCAGCTGTCACATAGAAAGGGTTTTTCAACAGAGACGCTGCAAAAGTAAATCGATAGGGATAGCAAACGGCGCCATATTGTTTCCCGCTCTTTAGACATTTCATTTCAATTATTAAAATTTACTACCGAAATTTGGACTCAGTGGCCTCAACTTTAAGAGGCCAACTTTAAGAGGCCTCAACAATCAGCGATGAGGTTCATTTCTGGCTGAATGGCTTCGTCAATAAGCAAAATATGCGTTATTCGTCAGACAGCAATCTACACGTAATCCATGAGTCATCATTGCATCCCGAAAAAATTACGGTTTGGTGCGGTTTATGGGACGGCGGCGTCATTGGGCCGTACTTCTTCCGTGATGATCAAGACCGGCACATTACTGTGAATGCGAATCGCTACCGTTCAATGATAGCCGAATATTTTTGGCCTTGGACGCCATGGATCTTGGCGACATGCGGTTTCGGCAAAACGACGCCACCTTCCACATGGCGGATGAAACAATTTACTTAATGCAGCAGTGATTTCCATAACAAATTATGTAAAGAATTTCTGATGTCAACTGGCCACCAAGATCATGCGATTTAACGCCGTGCGATTTCTTTCTATAGGTTTGTGTGAAATGTCATGTTTGTACCAATAAACTAGAAACAATTCCTGAGCTCAAATCCGAGATCCAACCCATCATCGGTGAGATACAGCCACATCGTTGTGAAAAAGTCATGGAAAATTTCATGAAAAGAATAATTGCCTGTAATCAGAGCCGTGGGAGCCGTTTGACGGATATTTTATGCCATACGTATCCGGAACATGTCTCGGTTACAATCCAATAAAAAATCACAACTATCTCAAAATTTATTTTATTTTAAAATTTAAAAAATTAAAGAGTTCACTCTTACTGGGACAATACCCAGCGGCGGAAGTCATGACATGGAAGGCCTGAAATCATGACCAAACAGGTCTTCATTAAAATACGGAAGGCCTTCCCTACACGTTACCTTCTCCTGTCTTTTTACCATTGCGTGAGATTGGGAGGCAAGGCTTTCCTTGCCCATTTCCTAAAGAAGGCCTTAGAAGGCAGGCAAAGAGGTTGGCCTTAGAAGGGATTTACTTAAATTTACTTTTGTTAAAACAAAATAAAATTAAAGTAATTTATTTTATCACAAAATTATATATTTTATATTTTTCTACAAAAATTTCTACGTATTTATTTATGATTATGTATGTATCTATCTTAGAGAGTTGTACTACGCCCAACTTCAAATTGAAAAAATACCCTGAAAAATATTAAAAAAAAATATATAATTTTAAAATCTGTATGAAATTTTCCAATTAAATTATGGTTAAAAAGAAACGGAAAAAAAATTTCTGAAAATTTTAAAAATCTTCTTCTTGGTTATATCTGATGAAAAATGCATGCATTCCGCAGGCCTTATTTTAGGAAGGCATTATAGAAGATCTATTCCGCATGTCTTATTTGTATAAGGCCTCGCGATGTGGGCCGCTGTGTATTTATTGCAAAACATTTTCATAAGTCCTTCCGATTATTATTGCCATTAAAACATCATCGCCTTAGTGGACACTTAGGACATATGAGGATAACGTTTTAGACCATTGCGATACCATAAGCTAACGAGATTAAGCATTATTCCCGCTAGGTAAATAATTTTTTTTTGCCCCAAAGAGCTCCAGATTCTGTCGAGGAACATGGGAGATAATTCTCTGATATCTCTCACGTCTCTAATCGTATATAGTCTGTAAGGATTTTATTTTTCCATAGATGAGAAATAAATAAAAAAATAAATATTTTTATTCTGTTGTTCGACCTTTTCTTTACCAATAAATAATCAATATTCTTCGAGCTTGAGGTCAGATTTGCCGTTGTAGTAGGAAAATAAATACAACAACAGCAAATCTGACCTCAAGCTCGTAGAATATTGATTATTTAAAAAAATAAATATATATTTTCCTGCTCGCATGCTCTGGACACGTTCTGAGAAGGTGTTCAATGGATTCTACACGCTGGAAAATAACGGCCACAGCAACATATTGCAGGAAACCTGTACATGTTGCAAACAGTGTTCTCGTGAATAAAATATCATCTGCTATTTATTTCCTTACTTTCTGTCACGTTTTTGTTTTCAGCAGTATTCAACAGAGAAAACCACATTTGGGTCACATGTTCATATGTTATAACCTATTAATCATTGTGTCCCAAACATTTTATATTGAATAGCAAACACAATGTGTTTGGACGCCAGAATACTATATTTACGACAGACTACAAACACGTTATATTTGCATCGAAACAACACAAGAAGACACGTTTTTCAGCGTTTTACTGAAATCATTTTCAATGACGTTTATTGTCGCCGCATGCCAACAAATCAGAGATTGTCCTGTCAAAATTGACACAACCATTGATACTTTTGGTCCGTCGAGAGATAGTCGGTTCATAGAACTTCTATCAAATACAAGCAAAATTTGTATTATTGGTATAACGTTTGTGCTCCCCGTTCATCTGTCGAGCATCAACATTTAGAATCCGACTCACAGTTCCTGCCTTCATATGGAACCTGTAAAAGGCAGACCCTACAGATTTTAAAATTCAAATTTCTATTGTTGTTTGGATGCAAGTATAACGTGTTTGTACCTTGTCGCAAACATAGTATACTTGTAACCAAATACATTGTGTTTGCTATTCAATATAACATGTAGGAGACACAATGATTAATAAGCTATAATATATGTTTTTGTGATACAAATATGGTTTTGTTAGTTGAAAACCGTAACAGACAACAAAGATACAAAGAAGCAGCAGATCTTCAATTCGTGAAAACGACGCTTGCACGTAAGTATATGGATGCTCGAAACACATACTCTGAAAAATCTGTTTTTTTTTTGGATGCAAATATAACGTGTTGGCAGCTTGTCGCAAATATAGTATACTTGTGTCCAAACACATTGTGTTTGCTATTCAATATTACATGTAGGAAGGAGACACAATGATTAATAGGATACAATATATGGGTTTGTGACTTAGTGTGGCTTTCTTCATTGAAAGATGATGGAAACAAAAACGTGACAGACAACAACAAAACAGCAGATCTTCAATTAATGACAACAATGATTGCAAACATATACATGATTCCTGCAATATGTTGCTGGGCCGTTTTTTCAGTGTGTACTTCTGCTCACTCTCGATGCTCGGGAGTTATCTCGATGCACAACAGAATCGTTAGAAATATTTCAATTCCATTACACCAAATCAAACAAGACATCAGTAAATATTAAAATTCAACAAGACGTAGGCAAAATAAATACATAGATATTCGCAAAATAAATACAGTTTACAATCTCCTATGACTATTTTGCATTTCACTGCATCCTGAGTGTTTACAAGCAAACATCGTTTGAATCTGCCATATGCAGCAGACAGATCTCTATTATATTTTATTGCAATTTTGTGCTCTAATGGCACAGAAACCGATATTTTCGCCAGCAGTTCTTACATCTTCTATTCACGATATGTTGTCATTGTATGTATGTGTGGCTGTGTTGGTTTTATCCCCTAATCTGCTAACCTGAATACGTTTGACGTGCTAAAACTGAAAACTTGTTTGGTTTGCTTATCCGTGTGGCGTCGCACAGCGATGAATTGAAATGGATAGGAAAAATGGTCGAAAAGGCTAAAACCACTGGCAAAGGGAATGAATGAAGCTGGCCCAAAAGGAATGTAGAATTGTGTTTACAAATCATAAAATCTATCAGCAAAGAATGAGGCATAAGGAAGACAGGAAAATAAACATGCAAAGTCTGATTATTTTATTAGAGAATCGGACAGACGGATGGACAGACAAATGATTGCTTTAATGTTGAAGGACTTCGGATGCCACTTTTTATTTAGAGTTTTATGGTTTTTATTATCGTCGTTTTCTGCACAAGATTTCAAGGACGTATTGCAAGTTGAAAAAGATCCAGAAAATTAATTTTATAATCGTGGAATCATAAAACAACGAATTCAAAACTGTCCGCTTGATTGTGTTTTTAAGACATGCAAGGGTGAAACTATCCATTTTGCATATATCGTATGTATGATATTGATAATGCTGACAAGAGAATAAAACAGATTTGCCAGAATTCGTAATTAAATGTCTGAAATGCAATTTCGTTTGGCATTCTGATTGAAAGAAAAAGGACAGCGACCATAAAAATAATATGTGAATATATTTTGTTTAAAGGATGTATCTCTTTGGGATGAAGTAAAATGTCAGAATCCAAAACCCTATAAGTTTTACTAAAAAAAATTTTTGTCATAAAATATATGTACAGTGGTACTTGAAGTAAATGGAAATCTCTTCGTCACAGGGAAGGAAAATATTCGTTAGTGTGTTTACGTTACTGTAACCAAAAGCTTCGAACATCGAATATTTTGACAATTTGTCGTTGCGTTGCTGAAACAATATGATTTTCGTTGTTGCAACGAATGAAATTATTGTGAATTTTTGACAAAAAAAAAACATGTAAGTAGTTGTGTTTTGCAGGTTTCAAAGCCCTGAACCTACAATAACAAAAGAAGGTCGAAAAATAACAATAATGAAGAGAAATATGATTTTTTAGAAAAAATTGTGACTGATGAAGGTTTACCGCATTATTACCATGTCTATAGTCTCTTATGGATAGTGCTAAACAAAAGTGAAAGCTGTCAGTTTGTCTGAAATTTGGAAACTTTGACCTATACCATTTTCAGTTGAAATTCAAAAAATATGAATTAAATTTTTAAAAATTCCAATTGAAACTTTAAATTTCAAAGGCAGTTTTAAAATTTCAATTCGAATATTTAGAAATTGAATTGCTATTTTTGGAATTTCAAATTTTATTTGAATTATTCAAAATTTCTATTTAAAATTGAAAATTCATTAATTAAATTTAAAAAAACCTCAATTGAAATTTAAATAACATCAAATTCAAAAATTTGAAATTCAAAATTTCTACTTAAAATTGAAAATTCATTAATTAAATTTAAAAAACCCTCAATTGATATTTTAAAGCAGTGGTAACCAACATAATCATATTTTTCACACACACACACGATCGGCAATTCACATGTAAACAACACCTATGTTTGACTCAAAGCATCAGTCTCTGCTTGTGCGTTGTATACAATTCGACAGCGACATCGCTTCTGTTTGCGACTCCGCAAAGCACATAATATGTTTGTGTGCGTGCGTTCGGCTTTGCCTATCACTGTTTTAAAGACATCAATTGAAATTTAAAAACCATCAATTGAAATTTAAAATACCTGAATTGAATTTTAAAATGCATCAGTTGAAATTCAAAAATTAATTATTAACCGATTTTATATATTAGATTTTTAAACCTCAATTGGTGTCTGTTGAATTTCAATTGATGCCCTTAAATATCAGTTGATGTCATTTAAATTTCAATTAATGGTTTTTCAATATGAGTTGATATTTTCTAAATATCTAAAATCTTTAAATTACAATTGATGGACATATTTTAAATTTCAAAAATAGTTTTAAAATTTCTGTTTTTTAATTTCAAATATAATTTTTCAATTTCAGTTGATGTTTGTAAAATTTCAGTTAAATGTCAAATATCATACCTATGTCAATATGTTATATAATTATTATGTGATCTAATTGGCAGAAGCCCTGTGGAGTTGAAAGGCTAACATTTCTTCTATTAAGGAAACGCGATGAACAGAACATGAATGTACAAGGTGGAAGAGCTGTGGCAACCAACACAACTGCCAGAATTTCATTTCATATTTGTAGGTGGCAAAATGCTACCATAGTTTGTCTCTAGGTTCAACCCGGTGAGTAAACGTATAACCACTTAAAACGCATGCATCGGATAGTTTGTCCACATGTACAGACGGAAGATAAAGACTATGAGACCAAGTATATGTTCCATGAGTGTCTAGAATAAATATATGACCTGACCATGAGATTAATATTAATCCAAGTGATTCGTATGCTAAATTAGCAGGCGACATGTTTTTCAATAAACTCACCACAAATCCATTGTAAATACCAGTATTACCGACAAAGGAACGACATTGGTGGAGTTAGCCAGGCTGCCAGTGGAACGGGATTCCAACATACACACAGCCACAATGATATTTGAGTAGCCTCTAATTAGAAAACAAAGAACCAAATTTATCACTTGGTTATCGAAATTTATCACTTGGTTATCGATGAATAATGGATGTACGTGTGATTCAACGGGGTAATATCGATTAGGATCAATACGTAGTTACCGTAAAGGTTCGAACAAGAATAACCAGAGCGAAAATCATACTAAACCACACGCAGAGAACTGCTCATTGGCAAGCTGCTATTACCAGGGATATTCAAAGCCTACTGAAATAAGTTCACTCAATTTCTAGCGCAGAAGTACCCACTCTCGACGATTCTGAAGCGCATATGAAACATTTCTGATTTGATAAAAACTGCAGCGAAAACCGTGCTTGGTTGTGGAAAACCGCCTCAAGACAAACCATGTTGCGACGAAAAGTAACGCATGCCAACAGATGAGAACAACGATACACATATGTCACTGATTCAATCAGTTGCAACGCGACTAGCGACCAGGCGGTATCAGGAGAAAACGAGAGAGGTAAACCACCTATTTAAGTGAAAACATAGCTGTGGACAAAGAGTGATATTGAACCAATATAAACTTGCAGAAGTTAGAACAAAGCCCCAAAATCGGAACCGAAGGTCAAAGGCCGAGCCAATGACAAAGGCTCAGGGTTGCCTTTCGCTGCCGTACAGGCGTCCGTAGCAAACGATCCAAATCAGTCGATTCCGCGGCGTTCTCAAGAACTGGCCAACGCCAAGACCACTTTATGGCGTATTTTGAGTAAAGCTCTTGGTTTACACCCATGCAAGATCAAGTTGACTGAAAAATTGAAGTCGATGGCCCACATGACGCGACGTACGTTCTCCGATTGGGCTCTGGAGAAGATGCGCCAAGATGATGAATTTCATCGCTAAATCGTCTTCAGTGACGAAGCTCATTTTTGGCACAATGGGTTTGTCAATTTGCAAAATATGGGTTATTGGTTGGTGAAAATCCACATGTGCTTCATGAATCACCGCTTCAACCACAAAAATAACAGTTTGGTGCGGTTTGCATGCCGGCGGCGTCATTGGGCCATATTTTTTCGTCGACAATAGCGATCGTCACGTTGCTGTGAATGGCGATCGTTATCGCGCCATGATTACCGATTATTTGTGAGCCGAATTGAAAACATGGACTTGGACTACATGTGGTTTCAGCACAGCACACGTTACAATCGATTTATTGATGAGTAAGTTTGGTGAGCGTGTGATCTTAAGAAATGGACCAGTCAATTGGCCGCCACGTTCGTGCGATTTAACGCCTCTAGACTTTTTTCTTTTGGGCTACGTCCAATCATTGGTCTATGCGAACAAGCCGACGACCTTGTTCAACTCAGAGCCAACATTGAACGGGAGATGGCGGCCGTTACAGCCGAAATGAGTGACCGAGTCTTCGAAAATTTTAAAAGTACTCAAAAATAATTTTTATTTCGATTCTGTTGTTTAAATTTGAAACTAGAATATAAATAATATTTGTTTACAATACAAAAGGCAAGAATGCATGAATATATAGTTTTTCAATAGTTTTTGTTTCCAGAGAAATCTAGAAAACTTCCCTTTGCTTTCAAATCCACCAGTTATCTTTCACCATCTATGGTTTTTTTATTTATCTATGCTATATACATATACATTGGTAAAAAAAATTGGAACGAAGTTCCTTATCGCACGTTGCGGGATGGGGGCGAAATGAAAAATATAAAAACAACATTTGTTTTAACACTATTATGCTACCCACCCACTATTATCAAAAATATAGTTTACTTTTGCTTTGGTTTGTGTCAAGACTAACACATGTTGGGAAATTTCTTGTTTAATGGGAAGTTTTTTAGGAGGAGCCTGTAACCACTATTTAGTATATGTTGTAGTTTTGGACCCAATAAAAAGTACATTTAGAAACGCTAACGTGAAAGAAGTTTAAAAAAAGAAAATTTTCATAAGTAAGTGTATTTCCTTAAAAAAAGTAAATTTTCTCAAAAAAAAATACCTATCACATTCTTAAACAAAGTATCTTTTCTTGAAAAAAAACCATATCTTTGATAAGTACCTTTGCTTAATTAAGAAAGTAAATTTTCATATAAAAAGTACCTTTTCTTAAAAAAAATAATTTTTTTTAAAACAAGTACTTTTTTAAAATAGTACATTTTGTTACAGCAAATTGCGTTTTCTTGAAAAACTACCTTTTCTTTAAAGAGTAACTTTTTTGTGAAAAAAAGTAACTTTTCTTGAGATAAGTACCTACACTTGTATCTATTCTTGAATAAAGGAGTAATTCTACATAAAATTATCATTTCTTAAAAAAAACTTTTCTTCTCTTAAAAAAACCTTTTCTTACAAAAAATCCTTTCTTAAAAGTACCATTTCTTAAAAATAAAATAATACCTTTTCTTTTCTTTTCTGAATATAAGTAAAATTTTCTTAATAATAACTTCTTCTTTAAAAAGCACTTGTTCTCGAAAAAAGTACTTCTTTGTAAAAAAAAAAATCATACTCTTAGGCTTTGTCTCGCAGAAAGTACTTCTTATTAAATATTGTACCTTTTCTTAAAAAAGCATAAGCTTTTAATAAAAGAAGTACCTCTCATTAAAGAAAAGCCTTTTTCGGGAAAATATAATACATATTCTTGCAAAAAGGACCTGGAAGTGGTGGTCTTTTTTGGAAAACGTTATTTTTTTAAAAAAATTTACTTATTTTCAGAAAGACAACTTATCTCAAGAAATGAAAAGGATTTTATTTTTAAGAAATGGAGCTTTTAAGAAAACGAATTTTGCTAAGAAAAGGTATTTTTTTAAGAGGAGGTATTTTTTTTTTGAAGAAAAGTTTTTTTTTAAGAAATGGGATTTTTTTTAGAATTTGTCCTTTTTTCAAGAATAGGTACCATTTTAAGAGTAGGTACTTATCTCAAGAAAAGTTATTTTGTTTTACATAAAAGGTACTCTTTAAACAAAAAGTAGTTTTTTAAGAAAGATAATGTACTTTTTTAAGAAAAGGTACTTATCTAAAAAAATTCTTTTTTTAAGTAAAGGTACTTTTTTCAAGCAAATTTACTTTTTAAGCAAAGATACTTCTTTAAGATAAGGTTTTTTTTTAAGAGAAGGTACTCGGCTTAAGAATATGAATAGGTGTTTCTTTTGAGAAAATTTCCTTTTTTTAAGAAAACTCACTTATTTAAGAAAATGTTATTTTTTTTAAACTTCTTTCACTTTGGCTTTTCTAAATTTACATTTTATTCGGTTAAAAACTACAATATGTAATAAACAGGCTCCACCTAGAAAACTTCCCAGTGGACAAGAAGTTTTGGCCCCAAATGTTAGTCTAGACACAAACCAAGCCAAAAGTACGAGTGTAAGAGTAAGTGTGCTGCCAAATGTAATTCCATGCTTAGGATTGTATTTCCTAAATTTATTTTTTATTGGGTTCAAAACTACAATAAGTAGTAAACAGGCTCCACCTAGAAAACTTTCCTTTAAACCAAACCAAACCAAAAGTTCCCAATATAGTTGACAATAATGGGTTGTAATAAAGTAGTTTTTTCGTTTAGCCCCAATCGCGCAACGAGCGATAAGGAACTTCGTTCCAAAAAAAATTTTAAGAAAAGTTTATCATTTTACAGAAAGTATATTTTCTTAAGATCAATTTAAATTATCGTATTTATCAACGTGCGGCTTAGGCGTGTTGGAAATAAATAGTACATAATATATAGCGAAAGGAACTGACACCTCATTTAATTTTTTTATTTGAATTATTACCTTAATTTGTATTACATCGGCATAAATTCTTCATAGTCTAACATCAATACTGTCACACGAAATTCGTTATATCCAAGTAATCCCACATCCAAGAGTTCTTGGTAGATATGTAGCCATAACTATTTTTAATTCAGTTTTCCATTGATATTTTATTTTCTGTTCACCACGAAAGGGAAGAGAAAAAAATTAATCTGCTGATAAAGTTCAAGTTCTAAGGATACATGCGCGTCCATAGCGCATACGGTGGTGGGTGGGTGGAGAGATGTACATGCACGTGCATACTTATGTATGCATAAAAATGTCGCATGTTTGTCAGGATTTCGTAGGATGCACTATGTTGGCATTATACCAAAAGTCCTCCCCACATAAAATAATATTTTTTACAACATCTCATTATTTGTTGTCTTTACTGCACCATCAACAACTAATGTCCTCAACCAGAATTGGACTCAGTACAACTATACATGGCAAGTAAATACATATACGATATGTACATATGTATGTATATAAGACCATATAGATGTACTACTACTACTAATACTACCACATACAGGATTATTTTGTCATATTGCAAGTACAACACAATTTTTTATTGAAGAAAACATAAATTTTGTATTTTATTCTGAGTATAAGGTTCGTTCATAGTACTCGTATATGGGTGGAATGACGGTATAAAAGTCTGTTAAGTTTCCGAAGCAGATTTCAAAAATCTCCCCGACAAAGATTCCATGTATTTTCTGTGGTATTTGTAAGGAAATGTGATGTACTTACATATGTATGGGTTGGTATTGTAGCTTACAGTGTACAGTGGGACTTTTGAACGTATACTTGTTATTTTGCCTGCAAAGGGAACATGATGTTCCATCTATCAAAAATTGGTTAATGAAAAATGTGTAAAAACTGTGGGTATTAAGTAGCGACACAGACAACCTTAGGAGTCCAGATAATACGAAATAGGAAAACGAAACTTTTGGAAAATTAATACGAAAACTTTTGGAAAAAACTACCACATTTCTAAGGCTCTACAAAAAGCTGGCAAAATTATTGTACACTCAAAAAAAAATTTTAGTTTAGCAGCAGTGAGTATAAAACTAGAAAGCGCATAGTCCACTGGTTGTGAGAAACTCTCCCCAATCAATTCATGGGATGAAAGTAGGAAACCAGTAATTTTTATAAAGACAGCAGAAAATACTTCTGAAAAGGACAAACTAAACATGTTTGTTATTGCAGAAAAGATGTTTACTATTTCAGCACACATGATTACTATTTCCAGAAATAAAGGCTGTCTCAGTAAAAATTCACTTTTTTAGTTTAAAAAAAAAACTGAATTTGTTAAGCTGGTTGTAATTATTTTATTGGATTGAAAAGAAGATATGTTCCGATTAAGTACGGAATATAATCTCCATATAATGGCCCCCAAAGCTTTGATAACCAGTCATTAATCTTTCCATGAAATTTTCCATGACTTTTTCACACGTATGTGGCTATATCTCACCGATGACGCGTTTGATCTCGGATTTGAGCTCAAGAGTTGTTTTCGGGTTATTCGCCTAAAATCCAAGATTTCATAAAACCCCAAAGAAATAAATCGCACGGCGGTAAATCGCATGATCTTGGTGGCCAGTTCACATCAGAATTTATTGAGATAATTTCTTCTGGAAATAGTTGCTGCAATAAATCGATTGTTTCATATGCGGCGTGGCAGGTGGCGCCGTCTTGCTGAAACAACATGTCTTCCAGATGCATGCCGTTCAGTTGAGGCCACAAGAACTCCGTTATCATGCTCCTGTAAAGAATGCCGTTCACAGTCACTGCAATTTCGGCCTCATGTTCAAAAAAAAATAACGCCAATCACGCAGCTTGACTAAAATCCGCACCAGACAGTTGCTCATTGTGGGTGCATTTGTTTGTCATGGCTTGCATGAGGCCTTTCTGAGACCAAATTCAAAAATTTTGTGTTTTCACGAAGCTACATATTTAGATTGAAATGCACTTCATGGGAGAATATGATTTTTTTGAAAAATTATCATTGGCTTCAATTTGCTCCATTACCCATTGAACGAATTGCCGGCGCTTTCCGTGGTCTGCTGGTTTGAAATTCTAAGTAAGCTGAATTTTGTACGCATGAAGGTGAAGGTCTATTGTCAAAATTCGCTGCGTACTGCTTCGTGTAATTTGAAGTTGCTGAGAACGATGCCGATTTAAGGTTTCGGGTTGTCTACGACACTCTGGTTTATTATTTTTTAGTTCACAGGTTACAATTTAAATGTACAGGGTGTCCGTCGGGAAGGTATACTACTTTGTTAGTTTATAATTTTTGATTAAATGAAAGAGAGTGGATCTTATATTGATAAATGTTTTATTTAATGTCGACAATTAGGTATGAATACAATATCAGATAAATGGCCGCCTCTGTTAGCCTCAAAAATGCGAGCCCTTTTCATTACATTCTCACACATTTCACGCGGTATTTCGTTAATTTCATCACGAATATTTTGTTTGAGTTGCTCAAGCGTTTCTGGTTTGTTTGCATAAACCTTGCTTTTCATATCCCCACAAAAAAGAAGACCGGAGCAATCAAATCAGGCGACTTTGGAGGCCAATCAACATCACCATTATTTTTCCATAATAAATTTCCCACGTCTCTACTTCACGGCTGCCAAATATGAACTGTCAAGTCTAATATTTACCAAAATGGCGGCAAAGCAAAGTAGTATACCTTCCCGGCGGACTCCCTGTATTTAAATGAATGCTTGGGATGCCGAAAAGAGGAGTATCAGGCTCTGCAGTATTTCATGCCCCTCCAAAGGAAATTTAGGCGGGAGTTTGGCGGCACTCCCACGAGTAGGTGGACCATTATGAAGTGGGTAAACATGTTTTCCGAATCTGGAAGCATCGCACGAAAACCGTGCCATCGAGATCCCTATGTTCGGGTTCAAGACACAATCGCGGCTTTAGCTTAATCAATTTAGGCAAATCCAAGCGTTTCGACTCGAAAACTAGCGGTGGAAACTGGAATTATCAGACGGTCATTATAACGGATAATTCATGATGACTTAAACTTGTTTCCGTACAAAGTCCAAACTACAAGCAAGTTAAACCCTCTGTATTTGTCTATTCGCCTGGAATTTTGCCAAAAATTAATAGAAATGGCCGTTTATGTCTGATGAGGCCCATTTTGATCAAAACGGCAATGTGAACAAGCATCGAAATTTCGCAAACAAATTAATATCCAGAAACTACACTGCCAAGGTCTCCTGACCTGACCGCACCACACTTGTTTTATGGGGTTAAGTCAAGCGAGAGTTGCACAAAACGAATCCAAGGAATTTGACGTAATTGAAGCAGTCAATTAAAACAATAATTGAGGCGATCCCGTCTTCAACCCTTCAGGCCGCCATTAGCAATTACAACCTCACCCATTGGGATGACGTATTTTCCACTTAATACGGAAAGAATTTAACGTATAGAAGGAACCATATTAGACCCTTAGTATCTTTGGACCAAATTCGTTTTATGACTTTTTAAGACGTTTGTTCGTCAGTCTGGTCAACACCATACCTGCCATCAATCTTTACCGTTCTCAATGAAATTTTGTCAGTGACTGATATTTGTCCAAAATTAGTTTGTGATTCAAAATGGGCGTTTTTAACACGTCCCTTCAGGTACCTCCTATACAAATCGACACATTTAGGACAATATTATATTTCTTCTAAAACTTTTTTCAGAGAGACGTGATTAGCTTCCACTTACAGATTAGGTAATAATCTGTAAATGTCTATTTAACTGCAGAAAATGGGCGAAATTTCCACGCCCATTCTGGTACCTCCCATAAAAAAGCTTGGTGGCAATCCGAGTTGTCAATCCGATAAAGCGTGGGGAACACTTCCGACCTTAATGAAATTAGGTGCAAGGCTTCAAGTCATCAACCGCCAAATACCGAATTAAACAAAAGTGATTTTGTCACGCCCATTTCGGTACTTCCTATACAAAACTTGTTTTGAACGAGAAGTCCCACAAAACCGAACCAATCTTCATGAAATTTAGTACAAGACAATATTTAGTGAAATGCTAATTTCCAATGGAAAACGAGAGCGATTGCCACACCCATTCTGGTACCTCCCATACAAAAGTTGGGAGAATGAGCAGCTGGTCGACACGATAACTCTTGTCAAGCACAATGTATATCAGTGAAATTCGGTACTAGGCAATAGTACATTATCAAACGGGCGATAAGTAACTTCGTTCCAAAATCTTGGCCTGGCATTCTTAAATATTCAAAAACCGTTATGACCTCGAATAGCAGCAATGATAATTAAATTGTTGACTGCTTTCTTGCCTTTTGTGCCCAGCCATGTTAGTTTTTGCCCCAATTCATCTGCGAATACGGCCCGCAGAGACTTCCTTAAAAAGGCCTGCGGTTTTCTCCACTTAACGTGAGCACGTGTGCCATCTGTTGAAAGAAAAGAAAGAAAATTACACACGTAAGCATATGTGCATTAGGATGTGATAAAAATCACGTTTTTACAATTTCATACGTGGGGTATTTCAACAGATGATCAAGACTTGAAGACGCTGCCGAAAAAAATGCAGTCAAAATTTTTAAAATATATTTTTGTATTAATGGTCATAATGAACCCTCTTTGCGCCGTATATGGACTAAAAACCGATAATCAGTCAGGCATCGTAAATTCCTGTCCCTTCCTTTTTATATAAATTTTCAAAACATATCTCGCCAAATTTGAAATCGTATATTTGCCTTATATTCACTTGAATTGGTTCGTTTTTCTACGTTTTTACGTACTAGTAACGGGTTCGAGATGGATCCGTCAAAAAAAAAAAATAATCAAATTTTTTTTAACTCTATTATGTTACAACCCAGTATTATCAACCATATTGTATATTTTTGCTTTGGTTTGCGTCTAGACTAACTAGATGTCTCGCATATGTTGGCAAATTTCTTGTTTAATGAATAGTTTTCCAGGTGGAGCCTGTACCCAATATTTAGTACATAGCCAAGCCAAAGTGAAATAAGTTTAAAAAAAGAAAATTTTCTTAAATAAGTAAGTGCCTTTTTTTAAATAAAGTAAATTTTCACAAAAAAAAATACCTCTTCATATTTTTAAGCAAAGTACATTTTCTTAAAAAAAATACCTTATTCTTAAAGAAGTACCTTTGCTTGAAATAAGTCAATTTTCTTACAAAAAGTACCTTTTCTTAAAAAAAGGCATTTTTTTTAAAATAAGTACCTTTTCTTAAAAAAGTCCATTTTCTTACAACAAATTGCCTTTTCTTAAAAAACTAAATTTTCTGTAAAGATTACTTTTTTATGAAACAAAATCACTTTTCTTGAGATATGTACCTAATCTTAAAAATGTATCTATTCTTCAAAAAAGGACCAATTCTAAAAAAAACATTTTCTTCAAAAAACTACCTACTTTAAAACAAAAATACCTCTTCTTTTCTTTTCTTGAGATAAATAGCCTTTCTGAAAATAAGTACATTTTCTTAAAAAAATAACCTAACCTAAAAAGAGTACCACTTCTTTAAAAAGTACCTGTTCTTCAAAAAAATACTGCTTTGTAAAAAAATTTATACTCTTTAGGCGTTTTCTTACAGAAAGTACTTCTTCTTAAAAATAGTATATATTTTTTTAAAAAACCATTAGCTTTTAATAAGAGACGTGTACCTATGGCAGAAGTTTTTCCACTACTTACATGATCGTATTTCTAAAAGAATCAAATATACCAAATAAATAAATTTTTAAATTTAGATAAAATTGACGTGCAAAATATTAAAAACTTAAATGCGCATTAAATTTTGTGCATTTAATACAAATGGCAACTCAGACAGGGTCCGTTTCGAATGCGCAAAAGTTAATAAAAGTGAATCCGTCTCGAATCCATTTTATTTACATGAAACGAATCCGAAACCGATTCAAATATGAAGTCCGTTGCGAATTCGAGACGGATCCGAAAAAGTAGAAAAGACGGTTCCGGTTTTTGAGAGGAATGTGAATTCAAAACATCAGCTTCGAATTCGAAAAATTTAAGAAGCGGATCCGTCTCGAATCCATTTCATGCACAAAAAACGAATCCGAAAAGTATACGAATATGAAGTCCGATACGAGTTCGAGACGGCTACGAAAAAGAACAAAACCGATTCGTGTTTTCTAGAGGAATTTCATACGAAAACGTATTCGTTATGAATCCATAACAGATGTCTGTTTCGGACAAAATGTCAAAACGGATCCGTTTCGAATTCGCAACGGATTAATATGGCACACTGTGTTAAGGGGGGTCGTGGTTAGGGGTTTTTTAAAAGCTTTAAAAGCAATGGCTTTTTGATATTCCAAAATCTCCATAGTTATCTAACAAACACTATTCTCACGACCTACACATTATAATCTGTGTAATGTTCAAACTTTTGGCAAACCTTTTTAAGAATTTTCAAATTGTCACACTGTACAGAGATCGTAAAACCGCCAAACACAATGTAGATATTGGACGTCGTTTATTATATTCATGGCGAATTTCCTGCTGGATATCTTTCTTCTGCATTGTGTTGAGTCATCGCGTCAGCATTTGCGTGTTATGTTGTATTCCCTCCTTATCCTTCTCCTTTTCTTCCACAACGCTCATCCTCGTCGGCATTTGCAGTGCTACATCAGCAGGTGTGTGTGTGTGTGTATGTTTAGTACGGCACATGAATGGTCTCATCGACGTATAGATGGATGTATGAATGTATCATTATATCCTGCCATGTAATGTTAATGATAGTCCGTACCTCCGTCCGTCACCGTGTCTGTCCAACCATCCTACGAAAATTGTTATGCCGCCATAAACACGTTGAAAATATGCACGAGATGCGTTATGAAAAGAACGATGACGATTCACTCAGCCAGAATGTGGCACAAGGAAGTTAAGTTATGGACCCTTTTTCCCACCCAGAATTAACAAACAAAAAATGAACACATTATTCAGCCAAGTTAATGGCCAACTCAAGAAGAATAATAAGGAGAAAACTGAAAATAACGTCAAACAAATGAGGATAAAATGTAAAAAAATTAAATGTGAAATATTTCTTACAAAAATATTTCGTTTTGGTGGCAAAAAGGATATGCAGGGTCCTTCGCGACTAAGGCGGCTAAAAGCATCAGGCGGTTTCCGAATTAAGTTTTTTTCACATATTTTATTTTTGGTGGGGGGGGGGGGAGTGGGGTTTATCTAATATTGTAATTTGTTTTGGTCTACATTTGTGGTTTGGGGAATAATATTTGTTTTTGTATTTTGGATGTGGCTACAGCTATTTTTAGTTACGTTTTTTGTTTTTGGTTTTAGTTTTGCTAAATTTAAATAGATAATTGCATTATTTTTTTGTAAAACTAGAGTAGAAAGAAACAAGAAATATGAAGAAAAACGTGCAAATTTCTATAAATGTGTTCTATTAAATATTTTTTTTCTCGCATTTATTTATTTAAAAAGAATTACTATGGAGTATAGGGGAGAAGAAAATCGTAATTATGTTGGAAGTTTAGGAAAATGTTGGCACTTACTTTGGATGAGATTAGCGTTAATGTGGGCGATGATCCCTGGAATAAAAAAGAAGATAAATTATGTATAAGTATTATATAGGAAGATAATATGGTTATTTGATGGTCAACAATGTTTGTCAGAGACATCTGCCTAGGAGATGGTAAATTACACCTACAAATATTCGAAGATCCATAATGTAGTTCAACTTATACATACACCGAGAAACTATACTTCATCATAAAGGATTGGCCATGCACACTTTGGAATTTAATTTTGAGTTTAAAAAAATATAGTAATAGGTAAAGTATTTTTTTCAAAATTATGATTTGTTTGGTAAAGCCCATCACTGTCACATATGAATGAAATACAACATCGTTCAAATGGCTTCCAAGACTTGCTTCACAGGACCTTACTCTAGCTACCAAATTTGTCAGAACATTTTCGATTTATTGATTTGTCGATATATTTTATCGATTTTTTTATTATTCGATTTACGACAGGGCCGATTTCGTATTTTAAGTCCTCAATGGGCACGGGATTGTGTAACGTGGTTTTGTCGAGAAGCTCAGCCATGTCCAGTCTTTCGTTAGGATACACCAAAACTTTCGAAATAAGTACAGAATTGTTTACCCTTTTCAGGCGTTCGAATTATGATTCTTCATTGATCTTTAATTTACAAAGTAATTTGATTTACAGAAATAACATAAACTGATTCAGTAGGTGAGAACACTGATCTTAGCTGGAAAACACTCGTCTTGGTTTGACAACACTCTTCCGGAGGCACTTGTCATGGTTTGACAACATTCTTCCGGGGCACTTGTCTTGGCTCGAAAACAGTCATCTGGGGGCACTCGTCCCGGCTTTATAGCAATTCTGGGGGCACTTGTCTGGGCTTAGAAATACTCCTCTGGGGCCGGCTGCGGACTGCTCGATTCTAAGATGATCGGCAACTCAGTGTCTTGGACACGCAATTATTCAGATTCGGTGCGTAAATCGGTAGCGGGTATGCGGGATACTGGTTCGGTATGTGCGTTACATATCCGGTGAGCACGGTTCGGGATCGATTATAATGGGATGGTATGCATGGAGCCAGTAAGTGTAGGACCAGTAGGCCGGAGCCTTTGTGTAAGAACTGTGAGGCGACGCCCCTGTGAAGGAACAGTCAGCTAGAGCCCCTGTGTATGAACAGTGAGCCGAAGCCACTGTATAGGAACAGTGAGTCTAAGCCCCTCTGTAGGAGCAATGATGGGAAACCCCTGTGTAAGAAGACTGAGCCGAAACCCCTGTGTAAGAGCAGTGAGCCGAAGCCCCTGTGTAGCAACAGTGAGCCGAAATCCATGTGTACGAACAGTTAGATAAGGCCCCTGTGTAGAACTGTGAGGCGAAGTCCCTGTGAAGAAACAGTGAGCTAGAGCCTGTGTATGAACAGTGAGCCGAAGCCCCTGTATAGGAAAAGTGAGTCTAAGCCCCTCTGTAGGAGCAATAATCCGAAACCCCTGTGTAAGAAGAGTGAACCGACGCCCCTGTGTATAAACAGTGAGCCGAAGTTTCTGTGTAGGAACAGTGAGCCGAAGCCCCTTTGTAGGAATAGAGAGCCGAAGCCCCTGTGTAGGAACAGTAAGCCGGGGCCCCTGTGCATTAATGTATTTACACCGTCTTTACTAAAGAACGGATCCCAATATTGCTCCTCTCCTTTGCAGAACTAGAGCGGCCCCTGTGTAGGAACAGGGAGCCGAAGTTTCTGTGTAGGACAGTGAGCCGAACCCCCTTTGTAGGAATACTGAGCTAAGGCCCCAGTGTAGGAACAATGACCCGAAACCCATGTGTGGAAACAGTGAGCCGAATCCCGTCTGTAGGAACAGTGACCGAAAGCCCTGTGTAGAAATAGTGAGCTGAAGGCCGTGGTATAGGAACAGTGCATTAATGTATTTACACCGTCTTTAATAAAGAACGGATCCCAAAATTGCTCCTGTCGTTTGCAGAACTAGAGCCCCAGATAAGATGTTATAATCTTACTGCCTCAGTTGTAGTGACGCAAATGAGAATTGCATTAAAGCACTCATTCTTGTGTGGCCATTGAAACTAGTTCACTGCTACTTTTTAAACAACGTCGACAGAGCTTGTGTATTTGTCAGTGAGTGAGATTGTTCGCGGTGTTTGGTGTAAGCGATGGATGTTGTGCACGCTTATGTGACGGGTTGATCAGAGAAGTACGGAGGTGTGAATTGCGGTGAGAGTATAGACTAGATCAGAGAGTGGGTCGATAATATGTTCAAGGACAAGTGGAGACTTACTTCAGCTTGCAAACAAGCCAGGATCCTCTGGCCTCAGGGGGACAGGAAGAGGACTAGGCAAGTACTTAACTTGCCGAGACGCAGGTTATCCACAATGATAGGAACGCCCTAAGATTGGGACATGGAAACTCCACTCTCTGTAGATG
The DNA here is from genome assembly GCA_963931995.1 of Phaonia tiefii. Lineage (NCBI taxonomy): Eukaryota > Metazoa > Arthropoda > Insecta > Diptera > Muscidae > Phaonia > Phaonia tiefii. Next base: position 274,183,055 of record OZ008368.1, read on the forward strand.
CCGCATAGACTAGATCAGAGAGTGGGTCGATAATATGTTCAAGGACAAGTGGAGACTTACTTCAGCTTGCAAACAAGCCAGGATCCTCTGGCCTCAGGGGGACAGGAAGAGGACTAGGCAAGTACTTAACTTGTCGAGACGCAGGTTATCCACAATGATAGGAATGCCCTAAGATTGGGACATGGAAACTCCACTCTCTGTAGATGCCGCATGGAAGAGTACGAGGAAACGACGAAACACCTTATCTTGGATTGCCCTGCTCTGGCTGGACTGAGAAGTGGGATATTCGGAACACATCTAGTTAATACCGTAGCCCTACAGGATATTCCTGTATGTCTTATAGACAAATTTATTGAAAGGGCAAATTCGCTGGACGACTAGTCAATAGTTGCTATGGAGGCAACTGCAGGTATCACAATAGGCTTCTTTAGCCTAAGTGTGCTAGACAGCGTGCTGTCTACGAGTTCGAACTCACTCATGTGTTAGCTCCCTTTTGTTACACAGTACATATTCGATTCCTATGAACACATTAGTAAATATTACATTGGAAAATAAAAAACAAGAATAGTTTTTGTGCTGAAGACTCTTTTGCTATTGCACTTTCTTTTTTCTTACATCTGCTTTAAGATTAGATGTACTATTGTTAAAATAAATAAAGCAATATTTAGCTCAATGAAATAATTGGTTTTGTTTTGTCATTAACAGAGCTACAGAGGTAAAAAGTATTGAATAGTATAGAGAAATAATTGCACTCTTTATCCGCTCTCACGTAGAGAGTCTGAGTAAAAGAGCATAAACGAGTCTTATTCTCTTTGTAGAATATTTCTATATAAATACACCATTTTGACAATGTTATTACATAAAACAATACAAAAAGCATAAATGTTTCAAAAGGCATCAATGTTTCACATCAAAATCACGAATATATCTGAATCATTTGCCAGATGTCGCTGGTGCCTTTGAGATACAATTCGTTCTATCAGTTCTCTATATTATTCAATACTCTCAGGCGACGACGACCTGCTTGTTTGTTCGCAGCCGCTACATCATTACCATCATACTTATTTTCAGGCAGAGCCTATTGTTGTACAAAAACCACGTATGTGGAGCTAATGCTGTGTGTTGATTGCATCTGTTCACTTTGATAGATTGCCCTACCCGTGCCTATAGATGTTAACACATCAAAAATCTCTGAGCATGGCATATAAACGCTTGCCATTGACGGTAGCGGCGGCTCCTTGCCAATTTTGGGCTTATGATGCCGCCATGCCAAAAACCTCACCAAACAGTCACTCGTTGTGGATGCATCGACTACTCCCGGATGGCGTGTATATTTTCTGATGCCCAAATTAGACAATTTTGTTTGTAATGCTGTCGCCCGAGGTGAACATTTACTGCATTCGAAAATATGATCTTTCAGTAAATATGGTCATTTTCAGCCAAGCGATCTTCAGCCCATTCAGAAAAGCGAAATCGCATCGGATGGTCACGAGGCGTCAGTTCTTGGATTAATTGGACTAGGTGGGCCTTCATACCGAGGTCTTTATGTAAAATTCTGCAAAAAAGGTGCGAGAAATGTTTAATTGCTGAGACCGGTGGCGAGTTGATGTTAATGGCTCTTAGAACTCACTTTTAGATACAACGACAATATTTTTCACTCACCGCACTCTAAAAGTACCTACGCGTATTCTTTTGTGAAATAAGAAAGCGGATTGTGGAACTTGCTTCAAAAACTGATCCATAAGCAGCTTTGATGACAATCTATTCCTATCGAATTTATTTCGTAGATTTCTCAGAGTTTGAGTTGAACACCCGGAACTTTGGAAGAACGGTATTAATATTTCACAATTTCCATCAAGTGTAAAGCAACCCATTTCGTAAATTTATAACCTTTAACTGAAAACTGTGTGCAACAAAATGAAACTTTTTTGAAAATAACAAGGTTCTGCCTGACAACGGATTCTGGTAGAGGGGGTAAAAAATATACGTTTGTGTCGACATATTGAACGTTTACGTCAGGGCTTTAAGTCCTTATCGCACGTTGCGGAATGGGGGCGAAATGAAAAGAAATTAAACAACATTTTTTAACACTATTATGGAAAAACCCAGTATTATCAACTATATATTAGATACTTTTGCTTTGGTTTGTGTCTAGGCTTGGATCATAGAGAAAGAAATTACCTAGATGTCTCACATATGTTGGGAAATTTCTTGTTTAATGGGAAGTTTTCTATTATATGGAGCTTGTAACCAATATTTAGTATATATTGTAGTTTTGAACCCAATAAAATGTAAATTCAGAAAAGCCAAAGTGAAAAAAGTTTAAAAAAGACAACTTTCTTAAATAATTGACTTTTTTTTAAAAAGTAAATTTTCTCAAAAAAATTCCTCAACACCAACAAAGTACATACCTTTTCTTAAAAAATAATTTATCTTAAAGAAGTACCTTTGCTAAAAAAATAAATTTTCATACAAAAGTACCATTTCTTAAAAAAAGATTTTTTTTTTGAAATAAGTACATTTTCTTAAAAAAGTAAATTTTCTTAAAATAAATTGAATTTTCTTAAAAAACTGTCATTTCTTTAAAGAGTACCTTTTTTGTGAAACAAAATAACTTTTCTTGAGATAAGTACCTACTCTTAAAAATTTATATATTTTTGAAAAAAATTACAAATTCCGTTATCTTAAAAATAACATTTTCTTCCAAAAAATACCTTCTCTTCAAAAAAATACCTTTTCTGACAAAAATTCCCTTTCTTAAAAAAAAAAATAATATCTTTTCTTTTCTTTGAGATAAGTCAGTAGCCTTTCTGAAAATAAGTTCTAAAAAGAGGATCTCTTCTTTTAAAAAGGACCTATTCGAGAAAACATAGTACAAATTCTTGCAAAAAGGGACCTACAAATTTAAATTTTAAAAGAAGAACAAGGTGGAAAAATGCTGTCTGTTCTTGTTGTTGCAGTTATAGGCCTTTCAGTGATGTTGATACTTAGGGATCTTCGATCGATACTAATTCGAACATGTGAATTGCAGAATTGAGTTTGTATATATACGACTGATGATCAACCGATGGTATCAATTGAGGCACAGTAGTTAGGCATCTGATGATGAACTTGTCACGGAGTTCGAAACCAGTCATGCCAGTGAGTGTGTATTGAACTGAATTGTCTATTATTTCCAACAAAAAAAAAACATTTTTCAATAAGAACAATATTCATGACGTGTAAGCCTGTAGTGTGAATTTCTCATACATTACCCAAAAAGTAACAAAAGCTAAACTAAAAATTCAAATTCGAAAAAATTCTTAAAAAAAGTTCATCGTTTTATAAAAAGTCTCTTTTCTAAAAAAAAAATTTTTTCGTATTTTTCAACGGGCACCTTAGGCGTGTTGGAACTGACTAGTACATAATATATAGCGAAAAGATCTTCGTTCCAAGCGGGTGTCCCCCGACACCTCATGTATTTTTTTAAGGGAGGGGCTGAAATTTTCCCCCTTTTGCACATTCTTATGGTGAATCAGCATAGGAATTCATGTCATCGATACTTTATAGGTATAGGATGTGTTCAGCAATTTTATGTACAAATTGAAATACTTTAACCATCTACCGCCTCAATATATGGGACTTCTTTGTTCTTTTTGTGGAAAAGGGTAAAAATTACAGCAGACAGTTGTCAGTTGTCATAATCATTTGCTTATATTATTTATCACTTATTGTTATATATGTTTTCTGTCTTATCGGATGGCGTATTCTACGTTAAACTTAATGGCCGTGTCTCTGACACAGCCTGCAGGGACAGTACGTGGCCGAAGGCCTCGGACAACTGTCTGCTGTAATTTTTATATTTACTAACGGCAGTTGATTCAAGTCCGTTTAAAAAAAAAATATTATGTTCAATTTTTTTAAACTTAATTTAATTTATGTATTTTAATTAATATTTTTATTGAAATAAGTTCTGCGAATGTTGAGAGGGCCGCCCTAATATTAAAAAAATTGTTGCCTGTAAAGTCGGTTTTACGGGCGAAGATTTTACGTGACAACGTCTTTTTCTCGGTAGAATATTTATTGATATGAATATAATTAAATTGCACAATAGGAGTGCAATGAACTCACTTGCCCAATGAGTGTTAGAACTCACGGGCGATGTTTTAACATTTATTGAAACTTATGGTTTAGGAAAATAGAAGTAATTTCAACACCATCTAGGTACCTGTGCGATTTCTATGAACACATTATCAAATGTGACATTATAAACAATAAACATATCCTTTATTATAAAATATAAACATTTCTTTTATTATAAAAAATAAACATTTCTTTTATTAAAAACAAAAGAAAATAATTTACTAACCAAAAAGTATTTCAATTCATCATATTCGCATATCGTTTTTAAAGCCGACCGCAGCTCTCTGTTTCGTTTTGGCTACCTAATTCATATGAAAATTTCTACACACAAACATACACTACACATATCATAAAGCCAAAAAACAAAAAACAAAAAAAAAACAAAAAATAATACCTTATCCAATGCAGACTGATCTAAATCAATATTCATACACACGCACATATATACGCACATACATACTTGCTCAGTCGTCATATATATGATGTGCCAAAAAACAAAAACACTCACACCACCGACCAACAGCCACTAGAAGCCAGCAAAGCAAATCGTTTCTGGCACACAAGTAAACACATTGCGTTTACTTGTGTTCGGTGACTCATCGTAACGTTACCGGGCGTTACACTTTTTCATAAGTGACTCCCAGCCGCAACCTAATTTAAGACGTTGTCACGTCAAAAGGTTTACCTTATCGAGTCTTCGCATTAGCATTCGAGCGTTGTGCGAAAGCTTTACGCTTTACAATTCAAAATTAATGTTACAACAGCTTTATTGAAGCTTTCGCAAAAAAGCTTTATTACGTTCGCTTACTGTTTGTTTCAGTTTTTACTAGATACATGTTGCCAAGCAACATTAGCTTGCTGTTCGTTTCACTTTTTACTAGATACATGTTCCTAAGCAATGTTGAGCAACCAAAAACACTCAACCAAACACCATACATATGTTTGAGTGTATGTGTTTAAACAATTTTCATTTGAGAAATTAAAATACTAGGAATATATCAACCAATATGAAATGTATATCAAACGAAAGATAACATCTTCATTTACCTACAAAAAATTTTTAAAAAAATTCATCTAGCCGTTTCCTCAAATTCAATGAAATAAAGATTACAACAATAAAAACCTGACGTGACTCTTCATACCGTAAGGTAAGACGTATTCTACGCCAAAAACACCACTAAAACAGGGGTGCAATGTTAATGCATTTAACATTTTAAAATGTACGACAAAAATCTTCCTCATAAAATTCTACTATCAGTTTCTTAACACATCAAAACTCAACTTGAATGCCAAACATAAGTCAGAACTGAAAATCCATTTAATATTTAATTTCGTACTAATTCCAAGTTCGCGCTCCAATGTCCCACATAACTGCATTTTTGGGGGTTTGTGTGTATTGAAAAAATATTCTACGTAAAATTTCACTATAAGTCATTGAACAAATGGAATGACAAATTGGCCGTCTGCTTCGAAGTAACGGGGGGTTTAAATTTTTAAATTTTATATGGCCCAAACTTTATATTGCTGCATTAAAACATGTTAATTGAAATAGCGAAAATGTTTACGTAAATTAGGAATTCTTCATTTCGTTGCTGAATCTGACTTTTATCGTAATTGTGATGGAAATATTTGCCTAGACGACGAACATTTTCAAACGCGTACTGAAGTTCTTCTCTTTTATTTACGTCGGATTTTCAGAACTTTTGAGAAATTTGTGTAATAATTAAAAATTTTTAAATGCCCACGTAGCAAAGAAATATTTTCATTAATTTTCACATTTATTTTAATTAAATCTCCACTAAACACTAAAACGTATTCCCAAATAAAATGGAATTTTCTAATAATTTCCCATTATTCTATATTTATAATTTCATAAACAAAAATCTCGCCTTTCAAATGAGTAATTTATGGGCATTAGAACTGTATGAGAACCAGAGAAAAATATCCCACAAGGCGGCGTCCTAATTTGAAAGATGTTTCGTGCCACACACAGTAAAATGTTTCCACTAAAGCCAATTAAACCACGACAACATTAAAACGTAGAACTACTACGACTCCTTAATGTGGAGGGAGCATCTGCGCGATGTGATGCGATGGTGTAGCATAATTTCATTTGTTTCCAATCTATAAATTCACCTTTAATTAAAGATGAAATTTAAAGAGGAAAACACGCAACAGCAGCAGCAACAACAACAGCATAGATTGATATTAAAAAATTGTACCTGCCTTAGCGGCGACTTTTATAGGATTTTTGTTGTTGTGTTTTTGTTTTTGGTAACTTAAAATTTAAGAGACAACAGAGTAGTGACTAAGCGGCGGAGGGATGAAACAGTTGCGCTTTGCTAGTGCTAGTGGTGTTGGAATCGAGATGGAGTTGGTGCTCGAAGCGATGATTTTACTCTAAAATCTAAGCAACTGATTGTTTTCGATTGAATGTTTCAATATTCAGTGTAGTACTTCTACATGTTGTTGTTATTGCTTTTTATTATATGAAATTTTTCTGTTACCTGCAACATTTGGTAAATGTACTCGTACCCATACAAACTCTACTGACATGTTTATATGGCTACAGTGATGTATAATAAAATAGCACATTGGGGGCTTTGTAAATAGACGTCTGTCATTCCATTTGTATTTGGAGAGAGTTTAAGGTGTCGAAATTTCACTAATTGAACTAAAAATATAAAAATATCAAATGTAAATTCAAACAAGATCCGTCCTGCCAAAAGTCAATCTCTTAAAGGGAAAGATAATATTTTAATGTGCATTGGCTGTCATTTTGTTGGAACTAAAAGACACTGGGCTCTGTTTTCACGGAAATCTTATGTAAGAGTGTACAAATTTTGACATTAAGTTGAAGAAATGATATCGATCAAATGACCACCTTCTTAGTTGATACACGCTGAAATATAAAGACCCCACCAATATATTGCAGGAACCACGTACACGTTTGCAAGCATTGTCTTCGTGATTTGAAGATCTGCTGATTTTTGTTTGATTATTGTGACAGACATCAGTGTTTTCAGGAGTTTTCAACAAACAAAGCAACATTTGGGACACAAATACATATAATATAACCTATTAATCATTGTGTTCCAAACATGTTATATTGACTACCCAACACAATATATTTGGAGACTAGTATACTATATTTGCGACTAGCTACAAACACATTATATTTGCATCCAAACAACAAAAAAATACTACTTTTTGAGGGTGTACACATTGATGCTCGTGTTATGGTATTTTGAATTATTGGTTGCAAAAGATAAGGATACAATATGGTGACTCCCTCTTCGCTGTTGGCTTTCAAGACTGTAGTTTGTTATGTTAAACACGAGATTACAAAACGACCTCAAACGAAGCACTCTGGCGCCCTCAGCTCTTGCCATCTGGCCGGCCATTTTAATATGTCAAAACGGGAAATCACACTCGCTGAAAAAACGGCCCCAGCAAAATATTGCAGGAAACATGTATATGTTTGCAAGCTTTGTGTTCATGAATTGAAGATCTGCTGCTTTGTTGTTTCTGCTGACAACAAAAACGTAACAGACAACAAAAGTTTTTGTTGTCAGCAGTTTTCAAAAAAGAAAGCCAAATTTGGGTTACAAAAAAAAGATATTATAAACTTTTAATCCTTGTGTCCCAAAAGTGTAATATTGAACAGCAAACAACATGATGTTTCGACACAAGTATACTATATTTGCGACAAGCTACAAACACATTATATTTGCATCCAAACAACAAAGCAGATAGATTTTTTAGCGCGCACGGCCCTGAAATTGATGTTCCAAAATCCCCGTAGTTGTTCGAGCTGTATTAGTGATGACTCAGTCCTGCTTGAACCAACTATGAAAATATAGCATACTTGTATCCAAACACATTGTGTTTGCTATTCCATATTTCATGTTTTAGTCGCAATGATTAATATGTTTTAAAATATGTTTTTGTTACCCATATATGGCTTTGTTTGTTGAAAACTGCTGAAAACAAAATGGAAATAGAAAAATGGGGCCGTGTAGCTCTCACCATGTACGGCTATGGCAATAGCGTAGACGGCCTTAAAAATAAAGGTGCATTTTAACTCTAAATCTTTCGTTCCAACTGCTGAACCCAACATCCACTTTGAGGGGATGGGTGGGCTCTCCGTGCCCCAGGAATGGAAGTTTGATGATTCGCAAATATACGCGCTGACAACCGCAGGCCCACCTACTTACTAATGGAAACATGTCTATGTTTGCAAGCATTCTGTCATGAATTGGGAATCTGGTGCTTTTTTTGTTTCTTTATTGTCTGTTACGTTTTAGTTTTGAGCAGCTTTCAACAACCAAAGCCACATTTGGGTCGCAAAAACATATATTATAACCAATTAGTCACTGTGTTTCAAACATTATATATCAAATAGCAAACGCAATGTGTTTGGACGCAAGTATACTATATTTGCGATAAGCTACAAGCACGTTATATTATTTGCAACTAAACAACAACAACAAAAGACCGATTTTACAGCGTGTACATCTGAGTGGAAATGGGTTTAGCCGCTCATTATGATTTTAGGTACGTAATCATCTTGACAGCAGTTTATTGGAAACTTCGTTAGCTCTCTGGCCTAAATTCGATGCAATAAACGTCGACTGATGCCAAATTGCGCGCACGGTTATCTCGTCGATGTTCGAAGACACTCTCGGAAGACCTCGTCCAAAGTAGTGATATTCTCGGCCGAAATAGCAGTGCGAGGCCGGCAATTCTTGCAATATCGCTAGTAAACCCTCTTTGCGTGAGACGCTCAGCCAAACGCTTAATTATTATGTTCACAACCACTAGGGAACGACGACAAAATTAAATCCGCGTTAACGTAACAGACTGGAAATTGAGCAAGTAAGCAGAAACAATAATTCCACATTCTTGAGGTGTATATCGCTCCATTACTTGTTGTCAACTGATTTATTTTGTAAGAATGACTGATTTATTCTGTAAGAATGACATTTTGTAGATGTTTAAATAAATAAATTAATTCTCTATATGTCTTCCTCATTAACGTCAAAGCATAATGACATTAGCTGCCGTTCGGAAAAATGATGGCACGTTCACATTATAATATTACTTCCGCCCCACCCTGTACAACGAAAATAAAATTGTACCAAATCTGGCACGATTTTGACCTTGAAGATGAAGTTGTTTTGATTTTATATACTCGCAATTTTTGTTCCTTATGACAACAGCTGCAACTTTCCCTCAGAGAGTAAATCAAAATTTCGAACGGTTTGCAAGATAGGAGTCTGAAAAATTATCACCCTTTTGCAAAAATTTCACCGATCCCAAATCTTAGGGGGCCCATAAAAAAAGTGCATGACTTTGGGCAAAACTGGGAGACACGGGTCTTTTTTTGTCTTTTATCACGTAGTGGTGTCCGTATACCACCTCGCTTAGTGACGGCGACCCAATCAGTATGTGTAAAGTTATAAAGCACTCAGCTCAATGGTTGTGAGAAGATCTCCCCAAATCCCTCCATGGGGTATAATGGGAAACGATTTTTTGTACTTATAATTTATGATTATCATACGAGTATGCTACTGTATTAAGCACGGCTGTTCTTTGGCGAATACTTAGATATTTTTGATCGCATGTACGTGTACATATCAATGTATTAAATACAAATACCGCCAATGGACATTGGCTAATGCGACAACATCTCACCTAAAGATGTGAACGTGACGTGATATATTCGTGTCTTGCAATCGATTCTTTGTCAGAAAATCTTAATCACTGGTAACCAAATTTACCAATAACAATGACCCATTGTTAGTTTACATATGGAAAAAACGAATATTTTTTAACTCTTATAATAGTGGAAGCAATTCATTACCGGTACCGGCTAGTATCAACATCGAGTAACATGGGAACTGTGAAAACTTCGTTGCAGTGTTTGTATTTGCACTGGAAAATCATGTTGTGTGAATTTTCTAAAACGGTATAGGGCAGAAAATATTTATGCAAAACATACCCGCACGCTGAAAAATCGGTCCTTTTTTATTTTATGGATGCACATATAACGTGTTTATAGATTGTCAAAAATATAGTGTACTTATGTCCAAACACATTGTGTTTGCTATTATATATTACATGTTGGAGACGCAATGATTAATAGGTTATAATATATGTTTTTGTGACCCAAATGTGATTTTGCATAGTTGAAAACTGCTGAAACCACAAATATGACAGACAACAAAGAAACAAACAGGCAGCAGATCTTCAACTTATGGAAACAATGCTTGCAACTATATACATGGTTCCTGCAATATGTTGTTGGGACCATTCGGCGTGTGGTAAGTGTGAAGATGGCATCCGATACTTCATTCCAAAACCTCTAATATCGCAATAATTGGTGTCAATTTAGAATTTTATGATTCGTTTCATTTTGGACGTCGGTGGTGCAATGGTTGTGTGCGCGGCTCTTGTGCATGAAAACGTGGGATCGATTTCTAGTCTGACCACCTTACATTTCTTTCGACGGCGGTCACCTCCCTTAGTGACGGCGACACTATCCAGTATTTAGCCATGAAAAAGCTTTTGAAAATACCGTTCGAAACCAAAGTAAAACTGTAGGTCCCTATCAATGAGTGTAAAACTAAAACGGGCACAGCTCACAATCTACGCATTTTTGATTGTTTCAATGAAATTATTCGTAAACCTGGTTGCTCATTAAAGCACGTATACGAATATGAAATGCCATACGAAGGCGGATGAACCACCATCCTTACTGGTAAACCCCCAAAGAAATACAAAATCGAAATCAGAAAGTCTCACGAAGAGCTGTACTTTGGTTAGTGCGTGTTTCATAATGGACTGATGCAATATGGATCCTTGCAGCAAATAAAATGCAAACCCCTGGTGGGCTGGTCGTGGCAGCCACCATCGTTCATAGTGGCAATTCAAATTCAAAAACGAAAACATACAATCCCCGTATCTGTTGACGTCACCCGCTAACACCATTAGGACCAGAATTTACGGATAATTACGGTACAGTGATCCGGCAGCTTGGAGGAGATATTTACATTTAGGTCCGGTGAATGGACCCCATAGCCCACTTGTTCGTCCAACTTTGATCCATCCGTGAAAAATCTGATACTACTACAATCTCTGATTCTCACCAGGGATGTAGCGACTGCCGATTCGGCCATGACATCAGGAGTACAGATGTTCAGGATAGCACTAAGTTCAGTGCCTGACGTCGTGCCCATTGCCCCACTAACGCTAATCAGTGGTGATCTTTGAATTTTCATCAAGGAATTTAGAATATATTTCTTTTGGAGGGACCCTCACCAAACTACGGTGCCATAGAGAACTATTGGTCTGACCATTGCCGTATAAATCCACATGGTGATCTTAGGAGACGGTCCCCAGCAATTTCCTATCGCCCCTTTACAGCAGTAAAGAGCAACAGACGCCTTTTTCACCCTCTCCACCACATTCGGTTTCCAAGACCGTTTTCTGTCGAGAATTATCCCTAGATGCTTGACCTTTTCCGTCAACTGTAATTGCACCCTATTAACTGTCGGCAGTTGAAATGCGGGTATTTTATCTTTCCGAGAGAACAGGATAAGCTCGGTTTTAAGTGGGTTAAGTGATAGTCCGTTGTTAGCGGTCCAGTTCGAAATCAGACTAAGTAGGCTGGTTGTACGAGTGCTAAGTAAATTGAGGTTTCTACCCGTACAGAATATCATCGGCATAGGCAAAGACCTGGCATTCGCCCCTGTCCACTTCAAGAAGCAGTTCATTGACAGAAGTTAACCATAATAGTGGAGACTGAACTCCCCCCTGCGATGTCCCCTGTTAACGTTCCTAGCAATTGTAACACCACCCCATTCAGATATATTCACCAGAAGCTTCCCAATTTGCGTGTCACTAAGCTGTCGACTCGTAGATTCTGTAACGACCTAAGAATCGCCGAAGGTTGAGTGTTATTGAAGGCTCCCTCGATGTCCAGGAAGGTCCCTAGAGCGAAGACCTTATTCTCAAGAGAGTTCTCTATTATGCTCACTATAGAGTGGAGAGCCGTCTCCGTTGACCTGTCCTTGATATAGGCAGAACAGTTATTTTTTGAAGAAGTGGTACTCTTTTTAGAAAAGGTTATTTGTTACGAAACTGTGCTTATTTTCGGAAAGGATACTTATCTCAAGAAAAGAAAGGAAGAGAAAAGGATATAAGAAAAGGTTCTTTTAAAAAAAACGAATTTTTGTAAGAAAAGGAATTTTTTTAAGAGAAGGTATATTGTTGAAGAAAATGTTTTTTTTGCAAGAGAAGGTATATTTTAAGATAAAGCATTTTTTTTTTTTAAGAAAAGTTTTTTTTTTAAAAATAGGAATTTTTTCAAAATTGGTCGTTTTTCAAGGAGAGGTACATTTTTAAGAGTAGGTACTTATCTCAAGAAAAGTTATTTTGTTCCACAAAAAGCCACTCTTTAAAGAAAATTTAGTTTTTTAAGAAAAGGTACTTATTTCAAAAAAAAAAATACTTTTATTAAGAAAAGGTACTTTTTGTACGAAATAATAGTGTTAAAACAAGAGTTGTTTAATTTTTTTTATTTAGCCCCCATATCGCAACGTGCGATAAGAAACTTCGTGGCAATAAATAAATACATATAAGTATATATAAATACATATAATACATAAATACATATAATATAATATATATAAATACAAAAAACTTTAATTTTCGACGACCAAGACTCCGCTGAAAGGATCAGGTGGTGGGATCAATACAAAAGCTTAGTGCTACGAACTAGAGATAAACGGTAAAAGTTTGAGTCGGGTTGTGTGATTTGTTCATAAGCTAATGATATGAGAAAATGTAGGTAATTAGTTTCCCATTCCAGTATATTAAATGAACTTCAACAATATAACAATTTAATCATTAGAGACGTGACTAAATTTCGGCTAAGTTACGTCATTTCGAATAGAGACGTTCAAGAAAAGTATTTGTGCTTGTCATTTAAATTCACTCACTCGCACATCTCCCTGGCACCAAAATCAACGATATGGAGCCCGGCATATTAAAGTCTAAAACAACTTTTTTGAAAATAATCCTAAAATACAACAAAAACTTTAATACTAACAGCACTCACGACACCCCAACTCCAGCGACAGCAATAACGCTAATATAAAATGCTATCAATAATACGAGTATTTGGGAATATTGGTAGTGATGTTGGTGCGGATGCTGGGGAAATATTCGAAAAGTACTTATACACACACACACAGATTCAAATATTGATGTTGATGTGTGATGTACTCATTCATGTATGTCCCCAAAATTCGATCAATTTAGATACAAACACGCTTAATGCATCACTACACCTTTGATTCATCTGTGGGTTTTACGGTCGGACAAACCTTAACGATTTTATGGTACATCGAGTGTACCTGTGTAGTCCACACTGTGTAGTGTACTGAAGCTACAAAACATTTTGGTATTGCCCATTTTCTGGTATAGCACGGCACCAGTCCTCTAAACCATTTGACAGTCCGTCCATTAATTTGTCCAAGGGAGCGAGTTGAAATTTTATTGTTGAGTTTGGAATTTAATGAAATCATTTTAATTGTGTCTTAAACTTTTATTATAGATTTGATTTTGGGAACATTTAGGTGAACAAAAATTTAGGTAACAACGCCCCTTTGCATGGGATTCTGTAAGTTTTTAAAGAGTTTTACAATTGATGAATGAATAATTTAGGGTGGCATTTAATTTGTAGATAACACAGATTCTGAATACGTAACATTATGTTATTTTCTAGTTCTTATGAAAACTTTGTAACCATCATTTTTTTCAGTATATCAAACTCTTAATATGTAGAAGGAAATTTACAAAGAAGCTGACAAATCCTACCAACCAAATCACATTCAGTTGATAATGCGGAAGTGCAGAGGCAATCGACATATCTTTAAAACGAGTAGTCCTTCGGATTTGTCTTCTCACATCTGCAAATCGATACTCCCAACTGCTACAAAGCCGTATTAAAACTGACCATACCTAAGCCGTGTATCCTAAAGAAAACACCATTGTATGAAACGATTCGCTTAAGACCCCATGTTTCGAATGAAAATTGTTACAGATTAAACAGAGTGAGAATGGTATTGAAAATACTCAAATATTCAAGTTTCATAGAGTAATCATTTACCTCAAGGTGCCTTCTGCATTATCTGACGTTTCATTTCACACTTTCCGGGGTGAAGTCGTTGCGATAGCGGGATCTTTGACATCAATCGGCTTACTCTAGGTGGAGTTACTAGAACATTTGACTTAAATTTGTCATATCGTTTCGTTTGCCAACTGTGAAATTTAAACGAATTTTGGACTTTTTTGTTATCTTTTACTATTAGAATACATTTGTATTGTAAAGTATTTAACACAATAATATTAACACACAAAACGAAATGACGTTGTTGTTTTCTTGTTGGTTGTTTCGAAACATTGCCTCTATCTGGTCTTATTAGACCTATACTTTTCAAAATGCAGCATCCATATGCAACCAAGCCAGGTCTCGTAAGTTTACTGTGAGAAGTGGTTACTCGAGGTATCTTTACTGTTTGGAAAGTTTGATATTAACAGCAAATAATGTTTGCTTCTAATCACCAGCCATTTTATTCTGATATTACAGCAAATTTACTGCCGTAAATTAAACCATTTCTCAGTGTTAATAAATTCTATTACAAAATGACTGGTAATGCACCAAGCATATCTTTGGCATATTTTTTGAGTGTATTATTATGTTCTTTCATGTCATCACCGAAAGATGTATCCATCAACTTCTTACTTCAGAAAGTTGCAGAATGCGGGCAAAATGAAAAAAATGAAACAACTTAACACTATTATGCTGCAACAACGTATTATCAACTATGTTGGGTACTTTTGCTTTGGTTTGTGTCTAGACTACCATATATTGGGAAATTTCTTGTTTAATGGGAAGTTTTCTAGGTGGAGCCTACGACCAATATATATTATATATTGTAGTTTTGAACCCAATATAAAGTGAATTTGGAAAAACCAAAGGGAAAGAAGTTTAAAAAAAGAAAATTTTCTTAAATAAGTGCCTTTTCTTAAAAACCAGTAAATTTTCTAAAAAAAAAATATACCTATTCGTAGTCTTAAACAAAGTACCTTAAAAAAAACCCCTTATCTTAAAAAAGTGCTTACAAAAATCAAATTTTTCTTACAAAAAGTACCTTTTCTTAAAAAGTAAATTTTCCTACAAAAAGTACCGTTTCTTAAAAAAATTAAATTTTCCTACAAAAAGTACATTTTCTTAAAAAGTACCTTTTTCCAATTTTCTTATTTTTACCTTTTCTTAAACAGTTATCTTTTGTAGTTTTTATTTTTTTTTCTTAAAATAATCAATTTTCTTACCACAAATTGTCTTTTCTTAAAAAACTAAATTTTCTTTAAAGAGTACATTTTTTGTGAAACAAAATATATTTTCTTAAAATAAGTACCAACTCTTAAAAATGTACCTATTCCTGAGAAAAGGTCCAATTCTAAAAAAAATCCCATATCATAAAAAACCGTATTCTTCAAAAAAAAAAAACCTTCTCAAAAAAAAACTTTTCTTACAAAAATTCCTTTCATGAAAAGTACCTTTTCTTAAAAACAATATAATACCTTTTCTTTTATTTTCTTGAGAGATTTAGCCTTTCTGTAAAAAACTACACTTTCTTTAAAAAAAATCCTTTTCCTATAAAGAGTGCCACTTCTTTAAAAAGTACCTTTTCTTACAAAAATTACTTTATGTAAAAAAAATTCATACTCTTATGGCTTTTCTTATAGAAAGTACTTCTTCTTAAAAAAGTACCTTTTCTTAAAAAAATATTAGCTTTTACTAAAAGAAGTACCTCTCTTTAAAAAAGGGCCTTTTCGGGACTAAAAATATACTTAAAAAAATAAATTTTATTAAAAAAAAATATTTTTAAAAAAAGTTTATCATTTTATTCGTTATCATTTTATTATATTATTCGATCTTTTAGTTGTTATGTTTTTCATTTATTTTTATCATTTTACAAAATGTATCTTTTCTTTAAGATTCATTTGAATTATCGTATTTTTCAACTGGCGCCTTAGGCGTGTTGGAACTAACTAGTATGTAATATATAGCGAAAGGAACTTTGTTCCAACCGGGTGTCCCCTGACCAGTGTTGCCAAGTATTTTCTGTCAAATACCGCCAAATGTATCCAAAAATCCGCTAGAATCTGCTACAGATTTTATTTAGCGGGAAAATTTTTCAAAAATCCGATAAATTCTAAGAATATCGAAATAAAAAGTAAAAAGCTTAGATATGGTTTTTAAATTTAGGATGAAACTAGCTATTAGAAAGTAATTAGTAATATGGATAGAGTAAATTATTTAGTTAAAAATGTACCACCAGTCTTCCGCTGTTTCACTAGTATATGCGGCAAGTGTTCCGACATTTTTAAGTAATGTTATTGGAACTTCATACTCGTAACAACATTTGTTATTAAATTTGAGAAAATCGGATATTTTTTCTCGGCTGTCTGAGAATCAAGAAAAATTACCTAATGTGCTTTATGCAACGCTGTTTTACGCGTGAAAAGTGCGTTTGTTTACAACCAATTCAATCAAGGAGAATTGAAATGGTGGTACTTCTAACACGGTCTACACATTTTGGTTGCATTTTTTGTTTCTCAAATTCAAATATATTTTGTTTTTGTACTTATATGTTTACTTTTATGCCTGGTGTACATTTGTGCTGAATTTGATTGTGAAAAAATACTAGACAAATCAAAATACTTATTTTTGTTGGCTTGGGGCGTATGTTGTCGTAATTACACCACCTCATCAATGCGCATTGGCTTTCAATCAAATATAATTTTGCTACAAAATCAAAAAAAAAATCCAGTGCTGAGCTATCAGACAGCGAAATTGGGTAAAATAACAATGATTTTTATCTGTGTACATCACAGGGAATGCTACAATGAGCAGCTCTAAAAATTCTAAAATATAAAACTGTTAAACAATGTAGCAAATATAATATTGAAATTTTTACCTCCAAATGCAAAAAAAAAACGCTAAAACTCCCGCTAGTCACTAAAACACATTTTCCCCCGCGATGTGCATTAAAAATCCGCTATATTTAGCGGTAAATCCGCCAAATTGGCAACACTGCCCCTGACACCTCATGCATTTTCTTTATTTTATCTTCCCATATTTTGGCGATTAAAAAAAAAGAAATCAATAGGAATATGGAGCACTATATGGAAACTCCTTAGATACCCGCAAAAGTTATTTTTTCGATTCGACGCTCCTTTTTCGAGATATAGAAGTTTTTCATAATTTTTTCATATTTGTAACTAAGATTTCAATACACAACTTTCGAGAACATCTGAACTTCCTAGGAATGATTCTTATATTGTGTGCTGCGTCCCTTATTGCTTGTGCTCAGTTTACGGCTTTACCTGTGCTACTGCGGTCGGTGAGATAGCATAGTATCTCAATGTTGCAGTAAACGGTACATTCCTCTAGTTGATTGTTTCTTTGAATTTTGAACGGTTTGCTGCCTATGGAAGTGAACGGAGGAAAAAGTTTCTGGCGATTTGCGATCTTTATGACAAGAGCTACAACCTTCCCTCAGAGAGTAAATCCAAACCAAACCAAAAGTATGAGTATAAGAGTTAGTGTGCTGCCAAACCTAATTACATGCTCAGGGTTGTACTTCATGGATTTACCAGTCTTGTACGTTGGCTTTTCTAAATTTATTGGGTTCAAAAGTACAATATGTAATAAAGAGGCTCCACTTAGAAACTTCCCTTTAAACCAAACCAGAAGTGCCCAATATAGTTGATAATAGTGGGTTGTAATAAAGTAGTTAAAAAAAAGTTGTTTACAATTTTTTCATTCCGCCCCCATCCCGCAACGTGCGATAAGGAACTTCGTTCCATACAAATACCTTCTCTTAAAAAATACCTTTTATTATAAAAATTCCCTTTCTTAAAAATAAAATAATACCTTTTCTTTTCTTTGCTTGAGATAATTAGCCGTTCTGAAAATAAGTAAATTTTCTTAAAAAATAACCTTTTCGGTATTTCTTTCTAAAAAAAATTCATATTCGTATTAAAATTGGTACCTTTTTTTTTAAAAAAAAACACCCATTAGCTTTTAATAAAAGATGTACCTCTCATTAAACAAAGGACCTTTTCGGGAAAATATAATACATATTCTATAAAAATATATATTTTTTTTAAATACATGCAATAAATAAAAAATTTATAAAAACAGTTTTTTTCATTTTACGAAAAGCATATTTCTGTGGCTTGGTGCTAAAAGGGCCAATGTCAATATTTTTCTGTTTCGAGTTAATCATTGTATTAGATTTCTTCTCTTGCTCTCTTTCATAATGCTAAAACAGCCAATGTTAAATTTAACCCAGAAGAGGTTAATAAATGTAATGCTGGCCAATGTCATTATGAATTCATCTATAAAATTTAAAGCTAATGTCTACTTTGGCCCTTTTAGCAATCGACCATTATTTTTGGATATTATTCTGTTATCGGTCTTCGGCCTTCTGATTGTGGAATAAAGGAGATAATGAATAATACAAGAACAATGGGGATTACACAAATGTGTGACACTCAGAGTTCGTATTTAATAATAAAATAAAAAAACACCTTACCCACGAAATACGAACCCAGTGACACTGACGAAAATAGTACGTTATACATTTAAACCTGAAGTTAAACTTTAATATGAATAACTATGCAACCTTTTATTGTTACTTACATATTCCAAAATCAGCATCAGTCAGGGATGTTGAAGCCACGCAACGTACAAATTCAAGCTTTTAGAACCGTTTGAAGAAATTGGTGATGAATATGTACCGATAGACAATAATTCGTACATTAACGAAAACCAACCAATTCACGCAGAGGCAGAAAAAAAGAAAACAATGATGATGCTACAAGAAAACGAAAGTGAAATTCTTCCAATGGAATTCGGAATATAACAAAGTCATTGAAAACTCAAGGTAGGGAATATACGGCAGTGTCGGGGAATAAAACAATACCTGCCAAACAAAACTGTTAAGAAAAAAATCACCCCTGAGGAGCACCAACTTGTTTTTTAAAGTTTTTTTTCATAACTCTGGCCAATATGCGTTTGTTACAAATTCCCTACAGGAACATGAAAAACTTATCCAACGATTGAGACAGAGTGATCAGAAGAACAGTAGATGTAGTAAGTATTTTTTGACAAAAAAACAACGGTGAGAATTTTGAAGTCTATCAAACCATGTTCCTAAATACATTTGATATAACTTTGAAAAAAGCTGGAGTAATTGTAGAAAAGAAACGAACAGAAACTAGACTAGCATATTGAGAAGTCTTGCTAAGTTGAAAAGACAACGCGTGTTTAGCGAAAAATCATATTATTCAAAAATATGGCAAATATCAAAAAAGAAAAATTATAAAATTAGCGAAAATGATTCGTGTCGCCAAGTCTCCGCTAAGTTTTTCATACAAACAAGCGATTATATAAGCAAGCGGTGTAACAAAAACACGCATATTTTACTGTTTATAAGAATTTGACTTTGCTTTACTACATTCATTCATTGTATGCCTGCATAATTTTCGTTCACTAGAATCTATTCATATATACTTACTCATTCATTCATTGATATTGTTTTTGTAAATTCCTTACTGTTCTCTAAAATTCTCTTTGCCATATTCATGTACACCAAACCCCGCTTAAAAAGTGACATGATCAGTAAATTGGAACATGTTACTGAGTTGCAAAATATTTGTCGTGGAATAAACTTTACTCTAAATCGAGTCGCATCTTCAACGTTTCTTATTCATTCAGCAACAATATCCTTTGATTACAACATAATAAACAACTAAAATACAATGGTTTTCTATTTGTTATTATTCTTATTACGACGATCAATGTCACAAAAAAAACATAAAATAAAAACATAACTTTATGGTAAAAGGGCCAATGTCATCTTCTTCTTCTAAATTTTCCAACTTTTTAAAAAATTTATTTTACTATCGTGTTCTATTCAAATATACAGACAAAGATTTGACTGCTGTAGTTTAAATAATTTTTTGTTAAACATGAAAGTACAATTATCTCAAACGTGAATATTTGGACATTGGTCCTTTTAGCACCAAGCAAGAGGTTTTCTTAAAGATCCATTTAAATCATAGTATTTTGGAACTAACCAGTACATAATGTATAGCGAAAGGAACTTCGTTCCAACCGGGTGTCCCCTGACACCTCATGTAATTTTTATGTACAGGAATCGACTACGCTAACCATTGCACCACCGATGGTCAGTGTTAAGAATTACTACTTCTAGTACTACAAATTTTTACTTATCAATTTTGTAGTTTCTTGTATTTCCAAACAAACTGAAAATATTTGATTCGAAATGTTGAAAAGGATAAAATATAGGCCACCCTTTATTACGTACAAATATTAATATGTAAAATTCAAAAGTTTTTTTTTATCGTAGTTTAACATTCGTTCGTTACCAAACCAACAAAAAATTGTTCGTTATTTGCCTACCAACAGAGCGACATATTCTCCACAGTCCTCTTTATTTCAGTTTTTGTTCAAAAAGTCGTGTAATAAAAGTTTTTTTTTACTGTTGAATTAAAATTGTTTTTAATCATATCAATTTTTACAGCGTTTTCGTTGTTGTTGAGTCGTTATCATTAGTGTTTGCATTGTGTTTTCAATAAAAATTTCAAAAAGTTTGGGGGAATTATGAAAACGTTATTTACATTTCCAAGGTACTTTTTATACCAACACGAATTTGGTTGAAAATACATATTTTTACAGAGAGGTAAAAGAGGAACAAGCAGGCGGAGCCATGTTGGATATTAGATTTAATAATGTATATGAGTTCTCAAATGATTTTTAAAAAATTTTGTAAAACATAAACATTATGAATATCCACATCCTAGTGTGTTAACTATTGCTTTTGTAAACTCGGTACATACACATTGGAGATTCCATGGGCTTATAATGATGCGAAATTTACAGTTTTTTAAATTTAAGTTGTGTTGACTTAAGCTACGCGCTGAAAAATCGGAATCTTTTTCCTGTTTGGATGCAAATACAAAGTGTTTGTTTGTAGCTTTTCGCAAATAAGGTATACTGGCCCAAACACATTGTGTTCCCAATTTGATATTTCGTGTTGGAGACACAATGATTAATAGGATATAATATATGTTTTTGTGAACTAAAGGTGGCTTTGTTTGTGGAAAATTATTTAAAAAAATTATTAAAATGGGCGTGCAAATCAAAATGCATTTCGTGCACTTCGTGCTTTTTTTTTTTGGTCAGAATGATAACGGACTTCTTGTAGCCAGAAATTGAGGATATGGACTTGGACGGTATGTGGTTTCAACAGGATGGTGCCTCTTGCCACACAGTCAACGAAACAGTGCCTCTTTTACGCGAGAAATTCAATGGCCGTGTTATCTCACGTCGTGGTGGTGTTAATTGGCAGCTATGATCATGTGATTTGACACCGTTGGACTTCCTTCTTTGGGGATATTTAAAAGAAAAGCGTGAACGTCAATAAGCCAACAACAATTCAAGAACTAAAGGATGAGATAATTCGGCACATTAACGACATTGAATCTCAATTATGTCTCGGAGTCATTGATAATATGGACCATTGATATTTTGTTTCAAACATAATTAATAATAATAATAATATTAAGATAATTCTCCGAAAACTTTTTGTTTTACTCACAATTAACATCGTGCGTTTTGATAGGACCACCCTTTACAGTCATTATCATGTACCCCAAAGAATGAATGACAGTGCTTGTAAAAATGTTATACCTTTAATTTACTTTGAATAGAAATGTAAATCACGTACCGATTTTCATGATTCATATCTCGTTTAATTCTCATGATATGTAGCTTTACTATGAATAAATAAAATTTAGTACTTTTGGCAGTTTTCGATTTTTTCTAGGTTTTTTTCGGGAAAAAATCTTTTTTACCATTTTGCTATTTTTTTTTCGAAACAATTTGTTTCATAACTTTGAAACTATTGATCGGATTAAAAACAACTCTTCACGTGATTTAAAACTATTATCAATCTAGATACGAATATTTTTATTTTAACAAAATCGAACTAGTTGTTTTCGAGTTATGACAACATAAGTGAAGAAAATTCTCAAAATAGTGACAATTTTACTAAAAATTCTTTTATAAACAATTATACTATAATTGAAAAATTTTGCAATTCTGTACTTAGGGAGCCATGATACAGCAAATCTATATAGTAGTGGTTAGTCGTGGAATTTTTGCTGTTGACCTGTACAATTGACAGATATTGCATTGAACATTAACTAAATTCCAAAATGGTGAACCTTCTTCGAATTTCTGAATAATCTAGAGCCTTAACCCACAATTCATGCAAGATTTGAATTTGATTCCTGAAATTTGTTAAAAACGGGTGGTAAAAACGAACAGCATGATAGTTCAGAGTAATTAAATATTGAGCGCTATACGAAAGGTCAGTGTTGAACAATATTTGTTGAGCAACATTTTAAAATTAAGCATAGGTTGCCAGCTACAGTTCTTAATTGATTATCTGCAGCGATCAGGCCCATTTTCATCCTCATAGCTGACATATCAACATTGTCGTATTTTGAGTTCAGAAAATCCACGACTGATTGGTGAGAAACAAATCCAACCGTGCCAATGTTTGCAACGAAATTTCGGCTGAAGACATATTTTTATTCGATAAAGCGACTCGTTAGACATTAACAGTTAATGGGGAACGATATCGCGATCATAATAATCCAGTTTTTTGCGGTAAAATTTCTAGATATGTACTTTTAAAAAAACGGGCCCTGTACCCTTAGGCAAACACAATGTGTTTGGACACAAGTTTACTACATTTGTTAAAAAATTACAAACCCGTTACAATTGCATGCAAGCAACTACAAAAGATAAATTTTCCAGTGTGTAAATGTGAACCACACGCTGAAAATTTTTTATTTTTTTGGTTGTTTGGATGCAAACATAGTAAACTTGTGTCCAAACACATTGTGTTTGCTAGTAAATATAATATGTTTGGGGCACAAGTATAAATAGATTATAATATTTATATGTATTTGTGACCCAAATGTGACTTTGTTTGTTCAAGATTGCTGAAAACAACCACGTGATAGACAATAAAGGACCAGCAAGCAGCAGGTATTCTATTCACGAAAACAATGCTTGCAAACATATACATGGTTCCTGCAATGCGTTCCCGGGGCCGTTATTATCCATCGTTCGCATATGGGTACAACAACACGGTGCCACAAATTATACAGTCCGAGTAGCAATTCAATTACCGAATGGATCATTTTCATTTCGTGAAATTTTCAGTTTTTCTGATCAGAGTTGGACGCCCAGGTCATTCGATGTAACTCCGTTTAACTTTTTTAGCATTTTTTGAAGTCCAAAGTTTATGTCGACATGCTCACGACCAACCACGCATTGTTGGACGTAATTTTGGCGCAAATAAACAACATTCAGCCACAGTCATGCAAACGGTCCGTATGTGCCAGCCAAGCCGTGGGGGTCATTTACCCGATCTTCTCTTCCATTTATAACCCTATATTATATTATTTATGAATCAATAACTTATTTAAATTGTTTTAATTAAATATCTGTATTTTCTATTAAAAGTAGTTCTTGAATGAATTTTGTGGCACCATTCATGAACCAACACCCGAGTTGAAGTTAGTGGCAAAAAGTTTAAAAAAAACGAAATATGTCGATGTGCATACAGGTATCAGAAAGTCCTTAACCCTGCTGTTAGGTTAGGAAAAAAATACGAATGTTAGGTTAAGGGACCATTTGGTCCATACTGCAATTTTCATGCAGAATATCAATTTAATCGCATTCGTTGTATATATTTTAGTTCAATATTCACTAAATATTGTTATTATTATTATCATCTTTGTTTTGAAAATAAATGTAAAGAAAATCAAAGGAAATATACTATGGACCAAATGGTCCCTTAACCTAAGATTCGTATTTTTAACGAATGTTAGCTTAAGAGACCATTTGGTCCATACTGCAATTTACAAACAAAATAACCATCTATTCGTATTCTTTGTATCTATTTTGGGTCAGTAATACCCAAATATTTTTATTATTATTGTTATTTTATATTTTGAACATAATTGTAAAGAAAATCAAAGAATATATTCTATGGACCAAATGGCCCCTTAATCTGAAATTTGTAATTTCTTATTTGACTCAGTCCTGTTTCTAGTTACAAAATTTAATTTTTGCTCATGCCATTGGTTTATAAAAAAGATCACGTGACCTGAAAAATGAAGTCAGTATATGGGTGATTGTTCGGAAATTGTCATTTTCTCGTCCTTTGAATTTTCCCCCCTAAAATGGTCGAATGGTGATTAAATTGCGACATGTTCCCGAAGCTACGATGGTACTCTATTATTTCCATGAAACACATTCCATTCTGAACCGTGTAAGTCGGTTTTAGGGAGAAAAAACTGTTCAAAATGTCACAACCATGGCCTGTCCTCCCTATCGAATTTAGGACTTTAGCAGTAATATCCGTCAAGGACGTGGCTTGAAAGAAGTTACCTGCATATATGTTCTAAGGGACATTTAGATTTACAATTCTACTTAAAAAAAATTGGAGGAATATGCACGCCATGGTTATTGAACGGTCCACGAAGTCTGTCCAACAGTTTTGTCAGAATTTTGTACAATTTGAATTCGACTGTGGTGGCGCCATCTCCGGGGTTTCAATATGACCCACTTGCAGGCATTTTGGAGTGGAGGGGGTAGTGGCAGTATTTACACCGGTAGAAGTCAACACACGCACATGTATACGAAGGGGAATTCAATTCGAAAAATTGAAAAGCCAAGTCACAAAATGATACGTCACAGCCGTTCTCTTATGATTCACATATGCCGTACGATATTTAGGCTTGATTCCCGGTTATGAAAGTAATATTTCACTGCCTGAACTTCATTGTCTTTGGAACTTGTCGAATTCCAAACCGGTCTGGAGCACGGTTAGGTTAAACACTGAAAGTAACAACCGTGGCTGTCACAACCGTGTCATATAGTTTCCAATACTGACTAAAATTGATAAATAATGGTTTCTTCACACTGAATGATTAATGTGGATTAGGCTGTTGCAAAGACCTGCCAACACAGTAGGCTTTTGCGAAGACCTGGCAACACAGTAGGCTTTTGCGAAGACCTGGCAAAACGAGAGTGAAGTACTTGGCATATCTTGTGGCAATCGTCAGTCGCGTGTTGGTCGTGAAAGGTATTAGTCTATTGGCGAAGTTAACTAAATAAATTAGTTAAAACATTAAAATAGTGCGTTTTATTCAATTGATATATATTAGCGGTCATTACAATTAAGTTTCGTTCAGGCAGTCACTACCGTGCTCCATAACTTCGATTGCTTTGGTGTTGTAGTATAGTGATCTTCAGATCATACTTTTGGACCATGATAACATTCAGAAACGTAAAAAAAATGGTACTGCAGACATATCGATGTTTGGAAAAATTGCTATCTGAAAAATAACAATTTCCGAACAATCACCCATATATCACCGTTCAAAACTAACAAAAAAAACTAGCCATTATTTGGACCAAATGGGCTTAATCTAACAGCAGGGTTAGCTGATGGGAAATATAAATATTGACAAAATGTGATAGGTAAATAGTTACGTCAGTTGACGCCTTGCCCAACTATATTGTCAAGGTCTCATTCACCTTGTGTCTGGCGAAGGCGAGAATATCCTTTAATGTGATACCGTTGAAACATTATACCTGTAGAAGTTCCATAGTCAGTTACCGCCGAAGCCAAAAATCCGCCACCATCGGCTCGAACGAAGAAAAAATCACATGAGGTGTCAGGGAACACCCGGTTAGAACGAAGTCCCTTTCACTATATAATATGTACTAGATAGTTCCAACCCGTCTAAGGCACCCGTTGAAAAATTCGATAATTTAAATGGATTTTAAGAAAAGATACTTTTTTGTAAAATGATAAACATTTTTTTAAGAAAATTTGTTTATAGAATGTATAATTTTTTTAAAGTATATTTTTAGGTCTTTTTTGTAAGATTATGTAGAATTATTAAAAACTAATATTTTTTTAAGAAAATGTACTATTTTTAAGAGGAAGTACTTTCTGTAAGAAAAAGCCATAAGAGTATGATATTTTTTAAAGAAGTGGTACTATTTTTAGGAAAAGTTTATTTTTTTTTTAAGAAAATGTACTTATTTTCAGAAAGGCTACTGAATTATCTCAAGAAAAGAAAAGAAAAGTTATTATTTTATTTTAAAAAAAAGTACTTTTAAGAAAAGAAATTTTTTCAAGAGAGAAGGTATTTTTTTTTGAAGAAAAGGGTGTTTTAAGAAATGGGATTTTTTTTGAATTGGGCCTATTTTTCAAGGATAGGTAAATATTTAGGAGCAGATACTTATCTACAGAAGAAGGTAGTTTTTTAAGAAAAGGTAATTTGTGGTAAGAAAATGTACTTTTTTAAGAAATTGTACTTATTTAACAAAAAATAATTTTTTTAAGAAATTGTACTTTTTGTAAGAAAATTTCCTTTTTTTTAAGCAAAGGTACTTCTTTAAGTTAAGGTAATTTTTCTAAGAAAAGGTATTTTGTTTAAGAATATGAGTAGGTATTTTTTTTTTAGAAAATTTACTTCTTTTCAGAAAAGGCTTTTATATAAAAAAATTTTCATTTTTAAACTTCTTTCTCTCTGGCTTTTCTAAATTTACTTTTTATTGAGTTCAAAACTATAGTATATACTACATATTGATTACAGGCTCCACCTACAAAACTTCCCATTAAACAAGAAATTTCCCAACAAATGTGAGACATCTAGTAAGTCTAGGCACAAACCAAAGCAAAAGTACCCAATATTGTTGATATTAGTGGGTAGTGGCATAATAGTGTTAAAACAAAAGTTGTTTAATTTTTTATCTTTTAGCCCCAATCCCGCAATATGCAGTAAGGAACTTCATTCCAAAATTAAAAATGGTTTCTCGTTACATCCCATGCGCGTTCTGGGTTTACACTCACTGATTGGACCTACAGTTTTACAACGGTTCCGAACGGTATTTGGAGAAGCTTTTTCATGACTAAATGGAACACTAGAGGATTATTTCAAATTAAGAAAATTTTCGATAAAAATTAAGATTCAAAATAATATTTTTTTAATGCCATTTTCTGTTCCTAAACCATTTGGTTTCATCCTTTGAACCAGTTCTAGTAAAAGGTCTGGAAAAATGTAATGAATTGTAGTTACATTTTTATGATTTTTAGGAAAAGTTCAATAACTTTTAAATGCATTCTCAGCAAAAGTATTATTTGAACGTCGTAGGAATTTAAAATTCTTTCTTATTTTTTAATTACGCGAGTGAACTGTGTGCATAGATTTTGGGTGTCTAAATAAATTAAAAAATGTCTCAACGTAATGTCACTAACGAAATTGTTTAAGTATGTAGGACATTTATTTGACATCAATTGGCGCAATGCCAACAGAAAGGATTCGTGTTGCAAAAATAAATCTTATTACAGTTGAAAGGAATCTGATGGCACAGGTTATAATATAGACAAATACAGAGCCATTAAGAGTTCATCTACACACCGAATATCCCAAGAAATACTATAGTTGAATATCAATGAACACACAAAATTCTTTATCCACATGAAAGCCCTTAGGTGTGGATTCTTGGAATAAGAAAAACACCACAAATTCGGGGAATAATAATAGCCTTATTTTTATGAACTATTTTACAATCTCATGATGTCAGATGCCCTATATACTATATTGACTAAAGAAACAAATAAACAAATTAAACCAATTTTAACATATTTCTCCAACTAATTGTATCCTTCGGCTTTTTTCGCCAGTTGGTAACATCAAGAATACGAAGGGATTCTTCGGCTTGGTCTTTCCATCGGAGTCTTGGTCGTCCTCTTTTCCTGCTTCCATCGGGTACGTTATCGAAAACCTTTCGCGCTGTCTCATCATTGTCAATTCTCATAACATGGCATTGCCAACTCAATTTGGCTAATTTGATTCGCCTAGCTACGTCCACGTCGGAATATAGCTCTGGCATAGCGTGGTATAGCTCTTGGTTCCAACAATGCTGGTGCTCACCGTTTTCTTTAACAGGATCATATATTTTACGGATAATTTTTTTCTCGAAAACTCCCAGGTGTTTTTCATCCGCTTGCGAAATGGCCCAAGACAGGTAAAATGAGAGTTTGATATAGCTGGACTTTTGTCCGTCGAGAGAGGGCTTTGTTCCTAAACTGCTTTCAGAGCTCAAAATAGCATATATTTTCAAAGCACAATTCTCCTATCTATCTCCAGGCTTACGTTGTTGTCCTTGTTCATGGCGGATCCAAGGTTGACAAACTCATCTACCACTTCAAAATTAAATCGGTTGTCAACGTTCTAGTGCGCATCATGTCGAGAGGTTGCTCCAGTCGTTGACACCCTTAATTTTGTCTTGCAGTCATTAACGGTAAGAACCACCTTCGCTGATTCTTTTCGATTCTTGAAAATACTGCAGTAACCTCTCGCAAAGTTTGTCCAATGATATCTATGTCGTCAGCATACACCAGCGATATATGGTTTGTCGCGTTGATGGTCTTGTTCGTATTTACTGCAGCTTTTCTCAACATTATCTCCATTAAGATGTTGAAGGGATAGCACGAAAGTGTGTCGCCTATTCTCAGTCCTCGCTTGGTACAGAGCGGTTCGGTGAGGTGTTTTCCCACCTTCACTGCTGATTGGGTGTTGGTCAGCGTCATTCTACAAAGGCGGATCAGTTTTGCCGGAAATCCAAGTTCAGACATAGAAATTTCTTACAATTTTCCCTGTACGGGTCTATCGAAAGCCCCTTTATAATCCACAATATGATGGTATGTATCGATTTGCTTTTCGTGACTCTTTTCCAGGATTTGGCGTAGCGAGAATATTTGGTCACTCGTTGACTTGCCTGGCCTAAAACCACACTGATAAGGTCCAAACAGGTTTTCAATAATTGGCTTTAGTCTTTCACATAATACGCTCGAAAAGGTCTAATACGCGATGGATAAGAGACTGTTACCGCGATAGTTGGAACAGACACACGGATCATCCTTTTTGAATACATGACATAATACACTGAGGCCCCAATCGTCAGGCATAGATTCTGCAAACCATATCCCGCGTAGAAGTTGATGCATGTGGGCAAGCAGTCCTTCGTCACAGGCCTTAACAAGTTCAGCGGATAGCCCATCCACACCAGCGGCTTTATTATTCTTAAGCCGGGAGATCAGCGTTCTAATCTCGCCTTGGTTTGGGAGGTACAATCTACAATATCTTCCACAAACATTACCACCTGCTCTTCAGTGGAAGAATCTGAGTGGAGGAGTGCTCAAAAGTGGTCTCTCCAAAGTTTAAGCACACACTACTGATCTGTCACCAGAGTCCCATTCTCGTCCTTGCAGGAGGGCAGCCCATTATTGGGCCAGTTATTCGATATCTTATTCCTCTGGAATATTTTCGGGATTCATTGCTCATTCTCCACATTTCGGTCTTTTCATTTTCTCTCTGCCCCCACTGTTAATCTTCTTACCCTCTTGAAAAATTTTCGGAATTCATTGTTCATCCTGCACGTTTCGGTATTTTCACTCTCTCTCTCTCTCTCTCCTCCCGCTGCCAATAAAAATAACCACATATTGAGAAATAATCTTCTTTTATTAGTGTCTACTGTTTAGATTTTTTATTTTAATTTTTATAAAATTTCTACAAAAATTTATCAAATTTTCTAATTGAAATAAAAAATTTCCGAGGAAAACATTTCCCATGCACTTTTGTGAATTGGCAAAAACGTGTTTCTTTAAACACTGAAAGGATTTGAAAATGCATTGCATTCTCATTCCACATCATACATGGAATTACATTTATTTGTAACACACTACAAGTGTTGCGTTTCTATTGTTTCCAACAGGATTAGGGACTGCAATTATCCTTTTCAGGAGTTTTTAAAAACCAAACTCGTACACATCCAGCACGCACACATTTAGATTATCAACAAAAACTCTGACATTTTGAAGATAACAAGTGGACCTGCCAAGGAGTTTGTCGATTGCAATAATCCGAAAAACAAAGAAGAAAAAGAAACCAGAAAACTGAAAAACAAAAAGGAAAATAAAATGAAACAACTGAAACAAAAAGATTCATATCAGCACGTGAGGTTTCCCCTAAATGAAACATCGAATAGAAAATCCTCAAAAAAAAAACAACTCAAAAAGGGTGAATTCCATGTGACGAAAGAAGAGTCTGTGGACAATTGGCCGCAATCTGCGAGGTACGCTAAAAACCATATTGTATCCTGGATAACAGTCCTAACGATTCATACAAACAGACAATAATTTACTCACTCACGCACATGTGCAATCGGAAACTATTTTGAAGAATTCAAAACGCAAATGTCAATACGTGATTTCACAGTTAAGATAACAGTTTGCACTACTCCAATACAAAGGGTAAAGATGCCGCTACTATCATTATGAGTGGGCGTATGTACACGCAAAGAAAAAACTCGTTCCTCCCAAACGAAATCTCAGATAACTGAAGTTTGTTTGGGGACTGTAGTAGGGAGAATCGAACTTCTGTTAAGCCATACATGTCGTTTCGATTGGGAGAACCGAATAATATATGCAGCAAACGAGTTATGAAAAATATAAGCTGTAGAAAAGATATATAATTCGGTTACAGCAACCGAATTCTAGTTACTCCAAAATATTAAAAAAGTTGGAATTTTTGTCTATTTCTACACTGTCTACATATACTTCTGTCTCGCTTTGCATTCATATAACAACTAAAAGCGCAGCAAACTACAACGCGTCAATTGTCCTTGCAAGATATATTGCCAAGGTAGAAGCATTAGAGTGTGTGGTCACTTTTGTGTGTTTGCGTGAGTGTGTATGCCAAACGAGTGGATAAGACTGTGTATACAGTCGACAGAATGAGAGAAATTTACGATCTTCGTAATCTGTGCTCTCGTTAGAAAAATGGCTAATTTCAGTTATCGCAAACGTTTTTTTAAATTTGCGGCAAATTTAATTTTGTACGCGTTTGATGCAAACGAAAACTCGTTTGCAACAACATGATACACAGTTGCGATATACGAGTATATTTGAGAGAACTACATGAACATGAACAATTAATTCAAATCAATCAAAGTATTATTGCGGCAACCGAACTATAAACGCTTTTTTTCTTTGCGTGTAGTTATGCGTTTTCGTTCTTGAAATTTTTAGAAGATTTGGGTAGGAAATTCCTTATCGCACATTGTGGGATGGGGGCTACATGAAAAGAAATTAAACAACTTTTATTTTAACACTATTATGCTACAACTAGAGTGTCCAAAACTGAAACTGAAAATCCGGGGAAACCGGTTAACCGGTCTTTTCTATTAATCGTGTGCCAGTTGTTTAAAAAACGTAATTTTCGAACAAACCGCTTAATCGGATTTTATTTAATTAGTGTTAATATCCTTAAAAACTAATAATAAATGATATGATTTTCGACCGTTACTGAAATTTTGGAATTAAGAAACATGGTTTCTATTTTGAAATATGATCATATTTTTCAATAAGCTATAAACGACATGTACAAATATTTTTTTTTCAAAATGAATTTATGACTTGAATTAGAATTAAATAAAAATTAATTAAGACTTAATTAAGCTTTTCAAATATTTTTTATAAAATTTCAAAATTAAAATTATTCGATAACTAATGTCCAGTTTCACAGTTGAAATTTCTTCATTTAAATGGACCTCAAATGCCTGATGCTTGTTATTTAATATGAAAATTTTATGTGATCATTTGAATTGAGCTTTTAAATGACGAGTGTGAAACTCACCCCCTAAGGTTTTAAACTTGTTTATCTTTACAATGAAATCATTTTCAAATTTGAATATGATTTTTGTTTTCAAATCAGTTTAGTGCGAATTTGCATACAACTTTTAAATATTAAAGTATATTAAACACGCATTCCAAATTGGAAAATGATATATATTCTTTAAAATGTGATGATTTATTCGACCTTTCGTATTATATTTAAACTTAAAATGTTCGAGCGTTAGGGCTATTTGAAATTATTGTATTCTTCAATATTTGCCTACCCATAATATTTTTTCATTTAATTTTTAATTAGTAGTAGTTAATAGTTAATTAGTAGTAGTAGGGTAGCGAAATATTCAAGAATAAAATAATTTGAAATATACCTAACGCTAAAACATTTTAATTCTAACTATATAGTTTTTATCTAAAATTTAATTGCATACAGTTGTGAAATTTTGAGTTTTCAACACGAATAAGTATATGAAACGATCGCTAAACAAATGTGTTGTAAGTTCTACATGTGAATTTAAATTTAATGCAAAAAAATTAACTGGTTCAACCGGTTTTTGCCAAAAATTAAAAACCGAAAACCGGTGTCTGGGAAAATTGATTTTTCGAATAAACCGAAAACCGGATTCTAAAAAATTCCGGTTTTTTGGACACTCTAGCTACAACCCAGTATTATCAACTATATTGGGCACTTTTGCTTTGGTTTGTGTCTAGACTAACATAAGTTGGGAAATTTCTTGTTTAATGGGAAGTTTTCTTGATGGAGCTTGTAACCAATATCTAGTATATATTGTAGTCTTGAACCCAATCAAAAGTAAATTTAGAAAAGCTAAAGTGAAAGAAATTTAAAAAAGAAAATTTTCTTAAATAAGTACCTTTTCTTAAAAAAAGTAAATTTTCACAAAAAAATACCTATCCGTATTTTTAAACAAAGAAAATGTTCTCAAAAAAATTCCTTATTTTAAATAAGTACCTTTGCTTAAGAAAAGTAAAATTTCTTACAGACCTTTTCCAAAAAAAAAAAATATTTTTTTAAGTAAGTACCTTTTGTTAAAAAAGTAAATTTTCTTAGAACAAATTGCCTTTTCTTAGAAAAAACTAAATTTTCTTTAAAGAGTACCTTTTTTGTGAAACTGAATAACTCTTAAAAATTTACATATTCTTGAAAAAGGGACTAATTCTAAAAAAACATTTTTTAAAAACAAAAATTTTTTAAAAAAAATTTCTTCCCTTAAAAAAATACCCTTTCTTATAAAAATTCCTTTTCTTAAAAGTACATTTTCTTAATCATAAGATACCTTTTCTTTTCTTGAGATAAGTAGCCTTTCTTTTCCTTAACAAATAACCTTTTCCTAAAGAAGATTACCATTTCTTTACAAAATACCTGCTCTTAAAGAAAGTACTTCTTTGTAAAAAAAAATTCATACTTTTAAGGCATTTTTTTACAGAAAGTACTTCTTCTTCAAAATAGTACCTTTTCTTAAAAAAAACACTAGCTTATAATAAAAGAAGTACATCTCTTTAAAAAATTACCTTTTCGGGAAATGTAATACATAGTAAGTATTACAAAAAGGAAAAATATACTTTTTTTTAAAAAAATTTGAAAAATTAGAATTGATTCCAAAATTTAGAATTATTTCATAAATATAAAAGTCGTTCATTAATATCACCAAAATAGGTTTATTGCTTAAGTTGAATTCAAATCAATTCAACTTCAAAAAATATTAATTGAATTCAAAATAATTTTACAGTCTTAAACAATCAAATGCAGCTCAGTGTGAAAGTTTAATTCCTAAAATGTAGAAAAGTAATTTTTTTTATTTTGAATGTAATAGTGTTTATTTTTGTAAATGTAAATGTTAAAATTGATGTTAACATTTATGTTAAAGTTGACAAGAAAGTAATTTCAGTTTATTAGTTCAAAGTAATTCTCAATTATTTCATTCAAATAATAAATTTTAATCTATAATGTAGGTGCAATTTTTTTCAATGGCCTTCTGCCATCGTTCAGGCTACTTTTTGATCCCAGATTCGTAGA
Source organism: Phaonia tiefii (assembly GCA_963931995.1). Classification (NCBI taxonomy): domain Eukaryota; kingdom Metazoa; phylum Arthropoda; class Insecta; order Diptera; family Muscidae; genus Phaonia; species Phaonia tiefii. Next base: position 274,217,171 of record OZ008368.1, read on the forward strand.
AAGACTGATCTGTCGCACAAATATACTCGAACAACTCGGCTTGTAGGTCCTCTTCTGTATTGAAGGATTGCCCATTCAAAAAGTTATGCAGATAATGAAAATCCGAAAGTGCCAAATCAGGATTGTAAAGTGGATGTACCATCACTTCCCATCCCAGCGCCAATATTTTTCGCCGAGTGTACAAAGATGTGTGAGCCCTAGCGTTATCATGATGGAAAACCACGCCTTTGCGATTTACCAATTCAGGTCGTGTTTCTTTCCGTGCCAAATCACGGTTCGTCAAATGCTTGTAATAGACGTTCCAGTTTATGGATTGGAAGCAGTTTAAAATAAATTATGGCCATCGGTGGTGCAATGGTAGCGTGCGCGGCTCTTGTGAATGAGAACATGGGTTCGATCCCTGCTCTGACCACCTTAAAATTTCTTTCGGTGGCGGTTACTTCGCATAGTGACGGCGACATTATCGAGTATTTAGCCATTAAAAAATCTTTTCAAAATACCGTTCGGAACCGGTGCAAAACTGTAGGTCCTAATCAGTGAGTGCAAAGCAAGAACGCGCACACCTCACTGGTTTGTGATCAGCTCTCCCTAATCCATTTATGGGATGTAAAAAATAAATTAAATAAATTACTCCCTTAAAATCCCCATCAACTGGACAACATAACGTTTTTTGGTGCAGTTCAGCATTTGATGAAGTTTGAGGCCCTTCATCGTACTTGGACCAAGATTTCTTTCGGTTGACATTGTTGTAACGAATCAATTTTTCATCTCCAGTGCCAATGCGTTTCGAAAACGTATAACTTTTCCTGCGTTTGAGCAATAAATCACAAGAGATTATCGGCTTTTTTCAATGAAATGAAAGTTCGCGCGGAACTCAAACATCAAGTTTTTGACAAGTCCAAACCATTTCAATTGGATTTCAATGGTCGCCTGGGACACCTTCAGTTTGTCTGTAACTTCCAGAACAGAAACGTGTCGCCCAGATTCGTTAACGGCCTTAATTTCATCATCAACAACTTCATTTCACCTACCGCTCCTGTGCCCATTTTTGATCGTGAAATTTCCAGAACCAGATTTGGCATTTATGCTCTACTAAACCATCCAACAATGCACGTCACAAATCCCTGGGCAATTCCGCTGAATTGCGGAGTAAATGAGCTGGCGAGATTAGGAACTACCTTAGACACCCACAGGAAAAATATCCGAATTAACCGCAATAGAAGTTACCACATTTTATGTCATTACATTCGAATTAGAGGTTGTCACAACAGCAATAGGGTTGTCACAACCACAATAGTTTTGTGACAACTTGATTTATTAAAAGCTAATGTTTTTTTAGGAAAAGGTACTATATTTAAGAAGAAGTACATTCGGTCACAACGTCATTAGTGGTTGTGACAACCATATTAGAAGTTGTCTCAACCATATTAGAGGTTGTCACAACCGCATTAGAGGTTGTCACAACCGCATTAGAGGTTGTCACAACCGCATTAGAGGTTGTCACAACCGCATTAGAGGTTGTCACAAGCACATTCGAGGTTGTCACAACCGAATTTCAGTTTCAGGGAATAAATCTGGTGTGGCAACCTCAGTTCGGCAACTGCAATTCGGTGGCAACTGCTGCCTTATGATGACATGAGGGGTAGGCGAGAATTTGTTTGATTGGTTGTCACTGATACACTATAACTTCTGTAGGGTTACTGACTTCTGCGTCAGTTGAAACGATGTGGGAGAAAACACTGCACATATTCACAGCACGTGGTCAGCTGTATCCGCCGGGAAGATGTCTACTATGGAGACATACATTTTAAGGGGTTTGGGAGAACTATTTCAGATAGGCGTTGACAAACAGAATATCAACCCGATTGGATGAAAGGGTGAAAGTTAATAACCGTTATAATATCGAGTTGGCGAACGAATTCATTTTCCTCGGATCTGCCGTAAACTGAAATATAACCGTCAGCCTAGAAATCAAACGGAGAATTGTGCTTGTAAACAGGTTTTATTTCTAGCTAGGCAAGCTTACTATGTCGAGAAATATCCAACTATATCAGACACTCATAAAACCTGTCTTGCTTTATGGCGCAGAAGCCTGGCCGATTTCGGATGCTAATGAAACATCACTGGGAGTCTTCGAGAGAAAAATGGTCCCAGATATATGTATATCATCTTATAATGGAAAACGGCGAGTATCGACGACGGATGAACCACGAGCTATTTATATAATCTGTATCCCGACATCGCCGATTAATTTTGGGGTTCAAAATAGCGCGTTTACTCTGGCTAAGCCATGCCAGTAGAATGGATCAGAATAAATGACATCGAAAAATAGGACGACCAAGACTTTGCTGGAATGACCAGGTAGAATATTGGCTGCGAGAGCTTGGCGTTACAACTGGAGGAGAAAGCCTGAAGATAGGGCAAACATGTATTCCTCCTTTTGTAAAGCCCTTGACCCCTCTGGCTACTTAAATAAGATAGTAAGTGGCGTTGGGGGGATTTTCAATTTCTTGGAGCAAACCAAATAGTTCTCCACTGGCCCGTGGCGTCACAATGGACTAAATAACCTTAAGTTAATCGTTCGTCCACTACCACCAACACATAACCTAACCTACAGATAGATGGGTCTCACAAAATCAAAGACCTACATCACCATAATGATTTCTTGACGATTCTTGAGCGATTGAAATAAGATTCTACAATGATGTCTATAGTGCCGTTTAAATACACGAATATTTTTGAATCATATCGAACCCTAACTTCAAAAACGTCATTACACTAAACTTTCAAATTTAACTTTTTGCTTAAAAGCGACAATTAAGGACCAGTCCTAACCGGTGTAGAAATCTTGCATCATTTTCTGTCGCCTTTCGCTACAAAATCCGGTGTGGATATTATGAAGAATTTTCATAAATTTTTCTAACTAGTATTTTGCGTCTGCTGAAAATTTAAAAAAAAAATGTTTACTTTTGTAGTTAGGGTGCGATATGTTATTTTATCATTATATCACTTAAATACGTGAGTGCCAGTCACTATAATAACGTCGCGGAATGAACGATTGAAAAAATTTAAAATGTATGTCCAAGCCAGGGTTCATATTTCGCGGGTAATCTGTAACAATGAATTACCCTGGGTAACCCATTCACCATCGTCGTGAGGAATGGGTAACAATTGTTTTGCAGTCACGATTACCCATCGCAGTCACGCTTACCCATTACCAACTGGGTATCGGGAAGAAAACTGGGTATCGGGAAAAACATCTGCACAAGACGTCCCGAATGGGCATTCAAGTCATTTGATTTTTTTCAAGACATGTACTGTAGAGAAGTTGTGGCACCCAAATACTTCAGTGTTCTGAAAAAAAAAGCTTTCGTGTATGTGACAATACTACAACAAGACAATACTACTACTTCCACTTCGCTTCACATTGTATTGCGTTTTTGTGTACACATAAATGCACACATCCACGAATGCTTTGTCGACAGGACGCCGACGTACTTGGTTGCAGACATAGGAGCGAGTCACATGATTTCCGTGAATCACGCGTGAGTGTGAGTAGGATCAAAATTTGATCATGTGAACGTGCGTGAATGTGACTAGCGAAAAAGTCTACGTGCGTGAGACCGAGGTCCCAATCTATGCATAAGTAAGTAGTATTTTCGCGTGAGTCAAACAGATTTCCAAATGTGTGATTTCATTTAAAATCGACTTTCTTACCACTTTGTTAAACACAGTGTTTTTGAAAGACTTCTAATATCATTTCCCTCTTATAAATTTTCGACAGTCATCTTCTGAATTCCAAGGAATTCAGCTAAGCGTCCATCTGTCGTGTATCGGTACAGAATGCCCATTTCAAAAATTATAATACTCTTAGTTAGGCGTTTCCAAAAGTTTTTTTTAAATTACTCCAATTCGTAAGGAAGAATTTTAGGGGTTTCTAAGAGTATTCCTAAACTAGTCCAATTCGGATGGAAGTTTTTTTTTAAACTGATTCTCGGTCCAAGCGGCTGTTTTAATAGGCAAGGCCAGCAGTTTTTTTTAAAGTACGCCATATAATTTGGCAAAGGCTTTAATGTTGTCAAAATATAAAAAGGAAAACAATATAGAATAGAAAATATAGAATAGGAATATTTATGGAAGAAAAGATCAAAAATTCGACGACTTCAACACCGATTTGACAAAAAACCACATGAGGTGTCAGGGAACACCCGGTTGGAACGAAGTTCCTTTCGCTATATATTATGTATTAGTTAGTTAAAACACGCCTAAGGCGCCCGTTGAAAAATGCGATAATTTAAATGGATCTTTAAGAAGAGGTACCTTTTGTAAAATGCTGAACGTTTTTTAAGAAAATTATTTAGAATGTTTTTTTTTTTTATTACATGTTTAGGTCTTTTTGTAGGAATATGTATTATATTTTCCCGAAAAGGTATTTTGTAAAGTGAGATACTTCTTTTATTAAAAGCTAATGTTTGTTTTTAAGAAAACGTACTACTTTTAGGAAGAAGTACTTTCTGTAAAAAAAATTCATGTATCTGAGATTTTATTGGGTTCTAAACTACAATATATACTAAATATTGGTCACAGGCTCCACCTAGATAACTTTCATTAAAACAAGAAATTTCCCAACATATTGGACACATCTAGTTAGTCTAGACATAAACCAAAGCAAAAGTAAGCAATACAGTTGATAATAGTGGGTTGCAGTGTTAAAACAAAAGTTGTTTAAGAAAGGTTCGTAGGTTATTTTTCCCCCCTGAAATCATCTGATTTGTAGTGATATTATTTGATTTTTTTTTGCACAGGACACCCTATTCGTCATTCAGCATAACCCGACTTAGTCATTAATAAGTTAAATAATATGTCGAACAGTTTTTTATTTCTAGCTTTTTTTTAAAGATACCACTAAATGATTCGCCCATTACATCACTTTAAAAAGCAGCCTTTAGATGCAAACAAAAGTTAATATTCACCTATATTTTCGATGATAATCTAAACATTAATCAATGTCATGGCGTGTAATGATACCTTTTTCTCCCTCGTTTCGCTTCTACGAAAACTCTAACTGTTCCATGGCTCCTTTTTCATTCAACAAACAAAAAAGAACTTTGTCTTTCGAAATTTTAAACAAAAAGTTTTATAAAACTCTAAAAATAGTTCCAAACATTGCGCTGTAACATTGCCCCAATTCATTCCCCCTGAACAGAATCAGACTCATACAGCAAAGTATCAATTTTCAATGACAAACGTAATTTACCACGCACAAGAGACACTCGTATACTACAATAAAGAGGCACTCACTCAAGTTTTTGGGAAGATGAGAGGGGCAATGCTACACTAAAAATAATACTTAATTAAAGAGAAAAAAAATAAGTTGGGCGGCTAAAAAGTCATAAAACTTACAGCAACACCAAGAATAATAGCAACGACATCATTTAATACAACAGAATCATTAATTGTATCGACTAGAGTACCTTTGAAATGGGCTGCGATTGCCTTTTAGGTATCAGTGATAGTCAGTCACAACTACAAAAGTTTTATAAAATGAAAAATGTGTTTGTTATAAAATACTTTCTCATTTCTTTCTTAGACGTGCTTGTCGTTGCCACATTTAGCCTAAATATAAATTACCTACTCGTGGGGAAGGAATACCTCTATTCATAATCCAGTGATTGAATATATTGGGGGTGAATGAAAATTTTGTTTTAACACTAGTATGCTACAACCCTAATAGTGGGTTAAAGTACCTAGTTCATTTAGGGTGACCAGACATTACCCTCATGAACATAATGCTCATGTTCTATACGGCGAGTATGTTCGTTATTGTTACGACCGGGCACCTTAAATGAATTAGTTCGAGAACTAGTGAACGAGTTCGACACAAGTCTATAGTTGGTTGTAAACTATATTGTTTACTTTTGCTTTGGTTTGTGTCTAGACTAACGGCTTGGATCACAGAGAAAGAAATTAACTAGATGTCTCATATATGTTGGGAAATTTCTTGTTTAATGGCAAGTTTTCTAGGTGGAGCCTGTAACCAATATTTAGTATATATTGTAGTTTTGAACCCAATTAAAAGTAAATTTAGAAAAGCCAAAGTGAGAGAAGTTTAAGCCTGCTGTCAGATTAAGCCCATTTGGTCCAAATAATGGCTAGTTTTCTTTGTAAGTTTTGAACTGTGATATATACTGACTTTAATTTTTGAGCAAAAATTAAATTTTCTAACTAGAAACACGGGACCATTTGGTCCATAGAATATATTCTTTGATTTTCTTTACAATTATGTTCAAAATATAAAATAGCAATAATAATAAAAATATTTGAGTATTGCTGACCCAAGATAGATACAAAGAATACGAATTGATGGTTATTTTGTTTGTAAATTGCAGTATGGACCAAATGGTCTCTTAAGCTAACATTCGTTAAAAATACGAATCTTAGGTTAAGGGACCATTTGGTCCATAGTATATTTCCTTTGATTTTCTTTACATTTATTTTCAAAACAAAGATGATAATAATAATAACAATATTTAGTGAATATTGAACTAAAATATATACAACGAATGCGATTAAATTGATATTCTGCATGAAAATTGCAGTATGGACCAAGTGGTCCCTTAACCTAACATTCGTATTTTTTCCTAACCTAACAGCAGGGTTAAAAAAAACATTTTCTCAAATAAGTGCCTTTTCACATACCTATACATATTCTCAAAGAAAGTAAATTTTTTTAAAAAATACAGTATCTTAAGGAAGTACCTTTGCTTAAAAAAAGTAAATTTTCTTACAAAAAGTACCTATTATTAAAAAAAGTAAGTTTTTTTAAATAAGTACCTTTTCTTAAAAAAGTACATTTTCTTACAACAAATTGCCTTTAAAGAGTACTTTTTTGTAAAACAAAATAACTTTTCTTCAGATAAGTACCTACTCTTGAAAATTTACCTATTCTTGAAAAAAAGGACCAATTCTTAAAAAAAAATCTCATTTCTTGGAAAAAAATCCTTTCGTCAAAAAAAATACCTTCTCCTAAAAGAATTAATTTTTTTTACAAAAATTCCTTTTCTTAAACGTACATTTCTTAAAACTAAAATAATTCCATTTCTTTTCTTGAACTAAGTACATTAAGTACATAAGTACAAATAAAGTACCACATCTTTCTAAAAAAAATTCCCATTTCTTGAAAAAAACCTTGTCTTCAAATAATATCTTCTTTTAAAAAAATACATTTTCTTACAAAAATTCCTTTTTTGAAAATAAAAAGGGTACCTTTTCTTTTCTTGAGATATGTAAATAAATAAATGGTTCCCCGTAACATCCCCTGAAGGGATTAGGGAGAGGTTCTCACAAACTAGTGGGCTATGCGCGTTCTAGTTTGGGTCCTACAGTTCTGCTCCGGTTCCGAACGGTAACTCAATTGTACATCCATATTCTTACTTACTTACTTATCTAGTCTCGAACAACTCCGAGGGTTCAGGTACCTTACAAAACGAAGATAACACATTTCGCAACCCTGTCCGTCAACATGATCCCTCCAGCGGAGTCTTGGCCTTCCTATTTTTCGTCTTCCCTAGAGTTCGGTTTCGAAAACCCTTCGGTTCGTCTTCATCCATTCTACTGACATGGCGTAGCCAGCGTAATCACGTTGTCTCGATCCGCTTAACTAAGTCAATGTGCTCATACAGCTCATGGTTCATACGTCGCCGATACTTGCCGTTGTGAACTATAGGGCTATAAAATTTCCGTAGTATTTTCCTCTCAAAGACTCCTACAGATGTTTCGTCTGCTTGCGATAAGAGCGATAAATTCTGCGCCATAAAGCAAGACAGGTTGTATAAGAGTCTGGTATAGTCGGACCATTGCCACTCGAGAGAGGGCTTTATCCCCAAAGTGCTTGCTCGGCCCCAAATAACATTTATTCGCAAGAACAATTCCCCGCTCGACCTCAAGGCTGACGTTGTCGTCTCAATCTACGGCAGATCCGAGGTATATAAATTCGTCCACCACCTCGAAATTATAACGGCCATCAATCTTCGCGCTTTGGTCTCGCTCGTTGAAACCATTAATTTACCGTCAGACCCACTTTTGCTGACTCCTTCTCAATTCAGCTTTTCTTACAAATTTATTCAAGCTCAAGACCTTTTTAAATAATATAAAGTTATTATCTTTATATTACTTTCAAAAAAGTTGAGCATAAAAATGATGCAGCTTTTCTTATAATAATCTCCACTACAGTTTTATTATTCGATCTTTAAAATGTTACTTTCTTTAATAATTTTTCCGGTTCAAGATAAATTTCTGTGAAAAAGTACTTTTATAACAAAAAGTACATTTTCATAGAATGTATTATTAAAGAAATATTGTGAAATTGATTATTATGGTGGATGGTTGGGAATATAGCTATTTCAATGCCCACCAAGGCATAGCATCAACTCCCTTCTCCACAAGTATTTAGAATTATCATCACACATTATAGGGATAAACTAATCTCAAGTAAGCGAGAATTGTCTAAATCTCCTACTTGTGCGAAAACATCCACAACAATACTTTGCCATAACCATTAGTATTCACAACATTCCTTTCCTCTGCAGGCTTTCATCGAAAGACTTTGCATAGATGTCCATTAAGATGATAAAGAGATCGCACGATGGGGTGCCACCTTGCCTGAGGCCTCGTTTACTTTCGAAAGGTTCGGTAAGATCCTTACCGACTTTTACTGCGGATTTGGTGGTGGCCAGCTGTCGATTTTCCAGGCCCAAAGCCACACTGGTATGATCCACTCAGTTTAGCTATAGTTGGTTTGAGTCTTTCGTACATTATACTCGACAGATCCTCATATGGTATGGATAAAAGGATTATTCCACGGTAGTGGGCACAGATACTGGGGTCAACTTTTCCAAATATGGGACATAGTACACTAAGACTCCAATCGCCTGGCATGCATTCATCTAATCAAATTTTGCTAATGAGCTGATGCATGCACCTTAACAGCTCATCGCTGCCAGCCTTAAACAGCTCCGACGGTAATACATCGGCTCATGCTGCTTTGTTTTTCTTAAGCCGGGCAATAGCTGTTCTGACCTCGTCTTGGTTAGGAGGGGGCAATCGACGTCGACGTGCGTATTGTGATCGATTTTCCCACCGTCATTGGATATCTCAGGTACCAATAGCGTAGAGAATTTATCTCTCCATATTCGCAATATACTCTGCACATCTGCGATGAGATTAACGTCCTTGTCCTTACAGAAGGGGGCCCCTGAACCATGTCGATTTGCTACGTTTTCGACTTTTCGACAGAATTTTCGGGCTTAGTTCTTTCTTCTGTATGTATCAATTGTTTCACTCTGGCGCTTTCCCCACTGCCGTTTCCTACGCCCAAAGAAACCATTTACCTCCTTGCCTTTTCCCATATGCCGCTCAGATGCAGCTCGCGTTGCAATTGACGGCAGCATTGCTATTCGTGCAGCGTTCTTTGCATCATTTGTAATGCGACACTCTTCATCGTTCCATGGTTTGTTGCGAAGCGGTTTTGCAAACCCAAGTTCGGTTGTCGCAGCGGTTTTTATAAAGTCGGAAATGGATTTCCACTGCGCTTCAGGATCGTTGTCGGGTGGGTGTGGGTTCTGTGCCAAAAGTTGCGAGAGCTTCCTTGAGTAGGCTGTGGCTACCTCTGGTAATTGCAGCTTTTAGATGTTCAGCTTCCTCTGCGTCTGGTTTCGTACGATTTTCGCTCTACTTAATCTTGTGCAAACCTCTGCTGCTACAAGGTAGTGATATAAATCGATGCCAGCCCCTCTGGTCACTCCGGGTTTTATGGTCCTTTTCCCGCGAAAGCTAAACTGAAGAAGAGTAATACATTAGCGCAAGAGTGTAAGTGGGCTGGTCTCACAGGCACTTAAATTATATATAGAACATATATTCCCAGTACAGTCTTAGGACGTTGGGGGAGAAGAAGGAAATTCTAGAATAAGACATGAAAAAAAAATCCCTATGGTCACTCGTACGTCCATTACACTGGATGAGTGACTTCCATTAATTACCACATCATCAATTTGGTTCTTCGTTCTTTGATCAGGGGATACCCAAGTAGCCTTGTGGATGTCTTTATGCCGGAATCTTGTACGACTAATGACCATGTTTTTTGCCGCTGCAAAGTCAATCAGTCTCATACCGTTGTCGGAACTATCAGCATGTAGACTCAAATTGCCAATAGTCGGATGAAACATATTCTCTCTTCCTACTTTAGCATTAAAATCTGTTAGTACATTCTTAATGTCATGGCCAGGGCAGCGGTCATACGTTTCTTCTAGGAGCTCATAGAATATATCTTTGGCATCATGATCCTCCCCCCTATGCTGGGCATGCATACAAATATAGAAATATTTCGCTTTTATTATTGTGGCTATACGTTCACGCACAGGATTGAACCTAGATACTAGATGTCGCAGTCTTTAGCCAACTACAAATCCTCAACCAAATTCATGTTTTTCGCCATGGCAAGTTTCGCAGTTTCCCCTCTCTGTGCATCCATGTCCTAGCCATCGCATTTCCTGGTTTACGGTAATGTCAGCCCTATAACTTTCAAGGAACGACATCTGCCAATTGGATGCTTGCACCGTATCCATACAGAGTTCCCATATCCATATACTTACGTAGATTAATTCGCGTGTTTCCTACCGAACCTCCACACTCGTATACTTACGTGAAAACATGCGTGTATTTCCTCATAAGGAGAAAATGACTCCTGTGCGTCAACATACGGGTCGGTCTCTTGAAAACATTGTCGCCGAGAAGAGGGAAACATCACTTCCGCATCGCTCTCAACAACTTCAAATTTCACGCAGCACTAAGCAGCGAATTTTGGTACAAGACTTCCACCTTCATGAGTAGAAAATGCAGCTTACTGAGGAGCTCCAAACATGAAATGGCATGAATTTTGGCACAAGACTTACAACTTCATGAGTACAAAATGCAGCTTACTCAGGCGCTCCAAACAGCAGTCCATGGAAAGCATCAGCATGAGTAATGCAGCAGAGTGAAGTCAACACCAATTTTTCAAAAATAGTAATCTTCTGCGATGAAGGGCATTCCCATCTGAATGGCTTCGTAAATACAAAAAATTGTCGCATTCGGGGATCACAGAATCCTCATGTAATCCATGAGAAACAAATGCACCCACAACGAGCAACTGTCTGGTGCAGATTTTGGTCAGACGGCGAGTTTGGGCCTTACCTTTTTGAAGATGAGGCCGAAATTACGGTGACTGTGAACGGCATTCGTTACAGGAACATGATATCGGCGCTCTTGTGGCCACAACTGGATGGCATGGATCTGGACGACATGTAGTTTTAGCAAGACGGGGCTACCTGCGAATGTAACAATCGACTTATTGCAGCTACGATTTGCAGAACAATTTATTTCAAGAAATTCTAATGTCAATTGGCCACCAAGATCATGCGATTTACAGCCGTGCGGTATCCTTCTTTGAGTTTTTGTGAAATCTCAGGTTTTTGCGAATAAACCAGAAACAATTCCTGAGATCAAATCCGAGATCCAACGCGTCATCGATGAGATACAGCCGCATCTCTGTGAAAAAGTCATGGAAAATTGCATGTAAAGAGCAATGGCATGTCATCAGAGCCACGGGGGCTGTTTGACTGATAGTTTATTCCATGCTTAATCGGAACATGTTTTCTTTACAATCCAATAAAGAAATCACAACTATCTCGAAAAATTCGTGTTTTTATTTGAAAACTAAAAAGTCCACTCTTACTGAGACACCCTTTAGATTGCAGGGAAAATGTTCAAGAGCATTGCAGTCGTCTCAAGAATTGAGAAGAGATAAAAAATTAACAAAACAAAAAATTTATTTCGTCGAAAGCAGAGTCAGTTCGCTAAATAGGACGCATCAATGTTATCTACCGCTCGACATTTGCAATTAGAGATGCGGCAACAACACCACAGCCGCTTTGGCACAGATTGTGTTTTACTTCTTTATACCCTACGCTGAGTTCTTTTTTTAATATTAACACAAAATTCTAGAGTTGAACCATTTTCCCATGTGTACTATTATGTAGGATAATGTTTGATTAATAAAGGGAATATTTCTTAAAAAACCTTCACTGACACCAAAATGTCACGGAAACAATTGATTAGAGCATCGAATTTTTGATGGCATCATATGTGAATGTGCCTGAGGGTAAGTAACCCCTAAATTAACACACACACACATACGCAATAAGCAAAGAAATGGCAAAAAGGACATTAAATGATTATTAATGTAGGGGGTTGAAATTGTCCTTTTCTGCTTTTCTTTTTTGCAGATGTAATTATATTCGATGACTCTAATGTATTGAAATTCAATATCGACCATAACGGATGGATCGAACTAAAAAAAACGAACAAACACACAGTTGGTGGCATCAGGCGGATAAAAAAAAGACGAATCGTGGAAGATTTTGATATTGGATTTAATTGTCTATCTGAGTCATTCGCTTTTAATCTCTGTGCCGATAGTTGTTTGCATAAATGCACGTTTATTAATTGTTTAGTGTCGTAAAACTTGGATGGTTGATTACAGTCAATACGCACTTTTTGAATACTAAACTACACGCAACGAAAAATTTCGTTACGCCCAAACCAAATCTCAGCTAAATGAACCTGGTTTGGGGGAGTAATGTAACTACGGCAATCGAACATTCCGTCTCTGTATCAGCGAAAAGATCTATTTAAAAATTTTCCAAACACATTTTACTGCACAATTGAAAACCACTTGTGTTTACACATACTGCTAGGTAGCTCTTTCCCTGATATGTATGACTGCTTCCAAGTACATGGTAGTAGCAAGGGCGAAGTTGTACAACAAATGTTCCAATAAAATTTTTAGTATTTTTGATTCCTGGAAAGTTAACAAAAAACATATAACTGGTTTCATTGGCGCGGCGACGATTCGTTGAATATCAATTCCTTTATGAGGAAATTATCGTCAAAATTTTGCTGCCATATAAGGCATAAAGACTCAGTTCTGTACATCGAGGGAAACAAAAATAAATAAATAAATTAGTTTTACGAGAACCGACAAACGCTTACAACAAACGTTTATGAGAATCCATCAAATGTTTCATTAAACGTTGATCATGTAACGCAAACGAGGTGTACTAATTTCGAACTCCAAAAACAATCCATGAGAAACAAATGCACCCACAACGATCAACTGTCTGGTGCGGATTTTGGTCAGGCGGCGTGATTGAGCCTTAATTTTGTGAAGATGATACCGAAATAGCAGTAACTGTGAAGGGCATTCGTTACAGGAGCATGATAACGGAGTTCGTGTGGCCTCAACTGGATGGCATGGATCTGGAAGACACGTGGTTTCAGCAAGACGGCGCCACCTGCCACACCGCGGATGATAAAATCGATTTATTGTAGCAACGATTTCCAGAAGTAATTGTCTCAAGAAATTCTGATGTCAACTGGCCACCAAGATCATGCGATTTAACTCCGTGCGATTTCTTTTTTTGGGGTTTTGTAAAACCTCGGATTCATGCGAATAAAGTAGAAACAATCTCTGAGCTCAAATCCGAGATCCGACGCGTCATGGGTGAGATATAGCCACATCTCTGTGAAAAAGTCATGGAAATTAATAGCCTGTCATCATTGTCGTGGCGGCCATTTGACGGATATTTTAATCCACACACGCTGAAAAATATCGGCCCCAGCAACATATTGCAGGACGCATGTACATTAGGGTGGGCCAATTTGTATGGGACCAACAAACTTGACAAAGAGTATCGCAGAAACGCTTTCTACGGCAAATTCTAAGAAAATGTTCGCACGATACAATGGTTCTAAAATCGAAATCGAGCCCGCGATTTTTCACTTGGAAATTTGTATATTAGCGTAAAAATTCGACCCAAAAGCCATACTTTTGAAACTTGATACTCTTCGATTTCGATGAAATTTCACACATATTTTCTATTCTACACACCTATATTTTTACAATGACGTTTATTTTAGGTCGAAACTGCCCACGGTTCATATTTTACAGTTGTCATCTGCATCATTTTTGTGCAATGTTAGAGTAACTTTTGAATGCGATATCAGATTTTAGCGACAAAGGTAACGCCTGATAGGTTTTAACCTTCTCGTTAGGAATGTAAATACAAATGGCAAATCTAATATCGCATTCAAAAGTTGTTCTAACATTAACACAGGTATCTCTTCACAAAAATGCTGCAGATGATCAATTTTACACAGCTTTAAAACATTTCGACCTAAAATAAACGTCCTTGTAATGGCAGCAACTAAGACATATGTCATCTCCGCTGTCGGTATGATGAAGGTGTTCATACATAATCCAATAACTGCCGAAGGGTGCTTTTGCATTGGTTGCCCCCATTACCTCGACAGCACGAGTAAGTAGAAAAAATAATGTGGAGGACAAGACACATCCCTGTTTAACTCCTGAAGATGTGGTGAAACGTTGGGGTTCCTTCGCCTTAAAACGACATTTATACGTTTCATCTATGTACAGTTTACGGATCATGGACACTATCTTTCCTTGTTCGGTGCCCTCTTTTTGGTCACTGTGGATCACATTGAGTTGCGGTTCGAAGACTACGATTGTTCGAAGACTACGAAACTTAGGTACAGATGCGAGTGTAGTTCAACTGATTGTTCTATGATCGTACGGAGTGTATTCACGTGGCGGCACATGCACGACCAGGCCTGAAACCCGCTTGCTCCTTCCGCACATTTTGCTCCACCACCGGTGAAATCAGCTGAAGAATAAGGGTCTCCATTACTTTGCCTACTTTATATTGCAATGTTCTATTTCACAACCATGGTGATTTCAAAAATGATGTTATATTTCCCGACACACATGCGGTTTCTGAAATACTGCTAAAGAAATGCCCACTTTTATATATATTTGGAAACCACTTACTGCGATAGAAGCCATAAATCCATTTTACAAATAGCAAATATGACCTACCTTGATCAACAGACGAAACACCACATTGATCAGCTGGTAATTGACGGAAGGCACTATACTAGTGTAATGGACGTATGTGTGATTCAAGGAGCTAATATAGATTCGGATCACTGCCAGGTTGCAGGAAAGTTTCGCAAGCAATTACTAGAAATATCCACGGCCAATGCAGAGAAGCTAACTGATATACTGGCGCATAGTGCATCCCCGCCTCGTGACCCTGAAGTGCAGAGGAAGTACATTTCCCACTCTATGAAATCTACTGCCGAGATCTTATACTTAAATACTTATACAGGGTGGAGCGCGGTAATTTGTTTATTTGGGAATGAAATAAAAAAATTATGAACCTTAGAAAAATTTATTTTATATTTTAATTATATTGAGCAGTAAAGGAATTTGTGAATTACAGGGTTTTAAATAGTGTATCTGGCAAATATCGACCTTCACTATCCACACACTGCTGCATACGTTTTCTGAAGTTTTCATGAACTGTAAGAAGCATGTTGACTGGTATTCTGCCAATTTCAGCCTCAATATTGCTAATTAGGTCTTCCAAGGTGTTGGGACGGTTGATATACTCCTTCGACTTCAGGTAACCCCAAAGGAAAAAATCGCATGGGGCTAAGTCTGGTGAGTGTGCCGGCCAGTTCACATTGCCCCTCAAAGAGATAAGCCGTCCAGGAAACATTAGCCTCATACAATTCATTTTGAAATGTACGCTTCAATACAAAATTACCTCTCCTCACGTGTCCATTGCATGATGGCAACTGAAAGGCAGACAAATGCAAATCTCCCATCAGCCACTATAAGCCACGCACACTCTCCACTCTCTCCGACCAACAGTGCCGCCACAGTCTGCAGTGAAAAAAAGCAAAATACCGCGCTCCACTCTGTACAAGCCATGGTGCGATGAGCAGTGTCGCATGGCAAGTGACAAACAAACACGTTGCATGTATGGCAATGCTTCAATCAGTTGCAACGCGAGCCGCGTCGGAGCGTTACAAGGAGAAATAAAGTGAGGAACTCCGTTTATTTAAGTGAAAACAACGATTGTGGAGAAGCGTGAGAGAGAGCAAATTAAATTTGACAGAAGGAAGAATAAGGCACATAAGTCAGGGTTCGCCTTTGTAGAGATAAAGACGGGAATCTTGCAGCAGATGTGCAGAGTATGTTGGGAATATGGAGAGGTCACTTCTCTGTGTTTTTTGTTCCAAGAAACTTCAATATAGATGAGGGTGTTGAGCAAATACAGAAGGATGGCATCAACTAACACCTACTAACCAACGCGTAGTTAGAGCAGCACCTTGCCGGCTTAAGAATAGAAAAGCGGCTGACCGCTATGAGTTCGAAAGGTGCGTGCATCAGCTCATATGCAAAATCTGGCTAGACGAATGCGTGCCCGACGATGGAAGACTTAGCATCATGTGTCCTGTTTTTCCTAGTAAATGTACCATCCATCGTGGAAAAAGCCGTTTGTACAATTTACAATTTCGTCTCGAGCATAATGGGCGAAAAACTAAAGCCGTTTGTGGCAGACCTTATAAATGCGGCTTTGGGTCTGGAACGTCTACTTTTTACTTTTATTGGCTATTTGACAACCTCATGATGTCAGATGTCTTACATATATTAATTAAACAAACTAAAAAAAATGTAACATATTTCTGCAACTGGTTCTATCCATCGCTCCTCTCGCCATGTGGTAACACCAGGGATACGGAGGGATTCTTCGGCTTGGCCAGTCCATCGGAGTTTTGGCCGTCCTCTTTTCTGATTCCATCGGAAACGTTATCGAAACCCATTCGCGCTGGCTTATCTTCGTCGGTTCTCATAACATGGCCTAGCCAACGTAATTGGCCAAATTTTCTTCGACCAGCTATGTCCACGTTAGAATATAAATGATATAGCTCTTGGTTCCAACGACGTCGGTACTCGCCGTTTTCTTTTACAGAACCATATGTTTAACGGGAAATTTTTCTCTCGAATTATGCCAGGTGTCTTCCATCCGCTTGCAATATCACCCAAGTATCGGTAGCATATGTCAAGACAGATATACTGTGAGTCTGGTACAGTTGGACCTTTGTCTGTCGAGAGAGGGCTTTGTTCTTAAACTGCTTGCTGAGCCCCAAATAGCATCAATTTGCTAGCGCAATTCTCCTATTTATCTCCACCCTGGCATTGTTGTCCTTGTTCAGGGCGTATCCAGAGTAGATAAATTCCCCAGCCACTTTAAAGTTAAATCCGTTGTCGACGTTCAAGTGCGTACTAAGTCGAGAGGTTTGTCTAGTCGTGGGCACCACCAATTTTTTCTCTCCCTCATTAACAGCAAGACCTACCTTCGCTGACTCTTTGTCGATTCTTGAAAATAATACAGTAACCTCTAGCAAATTTCGCCCAATGATGTCTATGTCATCAGCATACGCCAGCAACATATGGCTTTTCGTGTTGATGGTCTTGTTCATATTTACTGCAGCTTTTTTCAATATTATCTCCATTAAGATATTGAAGAGATTGCACCAAAGGTGTCGCCTTGTCTCGGTCCTCGCTTGGTGCAGAATGATTCGGTGTAGTCTTTCCCCACCCTGACTTCTGATTTGTTGTTGGTCATCGTCATTCTACAGAGGCGGATAATTTTTGCCAGAAACCCAATTGCAGACATAGCGCCGTACAATTTTTTGCGTATGTGGCTATAAAGCTTTATAATCGACAAACAGATGGTCTGTATCGATTTGCTTTTCGTGAGTCTTTTTCAGGATTTGGCATAGCGTGAGTACTTGGTCAGTCGTAGACTTGACACACAGATCACCTATTTGGAATACAGGACATAATAAACTGAGACTCCAATCGTGAGGCATACATTCCCCCAATCATATACCGCATGTAAACTGATTTATGAGGACATGCCTGCAGTCCTTCGCTGCCTACCTTAAAATGTTCAGTGGGTAGCCCACCCACACCAGCAGCTTTATTATTCTTAAGTTGGGAGATTGACGTACTAATCACGCCTGGGTTATGGCGTGAGTGGGGGGGGGGGGGGTACAATCTACGCTGTTTCCACAATCATTAGATCCTTATCTTCCGTATGCAGCAGTGCTGAAAATTGGTTTCTCCACATTGTCTACCATTGGCCAGATATTCAGATTACTACAAATCCTGGAGAAGACCCATGAACAACAAAACGACACCTTCCCACTCGATTGCCCGATACGGGCAAAACTGTACCTAGCTTTGTTGAAGCTTGGTATTCCTGCCTAAGCTGACACGCCTTTGTAGAATGACGCCGACCGGCACAAAATCCTCAGTAAAGATTGGTAAAGATCTCACCGAATCATTTAGTACGAGCCGGGGCCACAGGCAGGGCGACACCCTAGCATACAACATTTTAATTATGATCTTCGTGACAAAAGCTGCAGTTAAAACGAATAAAACTGTCAGCAGCAAAAGTCACACGTTGTCGTGTATGCTGATGATTTAGATATCATTGGACGAAATCTGCGGGAAGTTACAGCAGTATTTTCGAGAACTGTGAAGGAATCAGCAAAAGTGGGTTTGGAAGTAAACGATGGCAAGACAAAATTAATGATTTCGACGAGCAGAACATCCACCCGATTGGTTGAAAGGGTGAACGTTGATAACCCCTGCAATTTCTAAGTAGTGGACGAATTTATTTACCTCTGCACTGGAATTCTGTAACTTTTTAACGATAAAAATCGTTAGTTGAATTGACAAAATTCGGATATTTTGTATTGAAATTTTATGAATTTGGCAATTTAACTACCGATTTTTATGGTTAAAAATTTACAGAATTCCAGTGCTGATCTGCAGTGAACAGAGGCAATAACGTCAGCCTAGAAATCAAACGAAGTCATATGCTTCCAAACAGGTGCTATTTCGAGCTAAGCAAGCACTCCAGGCATAAGATGCTTTCTTGGGAAATAAAGATCCAACTATATTCGATTCTTACACAACCTGTTTTGATTATGGCGCGGAATCCTGGGTCATATCACTGGGAGACTTCGGGAGAAAAATGCTCTGAAAAATATATGGTCCTATAATAGAAAACGGTGAGTTTCGACAATGGATGAATCACGAGTTGTATAGTCTATATCCTGACATCAATGTAGTTAGTTATGAGAATCAACATAGCGCATTTACGCTGGCATGGCCATGTCAGTAGAATAGATCAGAATTTACCATTACAATTCGAAGAACATTGAAAAAGAGGACGACCAAGACTTCGTTGGAAATACCAATGGGAGGAGTAAAGTTGAAGATCGAGCAGGTTTGCGAAATAAGTTATTCTCATTTTGTAAGGCTCTTGACCCCTCTGGGTTGTTTGAGGCCACCTAAATAAGTAAGTAAGAGATATGGCGTAATGAACATCACACCAAAACACAATATTGAAGTTTTAACGTGAATCTGTTTTCTGTAAGCAGTGTGTGATCCAAAGCAAATACCTTGAATTCTTATTTATCCGAAATGCTGGATTTATAACCTATATTTTAAACATGGTTCTGAAAAATATAGTTTCGCTTGTCTCGCTGGCAAACAAACCCACTCTCATGTCAGCATTTATTTTAAGTCGATTGGTCTAATTCGTTGACCGGCTATTGAATATAAAGGCACACATCACTACTAGGAATTCCAGCAATGGGATACCTTCCCCCATTTAAGTCTGGACAATTTAAAGATAGATTATTTATTACACTCGTGTCATAGACTTGTATTAGTTTTTAGTCAATTCGAATCAGTCACCCCTTTTTGTCTTTCTATTCACAATTGTTGTCTATATTGACAATGGTTTTTGTTGTAAATTTTTCGTTTCAAAATATGTAGTATATTATTACTAACATATACATACATAAATAGGTAAATATATACTGTATATTATGTAATACAATAATGAAACATTTGTACCCACTTTTAGTCCCTCTGTCCGTCTTAATTGTCTGTCTATTTGTCTGTCCATATGTGAGAGTATCTCTCGGATCTTGTTGAAACGCTGGCACATAAATTTCATCAATGTTAATGGTTTGGTGGTGGTGGAATGTAAAAGACATTAGACTAAAATTATGTATGTTGATTACAGAGGACAAATGTGTCGTTTTCCAAGTAATTTTTCTTTTTTTTACTCCATCTTCATCTCTTCCATTTACGGAGGCTTCTTCGTTCGGTCGTTGCTTGGTCGAGAGAAATAGTTGACGGCAACGGAAAAGTTCCTTTTGATATGGATTTACTCGTGTGTGTGTGTGTGTGTGTATGAGCAGCCTGTGAAGGTGTTTCGATAAAAATATGTTAATTTTCTTAAGATCCGAATTTTCGTAGAATCCATATGTAATATGTATGTAAGAATCCATATGTGTACAAATGTTGTGTTGATACCCTTAACATCTATGGAAGGGGTTATATTTTCGGAACATATTAAGGTTAAATTACAGCAGGTTTATATTTGGGAGCAGAAGAAAAACTGAGCGAATAAATAAAAACCACCATACACAAGTTTTTCTTGTACATTAGAGTTGTTATTATATTATGTTTGAAAGGAATGATATTGTTAAGCTGCTAAAGAATAATAACATATGTTGCATTTGATAATTAGAAATTCATAGTTAAGACAAATTTTATAATCAAAGCGGTCAAATTAGTGAACAAAGTCACACAATCAATCCAACAAAAAATCGAGGAAACATGCGCCATTTGAATCAAATATTCAATACCACACTATGGTCAACACAGAATCTTATGAATCTAATTTGTGGTGGTTTGAAAGCTCTGTGACTTTTTCAACTTCCTCCGTAGTTAATTAAAAATCAGCCCTACTTCTGTGAACTACCACCTGTAAATGCATATCTATATTTTTTGTTATTGGTATGCAAATATAACTTGTCTTGGGAGCTTGTCGCAAATATAGAATACTTGTGTCCAAACACATGACATGTGACTGTCCTTTCTGATAATCATTCACTTGGGAGTGGCCAGAAATGATTCCTTCATTGGGCAACCCAAGCAGCTCTCTACTTCCTCGAAGTATGATCTGGGAAATAGCTTTATCGGAAACCTCCTTTATCTAGCTAAAGTGAGAAGGCAAAATGAATGAGAAGCCTGATTGGTTATGCGATCATTGATGCGTCCCAGGATTATTAGGTGACCCTGTCACTGAAGCTTTTCTGTCCTTTGAAGGCGGATGATCCAGCACCCCTTGCTGACCGAGGATCAAAATTGAAGAAACCAAAATACCGTTTCGACTCACTGAATTCTGGCCAGTGTCTGACCTATAATAGGCGGCTGACATATAATCATCCTGGCAGTAGGTAAAATGCAAACCACGGTGGGGTGGGTTTGCCTTCCGAAACCATTATATAGGCTATGAAAATACACATCAAAAGTAAACGAACGAACCCCTAACTGTTGACGAACCACGCAAACGTTATAAGGACCACGATTTAAGGACATGTACCTAGAATGTGAGAACACTATACAGGACGGGTGCCACTTTCCAACTGGCGGATGGTCTCGAAAAGTATACAGCTGACAGGTGACGAAAAATATACAGCTATCCAGGAAATGCGATGGCCAGGATATGGTTGCTCCAGAAAGAGAAACTGTGATATTTACTACAGCTGCCATGAGAGAAAGCTCGAATTCGGTTGCGGATTTATAGTTGGCAAGAGACTGCGACACCTAGTTTCAAGGTTCAACCCAGCGAGTGAACGCGTAGCCACAATTCGCGAAATATTTCAACATCTCAATAACGGGCCGAGTCATGGGCTGCCCTCCTGCAAAGACGAGAATGGGAATCCGGTGACCGATAGGCAATGTGTGCTTAAAATATGGAGAGACCACTTTTCCACACTACTCCGCTCAGATTCTTCCACGGAAGATCAGGAGGTAATGATTGTGGAAGACAGTGTAGATTGTACCGATAGATTGTCGATTCCAAGCTGCTTTCGTTAGCCCCATACGGGGAAAATTGTCCGCAGCTATGTCTGAACTTGGGATTGCGGCAAAACTAGTCCGCCTCTGTAGAATTACGCTCACCAACACCAAATCAGCAGTGATGGTGAGGAGAGACCTCACCCTACCACTCTGTTCCAAGCGAGGATTGCGACAAGGCGACATATTTTCGTGCAATCTCTTCAACATCATAATGGAGATAATAATAAGAAAAGCTGCAGTAATATGAACAAGACCATCAACACGAAAAGCCATATGTTGCTGGCGTATGCTGACGATATAGACATCATTGGGCGAAATTTGCGAGAGGTTACTGCAGTATTTTCAAGAATCGAAAAGGAATCAGCGAAGGTGGGTCTTGCTGTTAATGAGGGCAAGACAAAATTGATGGTGTCAACGTCTAGAGAAACCTCTCGACTTAGCCCGCACTTGAACGTCGACAACAGATGTAATTCTGAAGTGGTAGATGAATTTATCTACCTTAGATCCGCCGTGAACAAGGACAACAACGTCAGCCTGGCGATAAATAGGAGAATTGTGCATTTGCAAGATATTTTGATGCTATTTTGTGCTCTGAAAGCAGTCTAGGAACAAAGCCCGCTCTCGGCGGACAAAGGTCCAGCTATACCAAACTCTCATTTTGCCTGTTCTTGCATAAGGCTCCGAAACTTGATCATATCAAAAGCGGATAAAAAACACATGGGAGTATTCGAGAAGAAAATTCTCCGTAAATATATGGTGCTGTTACAGAAAACGGCGAGTACCGACGTCGTTGGAACCAAGAGCTATATCATTTATAATCTAATATGGACATCTCTAGGCGAATTAAATTAGGCCAGTTGCGGTGGGTAGGCCATGTTATCACAATGGATGAAGATGACCCAGCGCAAAGGGTTTTCGATAACGTGCCCGATGGAAACAGGGAAAGAGGATGACCAAGACGCCGATGGAAAGACCAGGCCAAAGAATCCCTCCGTATCCCTGACATTACTGGCGTGAAAAGGTGAAGGATAGAAGAAGTTGGAGAAATATGTTACAATTAGTTCAATTTAGTTAATTAATATTTGTAAGACGTCTGACCTCATTAGGTTGCATAATAGTCAATAAAAGTAAAAGTGACCAAATACATCGTGTTTGCTGTTCCATATTAGATGTTGGAGACCCAATGATTAATAGGTTAAAATTTATGTGTTTGTGACTCAAATATAGATTTGGTTGTGAGACAAATATTTGGTGCTCTAATAGAAAACGGCGAGCTAATAGACGGCGGCTAATAGAAACGGCGATCTGTATCCCTACATCGACGTAGTTATGGGCGTCAACATAGCGAGTTTTCCCTGGCTAGACCACGTCATTAGAATGGATCATAATGAACCAGTACGAAAGGTATTCGAAGAGGTAATCAGCGAAATATCGGACGACCAAGACTTCGTTGGAAAGACCAGCTGGAATATTGCCTGCGAGAGCTTGGTGTTACCATACACAGGAGAAATGCTGAAGATCGAGCCGGTTGGAGAAATATGTTAATCTCATTTTGTAATACACTTGACGACCCTGGGTTGTTTGAACCATAAGTAAGCAAGAAAAAAAATAAATGGTTCCCATTACATCCCATGAAGGAATCGGGGAGCGCTTCTCACAACCATTGAGCTGTGCGCTTTCTAGTTTTATACTCACTGATTGGGTCCTTCAGTTTTACACCGGTTCCGAACGGTATTTTTGAGAAGCATTTACGTGGTTAAATATGGTTAAATACGAGGTGACCGCCGTCGAAACAAATTTTAAGCTGGTCAGAGCAGGGATCGAACTCAGGATCTCAAGTACAAGAGGCGCGCACTCTACCCATTGCACCAACGACGGCAAGCAAGTATGCCCATTAAATCTCATATGTCCTTTGGGACAATTATTGGTCTCGATTTCACATTGAAATTTAAAACCTATTACTTTATCATTAACTGATATCAATTGAAAATTTAAAATTTCGTTTGAAATTTAAAAGACATTAATTGAAATTTAAAAAATGTCGATTGCAATTTAAGGCATCAATTATATTTTAGGATACATTAATAGAAATTTAAAACGAATCAATTGCAATTTTTAAAGACGTCAATTTTAAATTAAAAACCAGCAATTGTAATTTACCGCCCTGCTCCTCGATCTCGAACGAGAAGCTAATCAAACGAAAGTCAGTCACTCGCATTCGTCTCAAATTGGGTTCCTCTAAATCGAAATTTTCGTTCGACTGCCTCTACACATGTTCCCAAATACCATTGCATTCGAAATAGAGGAACCCAAATTTGCACTGAAAGGTTTTGAACTATTTTATGTTTTTGTTCGACTTGAAATGACAAGATTGTTGAACCCAAATCAACTTTCTTTCGCCTAGAACACGAACGAAAGCTGTCGTTAGAGATCGAAGAAGAGGCTGTAGAAGATTTCAATTCAAATTTAAAAGACAAGAAGTGCAATTTGAAACAGGTCAGTTGAAATTTAGGATATTAATAGAAATTTAAAGTACATCAATATAAATTTAAGACACATTTAAGGTATTACTTGGTGATTTCTATTTTACCGCGATCATTTAAATTAATTTAGCTGATCGGGGCGCACATTCGCCTGAGAAGGCAAAGGTCCCATCAAGAGAAAATAAAAAGAGATACAAATTTAAATTTAAAAGACCTCAAATTAACCATACAGTCTGTTTATCTCGATCTCGAACGAAACTCTAAGAGAACGTACATTAGTCACTAACATTCGACTCAAATTTGGATCCTCTAGTCGAAATTTTCGTTCGCCTGACTCTATGTCTCTTTCGAAATAGAGAAACCAAAACGGGTACTGAAAAGTTTTGAAAAACTGCATGTTTTCATACGACTTGAAACAACAACATTGTGGAAGTCAAATCAAGTTTGTTTCGTCTAGAACACGAACGAATGCATTCGCTCGAGATTGACAAACATCTGTTAAAACACATCAATTGGAATTTAACAAACGTCAATTGAAATTTTAGTCAGTTTTGTTGCAGTTTGATTGGGAAATGTTCAGTAATGTCATTTACATTTTAATTAATAACTTTGAAAAAATCCGGGAAAAATAGTTATTGGAAAATAGAAATTTCTGGAAAACAAGCACTCCGTTAAAAACAATTACATGAGGTTTCAGGGGACACCCGGTTGGAACAAAGTTCCTTTCGCCATATATAAGCATTATGTAGTAGTTAGTCCCAACACGCCTAAGGCGCCCGTTGAAAAATACGATAATTTAAATGGATCTTTAAGAAAATATACTTTTTGTAAAATGATTACCTTTTGATGTGTTAACATCTATACGCGCGCCTCTAGGGTAGTAAACTATAAATTTAATACATACGCAAGTGTTAGGTTTGTAAGAGTAAATCATCGTTTGTTTGTTCGTTGCTTGGCAGTCGGTATTGAAAGTGATTATTGGGGGATTTTCATATAATTTTCCCACGCGATTTTCTCCGGAAATTCATAACCGATTTTATTAATTTTTGGATTAAAAAGCTAGTGCGGGTTTCGACGAAGAGTTTAGGCCAAAAATTAAGGCGACCCGATATCGGCGAGCCGAGATTTAAGTGTTTTAATTTGGAGTATTAATTTGGAGTAATATTAAAAAAGTATTTTATGTTGATCTTCGGTTATATCGTACGAATATAACAATGTATGTATGTATGTACAAGTGTCTGTTACTTTGCATTCTTTGACTTTTGTGGGAATAAAACAAAAAGTATTGAGCAAGAAAATAATGACACATGTGCTTGCACTGGGTCTTTAAATAATTTTAAGTATTAATATTATTTAACTGTAACGTCATCATATGATTGAACGCTGTTTTTTATTTTCCAATGTAACATTTACGAATGTGTTCATAGAAATCGAATAGGTACCGTGTAGCAAAAAGGTGTTAACACATCGCCCGTGAGTTCGAACACTCATTGGATTTTTTTTTAACAAAATATTTTTTTATAGAAGAAAGTATATTCTTAGGTCCTATTTGGAAGAATATGTATTATATTTTATTACAAGCTAATGTTATTTTAAGAAAAGGTACTATTTTTAAGAAAAAGTAAAGGTATTATATTTATAGAAAAAGCCATAAGAGTATGAATTTTTTTTAAAATAAGGACTTTATTTAAGAACAAGTAATACTTTTTAAAGAAGTGGTACTCTTTTTAGGAAAAGGTTATTTTTTAAGAAAATGTACTTATTTTCAGAAAGTACTATTTACATTGTAGACATGTACTATATTTCAAGAAAAGAACAGAAAAGAAACGAAAGGGTATTATTTTACCTTTCAGAAACGGTACTTTTAAGAAAATTAATTTTTGTAAGAAAATAATTTTTTTTAAGAGAAGGTATTTTTTGAAGAAATGGGTTTTTTAAGAAATGTGAATTTTTTTTATACTTGGTACTTTTTTCAATAATAGGTACATTTTTGAGAGTAGGTACTTATCTCAAGAGAAAGTATTTTGTTTCACAAAAAGGAAAAGGTAGATTTTTAAGAAAATGCAATTTGTTGTAAGAAACTGTACTTTTTTAAGAAAGGGTAGTTATTTAAAAAAATACTTTTTTTAAAAAAAGGTACTTTTTGTATGAAAATGTACTCTTTTTATGCAAAGGTACTCCTTTAAGATACGAAATTTTTTTAAGAAAATTTACTTTTTTATGAATATGAATAGGTAAGTTTTTGAGAAAGTTTACTTTTTCTAACAAAAGGCATTTCTTTCACTGGCTTTTCTAAATTTACGTTTTATTGGGTTCAAAACTACAATATCTACCAAATATTGGTTTCAGGTTCCACCTGTTCCAAGAAATTTCCCAACATATGCTAGTCTAGACACAAACCAAAGTAAAAGGACCCCATGTAGTTGATAGCATAGATAAAGGAATTAACTAGATATCGCACATGCCTTGGGAAATTTCTTGTTCAATGGGATATTTTCTAGATGGAGCTGTATGCATTAATTCCGTTTGATGCCAAACAAAATATACCCGTTGCTCTCAAATTAAACACAAATGAACACCAACAATAACAGTAAATAAAAAGATACAATCAAAATAACAAAACTTTAACTTGAAAGTGGGGAACACAATGACATAAAAAAATTAAGTTAGTTGGTCCAATAACACAACCTGGAAAATTTTTTGTGTGTATCAAATTTCCCACAGTGTTGAATAATCGTTAATGAAAGTTATGAGAAATTTCAATGAGAGTTACAAAACGACAACACAGCACCTAGTATTAGTACTTAACAACGCCTATGGTTGATCTATGGTTGATAGCATCATGGTTGTAGCATCATCGTGTTAAAAAACGTTGTTTAATTTTTTCTCATTTAGCCCCCATCCCGCAACGTGCGATAAGGAACTTCGTTCCAAAAACGGTAATTCGGGTTTTGGTTTCGTTTCGAAACCTGTAGTCGTAAGTGGCCGAATGATATAATTAATCTGTCCCATGTACATCGTTGTCGAAAAAAATTTATGGTGTTGAACCTGCCGCTTTAAGTACAAAAGTAGCCCAAAAATTATGCCGTATTTATATATAATTATACACACATTCTTCTAAAAAAAATTAAGTTAATCGGGCAATCTATACAAAATAAACATTGTTTTCATTTACATATGTGTTGACATCTATAAACCCGGGTAGGGCAATCTATCAAAGTGAACACACGTAAACAACACACAGCGTTAGCATCACATACGTGATTATTGTACAACAATAGTCTCTGCCTGAAAATAAGAATGATGGTATTGATGTAGTAGAAGCGAGCAACCAGGCACGTCGTCGTCGCCAAAGTGTATTGAATAGTATAGAGAACTCATGGAACGATTTTTATGACTCAAAAGCACTGACGACATTTGGTGATTGATTCAAAACGAATTAGTCTCTTTTTGTCATAACTTGGTCCACTCATAATTTTGATGTGAAACATTGATGCCTTTTGAAACATTTATGCTTTTTGTATCGATTTATGTAATAACATTGTCGAAATGGTGCATTTATATTGAAATATTCTATAATGAGGATAAGACTCGTTTATGCTCTTTTACTCAGACTATCTACATGAGAGCGAAAAAAGAGTGCAATAAGTTATCTTTACTATTCAATACTTTTTGTCGTCACTCTGTTTGTGACAAAACAAAAACTAAATATTGCTTTATTTATTTTAACAATATTACATATACCGTCGGTGGTGCAATGGTTAGTGTGCGCGGCTCTTGTACATGAGATCCTGGGTTCGAACCCGGCACTGACCACCTTCAAATTTTCTTTCGGCGGCGGTCACCTCGCATAGTGACGGCGACACTATCGAGTATCTAGCCATGAAAAAGCTTCTCAAATTACCGTTCGGAATCGGTGTAAAAGTGTAGGTCCCAATCAGTGAGTGAAAACTGGAAAGCGCACAGCTCAGTGATTGTGAGAAGTTCTCCCCAGTCCCTTCATGGGATGTAATGGGAAACCATTTTTTTTTTTTTTTTACATATACCGTTAAAGCAGATGTAAGAAAAACAGAAAATGGAATAGCAAAAGAGTCTTTAGCACAAAAACTATTCTTTTTTTATTCTCCAATGTAACATTTATTAATGTGTATATTGAAATCGAACAGTTACCGTGTAACAAAAAAGTGTTAACACATCGCCCGTGAATTCAAACACACATTGATTTTTTTTTTTAATGATTATTTCTTTAAAATGTTGGCCGTCTTGTTGGAACCAAATGTGGTGGAGATTACCGGCTTAAATTTCAGGCACAAATAGCAATAGCAATTCACAGTTACTTTTCGACAATGATTCCACCAGCTCAGAGCCCACACCAAACCGTTGTTTCGTCTGGATATAATGACAACTCTCGAATTTCCTTAGATTGATGTTCAGCACAAATGTGGAGAAATTTGTTTGCATTTCCCTTTTCAGCCCTCTTCTCTTTGGTAGATACTGACAAAATTGTTTAAGTGTAAGTAAGTAATAAATCAGAAGAACTTTCTGTTACTGTGCCAATAGAATGACGCTCATTTTCAATAACATAGTGCCCACGACTACCACAATCATCAATTAATCTGCTCCCCTGCAATTTTGATGTCTCCTACATGGCCAATAACTTTATAATTTTGATGTCATAATAAAATTGACAATTAAACCACTTCATTGCTGATATTATTATTATGGCCCTCCACAAGTATTTTTGTGAGTGTGTCAAGCTGAACAATCCACTTGGGTGTAATGTCTTTTAAATGAATTTGGCATCAAACATTTGGTGATTTTATGTCATAATACCAGACTCGTAAAATCTAATCGCAATCATCAACTCACTTAACGTAATTGTCGCCCATTTGTCTTTTTTTGCGGAAGACATTGCAACGTAAGGTGGCAGCATCATAAACACCGACGTAAAATATATGACGAATGACACGCGTTCGAATTGTGAAAAGAGTGGAACAGAAAAAATATCAACAATGTCATAAATAATACGACGTGACATGAAAATTATGGTGTACTGAAAATCAAGTTTTTGGAATTTTAGACGCCAAGGGGCGTATTGAAGAGCCGATTACCGGAACTTCATCGTACCAGTTGGTCACATGAAAACCTTGCTGCTGTAAACGAGAGTGCTACCCGACAATATTAATTCGGCATCGTTCTCAACGACTTCAAATTTCACGAAGCTTCATGCGTAAAAAACTAAGCTTACTCAGGAGGTCCGACAATTGCTTCAATGGGTAATGAGAAAAATGAAGTCAATGCCAATTTTTCAAAAAAGTCATCTTCTCCGATGAAGCGCATTTCCATCTGAATGTCTTCGTGAATACATAAAATTGTCAAATTCGTGGCTCAGAAATTCCTCAAGCAATTCATGAGAAACAAATGTACCCACAGCAAGCACCTGTCTGGTGCGGATTTTGGTCAGGCGACGTGATTGCGCCTCACTATTTTTGAAGATAAGACCGAAATTGCAGTGACTGGGAACAGAATTCATTACAGAAACATGATAACGGAGTTCTTGTGGCCTCAACGAAAAATGGTTTCAGCAAAAAGGCGCCATCTGCTACCTCGCGCATGAAACAATCTATTTATTGCAGCAACGATTTCCAGAAAAAATTATGTCAAGCAATTCTGATGACAACTGGCCACCAAGATCATGCGATTTGACGCAGTGCGGTTTCTTACTTTGTGGTTTTGTGAAATATCGATTTTATGCGGATAAACCAGAGATAATTCCTGAAGTCAAATCCGAGATCGAAAGCGTCATTGTTGAGATACAGCCACATCTCTGTGAAAAAGTCTTGGAAAATTTCATGAAAAGAGTAATGGGCTGTCACCAGAACTGTGGGGACCATTTGACGGATATTTTATTCCACACTTAATCGGAACATATCTTCTTTACAATCCAATAAAAAATCAAAGCTATCTCAAAAAATACGTGCTATTCATTGCGCTAGCAATAAAGTAGTACATTAGTGTGGAATTCAATAATTTACGATACCTAGATTCAGACACAGTTTTCATCCATGATCGTCTTAAAATAATAAACCACAGGAAGTGTCAGGGGACACCCAGTTGGAACGACGTTCCTTTCGCTATATATTATGTACTAGTTACTTTCAACACGCCTAAGGAGCTCGTCGAAAAATACGATAATTTAAATGGACCTATAAGAATAATCACTTTTTGTAAAACAATAAACTTTTTTAAGAAATCTTTTTTTAAAGTATATTTTTAGGTCCATTTTGAAAGAATATGTATTATATTTTCCCGAAAAGGTCATTTTTTTTAAGAAAAGGTTCTACTGTTAAGAAGAATTTATTTTTTTACGGAAAAGCCATAAGAGTATGATGATACAAAGAATTACTTTTTTTAAGAACAGGTACTTTTTAAACAAGTGGTACTCTTTTTAGGAAAAGGTAATTTTTTAAGAAAATTTAGTTATTTTCAGAAAGGGTGCTTTTCTCAAGAAAACAAATGTATTATTTTAGTTTTAAGACAAGGTACTTTTAAGAAAAGGAATTTTGTAAGAAACGGGGTTTTTAAAGACATGGGATTTTTTTTAGAATTGGTCCTTATTTCAAGAATAGGTACAGTTTTAAGAGTAGGTATTTATCTCAAGAAAAGTTATTTTGTTTACTCTTTCAAAACAAGATAGTTTTGTAAGAAAAGGCAATTTATTGTAAGAAAATGTTCTTTTTTAAGAATAGGAAATTATTTAAAGAAAAACAAATTTTTTAAGAAAAAGTACTTTTATTCTATTTTTCGTTTTCTATTGGTCCTATTTGAATAGTTAGATTTTAATTTTTAAGTAATTAGTCTCGAGGGTGGGAGGGAGGGTTGGAGGGTGGCGGTCGCTGCGCTACTTTACTTACATGCTGTTTTGTACTCAAGTTTTTTCAATTCCTGATGATGTCTTTCGACGAAAGACGAAATTTTTAAAAATATATTAAAATATATACAACAAAATTTACCTCGAGCCTAATTATTTAAAAATGAATACATAATGAGTAATTTTTGTAAGAAAATTTTTTAAGCAAAGGTCTTTCTTTAACATAAGGTATTTTTTTACGAAAACGTAGTCGGTTTAGGAATATGAATAGGTTTTTTTTTTGAGAAAATTTACTTTTGTTAAGAAAAGGCCCTTATTTAAGAAAATGTTCTTTTTTTAAACTTCTTTCACTTTGGTTTTTCTAAATTTACTTTTTATTTAGTTTTAAAATTACAATATATAGTTAATATATGTTACAGGCTCCACCTAGAAAACTTCCCATTAAAGAAAGAAATTTCCCAACATATGTGAGACATCTAGTTAGTCTAGACACAAACCAAAGCAAAAGTAAACAATATTGTTAATAATAGTGAGCGTTAGCATAATTGAGTTAAAACAAATGTTGTTTAATTTTTTTCATTTAGCCCCCATCCCGCAACGCGCAATAATTAACTTCATTCCAATAAATTGTAAACTTAATAAACTATTTCACAAAACCTGGGTCAATCAGCCAAATGACTATATAACAGCGCAAAAGTCGGAAGATATACTTGTACACTGGGAACAATATCACGGGAATAGTGGTGAATTCAACAAAGTTATGCGGATAGGAAAATGGATCTTTTAGAAAGCATTTTGTGAAGAAGTTTTGTGAGCAAGTGCACTTCGAAACCGCAAGTGAAATCCGAAAGTGTAGAAGATGCAGCATGATAGTGCTGAGACTACTACTGGCAACTCACTTTCCGGCTGAAGGGACAAGACCTACTGTGGAACAATGGAAACAATCACTCAATGCTGGACATCTCATTGCTGGAATAACATTGTTGCAATAAAACAGTTTACAGCTTGATCATCTACCACCTACCAACTCACCACGAATGTTTGATGGTACTACGCGATCGCACCACTAACCACCCGTTTACATCGACAGAGTAATTATTCTAACAAGAGAGAGCCTTGGACTCATCTGACGTTTCCTTTCACAGTCTTCATGGTGCGGTGATAGAGAGATGTTTGACGAAATATGACTTACACCAGGTGGAATTACAAGAAATTCTGACTGTAATTTTTCATGTCGTTTTGGTCAAAAACTGTGAAATTTAAATGTGTGTACCCTCTTTTATTGACTGTTATTGTTAGCATACATTTCTGTTGTATTTAACACAATAATTTTAACACAAAAACGAAATGCCGTTATTTGTTATTTTGTTCGTTGTTTTGAGCCATTGCCTCTATCTGGTATTAGTAAAGCAATTCTTTGCAACAAAAGATTGTAGTAGAAAACACAATTATTCCATAGAGATATGGTCGTGGTCAGATCATTTTCAAATATGCAGAGGTGATAGATCTTTTGCGATTATGGAGGATATATGATGGACTAATTTGTACGATATCGTAGGATTTCTTACCGAAGTCGTACAAATTATGCATAATTTTAACCTTCCTGAGCATAACACTATTGTTCGAGGAGAAGAAGGACGATCACGGAAGGTGGGAGATTACGGAACAACCACAGTGATCATACTAGGGATAAAATCATCACCGATATCCATGCGGATATCAAGGTGATATTATCCCAAAGAGTACGATTGCTAACAGCAATGAAATGAGGTGATACACACGATCTTCAGCACTGTCAGACTGTTGATTGTGTGGATTCTGGACGTTTCAGAATCTTAAGAAGCAATATGGCAGGCCAACAGGGTAGGACTGGCTTTAACCAGCAGATAATTTTGATCAAAACTTAAACTTCAGTAGAGGACAAAAATAACCTAGCAAAGATGTGGAAAGTATTAGAAGGAACCAGTATTATAATATGGCAATAGCTGAGAATTAATCGATTTGGACAAACATGAATTTAGTCGATTTATGGATTACTCTGCGGGCACATCTACTTTAAATTGAGCGAGTTTGCAACATCCAATGAAGGACTTGTGAGGAGGATATCGAAACGTGACAAGAATTTGTATGCCTAGTGCTGCTTTTCTAAGATTGAAGCTCCAAAATTTCAGTTGGACCTTATAGGGTCTACGGATTGAAGAAAATGGAGGCAATTTGTACGCAATGCGAAGATCCCATGAACAAAAAGTGAAATACACAAATAAAGTTAATATACCGAATTACTAATGCCTCGACTTCTCTTTCTAAACCTAACCTAGACGATTCATGGGTATGTTAACTGTACCCTCGGGAAAAATAACCGAAATAAAAGTAATCGAATTTAGAGGTTGGCACTATCCCATTAGATATTATTACATTCGAATTAGAGGTTGCAGGAACCGCATTCGAAGTGGTCACAAACGCATTCGACGTTGTCGCAACCGCATTAGAGCTCCTCTCAACGTATTTGAGGTAGTTTAAACCGAATTTCAAATGTGGGGTATAATTTCAGTCGTGACAGTCTAAATTCGGTTGTGGCAATTGGTATTGATGAAAGACTTGAAGATGTTTCCTTAAAAAGTGAAGATAGTGTCTGAATTGTTATCTGTTGACCGTCTAACACTTGTAACCTACAGCCAATGGACACCGGGTGACAACTTGTGCGCCACCTTCTACTTGAATAATGATGATTATAGCAGAAAGAATTTCCGCTTTGAACAAAACGTCTTTGCATTATTTTCTGAATTAATTTCGCTATATTCTTCAACTTTTAATTGCTATAGTCTGTATTTTAAAACGGGTTTTAAATAATAGAATTTTGATTTATATATAACTAAAATTTTAATCAATTCTTAATAATCAAGTAAATCTTTTTTATGCCCCCAGAGTAGTGGACATTGATAGATTCGGGCCTGATACCCCTGCCCACCTGCCCACTTGATGCTTATAAAACACATTGACGATACCAAATACAAAAACGTTCACACTTTCTGCTGCCGACACAAAGAAATTCAGATGTTAACATTTCTACATATGTTAAGCTGATTGATATTTCTGCTGCTGCTGTTGTTGCTGCTCACGGTGCGGCAGAGGCGATTATAATAAAAAATTTCCATTTCTCCAATATGGACGAACATTAACGTTCTAGGTAGTACAGGAAAGACAAGGAGACCAAAACGAAAGAAAAATACTATGGGCTAGATTTTAAAGGCAAACAAATATTCAATACTCTTTTGAAGAAAATATAATTTTATTGATACAAATATGTTTTTCAGTTTCATTAAAATTTCCCAGCCGCACCGTGTGCTGCTGCTGTTCCCTGTTTCTGTTACGGCATGATTAGTTAAACTTGTCAGCTTTTGACAAGTGCTGTCATCTAAATTTCAAACTATACCAGATCGTTATTATTTTGTGTTGATACGAGTTTGTTGTTATTGCTTAGACTCTTAGATGAATTGGTTTTTGTGTTAAGTTAATTGGTTTGAAATATTTTTTTTTTTTGAATTTTTTAAATTTTATACTAAACGGTTTCCGCAAATCCGGATTAACACAAAAAATGCCGCACATCAATGGATGGAAGATGGGCAGAGTGAGAGCGAAATAGAGAGGAACAAATACTTGTTTCGTATTAGATTTGAATGTCATACTAAAAGCAGTTTTAGACTCGCCTAGTACCATCTGTCCGAGGTGTCATCGCTTTCATGTGAATGACACTAATTTATGCATTTAGTGTCAGCATTTTGGAGTCGATTTGTTTACCAGTTGTTTTCGAAAGTCTACTTTACCATTCCGAGTGTCTGCACTAGTTTGCATCATTTCAACGCCCATTGTTTTGGTGAAATGATTGCTCTACATTTGAAAATGTCAATGATCTTGGTATGGAATATATTTGTGTTTGTGGTTTCTAGCAGTCTTTTATGTGCAGATCGACTCAAATTTTAACCTACAATATAAATGCAAAATTGTTAACAGATTTGTTAGAACATACACAAGTTTCTATCACTTCACCAACTTCAGCCAAGTTCGTCAAATTACACTGAAAGATATAACTTTTCTATCCGATAAAAATAGGCTGGATGACTGAATTGCCTTAATACAAATAGATATTAACCTTCGCATTAGGTTGGAGAATAATTGAAATATGGAATATAATGGAAATCATGCACTTGTAATACATACATACATATACAGGGTGATTCAGGAAGTTCCGGACAAATTTCTCCAGCGTATTCCTTGGCTCATTGCATGAAGAAAAGTCCACTAGGACCATGTCCGAAAATGCAAGGGTGCGAAATTTCAAAATTTTCGGTTTGGTGGTCGGAGGGTAGTAGGGTAAAGTTGCTAACTTCTGAGCCAGTGGTCGAATTTTTTTTGGGCTTGTTGAAAAGGTATTTAAGAGGCCTTTCCGAATCAATAAAAAAAAGTAGAAAAAGTCAAATCACCGAGATACAGAGCTGTCGGAAAAAAAAGGAAAAACAATTCAAATAACCTCAGTTTGCTCAGCCAGATGGCAGGTAACTTATGTTTTTTTTTTCTGTTGAAAGATAGCCATATCTCGTACATATTTGTAACAAAACACTTTTTTTAATAAAAGGTGCTTTTTATAATGTACTTTCTTAAGCAAAGGTACTTCTTTAAGTTGAGGTATTTTTTAAGAAAATGTACCTTGTTTAAGAAGATGTATAGGTATTCTTTTAAAAAACTTTTGGTTTTTTTAAGAAAAGGCTCTTATTTAAAAACTTTTCTTTTTTTTAAACTTTGTTCACTTTGGCTTTCTAAATTTCCTTTTTATTGGGTTCAAAATTACAATATATACTAAATATTGATTACAGGCTCCATCTAGAAAACTTCCCATTAAACAAGAAATTTCCCAACATATGTGAGACATCTAGTTAGTCTAGACACAAACCAAAGCCAAAGTAATCAATATAGTTGATAATACTGGGTTGTAGCATAATACTGTTAAAACAACAGTTGTTTAATTTTTTTCATTTTGCCCTCATCCCACAACGTGCGATAAGCGACTTCATTCCAAAATTAAAAAAAAGGTAACGAGTATACGAAGGTCACACTGAAAATCCCAGTCATTTCGGGATGTGGAGGTGATTTTGCCGTAGGTTTGTGTCATTACACGCTTAAAAATATCGGCCTCAGCAACATATTGCAGGAAACATGTACATGTTTGCAAGCACTGTTTTCATGAATTGAAGATCAGTTGAATTTTTTGTCTTTGTTGTCTGTTTCGTATTTATTTTTAGCCGTTTTCAACAAAAAAACCCACATTTGGGGCTCAAAGACATATATTATAACCTATTTATCATTGTGTCCCAACCAGTAATAGCATGAATAGCAAACACAATGTGTTTGGGCACAAGTATAGTATACTTGCGACAAGCTACAGACACGTTATGCTTGCATCCAAAGAGCAAAAAATACAGATTTTTCAGCGTGTACCTGATCGGTTTTGTGTTGTTTGGCATTTCGGATAATGTTTGGCATAACTACTGTTGCTGGAGACGAAATTAGAATTTCTCGACACAAGTAATAGCATGAATAGCAAACACAATGTGTTTGGGCACAAGTATAGAATACTTGCGACAAGCTACAGACACGTTATGCTTGCATCCAAAGAGCAAAAAATACAAATTTTTCAGCGTGTACCTGATCGGTTTTGTGTTGTTTGGCATTTCGGATAATGTTTGGCATAACTACTGTTGCTGGAGACGAAATTAGAATTTCTCGACACAAGTGTGCGTACTGTTACGCAGAAGTTGCCGTGGTATTGAATCGTGGTGGTGATAATATTTGGGGCTTTATTCACCGCTATGAAAATGATCGTACGTTGTTCAAGATTCCAGCATAAAGACATCCACAAGGCTACTTGGATATCACCTGATAAAAGAACGAAGAACCAAATTGATCACGTGGTAATTGATGGAATGGAAATTAAACAGTGTAATGGGCGTACGCGTGATCAGAGGAGATAACATCGATTTTCATCACTACTTGTTAGCAGCGAAGTTTCGCACAAGATTAAGTAGAGCGCAAAGAAAGCTAGACATAGGAAAGCTGCAATTATTATTACCACCTCCTACTAAACGTATCTCTCGCAAATTTTGACATAGAATTCACTCCCTATCGATGACGATTCTGGAAGAGCAGAAGAAAGCAATTTCAAACTCTATAAAAACTGCCGCAACAACCGTACTTGGTTTTGAAAGCCGCTCCGCAACAAACAATCACACGATGAAGAGTGTTTCATTGCAAATCATGAAAAGAACGCTGCACGTATGGTAATGCTTCAGTCAATTGCAACGTGAGCTGTGACTGACCGCTATAGGGGAAATCGAAATGAGGTAAACCGTATTTTTAGGCGTAACAAACGGCAGTGGAAAAAGCGAGAGAGTGAGAAAAGTGAGACATACAGAAAGAAGAGCGAAACCCTAAAATTCTACCAAATATTTAAAAACGGAACTAATGGTCATGGTTCATGGCCCCCCTTCTTAAAGACAAGGGCCCATCGCAGACGAGCAGAGCATGTTGGGAATATGGAGAGATAATTTCCCCGCGCTACTGGTATCTGAGATATCGAATAACGAGGAGACAGACAATCGATTACAATTTGCACAATGACGTTGATTGCCCCCTCCTAACCAAAACGAGGTCCTACCCAAACAGTTATTGCCCGGATTAAGAACAACAAAGCCGCAGAAGCCGATGGATTACCGGCGGAGCTGTCTCAGGCTGGCGGCGATGAGCTGATAAGGTGCATGCATCAGCTCATTAGCAAAATTTGGTTTGATGAAAACATGCCCGACGATTGAAGTCTCAGCGTACTATGCCCATATTTAAACTAAAGTGGCCCGAGTCACTGCTCCAATTTCCGTAGAATAAGCCTTCCAACCACACAATATAAGGTTCTATCAAGTATAATGTGCGGAAGACTGAAACCAATTATTGCTGGCCGGATTGGACCATACCAGTGTGGCTTTAGGCCTTGAAAATCGACCACTGACCTGATTTTCACGCCACGCCAAATCTTAGAGAAGACCCACGAAAAATAACTCGACACCTATCATCTATTTGTAGATAATAAGGCGGCCTTCGATAGCCCGATACGGGGAAACTCTACTAACCAATGTCCAAGCTTGGTATTGATGCTAAACTCATACGTGATGCTAAACTCCACAGTGAAAGTTGGTACACGCTGAGAAAAAAACGGTCTCTGTAACATATTCTCCCAAAAATACTCTGCAGGAACCATATATATTTCTGGAACACATTCCAAGTCCTAAACTCACTTATATTTAAATGCAAATATTAATATGTTAACCTGAAAAGATGTGTACTTTCAAGTGGAGCCATTCGTGTATTTCCACCCAAACGAACGATTGGCGACTTAATGCATGAAACTAAAACGCAACAGATCAGTCAACATAAACACTAAATTCATTTAAAAACAAATTCTGCAATATTTATGAATCAGTGACTGAAAAATAGTGCAAAAATACAGTACACTGTAACAATACTAACTTAGGCTGAGAACACTCTTTATAGGTCCGCCCTTTAGTGTTTGCTCTCGACAGATTATATAGAGAAAAAAGAAGTAAACTGTGCACCAACCACAGCTGTATTTGTACCACAAACTAAGCAATATTTGGATGACAAACACATATATTATTGTGTCTCAAACATGTAATATTGAATAGCAAACACAATGTGTTTTGGACTCAATGTATTTGGGCATCCAAACAAGAAATAAGTATCGATTTTTCAGCGTATATGAATCTTACCAAACCTTTCAAAACTACGTGAGGCCTCAGGAAAGACGACACCCTATCGTTCCATCTCTGTAACATCTTAATGGGGATAATTATGAGAAAAGCTGCAGTCAATATGAATAAAACCATCAGCAGCAAAAGGCGCATACTGCTCGCGTTTGCTGATGCTATAGATATCATTGGGCGCACAATTAGAGAAGTTATCAAAAGGGGGTCCACCAGTATATGAGGACAAGACAAAATTAATAATTGCAACGAGCAGGGCCTCCACGCTATTAGGCCAAAGCGTGAACGTTTATAATCGTAATAATTTCGCGATGGTGGACGAATTTATATACCTCGGATCTGTCGTAAACAAGAACAACAACGTCAGCCTTGAGAACAAGCGGATTGTTCTTGCGGATAGATATTATTTTGGGCTAAGCAAGCACTTTAGAGATAAAGCCCACTCTGGAGTAACAAAAGACCAACCATACCAGACTCTCATACAGCCATTCTTGCTTCATAGCGCCGAATCCTGGGTCTTATCGCAAGCATACGAAATACCTGTAGGAGCCTTCGAGAGAAAAATACTCCATAAAATGTGTAGCCATATAGTGCACAACGGAGAAAATCCGTGACGCATGAACCATGAGCTGTATGAGGTACTCGTATATCCCAATATTGACATAGTTAAGTGGATCAAAATAACGCGATTGAGCTGGCTAGGCCGTGTCAGTAGAATGGATGAAGACAAACCAGCACGAAGAGTTTTCGAAACCAAACTCGAAGGATGACGAAAAATAGAAAAGACCATGTCTCCGATGGAGGCAACAGGTTGACGAATACCTACGGACACTTGGTATTGGCAACTGTAGAGATAACGCCAAAGATCGGACTGGTTAGCAAAATGAGTTATCTTCGTTTTGTAAGGTCCCTGGACCCCCGCTGTTGTTCGAGACTGGATAAGTAAGTACACGCTGAAAAATCTGTATTTTTTTTTTGTTTGTATGCAAATATAACGTTTTTGTAGCTTGTCGCAAATATGCGATACTTGTGCCCCACCACATTGTGTTTGCTATTCAATACAATATGTTTGAGACACAATGATTAATAGGATATAATATATGTTTTGGAGTCTTAAATGTGAATTTTTTGTTGAACCCCGCTATATAAGAATACGAGACAGACAACAAAGAAACAAAAAAGCAGCAGAGCTTCAATTCATGAAATCAGTGCTTGCAAACATGAATATGTTTCCTGCAATATATTGATGGGTCCGATATTTTTCAGAGTGTACAAATAGGCAATTTTGATCCTTCGCAAAAGAAGAACCACAAGGAATTGAGACCTTAATTTACATATCCTATAGTTCATAGGCACTAGCAGAATGAATGTGACAAATATCATTAAAATGAAAAGGTGGCAGGTAAAAATATATTGTTTCATCGATTCGATTTGGGTTTTACCCTTTAGGGGTTTTGAAACAATTTTTTTGAAGAAACCAATTGGAAATTTGTGCAAGAATTGCAGTATTAATACAATTTTTGGACTAAATGAAGTATTTGAAATAATGAAAATTCAAATACAATAGAAAATGTTAATTTCTATTGAGAAAAGCACCATTGAAATAAAGTTTAACCGTTTGAAATTCGAATTAGGCAAATTAAGTTATTATTAAAGTTAGAATTTTAATTTTAAAATAAGAAAATTCAAAATTTTAATTTAAAATAATTTAAATTTCAAATTAATTAAAAATTAACCGCCTTATTCATAAAAAGTTTTGCAAGGTTTGAGAGACGGTTTTTGTATGATAAATCATCTCTGAAACCTCTTCTAACTTTTTATGAATAAGGCCGTGAATTTGTATTTGAAATTGTAAAATGTAATGTATAATGCTCCATAGTTGTAGAAAATCAAATGGTCAGTATAAACACAATTTCTTTTTATGGATACCAATAATCAGTCACAGCATGGTATTACCTTTAACCAATGAATCCACATTATAGTTGACCTTCTTCTAATTGTTTAATCAAATTGTACCATTTAAGCTAAGTTACACCTTTGTGTCCAACGATGGCACCACTACAC
This sequence comes from Phaonia tiefii, assembly GCA_963931995.1. Lineage (NCBI taxonomy): Eukaryota > Metazoa > Arthropoda > Insecta > Diptera > Muscidae > Phaonia > Phaonia tiefii. Next base: position 274,258,334 of record OZ008368.1, read on the forward strand.
CGTAAATATAAGTGTAGGCTTAAACCATTAAATTATCATAAAAACGTTATATTTTAATATACCAACTAATATCTAAGACATGTCCCAAAATACTCGTAAAACTCCATATCTGTAGTTCCAGATCGCTCGTAAAATTTATTCACATATTGGTTTACAATACAAACAAAAATTAGACAAAATATAGCTAAATTTCTTAAAGGAAAAAGTGTGAATCAATTAGTTTTTTTTAAACAATAAACCTAACAAAGAACAAGTGTATAAATATCTAAAATGGTCGTAATTACTATTTTATGTCTTTAAAGATTCTTAAATTTTTATTACTTTAAACTGTAATTACATTGCTGGGAACATGGTGGAGTAACTGTGTTTTTGTAGTCTTTCTCTAAGTGTGTATTATCTAATTGTGGGATGAAAGTCACCATTGACGCCTCAAGTAAATGTGGAAAATGATGGTCATCTTTAGTCGCTATTTGTTGGTCATAAAATCCTTTATCCTCCACTAAGCCACAGTGTGTCACCAGGAGGTCTTACTTCGATAACAGTTTGCGTTAGCCTGCTCTTGATATGTTGATACATAAACTATTTGAGTCTTATCCCTAATTAAGCTAAAAAAATTAGAGCTAATGGACATTTAAGACTCCATACAAACCGACTCTTAACACTGTTCGTTAGCTTTAATTGCATATTTTTACACCATTTCCAATTGAAATTAAAAAAATAAATAAATTTAAATTATATGAAATTTAAAATACATGAATTTAAATTTGAAACTTCTATTTATAATTTAAAATACATCAAGTGATGTATTCCGGTTGGAACGATATTCCTTTCGCAACATATTATGTACTAGTCAGTTCAGAAAAAGTCAATATCTTTTGATCTAGTAAACATTTTTAAGTTCTGTGGAAAACCGATTGTAGGCAAGGAGCTAGGGACTATGATGATGTATCAACGTTCAAGTGGGGTATACTTCAGAAAAATTTTCAAAGGTGCCTAATTTTTAGCTTTTTTCGATTTCCAAGAAAACAAAAATGTGTTTTTTTTCTTTCTATGTTTTTTTTAACATATATTTTGACATAATTGTTTATAATGCGTATAATGTTCGCTATTTTCGAATGTTGAAAAACGTTGACCACTTTTTTCGAATGGCTTGAAGTTCAGATTTAGAGATATTGCACTGAAATTTCCTTTGTTATAAAGAGTGAGTACTTTTCTCTAATACAGCGGCTAAGTTTTGTTGATATGAATTACTGTTCGCTAGTACTAATTACATAAACAAAAACATAGTTTTGGAATAAAATTTTGAATTTGGACCAACACAACTTCTTTGCTTTACAAGCGTTCAATTAATATGATACACAGTTGGTAAGGCTGATCTGTTCCAGAATTTCGCAGGGTAACTTTTGCTGGCGCCCGAATGAACACAAAGAAGATAGTGCTAATTTGAAGAACAAATTCGAATTTTTTGGGAACTCAGCGTGAATAACAACAACTTTAAAACGTATATGCGCAGCTTAAAAGCCGACAAAATTCTCTTTCGAATATTGGTACTTTTTTTTAAACAATCGAACCTCATTTGCTTGAGTTATATCGGAAATATCCCTTGCAGCACAACATTTAGCATATAAATTGAATTCCTGTCGTTTAATTGCATACAGGTGGTACTGCAATTCATCAAATTGCAAACATTGACATTATTATAATGTTTTATACCTAAATACTAATAAACTTCGCCTAGATAACAGCAGTGGACCAATTGCAACCATAGATAACTGTTTTAACTTAAACAATTCTTGAAATAACTCCAAGTACGATAATCCAGCAGCATTTTATCAAAAAATTAAATATGTCATGTTGGGGTAACGCGGGGATTCGGGTTTCTTTTTATTATTAAATATCAATATATGAACTAACTAAAGGGTTTTTCAACAGAGACGTTACAAAAGTAAATCGATAGGGACAGCAAACGACGCCATATTTTTTCCCGCTCTTTTGACATTTCTCTTCAATAAGGTTTGCCATTTCATCATGGAAAGATATACGAGCCAACAACGAGTCGAAATTACTACCGAAATTTGGAGTCATTGGCATCAATTTTAAGAGCGCTACATCCAATTTATGGTCATCATAATCGTCCTACCTGATCAACAATTGAGCATCTAGTGGAAAAATTTGAATCCACAGGCACAGTACAAAATGTTCCCGTGCCAGTGAGACAAAGAGGTGCCCGTATTGTCGAGAATATTGCTGCCGCTGAGGCTTCAGTTCAAGAAAGCCCTAATGTGTCTCTCACACGTCGTTCTCAAGCGTTGGGCATCTCTGTGACGTCGTTGTGGCCAATTTTGCGAAAAGATCTTGGCCAATAAGAGCGCTACAAAAGATTTTTTTAAATAAAACAAAACCGGTTTTAAATACCAAAAAAAATTCTTTATTCCTGTGAAAGTACGTTCGATGCCATTATGTATGGAACTCGATTTCTTTTGCATGGCCACCACGGGCACGCTTGCAGAAGTCCAGACGCTGAACCCAATTTTCGACGGTTTTCAAGCATAAATCGGCCGATACTGCTGCAATTTCACGTTCGATATTCGTATGAAGTTCATCAATCGTCGCTGGCCTGTTGGCATAGACCATAGACTTGACGTAGCCCCAGAGGAAATAATCTAACGGCGTCAAATCGCACGACCGAGGCGGCCAATCGACTGGCCCATTTCGTGAGATAACACGTTCACCAAACTTGGTTTCCAATAAATTGATTGTGGCATTCGCTGTGTGGCTTGTGGCGCCGTCCTGTTGGAACCACATGTCCTCCAAGTTCATATTATCCAATTGGGGCCAAAAATATTCGGGTATCATTGAACGGTAGCGATTCGCATTCACAGTAATGTGCCGGTCTTGATCATCACGGAAGAAGTACGGCCCAGTGACGGCGCCGGCCCATAAACCGCACCAAACCGTAATTTTTTCGGGATGCAATGATGACTCATGGATTACACAGAAAAAAGCGAATGCTCAAATCAATTACGATATTTGTCAATTCAATTATTTTTATATTTGGATTTCCGCCAATGACGATTGGATTGGATACTGGAATTGTAAGATCGTAAATGAAAAGTTTTCAATTAAAGCAAATATTTATTTGAGCACAGATTTAATCAAAATTTCTTAATATTGTTGATTAAATTAGTAATTGAGTTAAGCATGACTTTAATCAATTTTTTATGGAAAATTTCAATTACGCGTGTAATCAAGTTGAGTGAGTGCTTAATCAAAATTACATAATGTTTTGATTACGCGCGTAATCAAGTTCAGTGAGCGTTTAATCGGAATTATATAATGTTTTGATTACTAGCGTACTCAACTTGAGTATTCTGGTAATCAAAAGTCGGTGTTCGCTTTCAATCGAAATCGGTAATTTTTAATGATTAACATTAACACCCAAAATAACAAAAACTAACATCTCATATTTTTTGAACATTTTATTTTTATAATTAATTTCAGTCTGATTAAATAATAATTAAGAAAATCTTTCTTTTTTCTTATGGTATGTCTTTTTTTCGCTTGAACATTTATTTGTAAATTCTCAAAGATGTGTTTTGATTTCGCAATAATTTTGTAGCACATGTGTTGTTGCTGTCATTGTGTTGACGAGTGCCGATTGCAATAACAAAACACCGTTTGTAACGGATTTTTGGTGATGCGCATCTTCCACTTGTTCTCCCTGACAACAACAAAAATTCGCCTTAAAAATCGAAAAAAAAACGTCAAATAACATATAAAGAATGTTGTAATTTCAAGTACACAAGTACTTGATTCCAGTGAAATTTTAATTGATCTTCTTCGCTTTATAAAATGTAAAATTGTTGAACCAAGTATTCAAATGATTGAGTCAAATAATGAAATAATTGAATTTTATCTCTGTTTTCAAGCAAATCAGTAATTGAAATTAATTCGGGAATATTTTTTTCTGTGTTACGTGTGGATTGCTGTCTGACCAGAAATTTCAGCCAGAAATGAGCCTCATCGCTGAAGATGATTTTCCGATGAAAATCCGAATCGTAGCGCTCTTAAAGTTGAGGCCACTGACTCCTAATTTCGGTAGTAAATTTTAATAATTTCGACTCGTTGTTGGCTCGTATATATTGCTGTCCCTATCGATTTACTTTTGTCGCGTCTCTGTTGAAAAACCCTTTACCATCATACTTATTTTCAAGCAGAGACTATTATTATACAACAACCACGTATGTGATACTAACGCTGTGTGTTGTTTGCATGTTTTCACTTTCATAGATTTCCCTACCCGTGCCTATAGATGTTAATGCATCAAAAACATTTCGTTTGTTTGGTCTCCTATCTCATGAACGATAACGTCGATTTTATATTTTAAGGCCTCAGTGAACTCGGGATTGTTTGCGTAACACTTATCTGTCACTTCGACGACTTAGAGGTAATAGGCCAATAGTTTTAGTTTGTGACCCAGCTGCGAAGCGGCCAATGGACTTCCAAGTTTCTGCTGATTAATCGGTTTTCGAACCGAGTGCTCCAAACATCGATTATAACGTTCGCCATGTGGCACGTTACGCCGCCGTCCTGTTGAGACCATACGAAGTCTATTTCATCCACTTGAACTTTTAAAAACAAAAAATTGCTGAGCACGGCACGGCAACGCTCGCCATTGACAGTAACGGGGGCTCCTAGCTCATTTTTTCCGAGCCCGAAAATGCGATAATCCTGTTTGTCAATGTAGTGTCCATGGAGAAACCATAATTTATGAAATAAATTGTGATAAAGGGAAAATTATGCAACTTCGTTTTCTTTTATCATTCCCATGACCTCAAGCCGGTACTAAAATTGAAAATCATAAGATGATTTTTCCGCAAAAAAAACGTATCTTCAAGCTATTCAGCGAAATGAAAATGCGTCGGGTGGCCACGAGGCTTACCGAGGTCTTTGTGGAAAATTCTGCACAAAGAAGTGAATTGTTCAATTGCGGCGAACACACATTTACGAGTTCTTTTGTCCAATAACGACCAGAGGTGACGAACTCGCTTCACAATTGATTTGAATTCCAATTTTGGAAAAAAGTTTCTAACATCTCCCAAGTTTCTTCAAGTGCAAAGCGATCCATTTCGTAAATTTCTAACCCTTAACTAAGAATATGTCAATTCATAAATACCTCATTGTCAATTGTATATGGCCCACCCATTATTCGATTTTTAAATTTCAATTGATGTCTTTTAGATTACAATTGATGTTTCAAAATTTCAATTCTAAATTTAAATATCAATTGATATGTTTTATATTTCACTTGCTGTGTTTTAAGTTTCAATTCATGTGTTCTAAATTGCAATTGATATCTTTTAAATATCATCTCATACCTTTAAATTGCAATTGATGTCATTTACATTTTATTTGATGTTTTTGAAATTTGAAATATATTTTTTAAATTTTAATTGATGTAGTATAAATTTCAAATACCACTTTTTTAGTTCAAATGATGTTTCTAAATTTCAATTGGAAATGATGTACAGTTTGAATATTCCTTAAAATACTATAAAAAAAAAACTATCTCAACTTCGTATTAAATAACTCAATCACATATCTCAATTTCGATAGAATTGTCAAAAGCAATTAATTTTTCCAATAACGAATTGAAAATTACAATTACAATCCCTCCATATTTTTCAATATTAATTGAATTATCTAGGCCGTTGGTGGTGTACTGGTTAGTTTGCGCGACCCTTGTACATGAGAACTTGGGTTCGATCCTTACTCTGATCAGTTTCTATTGCTTTCAACGGCAGTCACGTCGCTTAGAGACGGCTACAATATCCAGCAATTTCTCTAAATTAGTTAGTGTAAAACTAGGAAGCCTACAGTTCACTGATTGTCAGAAGCTCTACATTGTCCCTTGATGGGTAGCCTAACCGGCTGGCTGTGACCAAAAAGCGGAACACGCCGTTTAAAAAAATTTGGGTTTTTCTGGGTTTAAAGATAAAACTTAAGTTCAACGGGGATGATTTTTATTTATTCGGCCTTTTTACTTGTTCTTTTCTACTTTATTATTCGGGCTTAAGACCATTCTACATCTCTATTAATAGAAATATGTAGCTATATCGTAGTTAAAAAAAATTATATTACTCGATCTTTCAGTTGTTATGTTGGTCAATAACCGTTCGGCCCAAGATCAGAAACTATGAAAAAGTACTTTTCTATGGGAAAGTACACTTTAATAAAAAATAAATAAATGGTTTCCCATTACATCCCATGAAGGGATTGGGGAGAGCTTCTCACAATCAATGAGATGTGCGCTTTCTAGTTTTATACTCACTGATTGGGACCTACAGTTTTACACCGGTTCCGAACGGTATTTTAAGAAGCATTTTCATGGCTAAGTACTCGATAGTGTCGCCATCACTAAGCGAGGTGACCGTCGTCGAAAGAAATGTAAGGTGTTCAGAGCCGGGTTCGAACCCAGGATCTCATGTACAAGAGCCGCGCACACTAACCATTGCACCACCGACGGCCACTTTAATAGAGAATATTAAAAAAATATGTTAAAAACTAATTCTGAATATTATGAAAATAGCATTGAAAATCTCGGTATCAAATGAATAAATCAAAATCTAAATATTGTCTAGGGGTTTGTGTTCCTTCTTGGAGTTTCATGAGAGTTTCTAAATTTCTGAAAAATTAAAATTATAAATTATGAAGTTTGGAATTCTAGGATACTTTAATATTTCATTCAAAAGTTAGTATCTATCATCTGTTGATTACTTGAAATAAATTTGCGTTAACATTTGTTTTTTTGCTTCCTGGTCTGAATAAATAAATTATTAACTATAAACTCCAAAACTAAGTATTGAATTTTAAAGATTTCTGATCAAGTCATTTATTATTATATTATTTATACTTTTAATAACATTTCCAATGGAATATCACAAAAAAATCTTACACTTAATACAAATCCAGTTTGAGTTGCTTTCCTGAGTTTCTTTTTATTTGAATCACAACAACAAAGAAACAAATGTTGTCAACATCTTGAATAATAGAGAGATCTTGTGTTGATCTTTATATAAAACGTCGTCATCGAAGTTCAATGACCATCATTATTATTTCAGAGAATGAAATCTTCTACAATATTTTCTTAATTCTCCTCAATTAAATATACCCTTCATCTTAGAATTCCAAGAAAACTAAATCGTAGAATGACAATTTAAAGCCAGCACATCGATTAAAGAAACACTGTAATTAATTATACAATTGGGATATATGGTCAGCCTAAAGACAAAGGTTAAGAGAAAAATAACTTTATCTACAAATCCAAAGTGCACATATGTCTTATAAGGAAACTACAAATCGAATACAATGACAGGTAAATGCTCTCTTACATCTTTATTAACTGTTGGTAGGGGAAAGAGTAAATGATTTGTGTTTAACAGACATTTGGATGTGTATGTTAACGAAGATAACCCATCGGTCTTTTTAAACCCTTGTAAGAAGAAAGAAAATATATTTTATGGCGTAGTTTCATATCAACATATTAGATTGAATCTGTTAACTTAATATAATTCGAAAGATTGTTTTTGAGTTCTAATGCAGTTGTCTCTAATATTGAGTGCTGCAATTAAGTTTTCGAATCTAGATCAAATTTGATCAACTTCTTGTTAAGTCAGCTCAAAAATTATTTCCGTGGTGACAATTGAAATTTGGAATTCCATGACACTAGTCGCACAGCAGCACCAGCTGAACTTTGAAATTCAAAACATCTTGGCAGTTATGAAATGCATTGAATAGGACATGGACAATAACAACATGCAACGCCATTGTAGCAGCAAGATATCCATGTTGCATAAATTAAAATTCGCTAGAGCAGATTTGTAACATCAACACAAGCCATAACACTAATATTGCCCTACGATAGACGAATGTTTTCAATGCTTCAACGAATAGGTTACATATGGCAAGTCCAATATCTAGTAGGTATTCCATAAATATTTCACCAGAGTTTCTGTGGTATCAGTGCTATGCAATAACACTGTACAACACCCATTTTGGGGGTGGACGATTCCTGTGGCAGATAATCACACTAGGTGAGTATAGTCCAACCCCACAAATTTAGACCGCTGTGTAGCTACACTTTTTTTTATGGGCGTGGCAAGTTTGCATTTTTTTATCCGATACTGTCGGAGAAAAATTTAAAAATCAAGTAGAAATAATGAACTGAGCGAATTCTTGTGATAACATGCCTACAGCTAATTTGACAGAGATGCTCAAATGCTCTAGTTTAAAGTTTAAAGGGTCCTTTTCGTCCTTTGTTCAAAAAATGCCAAAAATTTACATTAAAACGGACAGCTACGGATCCAGAATGTTCCACGAATTTATTCTCTATCTTTATCTCCGGACGTGCTTTTTGTCCTTTTTTGGAACAAGATCAAGAAAACTGCACCAAAATAACCAGCAAAATATCCAAATGTTCTATCAATTTATTGTGGAATAGACTTTACTAGAGGATTTCGCAGACGAGAATCCTTCATCAAGAATTTGCATACGTCCTTTTAGTACTTTTTTAAAAATATAAAATTTGAAATCTTTGAGTTTGAAAAAAATTCAAACTTGCCACGCCCATAAAAAAAAATGTAGCTACACAGCGGTCTAAATATTTGGGGTTTGACCATACTCAACTAGTGGAATGAATCACTTGGCGAAGGAATCGTCGACCCCCACATCAAAAATTTAAATTTTGTTGCCTAGTGTAATGGATGGTGCGTGATTGTGACCGTGCCCAGAATCTGTAGCCCAGAAGAGTACTGATGGTGACTGGTCTCTTGCACCGGGCAGGTACTATTGGTTCCTTTTCATCACGAGGAATGTACGAGGTTGGATCCGTTCAGTTCCTCGCTGATCGCCACATTGTCCCTGTCCCTAAACGCCGCTAATAGACATATTTTCATATCGTTTCTAACCACAATGCAAGCCTTGAAAATGATTACGACATGGCTATTGTATGTCAACCCCTTCGTTCCACTAACCCTGCAATTAAAAACCCATAGCTCTTGGATTGGGACAATTTCCACCTCGCAGTTTGTTTAAAGAAGCAGATGCGACTTTACTATGATGACGGTTGATCTGAGTATAATATTGAGTATAATTAAATGTTCGATATTAGCCCTCCCAAAAGAGTCTCCCGTCAGTGGTGCAATGGTAGTGTGCGGTCTTGTGCATGAGAACGTGGGTTCGATTCCTACTCTGACCACCTTAAATTTCTTTCGACAGCAGTCACCTCGCTTAGTGACGGCAACAATATCGAGCATTTAGCCCTGAAAAAGCTTCTCACAATACCGTTCGGAAGCCGTGTAAAACTGTAGGTCCCAATCAGTGAGTGTAAAATTAGAACGCGCACAGAAGCTCGCCCGAATCCCTTCATGGGATGTAACAGGAAACCATTTATTTTTTTTAAAGAGTCTTCTCCCGTGTAATTATTAGCAGTGTCTGACAAGGAGTACCCCTCTTTCGAATCAGCGAAAGGCTTCAACAAGTGTCCGTATATGGGCAATCGTCGACATGTTATCCACTTCCTCGAGTTCTTGATTCCTTTTTCGCGAAACTTCATATCCATGTGGTAGCGACCGAGTATATGTACCAACTATCGTGGAATCAGCCTTTTATCTACCCCATACAAGGTCCACTCAGGCATAATGTGTAAAAGACTAAACCCGTTTGGTTCAGACCTAGTCGGACTTTATCCGTATGGCTTTAGGTATGGAATTCAAGTATCGACCAGATATTCATATTATGACAAACCCACGAAAATCAAATCTACAACTGCCACATATTTGTAGATTATAAGGCTGCCTTCGTTAGCACGATATGGGGAAAACTGTATCACGCTATGTCGGAGCTTAGTATTCCTGAAAAGCTGGCACGTCTTTTTAGAATAGCAATGACTGACGCGAAATCCTCAGTAGCGATTGGTAAATATCTCACTAAACCATTTAGTACGAGGCGAGGTCTCAAGCAGGGCGACAAGTTATCATGCGATCTCTTCAAGGTATTAATTGGGATTATCGTGGGAAAAGCTGTAGTCAACACAAGTAAATGTATGAGCAGCAATAGTCGAATGCTGCCCGCGTATGCTCATGATTTAGACTTCATAGGGTAAATTCTGCGAGAATATACTGCAGTATTTTCGAGAATTAGTAAGGAGTCAGCAAGACAAAAGTAATGGTTTCGACAAGCAGAACATCCACCCGTTTGCATGAAAGAATGAACGTTGACATCCGTTATAATTTCGAGGAAATGGACAAATTTATTTACCTCAGATCCTGAATAGAACATATAACGTCAGCCTGGAAATTAAACGGATAATAGTGCTGGCAAACAGGAGTTACTTCGGGCTAAGCAATCACTTCAGAGCTAAGACCCTGTGTCGAGAAACAGAGATCCAACTTTATCAGACTCTCTTATGGCGCAGAAACCTGGGTCATATCCCATGCTAATAAAACATCACTGATAGTATTTGAGAGATAAATGCTACGAAAAATATATGGTCCTATAATAGAAATGGGCGCGTATCGACTATAGATGAACAACGAACTTTGTAATTTGTATCCCGGCGTCAACGTAGTATCAAAAGATCCTAGGTTCGAACACTGCTCTGACCACCTTAAATTTCTTTCGGCGGCAGTCACCTCGCATAGTGACGGCGATACTACCGCGCATTTAGCCATGCAAAAGCTTCTCAAAATGCCGTTCGGAATCAGTGTAAAAACTGTAGGTCCCGATCAGTGAGTATTAAAAACTAGAAAGCTCACTGGTTGTGACAATTCCTTCATGGGATGTAATGGGAAACCATTTATGTACTAAGTAAGTAAGCAGGTAAGTAAGTGGCAGCGAGTCGTGTTTCAACATAAAGATCGCATGACACCATCTGCCTCTTCCAATCGACCAATTTCGCAATTGTTTGCAGTTTGGGATTATTATTTTTGAAAATTTACTCAACGCTCTACACCTCGGATGTATTGACTGGGTTCTAGGCATATATCTGGGCGTCTGGCCACAGTTCACCCACGTTTTCCAGAGCTGCAGGGTTATAATCGAGCAATCACTTAACTCAAAATTCTTCTACCAGCCTGCTTCGCGATATCTATCTCTTTTGGCCAGTCTTAGGACGGTCGGGAAATCTGCGCATAAATTCACATTCGGACAAAATCAATGGCGTATTATTCCATAAAAAATAGACATAAGTATAAGTATTCCATGGCTTATCAACGTGTATTTTGTATTTGTTTATATCAAAAATATCAAAACGAAAATGGCTGCTGCCGACATTTTCAAAACTAATAGCATCTTATGACTGGACAATATATTTGTGGCTGTCCTGAACTACCGAAACAACTTTCGTTTGTCGTCTGCCCTTGTTTGTCATCGTTTGGTTGCAAATATACCGTGTTTGTAGCATGTTGTAAATATTGTATACTTGTTTCCAAACACACTGTGTTTCCTATTCAATATCACATGTTGGAGACGCAATCATTAATGTGGTATAATGTATGTTTTTGTGGTCCAAATATGACTTTTGCTATAACACATTGGTTGGTTGGTTGGTTGGTTGAGAAGGCTGGAAGACAGCACGCTGTCTAGCACACTTAGGCTAAAGAAGCCTCCTCTATAGCAACTATTGACTAGTGGTCTAGCCATTTACCCTTTCAATAAATTTGTCTGTCAGACCTACAGGAGTATCCTGTAGGGTTACGGTGCTAACTAGATGTATTCCGAATATCCTACTTCTCAGTTCTGCCAGAGCAGGGCAATCCAAACGAAGGTGTTTCGTCGTTTCCTCGTCCTCTTCCATGCAGCATCTACAGAGAGTGGAGTGTCTATGTCCCAATCTTAGGGCGTGTGTTCCTACAACACAATGTCCCGTAAGTGTTCCTATAATTGTGGATAACCTGCCTCTCGGCAAGTTAAGTAGTTGCCTAGTCCTCTTCCTGTCCACCTGTGGCCAGAGGACCCTGGCTTGCTTGCAAGTTGCAATAAGTCTCCACTTGTCCTGATATGCAAACGGCAGGTAGAGATTGGCATACTGACACTTTCTTTTGCCGGAAGAACATGTGCCGTAGTGCCTTGTCTAGGTAATGCATCCGCTACGCAATTGCCTGGACTGTAGCTGTGTCCCGGTACCCAGATGAGCCTGATGTCGAAATACTTTGCCATCACCCTAAGTGATGAGTGGCATTTTTTCACCGTCACGGACGTACGAACAGGGCTTCCAGGGATTTTATTGCAGCCTGGCTGTCTGTGTAGATACATATGACAATACTGTGACACTACTTTTCAGTAGTTCAGAAACCTCCTGTATGGCTGTAATTTCCGCCTGATATACACTACAGTGATCCGGCAGCTTGAAGGAGATATTTACATTTAGGTCCGGTGAATGGACCCCATAGCCCACTTGTTCGTCCAACTTTGATCCATCCGTGAAAAATCTGATACTACTACAATCTCTCATTCTCACCAGGGATGTAGCGACTGCCGATTCGGCCATGATATCAGGAGTACAGATGTTCAGGATAGCACTAAGTTCAGTGCCTGACGTCATGCCCATTGCCCCACTAACGCTAATCAGTGGTCATCTTTGAATTTTCGTCAAGGAATTTTGAATATATTTCTTTTGGAGGGACCCTCACCAAACTACGGTGCCATAGAGAAGTATTGGTCTGACCATTGCCGTATAAATCCACATGGTGATCTTAGGAGACAGTCCCCAGCAATTTCCTATCGCCCCTTTACAGCAGTAAAGAGCAACAGACGCCTTTTTCACCCTCTCCTCCACATTCGGTTTCCAAGACAGTTTCCTGTCGAGAATTATTCCCAGATACTTGACCTTTTCCGTCAACTGTAATTGCACCCCATTAACTGGCGGCAGCTCAAATGCGGGTATTTCATATTTCCGAGAGAACAAGATAAGCTCAGGTTTAAGTGGGTTAAGTGATAGTCCGTTGTTAGCGGTCCAGTTCGAAATCATACTAAGTAGGCTGCTTGTACGAACGCTAAGTAAATTGAGATTTCCAGCCGTACAGATGATAGCAATATCATCGGCATAGGCAAAGACCTGGCGTTCGGCTGTGTCCAATTCAAGAAGTAGTTCATTGACAGAGTTAATAATAATAGTGGAGACAGAACTCCCCCCTGCGGTGTCCCCCTGTTAACGTTTCTAGCAATTGTAACACCACCCCATTCAGCTTTGACAGATCTATCCACCAGAAGTTTCCAAATTAGCTTCTTCACTAAGCTGGCGACTCCTAGATTCTGCAACGACCTAAGAATCGCCGAAGGTTGAATGTTATTGAAGGCTCTCGCGATGTCCAGGAAGGTCCCCAGAGCGGAGACCTTATTCTCAAGAGAGTTGTCTATTATGCTGACTGTAGAGCGGAGAGCCGTCTCAGTTGGCCTGCCTTTGATATAGGCATGCGGAGAACTCGATAGTAGATTCTGTGGAAGAATACTTCGAACGTGAATATCCAGTAACCTTTCAAATGTCTTAAGGACAAAGGATGATAGACTGATTGGTCTAAAGTCCTTTGGTTTGACATGAGAGCATTTGCCCGCTTTCGGGTCGAAAACCACTTTGATTTGCTTCCAAATGCTATGAATGACTCCTAGCATAAGGCATCCCCTGAAGATTGCCTCCACCCAAATACAAGATAGGTATAGTGCGTCCTGTCGTTGCGCGGGAATTATCCCGACAGGTCCGGCTGATTTATAGGGCTTAAAGCATCTAATTGCCCATATCAGAGTCTTTCTGCTGACTATTGAGCGAACTTTTTCTATGTTAGGTGAGTTTCCGCCTAACTCTTCTGGCTGATGACCAACATTCCTATCATCGTTGGGAAAGTGGGTATCCAGGAGAATTCCAAGAGACTCTTCAGCCGAATATGCTCACGTTCCATCGTCTTTCATTAAGAACACCGCACACGGTGGGTTCTTAGAGAGCACGCATCTTAAGCATGCAGTCTGGTTGGTTCCCTCAATGGATTCACAGAAGTTTCGCCAGGATTTCCGTTTGGCCTTCTTGATTTCACCTTTATATAGATTAAGACTAATCTTGTGCTATTTGTTGAAAACAAAAACGTGACAGACAAAAAAGCAGTAGATGTTCAGTTCATAAAAATAATGTTGTAAACATATGTGTGGTTCCTGCATACATATTGTTACAGGGACCATTTTTTAAACATGTATTTGCCAACTAGAGAAATTGCAGTATCTTTAACCAATGTTAGCTATTACTATGCCATCTACAAATATGTGCAGTCTTACTTTTTGAAAGTTTTCTCATTAATATCCTCATTAAGATGTTGAAGAGGTCACAGCAGCAGAATTTGGTTCGATAAAATTTTACACGAAAATCTAGTGTTTATCAGATCCGTTAAGGAATAGCACTCAAATTGGCGGCCTAACAATCAGAAAAATGGTGGGAAGTGTCAAAATGTTGGTTCAAAGTACATCTTATGTTCTAAACATTTTCTGTTAATTTCTGTCAAAAAATTAAACCTTTTGTTTGCCGTTTACTATAAAAATATAGTTTCTCGTTATTTTTTTTATGTAAAGTTTTCATTTCCTTTTTTAAATCTTTTACCCTAAGAAGTTGAAAAACTGCAGACATCAGATTGGTGGTTAAAAGTATAACGTGCCTAAATTGAGTTCTGATTGCAAAAAAGGGGAACACTTTCCCGGGATGAAGACAAAATGGTTTAAATACATCATTTCAAGAAAACTCTTTCCACTGCAAAGATATCGAAGACACTGCTCTTGTGCTTACGAAATAGCTGAGTTCCGTGAAAATCACTTGTTCCTCACAGACAAGAGGCGACTCTGTAGCATGCGCTCTTGGTTCCCATTCTTTCCTCTACTTCGCCATCATGTCAAAAGACAGACCATAATTATGTTGTTGTTAAATGGAAAAACGATACCAATCCAAACACACAAAGGAAAACCTGTCAGCCAAACACAACAACAGTTAGACTGCTATATCTTTACTGGGCCGAGTAGAGGTAAAGGGTCGATTATTTAAAATTTAAAGGAAAACGCTAAAACAACAATAACAACCCAGTGACAGATATAGAGAAAAATGACGGATGACTTTAGTTCGAAATGACACTTGTTATTATCGTTTTAAGGTTGTATACTACATTCATACATATTCGTTGTACAATTTGAGCCCATTTGGGTTTTGAGATTTTTGTGGTAACAACCTCATCATGTATCGGCCGTCAAGAAGATACATCATTTTAGTTTCACGTCGTAGTAATATCAGCAGCAACATTTACAAATCGAACGAGAAGAAAAAAACACAAAAGAGTTTTGTTTGCCTTCGGTTGCGGCGTTATTTTGACATTTGTAGAAGCCTAATGAATCAACACGCGCAGATGGGCTCATAGATGGCAGCAACAAAATCATCGGCCATTCGATGTAGACCACAACAATAAATGTCTGTCTAAATTGAAGGGGAAAAAACAAATGATTTGTCTGACGAAAGGGACTCAATTGACAGACAGCAATCACAACAATCAGCCATTCAGTCGCTCTGTCCGTCCGCTCATCCGTCACTCAGACAAACCATCTCAACAATTGTGTATTACAAAAGTGGAAAGTGAGCGTTTGACTAGTCACACACAATGTGGGACGGACATCAACACTTGACACAAAACGCTTAACACTTGACATTAGGCAAAGCGTGTTAAGCGCCACTGTAAGAAACGTGAACGTAAAAGCGGATTACACATGCGCTTTTACATACATATGTTTGGATATGGTACATACGAATTGAGTGTGTGTTGAGTTTTGAAATTGATATTGATATCGGCTTAAAGAATATATTTCCAGGGAGCTAATTTCTTGAAAATGTTTAACATGTTATAGCATACAAACTTAAATTTGGAATAGGCCACTGTGATTTCATTTAAACTGCGGTTGCAACAATCGAACTCAGGTTTTAATGACTGAATTTAGTCCCCTCCGCTGAAATTCGGTTGAAACCACCAAGTTTCATAATTGATCCGGTTGCGACAACTACATGTTCTATAACTTCGGTTGTAACAACTGAGTTTGGCATCAAATCGGTTGCAACCACCGAATTTGATATGAATTCGCTCGCATCAACCGATTTAGGTATTAAGTCGATTGCAACAACTGAATATAGCGTTAAATTGGTTGAAATAACTTTATTTATGGCTTAGATTAGGTGTTATATACTACCCTAGACTAGGTAATGTCGATGTTAGTTTTATATGCTAGCCTAGACTAGGTAAGGTCGATGCATGATCTTGCCAAGATCTTCATCAGCAGACGTTTTTGGTATGTTTTCGGTGAATTCATCAAAAATATATAACTAGAAACACTCATCAAATTAATGGGAATTCCTTTATACACATGTTTGAAGAATACCAAGCACTAACATTGGAACACTTTCCATGTAAATGGTATTTTTTTTAAACTTCTCTCACTTTGGCTTTTCTAAATTTACTTTTCATTGGGTTCAAAACTACTATATATGTATACTAAACATTGGTTACAGGCTCCACCTGGAAAACTTTCCATTAAACAAGAAATTTGCCAACATGTGTTAGTCTAGACACAAACTTAAACAAAAGTACCCAATATAGTTGATAATACTGGGTTGTAGCATAATAGTGTTAAAAAAAATTGTTTAATTTTTTTCAGTTAACCCCAATCCCGCAACGTGCGATAAGGAACTTCGTTTCAATAACACAACGGATTAAATTTTAATCAAAAAATGTTTGTATTCGAAAGATCAACACGAGGCATTAATAGGGGAAAACGATTTCGGCCATATGGGCACCGCTGCTGTTCATGACGAAGCGCGTACTAGACTTCGAATTTTGGGTAACTTTTTCGCGCCGTTTGTTACGAATAACACGAACAATTGTAGCCTTGAGGGCGTCAATTGTTGCTGGTTTATCAGCATAAATTTATTTAGCCTGAAAGGAAATAATCTCGAGGTGTCAAATCGCCCGACCTTGGAGGCCAAATTCGATGGTTGAGTTCGCTGTATGGCACATAGCGCCATTCTGTTGAACCCACGACTCGTCCGGATCAATGTCATTAAAATTTAAAAAAAAAAACATCATTGATCGTTAGCGGATGTCCATTGACCGTAACGCGAGCACGGGCTTCATTTTGGAAGAGGTAGGGTCCGGTGCCGACACCAGTATGTCAACCCAGTCGTATCCATGGCACAGCTGATCAACTATGTACTTGGAAATTGAATGTATATATCTGCAAACTATATTTGGGCATTGCCGTATAAAGGAATTTTTACACTACTAAAGGTGTTAGCTCTCCATAGTGTTACCATTGAATCTGAGTTTTCGTTTAAGAGACACTCCTATCCATCTTGCATTTCGTTTAGGAATGTTCCATTTCACCTATACTTAATGGCTCAACATGCGGAAACTTTCTAGTTCTGTGTAAACTGCACGAGCTGGCTTTACTCCGGAGTTACTGCTAACCCATTCTTCGTGGGCCATTTTGAGACTCTCATAATAAGGCCTAAATTACATCTCTGCATGTGAAGGTACATTTTCCCAGTACAAAGTCACGGTAGGCTGGGTTTGCCTCATGCCACCGTTATATGGGCAATGAGAATACTAAATGAGTATGAGAAACAGAAAACCTCCTATTTGGTGACGACCTCCGCAAAAATTGTAAGGACCACGATTTACAGATATGCATTTGAAATGTCAGAACACTATACAGCTTCGGTGTCACTATCCAACTGGCAAATGTCGCCGGGAATTATTAGACTGGCATTACTGCTATCCGGGACGTGGCTGTGCAAGGAAGAAGAACTATTACATATACTACAGCTGTCAGGTAATTGACCTACGCGTGATGCGAGAAGCTAATATCGATCCGAATCACGACGACGGTTCTCATCAAAGATAAGCAGACCGAAAGTTGTACGAAACCAGACATATTGAAAGCTGAACATCGGAAAACTGAAATAACCAGCGATAGTCACGGCCTATGCAGAGAAGCTCACTTAGATACTGGCGAAGAACGCACCCATTGAAAACTATTGCGGAGAATGTACTTGGTTATGAAACATCGCTTAACGACAAACCATGGTACAATGGAAAGTGTCGTATAGCAAGTGATGTAAACAATGATGCACATATGACAACGCTTCAGTCAGTTGCAACGTCAGAAAGGTATAAGGAGAAGAGGAACGAGGAAATTCGGTTTTTATAAAGAAAATCAGTTGAGGCGAAAGCACGAGAATCAGCAAATTCGAAGCCCGTGAATTATTCTGTACAAAGTATAAAGCCAAACCAAGCCGCCCTTTAGTAGAGATAAGGAGGGAAATCTTGTCACAGGTGTGCAGAGTATATTGGGAATATGGAGAGATTTCTCCTTCACATACAGGAGGGTGACTTCGACTGCCCCCTTCTGGCCAAAGCGAAATTACAACTGCAATTTCCCGGCTTAAGAACAACAAGGCCGCTGGTGCTGATGGAATACCGGCTGAGCTGTTTAAGGCTGGCGGCTATGAGTTGAAGACGTGCATGCACCAGGTTATATGCAAAATCTGGCTAGTCGAATGCATGCCCGACTACTGGAGTCTTAGCATGCCTTGTACAGCTTTCAAAAAGGCGACCAGAGTATATGTATGAACTATTGGGGAATGAGTCCTCGCATGAACTGTCGCATACAAGATCGTCTCGAGTATAATGTGGGAATGACTGAAGCCGTTTGTTACATATCTGATCGGACCTTATCAGTGTGGATTTATGCCTGGAATGTCAACTATCGACCAGATATTCATATAACTACAAATCCTGGAGAAACCCCATGAAAAACAAATCGACACCTACCACCTCGTTGTAGATTATAAGGCTACCTTCGATAGCCCGATATGGGGAAAATTGTACCACGCTATGTCGGAGCTTGGTATTCCTGATAAACTAGCACGCCTTGGTAGAATAACCCTATCATACTGTCTCTTTAACATTTTAGTTGAAATCAATATATTTGTTGAGAGAAAAGCAGTCAATACGAATAAAATTATCAGCCGCAGAAATCACATGCTGCTCGCGTATACTGATGATTTATACATCATTGGCCGAAACGTGCGAGAATTTACTGCAATATTTTCGTAAACTGAGAAGGAATCAGCAAGAGTGCGGTTAGCAGCTACCGAGGTTAAGCCAAATTATTTATTTTAGAAAAGCAGAATATTTCCCAATTAGATGAAAGGCTGTACGTGGATAATCGTTATAATTTCGAGGTAGTGACCGAATTGATTTACCTGGGATCTTCCCTGAACAGAAGCACTTCAGAGATAATACCCCTCTCGCGAGACACGAAGATCCAACTAGATCAGACCCTCGTACAACCTGTGTTGCTTTATGGAGCAGAATCCTGTGTGATGTCGCATACTGATTCAACATCTCTGGCAGCCATCTAGAGAAAAATGTCCTAAAAATAGATGGTCCAATAATAGGAAACGGCGAGCACCGAAGACGGATGACCCACGGCCTGTATAATCTGTATCCCAACATCGACGTACTTATGTGTACGTCTGCGAATACCTTCCGCCAGCGTAAACACGCTATACGCTGGCGAAAGGTATTCGAAGACGCACTCGAAGGCCATCAAAAAATATGAGGACCAAGACTTCGTTGGAATAACCAAGAAATGTTGCCAGTGAGAGCTTGGTGTTACCAACTGGATGAGAACATATGAAGATCGGCCCGGATTTAGAAACATGTTATCCTCGTATTGTAATGCTATTCACCCCTCTGGGTTTTTTGAGGATGCCTAAGTAAGTACGTAAGTAAGAGCCGAAAAATGGTTAAGTGTAAAAGGATCAAATAAGATGGGAAGCGAGCTGCAAATATCTACTTAGGTATAATTAGATCTAGTTAGGTATAGTTAATTAATCTTACGTGAGGTCCAAGTCTATATCTAGCTCCAGATATAGTATGTGCCGCAAGATATAACCTTATCACGTTCCAGATCTAATTCTATCTCACACTAGACGCAATTATGTATTACGCTAGATCCTATTATAGTTGGCCGGTACAAATTCTTGATTAGAATCTAATCGAATTTGATGCTGTTTGATTTAACCATTTTTCGAAAACTGTAAGTCTGTCAGTCTACACAAAAGCTAAGTTTACTTTTTAAAAACTTGTTCAGCGTATTTAGTTTCATATGAAAAAAATTTAAATAGGCTTTTCTTTAAATTGTAACGAAATATTTTCAAAAAGAAAGTATGTTTCTTATTTATAATATTTTCTACGAATTCCAAAAATATATCGCACTATTTCAAAAGTTATATTCATAGCTTTATTACTTTAAAAAAAATACCGAAAACTAGGGCATAAAACAAGAATGAACATCCTAAACAAATTATATTTTAGTAAAAGGTTAATAAAATGTTTCTTGCTATATAGCATCTGACATATTGTAGTTTTACTTTGGGGCTATTGACCATTTAACTGAATTAAGTTTTTCACTTAACGTTCACTTCATCAAACAAACAAATCTCAAAACTTTTACAATTATTTGAAAATTATGTAAATTACTTCGTCAAACAATGAATTTGAATATGAAATAATTTTCCTTAACTTTTTCTTTTCAGTTTTGTACACACATTAAATCATTTGTGTAATAAAATGCCAACTGGAACCGGCCAAGGGATCTTCACTCGTATTCTTCTTATGCAAACCTTTGTCTTAACAACCAAACAATTGTTGTTAATTTACCCAAAAATATTAAAATACCAAAAAAGTAAGAAACGTAGAAAAAAAGTGGCGATACTATTATAGTACGTACATATTTCATTTTATTAGTGTTACTTTTGTTTTGAGTTAATTAATTTTCTTTTTTTCCACACATTTTCCTTCAACTGTAGATGATCTATTACAAATTTCTCGCTCATCAAGCCAACGAAATGTAACAAAATTAGCATATTTTATTAAATTTAATGTATCACTTGGTTTCCACTAAAAGAAAACTACATACAACTCAACTCCTCTTCATAATTTCAGATATGTAAACAATGATAAGCGTTTTCTGGTCTTTCCATACATGTGAGAGAATTACCCGAAAACCCTGAGATATATGTTTGGTCTACATTTCACACACCACCGCACCAAACAAGCAACGATGTCTTTGGTAGCTGGTAACTGACCATGTCATAACTTAGTGTACTCGCAAGCGAAGGAAGATGGAAAAGTGCGTTAAAAGCCATCTGCAGCCGAGCGTAAGAATGACCGAAACCACCTACCTTTACACAACCCCATTGTGGACAAACAACCATCAGGGAAACATGGAACAGTGGTGTGCCGAGATATGAGTTTTGGTAGAAATATCATAATTGTTGTCAGAAAATATCACTGCTTTCAAAAATCGTCAAATGAAACGAAGGATAATTGGAATTCATAAAACATGAATCTAACAGGCAATTCCTGCAATTCAAACAAACGCTTCAGTTCATTTTGTCAATTTTGCAAAAACGTGATAATTTTTTCAGGCTCATATCTTGCAAACCGTTCAGAATTTTGAATTACTCTCTGACGGAAAGTTATAGCTCTTCCATAGAAAACAAAATTTGTGAACATATAGTATCAAAAAAATTCATCATCAAGTTTTAGAAAGTTGTTTACTGAGTTCTTAGGTACATTTTTGTAGTTGATTGTTTCCTTGAATTTTTAACGTTTTGCTACCTATGGACCTGACCTGGGGGGAAAAGGTAAACAAAAACGACAAGAGCTACAACTTTCCCTCAGAGAGTAAACCAAAATTCCGAACAGTTTGCAAGATATGAGCCTGACAAAATGATCACCTTTTTGGAAAAATGACACCGAGGCCCCAAATCTTTGGGGGCCCATAAAAACAGTGCATGACTTTGGGCAAAACTGGGTGACACGGGTCTTTTTTCTTTTTGATCTTTTATCACGTAGTGATGTCCGTATATGGTTATATTTCCATGACTTAAAAAATTACGCACAGTGTTATCTAAGCGACAAACAACTGATTTGGTTTTCTCTAAAATGCATCAGTACTGGAATTCTGTACCTTTGTAACGATAAATATACATATGTAGTTAAATTGTCAAAATTAATAAACTTTCAATACAACATTTTTGAATTTTGTCAGTTTAACTACCGATTTTCATCGCTGAAAAGTTACAGAATCAATAACGCGAGACTCATTTAAATTTTACACACAAATACAAAATTGTAATTCGAATTGAATTTATGATAACGCAGTGAGTACATTACACTAAAAGCAGAAATTTTATTGGTATCTGGTTTTTCAGTGTATAATTTGTATACCCTCACCCATAGGGAAGGGGGTACATATCATCTAATTCGGGAAAAAAATGTAACGCATAGAAGGAGTCATATTAGACCCTTAGTATATGTGCACGAAATTCGCTTTGGGTCTTTTTAAGACGATTGAGCCACGTCCGTCACTGTGTATGTTTGTTTGCGTCGCCGGCTGCTGAACACGATAACTGCCGTAAATCTTTACCGATCACAACGAAATTTTGTCAGTGGCTATTATATATTATTAACTTAGTTTAGGATTGCAAATGGGGGTTTTGGCCCCACCCCTTCTGTTGCCTCTCATACAAATCTACACATTTAGTACAAATCATATTTCTTTTAAAACTTTTTTCTGGTAGCTGTGATTAGCTTCAACTCAAACATTGGTTAATAACCTGTAAATGTCTACTTAACTAAAGAATATGGGCGAGGTAGCTACGCCCATTCTGGTACCAGCCATTCAAAAGCCTGGTGGTCGTCCGGCTTGTCAATACGAGAAGTTGCGTGAAACATTTCCGAACTTAATAAAATTAGGTATTAGGATTCATGTCATCAAACGCCAGTCACCGGTTAAGTCAATGGAGATTTTGCCACGCCCAATTTTGGTACCTCCCATACAAAATTTGTTCGGCGGGCTGGTTGTTCTGCAAGATAACTGCTGGCACCCAAAAACAAGATTTAATTTTCTCACTAAATTTAATAACGAATATTTTAACACGGTGAAAAAACGGTCCCTGTTACATTATTCAGGAACCATGTATATTTTTAGAACGTCCATATACTTGCGTCTAATCATTGTTTTCATGAATTGAAGATCTGCTGCTTTTTTGTTCCTTTGGTGTCTGTTACGTTTTTGTTTTCAGCAGTTTCACACACACATATATTCTAACATATTAATCATTGTGCCTGCAATATGTAATATTGAATAGCAACCACAATGTGTGTGGGACAAAATGTTTTTGGACACAAATGTACTATATTTGGGAAAGCTACGCCATATTTGTATCCAAATATCAACAAATGACCGATTTTTCAGCGTAATGCAACCTTCTTCTGAACACATTTCTTAAATTCGTAATATTCTTATGAATATTATTCATAATGTCTATTTAATTTACGACAAATTGCATACACTGAAATAAAATGCTGCATCAGATCTATTAATTCCTTCATCAATTTGATGAAACATTTCCTCATTTTCCAACCTACAATACATTCCATTGAATTGATCAACAATATTTTCATCCATATTTCATCAATAGTGTAAATTTGTCATAAATTTGATGTACGTTTCGCATCAAGTTGAAGTATATTTCACACCATTTTGATGTAAATTATTTATCAATTTGCGGTACACTTGTCGTCAATTAAATGTAAGATTGTCGTCAATTTGATGTAAGTTGTCATCAATTTGACGTAAATTGGTCATAATTTTGATGTAAGTTGTTATTGATGTTATTAATGTGTAATTCTTTGGTTTATTCTTCATTGTAAAAAATACACAAGAATAGGGTATTCAAATACATAGATATGCTTATAGTGTCCATTGAACTATTTTCTATCATGTAATTATTTTCAATATTTTCTACTAGCTTTTTTCTTTCTCTCTTTATTTTGTCAATACTACGTCCATATTTCGAACCGATCCCACTAATTATTTCTAAGTTCCTAAGATGAAGATTGATGTAAAAAGATCATCAATTCAATGTAAGCTGAAGAAGGTGAAGAATAGCACAATCTTCAAACTGAAGAACCTTTTGATTAATTTTCAATGAAGAACAATTAATGAACATTAGTCATCGATTTGATATAAAGATTTTTTTGTCAGTGTAGTATTAATGAAGTATGCTTCTTAAATATTACGAAGTCTAGATCTTTTATGACTGCTGCAGTTTGCAGATTCAAGTTACTGGACGTTTTGTCGCTGCCTGAGTGCTGTACGATTTCATCTTCTCCTAAATTTAGCATATTCTTTCATAGCACCAATCAATATTTTTACTTAAATTGAGCTAATGTACAGTTGCATTGCTGCAATATAAATGAATCCAATAAGATAACAAGTGTCGTCACAATAAAATATATATTACACTTCCAATATGAATATGTCTAATTGATGCAATGTATGTGATTCTCTGGTCCAATGTGTTTATTTGAAATTCGATAAGTTTCCATTTTATTCATTCAAGCTGAAGACCAATTTCCCAATTAATAGAGATATATATTTCCTAAAAAGAAGTTTTGCAAAATGCATCCTCACAATTCCTGGCAAACCGCTACAGCTACTTCAGGTCTAGCCACAAATTTTTAAATTTGGAATTTGGAAAATTCACCAAACTAAATGCAACCGAAAACTCAATTGCCAAGAGAATCCCTTACAATGCAAATGTTGGCAAAATATCGACTGCACAACAACACAAGAAGCATTCGCTAAACTTATATACATGTCCCGAATACCATCGGTTCTCTACAGACATGATTTTCATATACACAATTACACTTTGTAATTTTTTAAGTCATGGAAATATAACCATATACGGACACCACTACGTGATAAAAGACAAAAACAAAGACCCGTGTCTCCAAGTTTTGCCCAAAATCATGCACTTTTTTTTTTTGGGCCCCAAACATTTTGGGGCCTCGGTGTCATTTTTGCAAAATAAAGTGATCATTTTGTCAGGCTCATATCTTGCAAACCGTTTGGAATTTTGATTTACTCTTTGAGGGAAAGTTGTAGCCCTTATGATAGAGAACAAAAAATGGAAATATATAAAATAAAGCAAACTTCATCTTCAAGTTCAAAACAGCAAACAAATTTAAAAAAATTCGATTTTTTTTTAGCTTTTTCCCCCTGTTCAGGTTCCACGCATAGCAAATTCAAGGAAACAATCACCTACAAAAATGTACCTAGGATCTAAATAAGGATCTAGAACATATGAACTTCTTAGGAATGATTCTTAACACCGTTTAGGTAGCCGCAAAATTGAACAATTTTTTTTTTAAATTACCTAAACGCTACCTAAGCGCTACCTATCATTCTAAACAACCGCTGATGAAGGTATGTGGCTAAATCTGAAATAGCTATACGGTTTGCCAGGAATAATGAGGCATTTTGCAAAGCCTCTTTTGATCTGTTAATACAAATATTAAATGGGCTTGAGCTTGAATAGTTCTAAAAAAACATAGCGAATAAATAAAAATTATCCTAGTACATATATGTATTTCGAATCATTCTAAATTAACAAAATTCATTTGGAAATACATATTTAATATCGAAGAATTACACTCTTGTTTAATAGTTAATAATTTAATGAATCGCAAATACATTTTTTTGCGAGTAATTCTAATGTCAAACCACTGTGCATTGGATATCCACCCATAAACGCTACTCATCTAACCCGACATTTTGTCGATCCGTTATATAAAGTGCTTATCCGTCGATAAAGTGCTTATTTAGTGGCTGAAAATGTTTGCATATTCATTCTAATATCTACGGGAATCACCCAAAATGCGGGGGTGAAAATTTCACTACAGTTTGGGTGACTGACAAGTGTTTTCATCATTAGCCTTGTGTTGAGTTGGGCATTTTTTTTTGTGGATCTCTTGATTTTAAAGATTTCCTAAACATGTTGTTAAAAGAAAATTAGAACATTAACTTTATCTTTGTATCGACAGCCACTAAGGAAGCCCTTTAGATTCCTTTGTACAAGTGTTCCTTTATGGCTACGAGTTTGGTGCTATTAGGTTGTCAATGATTGAATTTAAGAAGATTACCTCGTAATCGTATAAAGATCAAAAGCCCATAAGGTATTATTTTGATTCTGGTCTCCCTGATACTTAAAAAGACTGAAATTCATTCGGGGACTAATTATATTGCATAAAAATTATTAAAACATAAAGTAAAACAAGGATCTTAGTTATGACAAACATATTGGAAGTTCAATAACGTACCCGATGGAAGCAGGAAAAGAGGACGACCAAGACTCCGCTGGAAAGACCAGGCAGAAGAATCCCTCCGTATCTTTGGTGTTACCAACTGGCGAGAAAAGGCGAAGGATAGAGCCAGTTGGAAGAATATGTTGAAATTTGTTTAACTTGTTTTTTAATTAATATGTGTAAGACGTCTGACATCATGAGGTTGTAAAATAGTCAATAAAAGTAAGACACATTAACATGAATTAAATCTACTACAGAACTGTCTCTAACGTCTCCTAGCGAAGAACCCCAAACAAAATATTTTGATATCGTGTGACTACACACTACATATCCGACAAATTTACCAGGCTTGGTGTTCACTTCAACATTCAAATCAGCAACACGACCACTTCCCCTTCGTAATCGATTGGAGAGACAGGCATTTAAATAAAGAGGTTTTCAAAATTTTTAACATTTGAATCCACAGGCACAGTACAACATGTTCCCGTGCCAGTGAGATAAAGAAGTGCCCGTAGTGTCGAGAATATTTCTGCCGCTGAGGCATCAGTTCAAGAAAGCCCAAATGTGCCTCTCACACATCGTTCTCAAGCGCTGGGCATCTCTGTGACGTCGTTGTGGCGAATTTTGCGAAAGATCTTGGCCTACATCCTTACAAGATCAAATTGACGCAAGAACTGAAGCCGCTTGACCACAATAAGCGTCGTATGTTCGTGAATTGGGCTGAGCAACAACTTGAAAATGATTCGGATTTTCATCGGAAAATCATTTTCAGCGATAAGGCTCATTTCTGGCTGAATCGCTACGTCAATAAGCAAAATATGCGTTATTGGTCAGACAGCAATCCACACGTAATCCATGAGTCATCATTGCATCCCGAAAAGATTACGGTTTGGTGCGGTTTATGGGCCGGCGGCGTCATTGGGCCGTACTTCTTCCGTGATGATCAAGACCGGCACATTACCGTGAATGCGAATCGCTACCGTTCAATGATAACCGAATATTTTTGGCCCCAATTGGATAATATGGACTTGGAGGACATGTGGTTCCAACAGGACGGCGCCACAAGCCACACAGCGAATACCACAATCAATTTATTGGAAACCAAGTTTGGTGAACGTGTTATCTCACGAAATGGCCCAGTCGATTGGCCGCCTCGGTCGTGCGATTTGACGCCGTTCGATTATTTCCTGTGGGGCTACGTCAGGTCTATGGTCTATGCCAACAAGCCAGCGACGATTGATGAACTTCGTACGAATATCGAACGTGAAATTGCAGCAGTATCGGCCGATTTACGCTTGAAAACCGTCGAAAATTGGGTTCAGTGTCTGGACTTCTGCAAGCGTGCACGTGGTGGCCATGCAAAAGAAATCGAGTTCGATACATAATGGCATCGAACGTACTTTCACAGGAATAAAGAATTTCATTGGTATCTCAAACCGGTTTTGTTTTATTTAAAAAAACTTTTGTAGCGCTCTTATTGAAAAACCCGTTACATAGAAAACTCTATCTCTCTAAGAGTTAAATGTCGCAAGATCATGGTTTCACGTAAATAGAAGAATTCCCAATAACCTTCAAATGGCAAACAGGACAGATTTGGTTTAAGAATATTAAAAATGCGAGTATTTACTAATTTTATTACGAAAGTTTACTTTATCCGAGGCCATGTAAGATATTTTGTTTGGACCAGTTTGAATTTTAAGTAACCAAATAACTTACCTCCTATTACCGGTTGCAACTGTATTGTGAGGAATATTAATAGACTAACCTGAAAGTAAACAAAAATAATTTTGATTATTATTCACGAAACACTATTGAAATCATATACTTATATTTGAAATATTTTAAAAAATAATAATTTAAAATCAAAACAACCCCAAAAGAGAATTTCGTTCCCAACAAACGAAATTTTTGACAAATGAACTTAGTATCGGAAATATATTTACGGCAATCGAAGTTTTATATTGGTGAGAAACAAAAAAAAGTGTCAGAAATCAGGTGCCGCTGAGTGGCGTAAATTAAAATCACTGTAGAGCCGTAAATTGTTTTTGTATTTGTGATTTTGCACCAATGATTAAATTGTTGCAATTTTTGTTTTTAATTTTGACCTACAGTCAGGGGATATGCGGACTTTGTAGGGATTGGAGAAGAAATATAGAGAGAATATAGCACTTGCCAACATCGTTAGTACTAGGTAATATACTCTCTGAAAGTTTATTCCACGTACGGACTATCCTAGTGAAAAAAGCTATCTGTCAAGTGACTGCAAATAGATTTTAACCTCTGGCCGACCTCATTGTACGATTAAATACCTCTAAATACAAAAATGAGGGCATGTATCTCAATGGAGTAATTTGCAAGGAAATATTGTTACAACGGTGATGCACATCATATATTTCAAGAAATTTCCATGGCGATAAATAAGTTTCTTGTCTACCCTGCTCATGGGGTTACGATACTAAAGCTGATCGACTATAAATTAGATGAGGGAATGAGCGACAGGCAAATTGTGGTAAAATTATGTTCGATTAATATTAATGGCTTAGAAATTATGTTTGATTAATAATAAGGGTTTTTAAATTATGTTTGATGCTAGTACCGTCATTTACAACTACAACTCTTTGAGATTCCAACCTCCTCTCTAGCATTCGGTAAAAAGTTGAACAGCTTTTGGAACGAAGTTATTTATCGTACGTTGCGGGATGGGGGCTAAATGAAAAAAATAAACAACTTTTTTTTACAGTATTATGCTACAACCCAGTATTATAAACTATTATTACTTTTGCTTTGGTTTGTGTCTAGACTAAGTTATGTTGGGAAATTTCTTGTTTAATGGAAAGTTTTCTAGGTGTAGCCTGTAACCAATGTTTAGCATATATTGTAGTTTTGAACCTAAAAAAAAGGAAATTTAGAAAAGCCAAAATGAACGAAGTTAAAAAAGTGACTTTTCTTAAAAAAAACTAAATTTTCTTACAAAAGTACCGTTTCTTAAAAAAGTAAATTTTCTAACAACAAATTGCCTTTTTTTAAAAATACCTTTTCCTTAAAGAGTATCTTTTTTGTGATATAAAATAACTTTTCTTTAGATAAGTACATACTCTTAAAAATTTACATATTCTGGAAAAAAAGGATCAATTCTAAAAAAAATCCTATTTCTTAAACAAAGGCTTTTCTTCAAAAAAATACATTCTCGTTAAAAAGAACTTTTCGAGAAAATATAATACATATTCTTACAAAAACTAGAATCCTAAAACTATACTTTTTTTTGAACAAAATACATTCTATAAAAAAAATTCTTAAAAAAAGTGTATCATTTTACAAAAAGTATATTTTCTTAAAGATCCATTTAAATTATCGCATTTTGCAACGGGCGCCCTAGGCGTGTTGGAACTAACTAGTATATGATATAAAGCGAAAAGAACTTCATTCCAACCGAGTGTCCTTGACACCTCATGTGATTTTTCACTATCTTACTAAATTTGTTTATGACAGCGTTCGTATTTCATGGGAAATATGATACCCTAGTTAACCCATTAACCATCGTCGTGGTGAATGGGTAACCATAGTTTACCCATTACCCATAGGTTATGTGAAAAATATTCGGTAGTTATCCACGATGATTGGGAATTAGGCATCACAGTTACCCATTACCTAAAAGGTATGGGGAAAATTATTAGAAGCTAGCCACGACGATGATACTCATCACGATTACCCATTACCCACTTTGTATGGGGAAAATAATGGGTGATTGCCCACGATGATTGGGAATCACCCATCTCGATTACCCGTTACCTACAGGATATGGGTAAGCAGTCTTTACACAGTGCCCACAGTGATGGGTAATGGCGTACCCAGGGTAACCTATCCGCATATTTTATAGAAAATGTGATAGATTTATAAAAAAAAAGTCTGTATCTCGAAAACGGAGTGTCCACTGGAAAAAAATAATCAATTTTTGAAGATTTCTATTGGGTGTTAATAAAGTGGTCCTACTTGTATTCCATATGACTATTTTCATTTCTAAATCGCTAAAACTAAACCTGTCTGAAATAAAAGCTCTCCATAATGTCTATATCTCGGAAACGGACCGTACAGTTGTAAACCGCAACTCAGTTTTGAGGAATATGGAAGAAGTTATTGTTAAAAAATTTCCAAAATAAGAATATTGCTAAAAAAAAAAAATAATATTAAAGAAATCAATCGGTTACAGCCTTCAACGGAGGTCAATTTTATTTCTCTGATTCTGCGCGATTCTGCGCGATTTTATTATTTTGGTTAAAACGATGACCCTGTTTTCGAGATATAGAAGTTTTTAGAAAAATTTTCATATTTATAATCAAGAATGGCGATAGGTTACCCTGGGAAACCTTTTACCCATCTCCGTGGGTAATGGGTAATTGTGAATTATGATTCCCTATTGTCTTGAGTACCTACCCAGTTTTTCCATACCCTGTGTGTAATGGGTAATCGTGATGAATGATTCTCTATTGTAGTGGGTAACTACCCCTTATTTTCCCATACCCAGTGGGTAATGGGCAAACGGTCGTTACTACTTCCCCACGGGGATGTGTATGAGTTACACATGGGTGGATAAATACAAACACTGGTCAATAACCCTGCTGTTACCAATTCGCATTATAGCTCTCTCTTCTACATGGTCTTAAAGCTCCAAAGTAGACTTAGGGACACCGGTATAAATATGTGGAATATATTCTTTATTTGGTCGAATCTAAGTGCGTGGTGGAGGTAATTAGAAGGTCAGATGGCGTGAAGATCCTTCTACACCGCATTACAAAGGCAAATAACTAAAAAGCTTGTTTCCACACAATAAATACGTATTTACTTCAGCGATTTGTTCCCGGAATAAGACTTGAACCCTAGCATCATGATCACGAGTCACGGCGTCTATCCCAAAAATATCACAGTCACATGCATTGCTAGGGAGTGTTAAGTCGGGCAGCTGTCCCACCCTAGAATTGAAAATGAATCAATTTTTATACCTTAATCTCGTCTGGGATAACAGGATGATATGACTTCCATGAAAAAGTGGAGTTTACTCCAAACCAGGTTTATAAGGGAAAGTTCAGCTGGAATCCTCTTACCAACCTTCTGAAATAAGACATGATTTCTCTATGAAATGCCCCACCTGGTAACACCAGTTGAGGGCAACCAACGGGACTCATTTAGTATCAGCTTGAATGTTGAGAAACCATTTCACCACCGATGGACAAGTGTGTATAAAAGAGAGAAAAAGAAACCATATACAACCCCTACTTGTTTTTGACTCTAGCAAACGTTATAAGGACCACGATTTACGAATATGCACTTGAAATGTTAGAACTTTATCCGTAGTAAATATCCAACTGTCAGATGTCCTCCAAAGTTATAAGGCTGACATTACCGCTATCCAGGAAATGCAATAGGCAGGTCATGGCTGCATCAGGAGAAGCAATTGCGACATACACTACAGTCGCCATGAGGAAAAACGGGAATTTGGTTGCGGATTTGCAGTAGGCAAAAGACTGCGACATCTAGTCTCTGGGTCCAATCCTGTGAGTGATTGACAGAATAGAAAGATGATGATGCCAAAGACATATTCTATGAGCGCCTAGAGGAAACGCATGACCGCTGCCCTGGCCATGACATTTAGATTGTACTAGGGGATTTTAATGCTAAAGTAGGCATGGCAACTTTGTTTCATCCAACTATTGGCAATTCCAGTCTACGTCCTGACAGCACCGACATCGGTAAAAGACTGATTCGGTAAAAAACAGGGTCGTTAGTGGTACAAGATTCCAGCATTAAGACATCCACTTGGGTGGGTATCCCCTGATAAAAGAACGAAAAACCAAATTGATCACGTGGTTATTGATGTTAGGCACTCATCCAGTGTAATGGACGTACGAGTGATAAGAGGTGCTAACATCGATTCTGACCACTCACTCTCAGCAAAAGTTCGCAACAGATTAAGTAGAGCGAAAATCGTACGAAACCAGACGGAGAGCAAGCTAGACATCGGCTAGAGGCAATAACCAGGGGTAGCCGCAGCCTACTTAAGGAGGCTCTCGCAACCTTTGGCACAGAACCCACCTCTTCTGATGACGATCCGGATGCGCATTGGAAACCCATTTCCGACTCTATAAAAACTGCCGCAACCACCTTACTTGGTTTGGAAAAACCGCTTCACAACAAACCAGGGTACAATGAAGTGAGTCGCATAGCAAATGATAAGAAAAACGCTGCACGTATGGCAATGCTTCACTCAATTGTACCGTTAGCTGCAACTGAGCGGTATAAGTAAAAAAGGAAGAAGGTAAACCGACTCTTTAGGGGTAAGAAACGGCAGAGGTTCAGGGTCCCCCTTTTTTTTAAAAACAAGGTCCGAAATTTCATCGCGGACGTGCGGAACATGTTGCGAATATGGAGAGATAATTTCTCCACGCAACTGGTACTGGTGATATCCAACGCCGGTGAGACAATCGATCACAATTTGGACGACGACGTCGATTGCCCGCCCCTTCTAACCAAGACGAGGGCAGACCAGCTATTGCCCGACTTAAAAACAACAAACCCGTAGGATGTGATGGATTACCGGCGGATCTGTTTACGGCTGGCGGCGATGAATTTGATTAAATGAATGCCTGCCCGGCGAATGAAGTCTCAGTTTACTATGCCCCATATTTAAAAAGAAATGTGCACGAGTCTCTGTGCTAACTACCGTGGAATAAGCTTTTTATCCATACCAAATAGTGTGCGAAAAACTAAAATCTTTTATGGCTGATCCGATTGGACCATACCAGTGTGGCTTTAGGTCTGGAAAATCGATAACTGACCAGCTTTTTTACGCAACGACAAATCCTGGAGAGTATCAGGCGGCCTTCGATAGCCCGATACGGAAGAAGCTCTACGAAGCAATGTCAGAACTTAGTATAGGGTAAATAGGTAGTGTGGCTAATGGGTTAATGATCGCTACCCATTCGCCACGGCAATAATAATTAGTTACCCTGAGTAATCCAGGGTAACCCATTACCCAGGGAATACGAACCCTGAGAAATTATCAAACTGTTTCTTATATTGATGACAGGTGTTGAAAGGGCTTTTATGGTTTATTCCAAACCCACTATAATTTTTCACCTTTTCACTTGTGTACTGCTGTATGTTTTGCAACTAACGTGGCTAAATCTTCATACATAAATAAATATTAAATACTTCTTATTCTTTAAACGAGCTAAAGATCTTTTATTTGTTTTGCTTATTTATCTCCAATATTTCGTCTCCACAGTGGGCGACTTCTTCAGGGAACAAATATTATGTTTTATGTTTTGTTCCATGAAGACCTCGCCCAATGTGGAGACGAAATATTGGAGATATATAAGCAAAACAAATAAAAGATCTTAAGCTCGTTTCAAGAATAAGAAGAATTTCAATTGAAGATCGTGAAAAACTTTATATATAAATATTAAATATATAATTTTATTTACAAACATGTAAATGACATGTGTCAGACAGTGGGCGTATATGTGACAAACTCGGAAATAAATCATACAATTTTATTTTGTTATATTTTTAAAAATAAAATTCTCTATGGCTCAAGGGAAATAATTCTGTTAAATAAATTGGCTTATAAATATATTTAGTTAAAAATAAATAATTTCTCGAGCACAGTGCACAGGAGATATATGACAGAAATTATATAACTACATCTTCATAAACAGCTGACAGATATGTATGGATTTGCTCAAGCAACATCAGACAGTGGTTCCTGTTGAGGGACACCGGACTCTACTTTAACGTAACCTAGCATAAGTTCCGTTAAATTTAGGACTTCAAAAGCTAAGTGTTGCAAGATCTACATATTATCCTCTAGGAACCTTTATCAAGATTAGACTGAATAATTTGTTTTTTGTTCTTTGCTGTTCTTCAATCATAATTCGATTCGATATCGCCCACTGTCTGTCGTCTACTCTAGCCATGATCTTAAGTTGTTTTCTAGGGTTTTGTTTTCCTTTCTTCACCTTCAGTTAAGTTTTCAATAGCAAACCGCATCGATTTCATTTAATAGTTTTGTCCCCGCTGCCACAAGACCCCATGAAAGAGTATTATTCAAATTTTCATAGAATGTTAGCGTAGTTTTCTTTCTGTTTCTTCTACTTGTAGTTTTTAAATCGAATTTAATTGTTTTGTCATAAAACAAACGACAATAACAACTATACCAGAAAACAAGGTTACATGTTAAGAAAGTGTCATCAGAAACGAACAACAACAACATCAAAAAACCCACGAGTCAGAGGAATTTATGAGCCATTAAATGGGCGATGAGTATGGTGGCTCTTATTGAACTTATATTTGCTTTAGTTTGATTTTTCACAAGCAATAGTTAGAATATTTCATTACAAATTCAATAGTTTCGATGACGATTTCACTTTCGGGCATTACTTTGATATCCTGCCTATCGTGCCTCTGCCTGACTGCCGGTCTGGTCTGCCTGCCTTTAAGTGCAAGACGTGAGTGAATGTCTGGGTTCTCATGACCCCGTCTTGTGCTGGCAAACCACACAAAAAGGACAAAGGACATTACTTTTATATGTACTATATAATATTGGGTATAGTTGTCGGTGATGTTTGAACAACTGAAACAAAACGGCACACCGAGAAAACTAAGCAAACGGAGAATGTCCTCTTTTGATAAAAAGGATGATTTCATTTGTACACATTTCCAATTTACTGTCATTGCTATGACTTTTGTTTGTCTTTCTGTTTGTCCGTCCATTTGTCCGTCACGTCGTGTAGTCTATACCTGCTAAATTAGAATTCTTCGTTCTACCCAAAATAAATGTTTAAATTTTTTCTGTATTTGAACTTCATTGCCACACACATTCTCTTCTCTAATGTACATTCATTCGTTTGGTTTTTATTTGACATTTAGTACTGATTATTTCATCGATGACCAGTAGTAAATGTTCACCTGCTACTTTATAATAAGAATGAACATGTGTATTTGACACAAGTGTCTGTGCATACATAACTGAAATGTTGTCATCAAACAGGTGAGTGACTGACGATGGTAGCATAGGAGAGTGGTACTTTATATTAAATACCATTTTATATAAAAGCAGACATTAGTCAAATTGTGTATTTAGTGAGACCAACATCAGGGAGTATCGAAATCAAAAAAACAATATCAACAATTTTGGCACGAGGGCATGATAAATGAATACTGTTGGACTCTTATGCCTGAAACAGATTCCAAATATCCCAATCGAATATTTATTGTCAAAAATATTAAAACGAAATTTTTACTTAATGTCTCAAAACCAATTAAAGTCTCTCTAAAACCAATCTTGACAAGCGCATTGAAGATTCGAATTCAGCGAGCTGGGAGTCGTCGAGAGGATTTAGCGCCGTATGGATGTGTCCCATGCAGTGAAAATTTTGCCACAGAAATGTTTACAGGACTTCGTGTTTGAAGGTGTTAGCACTTTTTTATAATTTTTTAATGTATTTTACTTTTTAAAAGTTGTACACATTTCAGGATTGCTTCGTCCTTGATAATTAAAAAGGTTCCTGCAAGAATTTCTCAGCATATGCAGGATCTTAGTCCATCGCGGAGGTTCTACTTTGTAGCAGCTGTTGGAATATGTAGAATCAGCTCATATGTTGAGGGTTGAAGTTAGAACTGCAACAAGGTTGTCAAATTCAACTGTATTAACTGGTTCAGAGGGAGAGGAATGTTTGTCGTGATAACATTCAGATTTTGTTTGAACTTGGTCCATGTTTTTTAAGAACATTCCTTGGAACTGACACAGTTTGGTTATTTTGGGAGAATTAATGCTCTCTTCATACTGTCCATCCTTTGAATGTAGTCTCAAAGATTTCTTGTATATCTGTAGTAATAAATGTGGGTTTATTGCCATTATCGAAAACAAAGGGTGTCCAAATAAAAATGCACGATTAAATTTAAAAATATGACGAACATTTTTTGACAGAGTGGTGATATTTTTACTGCACTGTTTTTTTTTTTTTTTTTTTTTTGCGAAGACCTACATTTAGAGGATGTCCCCTATAAATGCAGTGCATTGCATTGGACTTATGAAAATGGGATAGGAGTAGGGGGAAAGAGAGAGAAGTACTTGTTAATATTTGACTTAAACTTGCTGATGTTGTAAGAAGTGGGGAATACACTTGCCGGAAGCTTATTCCACATACGGACTGTTCGGCTGAAGAACGAATTGTTTCTGTAATGCGCAGTTCGATCCAACGGCCAGGAATCAGAAAAGGGATGAGTTCCACTTGAAAACCGGGTCGTATGGTTAAATACCCTAACTCCTGGAATGAGGCCATGTTACTCGGCGGAACACTTTCCATGGAAATACCTATAAAATACCGAGACACAGCTAATATTTCGTCGATGCTCCAATGAGGCAACAGTGATGGATACACTGCTGTCGCCTATCAGCTTCAACGCTCTCTTTTGCACGCGGTCTAGAAGCTACAAGGTGGACGCTGGGGCCCCAGCCCAAATATGAGAGTTGAATTCCATTTTCGGACGAATATACTTGGTGTAGATATTGAGGAGATCGGGTGGGGTGAAAAATCTTATACACCGCTTTAAAAAGCCCAGGAACTTGAATGCTTCTTTCGACACGTTGCAAATGTGCTTATTCCAACGAATGTCACATTGTATCTTCATGCCCACAACATAAAGAGCTTCCGATTCACCAACATCTAAACCACCCATTGAAATCATTGGCAGGGTCGAGTCACCAGTGTGCTTGTGCGATATTCTTCAACACTGTGTTTTGCGTGCATTAAATTCGACTCGGTTTTCTCAGCTCCACTCACTAATCAGATGCAAGTCATGATTAAGCCTGTCATTCATTGTTCGTCTCTTTCCTTGCACTACGTAAAGATTGGGTCGACGATCGCACGAATATGAGTGACATAAATTAATATCATCAGCGAAGGAATAAATGGGATTGGTAGTCCGATCCAGAGGGTCGTTGATGAAAATAAGAAAAAGCGAGGGAGAAAGCACAGAGCCTTGAGGTACTCCCGCATTAATTGTATACTCATCGGAAGAGATACCGTCTATTACAACTCGTATGGAACGGTCTCTGAGAAAACTCGAAATAAATCGAGAGAAGTTTCTACCTAAACCAAAAGCATTAACCTTTGATATGAGTGCCAAGTGCCAAACTCTATCAAATGCTTTAGAAATATCTAAGGCCACTATTTTGCGCTCACCCAGTCTATGCACGGACCGATTCCACTGCGCTATGAGGAACGCCATCAGGTCGCCAGTTGAACGGTTTCTGCGAAACCCACACTGACGATCACTGAGTAGACTGTTAACTTGCAGGTAACTCACCAAATGGTAATTTACCACGGTCTCCATCACCTTTGAGAGCGTAGAACATATCGCAATTGGCCCGTAGTTAGCGGCATTAGTAGCCTCTCCTTTTTTGGGGATCGGTTGGACATTTGCAACCTTCCAGCGAGTAGGGAAAATACCTGTACGGTATGACAGACTGAAAAGGTTGCGCAGTGGACGGGCAAGCGTCGAAGAACATTTGCTCAAAACTGGTGCCGGAATTCCATCCGGACCCGGAGAGTTTCCTACGTTCAGCTCCTTAAGCGCCTTTTTAACTCCTCGCGTACGAAGAAATATTTCAGGCCTGGAGCTAGATATATTTGCGATGACGGGGAGTGGTTGAGAGCTAATCGGCAGGGAGGAGTTTTCTGCAAATATTTCGGCAAAAAAGGTTAGCTTTATCAACCGGGTTAGTATAAATTATGTCATTTTTAATTAAGGTTGGGATAGATGAAGAACTTTTATTGTTCTTAATTCTCTGGACAAATGACCAAAAGCTCTTACTTCCCCTGGGAGAAGAAAGAACTTTGGCGCGAAGACGCTGTTATGCAGGAATTCTGCGCGTCGTAGTGCCTTGGCACAATTTGATCTAGCATATCAGTAGTTGGATTTTTATTCAATTTCCAATTACTGAAAGCTTCCTCTTTGGATCTGACAGCTTCTTTGCATGCCTGGTTAAACCAACATTTATCAGAAGGTTTAATCGAAATTTTCTTTGACGGAATGAATGTTTTCATTCCCGTTAAAATAATGTTTTCCACCATTTCTGCCGCAGCATTAACACCATCGTCTAGAAAATATAGTTTCCAGTTGAACTTCCTATAGAATTCGTTGAGCTCATCCCAACGAGCTTTTATATGGAACGCTTCATGGCCGGCGTTGAAGCGACGTGAAGATCAGAGTACGAAAAGGAAGCAGAAACAAGGCAGTGATCCGAATTACCAAGAGGTGCAAGGATGTCAGCTTCAAACTTGTCAGGGTGTGAAGTTAGAAAAAGGACAAGAGTGTGTGAAAATTACCATTCAACGCACGGGATGTGAGTTAGGGCATTTACCATTTGCACTAGGTGATTGTGTGCAGCGAAAAGCTCAACGTATTGACCCTCCGGAGTTGTACGGTTCGAATGGGTAAGCCAGGAATTATTGTGGATGTTAAAATCACCAGCAATGGCAATTTCACTAGCCGGACACTTCCCCAAAATTTTGGTAATTGAGTCAGAAAGGGCGTCGAAGCCATTAAGGGAAGCCTCCCATTCTTGGTTGGGGCTTCTATAAAGGAAGCCAAAATGCATCACGTGTTGATTAACCCGGAATTTAAGCCAAAGGCAGGTAAATTCAGGATCTGTAATGTCAAATTGTTGCATGAACTGAAACACAACATCGTCACGTACATATACCACAAGACCTCTGTGTGAGAAAAACTTGAATGAATGTGATAACCAGGAATGTGCAAATCTTGGGGGTCAGAATCTTCACAAACCTGGGTGTCAGAAAGAGCTAAAATATTTGGCCGATGAATTTGAACGTGAGCATATACTGCGAAAAAATTCGCCCTCAGCCCTCGTATGTTTAAAATGTGTAAAGGTAATTTACCCACCATCACAACATCAACAGGAAACAGTCAAACAAAACAAAAGCTGCCCTAACAAAGACGACAAAGATGTGGCTCTATCTCACAAATATGGCGTTGGACCTCTGCCTTGACGTCTGGAATTGTTTCTGGCTTATTCATATAGACATAGACCAGATATATTCAAACCCCTAACAAAATAAATCGCACGGCGTAAAATTGCTCGCGGCCAGTTGCGAAAGGAATTTTGGGAGATAATTTCAATTTGAATTTTAAGTTTTGCAGGAATACTAAGCCCAGACATTGCTTCGAAGAGTTTCTCCCGTATCGCGCTATCGAAGGCCGCCTTATAATGGACAAATAGATAATAGGATTTATATGGGTCTTTTCCAGAATTTGGCGTAACGTGAAAATCAGGTCAGTTGTCGATTTTCCAAGCCTGAAGCCTCACTGGTATTCACAGATAATTTGCTTTTAGTCTTTCGCATATTATACATGAGTGAACCTTTTATGCTATGGATAAAAGGCTTATACTACGGTAGTTGACACAGAGACTCGGGTTACCATTTTTCAAATATGGGACATAGTACACTGAGACTCCAATCGCCGGGCATGCATTCATCTAACCAAATTTTGCTAATGAGCTGATGCATACACCTTCTCAGTTTCTCGCCGCCAACCTTAAACAACTCCGCCGGTAATCTGTCGGCTCTTCCGGATTTGTTGTCCAAATTCTAATCTTCATTGGTTATCTCAGATACCAGTAGGGCGGAGGAATGACCTCTTCATATTCCCAACAGGCTCTGCACATCTGCGTTGAGATTTCCGTCCTTGTCTTTACAGAAGGCAGGCCCGGAACTATCTTCATTAGTTAGGTTCTTGATGTTTTGGTAGAATTTTCGGGCTTCGTTCTTACTTCAGTATATCGATATTTTCCCACTTTCGCGCTTTAGCCACTGCCGACGGGACGGTTTACCTCCTTTATCTTTTCCCTACACCGCTTAGTTGCAGCTCGGGTTACAATCAAGTGAAGCACTGTCATAGGTGCAGGGTTCCTTTCAGCATTTGCTATGCGACACTCTTTATCGTACCATGGTTTGTTGCGAAGCGGTTTTTCAAAAGCAAGTTCAGATATTGCGACACTTTTTCCAGAGTTGGAAATAGATTTGCACTGCGCTTCGGGATCGCCGTCGGGAGGGGGATGGTTCTGTGCCAAAAGCTGCAAGAGTTTGCTTGAGTAGGTTGTGGATACCTCTGGTAATTGCAGCTTTCCGATGTATGGCTTTCTCTGTGTCTGGTTTCGTACGATTTTCGCTCTACTTAGCCAGGTAGTAATCAGAATCGATGTTAGCTCCTCTGAGCACTCGTACGCCCATTATACTGGATGAGTGCCTTCCATTAATTGCCATCTGATCAATTTGGTACTTCGTTTTTTGATCAGCGGATACCCAAGTAGTAGTGTATTCT
The DNA here is from genome assembly GCA_963931995.1 of Phaonia tiefii. Taxonomy (NCBI): domain Eukaryota; kingdom Metazoa; phylum Arthropoda; class Insecta; order Diptera; family Muscidae; genus Phaonia; species Phaonia tiefii. The sequence goes on from OZ008368.1 coordinate 274,299,031, forward strand.
AAAAACCGGTTTTTCAAAAATGTCGGTTTTCGGTTTCTTCGAATATTCCGATTTTGGCGAAACGGGTTTTCGGTTAAACCGAGGTGTAGAAACCGGCTAATAACCGGTTTCGGTTTTATATGACAAAATGGACAACTATGCGTTTTATAAACGTCGTTTATTTTTAATTCGTCTCTTTGAATTTTGATATCGACTATCGAGTACATACACTGGACGGAAAAGCATCGTCAGAGGGATGAAAATGTTTATCACCCCAACAACTTTTGTCATCGAAAGTGAGCTAACGTACAGTTTCATTCCCGCTATTAAAATGTGTTCATCAACTGCAAACTGTTCGTTACTGTGGTGAAAGTATGGTTGTTGATGCAATGAATTTGCTTCATTATTGCAACGAAATTGTTTCGTTGCTGCAATGAGTTTTTTCCATTGCTGCAATAAATTTGTTTCATTTTTGCAATGTATACGTATCGTTCTTGCAATGAATTTATTTCATAGCTGCAATGAATTTGTTTCATTACTGCAATGATTTTGTTTCACTGCTGCAATGAATGTTTTGAAGTGTTTTAAATTATTTATTGACAATTGTACATAAATACACTGTTTGGATTACATTGCAGGTGTTTTGATATTGAAACACTCGTCTGCAAATGATTGTGGTAGTCGAGAGGTTGAGTGTTATTGTGACCGTCTTTTTCAGGTCCTGTACTTATCCTAAACTTAGATCTAAATCGTAGTTGGCAGTTATGACACCTAATGCCTTTGGTCAACCAATTTCAGCAAATTATCGGGGAAATAATTCGTTGGCAAAGCCTTTGTATCTGTCTTATGGGGCCGGTAATCGTAATGAGCTATGAAAAAGGCTTTATAGGTGTGTAATTCTGCGGTGTTATATCAGAATCGAAAAAAACCGGTTAACCAACTTGAAGTAATCGGTAAAACCGGTTCCCCGAAAATATCAATTTTTAGAAAACCGACATACGGTTAACCGACCGGAATTCGGTTAACCAGTTAACCGGTTTCGGATTTGAATACACTACCAAGTAGCCTTGTGGATGGATGACTTCATGCAGGAATCTTATACCACTAACGACCATGTTTTTGGGCGGCAAAGTCAGTCAGTTTCATACCGTTGTCGGAACTATCAGCATATAAACTGAAAATGTCAATAGTTGGATGAAACACAATTTCCCTGCCTACTTTAGCAATAAAATCTCCAAGTACATTCTTAATGTCATGGCCAGGGTAGCGGTCATACGTTTACCCTACACGCTGAAAAATCGGTCGTTTTTTTTTTGTTTTGATGCAAATATAACATGTGTTTGGAGCTTGTCGCAAATATAATATACTTCTGCCCAAACGCATTATGTTTGCTATTCAATATTACATGTTTGAGATACTATGATTAATATGTTAAAACATATGTGTTTGCGACTCAAATATGTCTGTGTTTGTGATGCAAATACAGCCGTGTTTGTTGCACTGTTTAAACTCTCCCGAGAGCAAGAGAATAAAAGAGGGGCTACGAGTGCGAATATCTTGTAAGTGTGCATCTATATTTTTACATTATTCTCTAAGTGAGTGATTCATAAATATTCCTGAATATTCGTGATGTATTGCGTTTTAATTTCATGTATTCAGTCGCCAATGGCTCATCGGACAGACGATATCAAAAGCGGATGATCAGCGAAAGAAGAATAGTTAATCGCTCGGACGGCTAAATGGTTTGTGATGTTGCTTTGGTTTAGTGTATGTGTTCCGCATATATTTATGTGTGCTACCAAAGTGAGAAACAATTTGGAGGAAAGAAACTGGAGAGAGCAACAATGTGAATCCCTTTTTCTGAACGAGCCTCTACTTGAAATATCGGGATGGCGGACCAAATGTGAAATATAATAAAAAAAACCACAGAAATTTATACACGCACGAACTATATTTGAATATAAGTATATTGTTCGTGCACCAACGCATAGTGATAACCAACACAAAGCTGAAACCTTCTGAAGACAAAAACGTTAAAGACAACAAGGAAACAAGAAACAACAGAGCCGCAGATTTAAAACAAAATAAATAATGCATTCAGTGCAAGTAAACATAAAAATCATTTAAATCTTAATTATTGTATATTAATTATTTATATAAGGAAATGTGGATATATATTGATAAACCCAATTATAATAAATAAAAAAATAGAGAATAATTCGTTTCTAGATATTATTATGTTTGGGAGAAAATACGCGAATGTTTCCACGTAAGTATAGGTAGATTTTGGGGGAAACACGCGAATGCTTCTACGTAAGTATGTGGATTATTGGTGTGGTATGCGTGTTTCCACGTAAAAGCATACATATTTGTCAGTAAACATGCTAATGTTTGTATTTAAATACACATGAGTATGGGACTTGCAAACATATAAATGGTTGAAGTGTGTTCCAAACATATACATGGTTCCTGCAGAATATGTTTGGGAGAATATGTTACAGAGGCCTTTTTTCAGCGTGTAGGCGCTTATAGAATATATCTTGCATCATCAGCTTTCTCTTCTGTCGGGACATGTACACTAGGGCTATAACCAATTTTTTGGCATAGTACCACGAGATGCGCCATGATGTTTTATTAATGAAAAGCATTATCTTGTATCATTTTAAGAAAAAAACTTCACCCACCAAACGCATTTTCTAAATCAATACAAAAAAAAATTAAAAAAAATTAAAATTTAAGTAATTTTATTTCATATCATAACGAGTTATTAACCTTCATATACATGGTTATATTAAAAATAAAACACAACAATATCATAGCATCCATTTAATTACTATTGTAGGATAAAAATTTTAAGTTTAAAGTACGTGTAGATTTGCAAAATGGGTATATATCCTGGACAATTTTTATTGCACGTTCTGCACAAATATTGCTCCTTTGCTGATTTTTGATGAAAGAATCATCTTGTACCCAATGTTTAAGAAAGCATTTCTTGGCGTTTTCGAATCTTGCTAATGATAGGTTTAAAAGCTGAAAATTATCTTCGTTGAATTGGTGATCTGAGAACCATATATCGTACCATTGACCGCAAATAAAATCACAAATTGGGTATAACTCAGACCGATATTTTGGTATTAGTATAAAAGCTAAAAGTGCAAGGATGGCCCTCGAATTCCATCGTGCATTGCTGATCGGCGGAATAGTTTTAAATTTTATAAATGGAAACTTTTGGTTTTTTTGAAAATATCTGAATGCATTTCCTAATTCAAACAGATACTGCATATCATCGCGCCACTTTATGTTTTTGGTGTCTATTTTTTCTTTATTTTGGGTATAGCTTATCTTGAGTTCGTTGTAATTGTTGATTAATTCTGGTACAAAATTGTAACATATTTCGGGAGATGACGTTTTTCCTCCGAGCAACTCATCCATAACGTGCCTTAATATTATATCTAAAATATGGTGTTGACAACCAACGTATTGCGGCGTATTCAATTTAATTGATTTAAAATAGTTTTGCAATTGAATAACTACTCCATTTTTATTCCCTGTGTTTACTGCTGTTGTATCGCAAATTATCATTTTTATGCATTCGTAAAGTTCGAACTTGTGGTGCAATGGCCGTCGGTGGTGCAATGGTTAGTGTGCGCGGCTCTTGTACATGAGATCCTGGGTTCGTACCCTGCTCTGACCACCTTCAAAAAAAAAAAAAAAAAGCTTCTCAAAATACCGTTCGGAATCGGTGTAAAACTGTAGGTCCCAATCACTGAGTGAAAACTGGAAAGCGCACAGCTCAGTGATTGTGAGAAGTTCTCTCCGGTCCCTTCATGGGATGTAATGGGAAACCATTCATTCATTTCAAAGTTCGAACTTACTAAGAATATCTTTTATTGCATGAGATATAGAATTCGCTTTTCCATCATCCAAAACCAGTACTCCAAAGTAGATTTCTTTACTTTCATTTTTTAAAACTATCACCTGAACTTCTTTACCATTTAATTTTTTGCCATCAAAGACACCAATTTTCTTCTTTTAACTGCTTTTTTAATAATTCTTCTTTTTGTTCAGCTGATTTCATAACTGCCTTATATATAGCTGGTTGCGAAGGTGTGGAGATTTTAATTCCAGATTGAGCCATTCCTCACAAATTTTTGCAACCTTTCTTGTACTTATATGAACTTTGTTCACAAGCTCCACAGCTGGAACTGTAGATTGTGGATTCCGTGTTAGTCGTGCTGGAGGTTTATAATTATCCGATTCTGATGAGGAAATGTTGTCTTCAAATGTATAACTTGATAATGATTCCAAATCTATTTCTTTTGATTGGAAATCTAGATCTTCAGATTTTAAATCTGCCACTTCGTTAGTTATATTAAAAATGTCTTCAAAATTAACACCACTTTTTTGCTTTCGTGAATATTTATGATAAAGTTGAATTAAGTTTTACACTTTTCTTTTCACTGATCTTTTAGTAAGTTTTGGAATACTCATCTTTCCCCATAATGTGTGTAATTCACCAGATATTGTAACATATCTTTTATTTTTACTTTTTACTGATTTTGCTAAAGCATTAAATCTTCCAATTATTATCTTTTGCCTAGGCATTTTGTTCAATTCGTATAATTGGGTCTCTATATTGGGAATCATTCGAGACATTGATAAACTGTTTTGGAATGTGATTAATTGTTTCTCCCAGATTTTGGAATTTTTTTGAACCACCATTACACTTTTCTTACAAGACATATTGAAATGCAATGAATCACGAAGCCAAATTATTAACAATAAAGGTGGCTATACTCGAAAACGCGTCGAAGAAGGTAAAATTTCCATTAAAACTAAAATAAGGTTTGACAAAATTGTTTTTTGTTTTCATATTCATATTCAAAAACTTCATCGCTGTTGGTGGGTGAACTTTCTTGACGCTAGCGAAAAAGTAAAAACGTATTTATTCATAGTTTTTAATGGCCTATTGGACTATAGTATGCCAATTTTGAAATTCGCAAAAATTGTTAAAAAGTTATAGCCCTAATGTACACAGATTAGGGAAATATAAAAATATTGCACTTTTATGCGGATTGTGGCTATATGTTCACTCATAGGATTGAACCTAGAGACTCGATGTCGCAGTATTTTGCCAACTACTAATCCGCAACCAAATTCATAATTTTTCTCATGATAACTTTAGTATATGTCGCAGTTTATTTTTCTTGTGCAGCCATCGCATTTCCTGGATAGCTCTAATGTCAGCTTTATAACTCTCGAGGACATCTACCAATTGAATACTTGCACTGGATCTATATAGAGTTCTTACATTCCAAGTGCATAGCCTTAAATCATGGTCTTCGTGTTTATGTTTTCTTTCTCGTTTCTGTATATTCATAGCAATAATATGACAAATTATTGACTTTTAGCCAATGAAAATCGATCCAGAATCATTGTGCGCCTGGCCCTACGGTTGAGACTAATAATTCGGCCTCGCTGAACTTAGGTCTTTGTAACATCAGGCATGCGAAACACTGCTTTTGTCATTTTCGCAAAAACAAAAAACTTTTTCGACTCAGTCTAGTACATACATGCTTTCAGGTATTAAGGTACTATATATAGGGCAAGTTAACTGTACTAAGTAACTAAAAAACGGGTAAATAACTGAATGTATGATAGATGTAACTATGTAAACATGACTTGAGTTCCATATATCATATGGACGTAAGGGAACACCAAGCAGTTAAACTGCTGACAGGCAATGACGTTGACATCATTAAGTGCCCACTTGAGTTTCAATAGAGGACTTGTGTTTTCCTATCATGCTAGAATTTATTTGTTATGTCCTTTATGAGCAAACATCACTCTGTACAACATCACCCTACTGTTGTGGTAGGGAATTAAATTAGTGTTGGTGAAGATAAATTAATTAATTAAAAATAATAAATAAATAAATTAATTAAATTGAACAAATAAATTAATTAGTTAATTTTAATAAATAAATTAATTAAATGTTATGAATTAATTTCATTAATTAATTTATATGATAATTTATTAGAAAGCATTTTTCTAGCACTCAAGTAATTTAGATCATAACATTCGACTTTTAAAATTGTAACCGTATCAAACCTATTTAAGGTTTAAAGTTAGTCACTGGATGTAAATTCCGTACAGAGAGTGTCTAACTATAAGGTTTTTTAAGCGCTTTATTAAAGAGTAGATTCATAACAGTTTCACATCTACTGTCTAACTCTAACATGAACGTGTCTGTTTTAAACAATATGCAACAGTGATAGTCCTGATCAAAGAGTATGGAATTTTAAATAGGGAAGAAAATTTACTCATGGAGTGGAAAGAAAACGAGTGAAGCGGCTCGCGGCTCTCTCTCTCTTACTCTCTTCGTCGAATATTTCAATACACGGGCCATAAAGCAACTATGGTATAGAGAAAAAAATTTACTCTTGGAGTGGAATGCCAACAAAGAAAATGAGTGAAGCGTGTCGTTTCTCTGCTCCCTCTATTCGTTGCATATTTCAAAACACGAGCAGTTCCCTGATGAAATTCCAACCATGTTTAAATAAAATTACATAAAGTGTGTAAAAATTATGAATTAATCAAGTTATGACGCGGTAAAGAAATGTGTTTGAGTGAATCGCGTCGAATTTTTTGGTTCTGTTCTACTGGGGTTGCCCAATTGCGCCGGTTTTTTCTTCTCTACTTGTACGGCCGTTTTGCATGAGCAGTTTTGAGATGATGTTGCAGTATCTAACTACAGAAATTCCAACCATTTTTAAAAAAAAACAAAAACGATGTACAAGAAGACACTGAAAATTTCTCTTCACTCCAATGCCAACAAACACAACGAGTGAAACCCTAGTCATTCTTTGTTCTCTCTCTTACTCTCTTCATTGAATATTTCAATACACGATCAGCTTTTTGATAGAGGTATTATATATAACTATACAAATTCCAACCATGCTGAAGTAAAATTACATAAACTTTGCAAAAAGTATGAAATAATTAAGTTATGACGCGTGAGAAAAATGCCTTTAAGTGAGTTTCTAGCACTTTTTGGGTATCTTTTACCAGTGTTGCCAAATTGCGCGCTTCTTCTGGTCGTCTAATTCTAAATCGTCTTTGAATAAAATTATATAAAGTTTGTAAAAAATATGAAATAATCAAGTTATGACGCGAGAGATAAATGCGTTTGAGTGAATCGAGTCGACTTTTTTGTTTCTCTTGTACGAAGGTTGCCAAATTGCGAAGATTTTTGGTTCTCTACCTGTACATCCACTTTGTCATGATTATTGTTATTCAAGCTCCGTATTCAGTTCTTGCAAAATTTTCGTAAGAAATCTTTCAATTTTAACCGAAAATTTCGTTGCAGAGAGTTACCACCTATATTTTATTTACCTTGCAAACATTTCGTTTAAAATTCCCCTACGCCCTCCATTTTATTTTTAGCGCATGTGGTGTTACTTGTAGGTGTCAGAGTTATCGAAATATCTAAATTCTGGTCCCAAACAATTACCAAACAATTGTTCTCGTACGGAATAACGTTGGTGTAACAACCCTGTAATTGATATTGTAACGAAATTTTCGCAAAAAGCTGAGTACGAATGGAATAAAAAGTGTGCGAAATTGTCGGTTCATGAAATTTTCGATATTTTTTAATACGCGTAGTTCTTATGGCATCCAAAATTTCATAAAAACTGTATACCGGGCTTAAAACTACAGCAGTTGGCCTTAAGTTCATCCTTCGCCTTGGAACCACTCATTGGAGACAGTTTAGTTGAAGTGTTGTGAATTAAAAGTCGTTAGTCTGACTATATAACCCAGAGATAACTATTCAGTATATATACATACCGTGTTTGGGCAATATCGACCGATCAAATTGTGTTTAGTAGTAACTTGGATCACTGAATCACAGTTGATCTATTCGGCAGTTAACAAATTTGATATCTAAAGAAGTTTCAGGTCTGGAGTGTATTATCGTAGTTTACATATAATCAAACTATTTGCGCGTTTGTTCAACTCTTTGAACTTAATCGCCAAAATGATTGGTTTCATACCTCTAAATTAACTTCATGTCTATTTGCGGATAAAAAAATCCAACGGACTAGAACTAGAATGTTTGTTAAACTTAGTCAGTCGTCAGTAAAGCTGTTATTCATAACAGTTTCATATCCAATGTCTAGCACTATTTTAAACATGTCTGTTTTAATCAAATGCAACCTCGATAGTCATGGTTGTTGTTATTAAAACTAAAACTGTTCGCCAAAAGTTCATAATTCATCGATATTATGAATTAAACCTCGCTAGTCAGAGGATATAACCGTAGGCTATCTATTCGTTACGATAAAACTGTGTGTAATTTTTTAAGTCATGGCAAAATAACCATATACGGACACCACTACGTGATAAAAGACTAAAAAAAAAGACCCGTGTTTCCCAATTTTTCCCAGTCATGCACTTTTTTTTTATGGGCCGCCAAAGATTTGGGGCCTCGGTATCATTTTCGTAAAAATGTGATCATTTTCTCAGGCTCATATCTTGCATACCGTTCAGAATTTCGATTTACTCTCTGAGGCAAAGTTGTAGCTCAAACTTTCACCGCTGAGCTCTCGTTGACGTCGCGCTGTGTAATGTCTCGATGCGAGCGTCGTGTCGCTTTTATATTGTGTGCTGCGTCCCTTGTTGCGTGTGCTGAGCTTACTGCATTGCCTGTGCTGCTGCTGTCGGTGCATGATCGCGTGATACCTAAGCGCTACCTAAACGGTGTTAACCCTTGGACAAACACATGGTTCTGGCCAGGCATATTTCATTTTTTGCTACCTATGGACCTGAACAGGAGAAAAAGGTAAAAAAAATTAAATTAAAAAATTTTCAAATTTTTCACTTTTGCGTGCTACCTAAACAGTGTTAAGAATCATCTCTAGGAAGTTTATATGTTCTAGAAATTTGTTTACTGAGATCTTAGGTAAATTTTTGTAGTTGATTGTTTCCTTGAATTTTGAACGGTTTGCTACCTATGGACCTGAACACGGGAAAAAAGGTAAAAAAAATCGAATTTTTTTAAGTTTTTTGCGATTTTGATCTGGAAGGTGAAGTTTTTTTGATTTTATATGTTCGAAATTTTTGTTCTTTAAGAGCTACAACTTTGCCTCAGAGAGTAAATCGAAATTCTGAACGGTTTGCAAGTTATGAGCCTGAGAAAATGATCACATTTTTACGAAAATGATACCGAGGCCCCAAATCTTTGGCGGCCCATAAAAAAAAAGTGGATGACTTTGGGAAAAATTGGGAGACACGGGTCTTTTTTTTTTTATCCTTTTATCACGTAGTGGTGTCCGTATATGGTTATTTTTTTCGTGTTGCACTGTGTAATCAAATTGCGGTTAATAGTAACTTGGATGAGAACGTGGGTTTCGATCCCTGCTCTAGCCATCTTACATTTCTTCCGACGACGGTCACCTCACTTAGTGACGGCGACACTATCGAGTAATTAAGTATGAAAAGCTTCTCAAAATACCAATCGGAACCGGTGTAGAGTGTAAAACTAAAAAAGCGTCCAGTGCACTGATTGCCCTTCAGCGGATGTAATCATTTATTTTATTTACTAACTTGGACCAATGAATCACAGTTGATCCAGTGAATCAGCCGCAAATAAACATGAAGTTAATTTAGAGGATCCCAGGTATGAATCCATTAATTTTGACAATTAAGCTCAAAGTGATGACTGAGGCAAGCATGTAAGCAGTTTAGATATGTATAAACTGGGATAATACAATCCACACCTGATACTTCTGCACAGATCAAATTTGTTAAACGCCTAATAGATCAACTGTGATTCATTGATCCAAGTTACTACTAAACGCAATTTGGTATCTTGTTTGGGGATTATTATCCTAGTTTACAAATAATTTAGCGACTTACACACTTGCCTCAGTCTGCTTTCTGAATATAATCGTCCAACTGAATGGTTTCATACCCAGTTTCCACCAACTGACTTCATCCCTATTCGCTGTTGACTATATGGGACAAGGAATCAAATGGATCTCCGCATGAGTCTCAGCCGAGTGTCTTCTTTGAATGTCTTTTTACGCTTAGCCACTCATTGGTAAAGAGTTGATTCATAACAGTTTCCGATCTGCTATCTAACTCTAATATTAACATGCCTGTTTTAGCCAAATGATACCGCGATATTCATGATAGCAGTTATTAAAACTACAGCTGTTCCCCAAAACTTCATTAGTTGCTTCGTAGACATTGCTTGGGCACAGTTTAGCTTAAGTGTTATGAGTTGGATATCGTTGGCAGACGATTGTCGCTGGCTAACTTTTCGTTATGATTTGGGGGGATAAGAGAATATCGTCGGACTAATCTGTGGTTAATAGTAACTTATATCAAACAATCACAGATAAGCCAGTAGGCTTTTACTAACTTTGATCAGTACAAAGTATTCGGTCTAGAGTGCATTATCCTAGATTATACAAATTTCACTTCTCATTCGCTTGCCTCAGCAATCTATCTGAACATAATCATCCAAATGATTGGTTTAATTTGACTTCAGCACCCCGCTGCTGACTGTAGAGTATACGAAATCAAATGGATCTCCGCATGATTCTCAGCCGAGTGTCTTACATTGAGGATTTAGTAAACTTAGTCAATCTTTAGTACAGAGTTGATCCATAACAATTTCTATATACTTTCCAACTCTAATTTGAACATGTCTGTTTTAGCCAAATGCAACCCTGAAGGTTGTGGTTTTTGTTCTTATCAAAACTACATCTGTTCCTCAAAGTTCATTGTTCTCCTCGTAGCCATTGGCTGGCATAGTTTAGTTTACGGGGGGCGGGTAAAGTTTTCGTTATTAATACTGGGATTAGGGAATATCTTTTATTCCCCTACTTTCACTGTTACCTTAATCACCTCTGAACATAATCGTACAAATGAATGGTTTCAGACCTAGGATCCTCTAAATTGATTTCATTCTTAGTCGCTGCTAACTACCGGGTATAAGAAATCATATGGTTCTCAGCCAAGTGTCTAGCTATAATATTTTCTAGGTTTAGTCACTCGTCGGTAAAGTGTTGATTCATGACATTTTCATATCCATTGTCAAACCCAAATTACTTTAACTTTGTCACTCTTTAGTACAGAGTTGATTCATAACAATTTCTATCTACTTTCCAACTCTAATTTGAACATATCTGTGTTAGCCAAATGCAACCTTGAAGGTTGTGGTTTTTGTTATTAAAAATACAGCTGTTACTCAGAGGTTTATCAATCGTTTTGTAGCGAGTCGTTGGGTACAGTCTAGTGGTATGAATCGGAATTAGTCAGACGTTGTAGCCGGTGTCTCAAATTTCATTATAAGAACGGGAAATATCTTCCAACCAGACTGGGACTAATATTATCTTGGATCAGTGAATCACAGTTCAGCTAGTGGGTCTTTAATATATTTGATATGTACAACATATAAGGTTTGGAGTGCATTATTCTAGTTTAGAATTAATTCCAATACTCAATGATCTCTCTGAACATAATCGTCCTAATGAAGGGTTTCATACCCAGTATCCTATAAATTGACTTCAACCCTATTTGTTGCTGACAATAAGGTACAAAAAATCAAATGGACCTCCACCTGGTTCTCAGCCAAGTGTCTAACTATAATGTTTTTTAAGCTTAGTCGGAGTAGCGAGTAGTGCCGGAAATTGGGACCACAGTGGTCTTCGTATTTTTTTTCCTAAAAGCGTAAGTCGTTTATCCTTTTCAGCACAGAGTTCATCGTTCGCTTTTAAGGCATGGGTTGGGCACAGTTTAGTTGAAGTGGTATAAATTGGAAATCGTTGGCAGATGATTGCCGGTGGCCAACTTTTTGATATGAATAGGGGGGATTAGAGAATTTCGTTGAACCAAACTACAGTTAATAGTAACTTGGATCAATGAATCATAGTTGAACCAGTGGGCCTGTAATAGTTTCGGTTTGGCTAAATATTAGGGCTGAAAAGTCGTAACCTAGTTTACATTTATTTACGCTACTCACATGCATCTCTCTAAATATGATCTCCAAATGAGAGGTTTTATTCCTGTTATCCTCTAAATTCACTTTATCCCTCTTAGCTGCTGATTGTAGGGTATAATAAATCAAATGGACCTCCCCGCATAGTTCACAGCTAAGTAGATGTATGTGTAAACATCCTTGCATGGCCATTGAACATTTTTATTTACACTGTAGCGAGAGGACATCATGTCCTTTCTGCAAGGCTTCTTTACCTCGCTCTTAACATAGATTGGCATTATATTTCTAGCTTAATATTTGTTAGCTCCGAAAAAAACAACAACAAGGAAGCGACCAAACAAACAGTTTGAAAAGCCAACCAATAATAAAGGGCGTATGATATAATGTATGGGCAGTAGCTGCGAAACTCTCCTTATGTGAAAATAAAAATCACAGGAAATCAAGTATGCAATTTTAGTCATCCATTCAACTCATGGGATGACCCCAATCTCTTACCACTTGACTTAACGTATTGGACACTTGTAGGCAGGTGTTGGTATGTCTGTATGTAGGTCCTTTTGTTTGCATCCTGTATCCTGGCGGTACAAGGATTTAATTTAATTTCATTGTACATTCTTAGTGTCTCTTCGTTTGTATGTTTTTTCTGTGTTTGTCTTTTGGTCATTTCCTTATTTGTTTAGTGGAAATTGAATATTTTTTTTCGTTTGCAGCTTTGCCTTTTCAGACTCTACTTCTCTCAGTTGTTTTGATAGTGTAAATAGATTTGAGGCAAATGCAAATGCGAATGCAAGTGTCCTTTAAATGGTCTTGAGAAACGTAAATAGAAATTTTATGAAGATAATTGAATTTATAATAAAGTTCTGTTTAACAAATAGTGGACAAATGATTCGAAAACTGCTGGCGACTTTCAGAACGAAGTGTTTTGAATAAACACAGTTTTTGTTGTCGGAGAAAGATTGCAGTTTGCGTATTACTGGCAAATGTAGTATAAAATTTCCGACACATTTTTCGAAGTCAAAGTCCAAACATTGTTTTCAAATTTCATCCCATAGTAGTAGCAATTTATAAAATAAACTATTTTTTAAAAGATGATCCTTTTTGTAAATTTAACTCTGACTACTTTACATTTGCTACGTGTAAAAAATGCACCGCCCCTTCATCACTTACCCCAAATACATATGTACATTGTGCATATTGGCGTCTCTTAAAGTGCATCTTCAAAGGATGCGCTTTATTGACTTCTCGGGCGGTTTGTGTTGTTTCTTGCACCTTTTCACGTAATTTTTAAATTAAGAGATTTTCAACGAAATCTCTGAGATTAGGCTCATGCGGTAAGAGTACAAGTATTATTTTTGGTCCTATTATCGCCACACGATACAAAAGATTAATGAAATGCTGTCAAAATTTTGATTTGCCTTCTTTTTGGCGGCAAAGTTAAATATCAAAATGATGAATTCTCAATAATTCGCCAAAAAGATAAACAACCTATATCAAGTTGGTACGAATTTGGCTATAAGAAGCAGTCGACAAAGTGGAAGAGGAAAGAGTTATTGGAAATATGTTTACCGGAGTCAGGAATAATGTATGGGAAAAATAACTAATAATTTACCAAGGAATATTTAGAAGCATATCAATATGATATGGACAAAACTGTTCAGGCGCCAATCGAAATATTTATCGAAATAAGTGAGCGGGTCTAAATGACACGAACCAACTTATTTATGCAGTGCTTCATATTAAAAAATATACACAGACAGAAATCACATGATGTGATTGGAACGAAGTCCTGTAGCTATATATTATGTAGTAGTTAGTTCCAACACGTCTAAGGGGCCCGTTGGAAAATACGATAATTTAAATGGATCTTTATGAAAAGATACTCTTTGTAAAATGGTAAACTTTTTTTTGATAAAAAAAATTTTTTTTTTAAAATGTATTTTTTTTTAGAAGTACATTTTTAGGTCCTTTTTGTAAGAATACACTCTGGAAAAAAGATTAGTTGGATATCAATTCATGCATTGGAAATTCCACGATAAATTCTATATTTTGATCAAAATTCGTAATTGTCAAACACAAGAATTTTTTGTCGATGTTATTGATAGATTAAAAATCGGTCTTACTAAATACAAGTTGCTACTACCGAATTGTAGTTGTAGTAATCAATTTGAGTATTTCAAAAACCTCTTTCATCCGAAAGGGAAGATACAACTAATAAAAAGTAGAATATTAGAATTCGTGTTCAAATATTAGTTCTGTATTCATAATTTAGTTTCTGTTACAAAAACACTTGTTACAAAGTTATGTATGTACTCGAGAAACTCCGTATATTGGAATGTTACATGAGGACTTTACACAAAAACTAATATTTTAAACAGAAAGTGATAAACAAAGATGTGAAAATCAACAAAGTGTATAGATATGATCCAGCGAAGAATACACATTATCACAAATTGTGGCGAAGTGAGACTTTTAAACATAATTCTTGAATATGACGAAACTATTGACGCCATCACAACCTCATGCAGACAATTGTGGACACTTGGTTGGAGGAACTATTATTCTGGATGGCACAAATTAAGTTAAACATACATCAGATACCCAGGGTATCTTCCCCATTTTTGGTCGAATATATGAAAAATTAAGAAAAACTGTCTGTATCTGGAAAAGGAAGCGTCCAATCGAAAAATAACAATTTTTTACTGGTTGCTAAGGGTTTCTCACAAAGTGTCCCAATTCTCATGAAATAATTTTTTTTCAAAAAATCGCCAAAATAAGACATTTGCTAAAATAAAAAAATATCTATATCTCGAAAACGGTGCGTCCAATCGCAAAAATAATGCATTTTGTACCTCCTTAGGAGGCTTTCACCTATGTATGTCTTCAATACGGCATCACCTTTTGTTTTAAATCGCTAAAAGTAAAATTTCTGTCATCAAAAATCTCTAAAACGCCCCTATGCCAATATCTCGGAATCCAGTCGAAAACAAAACTATTTTTTACGAGTTTCTAAGGATTTCTCATAAAGTGGTCCATCGTATGGAAGACATTTTGTTCCAAAAATCATCAAAATATGACGCTGAAAAAAAGGCTATAACTCGGACATGAATACATATGTGAGTTTTAGCGATTTTTTATTTGAAAAATTTTAGTTTAACGGAATTTAAGTGATGTCGTGTGAGAGGCATCAATTGGTTAAAGCCTCCTATGGCGGTAAAAAATGTATAGCTTTTGCGGTTGGACGCACCGTTTCCGTGTTATTGGAATTTTTGTATTTTTTCATTTTAGCGATATTCTTATTTTGGCGATTTTTTGAAATGCCTAGAAATGCGATTTTGTGAGAAATGCCTAGAAACCCCGAAAAAATTTGTTATTTTTTCGATTGGACGCTCCGTTTACGATATATAGAAATTTTTTCATATTTGCGATCGAAAATGGGCACGAAATATGAACACTGGTTATAAAAAAATAATAATGTTGTTTAAATTTAAGTATAAAATATACAATATTAATAAAAAATTATTGTTTTTACTTTTTTTCTATAAAATTCACAATGGCACCACCAGATGATTGTGACAGCCATTACATTCAAGTACATAATTAGTTGAGCATACCAATATATTATTTGGTACAACCGAATTAGTTTTTACATTTTTCGTTCATCCAACTAATACAATATTCACCACTACAGGATAATTTGATTGCTACAACTAAAACTCGATTGACAGATCACATTTATTTATTGTTGCTGTGGCTACAACTAAATATTTCAGTTCTTGCAACCAAAACTGAATTACAAATCAATTGTTATGCCCAACATTTGGTGGTAAAGAACACAATTATTGGTAATCACAACTGAATAATGTGATAGATAGTCCAAGGAACCGCCAAATTTTAGTTGGCTGTAAATATAGTCGTGACAACGAATATTTTCTCTGTGTGTATTTATTATATATTCCCGAAAAGGTAATTTTTTAAAGTGGGGTGCTTCTTTTATTAAAATTTTTTAAGAAACGGTACTATTTTTAAGAACAAGTACTTCCTGTAAGAAAAGGCGATAAGAGTATGAATTTTTTACAAAGAAATACTTTTTTAAGAACAGGTACTTTTTAAAGAAGTCTCTTTAGGAAAAGCTTATTTTTTAAGAAAATGTCTTGATTTTTAGAAAGGCTACTTAACTTAAGAAAATATATTATTTTATTTTTAAGAAAGGGAATTTTTGTAAGAAATTGTATCTTTTGAAGACAAGTTATTTTTTTTGAAGAAAAAGTTTTTATTTTAAGAAATGGGATTTTTTTTGGAATTAGTCCTTTTTTCAAGATCCATTTTTAAGAGTAGGTACTTACCTCAAGAAAAGTTATTTTGTTTCACAAAAAATTTACTCTTTAAAGAAAAGGCAGTTTTTTAAGAAACAGCAATTTGTTGTAAGAAAACGTACTTTTTTAAGAAAAGGCACTTATAAATAAAATATAGATTATCTATTGGTCGAACAACGAAATACAAGTAAAAAAGGTACTTATTTATAAAAAATAATTTTTTAAGAAAAGGTACTGTAAGAAATCTTTTTTTTTTTAAGCAAAGGTACTTTTTTAGGATAAGGTTTTTTTAAGAAAAGCTACTTTGTTTAAGAATATGAATAGGTAATTTTGATGCGTTAACATCTATAGGCACGGGTAGGGCAAGCTATTAAAGTGAACACACGGAAAACAACACACAGCGTTAGCATCACATACGTGGTTGTTGTGCAACAATAGTCTCTGCCTGAAAATAAGTATGATAGTATTGATTTAGCGGCAACGAACAAACAAGCAGGTCGTCGTCGCCAAAGAGTATTGAATAGTATAGTATAGAATAGAAATATTGAGGCCTTTTGAAACATGTATGCTTTTTGTGTTGTTTTTTGTAATAGCATTGTCGACATGGTTCATTTATATTGAAATATTCTATAAAGAGAATAAGACTCGTTTATGCTTGTTTACTCTGACTCTCTACAAGAGAGAGGAAAAAGAGTGCAATAAGTTCTCTATACTATTCATGATAGAAATGTAATGGTAGATGCAGTACGACAACAAATACAACAATCCAAAAATAACAGGCATTTTGTGTTTGCTCAGTGCCTGTATTGTTCCAACTGATCAGATTTAAAAATAATGAAATTGTATATAAAATGGGCAAAAGTGTAATTTACAAAATGCGTGTGTTTTATTTGACTTTTTGAAAGTGTTTAAGTATGAAAATTAAAACGTTTCTGTGTGATTTTTTTAGGCCAACAGTAGTTGTGCACAACCACAAGTAACTCTTGTGAAGTTCACATCAGCTGGGCTAGTGCTTCTATCATCACAGTCAACAATTTAATTATTCAATATTGCCGACAACATTTACCATTGAATCGCAAAGCGTTGTGAATTGCAAAATACAATTTGTAAGCGCTATACAAGGTGGCGCAAAAGTAATCCTCCTATCAGAAACTGCTATAGATTTTGCGATTGGCCCCTAATGTCAGTTCTGTTTTGACATTTGTGTAGTACACACATGCGGAATACACGTTAATAAACAATGTTACGCTACACTGCTCCAGAACGCGGAATATTGCTGACTATTTATTTGACCAATAATCGGTAGGTGACTTTGGCACAACGTGAATTTCGTCGCAGATTTCCTGGCCGTCCAACGCCTACTGGTGAAACACTGCGACGTTTAGCCGCTCACCTCGAAGAGACTGGCACAACACGAGATGCTGCCAGGCGTGGCAGACCCCGGAGTAGCCGTTCTGCAGAGAATTATGCTGCTGTAGCCGAGGATGTCATGGAAGCGCCGTGAGCGCTACAGAGCAATGATCAACGAGTTCTTTTTGCCGCAACTTGATGAATTGGGATTGGAAAACATGTGGTTCCAACAGGACGGTGCAACGGCACACACTGCACGTGCCACAACCGATATGTTGAAGGATGCATTTCCCGGGCGCCTAATCTCCCGTTTTGGCGATTTGCACTGGCCAGCAAGATCGCCTGATTTGACCGCTCCAGACTTCTTTTTGTGGGGCTTTTTGAAGCCGCGGGTTTATGTCAATAAGCCTCAGACTCTTGCAGCTCTTAAAGACAATATCCGTCAAGAATGTGAGGACGTATCGCCGGAAGTTTTGGCCAAAGTGATGGAAAATGCCATAAAAAGGGCTCAAATGACAATCAACTGTGGCGGCGGCCATTTACATGACATCATATTCTCGACTTGATGTAAAAAAAATTAAGAGACCGAATAAAAATAATCCACAAGAAGAATCAAAGTTTTTCATTTTTTTTTAAATTGCAGCCAAAAAACATCTGAAGTTTACTTTTGCGCCACCTGTTATTAACGCTGGAGTTAAACGTTCGTTTCTTGGACATGAGAACGTGGGTTCAATGCCTGCACTGACCATGTAACATTTCCTTCGACGACGGTCACCTAGCTTAGTGATGGCAACGCTATCGAGTACTTATCATGGTCCCAATCAGTGAGTGTAAAACTAGAAAGCGCACAGTACACTGGTTGTGAGAACCTCTCCCCCAATCCTCTCATGGGATGTTATGGGACACCAATTTTTTTAATAACACAAATCATCAAATGTACGAAATTGTTACGTTGTGGCGATGCATGTT
Organism: Phaonia tiefii; assembly: GCA_963931995.1. Lineage (NCBI taxonomy): Eukaryota > Metazoa > Arthropoda > Insecta > Diptera > Muscidae > Phaonia > Phaonia tiefii. Next base: position 274,317,649 of record OZ008368.1, read on the forward strand.
CTGCGTATGTGAGTTATGAGTTTTTACAAAATGGTGATGAATTTTCTGAGTTTTTGTGGAGATGTTTTTTCAGTGCAGTTAGTTAGCAAAAGTTCATCGTATTACATTAACCCGTTTAAAGCCCTGCTGTAGTTCAAAATGACCTCAAATTTTTAAATAAAATTCTAAGTATCACATATCGTTATATATATAAACACATAAATGTAATAACGTATATACTTTTTTCGTAAATGTATGGATACATATATGTACTTGTGTGTATTTAGCCATAAACTTTTAAGCTTGAGTTGCAATTCTGTGGAAGGATTATAAGTATTTAAGCATGGAAGTTTTAATCTTTTATTGTTGGAACGCTGTTCCTCGCCTCCTAAACCAACAACATGCAACAAAGTAATTAAATTGTATGATCTGTTGCGGCAGCGCGTCTCCCATCCATTCATTCCATGCCATCATGTGGGGGAGCAAGTCGAGTGCCAGTTTAGCTGTAAAAACTCAATACGATGTGCCGGCACTTCTGCCAACGACCGGTTGGTTGGTTGACTGACGGCTTTTGTTGAGCTTTTGAAGCGCTGTAAAATGCGACTGTCAGTTATAACCACATATGTGTACTTATGTCCATCTGTGTTTCCATCTGTCTGTCTGTTTGTTTGTTTGCAGTTACTGATTTAAATAATTGTTTTTTGACCACTTTTTCGCGCTCTCGTGCCCCTCGTTGCTCTGCACCCGCAATTAAAATTGGTTTCTTTGTTTCATTTCAACATTAACGCTACAGTCATTACGGATGATGTTCTCTGTGGAATAACTTTACGAGTTTGACGCTCCAGTCGATGGGTCATTTCGTTGAACTCATAATCGACGGGTGTTTTACCTTGTCCATTAAACGTAATAGCATTAATACAATGTATTCTAAATAAATAAAAATTTGTTTAGAGTGAGCAAATTTTGGGCGATCGCTATGACGAGTCGGAATGAATAATTATGGGGATCATAACGCAGAACATTTGCATTTCATCGGAAATTGAAACTGATAATTTATGAAATTTGAAAATAATGTTGCTTTTTCATTAATATTTTTAAAATTATTTTAACTCCAGTTATTGTTTAGATATAATTTGTAATATGAACATCTAAAGATACCGCCATTTTTTATAAAACCAATTAATTAAACAAACATTTATATTAAACAAATTAAATCAATTTTATCTTCTCTTCAGTACTGAGTGAGGTGATTTTAGTTTGTTATTCCTTCACTAAGTTAGCATAAATAAAATATAATTTCAAGAAATAAAGCAGCAAAATATGTTCGTACACGCGAAGCAAATTTAACCCTTGTTGAATAAAATACATTCTTTTTTTTCTTCAATATTTTTTTTGGTTCTATGCAAAAGTACTTTTGTAACAAACAGTAAATTTTTGTAGAATATATTATTAAAAAAATATTGTGAAATTGATTAATATGATGGATGGTTGGGAATATAGCTATTTCAATGCCCACCAAGGCATTTCATAAGCTTCCTTCTCCACAAATATTTAGGTATATCATCACACATTATAGGGATGAACAAATCTCAACTAAACGTGAATTGTCTAGACTTCACAACCGAAAATCGTTTACAACAAACATAATATGGTTAGTCGAAACGAAAAATAATTCTTTCGTTATATTACATTTTCGTTATCATTAAGATTGTTTGTGGTTTACAAGAGTTATCGTGTCGATGAACCGGTCAACCGTCCAACTTTTGAGTGGGAGGGACCAGAATGGGTGTGTTAAAGCCACGAATTTCCCACAGGAGAGTGGCATTTGACTAAATTTTGTCTGGCACCAAATTTCATAAAATCTGGTTCGGTTTTGTGGGAGTTAAACCCATCCGGCCGAACAACTTCTATAGGGGAGGTACCAAAATGGGCGTGGTAAAATTACCCTTGTCTTAATCGGTGACTGGTGTTTGATGACACCAAGCCTATTACCTAATTTCATTAAGATGGGAAGTGTTTCTCGCGACTTATAGCAACGAGATACCAGAATGGGCGTGGCAAATTCGCCAATTTTCTCTAGTTAAGTATACATTTACAGACTATTAGCTGAAGTCAATCACATTTACAAGAAACATGATTTTCTATTAAATATGTCGATTTGCGTGGAAGGTACCAGAAGGGACGTGGTGCAAACGCCCATTTCCAACCGCAAATTAAGTTCGGACAAATAATAGCCACAGAAAAAACTTTCATTGTGATCGGTAAAGAGTTACGCTATTGACGAGCCAGCCATCCAGACAGACAGACGGACATGGCTCAATCGTCTTAAAAAGCCCCACAACGAATTCTGTCCAAAGATACTAAGGGTTTAATATAGCTCCTTCTATGCGTTACATTTTATTTTCTTATTACATGATTTATAAGTATACCCCCATCCCTAAGGTTGAGGGTATACAAAACTTTTACGCGAATCGAAATAAACTATTACAGGAAACGGAAACTGTTCGCGACAAACTGATTCTCCGTTTAATGCATTTCCAGTCAGTAGGAAAAAGAAGCAAAGTCCATCATGGTAGAGCAAAATAACTAACTGAGCTGAGGAGGAAGGCAAGAAGTGTTTTTAATCAGTGTTACATCAGTCACGTGATAGTGACCGGTCCTAGTTCTAACACCTGTATATGGAGGGAACCTATCACTTTTACAATGGTTTGTCCGCTTTGGTGTAAATTGGCACCCCATAGATTCCATATGACAAGTCACAGAACTAGTCTGATCAAAGTGGACCTTTCTGTATTTAACCTATCCTGACATGGTCAGTCGTAGGTAGAACTCTTCATCAAATAGCACGCCACACGCATTTCCCAAATATACCAGTCACATAAATGGTCTCCCTGCAACTAGTCATAGAACCGTTACGAATGTAATTAATTTCATGAATAATAATTACAAATTGTATTTAAATTTCAGCCCAATTGACTCTTCTTTAACACTTTCGAACCAGAGTGGCGACATATCCCCATTTCTCTTGTCTCGCGACAATTACTTTCAGACAATTGATGCCACTTTTCCCCTAGGGCAAGGACTGGGAGCCGTTCAGGTACGCACAGTGAAAGTATAAGAAGGCCATAAGAACGACCAGGAGGATAGCATGCAGACCCATTTGTGATTCGATTGAAAGCCTCAAGGAGTCATGCAGATTAACTAAGATTCTATCCAAGGATCGCTCAAATCCATTCCTCACACAGAGGCTGGATGGGTCATGGACTGACTCACCAGAGCAAGCCCAAAAATCATTGCTGGATAAACACTTTCCGGACATCGGTGTAGGGAATAGTGATAAATCGTCGACAGTGGATGTGGTGAACTATGATACCGCCGATTCGCTGATCAATATTGACAAAATTGTGTAGACTTTAAATAGTTTTTTGACAAACAAATTGACAGGCCTTGATGGAATAAAATAAAAAATAAATGGTTTCCCGTTACATCCCAGGAAGGGATTAGCGAGAGTTTCTCACAAACCAGTGAGCTGTTCGCGTTCTAGTTTTACACTCACTTATTGAAACCTACAGTTTTACACCGGCTCCGAACCCTATTTTGAGAAGCTTGTTCATGGCGAAATACTCGATAGTGTCGCGGTCACTAAGCGAGGTGAATGCCGTTGAAAGAAATTTAAGGTGGTCAAAGCAGGGACTGAACCCACGTTCTCATGGCCAAGAGCCTCGCACACTAGCACTGCACCACGGTCGGCCACTACTGCCGATATACTATTGAAAAAATTGTGTGGGCCTTAACCCTGCTGTTAGATTAGGACCATTTGGTCCAAATTTTTTCTGTTTTCCCTTGTAACTTTGGAACGGTGATATATACTGACTAAATTTTTCTGCTAATGGGGTCTTTTAATAAAACAATGTTATGTGCGAAAATTAAATTTTCTAACTTTATTCAGGACTGAGAAAAATACAAAATGACGAATCTTAGGTTAGAGGACCATTTGGTCAATAGTACATTTTTTCATTACCAAGCGAATGTAAATTCATGTCAAATATTTAGAAGATGTTTTTGATATGTCAAATACTTGCTTTAGAAATTATTGAACCAAAATAGTTACAAAGGATAAGATAAAATTATTATTTTGGATGAAAATTCCAGTATGGACCAAATGGTCCCTCAACCTAAGATTCGTAAATTTTTTCATTACCAAGCGAATGTAAATTCATGTCAAATATTTAGAAGATGTTTTTGATATGTTAGCGGATGTTTTTGATATGTCAAATACTTGCTTTAGAAATTTTTGAACCAAAATAGTTACAAAGAATAAGATAAAATTATTATTTTGGATGAAAATTGCAGTATGGACCAAATGGTCCCTCAATCTAAGATTCGTAAGTTTTTTCTAATCTAACAGCAGGGTTAAATAGTTTTTCGCCATACTAATCGCCAATAATACTTCCGATAATGTTACAAGAGGTAAGGAAGAAGGTTAGTTTCCCCTAGACTCGGGGCATTATTCATGGCCAGTTTACGATTAAATCAAATCCCAGAAAGTTGGAGATGGGTGAAAGTGATATTCGCCCTCATTGCTGAGAAGAGCGACCATGAATCTGTGAAGGATTTCAAACCAATGTTTCTCTAAACATTTATACTCAAGATCCTAGAAAAAAATTTTGGGTGAACATATCAAACCACTAGTGACTAATAGCGGTTTATCGAACAGCCAGCATCAGTAATTTTTACAAAACAATCAATGAGTGTTCGACCTCTGGGGCAATGTGTTAACACCTTTTTGTTACACGGTACCTGTTCGATTTTTTAGAACGCATTAGTAACTGTTACTTTGGAAAATAAAAAAAGAATAGTTTTGTGCTGAAGGCTCGGTTTGCTATTGCACTTTATTTTTTCTTACATCTGCTTTAACATTAGATGTACTATTGATAAAATCAATAAAACAATATTTAGCTCACTGAAATAATTGTTTTTGTTTTGTCATAAAGAGAGCGACGACAAAAAGTATTGAATAGTATTATGTCTCAAACTAATGGTAGAAGCTTTAGCCCAGCTGATTTGAACTTTTTGCTGGAGTGAGTTTTTCTTTTATGTCAAAGTTTGTTTACTTTTGTTTGTATACAACCACCGTTCGCCTACATTTGCTGTTTTTGAAATGTTTTCTCCGTAAAAATCACATAGAAGCGTTTTAATTTTCATACTTAAACACTTTCAAAATATCAAATAAAACAGACGCATTCTTGTAAATGACACCTTTTCCAATTTTGTACACATTTTCATTATTTTTCAATCAGATTAGTTGACAAAATACAGGCACAGAGCAAAAACAAAATGCGTGCTGTTTTTTTTGGGTTGTTGTATTTGTTATCGTACTACATCTACCATTATATTTCTACCATAAATAGTATAGAGAACCTATTGCACAGTTTTTCAACTCTCATGCGGAGAATCTGAGTAAAAGAGCATAAACGAGTTTTATACTCTTTATAGAATATTTCAAAATAAATGCACCATTTCGACAATATTGTTATATAAAACAATAAAAAAAACCATAAATGTGTCAAAATGCATCAATGATTCTACTCTGCTACGCTATACTATTCCATGTTATTTGGCGACGACGACCTGCTTGTTAGTTCGCTGCCGCTACTGCCATACAACAACAATCTATGTGCTGCTAACGCTGTGTGTTGTTTGAATGTGTTCACTTTAATAGATTGCCCCATCCGTGGCTATAGAAGTTAACCCATCCAAAAATAAACAAGTATTTTTTGAGATAGTTGTGATATTTTTATTGGATTGTAAAGAAGACATATTCCGACTAAGAATGGAATAAAATATCCATCAAATGGCTTTCACGGCTCTGATGATAGACCAGGAATCTCTTTATGAAATTTTCTATTAATTTTTCACAGTGATGTGTCTGTATCTCACCGATGACGCGTTGGGTCTCGGATTTGAGCTCACAAATAGTTTCTGGTTTATTCGCATAAACCCGAAATTTCACAAAACCACAAAGAAAGAAATCGCATCGCGTTAAATCGCATGATCTTGGTGACCAGTTGACATCAGAATTTATTAAGATAATTTTTTCTGGAAATCTTTGCTGCAATAAATCGATTGTTTCGTGCGCCGTGTGGCAGATGCCGGCGTCTTGCTGAAACCATATGTCGCTCAGATGTATGCCGTCCAGTTGAGGCAACAATAACTCCATTATCATGTTCCTGTAACGAATGCCGTTCACAGTCACTGAAATTTCGGACTCATCTTCAAAATGTAAGGCACAGTGGCTAGGCCTGACCAAAATCCGCAACAGATAGTTGTTCGTTGTGGGCACATTTGTTTCTCATGGACTGCATGAATATTTTCTGAGCCCGAAATTCAACAATTTTCTGTTTTCACGAAGTCATTCAGATGGAAATGCGCTTCGTCGGAAAAGATGAAATTTTTATATTGATTTTATTTTACTTATTTCTTCGAAGTTTGCGACCAGTCTCAGCATAACTTTCCAAATTTTTGTAATAAGTTTTCATAATTATAACGCGTCGTTCTTTAGTAAAGCGATACATTTTTAATAATCGGAATAATCATATGTTACTGCTGCCAAATTTCAGATTTGCCAAATTTCGGAGTTGCCACTTGCACAAAAAAAAAGGATGACACTAAATTTAAAAAGTCAAATCTTACTGAAAAGATTTTACTTATATCTATTACGTTAGTTTTTTTATCTTGTTCCAAATTTTATCTAAAATGCACCATATTTTGTAGCTGGAAAATAAATATATACCTCTTTGTTGTCAGTGTTTTCTAGCCATCAGCCAGATTCTAGATTAGTTTGAATAAAATTGATAAAGTGATTTTAGCTTAACAATATTTTCAAAGCATTGGATGGCAGAGTATAAGTATAGATCTAAAAATTGTGTCTATCAATTGAAATCTATCGCTGCTCTTCCTTGTGTCCCTTAACAAGCAGGTACACCTTAGTTACTTCCTCAATGTCACATTTGCCAGTTGTTCAATTATATTTAAACAATTTTTTAATTTGAATCATATTGACAAAAAGCGTGAATAATTGTTTGAAATATCAATGACGACCAAACATGACCAAAATTGTACTTGTATATTGAGATGATATTAATGATGATGATAACAAAGAATCCAAAAAATCATCTACTTCAGCCATCTACGATTGATACAAATGTCTTTGTAAACTAAACAACAACAAGACAAATACCCAGATATTCCAATTCCACATCATAGCGATATAAAATCATATGAGATTTACCCGCAGAATATGGTCCAATGTCATGTTTACTCGTATTGAACAACTGACAAATATGGTCATTCACCAATGATTGGTTATTTTGGTTGTGGGTACTGACTGGTTATTTGGTTGGTGGTATTGTCAGAAAAAATAACATAGACAACACCAAAAACAAAACCTCTTAAGCTACATAAATGTATTTTCTTAGCCAACAATAACAGCAGCATCAATAAACAGCCAGGGTAAATATGTAAGTATGAATGCTACCAAAACTCTATGACAAATACCAATACATACATCAGTGTAGACCACCAACGAGTGTCTTAGTTTGTGTTATCCATATAATTCGATACGTCTTGGAAATTTTCAAAACCGATAATAACAAATTTAAAACAATAAAAGTTGTTCAAAGCAAAGAGAGGAAAATAATGACATTGTCGATGATTTGTTCTTAAGAGAGACGAAGATATTTAAACCAACTAAAAATGAAACTATCGAGTAAGGAAATGTAACAAACTCATCAATTCCGCGGTCTAACAGAGGACACTGCCCAATATGGACCAAGATTTGTGAGTATATTTGAAGATTTTGCCCATAAATTAGCATGGGATGGCCCAAAAGAGGTGTAATTTGACAGACAAGTCTTTGCTACTATAGCGGAGCTTTCAGACTGTTCGACAAATAATTTCATCGAACGTGAGTTTAATGTACACAGAAGACAATCCCTTCGTAATGGCTGTGAAACGTACTTCCCCAAAAAATGTTCATTAATTCAAAGAAGTGTTTCATAAATTCTGCCGACATCTTGAACAAGTTTCAGAAAAATTATAATGTTGTTTATTCAAGCACAAGACCATTCCATTTTTTGGTGTCGCACAGTGCTATTAGTGCAAATAGAAAGATTTGCAGACAGAAAGAAATGGAATGAAACTCTCTTCCACTTGACAAAAATCGATCTATCATTCTGCCGGCGATTTACACTATCAGTTTCGGAGAGTCCAAAAACAACTATCTGCAAAGTGACGAACAAAATACAAAACGTTATAAAGTAAAATAGAATACAGAAAACAGCAAATTGTGAACATAGACTAAACAGCTGTAAAAAAAATTACACGCGGTGTCAGGGGACACCCGGTTAGAACGAAGTTTCTTTTCGCTATATATTATGTACTAGTTAGTTCCAACACACATAAGGCGCCTGTTGAAAAATACTGTAATTTAAATGGATCTTGTAACATGATAAACTTTTGTTAAGAAATTTTTTATTTATTGAATGTATTTTTTTAAACAAAAAGTATATTTTTAGGCCCCTCTTGTAAGAGTATGTATTATATTTTCCCGAAAAGGTCCTTTCTTTGATGAGAGGTACTACTTTTATTAATATAAAAAAAATGGTTTCCCGTTACATCCCGTGAAACGATTAGGGAGAGCTTCTCACAAACCAGTGAGCTATGAGCGTTCTAGTTTTGCACTCACTGATTGTGTCCTGCAGTATTACACCGGTTCCGAGCGGTATTTTGAGAAGCTTTTTCATGGCTGAATACTCGATTGTGTCGCGGTCACTAAGCTAAGAAAAACCCAAAGGGTATGAATTCTTTTTACAAAAAATACTTTTTTAAGAACAGGTACTTTTTAAAGAAGTGGTACTCTTTTTAGGATACGGATATTTTTCCAAGAAAATTTACCTATTTTTAGGAGGGCTACTTATCTCAAGAAAACAAAATATACTTTATTTTTAAGAAATGGTACTTTTAAGAAAAGGAATTTTTGTAAGAAAATATATTTTTTGTAAAAGAAGGTATTTTTTTTTGAAGAAATGCTTTTTTTTTACGAAAGAACAGATACAATTTTAAGAGTATACAAGTATACTTATCTCAAGAAAAGTTATTTTATTTTACGAAAAGGTATTCTTTAAAGAAAATGTAGTTTTTTAAGGCAATTTGTTGTAAGATAATGTACTTTTTTAAGAGAAGGTACTTATTTAAAAAAATACTTTTTTTAAGAAAATTTACTTTTTGTAAGAAAATTTTTTTTTCAAGCAAAGGTACTTCTTTAGGATGTTATTTTTTTAAACTTCTTTCACTTTGGCTTTCTAAATTTACTTTTATTCGGTTCAAACTACAATATGTACTAAACAGGCTCCACCTAGAAAATTTCCCATTAAACAAGAAATATGTTAGTCTGGACACAAATCAAAAGTACGAGTGTAAGAGTGCTGCCAAATTTAATTCCATGCTGAGGGTTGTGTTTCATGGATTTACCAGTCTTGAACTTTGGCTTTTGTAAATTTACTTTTCATTGCGTTCACAACTACAATATGTAATACACAGGCTCTACCTCGAAAACTTCCCTTTAAACCAAACCAAAAGTACCCAATATAGTTGATAATAATGGGTTGTAATAAAGTAGTTAAAAAAAAGTTGTTTAAAAATTCTTCATTTAGCCCCCATCCCGCAACGTGCGATAAGGAACTTCGATCCAAAAGTAACGAAACGAAAGCTTTCATTGTCGATTTATTTTTGATGTGTTAACATCTGTAGACACGGGTAGGTCATTCTATCAAAGTGAACACATGCAAATAACACACAGATTTTGGATCACATACGTGGTTGTTGTACAACAATAATCTTTGCCAGAAAATAAGTATGATGGTATTGATGTAGCGACAGGGAACAAACAAGCAGGTCGCCGTCGACAAAGAGTACTGAATAGTATAGAGAAGTCATGGAACGAATTGTATGACTCAAAAGCACTGGCGACATCTGCATAATGATTTAAAACTTATTTGATGCTTTTGAAACATGAATGCTTTTTGTATTGTTTTATGTAATAACATTGCATTTATATAGAAATATTCTATAAGGAGAATAAAACTCGTTTATGCTCTTTCTCTCAGACTCTATACATGAGAGCAGGAAGAGATTGCAATAAGTTCTCTATACTATTCATGGTAGATGCAATACGACAACAATTACAACAAGCCACATTTTTTTTTGAAAAAGTTATGATTTTTTTAAGGAAATGTACTATTTGTAAGAAAACCGTAATAGTGTGAAGTTTTTTCACTCAGAAGTACTTTTTTAAGAACAGGTACTTTTTAAAGAAGTTGTACTCTTTTTAGGAAAATTTAATTTTTTTAAGAAAATAAATTTATTTTCAGAAAGGTTACACTTATGTCAAGAAAAGAAAACAAAAGGTATTATTTTATTTTTAAAAAAATATACTTGTAGCAAAGTATATTTTTTATATATTTTTGTAAGAAAATTTTCTTTTCTAAGAGAAGGGTTTTTTGAACAAAAGTGTTTTTTTTTTTAAGAAATGTGAATTTTTTAGAATTGGTCTTTTTTTCAAGAATACGTACATTTTTAAGAGTAGGTACTTATCTCAAGAAAAGTTATTTTGTTTCACAATAAAACACTCTTCAAAGAAAAGGTAATTTTTTAAGAAGATGCAATTTGTTGTTAGAAAATTTACATTTTTAAGAAAATGTACTTATTTTAAAAAAATATTACTTTTTTAAGAAAATTTTGTTTTTGTAAGAAAATTTAATTCTTTTAAGCAAATGTATTTCTTTAAGATAAGGTATTTTTTCTAAGAAAGGGTACTACGATTAAGAATATTAATAGGTATTTTTTTGAGAAAATTTACTTTTGTTTAGGAAATACATTTATTCAAGAAAATGTATAAAATTAGTTTTTTAACTTTTGAATTTTATCGTTCAAACTCAATATCTCTATTAATAGATATATATAGTTTTTTGAAAAGGAGTTTTGCAAATGTATTACTATGATTCCTGGCAAACCGTGTAACTCTTTCAGATCTAGCCACAGATCTTCATCAGCGGTTGTTTGGAATGATGCTATTGACAAATTCATCAACCTAAATGCAAACGCAATCTCATTTGAATTGAGAATTCACTATAATGCATGCGTTCGAAAAATATCGCAAGCAAAACACACAAGAAAATATTTGCAGAAATTGCTTTCCGTCTGCAGAGAAACATCGGTCCCCATTAGATATGTTTTTCGTTGTTGCCTAAAAGACAACACAATTTTTTTACATACAATACCAATTGCAGTTTCGTCGTCTCCACATTATTCAAATTCATCCGGGATGATTTTTATTTATTCGGCCTTTATAATTAATTTTATTGTTCAAGCTCGAGACCATCATATATCTCTAATAAAGAGATAGAAAAAAGGAGTTTTGCAAATGTAGTTTGTTAAGAAAATGATTTTTTTCAAATAAAAGGTAATAAAAGGAATTGTAATTTAACGCTAGTCCTTATACCCAACTTTTACTACGAGAACGTATACCCAAGTACAGGTGTGGCCAGTATCAATTTTTTCCGTTTTTCTTTATATTTTCGAAGAAAAATTAATTTTTTTTAATGCGATTTTGTAGCTGAATATATTTACAAACATTTTAAGTGGTCATAAGAATACAACGTGATCGCGATAACGTCAACAATCTACTTTGTCAACATCCTAAAAAGTCTAAATTTTTTATTGACATTGTGTACCAATGTCAACCAAATTGCAAAGCTCAAAAGTTGCAACTCTGACAAATACATAATTACATATTTACATTTGTTCTATTCTAACAATTGTACAAACCAAGTGTAAACCTTATCGTGGACGAGCAGTCGTTTCCCTATCTTAGCCGTACCCGTTTCACACCGGCAAAGTATAGTATCAAAGTGTGGTGGTTATGTGATGCCAAAACTCTTACCCAATTCACGGGCAAATATATACCGGCCAAGCTGTTACGAAACGGGAAAGTAGTCAGGGTGAATTCGTTGATAAGGATTTGGTAAGCCGCTTTCGTGGAAGCGGACGTAATATAACAATGGACAATTTTTTTATAAACCTCAATTTGTTTAAAACTTATGGTCGAAGAATTTAACAACGGTTGGAACTGTGCGAACAAATAAGTCGTTTATACCCAAAGAAATTTTGGCACATAAAGATCGCCCCGTGGAGTCGGCAGTCTTCGGTTGTATGCCCAACATTTCCATTTCCTCAAAAGCATGGCAGTTGTTATATTATCATCGAAGCATGATGACGATGCCATCAGCACTAGCGCCAAACCAGATATCATTGAATTTTATAATGGACCAAAAGGAGGAGTGTACGTTATGGACCAATTATTTGGAGAATACGAAGGCAGACGAAGCGTTGATCTTTATCTCTATTTTTTAAATATGAGTGATTTAACGGCATTGGCATCGTACATCATATATTTTGAAAATAATACTAACATAACATACAGTAAGTTGAGGCGTAAACGCTTTCTTCGCCAGCTCGCCAAGGAACTTTGTATGCTTGCCATTGAAGAGCTGTCAGTTAATGTTCAGGAAATGCGCAACTTCAACACGAAACTTGGAATAGCAAGCTATATAAGTAGGGCTTTACAAGCAAGAGCTGAAGCTTTACCATCAACGTCTGCAGAAGCTGATGCGTGGGGAAATAAACCCCAGGTTGGAAGCTGCAACATGTATTATATTCGCGAAGAACGCAGAAGACGCACCCGTAACTTGTGGTCTTTATATAAACGCCCAATATGTTTGCAGCATTCAAACAATTCGCTTGTGTCGCGAAATTCGCCATAAAGGGACAATATTTACAGTGGTGTGCGATGAAATAGAGTCACACACTCGTCAAAACTTTTATTCTCTGCAAATCAGTGGTCCAAGATGTTTCATGTCAAGAAATTCTGAACCTGATTGACCGGTCCTCTGCTGAATATAATGCCATTAATTTTTTAATAAATTTTGTACACTACTGTTCTCCAGGTCAGTGTCAGTATTTTAAAGGCTATGTAATGACGTGTGCCATAAAATAGAGTCAATTACAGAAAAACATGAAATGGTTAATGGTAGTTTGGATTTGAATTTGAAAACAAAGTTTAGCTTCCAAATATGATTAATGTTTATTAGTAGCATTAATAAATTGCCATTATTGACGTTCCAAAATAGGCCGATGTAAATATTGCAATCATGAGCGCCAAGAAAGAATAAAAGAGACAATAAAAGAATTCAGAAGCTACATACAAATTACCGACATAATCGGATGCTCAAAGAAAATGTTGGGGACCGGAATAAAATATAACCCAATCCAGGAATCAGACGGTAAAATCCAGAAAATTACAGAAAATTTGGAACGAAAAATATTGCGCCACGTAGAGTTCGACTTTTGTTACCTCTTCCGCCCTTAAAAGGCAATACGATCGGGATGTTGACACCTCTACATTAAGAAAAATGCTAACTAAAAACAATTTAAAGGCAAAAAGTGTCCGAAAAGTTCCATTTCTATCCAAACGGAACGTTAAAAAAATTTTGCATTTTACCAAGGAGCATGTGAAATAGTCCGTACGCAAATGGCGAAATATTTTGAGGACAGCTGAAACTAAAGTGAGATTGGGTAATTATGATAAGAGTAATCTTCCAGTACGAAGACCTTCCTTGACCTTCGTGGTAGCGGAAACATAATGGTACGGGGTTGTTACTCTTACATTGGGACAGAATCTTTATTGCAAATTGAACAGACAATGGATGCTGCATATTATACCACTGTATTAAAAACACACCATGATGCCTTGTGCTAAATGGGAAATGCCGCTTCGATGGGTGTTTCAACATAATATCGACCCCAAACACATATCGAAGCGAGCAAAAGCTTCGTTTGAGAATAATAGTGTCATAGTTTTAAGATGGTCTATGCAGTCGCTGGGCTTAAATCCTATTCAGAATTTGTGGCGTGACATTAAAGTGTCTATCAAAGGAATAAACCAACTTAATAAAGATGAGCTTATGACACTGGTATAATCGGCGTGGAAAATATGACTTGTGGAGACTTGATGATTCAATGTCAAGGCGTTGCTTAGCTGTGATAAAAAATAATAGTTATTTCATAAAGTACTGAGATAATATAAAGGATTAATGAAAAATACATTTTATTTGACACACCTATTTATTCTAGTTCAGATGATGAATCGCGATGACTCTATTTTAATTCACAGGCAAAACGGGGCATTTTGAAATATTTTGATTTATACCTAATGATTTAATTTTAAATTAGACATTAATTTTCTAAAATTTTATAAATAAAAAAAAATGGTTTCCCATTACATCCCATGAAGGGACTGGGGATATGCGCTTTCCAGTTTTCACTCACTGATTGGGACCTACAGTTTTACACCGATTCCGAACGGTAATTTGAGAAGATTTTTCATGGCTAGATACTCGATAGTGTCGCCGTCACTATGCGAGGTGACCGCCGCCGAAAGAAAATTTGAAGGTGGTCAGAGCCGGGTTCGAACCCTGGATCTCATGTACAAGAGCCGCGCACACTAACCATTGCACCACCGATGGCCACTCGGCCAATTTTATATCTAGTACTTAATTGAACATAAAAGTTATAAACAAAATTTGATTTTTCTACATTTGTTTTTGTTTTGAAAATGTTGATTAGTGTTGACTCTATTTCATCGCACACCACTGTATATAAAAGTTATAATAAATAATTATTATCTTAACATAAAAATAAAAACATAAATTTACATAACCAACACAAAAGCATTCTTTGATTATGTTCACAAATTTGCAAATATTACACAAAGTACACCTGTACTTGGGTATACGTTCTTGGGGGGTCTCGACTTTGGAGGCTCAGAGCTCCTCAATGCCTGGACCTGGGATAGTAGTTGAGGTGTCAATCATCGCAGATTCGCACCATCTTCCTAGACCCAGAGTTTCAGCAAAAACTCTTAAGCGGTTTAATAGGTACATTTCTAAGAGATGCATACTGGCCACACCTGTATCCGGGTATAAGGACTAGGGTTAATACAATATTTGTTATGAAAATAAACTTTCTACCACTTTATATTGTACAAAAAATAATAATTTTTGCCAGTCTTCCACTGTGGCTTATCCAAATTTACTTTTCATTGGGTCCCAAACTACAATATATACTAAATATTCGTTACAGGCTCCACCTAGAAAACTTCCCATTAAACAAAAAATTTCCTAACATTTGTGAGACAGTTAGCTAATTTCTTTCTCTAGGATCCAATCTGTTAGTCCAGACACAAACCGAAGCAAAAGTAAACAATATAGTTGATAATATTGGGTTGTACATAATAGTGTTAAAACAAAAGTTGTTAAATTTGTTTTCATTTAGCCGCCATCCCCCAACTTGCGTTAAGGACCTTCATTCGAAAATGTTTCTATTTTAATTTCTAATTTTTATTTTTTCTAATTTTAGTAAAAGATTATTCTAATTTTATAATTATTTTAGTTATGATTATTATTTATTTTCTAATTTTTATTATTTTTTAATTTTGTAATTAAAACTCAACTAAAATTGAGTTGATGTAAAAATCTTGTATGACATGTATTGTAGCTGCAAACGGTCCGAAACTTTTGATTTTGGAAGTGTACACACACTAACGAACATGTTTCGCAGCTGCTGAGATATATTTTTCTTTCAGTGTGGCAAGTGACTTAAATCTGTTCCTCAGTGTAAGCTACTTATTATATAAAAGCAAATGTCTATTATGTCTTTTCTATTTCTTATCAGCACTGTAATTTCTGTAGCCAATAGCATACGCAGTTTGCCTACATATGCACATACATATGTCCGTGTGCGAGAAGATGGAATTTAAACCTATCAGCCAAATTAGTCACTTGCATGCCCACTTTATGGTCGATTGTGATTATGGCCAACATTTT
The DNA here is from genome assembly GCA_963931995.1 of Phaonia tiefii. NCBI lineage: Eukaryota > Metazoa > Arthropoda > Insecta > Diptera > Muscidae > Phaonia > Phaonia tiefii. The sequence goes on from OZ008368.1 coordinate 274,333,629, forward strand.
TATTGTTGCTTGGTGCTGGCGGTCATGTTGTATTTGTTTGGTAATACCATAAAACAGAAAACGATTCAGAGTACTCACGAAACAAAACAAAAAATTTAATTTTAAATCAATAGAGGCGGATGGTAGAAAAGATTTAATGTATCCACCAAATACATACTACCAACAGAATTGGACTGAGCCAAGTTATTATAGTTATTTGAATAAATTAAGATTTAGTTTTTGTCTATTTGGATGTTTTAGGTTGACTGTCTTCTTTTTGTTCAAAGATTGTTTGTATTTCTTTATGGGCCATGTTTTTGTTTTCTTCTTATTTCCTTGTTTTATTATCAGTTAGTTGGTGGAATTGTCTTAAAGTACAGTTGTGTGGTAACATGTTTCGATGCCCAAAATAAAAACACTAGAGAGCTCAATGGAATCATACGAATAGTTTTGTTTTTCGGTTTGGAAAACAAGTCCAAAAGCGGTTGGTAACAATAGACTGATTGTCAATGTAGAAAATAGTAATAGGTCAACAGTCAGCACATAGATTCTTGTTGGGGCTAATTAAAATCGATTTTTTAGTAGACATTTTTATGTACACGTAATGTGGGAAATGAGCTAATCATTGCCTATACCGTCCATCCAAAATGATTTACACCTGTGTACCAATCGATGTAAATTTAAATTTACACAACATTTTTAAGTCCTGGGTAATATCACTCGTTGTACAAATATAAATTGAAGCATACATACTGTTAAAGTATGTCGAGCATAAATCAACCACATTCAGGTATTCATCATCAGGTATTGTCAATTACAAATTTGCATCCTAAGAATTATTTGGAAAGGTATTTGTAAACAGATTAAATATACACTCAAAAAAATCAATTTGCTATAATCAACGTACAATATTTTCTACATATTAGTAGTACATTTGTTTGCCATCATATCAACTGTACTGGCATAAAACATAATGTTTGCTATAACAACAAACATATGTTTCCTTAAAAAGCAAACATGATTGCCTTCGCATTTTCGTTAGTTCTTTCTGCTGTGTTTGCTAACTTATTTTTGGAGTGTATTCTCCTGTAATTGTGGAAAGAAAATACAATTATTTTGAATCCCGATTTGAATCATATTTCGAACGAAATACTGTAATTAATTCTGTACTCCACACATAAGGAAATTGATAGTTTTGAAACATTTTGACCGTGAATTTGAAATCCGATATATTTGAGCTATCAATTTTAATAACAATGATATGGTTTATGCGTTGGTTGACTGCACCCAAATTGAAATATTCCTTATTCATCAATTCCCATCCGTTCAGAAATAAAGTTTTGAGACTGCTTGGTCTAAAATCTTTTGTACTAATACACATGTGATGATTTCCCCGCTTTCCGAATGAATACCACCATGGATTCTCTGCATCTAACAGGAATATGAGTAAGCTTAATCCAGTTCATATAAACTTGAAGAAGACAGGAAGCCTAAATTCCAGGATCACAACACCAGGTTAAGGCGATCCTGGAAGGTAAAATATGGCTGAACTATGAATGTGGACACACAATTTTGCTGGTATTTACAGAATTTCAACCGGCTTAATGAAGCCATATGCAGTTCCTATAAACTTGAAGAAAACAGGGAGCCAAAATTGCAGGACCAGAACACTGAGGTTAAGGCGATCTTGAAATTTATAAGATGGCTAAACTATGAATGTGGACAAACAATTGTGACGATCTTCACAGAATGCCAGCCGGCAGACAGTGCGATGTAAACAAATTCGTCAGCAGTTGAAGCCGTGGGATAACATGGACTGTATGGCTCAGCGCCATATTGGGGAACGAACTGTTTCGGATGAGCATTGGAACCTTGTACATTTTAATTTTAACTCACAAAGTTTATTCGCGGCCATCTTGAAACTTATGGTGTGTATAAGAAACAAATTAAGCTATCATCTAAAAATTAACAAAAATTTAATCGAAGATGTATTTTTTTTGGTAATTTTGAAAAATAAAACTATTTAAAAAAAAAAATTAAAGAATTTTTTTTATGAAAATAATTTGTTTAGAGCCCTCTTTCGTCCTGAATACTATGAAAAATATCCGGTTATCATAACGACAACCAGGGATATGAGATTTTCAAAAATAGGCATTGAAAATTTTAAAACTGCAATATCTTTCAGAATTTTGAATTTATCAAAAAAAAAAAATAAAAATTTTATTTATAAAACAAAAGTACAAACTTTCATCAAAACCGCAGGCCTAACATGAAATCACTGATCGGTTTCCCATGGAATTAACGTTATATTAGAAAAATTTATAATTAATACAAAGAAAATATTATAATAATTTATACACTGCGGTTCAATTGCCTGCCACTTTAAAACATGTTAAATTCTAAAAGAATTAAACAAATGGTTTAAATTTTCGATCGTATAGTTTAAATTTACAAAAATCTATCTCAATATGAGCTACTCACAGACCAATTGATCTAACTCCACAATACAAAATGTGAAGACAATTTTCAAGAAGGTTATTTGGCACTTTTGTGTATTCCAATTCAAAACTAACGCGGAATTTACTATGTGTAGACATAAATGATATTTAAATATAACAAGATTAAAATGCTTTAATGGCATTAAAAACTCAACATTTTTAAAATTTGGACTTAGATTAATTGACATCTCAGAAGCTAAATAAGAATTCAAAAATTATGCATAACATTGAATCTTATCGGTATTAAGAGTAGCACTCACTAAGACAATCGGTAAATATTGATTTAGCAAATATAATTAATTTCCCATAAATAACACGAACAGAAATTGTAAATATCACTTAATTGAATTGCTGGTTTATCATCCAATAAATGTGTTTTAAATTAAAACAATATAACTCGTTTTTGAAAACATGTTCAACTAAATAGCCGGCATTCCTGTTTTATAGGAATTACTACGAAAGCGGCGATCACTTCCTATTACGCTATGAATTTCACTGCCTAGTAAATATATAGATTCATTCATACTCTCTAGTTATACATTTTAATGATTCTTAAATATCATCTGGTATGAATACATCATTGTTACTGGTACGAGTAACAACTTGAACAAGTATCAACGGAAGCAGTAAGGTAATAAACCAGAATTGTTTAAAATATTTAAATAAATTTGAATTAATTGCTTATAATTTTTTAAAGAATTTGGCAATCTGCAAAGTAGATTTTTCAGGTCGACAGGAATTTTGAACATTCTACTTCAACCGAATATAGAAAAGGTGCATAATTCACAGCCCATTGCTAGATATGTTAATCGCAACCTGTTTTGAATATAGCCGCCGGTGGTGCAATAATTATTGTAGGCGCCTCTTGCACAAGAGAACTTGGGTTCGATATCTGCTCAGACCAACTTAAATTTCTTGCGACGAAGGTCACCTTGCTTAGTGACGGCGACACTAATGAGTAACGCAGTGTAACACGAAAAAATATAACCATATACGGACCACTACGTGATAAATTACTAAAAAATAAAGACTCGTGTTTGCCAGTTTTGCCCAAAGTCATGGACTTTTTTTATGGGCCCCAAAAATTTGGGGCCTCGATGTCATTTTTGCAAAAAAATGTCAACATATAGAATCAAAATAACTTCATCTTCAAGGTCAAAATCGCAAAAAACTTTACAAAATTCGGTTTTATAAAATTTGAAGTTATACATATGTTCACAATTTTTGTTTTTCATGACAAAAACTACAACTTTCCCTCAGAAAGTAATTCAAAATTCCGAACGGTTTGCAAGATATGAGTCTGGCAAAATTATCATCACTTTATTGCAAAAATGACGTTGGGGGCCCATAAAAAAGTGCATGATTTTGGGCAAAACTGGGAGTTACGGGTCTTTTTTGTTTTGTCTTTTATCACGTAGTGGTGTCCGTATATGGTTATATTTCCATGACTTAAAATGTTATACACAGTGTAATTAACCATGAAGTATCTTCTCAAAGCAGTACAATAATTTCAGTGGGCTGATCCAAGGTGCAATGGGACCGAGTTCAACCTAAAAAACTTACAATTTTTGTTTGCAGGCGACCAACATTTTGATACCCGATAGGGCATTCGCCCTTAGTCAATAGCAGACTGCAAAATATTATACAACTTCCTATTTAATTAGAATCTACTGTGTTTTTGGAGGTTTAGAGTGAACACCATCCAGGAGACATGGGATAGTTATGAATAGATTAAGATTAATAGATTAATACAAGAATGACACATAATCATCTTATTGGCAAAAATATATTTAATCAATGTACATTTTGTAATAGTAAAGGGTGTTTTTCTTACGCGGCATGAAATACCGCCCAGACGAAAAATTACCCAACAATTTTATGAAAAATCGCCCAATTTTTAACATTGGGTCAAAATAACAAAAATTGCCTAAAATGACATTGGAAATTTACCCCAAAACTAAATGCAAAATGACCCAAAAATATTGGGCAATTTTCCACAAAAAATGGGGCTAATTAATTGGGCAAATTTGAAAATGAAAAATAGCTCAAAATCATAGTGACATTGAAATAAAAAACACATGTAAGATTCCAAAGCTTCAAAATTTGAAAAACACTAAACTTAAGCGTTTATAGTCAGAATTGGATATAAATAGATCTTCATGATGTCCAGGCGTGAAACTTGAGTTTTGGAACGAACTTCCTTATCGCACGTAGCGGGATGGGGGCTAAATGAACAAATTTTAAACAACTTTTTTTTAACCACTTTATTACAACCCATTATTATAAACTATATTGGGTACCTTTGGTTGGGTTTGGTTTAACGAGAAGTTTTCTAGGTGGAGCCTGTTTATTACATATTGTAGTTTTAAACCCAATAAAAAGCAAATTTTGAAAAGCCAAAGTGCAAGACTGGCAAATCCATGAAATACAACCCCGACCATGGAATTACATTTGGCAGCAAACTTACTCTTACACTTTTATTTTTGGTTTGGTTTGTTGCTTGACCAACATATGGGTATAAATTTGTTGTTTAATGGGAAATCTTCTAGGTGGAGCCTGTTTATTACATATTGTAGTTTTGAACCGCATAAAAAGTAAATTTATGTTTAAAGAAGTTTAAAAAGTAAAATTTTCTTAAATAAATGCGTTTTCTTAAAAAAAGAAAATTTTCTCAAAAAATACCTACTCATATTCTAAAACAGAGTACTTTTTCTTAAAAAAATACCTTATGTTAAAGAAGTACCTTTGCTTAAAAGAATAAATTTTCTTACAAAAAGTACATGTTCTTAAAAAAAAACGAATTTTTGAATATAAGTACCTTTTCTTAAAAAAGTACATTATCTTGCAACAAATTGCCTTTTCTTAAAAAACTACGTTTTCTTTAAAGAGTACCTTTTATATAAAACAAAATAACTTTTCTTGTGATAAGTACTTACTCCTAAAATTGTACATGTTCTGGAAAAGGGACAAATTCTAAAAAAATCCCCTTTCTTAAAAAAAACTGTTCTTCAAAAAAAATACCGTCTTTAAAAAAAAATAAATTTTCGTACAAACATTCATTTTCTTCAAAGTACCTTTTCTTATACTTTTTCTTTTCTTTTCTTTAGATAAGTACCCTTTCTGAATATAAGTAAATTTTCTTAAAAAAATAACCTTTTCCTAAAAAGAGTACCACTTCTTTAAAAAGTACCTGTTCTTAAAATATGTACTTCTTTGTAAAAAAGATTCATACTCTTAGGCTTATTAAAAATTTTACCTTTTCTTAAACAAAAACATTAGCTTTTAATAAAAGAAGTATCTCTCATTAAAGAAAGGACCTTTTCGGAAAATATAATACATATTCTTACAAAAGAGACCTAAAAATATTTTTTTTAAATACATTCAATAAAAACAAATTCTTAAAAAAAGTTTATCATTTTACAAAAAGTATATTTTCTTAAAGATCCATTTCAATTATAGTATTTTTCAACACGCGCCTTAGGCGGGTTGGAACTATCTAGTGCATACCTTACCTTATGTAATTTTTGTTAATAAAATGTGAAAAATTATTTCGAACAAGCACCGCGAAATATCGCTCTATTTTTTCTGAATAATTTTTAAGATCTTGTTTTTTGCAAGTGTCGCGGGCGTTATTTAAATATCATGATTTTTTTTTAAAATGATTTTATATTATGTTTAAGCAAGCGCCGTAGTCCTAAGACCCCGCGATTTTTTCGAACGAATTGTTTCATATTGTATTGAAGCAAACGCCGCGGGCGAAAAATTATTTCTCCAAAATAGCGCGATTTTTCGAAATAGTTCATTCATTTTTCAAAGCAAATTTGAACAATTTGGAAGCTTTGTTGCAGCGTTAAACGATTCATGATGCCTTGCCAAATCTTCCTGAACAGAAACGTCACCGCACAGTTTGACATTCTCTGCTGTGAAACCATAGTTATCAATATCGATATTTCTCATGCAGCTAAAAAAAAACACCTGTTAGAAGCAATACCTTGGAACACATTCTTAGCAACTGTAATTTTGTTCATAACCAAAGATGGAATATCTTGCCAAATAAAAACACTGTTGTAATCGAAAAATTTATCAGCGTTCAAGTAAATTGTATCGGTTAGAGGTAAACATTACTGAGTTGATCGTTACCCCTGAAAGGCCTGTAGCACGACAAAATTGTGAATAAATCGATTTATACCAATTCTCAGATTTTCCAGCACTGTTTTTTTAAAATGTTTCACTCACAATGTGTAGCAAAATTGTAGCCATAGTAAACCTGAAAACCTTTTGTGAACATACTAATACAATCTGATCGTAGCTAGTCACCCCAAATAGCTCATAAAGACCACGTTGTATTTTGAAAATGGTTACGTGGTTACGTGTTCGATTTTGTCCGAATAAATTTAGAAAAAATTGGTATTATAATACCTTTAATCTACTCCTGTACTATTTCTCAATACAACCAACAGTTTAGCAGTTAGAAATAAAAGAATGTTGAAAAATATATTTTTTTGCTTAAAAAATGCAGATTTTTTATTATTAAAAAAACATGAAACATAAGAAACGGCAAAAAGTGTTAAGTTTTAGTAGTTCATCATAAAAATCGATGGACGCGATTCGCTCTTATCCTTGATTTAGTTCAGGTATCTCATTTTGTCAAGAATTATATTGCTCATCATATGCAACCAAAACAAAAAACCACAATTCTTGACAAATTGAGATACCTTCATTAAATTGTTAATAAGAGCGAAACTCGTCCATTGATTTTTATGATCCGTGTCTCATTTTGTTCATAGGCATGTGACTTTATTAATATATACATATATATAAAAAAATATATTTTTTGCAACATTCTTATTTTTTAAAACTGCGAAACTGTTGATTACATTGGGAAATAATTAATCATAAATTTTTATAAATTCATTCCGACAAAATCGGACACGTCGTTCGTGAGTAATGATGACGTATGCATACAAATAACCTTTTTCAAAATACAAAGTGCTCTACAATTTTGCCCAATATTGTGAGTGAAAACTTTACAGTCCCTTGAAGTTATGCTGAAAAAATCTTATAAAAAAATTTTTTTCAAAACGAAAAGTGCGGGAAAATCTGAGGATTGGTAAAAATTGATTTTTTTCAAAAATTTAACATGACATTTCAGGGATACAGATTGACTCAGTACAATTGACCGGAACGCTGAAAAAATTGTCGACTTTGATATCATTTTATAATTAATTACGACCTAATATTTACTATAATTAAATAACTAAATAAAATAGTGAACACCAGCTAGTTGTCCCGCTAAACATTTGTATCAGAGTTACAAAAGTGGGCGTGGCAAAGTTGTCAATTTTTAGTGACAACGCAGGTTTTGAGAAAATATTGCCCCCTACAAAATTTTATTAAGATCGATGGTGGTTTACAGGTGATATCGTGTCGATCAACCGGAATGGGAGGGATGGAGGTACAAAAATGGGTGTGACAAAGTTGTAAATTTTTAATAACAAAGAAGGCTTTGACGAAACATATCCGATAACAAATTGTATGAAGATCAGTTGTGCTTTGTGGTTTCTGGGATATATCGCATCAGTCACCAGAAGAGTTTGTATACACTGAGAAAAACTAAAATTCATAAAAGTTCATATTATCTGTTCATAACATTTTTTTATTAATTTTATGAACAAATTCAGTAAACTTAAGAATTGATCTGTACTCTGTACTGAATCTGTGCACAAATCCGTTAATTTGTTCAAAAATGTTTATTTTTTTAGATGTTTCCTGCTTTTGGAATTTGTTGTAAAGTTTTCTTTATATACAGCTTAGGGATTGTCTCAACAGCAATATGCCGAACAAATGTGGGTGAGGATTTACATCTAGATCCTAAATAGGCTAAGAGTACGGAATTGTAAATAGAGAAGAAAATTTACTCATGGAGTGGAATGCCAACAAAGAAAACGGGTGAAGAGCCTCGTTTCTCTGCTCTCTCTCGTACTCCCTTCGTTGAATATTTGAATACACGAGCAGTTTTCTGATGAAGTTACAGTATCTAACTATAGAATTTCCAACCATCTATAAATAAAATTACATAAAGTATGTAAAAAGTATGGTTAAACAAGTTATGACGCGCGATAGAAATGCGTTTGAGTGAATCGCGTCGACTTTTTTGGTTCTCTTCCACGAGGGTTGCCAGAGAGCGCCGGTTTTTTCTTCTCTACTTGTAGTGATTCCAGGGGGTTCACGACCAGAAGATTTGGCAACCCTGGTAAAAGAGAAAAAAAGTGGTAGAAATTCACTAAAACGCATTTCTCTCACGCGTCATATCTTGATTATTTCATACCTTTTCATAGTTTATATAATTTTACTTCAACATGGTTGGAATTTGTATAGTTATATACAATAACACTATCAAAAAGCTTCTGGTGTAGTGAAATATTCAATGAAGAGAGTAAGAGAGAGACAACAGAGAATGGCTAGGGTTTCACTCCTTTTGTTTGTTGACATTTGAGTGAAGATAAATTTTGACTGTCTACTTGTACTACATCGTTTTGGGGTTCCATGCCAAAGCTGAATAACTTTAGAGTTGAAACACATGCAAAATAAGGTAAGAAACGGAAAAAACGATAGATGACTGGAAGTATTTTGGGTTGTTCAATGCATTTTTCACATGTTTGCCATTGTGCATTGAGCAAACAGTATAAAACTCAATTGTGAGTGTTTTTGCGATAACTAAATCGAGGTAAAAATGAATAACAAGTGAAATAAAACAAAATGTCATGAAGTGTTAGATTAAAATGATTTATATTGCAACACAAATGTAATGAAATTATGATTTTTCTCATTCTGCATGAGTTGCCAAGTTTGTATTACTCTATGCAGCAACTATACCAATGACTTTCAACGGTTTCCGGTAAAAGAAAAGCATCTGTTGCAGACTCTTGGTATTTACTCTATGGGTGATTTATTAAATATGGGGTCCTTTCTCATAAGAAAATATCTTAAGAATATGTTAATACTTTAGTGAACGCTTCATAAATATTACAAATGTTTTCAAGAAAAACAAAGAAAAAAATCATTAACATTATGAACAGCTTCATTAGTATTTATGTACGATTTCATTAAAATCCAACCAAAGAACTGTTTCATTTAAGATATTAATGAATTCATTAAGATTTATGAAACTTTCGTAGATTTTGTTTATTTCCTAATGAATAGTTTTCATAATGAAGAGGTTTAATGACACATTATTCACAATTTTAATGCATTTATTCTTTGTTTGATTTTTAATGACAAAGTTCATTACTAAGCTGTAATTTTGGTACTACTAGAATGAGAATTTAACTAAATATTCCCTAATACCAAATTTCATAAGGACTGGTTCTGTTTCACGGGAGTCATATTGTTGATCAGCTAGCCGACTACACAACATTTGTATTGCAGGTACAAAAATGGGTTTTGCAAAGTCACCTTTGTCTTCATGAGTGGATGGCGTTTGAGGAAGTCAAGCCTTGTACATAATTTCATTAGGTTCATTAGTTACCCGATTTATCGTATTCGTCTATGCGTTACATTTTATCAATGTGGCTGAGGGTACAAAGTCCGTCTGGAATAGGTGTAAAACTGTAAGACCCAATCGGTGAGTGTAAAAATAAAAAGCGCATGCCTCACTGATTAATTTAACCCTGATATATATTACTGTTGTTATACAGGTTTTTACGTCCGGACAACATTTGTTCCAAACATACCTATCTTCACTCCCTATGTGGGCTTCCATACAAAAAATAAAATTTTATACCACCGCTTAGGGCACCCTTAGACGAATCAAATGTATGATCACCCCGCAGTATTATTGTAACTCCAACAGTCTCTCAGAACATATCTACACTGTATCTGCTACTTTTAAGTTGGTTCCAATACACATGTTTTATCTTTTATAAATCTTTTTCTGAAATCAGATCGTGCCGCTCCCATGGTGCCTTATAGAGGGTAAGATGCAGGATCGACTTTTATTTCTCTCTTCGAAATTGTTTTCCAAACACACTTACCCTCTAACTCTCAAACATAAGGAGGGTCTAATACAAAGTGCACTTAAAAACGACCAAAACCAAAAAAAACCTCCCAAAATAACATTTTCGTTAAATTTTTTGGCTTTTATTGACGATAATAAATTTTGGTTTTTATTGACAATAAAAATACATGTTTTTATAATTCGAAAATATTTATAGTTCGAAAATGTGAATCAAGTTAATTTATATTTATTATGCGATGGATATTTGCTCCGATTTTCTGCGAATACATGAAGCAACAACATATGTCCCTCCTCGTTACGGCACAACACGTGTCCACTATTAATTTTAAGCCTCTTTCAGCAGCTTCCTTGACAACCTGTAATTTTTCTAGGTCTAGGTAGGATGGTAGCATCGCGAAGCCCATTTAATTCATTTTTCTTAAATCGAGATGTTTTCGGAACAAAACCATTTTTAATCTGATATACTGATTGGGAATATTTTTTATTGTACGGTATCTGTGGCACACCCCCGCCTGGCACGTGCGTCAACATTTTGCCATACCAGTGCACATTGAAAAATTTCGCTTCAGCCATAAAACACCCTTTCATATGATTTTAATTTTGTATATCTTGTATTTAGCTAAAGTACAAATTTCTTTGAAAAACTAAAAAAAAAATACATGAGGTGTCAGGGGACACCCGTTTGGATCGAAGTTCCTTTCGCTATATATTATGTACTAGTTAGTTCCAACCCGCCTAAGGCGCCTGTTGAAAAATACTGTAATTTAAATGGATCTTGTAAAATGATAAACTTTTGTTAAGAAATTTTTTATTTATTGAATGAACTTTTTTAAAAAAAAGTTTATTTTTAGGCCCCTTTTGTAAGAATATGTATTATATTTTCCCGAAAAGTCCTTTCTTTGATGAGAGGTACTTCTTGTTTGAGAAGCTTTTTTACGGCTGAATACTCGATAGTGTCGCCGTCACTAAGCTAAGAAAAAGCCTAAGAGTATGAATTTTTTTTACTTTTTTAGGAACAGGTACTTTTTAATTATTATAATCAACTATATTGGGTACTTTTGGTTTGGTTTGGTTTAAATGGAAGTTTTCAAGGTGGAGCCTGTGTATTACATATTGTATTATTGAACCCAATAAAAAGTAAACTTAGAAAAGCCAAAGTGCAATACTGGCAAATCCAAGAAACACAACCCTCAGCATGGAATTACATTAGGCAGCACTCTTACAATCGTACTTTTGGTTTGTGTCCAGACTAACATATTTCTTGTTTAATGGGAAATTTTCCAGGTGGAGCTTCTTTATTACATATTGTTGTTTGAACCGAATAAAAACTAAATTTAGAACAGCCAAAGCGAAAGAAGTTTAAAAAAATAACATCTTAAAGAGAAGTACCTTTGCTTAAAAAAGTTAATTGTCTTACAAAAGTACCACTTTATAAGAAAAGTAATTTTGCAAATAAGTACCTTCTCTTAAAAAAGTACCTTATCTTACAACAAATTGCCTTTTCTTAAAAAACTATATTTTATTTAAGTAATACATTTTTTGTAAAACAAAATATCTTTTCTTGAGATAAGTACCTACTCTTAAAATTGTATTTGTTCTTTCGCAAAAAAAAACTTTTCTTCAAAAAAAACTTCCTTCTCTTAAAAAAATACATTTACTTACAAAAATTCCTTTTCTTACAAGTATCATTTCTTAAAAATAAAGTACCACCTACCCTTTTGTTTGATAAGGCTACTTATCTCAAAAAAAACAAAAGGAAAGGTGGTACTTTAATTTTAAGAAACGATACTTTTAAGAAAAAGAATTTTTGTAAGATAATGTATTTTTTGTAAGAGAAGGTATTTTTTTTTGAAGAAAGAACAGATACAATTTTAAGAGTATACAAGTATACTTATCTCAAGAAATGTTATATTGTTTTACAAAAATGTTATATTGTTTTAAAGAAAATATAGTTTTTTAAGAAAAGGCAATTTGTTGTAAGATAATGTACTTTTTTAAGAGAAGGTACTTATTTAAAAAAGTACTTTTCTTATAAAGGGGTACTTTTGTAAGACAATTTACTTTTTTAAGCAAAGGTACTTCTTTAAGATGTTATTTTTTTAAACTTCTTTCGCTTTGGCTGTTCTAAATTTACTTTTTATTCGGTTCAAACAACAATATGTAATAAAGAAGCTCCACCTGGAAAATTTCCCATTAAACAAGAAATATGTTAGTCTGGACACAAACCAAAAGTACGATTGTAAGAGTGCTGCCAAAATGTAATTCCATGCTGAGGGTTGTGTTTCATGGATTTGCCAGTATTGCACTTTGGCTTTTCTAAGTTTACTTTTTATTGGGTTCAATAATACAATATGTAATAAACAGGCTCCACCTAGAAAACTTCAATTTAAACCAAACCAAACCAAAAATACCCAACATAGTTGATAACAATGGGTTGTAATAAAGTGGTTAAAAAAAAGTTGTTTAAAAATTTTTCATTTAGCCCTCATTCCGCAACGTGTGATAAGGAACTTCGTTCCAATATATTTTTTTAAAAATGGTTCCCCTCAAGAGATCTTATTGCTAGACACGAAATATTTTGGGAATCATCAGAAAATAAATCAAGGCACAGTTGGAGGGGTGGACAAAAACCACTTTTTCCCCCAACATACAATATGAGTCGGTGTAATATACATATATGTTTGTAACACACTCTAAATATTCGTACATTTCCAAGTCCTAAACTCACTTATACAAGGTGGGGGGCAACAGTAAATACCCTATTGGAAAACCTTATAACTGTTGGAAATAGCGCGAAATACCAGTCCGGGTTTGACAGTTGTGAAGTAAACAAATCCATTGAACAGACTGGGACTGGGACTGGGACGCATTGTGAAAATCGTGACTTAAAATGTTGTAGCGTTTGGCGAAGTTGTAACCTTCTGAAAAGAAACCTGAGAGGCAAGAAAGAAATGAGAAGCAAAAGGGCAGCAGTTTCTCATTTCATAAAAAAAAACAAATAATGCATTCAATGCAAGTAAATGAAAAAAGGGACGTTTTAAATATTTGTTGATTTATATTGATACAATTATTTTTCATATATAATACATATACGAGTATATTCAAATCAAAAACTAATTTGTTTCTATAATGTTTCCACGTAAGTATATAGAGGTTTGGGAGGAAACACGGGAATGCTTCCACGTAAGTATATGGATGTTTGGGATGAAGCACGCATATGTTTACACGCTAAAGCATACGAGTTCGGCGATAAACACTCTAATGTTTCGATTTAAATACATGTGAGTTTGGGAATTTCAAACATATGACTGTTTGGAGTGTGTTCGAAACATTTACATGGTTCCTGCAGAATACGTTACAGAGGCCGTTTGTGTCAGCGTGTATATTTTAAGGAACATATTTCTAACGAAGACTCCTAGTGCTGTTACGACTGCTTGCGATTCGGGGTCATACAGCCACACAGTTTGTATGAGAATCAGATATAGCTGGATCATTATTTCTGGATAGTGGGATTTATCTGGAAAGTATTTGCTACGCCAGAAATATCACTTATTTGATAGCACAATTCTCCACTTGATTTTATGGATAACGTTATAGTTTTTGTCAGAGGCAGTTTCGAGATCAATAAATGCATCCATGAACTGTGTATACTTAATTATATTATATAATATGTATATTTAATTATATTCATGCTCCACTATACACACAACATTGCCATGTAAAATTGGCCCACATAATTTAGCTGACAATAGAGAAATTGTTATCACTTCATCGAGTGAAATGCAGCAAAAAGCAAAATAAGTCTGACACCAATTCCTTTAGTTCATTCCATAGTCCCATCAACGAAAAAATACACTTGTTTCAAATTTTGTCTTATACTTATTGTCCTTCTGTCATTCAATTTGTTTTTTAAAAGCGTTAACGTCAAGAACTACAGCTACAGCGACAAGAAGCTTTGTTACTTATCACAAGAGTGAAAAAATACATGCAAATTAGGCAAAGAAAGCTGCAGAAGGATAAAATAATTTCAATCGTGATCCTTTTTAGGTCAAAATCTCTGTGTTGTGCAAGATAAGAATTAAAAATGCTAAAGTCGTTTTTGCTTTCATTAACAAGAATACAACTTAAACCTAAGTTTAACAAGAGTTTCGTTTTTCTTTTCTACCCAACCAACCATTTCATTGAGGGCCTTACAAACTTTGCTTGATGTTTCGGGATGAAAGAATTTTAATAGTTTCCGGTTGTAGGCGCTTACATGGCGGTTATATGGTGGAAGTTGCCACTTTTTGCATTGAACTTTTAAAGCAGAACTGTGTCGGTGAGAACTCCTTGTCTTGTGGCATTCCATTTCTGATCAAATTGTAGAAATTCGGGGAATACCTGTGCATTGATTTGTTATTATTTGGATTCTAATGAATTTTCACTTGCACTGCTACACTGTACACAGTGGTTTGAAATGTATGAAAATTCTATGTTGAATTATAAATTAATACCTGATATCCCTGATAAGCATATACACCTTTACGCAATAACATTGCCCGACTCCAAATACTCAGTTCGTAAAGATCTTTCCGAACCATTTGGTAACACACGGAGTAAGGCAATAGCCAAGCGTGCGATCTCTTCAACATTATTTCAACATAATAAGGAACGCTTGAGTAAACACGAATAAAACTTGATATCTCTGCTAAGTTTATTTAGCTTTGCTGAATGACACTAATTGACTCTAAATACTCAGGGAAGATCTTTCCGAACCATTCAGTAACAGGCGAGACCCAATATAAGGCAATGCCCAATCTCTTCAATATCGTAATGAATATGATATAGAGAAAAGCTTGAGTAAACACGAATAAAACTATTAGCACCAAAAGCCTCATGCTGCTCGCATATGCTGATGATATGGACATCATTAGGTGGTCCGTGCGGCAAATTACTTCGGCATTTACGAGAATCAAGAAATACATCGAAAAAGTGTCTCTGATAGTACATGACCACAAAACATAGATAATAGTTTCAACAACCTAAGCCTCTACTCGATTGGATCAGATTGTGAGATTGCGTACGACTTTATTTACCTCGGATCTGCCATTGAACAATAAAATCGACCGGAGAGTTATACTTGCTAGCATATGTTATTTTGGGGCTAATCAAGCACTTCAAAGGTCAAACACATTCTCTAAAATCAAAAACCTAAAGGGTGTTCCAGTAAGAATGCACGTTTTCATTTTAAAACAAAAGCAAGTATTTTCCGAAATAGTAGTCTTTTTTTTTGGATTGTAAAGAAGACATGTTCCGGTTAAATATTGAATAAAACATTCGTCAAATGGCCCCCACGGCTCTGATGACAGGTCATTACTCTTTTCATGAAATCTGCCATGACTTTTTTACAGGATTGTAGCTGTATCTCACCGATGAGGCCTTAAATCTCGGATTTAAGCCCAGGAGTTGTTTCTGGTTTATTCCCCTAAACCCAAGATTTCACAAACCCCCAAAAGAAAGAAATCGCATGATCTTGTTGGCAGTTGACATCAGAATTTCTTGAGATAATTTGTTCTGGAAATCGTTGTTGTAATAAATCGATTGTTTCATGTGCGCTGAAGCAGGTGGCGCCATTTTGCTGAAACTACATGTCGTGCAGATCCATGACATTCAGTTGGAACCACTGGAAGTACACAGTCACTGCAATTTCGGCCTCATCTTCAAAAAAGTAAGCAGTTGCTCGTTTTACATTTGTGTCTCATGGATTGCATGAGGATTTTCCGACCCCAATTTCGATAATTTTGTGTATTCACGAAGCCATTCAGATAGAAATGCGTTTCTTCGGAGAATATAACTTATTTGAAAAATTGGAATTGGCTTCACTTTGCTTCATTACCCATTGAACGAATTGCCGGCGCTTTCCATGGTCTGCTGGTTTTAGCTCCTGAGTAAGCTGAATTTGTACGCATGAAGGTGGAGGTCTTTTGGCCAAATTCACTGCGTAGAGTTTCGTGAAATTTGAAGTTGTTGAAAACGATTCCGAATTAACATGTTCGGGTTTTGGGCGACACTCTCGTTTACAGCAGCAATGTTTTCAAGAGACCGATCGCAACGTTGACCCACAGTAGCCCTACTGTCCATAACCGACCCAGTTTCCCCAAATTTTTTGACCACTCTTCGAATGGTTAACCCATTAGGTGAACTTTCTCGACTGAAAATTCCTTGAAGTTTGCGAGCGGTTTCAGGATAACTTACCAAATTTTTGAAATAAGTTTCCACAATTAAAACGCGTTGTTCTTTCAAAAAGCGCTCCATTTTTAATAATCGGAATAAACATATATGGCAACTGAAAATTTCAGAGTTGCTACTTGCACAAACAAAATGCTCTAAATTTAAAAAGTGCAATCTTACTGAGACACCCTTTAGATACATCAGATTTTTACTCAAACTGACAGGCATTATGTTGCAGAATCCTGGATCATATTGCAAGCAGACGAAACCGCACTGGAAGTTCTCCGAGTCAAAAATGATTCGCAAAATATATGAAACTATTAAATACAAAGGGGAAGAAATTAAGTGATATGAACCACAAGATGTCTGAACTGTATTTTGATATCGTCGTAATTGGAGGATCAAAATAATATGATTACTCTGGCTGGGACTTGTTAGTAGAAAACATGAGGATGAACCAGCCTCCAAAGTTATTCAAAGACCTACCGTACTCCTCCGGAAGCAGTATGTGGATGAATTCCTTCAAAATCTTGGTATTACCAACTGGAGGGAATAAGCAAAAGTTCGGGGCCCATTTCAAGAAATGTGTTATCTTCATTTTATAAGGTAACTAACTCTCTGTGTTATTTGAGACAAACTAAGTAAGTAAAGGGTTTTTCAACAGAGACGCTACAAAAGTAAATCGATAGGGACAGCAACCGACGCCATATTTTTCCCGCTCTTTTGACATTTCTCTTCAGTAAGGTTTGCCATTTCATCATGGAAAGATATACGAGCCAACAACGTGTCGAAATTATTAAAATTTACTACCGAAATTTGGAGTCAGTGGCCTCAACTTTAAGAGCGCTACGTCCAATCAGCGATTATCCACTCTTACGAATATCGAACCCGAAATTGCAGCAGTATCGGCCGATATATGCTTGAAGACCGTCGAAAATTGGGTTCAGCGTCTGGACTTATGCAAGCGTACCTGTGGTGGCCATGCAAAAGAAATCGAGTTCCATACATAATGGCATCGAACCTACTTTCACAGGAATAAAGAATTTCATTGGTATCTAAAACCGGTTTTGTTTTATTTAAAAAAAACTTTTGTAGCGCTCTTATTGAAAAACCCGTTAGTAAGTATTATGACCACCATATCAAAAAATCTTCAGCTCTTGAGTTATTAATGGGTAGGGCGGTTAGGAAGCTTCCGTTGTAATTGTAGTACAATGAAAATAAACACTACAACAGTATAACAGTACAAACAGTCCGTTGTAGTACAATGAAAATAAACACAGCTCATGTCAACTAACATCATCTGTCTATAGACTACTGTATAATTTTAAGAAAGCCGCGGCATTTTCTGGTTGATGGCCATTGAAAGTGGACTACATCATGAATTTGGACGTAAATGGAAAAATGGAATTTCGTGTTCCTACCAAGCATTATTTTCTGCATAACAACCCCACCACCGAAGCCAAGGAAATGTCAGAAAAATACTATGGGGACTCTACACGATCAATTCCATCTTTGTACATTAAAAAGCTATCCGCGCGATGGATGCCGGCATTACTGATATTCAGAGAAGAATATGGTGATGTTCAACAACAATCCGATGGAGGTTTTGTGCCGTTTGCTAACCGTGGATGAAACATGGATCCATCTCAACACACCAGAGGCCAGAGAACAGTCAAAGCAGTAGATTTCCTGGATGAACGTGTTACAAAGAAGGCCAACGTGGGTATGTCGGCCAACAAGGCTATGACGAAAGTTTTTTGGGATGTGTGGAGTGTTATTCCCATCGATTACCTTGAAGGCAACTGTTGAACCGATACTACGTTGATTCGGAACAAAAATGACCGAAGTTGGGAAGTAAACAGTGATATTCAACCATGACAATGCACCGTCACACATGTGTTCAGAAATAAATAGACAGTTTCCCATTACATCCCATTATAAGGTATTGGCGAGAGCTTTTCACAACCAGTGCGCTGTGCGCTTTCTAGTTGTATACTCACTGACCGGGACCTATAGTTTTTGCACGGACTTCGAACGGTGTTTTGAGAAGGTTTTTCTTGGCTAAATAATCGATAGTGTCGCCGTCACTATGCGAGGTGACCGACGTAGAAAGAAATTTAAGGTGGCAGGGATCGAACCTAGCATCTCATGTACAAAAGGCGCGCGCACACTAACCATTACACCACCGACGGCCACACATGTGTTAAGTTGCCTTAAAAAAAATCATAAATTTGGCTACGAAACTTTACCGAATTCTCCGAATTTAGCCCACCAGTGACTACTTTCGGTTTGCAACCTTGAAGAAATGGTTCGGCGGTAAGTGACGTTTAGCTTCAAAAATGTTGACATACAAACTAAAACAATCGTGGTTATTGACCGAATTTTAAGTAAAATTCAAAAAAAACGCCCGGAATACCCGATTTTGGGGGAAATTCGACCTGCGCGACCTCTAAACCACTTCCGAAAAATCGGAAAAAAATATCAAAAATACTTAACCCTATAAGCTTTCAAATAAAGTTTGAGCAATTAAAAATGTTATTGATGGGACACCCTAGTGCCCATCTCTAGGACTGGGATGAGCTTCTCGGAATCAGGTAGCTGTGCACTGTCTAGTTTTACAGTCACTTATAGGGACCAACGGTTTTACACCGATTCTGAACGAGTTTTTTGGGTAGCCTTTTCATAACTATTTACTAGTTTTTGTTATCGTCGCGAAGCTAGATCGTCGTCGTCGAAAGAAATGTAAGATGGACAGAGCAGGAATCGAACCCTCATTCTCGTGTACAGGAGGCACTTTCACTGACAATTGCAACACCAACGGTGTATAATTCTTTATATATTTCCTAAATCACCCAAGACGGTCCTATTGCCACGTTTTGTCTGGTTCAAATTATTTTACCCCACCAATTCCACTGTGCACAAAATCGTCACAAATGACCTGAGTTAATTGGAACTTACTGGCATCACATCTTTGTGTATTCTGCGAACTACTGGCTACAGTAGACGAGATGTACAATAAGTAGTTGGCTAAGAGGCTGCTCCTAGGCTCCAACTTATATGATTCACTACTACAATTCGCTGGGAAACAAAGGCAGCAAGTACAACAACAATGGCAGCAACAGCAACACGAAAGAACAATAAGGCCGCTCGTGGTCGACGCATCATTGCCAGAGCAATGAATGAGTGCAATAACAAAACCATAGCAGCAACAATTGACCGACCACCGAACAAGCGTGTGATGCCAATAAAACCAACTATAGTGGCTGTTGCTGTTGTCGGTTTTGTTACCAATGCGTTTTTGTTGTTGTGCTGTGTGTTTTTCTTTTCAAAAGTTTTAGCCATATTTTGTTGTAGTTTAACACAAAATTAAGTGGTTTTTTAGTTGCGTGAATTTTGTATGCGCGGCGTAGTTGTTGCTATTTGGTGGCTGCAAATTGCTTTATCAATTGCTGCAGCAATTTGTTTATGACGGCGACTACTTTGCTTGACTGTTGAAATGTGCGTTCAGCGCTGTGGCCAAAAAGGTGGTTCGTTGGACGGCCATCTCTCTCTCACCCGTCCGTCCGTCCCACAACTTTCAATTTCGTTTTCGCTGAAATCTCATCACTTTTGTTCTCCTTTAAAATTCCTCTTGTTCTGAGAAATTTGCAATTATTAACAAAATTAGCTGGTCTTTTGTAGTTTTTTTTTGACTGTTGGTCGTCAGTTTTAATTATAAATGAGCGTAGTTAGGTTGCAAAAAGGAAGAAAAAACCATAAATGTGTTGCCAGAATGTACGAGTGTGTTTATTAGCAGATTTATAGCTCGATTTTAATCTTCATTTCGCATTAAAAACTCAGTGATGTTTTTAGTCTGCTAATGAACAGAATGGTTGTACAATTTGTGGGAGGTCTGTTATTGTTCTACTATATTTTTTGTTTTTTGGTTAATAAGTCATGGTCAAATGTTGTCCAATCTACAAACAATTGATGGGAAAGATTCACTTTTAATTAATAGTTAGTTGACATGGGGAATAAGTGTTAAGGTAGGACGGTATCTAATGCAATAAAATAAAAATTTAAATTATATATTTACATATATGTATATTTTCAATTGTCCTTAACAGACTTTTCTTAACTTTTCAGTAAAAATGGGGTCAGGCCACGAGATGTGTGACATAGTGGGTCAGCGATTTTTACCTTCCGTCAATATATCGAAAAGTTATATCAGTATATAAAACTCCACAAAAAATAAAAGTAAAATCCCTGAAGTTGCTGTTGCAATCTCAAAATTTAAAATTTCAGAAATTTGGTATTTTTCTGAATTATTCAAAATTTTATATCTATCCCATATCCAATTGAAATTTGAAAAAATCTGTTTGAAATTTGAAATACATCAATTGATATTTGAAAATTCTATTTGAAATTTGAAATACATCAATTGAAATTTGAAAAACATCAATTGGAATTTAAAATACATCAATTGAAATTTGAAATACATCAATTGAAATTTAAAAATCTAATACCAAAAATCGGTTAATAATTTTTAGATTTCAAGTGCCGAATTTCAAATTTCAATTGATGTCTTTCAAATTTCAATTGATGTCTTTCAAATTTCAATTGATGTCTTTCAAATGTAAATTGATGTTTTTTAAATCTCAATTGATGTATTTCAAATTTCAAATAGAATTTTTAAATTCTATTCCAAATATAATTTTCAAATTTCAATCGATATTTTTCAAAATTAAATTGATATTTTTCAATTTTTGTTTGATTTTTAAGAAAAGTTAAGGAAATAATAAAAAAAACAGAAAATAGCCTACACTGAAAAAATTTTTCGGAAATGTAGTTTAAAGAAAACAATCGCATTTTAAATAAAGAACCGGAGTAAGAAAAATAGTCAATCATTCACGAGAATTTGGGAAATTTAATTATCCTTCAGAAACAGAATTTGTTTTCTCAAGTAGTTTCTGAGATACACCGTTTTTTGTGGGACGACCTTTACGCCGAAAAAGCGAATTTGGTCCATATAGCGAAAGATTATACCAATATATAGAACTCCACAAAAAAATAAAGTAAAATTCTTGAAGTTGTTGCAATTTCAGATATGCAGTATTTTTCTGAATTATTAAACATTTTATATCTCGAAAACGACTTGAGATATTTGCATTTTGAAATGTGATATGATAAAAAAATGACTTCCCATAACATCCAATGAATGGATTGGGGAAAGCTTCTCACATGCAGTGAGCTATGCGCTTTCTACATTTAAACTCACTTATTGGGACCTAGAGTTTTACACCGATTCCGAATCGTATTTTGAGAAGCTTTTTCATGGCTAGGTACTCGATAGTGTCGCCGTCACTAAGCGAGGTAACAGCCGTCGAAAGAAATTTAAGGTGATTAATTTAAGGTGATTTGAAAACCACAACAAAAAATTGTGTTTAGCTAAAAAAAATACTCATATTTCTATATCATAAATCTAGAGCCAATTTTTACGCCTGTCTGCCTATCAAACAGTGCCTACTAATCACAATTACTAACGTAGAGATATCCTGAGTAGGAATAGATATTATATATTATCGAACAATTCAAGTCTTTTATGCCTCCAGAGCGTCTCTCGTGCGAATGTCCCAGAGCTTCATGTGCACGCCACTCATATAACGAGGATATGGAACTACTTGACCATATCATTTCGTGATGGGCGACAGTTTTGTCTTATAATAATCCTCTACCGCCCGTTGAAGTTTCGATGCCTAGTGCAGTTGGTTTAAAAAAAGCATTATTTTTGGGGATGAACAATGTGTAATGATGAGTATAAACAGAAAAGTATATTTTTAAAATTTTTATAGAATATTTTTTTTAACGACAGCATTTTGAAATTTCAATCATACGTACCTTCTTTTCCCAATTTGTGAATTAAATTTTCAATTTTCTTAATTGTGTATTTTACATGAAAATACTATCAAATATATAAAATAAATTTAATCAAATGCTGGTTCGCGAACTACAATGAGAAATACGCGAAAAATAGGGAAAATTATGCCTGGTCAAGAATTTAAATGCTGCCATGGAAATAAATTGCTCCGTCTAAATTTGCAAAATATACCTTTTTAATTATACACATCATGACATGTCGCCTGAGCCTCATATTAGACTCCCACGATTGGCATTCCAAAAAACACTGTCTACAGTACACCCTAATGTTCATTTATACACGGGTGGGTCAAAAACTGAAGGGAACTGAAGTCTACCTGATGGTTTAATCTGGGCAACTAGGGTCTACCTGATTGTCAACCTGATTATTGCAGCGCTTGCATAAGGCAGAAATTTTTGCTATTTATAAATTGACAGATAACAGTTGAGTAGTCATTGGCATCTATGCCTTCTCTGTCACAAATAAAAAAATAAATGGTTTCCCGTTACATCCCATGAAGGAATCGGGGAGAGCTTCTCACAACCAGTGAGCTGTGCGCTTTCAAGTTTTATACTCACTGATTGGGACCTACAGTTTTACACCGGTTCCGAATGATATTTTTGAGAAGCATTTTCATGGCTAAATACTCGATATGCGAGGTGACCGCCGTCGAAAGAAAATTTTTTTTAAGGTGGTCAGAGCAGGGATCGAACCCAGGATCTCAAGTACAAGAGGCGCGCACACTACCCATTGCACCACCGACGGCCTGCCTTCTCTGTCAGTCATGCGGTAATCAGTCATGTCAGTCAGTCAGTCATGCGGAATACCTGGATTCAATATTCTTGAACCTAAAATCACCACAGGACTTCCGCAGATATTCCAGAAAATGCACCACCTGTACGATATTCACCTCATGTGGATGCTAAGGCACAGGGGCATTTCGAGGAACTGCAGGGCCGAAGAACTGGCCAGACTAGAGACTACAGTACAATTTCCACAGGAACTGGAATGTGTTGGCATGTCGCTTGCTACCTCTGCGCATATCCTGCAAGGTCGCTCCTACGAGGGCGGCCCCTAAACTGGCCTAACAAAGAAGACAAGAAAAGTTTTTAAAAATGTTCTTTATTTTTCAACATAATCTGCTTTTACCTTGATACACTTTTTCCAGCGATATTCAATAGCTTCGATACCCCGTTTATAGTTAGAACTGTCAAACTATTTAAAATAGGCATTAACCCCAGAATCTACCTCTTCATTGTTGACAAATCCCAACCAAATCCGACAAAACCACCGAGCCATTTTTCCACGTTTGGAAACAAAAAATAGTCCGAGGCAGCTCAATCTGGCGCATAAGGTGCGTGATGAAGCAATTCGATCTTCAATTCATAAATTTTGGCCATCGCAATAGTGGAAATGTGAAAATTGGAGCATTGTTTTGATGAAGCAACAGTTTCTTTTTCGCCAATTGCGGTCATTTTTCCATAATGTCATCACTTAAACGCTGCAATAAATTAGCATTATTTTCGCCGTTAATAGGGTTTCCCTTCTGGAGATAATCAATAAATATTGTCCCAGACGCCATGACCTTGCCTACATATATAACCTTCTTCGCCTTTTTTGGACACGATTCTCCAAATCGTCACTGCTTCGACTGTTCCTTTGTCTCAGGTGTGAAGTAGTGGACCCATGTCACATCCATTGTTATTAATCGGCGCAAAAATTCGACTGTATTGTGGTGAAACATCGCCAAACACTCTACTGAAACATATTCACGAAACTGTTTTGCTCTACCGAAAGCAAGCGCGGTACCAATCTTCGGCACACACGCTGAAAAATCTGTAATTTTTTGTTATTTGGATGCAACTATAAGGTTCGTTTGGAGCTTGCCGCAAATATAATATACTTGTGCGCAAACACATTGTGTTTGCTATTCAATATTACATGTTTGAGACATAATGATTAATATGTTATAATATATGTGTTTGCGACCCAAATATATATGTGTTTGTGGTACAAATCCAGATGTGTTTGCTGTACTGCAGAATAATAAAGGGTAGGCGAGAGAGTATATCTTATAAGTGTGTATCAGTACTTTGGCATTATCTCAGTCAGTTATTCATAAATATTCCCTGAATGTGTCAGTCAGGTATTCATAAATATTCGTGTAAATTGCAGATGAAGTATCATGTATTCAATCGTCAATGGTTCATAGGACAGAGGATATCATAGGACAGAGGATAATCGCTTGATCAGTGAAAAAATAATAAACAAAGGTTCGGACGGTTAAATGGTTTGTGATGTTGCTTTGTGTTTTATGTATGTGTAGCGTATATGTGTATGTGTGCTACCAAAGTAGAGAAACGATTTGATTTTTCCTGTCTGAGCCTTTACTGCGAAATCGGAACGGCGGACATTTTGTGAAATACAATAAAAAAACACAAGTAATTAATCACGCTTGGCTTGCATGAACTAGATTTGTATACAAGGATATTGTTTATGTACCAACGCATAGTGATAACCAAGGCATACTTGAAACCTTCTGACAACAAAGAAAGGTGAAGCAAAAGAGCAGAAGATTCTCATTTCATGAAAAAATAATGCATTCAATGCAAGTAACTGTAAAACGGGCTGTTTGAAATCGATTAATTTTTTGTATTAATTATTTATAAATGTGGATTTATAATAATAAAATTAATTATAATAAATAATACAAATATATTGAAATCAAAGAATAATTGGTTTCAAAATATTATTATGTTTGGGAAAAATACGCACATGTTTCCACGTAAGTATATGGATGTTTGAGATGAAGAACGCATATGTGTACACGTAAAAGCATACGTGTTTGCCAGTAAACATGCTGTGTGTTTGGAACTTGCAAACATATGAATGTTTGAAGTGAGTTCCAAACATATAGTTGGTTCCTGCAGAATATGTTTGGGAAAATATAGTACAGAGGCCGTTTTTTTCAGCGCGCTGCTTTCTCATCTTCAATATACGATGCATGACACTTTTTGAAATACCTAATATTTCAGCTAGCTCAGGCACCTTCAGCCGACGATCGTCCAATAATATTTTGTGGATTTCCTTAACCGTGTCTGTTCGTCTTGGCAGCCCCATTTAGGCTCTGCTATCAAATATTTTACAGTCGTAAACGGTGCCCCACTTAAGCTCTGCAATCAAATATTTTACAGCCGTCGGTGGTGCAATGGTTAGTGTGCGCGCCTCTAGTACATGAGATCCTGAGTTCGAACCCTGTTCTGGCCACCTTAAAACTTCTTTCGGCGGCGGTCACCTCGCATCGTGACCATGAAAAAGCTTCTAAAAATACCCTTCGGAATCGGTGTAAAACTGTAGGTCTCAATCAGTAAGTGAAAACTGGAAAGCTCACAGCTCAGTGATTCTGAGAAGCTCTCCCCTGTCCCTTCATGGGATGTAATGGGAAACCATTTAACCGAAGAAACAGACTTCCCCATAGTAGAATTTAGCTCGGCTTTAATATTGCTTGGACTGATACCTTTCAAATGGAAATATAGAATTAGATAACGGTGTCCAATTTTGTCCATCATTACAAATTCACTGAGATCGTTTACTTTTGATGGCTAAAATAAAAATAGTAAACAACGTGGCACCTTAAACTTTGCAACATATGTTTAAATGGTTGCCACTTTTCACCAAAATATTTTTTTTTAACTTTCTCGGCTAGTTCTGGTGCCGCCCTCGTATACATATTATGATGCAGAAGAGATGAACGAGATAAACAGATTAATAAACGGTAATTTAAACACATTTACAAAAAAAATATAGAAAAATAACCAAATAAAATTTTCGAAAATCCATGGAAACCTCCATATTAACCTTGGGGAAAATAAAATCCATACAAATTGGAATCCATAGATATGACGGATGGGGAAAGGAAAAAAACCTGATGTAAAACAACAAGTGACTTATTGTAAATAGTAACAGTAATAAGTATGCCCTTGTATGCCCTTTGAAAAACATGATGTAATCCTGCAAGTGAGAGCAGCTATAGCCCTAACCTAACATCAAGAGCTTACTTCTATTGAAAAAAAATACTAAAAGGACAAAAGAGAAAAAAACGGCTTGAGACAATAGAAAACGAATAAAAATAAAAATATGGATTGCGAATCAGAGACTTGCATGATTCGCATTGCAACAGAATTATCGATTGGGCAGCAGAGAAATTGTTTCTAGCAGCGGTATCATCGACATCAGAGGTAGCATCGACTGGGCAGCAGAGAAATTCTAGCAGCGGTAGCATCGACATCGAGAGAATTCCTAGCAGCGGTAGCATCGACTTAGCCGCAGATACAAGGTGGCGCAAAAGTAATCCTCCTATCAGAAAATGCTATAAATTTTGCGATTGACCCCTAATGTTAGTTCTGTTTTGACATTTGTATAGTACACACATGCGAAATACACATTAATAAACAATGTTACGCTACACTGCTCCAGAACGCGGAATATTGCTGACTATTTATTTGACCAATAATCGACCAGAGGAAGATGATTCTTCATCAAAAATAGTCATGAGTGATGAGGCCCATTTCCATCTTAGCGGGTACGTAAATAAGCAAAATTTACGCTTCTGGGGCACTGAAAATCCGCGTGTAACCCACGAAGAGCCATTACACCCGCTCAAAGTCACTGTATGGTGTGCTGTTTTCGCTGGAGGAGTCATCGGACCTTTTTTCTTCGAAGACGTCGCGGGCCAAACGGTTACTGTGAATGATGAGCGCTACAGAGCAATGATCAACGAGTTTTTTTTTTGCCGCAACTTGATGAACTGGGATTGGAAACCATGTGGTTCCAACAGGACGGTGCAACGGCACACACTGCACGTGCCACAACCGATATGCTGAAGGATGCATTTCCCGGGCGCCTAATCTCCCGTTTTGGCGATTTACACTGGCCAGCAAGATCGCCTGATTTGACCGCTCCAGACTTCTTTTTGTGGGGCTTTTTGAAGTCGCGGGTTTATGTCAACAAGCCTCAGACTCTTGACTATCCGTCAAGAATGTGAGGACGTATCGACGGAAGTTTTGGCCAAAGTGATGGGAAATGCCATAAAAAGGGCTCAAATGGCAATCAACTGTGGCGGCAGCCATTTACATGACATCATATTCTCGACTTGATGTAAAAAAAACTAAAAGACCAAATAAAAATAATCCACAAGAAGAATCAAAGTTTTTAATTTTTTTTTTAATTACAGCCAATAAACATCGGAAGTTTACTTTTGCGCCACCTTGTAGTTACTCTGGCTTGTACTGTATAATATTTATATTAAACTATTCGGTTAGTTATACAAACTATTCGACTTTCTATTATACTCTATATGTAACTATATAGTTTTTTTAATATTAATATAATTATTTCAAAGTATAAACACTATTTCTCATTTTATTACATAAATTCAAAATGTTAAAGTAATAAATGTCTACAGCTGACAAATTTAAAGACCTAATAACAAATTTTTATAAAATTAAAAAGAGAGTATGTACTACAAGGTCGACAAATTTCTAATAATGGAAACAAAATCGAAGAATATATAAACCTACTACTTGAAACTTTCAACACTATGTTGTCATATACGAAGCCTCATAATGATCACTTGTCACAAACCATAAATAATAAAATATACCACTGTACAGAATTAATATTGAGAAGTTTTTGGGGTAGATTTATACGAACTAGTTCAAAGAGAGGTTTTGATAGATTCTGAGTCATAGATAATAGATTTCCGTCTCATATGACGTTTCATTGAGGAAACGAACTACTTACTGTCAGCTGATTTGCGGTTTAATAACGACAAATTATACGAACATCGAACAAAATACTCCATTATTAATTTTGTGCATTCACGATGTTCATATAATTATATTGACATATTCTGAGCATTCACAATAACAATTACCGCTGTGTTTATCAAACCTTAGCGACAGAATTCTTCTCTTGCCGTTAAAACTTGCAACTTCCACAAGTTCGCTTCCCTTCAGTCAATAAAGCGATGATATTATGTATAAATTAATCAATGTTTTAACTAACCGGAATTACAAATTTATTCACGGCTTTTAGCGTTTGATAGTTCGCAGCATTCATGAAACTAGTTTTAGTTTCGATTTTGTTTAATTTCAATTGTGTTTATCTTCCTGACGTAGCTACCCAAAGGGCAGCGAAATATTAGAGAATAAAATTATTTGAAAAATGACCAAACATTCGAACGTTTTAATTTTGAATTTATTATTTTTATTTTTGCTTCTCTCAAGGGCAACATTACAATCATTTAGTTTGTGGAAACTCGTCGGATACTTTTCTGATCCCGAAAGAACCGTCCCGAAAATATATAATTTCTGCATCGATACAATTAGCACCAAAATAATTTAGGTAGCATAGTAGGCGAATACTGTGGCCGTCGATGATACAATGGTAGTCTGCGCGGCTCTTGTGCATAAGTACCTTACATTCCTTTCGAGTATTTAGACATGAAAAATTTTTCCAAAAAAAATCGGTCGGACACAGGTTCCGGGACTGTATGTGCCAACTAGTGAGTGTCAAACTAGAACGCGCACAGTTCACTGGTTGTGCGAAGCATTCCCCAATCCCTTCATGGGAAGCAATGTCAAACCATTTTTTTTCGCAAAATAGAGATAGTATATCCAGTTAATAGTAGAAAGACTCAGATTCCACCGGTGGCAATATAGAAAAACTATTTAAATGTAGTTTTTAAAAAATGAGAATTTTGAGACGGTCAGAATAATTATCGTCAAACCTCATCATAACTTCTAAAACTTTCTAAAATATATGTCGGCGAGCCTTCAAAAAGAAGCCCTTCTGGAGGGCGTACTCTTGCTGAACTTCTGGAAGAGCTTTCACAATAGCAGCGAGAACGGAAGACCTTGCTGTCTAAAATTTACATGTGTGTGAAATACAGTCACCATGTCTTCCTAAGAAGGCCTTCTGGAAGACCTAGAAAGACCCCTCTTCTTCTCAGCTTTGTTGGCTTACTGATTATCACTAACTGAGCCCATTTTGTTACACAGCTATGATCAGTCTTAAGTTAGTTTTGCACTTACATGAGTTTTTTGATGTATCAACAACTACAGGCACGGGTAGGGCAATCTATCAAAGTGAACACATGCAAACAACCCACAGCGTTAGTACCACAGACGTAGTTGTTGCACAACAAAAGTATTATGGTATTGATGTAGCGGCAGCTAACAAACTAGCTCGTCGTCGTCGCCAAACACTATAGAACAGTATAGAGACCTCACGGAACGAGTTGTAGAACTCAAAAGCACTGGCGACATCTGGCAAATGATTCAAAACATATTTTTCATAACTTGGTGCATAATTTTGATGTGAAACATTGATGCCTTTTGAAATATTTATGCTTTTTGTACTGTTTTATGTAATAACGTTGTCGAAATGGTGCATTTGTATTGAAACATTCTATAAAGAGAATAAGACTCGTTTATGCTCTTTTACTCTGACTCTCTACATGAGAGCGGAAAAATAGTGCAATAAGTTCTCTATACTATTCAATACTTTTTGTCGTCGCTCTGTTTATGACAAAACAAAAACAATTATTTGTGTGAGCTAAATATTGCTTTATATATTTTAACAATATTACTTCTAACGTTAAAGCAGATGTAAGGAAAAATAAAGTGCGATAGAAAAAGAGACTTCAGCACAAAAAATGTTCCCTTATTTATTTTCCAATGTAACATTTACTAAATTGTTCACAGAAACCGAACAGGTACCATAAAAAAAGGTATTAACACACCACCCGTGAGTTCGAAGGCTTATTGATTTTTTAATTTGCATTGGATTTTAATTTGCATTTCTTTATCTAATGCAAATGCAAGAATTACCATTGTTCGCAATGGCAATAAAAACAAATTTGAATTTGCATTCGCTCAGGCAATGCAAATGCAGGTTGTAGAATCGGCTGCCCATTGTACTGAAATATGGGAATGCTTTCGATTATTTTGAATTTGTTTGGCTGCTGGCAATGCTGTTTTTAAATTATTCTGTTTTTAAAGTATGCAGAGGTTTGTGACTTCGATTGGTGTTGTCTCGTAGTCCTTTCAGATTCATGAACCTGTACTGTATAAACTATTTAAATACCAAAAGTGTCAGATATGAAGGAAATACTTTGAAGATAAGTACAATTGGTACTGGTATTGAATTTTTTTAATTCGCATTCGTATGGTTAATACAAATTAAACTACCAATTATAATTGTCATATAATTAATTTGCCCCAAGTAAGAGTTTTTGGTCATTTGCAAGAAGAGTAAAGGATTGTTTTTCCTCTATCCCAACTCTTGTTAAAGATGACATAACATACATTGAACCTCTTGATAAAGTTAACGTCCTGTCTGAAATGTTTAGCAGCACCCGTTATCAATTACGTCAGTTGGTTCATGTCCTGATGGCTTGGTGAGTGTAAGGTAGTGGCTTTTGATATTTCCAAGGCCTTTGACAGAGTATGGCACAATGCAATCTTGTCAAAACTCGCTGCTTTTGGTGTCGGTGATAACTTCACTCGATTTATATCGAGTTTTCTTAGAGATCGCACTATACGAGTTGATGTAGATGGGGTTTCATTCGACGAGCATAAATAGAGTGCAGGTGTACCACAGAGCTCTGTTCTTTCTTCTTCTATTTTTTTATTTTCATTAACGATTTTCTGGGTCAGACTGTGAATCCAATCAACTCTTTTGCGGATGCCAGTAAACTCTGTCGTTCTTATTCATTCGAACGTAGGCCAAGTCTTCAAGAGATTGAAGTCAAGTGCCTGACGATGAATCAAACACTCAACCGGGATCTGGTGTCCATTATTGAACGGGGTCGAATGAATAGAGTAGCTTTTAGTGCAGGTAAGACCCAGTGTTGTTTGTTGTTTGTTGACGCATAAGCGAATTGCTAATCCACGAGTGTCGTCATTGTCTATGGATGGTGTGGATATTGATGAATCAGATTCTCTTGATGTTATGGGTATGAAAATACAATGTGATGTACGTTGGGCAAAACATGTATTTGAAGTGTCGAAAGATGCATTCAAGTGTCTGGGCTTTTTAAAGCGGTGCAAGAAATACTTCACTCCATCTGATCTTCTTAATATCTACACCACCTACATCAGGCCAAAGATGGAATATAACTCCCATATATGGGCAGGTGCTCCTAGGTCAACTTTGGAGCTACTCGACTGCGCCTAGAGGAGAGCGACGGTGTTGATAGGGGACAGTAGGGTATCAAATTCTATTGCCTCCCTTTTGCATCGTCGAAATGTGAGTTCCGTGTCGCTGTTCTATCGATACTTACACGGTATGTATTCCTCGGACATCCGTCAACTTATTCCAGACGTGAGAATATTTAGCCGAAGTACGCGCCTTTCCAGGAACTTTCATTCGTTTTTTATCGAGTGGCCAGTTGACCGCACTACACACTATAGAGAAAATTCGTTCCTCAGCCGTACAGTACGTATATGGAATAAAGTTCCGGCTAGTGTATTTCCACCAATTGTGACATCCAAAGATTCAAGGCAAATGGCAACAGAAACTACTCCCTCTTTCCACCATCCACTACCACAATTTTCCGTCACCAACACAATGCGTCAACGTACCGGTCGGTCTCTTGAAAACATTGCTGCTGTAGACGAGAGTGTCGCCGAAATCCGAAAACAGCAATTCGACTTCAAACTTCACGAAGCCCTACGTAGCGAATTTTGACAAAATACCTCCACTTTCATGCGTATATGAGTTCAAACCAGCAGACCGCGGAAAGCGCCGGCTATTCGTTCAATGGGTAATGGATAATTTCCTCCGATGAAGCTCATTTCCATCTGAATGGCTTCGTGAATACACGAAATTGTGGAGTTTGGCGCTCGAAAAATCCTCATGCAATCCATGAGAAACAAATGTATCCACAACGAACAACTGTCTAGTGCGGATTTTGGTCAGGCAGAGTGATTGGGCCTCACTTTTTTGAAGATGAAGCCGGAATTGCAGTGACTGTGAACGGCATTCATTACAGGAACATGATAACGGAGTTCTTGTGGCCTCAGCTGGATGGCATGGATAAGGACGACGTCTGGTTTCAGTAAGACGGCGCCACCTGCCACACCGCGCATGACACAATCGATTTATTGCAGCAATGATTTCCAGAACAAATTATCTCACGAAATTCTGATGTCAACTGGCAACACAGATCATGCGATTTTCAATTTCAATTCAATTCAATTTATTTAGTTTTATAATATTTACACTTTCGTTATACTTATAAAATACTATATGAGAGCTTAAGAGTTATATCTTCTTCTGCTTTATAATAATTAATGATTTGCAAAGTTGATTTCTAAGATTGATATTTACAAGTGGAGGCAAAAATTTACAAAATCTGAAAATCTGAAATCTCGGGTTTATGAAAATCTGAAATCTCGGGTTTATGCGAATAAACCAGAAGCAATTCTTGAGCTCAAATCCGAAATCCAACACCTCATCGGTGAGATACAGCCACATCTCAGTGAAAATGTGATGGAAAATTGTATGAAAAGAGTAATGGTCTGTCATCAGAGCCGTGGGGGCCATTTGGCGGATATTTTATTCCATACTTAATCGGAACATGTCTTCTTTACAATCTAATAAAAAAAAATCACAACTATCTACAAAAAATACGTGTTTTTATTTTAAAATTAGAAAGTGCATTCTTACTGCACCTGGAATCGGTGCCTGGGAAATGAATATAATCAAATTCGACTATCATGCAACCAAATTAAATCGCTTGCCAGAAATCAAGAGAGAGAGGTTTGACGCCTCTCGTGAACGTTTATTTCAACTTTGTATTGTAATACTGTTTTATTTTGTTATATTTTTTGTATATGAATAAAGGACAAATATATACACAGCCATGATCGATCTTTGACTATAAACTACAAATGTAAATTAGTTTAATTTTCATAATTTTTCGAACTGAAATAGTTATGCCCTATTGGGAAACAATGTGTATACAATTTGTTTTCGTGTCCTCCCAAGAAGTCCTTCAGGAAGACCTAGCAAAAGCCTTCAGTTTCCCGCTGGGTGAGATCACTGACAATCAGGTGCCCATTTATTTGCACAACCATGATCGAACTTTGCCGACTATAGACTCTCACTCAATTGTTTTTGCTTAATTTTGCCAAATACTTTATAACTTTTGAACCTATTGGAATATAATATGTATTTATACAATTTTTTTTTCATTTTCATCATATTCACACAGAAACTTCTTCTGTCCAGCTCATCAGGTTATAACAACAGATTCACTATTATTAGTGAAACTACTTCAATGTATATAAATATCTAAATAAAAAACAGGAAAAATTGTATAGAACGGAATTCATAACTAACAAAAAAAATAAATGTCCATGCGTAGATGGCCAAAATAGTTAGCTTACAGTTCGGCTAGAAACTAGTGTTATTAGTTTAAATAAAACTATGATATCACAAGCGATACAATAATACCATTAATAAATTCATGCAAATAAGTTAAACACTAGTTTTGTTAAAAAGAAAAAAACTATAATATCGAGTATTAAGCCCGAAAGCGTCATCAGCACCACTCTGATTATTATCAACAAAACTAAGATGGCCCACAAAAATATAATGAAGTTACGGTGGATGTGTAGAGGGGGCAAAGAGTCAATTTGAGAAAAATAAAACTACGAAATAACTAAAACCATCAAAATTTATGGCAATAATTAAAAAGAATTTAAATAATTTATTATGAACAATTCTGGAAAAATACTACACACACACACATACACAATTAACTTAATCTAATTTAGTTTTGATATCAGCCGCAATAACCACCAAATATGTAAATATCTAGTTTCTTCATAGTTTTGGGAACGCAACTAGCAGCTCCACTCCTAATTTTTGTATTGTGTTTTTTTCTATTTTGTTTGAATTTAAGTTATTACTTGAATTTCGATACTTGCAAATATTTTAGCGAATTCGTGTTCAAGTCACAAAATATCAACGAATAATTTGGAAAAATCTAACAATAAGAAAGAAACAAACAAAAAGATGGAACAGCAGCTGAGGTGTTATTATTTATATTTATTACCACCTATCTGCAAAATGTGGTCTTGTTTTGTGAATATGATGTTGGTTGCACAGTGGTTCTTTTGTACTACAACAGTTAGTTTCAGTAAGTAAGCGAAAGCTTTGCACGCACGAGCTATTTAGTTCGTCTGTTTAATTTCAACACTGTGGCGTTTTGATATGGCAGACTTGCAGCGATAATAACCCAGTAAATCGATTTAAAGAAACTCCATTGTAATCAGCGTTTCGAAGCCGATCCCAATTTGTCGGCGGCGGCATTTTCAGAATTTTACCGGTGGCGAGGTTTCAGTGATCGTCCGAGACACAAATTTCGTTTAGAAGAAACTGTGGTACCTTTAAGAAACATGTCGTTCAAAAAACAATGTTGTCAGAGATTTATTAAAGAAAATTTTATAGTCAAAGCTTTTTTATAGTAATCTTATAAACTTATATGTTTTTTGTATAGAAATCTTCGTTACCTAAGTTGTCTTATAGAAATCTTTGTTACCAAAGTTTTGTTATAGACATTTTTGTTACCAAAGTTTTCTTATAGACAACTTTTTTACTAAAGTTATCTTATAGAAATCTCTGTTATCAAATTTTTCTTATAGAAATATCTGTTACCAAAGTTTTCTTCTTAAAATCTTTGTTACCAAAGCTTTCTAATAGAAATCTTTGTTACCAAAGTCTTCTTATAGAAATCTTTAATACCAATGTTTTTTATAGAAATCTTTGTTATCAAAGATTTCTTATAGAAGTCTTTCTTACCAAAGTTTCCTTATAGTAATCGTTGTTACCAAAGTTTTCTAATAGAAATCTTTGTTATCAAAGTTTTCTTATAGAAATCTCTGTTACCAAAGTTTTCTTCTTAAAATCTTTGTTACGAAAGCCTTCTTATAGAAATCTTTGGTACCAAAGTTTTCTTATAGAAATTTTTGTTACCAAAGTTAACGTATAGAAATCTTTGTTACCAAAGTTTTCTTAGAGGAATCTTTGTTAGCGAAGTTAACTTATAGAAATCTTTGTTACCAAAGTGTTCTTATAGAAATCTTTGTTATCAACATTTTCATATAGAAATCTTAGTTGCCAAAGTTTTCTTATAGAAATCGATGTTACTAAATATTTCCAAAGTCTTCTTATAGAAATCTTTGTTACCAAAGTTTTCTTATAGAAATGGTTGTTGCCAAAATTTTCTCTTATAAATCTTTGTTGCCAAAGTTTTCTTATATAAATCTTTGTTGCCAAAGTTTTCTTATAGAAATCTTTGTTACCAAAGTTCTCTTATAGAAATCATTGTTAATAAATTTTTCTTATATAAATCTTTGTTGCCAAAGTTTTCTTATAGAAACCTTTGTCGCCAAAATTTTCTTATAGCAGCCTTTGTTAACAAAATTTTCGCATAGAAATCTTTGTTACCATAGTCTTCATATAGAAATCTTTGTACCAAAGTTAACTTGTAGAAATATTTGTTACCAAAGTTTTCCAATAGAATTCTTTATTACCAAAGTTTTCATAAAGTTTTCACACAGAAATCTTTGTTACCAAAGTTTTCTTACAGAAATCTTTGTTAACAAAGCTTTCTTATACAAACATTTGTTACCAACGTTTTTTTATCGAAATCTTCGTTACCAAACTTTCCTTATAGAATTCTTTGTTACCAAAGTTTTCTTATAGAATTATTAGTTACCAAAGATTTATTATAGAAATCTTTAGTGTGAAAGTTGTTGTCATTTTGCCCAATGTCATTTCGCCCAAAAAGAAAAGTGACATAACACCCAAATATGTCAAATCGCCCAAAACCCTAATTACTAAAATGACAAAAACAAAAACAGTGACGTAGACATTTTTTGGGCGAAATGTCATTTACGAAAAGAATTACGTTGTACAAATATTACCACAATGGAATAGCAGTAGTAGCACCCTACATCATATAATGGTGCTACATGCTGGTTAGTCGTTATGTTTGGAACACCTCAGAGGCCCTGCGTTTAGGCATGAGCTACTAACCTATGGCGTGAAAACGAATGACCAACCCAATGAAGTAGGGTGCTTGTAATTTTAAGCGGTAAATTTGCAGGGCTTCTGTTTGAAGAAGTAATGTTTGGTGCATTCCTGAGTCGTTTTTCCCATTGTCTTGTAGCTGTTAAGCCTCGCCGCTTGGGATGATGGGACGCGCCCGCGCATTTCGCGCCGCTCCTGCGAGCTTTGCGCCGCGGGCGCGACCTATCCTCCCACGCGGCTAGGCTCAACAGTATTGAGTCAAATAAAATAAATGTCTTTAAATAAAGTCTTTTCTGAAGGAATCAGGAAGTACTCAAAAATTGGTTTACTCTCGGGTACAAAGAACTCTGGAGAGACTTGCATCGCCAACATTTTTAAAATCCCCAAAAACACCTCTGGAAGTTATAGAGACATTCCAGATCGAACAAGGACGTTTTGTTATTTTTCTACTAACAATGTGAAATAAATATGTATGTACTATTTACAAATTACATAGAACATTTACCTATATTTCTTTTACAAATGTGTCCATTTTTTTGGTTGTTGTGTAATTTTTATTATTTTTGGGGGATGTGTCATGGATCGTTGTTGGCTTGAGAAAATGTCATATTGCCCAAAAAATCATGTCATAACGCCGAAAATTCCGATTTTTTTGGACAACAAAAACTAAAATTGAAATTTTTTGGGCGATATGTAATTTTTGTTTTTGGGAGAAATGACGGTACGCCACCAAAATTCATTCACATGATTTCTCGAATAAAATCTTAAATCTTACAATCGATTTTTTAGAATCTTCTTTCATACAAGTGAGCGCTCTTTTTATGTCAACTCGGCAGAATGAACTAGTTCGATCATTTAGTTCACTAGTTCATTTCAGTTCAACAGTTCATATGTCGTTCAATTTGTCGCTTTACTTTAATACATGTGAACATGACCTGCCTATTCCTGAAGTGTTGTGGATATTGTGATAACTATTTATAATAAATCAGGATATTTAAGGCATTATTTGATATAAATTTACGTGAAGATCAAAACATTTTTTTTTATTTTGAAACAAAAGGATCTATGTCGCAATAGTTAATGTGTACAGGCCGATTACGCTTATATTCCAAAAAGATGGTAACATTAGACATCAGCTGTGCAAATTGGTACTGTTGAAATAAGTGAAGTATTGAAACAAAGCAGCGGAACATTGCGAACTAGTTCATCAGAGTGAATCATTCAATTGAACTAGTTCGTTCCTGAGCTAAACAACTCTAATGGATTTCTTTGTTCAATTGATTGTATTTTTCACTTGAAATGCCTACTTCATGTTTTTAAGTAATAGTTTTGCAAACAAGGACAATTGAGGAAACAAAAAAAGTGACAGCAATTTGTGTCCAAATCCCAAATATAGTAAAAGCAGTAAGGAAATATTTCGTATTTGTACAAATCTATTAGGTAAACTCCCATATTCATTAAATTTTATCAGCTATATTAGCTACACCTTATGTGAAAATGTTTATATTTACGTTGTTTAAATGTTAGAATATTTAGTACCCGAAACCACTGTGCAAACGATATTATTAAGAAAAGCAGTTTGCCCAAAATGTCTTGTGACTACTTTTTGCAGTAGTTCGATATACAACTATATATTTTTCAAATAGTTTGTGTGGTATCTATTCGCGAAATACGAAGAAATTAACATATTACCGAATATTCAAATGTACTCAAGTTATAAAGTGTGTTTTATTAAGAACTACACAATTTTAAGCACATACAGTTATATTATTCAGTTGTTTGAGAGAGTGTGTTTTAAAGGCCTGTGATTTTGGGTCAAGTTATTTTGGATCAAATGTCACGGAGAATGCGTCGAAGTAAATGAATTAGAAATTATATATTTCATTGTCCTTTTTTAAATTTTTTCAAGCACAAGACCCTTTTAATAAAAATTATGTAATATTGTTAAAATAAATAAAGCAATATTTAGCTCACTGAACTAATTGTTTTTGTTTTGTAATAAACAGAGCGACGACAAAAAGTATTGAATAGTATAGAGAACTTATTGCACCCTTTTTCCGCTTTCATATAGAGAGTCTGAGTAAAAGAGCATAAACGAATATTTCAATATAAATGCACCATTTCGGTAATGGTATTACATAAAACCAGGGGGTTTCTATGACGCAGCTGATCGAAAAGGTACTAGGGAAATTATGTAGAATGAGAGACCAAAGACGAAATACCGATTCTAGACCATGCAGAAAAATAAGTTTAAAAGTGTTTGATTGATTCTATTGGCATACTCTGATTGATTAATACTTTATTGTGTTTGCATCGAACGAAAATACGCATTCCCTTTTATTTCTGTCCGTATTATGCCAACCAAATAGTAAATTACCAAAGCAACTCGAACTCGATGTACTGGCCTACTACCTCGTCGTCATTATGAGAACACGAAGAGAAGCACAGAAGCTCTTTTTTATTGCTCTGTGATAATGTTTCACATCAAAATTATGAATAACCATTTATGATAAAAAAAAAGAGTAATACGTTTTGAATCTGTCGCCAGTCATTTTCAATTCTGGCATTTTACATTTTAGTTCGTTCCACGAGTTCTCTATACTATTCAATACTCTTTGGCGACGACGAACTGCTTGTTTGTTCCCTGCCGCTACATCAATACCATCATACTTATTTTCAGGCAGAGACTATTCTGGTACAACAACCATGTATGTATATGATGCTAACGCTGTGTGTTGTTTACATGTGCTCACTTTGATAGATTTCCCTACCCGTGTCTATAGATGTTAACACATCAGAAAGCTTATTGTTTAATACTCTCGCAAGGTAAATTATGCCTTATATATTTCAGATTATTTATAGAGTTATTAGAAGTAATTGCATCTGTATACTCCTTGCTACTAGTTCAACAACATACTTTCGTCAAATTTCTATATAATGCTGTTTGATAAAATTTACTCACATTAAATAAATTCACTAAAATTACAGTAAATATCTTACTATCTTTAAATAACGATAGTCTTAAGAGAACACCCTTTCAGATATCAAAGTTAACTATCAAACTATTCATGTGAAAAATACACGCGATTAGATATTGAAGTTCATGTTTTAATAGTTCCAGTTCAACAATTTTAATATTAAAGCACAATTTGAAATTTTAAGAAATATCTTATAATGATATTCAGTTATTAATGGCGATCAACATGTGCCAAATTTATTTCGTGTATTTTGAAATATTAAAATCGATTAGAAGTACTATTGCGTGAATATCACTTACCTGTGCTTGTAATCGTATAAATGTAAAGTCACCAGGACCTCCGGTATTTGTCGCATCCAACTCTGTTAAGGATGTTTCCTGTATTTGATTGGGATTCATCCCAATTTTAAAGCATTTATTTCTTGTGGACTTATTTCTAATTTCCTACACAAATTTCGTTGTATTTTGTTGGTGATTATGTTGAATTGCTATTTGTCAATTTGAATTGTATTACATCTATTGGTTTCTGGTAGAGGTAAAATATCTGAAAAAAGACAGAAATACATAAATATAAAATATTTGAATTTAATAAAATAAGTCAAAAGTAAGATGCTATATTATAAGCACGTATCGCACCCAAAATATAAAAGAGTCGTAACTCAAAAATTCCATATTTTATTGAAAACTAATAACCAAGGACCAATTCTTTGCGGTGTAAAAATATGTTGTCATTTTCTCTTCCATTTTCATCAAAAAATTCCACATCCATGTGACTCTTACTTAAAAAATTCAAAATTTACTTAAAAAATTCAGTTTTTTGTCTTTACTGAAATTTGCAAAATTTTGAGTTCCAGGTAATGTATTTTTTTTAAGAAACTGTACTTTGTTTAAGAATGTGAACAGGTATTTTTTTTTTGAGAAAATTTACTTTTATTAAGAAAATGCACTTATTTAAGAAAAAACATTTTTTTTAACTTCTTTCTCTCTGGCTTATATATGAAAAGGCAAGAAATACTGCCTGATTATAGAAGACAATGTAGAAGGTGATTATGTTGGATAGCCATTGCTTTTCCATTCTTGTTGAATGTCTCATGCAAGCGAATATTTCGAAAAAATACAATTCCGACAGTTGACAATGTAGAAAGTGAAACATTGAGATTCCGTTCTCAAAGAATGTTATGTGCAAGCGAAGATTTTTGAAACAGCCTAGTAAGCGAAGGAAAATAGAATTAGTCCCGTAAGTTGGAATTCCAGAAACGTTTGTAACGACATCATTTATCAATAGAGGGTTTATTTGTGTTTTAGTCGCGAAAGAAAATAAACACTAAATTCTTTATTTTAAAGGCCTTATTGTAGGCCTTCTTATAGGAAGGAAAGAGTAAGGCCTTCCTCACCAATCTCACTCCATGTAATTTAGAAAGAAATAGGCAATGCGTTACGAAGGCCTTTCGGATCTCAAAGGGGGCCTTCTGGAAGGCGTTCTAAGATATGAATTCCGCTACAGGGATTCTTATTTTCGTACATACGCTGCACAAGTTCGCACAATTTTCGTTGCTCTCTTGTTCTATACTTTTTATATACGTATAACCACGTCATTATTCTCTTTGCTCTGAGAGTACTCCGCACCCACACAACCCAACTTTTCGCTGCCGCTACATCAGTGTGTGTTTTTTCAAAGTCCGACAATCTGTGTTTCTCAGTCTAAAAAATCTGTGTTCTATATAGGAGTGGGGCACCCTTATCATTTAGGGGTATGCAAAATAGATGTTGGCCGATTCTGAGACCTACCCGATATGCACACAAAATTTCATACAAATCGGTCCAGCCGCTTCGGAGGCACACGGACAAATCTGTGTGCTTTTTTGTTTGGATATATTCACTTTGTGCGTTTGGTCCCTACCCGCGCCTATAGATGTTAACACGTCAAAAATTTGTTTAATTTTTTTTCATTTAGCCCCCATCCCGCAATATACGATAGGGAACTTCGTTCCATCAATCTAAATTTCAATTGATACCAACTATAAATTTGGAAAGAGGCAATTTCAGTCTACATGCTGACAGTTCCCACAACGGTGTAAGACTGATTGACTTTTTCCCGGTAAAAAATATGGCCATTAGTGGTATAAGATTCCAGCATAAAGACATCCACAAGGCTACTTGGGTATCCGTTGATCAAAGAACGAAGAACCAAATTGATCACGTGGTAATTGATGGAAGAGTGACGAGAGGAGCTAACAATGATTCTTATCCCTACCTGGAAGCAGCAAAGTTTCGCACAAGATTAAGTAAAAAATCGTACGAAACCAGATGCAGATAAAGCTAGACATCGGAAAACTGCAATTACCAGAGGCTACCTCTACTCAAGGAAGCTCTCACAACTTTTGGCACAGAACCTACCCCCTCCTAATGACGATCCTGAAGCGCAGTGGAAACCCATATCCGACTCTATAAAAACTACCGAAACAACCGTACTTGGGTTTGAAAAACCGTTTCTCAGCAAACCATGGTACGATGAAGAGTGTCGTATTGCAAATGATGACAATAACACTGCAGGCATGGCAATGCGTCAGTCAATTGCATCGCGAGCTACGACTGAGCGGTATAGGGAGAAAATAAAGTCGCTAAACCGTCTCTTTAGGCGTAAGAAACGGCAGTGGCGAATGCGCGAGAATGAGAAGATTGAGTCATACAGAAGGAAGAACAAAGCCCGACAATTTTAGCAGAAAGTCAAAAACGGAACTAATGGACATGGTTCCTGAAAGACTTCTGTAAAGACCAGGACGGAAATCTCATCGCAGATGTGCAGAGTATCTTGGGAATATGGACAGATCATTTCTATGCGCTATTGGTACCTGAGATATCCAATGACAAGACAACGACGAGATGGACGACGACGTCGATTGGCCCCTCCTAACCAAGTCGATGTCAGAACAGCTATTGCCCGGCTTAAGAACGACAAAGCCGCAGGAGCCGATGGATTACCGGCGGAGCTGTTTCAGGCTGGCTGCGATGAGCTGATAAAGTGCATGCATTAGCTCATTAGCAAAATTTGTTTAGATGATTAAATGAACGGCGATTGGAGTCTCAGTGTACTACAGGATGAACTTGATGAACACAAAATCCGCTTTGAGAATCTTACCGAACCTTTCAAAACTAAGCGAGGCCTCAGACAAGGCGATACATTATCGTGCGATCTCTTTAACATCTTAATAGACATTGTTCTGAGAAAAGCTACAGTCAACATGAATAATATCATCAGCAGCAATAGTCACATGCTGCTCGCGTACACTGATGATATAGATATCATTGGACGCACAGTTATAGAAGTTACTGCGGTGTTTTCGAGAATTGAGAAGGAGTCACGAAAAGTGGGTCTGACGGTAAATGTGGGCAAGACAAAATTACTGGTTTTAACGAGCAGGGCCTCCACGCGATTAGACCAAAGCGTGAACGTTGATAACCGTTATAATTTCGAGGTGGTGGACGAATTTATATACCTCGGATCTGCCGTAAACAAAACCAACAACATCAGCCTTGATACCAAGCGAAGAATTGTGCTTGCGAATAGATGTTGTTTTGGGCTAAGCAAGCACTATAGAGAGAAAGCACTCTCGAATGATGAAAATCCAGCTATACCAGACTCTCACACAACCTGTCTTGCTTTGTGGCGCAGAATCCTGGGTCCTATAGCAAGCAGACGCAACATCTGTAGAAGTCTTCCAGAGGAAAATTCTCCCAAAAATGTATGGCCCTATAGTGCACAACGGCGAGCATCGGCGACGCATGAACCATGAGCTGTCTGACCGATATACCGACATTGAAATAGTTAAGCGGATCAAAATAACGTGATTGCGCTGGCTAGGCCATGTCAGTAGAATGGATGAAGACGAACCAGCACGAAGGGTTTTCGAAACGGAACTCGAGGGAAGACGAAAAATAAGAAGACCAAGACTCCGCTGGAGGGATCAGTTTGACGAATCCCTGCGTATACTTAGTATTGTCAACTGAAGAGATTAGACAAAAAATCGAACTGGTTGGCGAAATATGTTATCTTCGTTTTGTAAAGTCCCTGACCCTCGGGGTTGTTCGAGACCGGATAAGTAAGTAAGTAAATAGATATTACCAACGGTAAAGAATTTTATTGTTTGAATTTCGTTTGATGTAACTGTTTTTTGGTTTCCGTAAACGATTTTATTGATTTACCACATAGGAAATGATAAGTTTTGCATACGAACATTTGTTGAAACTAGCACCAAATACTCGTATGCTGCATCTACATTCCCCGATTTCATTTGGGCGTAGCAACATTTTTCTTTGCGTGTACAAACATTTGAAGTTGTTAAAAACTTTTAAACATGTCCTGCTAAGTTAGCTATCATATGACATACATTTGTTTGTACATTCCTTATGTCATGTACTTTTTTTGCGTATTTTGCAAATACATTCTACAACGCCTCCTTGCGAAAGGTAAAAACCCCTTCGGGTAGATGAACTCGTAGAGTTTAATGTAACAAAACAACAATACAGGCCACTACAAAAACTCATCTCAGTACTAACACATACAACATGTCCTTATACATATGCACATGTGGTATAAAAAGGACTATTGTTGATGGGGTTTTATGAGTTGCATTCCCAAGAGATGGCAAACAAAAAATAAATAGAACCAACAACAACACGCAGAAAACCCCTTACAAAAATGGACGTTTGTATGTGACGAGAAGAGTATAATAGTAATTTATACTCGAGGTGTTTTTCCCCAATACTCAAGTACACAAGTATATTGCAGAGACATGAGCAGATGAGCGTGTTTCTTAACGTTGGCACACTCTACATATTTCATAGGAAAATAATATTATATTGAACAGGGTTTTGGGTAAACCTTTGGTAATACATTTTGTTGAAATGGCTAATATTTCGTCGTTCGCAAATTATTGTGTTCTATACCGCAAAATATGAAAAATTGAGGTAAGACTGATTTTTAGACACTTACAACACATTAGTGGTAAGCTTCGTAACCTATTGTGTTCTATATGCAAAAATTGGTGCATATAGAACAAAAAGGGAGCAAAAATACGAAATACGAAATAAAAAATCCAATGAGTGTTCGAACTCAAGGGCGATGTGTTAACACCTTATTGCTACACTGTACCTGTTCGATTTCTATGAACACATTCGTAAATGTTACATTGGAAAATAAAAAACAACGTTCAATCATATGATGACGTTACAG
Source organism: Phaonia tiefii (assembly GCA_963931995.1). Lineage (NCBI taxonomy): Eukaryota > Metazoa > Arthropoda > Insecta > Diptera > Muscidae > Phaonia > Phaonia tiefii. The sequence continues at coordinate 274,378,545 of OZ008368.1, forward strand.
TTAAATAATATTAATACTTAAAATTATTTAAAGACCCAGTGCAAGCACAAGTGTCATTATTTTCTTGCTCAATACTTTTTGTTTTATTCCCACAAAAGTCAAAGAATGCAAAGCAACAGACACTTGTATATGGATACATACATTGTTATTCGTACATACGCTACACAAGTTCACAAAATTGTCGTTGCTCTCTTACTATCTCATTTTTATATACGTATAATACGTCATTACTCTCTTTGCTCTGAGAGTGCACCGCAACCACATTTTATTGGACTTGCCTTTCACTATAATAAAAAAACCACAACACCAACAACTACTACTACTAGTCGTTCGGTCTTCAACTATGCCCCCCGGTGTGGTCATCTTTCTTGAGTGATACCCAGTGGAAAGGTCTACAGAGGATCCAAAATAGTGCACTTCGGATCGCAACCGGATGCACACAAATGACGAACGTGGATCATCTACATGAGGAGACCAAGTTACTGTCAGTGCAACAACACAATGTGTCGTTGACAAGACAGTTTCTTTTGGCTTGTCATCTGCCCAGTCATCCCAACCATCATATTCTGATGCAGGATCCACCCCCCCGTCACATCCGGAAGGACATCAGCCGCTACTGTGCGGACATCCAAGACGTCATTCCATCGGACATCAACAGATTGTCAATAGCAGTAGCACAGAAATTGTTGCATAACACGGCGGTGTCAGAGGCCATAAACGGCTACTCTTGCAACAGGGTCCTTAATGAACACCCTCCCGCGATTTCGAATAATGAGAGGCTTCTGCCTAGGCACACCAGAACCATTCTGGCACAACTTAGATCTGGTTGGAGTTCTATCCTGAACTCATACAGATCAAGGATAATCCCAGGCACCTTAGATCAGTGCCCACACTGCCTACAAAGCCCTCATGACATTATCCACATTTTCAACTGTCCTGATAGGCCTACTGACTTGCGCCCAGTGGACCTATGGGACAGAACCTTGGAGGTGGCACAATTTCTCCAGCTCCCCACCGCTATCTCCAGTGACACATAGGGGAATTACACATAATTTTGTTTTTTATATCTTCCAGGGACGAACGAGTGGAAACAGAAAATCTGTTATTTGTGCTTGCTCCCTGCAGTCGGCGTAGCTAACGAATTTTTAGTTATTTCCCTAACTACCAATAATTACCAATAACTACCCGCCAGACTACCAGCAATGCTTTATACTGACGAATTTAACATGGGGATGTCATTAACGGTAGTCAGTGGCTACCCTCTGTACTACCATGTACCATGCAGATCGCTAGTTACATGGAATTAACGAAATATCTAACAACCTTGTACTAACTACTTGACTAGTACAATCCGCTTGATGAATTCGCCGGACCGTAATGAATTAATGTTATGAATATCACCACATTATTTTTCTACATTTTCAAAGTTTTGCACAATTTGTTCCATTTCTTTCTTTATTAAGCGTTTCATTTGTCTTTTGCTTGTCATTTTACCGTTCTAAATATTAAAATGCACTTTTTTATACTTCTGACCCACGTACACTGTCACGATGCTACTTATACGGACGTTTAATAGCAACTGACGCCAACAAAAAAAACCAAACAACCAACAAATCATAACGGGATAACGGTTCAGTGCATTGTTTTTTGCCTTGTTTTCATATTTATAATAATCAAAAGGCGAACTCTAGCATTACCTGTATCCACTCAAGTAGCTAGTCAGGCTTTCCGCTAACGAAACAACTGACTACATAGATCCACTAGCTACTTTTGAAACTGCAGGGCTGTGCCGTGGAGTGTTTTGTGTTGGAGGTGGGTGTAGGGGGGGGGGGGGTACCTAAAATAAAAACTGTTAAGGGAATGCAAAGAGTGAAGAGTGTGAGTGTAAATTGTCATGGTGGAGGGTATATAAGCTTCGGCCCGACCGAACTTAACACCATTTCTACTTGTTTTTGTATACACCGGGCAATGCTGAACATCAAATGACTCGCTTTGTTTGGCCACAGCAACAACCAAACACACAACATCACACATACTTTGTCCGAAGTAGCTGACGTATACGTGTGTCACATAACCACATGTTTGCCATATCAACAGCAACGAAACAACCAAACACACAACATCACACATACTTTGTACGAAGTATTAGTGTGTCACCATAACGTCGACTGCGCAATCCCATGCGCTTGCAAATGAAATTTTGCGTGGCTAAGCTTTATATCTTCGTTCAACAACAGCAACAGACACATGTACATACATACATTATTATGTTAATACATACGCTATAGACATAATTTCGTTTGCCTCACCCCTGCCACACCTCTCTTTCATTGCTCTTTTGCTCGCTCATTTTTGTTTAACACGTCATTATTCTCTTTCGCAGTCGCAGAAAATCTGGTTTTAGCAGCAGCATGAAATCTGGTTTTAGCAGCAGCATAAAATCTGGTTGTAGCAGATTTTGACTTTGATAGATTTAGTCCCTTTACGCCGCTATAGATGTTAACACATCAATAAACTATTTCGTTCTAGTTATATGCAAGTATTTCTTTAATAATAGCAGATAGAAGCATTAGTTCACAACAACCAACAAGAAATCGACAACGACATTTCGTGTTTATGAGATTTAGTTTTTATGTTAAATACAAAACAATTGTATAATAACAATTGAAGATATCAAAAAAAGTGCAAAATACATTTAAATTTCACAATTCTTCACCAAATCGGCATGAAACATTACAGTCCAACAGCCGCGATAACATTTTAAGTGACAAAATGTAAATTGTTAACTAGAGACAAAAAAAACTATTTAAACTAGTGGGCACTTAACTTAGACTTTGTTTGTCTATTTAACATCTGGATTTATTCCCACTTTTATTAACATTAAACAGAAAGTTATATTAACTGAAATATTAAGTTATTTAGAAAATTTAATTTTAATGGGTTTCGTAATGAAATAACGTTTTGTATCCAAAACAAATTGGATGATAACACGTTTTAATACACATCGATTTTTTCACTTTAAAACGGATATATTTTGCATAGTGTTGCATAGAAATAATCTGGTAGAGTAATTCGACCTGGAATTCACGGAAAAAAACCAAGTTCACAGAAATTGTCGCTTAAATCGTTATTCGCGGATGTGCTTCAGTTGTTGTAACACCACTTGTTGTAAGCAGCGATGACAACCCGAGGGCTAAATCCATTTTTTAAAGGATTTTCAAAAAGGGAGGGATTAAAAGATTTGAGGGATATTTAGCGAAAAATCTCCGATTTATATATTTTTGTACGGTTTGCTAAAATATATCAATTGGCCTAATTTAATTGGTAAAAAATATTTTTTAATTACGTTTTGGGAAAAATTACGTGCAGTCGTGATAAAGTTATCGATTTTAATAATTTATATAGTAATGTATCAGAAGTTCATACTATAAGCGTACAAGTCCGGAAATATTATTCTGAGTGAAAAATTGTTAGTTCTGTTACAATAAAGGACAACTTTGGAAAGCATACTCACCGACATGACTAGTTTCCAAATCCGTGGCAAGTTCATCACCAGATACCCAAACACTGCACCTAAATTGATGTCATTGCTACAATTGTATATTGTATATCTTTGGATGCAAATACAACTAGTTGGACGCAAATATAGTATACTTGTGTCACAACACATTCTGTTTTCTATTCAATATTACATGTTGCCGACACAATAATTAATGTGTTATAGTATATATTTTTGTAACCCAAATATGGCTTTGCTTGTTGAAAACTGCTGTCAATAAAAACGAGGGAGGCAACGAAGAAACAAGAAAGCAGCAGATCTGTAATTCACGAAAACAGTGCTTGCACGTATCTAAGTATATCAATGTTCCCAACATATAAACGGTTCCTGCATAATGGTACAGGGGCAGTTTTTTCAGCGTGTATATAAATTCTCTATGAAATACACACAATCGAATAAGCCCCGATCGAAGGTCCCTAATTACCAACTCACCCTCAATGCTCATATTTCGTCACCCGATCTCTAGAACACACAGTTGCGTATTTGTGAGATCATATTTTTTAATCACCGCCCAGCAAAAAATTTTTAGAAATTTTTGGTTGGAGTGTTTAAAAGCTCTTTACTGCTTGTTGCTTCTTGTATGCAGTGCTGTAAGGTAGAGTACAGATATAATAAGAATGTTACACTGAAGTGCTTCTCCGAATTGATTTTTGAGCGCTTCTTGTAATTATTTAAACGTTGTAATCTTGAATACTTGACACTTAATTAAATTAATAGGGAATTTTAGTGAGCTTTAAACCATTTTACAATTTAAAATTAATGAATGAAATTTAAAGTACGGAGACATTTAATATTACAGATGTATATAAAATATATATATTATATCAGTGTATATGCTATATATATGTATATGTGACAGCGCATAGAGAAAGGGACCTAAGGGTAAAAAAATCAATTTTCACTTTTTTTTTTTTTTAATGTGGACAACATCTGAGCATCAAATGAGACCGATGCCATGCCCCAAAAGTGTTCCCTCCAAGAGATATGCGCGTTTTATGAAAGTGAAGTCGACGAAAGTGAGGTTATCTGAAAAAAATTTCGTACTAACAGAGTGATATTCACGATTTAAAAGAATTATAAATGAGTATTTATTATAATTCAAAATTAATAATTTCAGAAAATAAAGCTGGATTCGAAAAAACGCGAAGAAAATTGATATCAAACTCATGGAAACAGCGCGCTAGGTAGAAAACAGTAAAAACCAACTACACAAAACAAGAGGTAGGGACGACCTACGCGCGTTTTCAAGGTTGACCAACACGTTCCTGACGTCATAAGATGTGTCGCTTTCAAATGATACCAATATCAACACGCTCAGTGATGGTACACCAAAGATAAACGTATTTAAATCTTTAAAATGGCTCTCCTGAACAAAACCAGCTTTCACACTTAGGTCCCTTTCTATTTTGCGCGTCACATATATGTATATATATAGTTTGACGATTTACAGTTACCACACTACAGTTCATATACAAATTTTTCTATCTAATTAACTATCGTTTAACTTAATATATTCTGAAAAATTTGGAGTTTAATTTTTGCTATATAATGCCTTGGAAAGAAACTGTGTTGCTAATACAAATGCTTAAGCGTTCAACACCGCCGTAGTGAAGAACGTGTGTTTTGTTTTAAGTAAAAACTGTACCTAGAAAAATGTTCCTCCACTTCAAACAAAATAAATACGAAACAGATAGACATTAAAAACTCGAAGTTTCTTAATATGATAACGAAGTAATAAAGATGACAAAAATCTGATGACGACAACGGGAATAAGGCCGACTGATGTTTACAAAAAATTCGGTTATTTTTTTTTACACAGGTTTTGGTCGAATCAGGGCTCGGCCTTATTCTAGTGCCTCCTATAAGCTATAAATGAAATATTTTTATATTTTTTTGTGGTCATTAGAAAAAATTAAATTTTAGCGCTTCCATGAAGCCTAAAAGTAAGTGAGAAAACTTTTCGTGTTTTCTTTTCGTACCGTAAAATAAGCACATGAATCTACAACGTTTTTTCTGCAAGCAAAGAAGAGCTTCTTGAAAGCAATGAGTACGTTGCTTTAATTTGGCACTATCGAGAGCTTCTACGTGGGAACTTTGTACGAATATAATGCGCATCTATCAGCGCATTGGCTAGTGCTTCTTAAGAATTTCTGCTTCCATTACTGCTTTTTAGCATGCATAATTTTTTTCTGGGCGTCTAATGACAGGTACGTTTTGAATTTTATTTTGATAAGACCGATTTTGTTAGTTACTTGGCAATATTTTAGAAGTTTCTGACCGTGCAAGGTTGAATCAAGACTTCAGAAGCTACCAACATTTTGAAAATATAATTTTCTAATTATGATCATCATGACACGTCGTTTTAGCCTTTTAGCCCCATATTGAAAAAAAAAAATATTTTTTCCCCCAAATACACTAGGAATTGAAACTACAACGGCCTTTAGGGGATTATAAGTACTCTTGAATAGTAATTTGTATATAAATGTTTTTTGCTTAAGTCCTTAGAAACCTATTCTTTTTGTAGGCCTTTGTAACCCTTCTAGTAGAGAGGGGCGAAAGTCGTCGGCTCCAAATCTCAGCCCATATTTAAAAGAACAGTGGAGATGTATGTAAGGACGGCCTACCGCATTCTAAAGTATGCGTGTTAGTCAAATATTTCAGTGTTGTTAGGTCAGGATTTCAATCCTTCATGACGTCCTCCGCAGGATATTTCCGTAATTTCTTTATTCTATATTCAAGTTTTTGATTGTAGTTGATTTCACGTCACGTTTTTCCCCCAACTGCAATTTAAATTTCCTCCCTAGCTAATAATAATCATAAAACCTTGGTCATGATAGTGATCAATTTAGTGCAGGACCAAACCTTCTCCTCTGCCTCCAGTCAACTTCCAAATTCATGTATTTTGCAATTTTGTTTAAGAATTGTTCTATGATGTCCGATCGAACATAAACCAATATTTGTTCTTCAGAACATGATTCTGGCTCTTCGGTGATCTACACCATTTCCAATTGAAATTTGAAAACAATCAATTGATATTTAAAAATTCTATTTGAAATTTGAAATACATCAATTGAAATTTGAAAATACTATTTGAAATTTGGAGTACAACAATTGAAATTTGAAATACATCAATTGATATTTGAAACACATCAATTGAAATTTAAAAGACATCAATTGAAATTTAAAACACATCAATTGAAATTTAAAATACACTAATTGAAATTTAAAAATCTAATACATAAAATTGGTTAAAAATTTTTAAATCTCAAGTGACGAATTTTAAATTCCAATTGATGTCTTTCAAATTTCAATTGATGCCTTTCAAATTCCAATTGATGTGCTTCAAATTTCAATGGATGTGTTTTAAATTTCAATTAAGGGTTTTTAAATTTGAATTGATGTATTTCAAATTTCAAATATAATTTTTAAATTTCAAATTTCAAATATAATTTTCAAATTTCAATTGATATTTTTCAAAATTAAATTGATATTTTTCAAATTTCAATTGGAAATGGTGTAGAAAACTTTACTTGGTTTTCTGCAAATCAGGCCCTGCCCGGATACCGTGCAACCACCCTTTGAAGATACATGTACTTTATATTAGACCTACTCACGAAAGAAAGTTCCTTTTGTTCACCACTCAAAATGTACATTGGGTTGTTTTATGATGATACCCCAACTATTTCGTTTCTATTATTACGGTCCCTTAAGCTGGAGCATTTTTAAAAAATTTATTTCTTGTTGTTTTTCAAAATATTTTCTACTTTAACTGCATACAATCGTAGTAGCCAAAAAAGGCTTTTCCCTTTTCAGGGAATATTCTGGAAAAAAAAAACATTTTTAAGTTTTTAGTACGGAGATTTTTCTGATTTAAATATCAGATTGACATATTTCGATTTAAGTCGATTTAAGTAAATACGTTTCAGCCTTTTTTGAAATTCGCACTAGTTCGCGTTTCACCAAAACTGCTATACATTAAGAACATTTCGAGCAAAACGGGGTAAAATGGATATCAAATCTTTTCGTTGGACAAGGAAATCACTGGATATTAAAGCTTTTCTGTGGACAAGGAAATCATTGTTGTATAATTTAGATATACTTTTTTGATTATCCATTTTCGAGGTGCTCTGGAATAAAATTTGTTTATATCTAGAATTACTCCAATCTGACATTTAAATCAGAAAAATATTCATACTAAAATCTAAAACATGCTTTTGTAGCAGAATATCCCAGAAAATATGATGTGTCAGGACATGCTTTGACGCATTTTATATACAGTTGGACGAGCCATAAAAACCCCTTTCATACGAAACTAATATTGTATACATTGTCTGTAGCTAATGTACAAATTTCATTGAAAAACTAAAAAAGATACATCTTTTATTAATGGTCCATCTTTTATAAATGGTCTTAATGCTAGAGACGAACTATTTGGGAATCGTCAGAAAACTAACCTCGGTCTAATGAATATGCACCTAAAAACGAAGTTTACTACACGGTAAAACATCTGTCTTTTTTCGTTGGTTTGGTGCAAATAAATATAATGTGTTTGAAGCTTTCAGTGTGTGTAATTTTTTAAGTCATAGAAATATAACCATATACGGACACCACTACGTGATAAAAGACCCAAGTTTTGCCCAAAGTCATGCACTTTTTTTTTGGGCCCCCAAAGATTTGGGGCCTTGATGTCATTTTTGCAAAAAAGTGATCATTTTGTCAGGCTTATATCTTGCAAATACTTTCAAATTTTGATTTACTGTCTGAGGGAAAGTTATAGCCCTTATCATACAGAATAAAAATTGCCAACGTATAAAACCAAAAAAACTTCATCTTCGACGTCTAAATCGCCAAAAAAATCGATTTTTTTACCTTTTAACCCTTGTTCAGGTCCATAGGTAGCAAACCGTTCAAAATTTAAAAAAACAATCAACTACTAGAATGTACTTAAGATCTCAAAAAAAAACACTTTCTAGAACATACGAACTTCCTAGGAATGATTCTTAACCCGCCAATGGTGACGCAAATTTGACTTTGATTAATGGTGACGCCGGTCTCATGCACCGGGGTTTTCAACTGAAGATTTTTCGAAACGTGTTGCTAATAGTTAATGTTTTTTTTTTTAATTATGCACTTTGACAATAAAACAATGATATATAAGCATTTTAAGTTCTTTTATTTCAATATTAAAATTCACAAATGTTTTTAAATAGAGCATTAAAAATAACAATGTTTAGCAATACATTTTTTAAAATTAAGAAAAAATAAAAAAATCACATATTCATTAAGGAAAATAATGTTTATTAGTTTTTCGACAATAGGAACTTTTATAAAATGAACAAAAATTGGTATCCTTCCAAAATATAATACAAAAGTGACTCACAGTCTCACACACCAGCTTAGAAAAAAAAATACAGAAGTTGTGCTCACTAAGCAGCTTCGTCATTAAATGATGGGGGGGGGATGTGCAATGCTGCAGCTACTCGAAATCGCTGCAAAAAACAATAACGGAGAATAAAGTTATACGAATTTTTTAACACAGCCGGTCTCACAGACCAGTACGTCACCATTGGCGGGTTAACTCCGTTAACTTCAACATTGAGATACTATGCTATCTCACCGACCGCAGCAGCACAGACAAAGCAGATGAAGATGAAGTTTTTTGATTATATATGTTAACAATTTTTATTCTCTATGACAAGGGCTACAAAATTCCGAACGCATTGCAAGATATGAGCCTGACAAATTGATCACTTTTCTGCAAAAATGACACCGAGGCCAAAAATGTTTTGGGGGCCCAAAAAAAGTCCATGTCTTTGGGCAAAACTGGGAGACAGGGCCCTTTTTTTTTTGGTCTTTTATCACGTAGTATATTATTTTTTACACGTCCGTATATGGTTATATTTTTTCGTGTTGCACTGTATTATCGGATATAAAGTATATTTGTGTTCAAACACATTGTGTTTGCTCTTCAATATTACATATTGGAGGCACAATGATTAATATGTTTTTTGTGACCCAAAAAACCTGACAGACAACAAAGAAACTAAAAAGCAACAGTTCAACTCATGAAACTAATGCCTGCAAACATCTTCATGGTTGGAAAAATATGTTGCTGAACCAATTTTTCGGCGCGAATTAACTACATCTATTGTTTGGTTCTCAACAGCAGGCAAGTTATCTGATATTACAACAAAAAAAATGTTGTAAGAAAATGTTTGTTAAAATAAAAAACCATATGTTACATGGAATAGTAAACATGCTTGCTTCAGCAGTCGTCGCTTCTACTTTGTTTATTAACCACAACTTCAAAAGTGTCTTAACTAAAAGTTTCAAGATTTTAATTTTTTGCTTAAAAACTATATACAAGGATCATACATATCCGCTGGACAAATCTGGGGTCAGTGTTTCTGGCGTCATTGATTCTGACCTCATTGGAATGTATTGAGATGAGTCTATTTCCAAAATTGCTGGGTTTCACAAACATTATGGTTCGAACACAATCTTAGAATGCCCTGTATGATGACATAATGAACATATATGGCCTTATTGATAAAAGTTATGAGAGGTTTGAGACATGATTTGTCATAAAAAAAACGTCTCTCAAATCTCTCACAACTCTTTATAAATAAGGCCGATAATGTGCACAACCCACTGGTTGAGAGATGGCTGCCCCTAATCCTGCAAGACATGTCCGAAAGAGGTAAGAAAATACCAAATTTAAATATTAAAATATTTAACAACATAACTAAGTAAAACTTTCTACGAAGACTTTCAATTTACTTTGGGGGCATAACAGAAAAAAATTAGAGGCCCACTGGTGTGGTGTATATGCACATATATATGTATGTTTTACACACATGAACATTCTTACCCAGCAGCCCAAGTAAGCATGTGACACATATACTCGATTAAAGTAACAATAACATGCAAACAGCAGTCACTTGATTTATGCAACAACTGAAGGAAAGCTTAAAATACTATTTTATCATATTTATTTTGGCGATTTTTGCAAAAAAATTTAACCAATTTATCAAAAGTTGTTTTTCAATTGGACGGGTTCCGAGATATTGGATTTTTGTAATTTTTGATGTGTAGTGCAATCTATCAAAGTGGACACATGCAAACAACACACAGTGTTAGCATCACATACGTGGTTGTTGTACAACAATAGTCTCTGCTTGCAAATAAGTATGATGGTATTGATGTAGCGGCAGCGAATAAACACGCAGGTCGTCGTCGCCCAAGAGTATTGAATAGTATAGAGAACTAATGAAACAAATTGTATGACTCAAAAGCACTGGCGACATCTGGCGAATGATTCAAAACGTATTACTCTCTTTTTGCCATAACTTGGTCCATTCATAATTTGGAAGTGAAACATTGATGCCTTTTGAAACATTTACGCTTTTTGTATTGTTTTATGTAATAATATTGTGGAATTGGAACATTAATATTGAAATCTTATACAAAGACAATAAGACTCGTTTATGTTCTTTTACTGAGACTCTACATGAGAGCGGAAAAAGAGTGCAATAATTTCTCTATATTATTCAATACTTTTTACCGTCGCTCTGTTTATGACAAATCAAAAACAATTATTTCAGTGAGCTAAATATTGCTTTATTTATTTTAACAATATTACATCTAATGTTAAAGCATATGAAAGAAAAAAAGAAAGTGCAATAGCAAAAGAGCCTCCAGCACAAAAACTATTCCTTGTTTTATTTTCCAATGTAACGTTTACAAATGTGTTCATAGAAATTGAACAGGTACCGTGTAACAAAAAGGTGTTAACATATCGCCCGTGAGTTCGAATACTCATTGATTTTTTTATTTGCCACTAATTTGAGCGGCCACATAGAGAGCACAGCGAAAAAGGTTCACAGACGTTGGTCTATCGCTTCAAATAGGGGCCTCACCCCTAAGATGACACACTGGATCTTCACGAGGGATATAATACCAATCTTGACTTACGCATTTGCAGTCTCATGGGCGGCAATGAAGAAGGAGTACTACATTAATAAGCTGCATAGATTTCAATGCACTTGCTGTGGGCGTATCAGCTATGAGTTAAGATCCATGTCGGGTAATGCATTAAACCCCATTTAGGTACAAATTAAATACGAGGAGATATTGACTACTAATCGTCTACACGCAGTAGGAGTATGGTTACCAAAAGTATCATAAATTAATTCATCAGCAAGCAATGGATAAACTGACTGGGGTCTGCCCAACAAAACAGAGATCAGACCGCTGAGAAGGGAGGAGAACCAACTATTTAGGCGGAGAAACTGGCAGTGGGAGCAGAGAGTGAGTGGGAGGACCGAAATGTGCAGGAGGAATGGTGAATCCCGAAGGTTTTTCCAGAGGGTAAGAAGAGCGGATAACGGGCCTAATAATGGGCTGCCCTCCTGCAGGGACGAGAATGGGAATTTGGTGGCTGATAAGCAATCTGTGCTCCACTCAGATTCATCCACTGAAGATCACTAGGTAATGATAGTGGAAGATAGTGCAGATCCGCCTCTGTAGAATGACACTGACCAACACCAAATCAGCAGTGAAAGTGGGGAAAGACCTCACTGAACCATTCTGTACCAAGCGAGGACTGGGACAAGGCGACACAGTTTCGTGCAATCTCTTCAACATCTTAATGGAGCTTATACTGAGAAAAGCTGCAGTAAATACGGACAAGACCGTTGACGCGAAAAGCCATATGTTGCTGGCGTATGCTGACGACATAGACATCCTTGGGCGAAATTTGCGAGAGGTTACTGCAGTATTTTCAAGAATCGAAAAGGAATCAGCGAAGGTGGGTCTAGCTGTTAATGAGGGCAAGGCAAAATTGATGGTGTCGACGACTGGAGAAACTTCTCGACTTGATCCGCACTAGAACGTTGACAACCAATTGAATTTTGAAGTGGTAGATGAATTTGTCTACTTTGGATTCGCCGTGAACAAGGACAACAACGTCAGCCTGGCGATTAAAATAGGAGAATTGTGCTTGTAAATACATGCTAGTTGGGGCTCGGCAAGCAGTTGGGGGACAAAGCCCTGTCTCAACGGACAAAAGTCCAACTATATCAGACTCTCATTTTACCTGCCTTGACATATGGCTCCGAAACTTGGGCCATATCGCAAGTAGTTGAAAATCACCTGGGAGTCTACGAGAGAAAAATTCTCTGTGAAATGTATGGACCTGTTGGGGAGAACGGCTAGCACCGACGTCGCTGGAACCAAGAGCTATATAATCTATATTCTGACTAGCTAGGCGAATCAAATGAGACCGATTGCGTTGGCTAGGCCATGTTATCAGAACGGATGAAAATGAGCCAGCGCGAAAGGTTTTCGATAACGTACCCGATGGAAGCAGGAAAAGAGGACGACCAAGACTCCGCTGGTAATACCGAGCAGAAGAATCCCTCCGTATCCGGATAGAGCCAGTTCGAGGAATATGTTGAAATTTGTTTGTTTAATTAATATGTGTAAGACGTCTGACCTCATTAGATTGTAAAATAGTAGCCAGCGAAAATAGGAACCATAAACTGCTATGCAACTATCCTACGGGGACAGTAATAGGCGTAGGGATTCTTAGTTGAGGCGAGACATTTATTGCTGTGCTGTCGGATCTTGGGCGGTTGCTAGAACGGGAATAGGACTCTTCAACGCCGACCTAAATATTGAATGGTACTTTCCGCTTCCTAATCACAACAGTAGGAAGGCGAAGTGGCAGAAGTGAAGGCGATCACCGAATTTGTAATATGGTTGTAGGATGAAGACAGGAGCACAAATATAAAAACATTCACAGATGGTTAAGCAGATGAATGCGATGTCGTCGCAAAGTGTTACATCGTTTATGGCATTCGAGTGCAAGGAGGATATAAAGAAATTCTTCACCACTAATAGCTGATAGATGATATGAACTTAAGGGCAACGCGGCATCTTGGGAAACGAAAGAGAAGACGAACTGGATCCAAACGATGACCTGTGAATATGAAAAATGCAAACATTCACAAGTCATAAAGGCGGAACTACCACAATGGGTAAGAATAATCTAGAATATATTACGGAACGAATTCGAAGGTATCAGAACGGCAAATATCCTGTGGCGCGATATGGAAGTTTTAGGTGGAATATTTGCCCATTCCACTGAAAGTGTTGACCAAAGAGCATCTAGGTTGGTCGCTGCTCGTTCGTGTTGGGAGAGCCTTCTTTTGACAATTACCAAGAAATTCCCAATGAGCTTGAAATCGGGGCTTGAAGCTGTTCACTTTATTGTTTGGAATTCTTATAGAGCAAGCCATTTTTGCAAAAGTGTATTTTGGATTCCCATTTTGCTGAAAAGTTAGTTATGTTGCAGGGTTACCTGCAAAGAAAGCGGGTAAAATGTTTTGAAAAATACTTAGATAGTACTACTTATTTATAGTTCCATATATTTCCATCAGAGGACCAATGCCGCACCAAGTGAAATATCCCCACACCTTTACAATCCCCACCGCTGCGTTATTTTACCGGGCGTCTTCAAACATATTGTATTCCATGACAAATTTTGGGGAATTTATGAAATTGTTGACCTGTTCTGCCACGTTATCAAGTACTGTCAGTAGTTGCTGTCCCGTCGTTTTGTAACTCTCATGAAGTTTCTCATAACTTTAATTGACGTTTATTCAACACTACAATTTTTTACGTACAAAAAAGTGTAATTTTCCAGGTTATGTTATTAGAACTACTCATTTAATATTTTTTCATATCGCTGTGTTCCCCACTTTCAAATTCAAATGTAATTTGTTTAAGCGCCCTTTTGAATATGGTTATTGTTGGTATTTGTTTGTGTTAAATTTGACAGCATTTATCCTCCAAATAAAACAAAATGTCTGTTGATGTTGCCTACATCGCCTACTGCTATCACCTGTTCCAAATACATCTTGCAAGGTATATCGTTTATGGGATCAAATATTAGTGGTATTCATGTAAATGCGAAAACTTGCATAGCAGATGTGAAAACAAAATACAAATGTCCTCATACTAAACGATTTACACACATGTCCAACGTTTCGATTTCGAGAAATTTGTATATCGATTTTTTATGAGATTAAATTTTCTTTTGACGTTTGCTGTGCAAGATTTCGAGGCTCTTGCGCGTTTATATTATCACTATTATAATTATTGCTTTCGGCTCCATCTAAGAAATATACCATTGAACAAGAAATTCCCCAACGAATTATTTCCTTTACCTACATATATGAGATGTCACTGACCGTGGTGGTGAAAAGTGACTGATTGGCACTCATGTGGGAGCGGCCACATGATTCCTTCATAGGCTCACTCCTAGCTGCTCACTACGTGCTTGAAATTTGTCCTGGGCAATGGCTATCGGAACCTTCCTTTACCTAGCTAAAGTGAGAAACCGAAACGAATGAGCAGCGTGATTGGTTATGCGATCACTGTTGCGTTTCAGGTTAAATAATTGACCGTATCACTGAAGCTCTTCGGACATATTCTGTTGCCCTTTGGAGATGGATTAGCCAACAGCAGTGGCCAGCGGCGGATGAAAAGTGAAGAAAAAAATCCAGTTTCAACTGGCCAGCGTCTGTGATCCATAATGGGCGGTTGAAACATAATCATCCTGGCTGTACGTTAATGGCAAAACCACGGTGGGCTGGGCTTGCCTTTCGCTGTTATATTGGCAATGAAAGTACTTAATGAGAATCAGGTACGTACGCAGATAGGGACGGAGGCCTGGACCGATGGATGATACAGGATGATGGCTTCGTCTACCCCATCCTAGCTAAAGGGAAGTTAGAACTGAAATTTCCTGGGTTAATAACATCAAAGCCATCGGTGCTGATGGACTATCGGCTGAGATGTGTAAAGCTGGCGGCTATGAGTTGAAATAGTGTAAACTGATATGAAAAATTTGGCTAGAAGAATGCATGCCTATGGGTTCGAATGATTGAGTTCCTATCATACTGTGTAAAGGCGACCCGAGTATCCTCGAGATCGTAATTTGGGAAAGACTAAAGCAGCTTGTTGCAGACCTAATTGGAACTTATCAGTGTGGCTTTAGGCCGGGCAAGTCAACTATCGACCAGATATTCATATTGCGACAAATCCTTCCGAAAACCCACGAAAAACAAATCGACGCCTGCCACCTCTTTATGTATTATAAGGCTGCCTTCGATAGCCCGTTACGGGGAACACTGTACCAATCTATGTCGGAGCTTGACATTCCTCCTAAGCTGACACGCCTTTTTAGAATGACACTGACCGAAATGAAATCCTTAGTAAAGATTGGTAAAGACAATCGGCGACGATTCGCCCCAAATGTGCTTCTTGAATACCATGTACTTAATATGCATTGCCTTGATTTTAAAGTTGTATAAAACGAGACCCTACTATATACCTTTATATATACAATAATACACACTCGAATGACTGCAAGTTGTTACAGTTGTTGTCTTTTCTAATATTAAAATCATCCACATCAGCAACAGCGTTAGCAACAAAAACCACTCGAAGTGAAAAACAAGACGACTAATAAACAGCTACACATAATACAACACACATATACAGATGCACACACATATATATATACATAGCACAGGATATATCTGTTCATATATAGATATATTTGCGCTTGTGGCATGTGTGCAGAAATGTATATCCTTTTGAAAAATATTCTTCCTGGATCTATCTATGCGTGTGTCGTCTGTCTTCATGTGGTTGCAAGACAGCAGCATCAGAGAAAGACTGCATAAATACCACAAAATACACACTCACACACACAAGTGCAGTACAATCGGCACGTGTACTAACACAAATACAACGATAGGATGAATTGGAAGGAGGCTGTGTTTATTTTCACCAGTTAACCACATAAAAATTGTTGGGAACGAATCTAGTACAACTAGTAGATATCCGATAATCATGTAGAACAATTTTTATACCATTAAATATTTTTCAACTGAATAAAAGTAGGGCTGGCGATTATGGGATCCCTGAAATAGTTTAACTATGCGGAGTTTAGGATTAGAAAGAAAATTTCAAGGATTCATGATTCATTTGTGGGCATAAACTTAAGCAATTAGGTAGGCCTGTTGTGCACTCTTAGCGTTCCCGAAAAACCCCTTACATTTGTGCTCAATATTAATCTACTACCCTTAGTTACACCATCCTACTTATTGTAGCTTCTGAGAAGTGTTGGAGTCATAGTCTTGCAAAATCTGGGGCATTGGGAGAGAAAGTGTTCCATCGTTGATATGCACTCCTCGCATTATATGATGCTGATGTGTCCGCAGAGTGAAGTGCCCAGTACGGATACCTAAGGGCCGATTAAGTTCGAGTTTGCCCAACTTTAGCACCCCATGGTCTTGTTTGCATCCATGTCACTCTACAGAATCTTTGCCGTTCTCATTCCATCTAATGAGTTCCATAACATATTTTATATTACTCTTGCCCATTCTGGAAGTTCAGCCTTAATGACGTGTGAAAGATTACATTTTCCATATTTACAAGTCATCACATATTTACATCTGCTCTTTCATTTCCCACGATGCCAAGGTGCCCTGAACTACATATGGTCCCAACACTGTTAGTGGTGAAGAATTTGTTTATCTCCTCCTAGTGTATCATAAGCCATGTAACACTTTGCGACAACATCGCATTTATCTGCTTGGCTATCTGTGAATGTCTTTACATTTGTGTGGCTGTCTTCATCTTACAATCATATTACAAATTACAATCATATTACATATTACAAATTCGGGCTTACAAATTCGGTGATCGCCTTCACTTTTGCCTGAAACCTACCGTTGCGATTAGGAAGCGGAAAGGACCATTCAATATTTAGCTCGGCGGTGAAGACCACTATTCCCGTTCTTGCATCCGCACAAGATCTGACAGAATATCAATAAATTTCTCGCCTCAACTAAGAATGCCTACGCCTATGATTCTCTTCGTAGGTTAGTTGCATGGCAGTTTATGGTGTTCTTATTTTCTCTGGCATGCGGTCTTTTTTATTGACTATTTTACAACCTCATGAGGTCAGACGTCTTACACATATTAATTAAACAAACATATTAAACAAATTTCAACATATTCCTCCAAGTGGCCCTATCCCTCGCCTTTTCCCGCCAGTTGGTAACACCAAGGATATGGAGGGATTCTTCTGCCCGGTCTTCTAGCAGAGTTTTGGTCGTCCTCATTTCCTGCTTCCATCGGGAACGTTATCGAAAACCTTTCGCTGGCTCATCTTCATCCATTCGGATAACATGGCCTAGCCAACGCAATCGGCCTAATTTGATTCGCCCAGCTATTTCCACGTCAGAATATAGATTATTTAGCTCTTGGTTCCAGCGACGTCGGTACACGTCATTTGCCTTAACAGAGAATATCCGCTTGCGATATGACCCAAGTTTCGGAGCCATATGTCAAGACGGGTAAAATGAGAGTCTGATACAGCTGGACTTTTGTCCGTCGAGAGAGGGCTTTGTTCCCAAACTACATGCTGAGCCTAAAATAGCACCTATTTGCAAGCACAATTCTCCTATTTTAGTATCCAGGCAAATTCATCTACCACTTCAAAATTAAATCTAAACCACACTGATTAGGTCCACTCAGGTTTTCAATACTTGTCTTTAGTCTTTCACATAATACGCTCGGCAAGACCTTATACGCGATGGATAAAAGACTGATACCGCGATAGTCGGAACAGACACACGGATCACCCTTTTTGAATACAGGACATACTACACTGAGACTCCAATCGTCAGGCATAGATTCCCCCAGCCATATGCCGCATATAAGTCTATTCATGTGGGCTAGCAGTTCCCCGCCACCTGCCCTAAAAAGTCCAGCGGGTAACCCATCCGCACCACCGGCTTTATCATCCCAAGCCGGGAGATTGCCGCTCTAATCACGCCTTAGTTGGGGGGAGGGAGGGGTTGCAATCCACAATCTTCAGTGGAAGAATCTGAGTGGAGTGGTGCTGAAAAGTGGTCTCTCCACATTTTGAGCACACACTGCTTATCAGTCACCAGATTCCCATTCTCGTCCTTGAAGGAGGGCAGCCCAGTCTTAGGCCGGCTATCCTTGCTATTCTGGTCCCTCCCACACGAAATTTGGTTAGATGAACGGTTGATCGGCAAGATATTTCTCGTAAACTACAACTGATCTTAATGAAATTCGTTACTCGGTAATGTTTACCAAACAATTAAAAATTACCCACTGTGCCACACCCATTTTCGTACCTCCCATACAAAAGTTGGGCGGATTTACGGTTGGCCGACTCTATATGTCCCCTGTACCGCACCCGATGTTAACAGACTTTGGTAGTGATCAATATTTTTTCAAAAGCTACTGTGTAACAAACAATGAACAACTTCGCCATGCCCATTTTTTACCCACATATAAATATTAGGCGGTCAATTGGCTGGTAGTCATGATAACTCCCCAAAATTATTTAGGATCGTAATTAAGTTGGGTATTGAATAATATTTAACGCAATGCAACTCTGCTATTGAATATTGCTACATTTGCCACCCTCATTCGTTCAGTGTAAGGGTGAATATTTATGCTTTTTGAGTAGAACTCGATCGCAATGGATAAGTTAGGGTGAGGGTATGTTTAAGTCGATTCACCCGACTGAAATTTCTGTACTGGTTTCACGGTCGACTCAGACTGTCTTTCAGACAGTTTAATTATTGGTGAAGGCAATGAAAGTTTAGCAATATTTCGAGTTCAAACTTGTAACCAATAACTTTTTGTGGTAACAAGAAACTCATTTTAAATAAAGAAATAAAGTGTTGCCTTTGAAAGGGATTCTTTGTTTTTCATGACTGTATAGGTGTGAGTAAAACAAATACTCTTATGAACCTATTAAGGTATTCAATACATATACATATGTACACGTGTATGGTAAATGAATTACATGCAGCTTGAGTTACACCAAACGTGTGTCTGTGGCTGTGTAGTAATTTTGATTTTACATCTATCCGTTATTGAAATTGATTTTATATTTTGGTCCTGTGGTTACAATAGCACATGAAAAAGTTTCTGCATACAATTACAGTGACTTAAGAGGAACATTTTAATGAATTTACATATATTGGTTCATTACTTATACAACTCCTACTTCGACACTGGAAACAAAATCTTAGTCACGCGAGTATAATTGTTCGTCGCCTCGATGAATATATTAATTGCACGAAGCTGGTTTTGCCATCGCAATGTAGATTTTCCACTTTAGCGCTGTTTATTGTGGTGAGGTAAAATCTGTACGTAGTTCTGGAATCACTTAATTATTACTGTTCGTCTCTTGGCGCACAAATTCCCACTCTGCCAAGCAGAGAACCCATACCTGGCAACAATATGTTTCATTGACCTAATGAATACATTTGATTGCTGCGGCGAATATGCTTCATTATTGAAAATCTATCAAAGTGAACACATGGAAACAACACACAGCGTTACCATCACATACGTGATTATTGTACAACAATAGTCTCTGCCTCAAAATAAGTATGATGGCATTGATGTAGCAGCTGCAAACAAACAAGCAGGTCGTCATCGCCAAAGAGTATTGAATAGTATAGAGAACTCATGGAACGAATTGTATGACTCAGAAGCACTGGCGACATCTGGCGAATGATTCAAAACGTATTACTCTCTTTTTGTCATAACTTTATCCATTCATAATCATGATGTGAAACATTGATGCCTTTTGAAACATTTATGCTTTTTGTATCGTTTTATGTTTGTTTGTATGTTCCACTTGAGCGCTGATTATTGTTGTTAGGCAAAATCTTTACGTAGTTCTGGAATCACTTAATTATTACTATTCGTCTCTTGGAGCATAAATTCCCACTCTGCTAAGTAGACAACCCATACCTGGCAACAATATGTTTGATTGACGTAATGAATACATTTGATTGCTGCGGCGAATATGCTTCATTATTGCAAATCTATCAAAGTGAACACATACAAACAACACACAGCGTTAGCATCACATACATGGTAGTTGTACAACAATAGCCTCTGCCTGAAAATAAGTATGATCGTATTGATGTAGCGGCAGTGAACAAACAAGCAGGTCGTCGTCGCCAAAGAGTATTGAATAGTATAGAGAACTCATGGAACGAATATTATGACCCAAAAGCACTGGCGACATCTGGCGAATGATTCAAAACCTATTACACTCTTTTTGTCATAACCTGGTCCATTCATAATTTTGATGTGAAACATTGATGCCTTTTGAAACATTAAAGCTTTATATATTTCTTTATGTAATAACATTGTCGAAATAATGCATTTATATTGAAATATTCTATAAGGGAATACGACTCGTTTATGCTCTTTTACTTAGACTCTCTACATGAGAGCGGAAAAACAGTGCAATATGTTCTCTATACTATATAATACTTTTTGTCGTCGCTCTGTTTATGGCAAAACAAAAACAATTATTTCAGAGAGCTAAATATTGCTTTATTTATTTTAACAATATTACATCTAATGTTAAAGCAGATGTAAGAAAAATTAAAGTGCAATAGCAAAAGAGCCTTCGGCAAAAAACCATTCGTTTTTAACTTACAATACGTTATACGGTAAGGCAGGGGTGTTTGTCACTTTCATTATAAGTTTTTAATACTTTATGCATGCATTGAAGAAAATTCAAGTATGGTCGTAACATATCTAATATGTCTTCTTTTGATTTGTATTTAAATAATCATATTGCTACATATAATTTTTTTGATTCTATAAGTAAATCAAAATTTAACTCCTTCAAATTTTGTATTAATTTTCATATGCTTTGTATTTGATGTATTATAACATCATGTGTAAGAGCAGTACGATTATCTGTGTGTTCATCACAGAACCAGTGTGAGAAAGAGGAGAAGTATAATTACAATGCATGTTTTATGTGAACATTAGAGAACCAGTGTTGCCACATGCAGTATTTACCCAAATTTTGTTAAAAACTATCCCAAATTTTTAACATAAAAATTAAAGATAAATTTGATAGATTTAAATCATTTATCAAAAATTATATTTAATTCATATATTTTAATTGCAAAATGACTAACGTATTCTACGTCTGACCTATGCGCCCGTGTTATCTAACACAGGCTTCATATTTTTTTTTATTTTCCAATGTAACATTTGCTTATGTGTCCATAGAAATCGAACAGGTACCGTGTAACAAAAAGGTGTTAACACATCGCCCGTGAGTTCGAACACTCATTGATTTTTTTTCTAAATTGAAATGGGGTTGATTTATTAGTTGTTTTTTTAAATGCTTTCAATATTTAGTCAAAATCCTTATAAGCAATATCAATTCTTTCAATTAAAAACACGCATTTCATATTTAGGCCATTGGTTGGTCGCAATAATATATTCTTTTAATGACACCCCACGCTCACTCAAATTTCCCCATTACATCCCATGAGGGGATAGGACAGAGCTTCTTCTAATCAGTGAGCTGTGGGCTTTCTATTTTTAGACCTACACTTTCACACCGATTCCGAACAAATTTAAGAATATTTCTTCGCATGGCTAATTACTCGATATTGTGGCTAACACTATGCACAGTCTACGTCGCCGAATGATATTTAAGGTGTCCTGTGCAGCAATTGAACCCGCTGTACTAGTCATAAGAGTCGCGCACCCTAGTCGTTGAGCTATAGACTGTTAAAGCTGGACTTAGGTTATGATAGTTAGGTTGGAGAGGCAGCCTGTATGTCGGGCTCACTTAGGGCCTGATCATGTAAGTCAATAACACATTCACTGCATTTTTCCACATCGGCTGTTGCTCAAATTAAGATCCTGACAAATGGTTTTTGTTCAAATATTTATTGTTTGTATTTAGAATTACATCAATATTGACGATAATCTTACTGAAAATGCTTAGATTGATTAGTATTTGACGTTTAAAATGGCAAGTGCAATGAAGTGAAAAGATTTTTCGAGTCCCTCCCGTTGAACCAGTTAAAATAAATATGTAAATGGTTTCCCATTACATCCCATTAAGGACCTTCAGTTTTACACAGATTCCGAATGGTATTTTGATAAGCTTTTTCATGGCTAAATACTCGATAGTGTCACCGTCCGCCGCAAGAAATTTAAGGTGGTCGGAGCAGGGATCGAATACAGGATCTCAGGTAAAAGAGGCGCGCACACTAACCATTGCTCTACCGAGTTTAATTGAAGCAGTTTAATTGTTTTAAAAAACTCACAAGTTGGCGGATGCTAGCTACGATAACATCAGCCAGATTTGCTAACTCCCCTCCCCCCTTTGCTAACTTGCCTAGTGAAGACAGACACCTTCTGTAAAGAGCTTATCACAGACACAGATGGTGTTCTATTGGCTACACATTCTCTGTGTTGCGGCAGCTTCTGCAAAACTTATTTTTCATAACTTTCAGTTCCTCTGCGTGTCGTCGAATGAGATAGCTACCCATTATGGCAGACACGATAAATGAGACGTCTGGTCTCCATATCAACAGCAGGACGTTAGTGCCACTCAAATCTAGGTGGGGTCACATCAGATTGGAATGTAGACAGTTCTTTACTAGTGACCACCCTGGTAGTTGCCGTAAGGGCACAGTTCCCCTGATATCCCCAGTCAGCCAGTTCATCTGGTTTTCAGTTCCTTGACATGACCATGTGTCCCGACACCCAAATAAGGTGAATAGTAAACTATTCAGCCATCTCATTAAAAGATGCGCGACAGTCGGAGGCTGTTCTGGAATTCAGGAAGACTTTGTCAAAACGATAAAATATACGATTACCGAAATTGCATACTTTAATAAATACCTAAATATTTTCCCATTACATCCCATGAACCCATGATAGAGCAGAGGTTCTCACAACATGTAAGCTGTGCGCATTCCAGTTTTCACTCACTCATTGGGACATATAGTTTTACACCGGTTCCGAACGGATTTTTGACATTTCATGGCTTATTGCCCGATTGTGTCGCCGTCACTAAGCGAGGTGGCCATCGTCGAAAGAAGTGTAACGTGGTGAGAGAACGGATAGAACCCAAGTTCTCTCGCACAACAGCCGCTCACACTAACCGTTGCTCCACCGACTGCCACAGTCATGTATGGTTTGCATACATACACAAGAATAGTAAATGGTTTCCAATTACATTCCACGTAGGGATTGAGGAGAGCTTCTAGTGGGCTGTGCGCTTTTAAGTTGTTACACTAACTGGTTGTGACCTGCAGTTTTACACGGGTTCCGAAAAGTATTCTCAGAAGGTTTTTCATGGCTTAATACTCGATAGTGTCCCCCCATTATATCCCATGAAGGCTAGAGCTACTCACAATCAGTGGCATATGCGACTTCTAGTTTTATACTCACTGATTGGTTTCAACAGTTTTACACCAGCTTCGAATAGTTTAACTATTTAACTACTATTCGTCCCAAATATGAAAATCAAGAGCTGTTATATGCAATGGATCAGCTGGGATTAATTATACCTCGTAACCAAAGGATTGATATCAGCAGGCAGAAGACGGTATTTCAAACTGCGATGCGAATAACTAGTGAGATGGACGATACATATTTATTTAATGTACTGGGACACATGGAAACCATTAGCCGATCTGGAACACGTTTTCCTCTTATCTGATGAGTTCCTGAGCTTCTTTCAAATGGGTCGTCCATGGGAATTGAACACATTGAAACTACAGCGCCTTCCAGAAACTCCCTGTGTCCACTTCGTAGAGATTTGGTTGTTGATCCCTTTGTCCCTGCATTTGAGGCGACCGACTTAATGACATCTGCTAATGTTGATGCATCATTATTCAGCAGGTCCGCTGGAATTTTATCAGAGCCAGAAGATTTGTGATCTGTAATTTTTCCCAGTGCCGCCTCGATTTTTGTTTACAACTTAGTTGAAATATCACTTATTTAAGGGTTAGGATGTGATTATTGTGTCTAGATTGAGCTGTAAAGTATTCAGACCATCTCTTTAGTCTTCGATCTGGAGATGTTAACTCCGTATCATAGCTAGTTTTTAAAGATGCAGTACTGCTGATATTGTTACCGCGCAGTTTATTTTCATTGAAGAGTAATCGGAGGGACCATGCACCCCCCACTTTACGTGACGCCGAATGGTCACAATCTGCTCTTAATTGATATGATTACTTTTTGATATGATACTAAATGATATAATTTTCGACTTTTAATGAAATTTTGGAATTAAGAAACATGATTTCTATTTTAATATACGCTTTTATTCTTCAAGAAGTTTGAAATGATATTTTCAAAAAAAATTGTTATTCAAATTTTAAAATGATTTCCGTTTAAGTTAATGTTATTCGATATTTTAAGATTTTTTATGATTCTTTTATGATCCGATTATGAAATGATTTTATAGTTTGAATAAGAATTAATGAAGCTTTTCATAATTTCTTTTTTCCAAATATCTAAATGTAAATTATTTTATAAATCCAACATTGCTATTTATATATTTATGTATATTATATAAAAACAATCGTTTATCATTGGAAATTGTTTTCTTGTTTTTCAAAATATTGCCCGTGAAGATCTATACACTTTCGCATGTGCTCAAACCAATTTTCGAAGCACTTTTTCCACTCCGATTGAGCCACCTCCAAACCATGGTGTTTGTATGCTTCAACAGCTGCTTCGGGCATCGAAAAACGTTGACCACACAGTAAAAAGAAGTCACTGGCTGCCAAGTCAGGGTAGTACGAGGGCTAACACATCAATTCGACATGTTAAGTGCTCAAATAGCCCATTGTTTCAACTGATGTGTGAGAATTCGCATTACCTGATGCAAAATGATCCGTCTTCTCTAACTGTTTTTCCGTATTTCTTCGAACACTTTTGTCAGACAGATGGTGGTATACTACTCAGAATTGACCATCCTATATTCCACTGAAGGCACTGTGGCCACATGACCGGTTATACCGTTGTCACTTGATCATTTACTTCGATGTGCTTCTTCCACGAACAACTTTTGTTGGATTTAGCTCGGCTTGAAAGACCCATAAGGTCGGTTGCTGTTTTGTTTCGGCCTCATATGCATAGATCCATGATTCGTCACCTGTGACAATGTTATACACTGCTTTTGAGTTACCCCGGTTGTATTTTGTCAACATTTCTTTGCTCCCATCGACACGAGCGTCTTTTTTGAAAATTCGTCAAATTATGTGGGATCCAACGAGAACAAATATTTTCACGGTCAAATGCACATGAAATATCTTACTGATGCCAGTGAAACTAATGCCCAAGGAAGCCTCAATCTCATGGTATGTTACATGTCGGTCTTGCTTTATCACTTCACGGAGAGCATCGATGATTTCCGGCAAAACGGCCGAAGTTGGACGACCTTCAGGAAATTAATCATAGAGCGAACGACGTCAGAGAGTGAACTCCTAGTGCCAACGATTTACAGTGGATTTTGATGGTGCTTCATCACCAAAACTCGAAACAAGTTGATTGAAACACTCTTGTCTCTATAATCCACGCCAAAAATCGTAAAAAATCATCCCACGAAAATGTTCACGAGTTAGTTCCATTTTTTGACCGAGATGAATTTTTCAACACACTGTAAATGTAACAAGTAGTAAGTGATGACGTTCTATGTATGTTTAAGCTAAAACATTTCAAGCTTTCCAATGGAAGATCCAGTTAACGTCTAGCTACAGTAGTATTGCCAGGACCCAAAATATAAATAGCAACCCTGTATTTTTTTTGAGAGTATACAATTTTCATACATAAACATCTCCTTCAAATTTTAAATATGATTTTCGAATATAAATCAGTTTAATGTGAATGTGAATAAATCTTTAAATTTTTTAATAAACACGCATTCTAAATTGGAATATGATTAAATTTAAATATAAAATTAAACCGAGATTGCTGAATTAAGTACAGTCGTGGAATTCTGAAATTTAAACACGAAAACGTAATATAATTTAAAAAAACGACCGAAAAATGTGGTTCTACAGGTTTTTGGCAAAATTAAAAACCGAAAGCCGAAAAACTGGTTTCAAAAATCTTCGGAATTTTGGACACTCTAGTAGCAACTCAGGTATATTTGCGCAGACGCCGCGTTTACCCTGATAAGGACAAGTCCTTACATCCCCTTCATTGTGCATGATCGTCACCACTACCTGAACGTAGTTGTTGTAAAATTATTGAGTGATTTTCCAGGAAAAGTCGTTTGAAGGCAGATTTGGCAAATATAGTCTGCGATCTGTAAGTATAACAAATATACAAACCACAGCTTGAAGGCTTAAAGCCCGGTGTTCAGTTTTTATAAAATTTTCGTTGCCATAAGAAGTACGTGTACATATAAAAAATAACGAAAGTTTCATGAACCCAAAATTTCGCTCACATTTCATTTGCTTGCGAAAATTTCGTAGGCAAAATCAAGTACAGGGTTGTTACGGTAAACTTATTTCGTACGAAAACATTTGTTTGATAATAGTTTGGGACCGGAATTATGATTTTTTGATTACTTTAGAATACAAAAGTAATACCACATGCGTTAAAAATAAAATGGAGTGCCAAGATGAATTACACTGTGTGTAATTTTTCAAGTCATGGAAATATAACCATATACGGACACCACTACGTGATAAAAGACCAAAAAGAAAAGACCCGTGTCTCCTAGTTTTGCCAAAAGTCATGCAGTTTTTTGTTATGAAAAATAAATAAATGGTCTCCCGTTACATCCCACGAGGGGATTAGGGAGAGCTTCTCACAACCAGCGAGCTGTGCGCGTCCTAGTTCTACACTCACTGATTGGGACCTACAGTTTTACACCGGTTCCGAACGGTATTTTGAGAATACTCGATAGTGTCGCCGTCACTAAGCGAGGTGACCGCCGTCGAAAGAAATTTAAGGTGGTCAGAGTAGGGATTGAACCCACGTCCTCATGCACAAGAGCCGCGCACACTACCATTGCACCACCGACGGCCACACTTTTGGGGCCTCGGTGTCATTTTTGCAAAAAAAGTGATCAGTTTGTCAGGCTCATATCTTGCAAACCATTCGGAATTTTGATTTACTCTCTGAAGAGAAGTTGTAGCCCTTGTCATAGAGAAAATTGCTAACATATAAAATTTCATCTTCAAGGTCAACATCGCAAAAAAAAATTAAAAATTCGATTTTTTTACCTTTTTTCCCCTGTTCAGGTGCATAGGTAGCAAACCGTTCAAAATGCAAGGGAACAATCAACAACAAAAATATACCTAAGATCTAGATCAACTTTCTAGAAGATATGAACCTCCGATAAATGACTCTCAACACCGTTTACTTCAACATTGAGATACTATGCTATCTCATCGACCGCAGCAGCACAGGCAAAGCAACATGGGACGCACACGCAACAGGGACGTAGCACACAATATAAAAGCGTCACGACGCTCACATCGAGGCATTACACAGCGCGACGTCAACGAGAGCTCAGAAAGTGCTACAGCACACCGATGACATTAAAGCTGAATTTTCTTCATTGCATAGTGACGGCGACACTATCGACTATATAGCCATGAAAAAGCTTCTCAAAAAACCGTTCGGAATCGATGTAAAACTGTAGGTCCCAATCAGTAAGTGAAAACTGGAAAGCGCACAGCTCAGTGATTGTGAGAAGTTCTCCCCGGTCCCTTCATGGGATGTAATGGGAAACCATTTATTTATTTTTTTATTATTCATTTTAATTTTGACGATTTTATCAAACAACTCTCTACCGAATCCCATGAGCAAGGAGAACGGTTTCACCAAACCACAATGCCCATGAAAAAGGGTACAAAGGCAAAAAACTCGACGCATTGCTTGCAGAGGTAATATCAATTTTATTGATGCATTGTTTTTTGATTTCTTTTCTAATTCATTTCATATATATTGGTGGAGTCACACAATCACCCTGTATGATGTTAATGAAGTATTTGAAAACGAAAAAGCTGATGGTGGAGGGCAGTCTGTGGAGACCAGAAGTTCTGAGTCCGAGTCAGATGCGGACGACAATTTGGATCCACAACTAAAGAGAGTGCGATTTGCAAGTCCAGGGCCCTCAACATTCTAAACATAATACGAATAATTTTTGTTGTTCTTTTTGTAATAGTTGGCATAGTATCTCAATATTGAAGTAATGAAAAAACAAATGAAATTAAAAAATGTTCGGGAAATTTTTCACTTTTGCGGATACCTAAACGCTACCTAAGCGCTGCCTAAACAGTGTTAAGAATCATTCCTAGGAAGTTCATATGTTCCAGAAAGTTGTTTACTGAGATCTTAGGTCAATTCTTGTAGTTGATTATTTCCTTGAATTTTGAACGGTTTGCTTCCTATGGACCGGAACAGGTGAAAGACGGCAACAAAAAATATAATGATTAAAGCGATTTTGACCATGAAGATGAAGGTTTTTGATTTTATGTGTTATATGTTTTGTTCCTTATGAGAAGAGCTAGAATTTTCTTTCAGGGAGTAAATCAAAATTCCGAACGGTTTGTAAGATATGAGCCAGACAAAATTATCACTTTTTTTTGCAAAAATGACACCGAGACCCAAATCTTTGGGCACCCATCAAAAAAAGTGCACGACTTTGGGCCGGACCGAAATTTTGATGCATGCGTTAAAAATAAACTGGAGTGCAAAGACGAATTATTAATGAAATAGTTGCAATGTAAATCAGAGACATGTGGTACCCCTCTGTACGTAACAAAGTTTTCCGTTTACAGATAAATGACAAAATTTGTTACGCAAATTTCGCGAGATCTGAATACGGGCCTTAACAGGGATGCACGTTCCTCCAATTTTTCTGAATTGTGATTAATATTATCTTGCAACCCGGACTCATGCCCTGAAACTTTCCTAGTCCTATTTCATCTTCTGTCGACTCGCGTATCATCTTGAAACCATGTACTTAATAATATTCCGTACCTCTACTTTCTGCAGCCACGTCATTAAATAATTGCACCTCATTCAAAAACTAATACTTCACAACACAAAATATAACCACAAATAATGGAGCATGTTACTGCAGGCACGAACTACAGAGGTCTTGTCGCAATTTTACCTTCGTGTGGCTGATGATATTTTTCAAGTTTTTCTTATAAGTTGTTATTACTATTATTTAAATTTATATATTTTTTTTTGTAATTTGCAACAAAGTCAACAATAAGGCCAACGGTTTCAACAAACATGAAAAACTATTAAATATTGGCATTTGTTGGTTTTGGTTTACAACTTTTCGCATATATAAATAAAGTGCACTTCACTAATTTTCTCTGAACAGCCAAACCCCACCCCCTCCACCAAACCACACGCTCCCACTAAATCACCCATTGAGTTATAACAGCTTACAAAAGGATATTTTTCCACCCTGCATTTTAACATCTCATACAAGGAGACTCTGCCCCCCATTCATTTCAACATCTTAGGAGAAAAAACTGAAAGGACTACAAACCTCAATAACTTTTTCATCAATTTAACCTCGAATTTGTGCAGTAAAATAGACGAGAAAAATGGAGAAGGAGAAAAAAGTAAATGCACGAAAAACTTAAAATATATAAAGTTTTTCTTGTTCACTGTTTGTTTGTAGAATATTCACAGTTTATTATGATTTACATCTTGCAACAAGCGAATACTTTAGTTGCCAGAATATTTTATGTAATACTCATCACGCGACTCTTTGTGTAAACCATAGAGAGGGTGTTGCTTAACTGATAAATAAAGTTCCAAGGTGCAAGTTCATCGCCACAACGAAAATATTCATTGCAGCAGCGACAAATTTGTTGAATATGTGAAAGTGTTCATTGCTGCAATTATTATTTTCATTAGAGGGATGCATTTTGTACGGTGCCTTTCTGATGAGGTGAAACTAGTGACAATAATTGTTGTTGTTTGCGATTGTATTGGGAGAGTAATGCAAGTTCAACGCGGGAGAAATATACATTTTGCACTGGCTTATGCTGACCTAAATATAACTAAGAACAGGTAAAGAACAGAAACAGGTAAAATCTTTACCATCTTATTCGCATCTAAAATATAACAGCCTTCTTGGTCTTTCTTGTAGGCCTGAAAAGCGCGCGGAGATATTGCGTAATGTTGATAAATATTGTAACAATTATTTGCCTCAAATATGGAAATAATACGCTGTTCAATACAACGAACAGAACATGATTTAAGTAGTCCTCACACCAAATAGTGAAGCCTCCACTCGCTCAAAAATCTGTATTTCTTTTTACGTATTAACAGGTAGGTACTTAACTCATAAAGTGAACACATCCAAACACAGTTTGTTCGACTGCGATCACAGATTGTCTGGCGTTAAACTCCTCCGAAATGGCTGGACCGATTTGTATGAAATTTTGTGTGCATGTCGGGTAGGTCTCAGAATCGGCCAACATCTATTTTTCATCCCCTTAAATGATAAGGGTTACCCACGCCTATATAGAACACAGATTTGTCCGACTGCGAAACACAGATTGTAAGATTGCGAAAAATACACACACCCAGATGTAGCGGCAGCGAATAGTTGTATTGTGTGGGTGCGAAGAACTCTCAGAGCAAAGAGAATAATGACGTGGTTATACGCATGAATGAAAGATAATAAGATTGCGTATTGCGCAGGTCCATTATGTTTGAATGAATTCTCTCACTCTCTCTGTGAAGTCAGGTTAGCTAACTATGTTAATTTGCAAACTATGCTAATTTGATGGCACGCCTGCCTTTTTAAACATTTTCTTGAAAATATTATTAAAAAAATGTTGGTTCTGTCTATAAAATATCTCTTGAATAAATTTGCCTGCAAAAAACATTAAATTCCCCAACATTTTACTCTAACAAATTCATATACTATCTTTAAATGTATTACAAATTTTAGCTTTTCAAAAGAGTCATCATATTTTTTCTAAACTTTTTATTTTTAACAAGAGTTTTACTGCTATCTACAACAATTTCTTCTGAGTTTATAGTTTTTGCTGAATCTTCATATATATTTCACAATTTACTAATTAATACTCGCTAACGTGACGTAGATGCGCAGAGAGAGAGAACAGTTTTTAATGACCATTGGCGTGATTTTTTTATTTATTTCATTCATGGTTATACGTAGTATATAAAAGTGAGATAGCAAGAGAGCAACGAAAATTGTGTGAGATTGTGTAGCGTATGTACGAACATAACAATGTATGTATGTACATTTGTCTGTTGCTTTGCATTCTCTTTGATTTTTGTGGGAATAAAACAAAAAGTATTAAGCAAGAAAATAATGACACATGTGCTTGCACTGGTCTTTAAATAATTTTGAGTATTAATATTATTTAAATGTAACGTCATCATATGATTGAACGCTGTTTTTTATTTTCCAATGTAACATTTACTAATGCGTTCATAGAAATCGAAGAGGTACCGTTTAACAAAAAGGTGTCAACACATCGACCGTGAGTTCGAACACTCATTGGGTTTTTTTCTTTGCATGTGGTTGCATCATACGAATTTCAGTTGTGGGTAATAAAT
The DNA here is from genome assembly GCA_963931995.1 of Phaonia tiefii. Classification (NCBI taxonomy): domain Eukaryota; kingdom Metazoa; phylum Arthropoda; class Insecta; order Diptera; family Muscidae; genus Phaonia; species Phaonia tiefii. The sequence continues at coordinate 274,410,601 of OZ008368.1, forward strand.
TCAGTTGTGACAATCTCAATTCGGTTGCGGCAGCTGCAGTTCAGTGGCAGCAGCTGAATCAACGATTGCTTTAACTTCCGCTGCCGGTTGTGCAAAATTTAGAGTGCACGTTTATTGTACACGAGAACGTGGGTCCGATCCCAGCTCGGACCACCATCCATTTCTTTCGACAATGGTCACCTCGCTTAGCAACGGCGAGAGTATCGGGTAATTAACCATGAAAATGCTCCTCAAAAATTTTTCGGAATCGACATAAAACTGTAGGTCCCAATCACTGAGAATAAATCCGGAAAGCGCACAACTCGCTGGTTGTGAGAAGCTCTCTCCAATACCTTCATGGGATGTAATAGAAAAGCATTATTTTTTTCTGTTTTGTACATTATTGTGATTAGTCGGTACATATTTCAATTTTTAAAGGTGGGTAAAAATGTTGCTCATTTATATAATTTACAGGTCCACAGATTGACACTTTTTGGTTGCGTCCACATGTTGCAAGATAACTATTCCTATTTATCTACAATACAAGAAAAGTGCGGCAAACAATATACGAGAGTTGGTCCCAAAAATAGCCGACCCGATGGTGCCAGTAGTTTGAAAAAAAATATTTTGGTGAAAAGTGGTAACCTTATAAAACATATGTTTTAACTTTCAAGCCTTCACTCTGTTCCTTTGTTTACGGCTGTAAAATTTTGAGTACCAGAGATTAACAGAGACTGTACGAACTGCCAAGACGAACACCGCAGCGGTCGACCAACTGTGGTGAGAAAAAAATCCACAAAATTAAGAAAATCCACAAAATGGTATTGGATGATCGTCGGCTGAAGGTGCGTGAGCTACTTGGAATGATAGGAATTTCAAAAAGTGTTATACATCGTATATTGATCGAAGATTTGAAGATGAGAAAGCTGTGTGCATGATGGGTGCAGCATTTGCTTACAATACAGCAAAAACAGCTTTGTGAAGATGTTTCAGTAGAGTGTTTTTTTGGGATGCTCTTGGGATAATCTGCATTGATTATCTTCCGAAAGGAAACCCCATGAAAGGCGAATATTATGCTTATATTATTATGCGAATATTATTATTATGGAACAAGGCCGAATTTGGCGAAACAAAAGTGTTGCTTCATCAAGACAATAGTCCAGTTCACACATCAACTATTGCGATGACCAATATTAATGAATTAAATTTCGAATTGCTTCATCACCTACCTTATTCGCCAAATTTAGCTGCCGCGGACTATTTTCTATTTCTATTCTGTGGTAAACGATTTGCCAACAATGAAGAGGTGGAGTCTGCGGTTCATGGATATTTTAAGGAGTTTGACAGTTCTTACTATAAACAGGGAATCGAAGCTATTGACTATTGCTGGAAAAACTGTATCGAGCTAAAAGGAGATTATGTTGAAAAATAAAGAAAATTTTTCCCAATTTTTTCTTTCTTGTCTTCTGTGTAAAGTCGGCTAGTTTTGGGACGGCCCTCGCAAATATACGGATCTAACTATAAGTCCACCGATTTATTTGATTATCTTAAGAAGACGTTCGGCTTTCCAATAGCCCTCAATCTACAGCTTCAAAAAATGTCCACGTTCAAGTGTTCGTTACTATCTAAATATATTTTAAATAATCCAAAATTTCAAAATAAACTAAAATTGGTATAAGTTATTGTATTAAACTGAACATTAAATACAATATGTTTAAGACATACAAATTATATTATAATTCGCATCATATGAAATATATTTGCCATTTACAACTATAAATATATGTATTTGTACAGTTCAGCCAGATTTGTACAGATCTATTTGGGTTTTATCGCATTCTGGATGTAATCAGTATATCAGTACCTACACGCCCCAGCAACATATTGCTGGAAACATGTACATGTTTGCTAGCATGGTCTTCATGAATTTAAGATCTGTTGCCTTTTAGTTTCTTTATTATCAGTATCGTTTTTGGTTTTAGCGGTTTTCAAAAAACAACGCCTCATTTGGCTCTCAAAAACATATATTATAGCCTATTAGTGATTGTGTCTCAAACATATTATATTGAATAGCAAACACAATGTGTTCGGGCACAAGTATAGTACATTTGTGACAAGCTACAAACACGTTATATTTGCATCCAAACATTTAAAAAAAAACAGATTTTTCAGCATGTACAACATTTTCGTTCTGTGACCTTTTTAATTTACAATTTAAGATGCAGTTTGCTATATTATATATTTTTTATTCTTTTTTTAACTTATTTATAAGTTGCAAATGTAGGATGTGACTTTAAGGCTACTTTCTTCAAGGATTGCTAACAATTTCGATTCTACCGGATTTTTTAATTCAAATGCCATCTCGGTAACGGCAGTAGTGCTTTCTAAATTTTGAACTCAGTCAGTATTAATTTTTTCAGCAGACATAACTATAAAGGTGCACGATTTTATCGACTTACAATATCAAAGGACCCAAATCTCACTAATTCGGTCCAATGATTCTAAAGGTATCGCAAATGTACCACATCCTTTTGTAGGGGATATAAAAATGTATTGAATTTGTTTTGCGATGCTAAAAGTGCATACAACTTGTCAAGGATATTTTTTACGGTGTGTTATACAGACTTGACCTATTTGGCTCCTTAACAGATTTTCCCACAAGACGACGACAACAATAACTTTTCAAATTTATTTTGTTGTGGTGTGATAGTTTCTCCATAGCGTCTGAGAGGTGCGTCAGATTTGTTGTGTTCGGCTTTTATTAAAGCCAAATTCGAATGTGCGTTTATGTTGTTACCAATGAAAGCAGATTCACTTTGTAATAGTTTTGTCATGGTTTTCAGATTGGTTATACTTTACATATATACAAAATTTAGCTAATGGTTGTGAGTTTTCTTCCGTTACATTTCTGCTGAGAAATGATGTCAAGGATAAACGTGTAATATCACAACCTAGTGAATTGAAAACTTTTAGCATATATTTGCTAAATATGATTAAAGTAGAACTGATTGAATATTTTCAAATTCATAATTGTTAAATTTTTCGAATATTAAATAAAATTGTGACACAAATGAAAGGAATTTGTTTCGGTCCTCAACCAACCCAAAAATTTTTGACTGTAGTTAGACATTGTATCACAAAACCCCTATACGTATCAATTTTTTTTACAGGCCGAAGAAAATTTTGGAGGTGGGTCAGGGTCCTATTTCAGACTTTACGTCAATAAATCCTAAACAGCTTGAAATGTTGCATTACAATCTTTAACAATATTTTAGGTATTTTCCTATTCCACAAATCCCTCTAATATATTTGTAAGCAAAAGTACAATGTTAATGGATTATTTCACGAAACGTCATAAAAAAAATTCCCATAATTCATATGTTTTGATATTTCTTGCCTAACGGAAAATAAATTGCTGTAGCTTTCTTCAAAAGAAGTGTAGCTTACTCACCGATGCATTTGTAGTTTTGTGAAATGATACGGCTTAAGATGCGATGTACATATCGTCACCTAAAATGCAAAAAAGACGTAACAACATTTTCATCACTTTACAGGAGAGGCATAAACTAGTGCGATATAGACTAGTGAGATATAGAATAAAATTACTATTTTGGGCCGTAGATCTCTAAACGCTTGTGGCGATATGTAGTTTAGTCAATTGTAAGTATAGACGCATCGAAATTTTATATAAAATTACAGTTCAAAGAAAAAACGTGGATTTATCAAAAACTTCATCTAAACGGTTTTTCAACAGAGACGCTACAAAAGTAAATCGATAGGGACAGCAAACGCCGCCATATTTTTTTCCCGCTCTTTTCACATTTCTCTTCAGTAAGGTTTTCCATTTCAGAGTCAGAGGAGCGCTACGTCCAATTTATGGTCGTAATAATCGTCCTACCAGATCAACAATTGACCATCTAGTGGAAAAATTTGAATCCACAGGCAAAGTAAAAAATGTTCCCGTGCCAGTGAGACAAAGAAGTGCCCGTAGTATCGAGAATATTGCTGCCGCTGAGGCTTCAGTTCAAGAAAGTCCAAATGTGTCTCTCACACGTCGTTCTCAAGCGTTGGGCATCTCTGTGACGTCGTTGTGGCGAATTTTGCGAAACGATCTTGGCCTACATCCTTACAAGATCAAATCGACGCAAGAACTGAAGCCGCTTGACCACCATAAGCGTCGTAAGTTCGTGAATTGGGCTGAGCAACAACTTGAAAATGATTCGGATTTTCATCGGAAAATCATCTTCAGCGGTGAGGCTCATTTCTGGCTGAATGGCTTCGTCAATAAGCAAAATATGCGTTATTGGTCAGACACCAATCCACACGTAATCCATGAGTCATCATTGCATCCCGAAAAAATTAGGATTTGGTGCGGTTTATGGGCCGGTGGCGTCATTGGGCCGTACTTCTTCCGTGATGATCAAGACCGGCACATTACTGTGAATGCGAATCACTACCGTTCAATTATAACCGAATATTTTTGGCCCCAATTGGATAATATGGACTTGGAGGACATGTGGTTCCAATAGGACGGCCACACAAGCCACACAGCGAATGCCACAATCAATTTATTGGAAACCAAGTTTGGTGAACGTGTTACCTCACGAAATGGCCCAGTCGATTGACCGCCTCGGTCGTGCGATTTGACGCCGTTCGATTATTTCCTGTAGGGCTACGTCAAGTCTATGGTCTATGCCAACAAGCCAGCGATGACTGATGAACTTCGTACGAATATCGAACGTGAAATTGCAGCAGTATCGGCCGATTCATGCTTGCAAACCGTCAGAAAGTAGGTTCAGCGTCTGGACTTCTGCAAGAGTGCCCGTGGTGGCCATGCAAAAGAAATCGAGTTCCATACATAATAGCATCCAAATTACTTGCAGAGGAATAAAGAACTTCATTGGTATCTGAAGCCGGTTTTGTTTTATTTAAAAAATCTTTTGTAGCACTCTTAGTGAAAAACCCCGTTATTGAATCTTTTTAATAAAATCGTTGATTTTGAACTTAGTTGTTTACAACTTTGTCAAATCGTGTATTTTAGTCAAACATTTCATAATCAATCAGAAAAAAAATTTGGAATTTTGTTGTTACGTCATTTTGGATTTTAGGTGACGATATGTATATTTATATATGTCAATACTGACTTTATTTAAAGTACACTGTATATAGGACTGTAACTTGAACATCGTATAGGGTGACTTGATTGTTGTAATGGTTACTTGAAAAAGCTTTTAAAGATGTGACAATTATGCACAAAAACGCTAAAAATAGCCATATTTTCGCATTATGCGACCAATTGAGTATTTAGAGTATTTGGCAATTTTGTCGAAAGCCTTAAGTTGTACAACTTTGGAGAACATTATTACATTCGTGGGTTAATAGTATAGAAATTGTAAGTGAAAATGTTAAAAAAATTTTCAATTTCTGAATTGTTACAATGATTTAGGAACTCAAAATGTCATTTTTGTTCATTAGTGTATTTGACAATATTCTTAAGTATATTAAACACTACAACTTTGTAGAAAAAATCAATTTGTAATTTGTTTAATATTGAATACATATAGGTGAATATTTAAAGAATATGGTTCAAGGACGCAGTATTTCTACACCAATTATGGAGCTCTAAATATAATTTCTGTTGATTAGTGTATTGCTTAGTTATCAAGAAATTTATAAGCTACAATTCTTTTAAAGACAGCTACCGCAATTTATTTACCGTTAGGCAAGACATGCCAAAACATATAAAATATGTGCAATTTTTCATGACTTTTCGTGAAATAATCAATGAACAGTGTACTTTCCCTTAGAAATATATTAGAGGGAATTGTGAAACGGGAAAATAGCTACAATATTTTCTAATATTGTAATCCAATATTTCAAGCTGTTTAGGATTTATTGAAGTAAAATCTGAAATAGGACCCTGACCCACCTTCAAAATTTTGTTGGGCCTGTTCGGCAAACCCGAGCATGGTTTTGTGATACCACGTCCAAGTCCTTTCACAATTTATTGGTTGGGTTGAGGTTCGAAACCCACTGTTACACAGTGTAATTTAGGAGTCACTGAGGTTAAAAGAAAAGATTCAAAAATTACAATCAACTTTCCCAGCAACAGGCCAACTCTCTAGGGATGCCCTTATAAATGTGATGAATTATGTTGCCTTGAAGTTAGGCAAAGGAAAGGGAAGATTGTGTTTGTTGACATTAGACTTCAGCCGTAAACATATATATTGAATACTGATACCCAACTCACATTCCGACAATGTTTAATGGGAACACGGTCATATGTGTACGTTCCAATTCAGACCGTATTGTACGTAGTCGGAAAGGCGAACAATTTTTTAAATATAATAAAAAAACACACGTAATTAATACACGCTTGTCTTACATCAACTAGATTTGTAAATAAGAATATTGTTTGTGTACCAACGCATAATAGTGATAGTTGAAACCTTCTGAAAACAAACCCGTGAGAGACAACAAAGAGAGAAGAAGCAAAGAGCAGCAGATTCTCATTTCATAAAAAAAAGTAATGCATTCAATGCACGTAAATGTAAAACGTAATTTTAAATATTTAATGTGGACATATATTGATAAAATGAATTATAATAAATTATGAAAGAAAAAAATAGTTCATTTCTAAATATTATTATGTTTGGGAGAAAATACGCATATACTTCCACGTAAGTATACGGATGTTTGGGGGGAACGCGCAAATGCTTTCACGTAAGTATATGGATGTTTGGAATGAAGCACGCATATGCTTCCACGTAAAAGCATACATATTTGTCAGTAAACAGACTAATGTTTGCATTTGAATATTCCTGAGTTTGGGACTATAAATGTTTAAAGTGTGTTCCAAATATAAATAATTGTTCCTGCAGAATATGCTACAGAGGTCGTTTTTCTTCAGCGTGTATGAGTTAGAAATTTTCATGCATCAGCTAAAATGCAAAATCTGGCGAGACGAATGCTTGCCCAACAATCGGAGTCTTAGCAGACTGTGTTTTGTTTTCAGAAGAGGTTAACAGCATATGTACAAACTATCGTTCAATAACTATTTTATCCGTCGCATACAAAGTCGTGTCGAGCGTAATATGCAAAATGCTAAAGCCGTTTATTGTAAACCTGATCGGACTTTATCAGTGTGACTGTAGGCCTGAAAAGTCAACAATCGACCAGATATTCACATGACGACAAACCCTGGAAAAAGCACAAGTCAAACAAATCGACAACTACAACTCCTTTGTAGTTTATAATGCTGCCTTCCATAGCCCGATACGGCAAAACTGTATCAAGCTATGTCGGAGCTTGGTATTCTTGCTAAGCTGGCACACTTTCGTACAATGACATTGACCGACACGCAACCCTCAGTAAAGATTTGACCGAACCATTTAGTAAGAGGCGAGGCCTCAAGCAGGGCGACACCCTATCATGCGATCTCTTCAACAAATTAATTCAGATCATCGTGACAAAAACTGTTTTCAACACGAATAAAAAAACTATTAGTAGCAAAAGTCATATGCTTCTCAAGTCTGCTTATGAGTTAGACATTATTAAGCGGAATTTGCGAGAAGTTACTGCAGTATTTTATAGAATCAGCAAAAGTGGGCTTTCAAGTCCACAAGGATAAGACAAAATTAATGGTTTCGACAAGCGGAATATCCACCCGATAGGATGAGATGGTGAACTTTAATAACCGTTATAATTTCGAGGTGTTGAACGAATTCATTTATCTCCGATCTGCCGTGAACAGAAGCAATAACGTGAGGCTAGATATCTAAAGGAGAATTGTTCTTACAAACAGGTGTTATTTTGGACTAAGCTACCACTTCAGAGATAAGACTCGTTCTCAAGAAACGAATATCCAAAAATATTATAGAACCTGTCTTATTTTATAACGCAGAATTCTGGACCATATCGTATGCTGAAGAAACATCACTGGGAGTCTTCGAGAGAAAAATACTCCGAAAAATATTTGGTCTTATAATAGAAAATGGCTAGTATCGACGACAGATGAACCACGAGCTGTATAATCTGTATCCCGACATAGACGTAGTTTTGTGTATCCAAATAGCGGGTTTGCCTTGGCTAGGGTATGTTAGTATAATGGATCAGAATGAACCAGTGCAAAAAGTATGCAAATACGTACTCGAAAGACATCGAAAACTAGGACGAACAAGACCAGGTGGACTATTGCCTACGAGAGTTTGGTGTTACCAACTGAAGAAGAAAAGCTGGAGATCGAACCGGTTGGAGCAACATGTTACCGGTTGGAGAAACATGTTATCCTCATTTTAGTCCTGTACCCCTGTGGGTTGTTTGAGACCACCTTAGTAAGTAGGAAATTAATATTGAAAATTCTTCTTTTAAATTAGTTGTATGTCTTAGCGTGTGTGCACAGTTGCATAAAAAGTACTAACTATTTCATAAAAACAAATCTCGTTGAAACCAGGTATGATTCGTTGAGGCAACGCATTTTTCTAGTTAACTTTAAATTTAAATAAATAAATTGCCTTTTGTACAGATAATAGCTCAAATCGCTCCACTGTGGGACGACCGCATATCATATCTAACTATCATTGAAAATGCCTGATTTTGGTTTTTCCTATACTCTGAAAATATGTTTGTTTTTGGTGTTTGGATGCAAAAATAACGTGTTTGTAGATTGTCGCAAACATACTATACTTGTGCCCAAACACATTGAATTTGTTATTCAATATAATATGTTTGAGACACAATGATTAATAGGCTATAAAATATGTTTTAGATACCCAAATGCATGTGGCGTTGTTTCCTGAGTACCGCTAAAAACAAAAACGAGACAGGCAACTACGAAACAAAGATGCAGCAGATCTTGAATTCATGACAACAATGCTTGCAAACATGTGCTTGTTTCCTGCAATATGTTGTTGGGGCTGATATTTTTCAGCGTGTAACAATTCCTAATTTCGTTTCTTTTTGTAAATTCAATAGTTTGAGCTATTCCCACGATATTGAGCTATAAATTCAACATTTTAACCGACCATATTCCTCTTCGCTTGACTGTACAATGTGAATGTTCTCAGCCCCCATTTGCACTGAGCAAAATCTTTCAAAATTAATAAAATTCAACATAAATATGAATGCTCGCTTGTTTATTAAATTAATTTTGTTAATGAATTTGAATGGAAATTATCACTGAACTCATTAGCTTTTAAATGTAAATGTTATTAAAAGTGACAAATATACACTTTGCATCACAAACACACAAAAACAATCACACACACACTATACGCTACGCAAACACATGCACATTTAGGAACAACACAGTGATGTTGTCATAAACAAGGATCCCGCCCCCGTATGTGTATGTGCATTCCCCAGTGGGCGAACATTTTCAAGGCATTAGAAAAGCAGGCCTAGAGATTCCAACATATAGTGGATGGTTTAAATACAGGTATCTTTTTGAAACATATGATAGGTTGCATCTGAGAGATTTCTCTGCTCGAAATATTGAATATCAGTCAAGTCAGTGTCAGACCTCGGCGGAACAAAATTATTAGCTCTACACCTGAACATTGAAAACTTAGTTCCAAATTAGTTCCAAATGTTAGTTCCAAATTGAGTGTTGTGTTGCCAAACTTTTAGAATGTTTAAAATAAGTTTTGGTCGAATCGAAGCACCCACTGCGCGTGCTGTATGCAAGTTAGTGCAAAGACTTCGTCAGACTAGTTTCCTCGCGTACCGACGATAATGTGGCTGCTGTGGCCGAAGTGTGCAACTCAATCCAACAACATCAACTCGCCTTCAGTCTCAATAATTCAGTATTTGACGCACCCAAATGTTGAGAATTTTGCACAAAGATATCTGATTATTCGCTTATAACGTCCAAATGACTCAGCAATTGAAGGCAAACGACCATCGACTTTGTTACGGCTTCTTAGCGTGGGCCTTATCGAAGCTTTAATCGGACATCCAATTTGGCCGAAAAATTATCATAGAAGTTAGAAGTTAGCAACTTTACCCTTCTACCCTCCGAAAATTTTGAACCCGCTGCCATTTCGCACCCTTGCATTTTCGGACATGGTCCTAGTGGACTTTAGTTCATGAAATGAGCCAAGGAATACGCTGAAGAAATTTGTCCGGAACTTCCACAATCACCCTGTATATTTATTTTATTTGAAGCTCTGTATGACTTCACTGATAAACATCTGCATCAATGCAATAAATGCTATCCATGAGACACTCACAAACGACACTCATTCATTCACTTTACGTTCAGTGAGAAAAAATGCTTTAGTGTAAGAAAAGACTTGAATTGCTTAAAGTATAAAAGCTCGTTTAGCTGGTACCAATGATTCACGCTCGGTACAACTCGATAAGCCTTGCTTCGGTATGAATGAATGTTGTAATAAATCGAGCTGAGTTTTGTTTCAATCATTTTATACAATTAGTGTTAAGGGCGCATTCAAATCATACAATATTGTTCTACTAATTCAGGTTAATCAAAGAAATTGACAGCACAAATATAATTTTTACGTTTTCAAACTTTTTCTTTTTTCCTTTATAGTTTTCTTATGTATAACAGAAATGTCTCTATAAAAAAAGTATAACATAAAACCAAATGAATATTCTACACATAAATAAGTTAATTAAATATAACCAAAAACCGAAATCAATTTAAATATTAAATCGTACTTAAGTGCTAATATGCCATATTCGATGAACCGGTGTCACAGGTTATTTCAAGTCGATTAACCGATTTTTTCTGTTTTTACACAACTGATATGACAACGCAGAATTACAACCTAAGTAATCTAAACCTAAGCAAAACCTAAATAAAGAATGGGCCATGTACAATTTTGAATTTGAACCCCCGTTATTTCGAAGAAGATGACCAGTTTGACATTTACGAAGTGACAGATTATCAGTTAAAGGTTATAATTTTAAGACAAATATTTTGAAATATTAAATACTTTTTCCTAAAGTACTGATGCCTCAACTCAACTGTAAGAAATCTAGGAAATAAATTCGGTAAAAATAGAGTGTCATACACGCAGTTTATGGATCAATTTGTGAAGCGAGTTCGTCAATCAGGGTCATCATTCAGTGAAAAAGATTGTCGATGTAGCTGAAAGTGTGCTCGAAAATCCATTAACATCAACTAGTCACCGTTCGCAGCAATTGAACATTTCTCTCGCTTCATTGCACAGAATATCGCATAAAGGCTTAAAAAGTTCAATCAGTCCAAGAACTGATGCCTCGTGACCATCCGATGCGTTTTCGCTGGGGTGAATGGGTTGAAGATCGCTTGGCTGAAGATGATTATTTCAACCGGAAACAAAATTGACGTATTTTGGGCTCTTACAATCCACGCGTCGTCGAGGAGAAGCCGATGCCTTCAAATACAAGTGACCGTTTGGTTCGGTTTTGGCATGACGGCATCATAGGCCAATTTTTCTTGTAAAATGAGAAAGAATCCGCCGTTATCGTCAATGGCGAGCTATGGTCAGCGGTCTTTGTTTCAAAACGTTGAAGACAATGAAATGGACGAACTACGGTTTCAAAAGGATGGCGCTACCTGCCATCGTTGCAATCGATCTATGCGCACTGTAGTCGAAAACAGCATATTCAGCCGAAACTCGGCTGACCAACACTTTAGTTTCCCATTACATGCTCTGGCTTGAACCTGCGCTTTTACACCGGTTCCCAACGGTATTTTCATGGCTATGTACTCGGCAGTCGATCTCAAACTTCAAACAGATTAAGTTAAAAATAAATGATGTTTATAAAACGCATAGTTTTCCATTTTGTCATAGAAACCGAAACCGGTTTTTACATCTCGGTTTAACCGAAAACCGGTTTCGCGAAAAACGGAATATTCCAAGAAACCGAAAACCGGTCATTGCTAGTAGGTCTGGCCCTTTTATTCTCTCTATTGGCGGATATTGTGAGGGACGTTTAATGGGACGAATGAATAGAATATTCTGCAGACGAAGCACAACCAAGTACAAAACAAATTCCATAGCTGCATTCATTCACGTTCATTCAAAGGTATTACTGCACCCTGACGAACAAGACATATATTCATGAATGCGGGTGTTCGTTCACTATATGAATGAATTCATGTAGGTATTTAGTTACAAGCGAGCAATTTACTTCCAAGTCAAACTAACAAAATCCAAAAATTAAGTTTGCTGCTAACACCAAAAAATGTGTTCTACACGCTGAATTCTTTGTTGTTTGGATGCAGATATATCGTGTCTCCAAACACATTGTGTTTCCTATTGATTATAACATGTTGGGGACACAATGATTAATAGGTTGTAATATATAAGTATGTATTTGTGACCCAAATGTGACTTTGTTGGCTGAAAACTGCTGAAAACAAAAACGTATAGACAATAAAGAAACAAAAACCAGCAGATCTGCAATTCACGAAAACAATTCTTGCAAACATGTACATGGTTCCTTTACTATGTTGCTGGGGCTGATATTTTTCGGCGTGTATTTTCAGCGGACAATTCGATCGGTATACAGCAAATGTATTGCAATAATATGAAACTGTATGCAGTGGTGATAAAATGCTTGACAAAATGTTTGCCAAAACAACGAACATATATTTGCTAAAATAGTGAACACGTTTGTCTTTCAATTTTCAGAAGTCTTTGCTGCTGTTTGTGCTAACATATTAGTTTGAATGTAAGGTTCTAGAAAAAGTGAGAATTTAATGCCTTACATGAAGATGAAAAACGCCTGATGGTTCTATAGACAGGCCTCGTAGAAGGCGTTCCAAAATATGACTTTTCCCCGCTGGGTTAACATTACACAAATCCACAGGCAAACATACGAATCGTTAATGTAAAGTGTAAAATGTGAAAACACACACCTACTCACACTCGCACTCATAGGCAGGACAAACATAAGGATGATGATGTAAAAGACTCATATATACAACCAAACATACATAAATATATGACTGTATGTTACTCATGAAAATGAAAGTGTACAGCGAACAGTTGTCAGACATCGTTTAACACATCTAAACTGTCAGCTAGCAATAACAGAGAGAGAGAGAGGGAGAAGATGAGAAGGTCCTTTGGAATCCTGGCATATCTGGGTGCTATGGATTATACTGCGTGTATGGTTGCAAGGGGGCGTCCGACTTATGCAAACTGTCAGAGCTAATGTTAATAAACCAACAACCAGAAGATATATGAGGATTATACATGTTGGATTAAATATCTTCTCATCTGCATATATCATTTACACACAGACTGTTTGTATGATAATGTGATTGTACTTGAATTAATATAGTACCTACACTTTTATAAGATTTAAGCTTTGCCATCGACAGTGCTGCCAACCACGATAACATTCCTAAGAGAAACAGTTAAAAATGGCGGATTCAAAGATTAATTTGGGCCAGATAAGAAAGCGATCACAAACGAAATTTATGTGACGTTGAAGACATGATAAATCTGTATGGCATAGTAATAAATTTAGATTAAACAGCTTTGGAATGTCTGGGGCAGACATTGTTAATGGACAGGAATTTAACATGAGTTACTTAGACTCAAGCGAGCGGAGAAAAAAGCAAATATTAGACCGAAGTGAAGTTGGCCCACCATGGCTGGCCCACTTTTCTGTACAACGTTAAAATAGACCAAATCGATTGGAAAAGTTCTAACGTCAATTCCAGATACGTTATTCAGGATGTTATGTGCAATCTAAAATTCAGGACATTGATATGTGAAGAGATCCTTAAAAAGGATGAAATTTAACATTTTTAACGTACGTTTCAGAAAAAGTTCACAAAGGTTAAAAAAGATAAAAAAAAATTTTTGTAATTTCTTTATATGGTTTTACTATTACTAGAAAATTTAGAAATAAACTCTCAAGGACTGCGAAACAAGACAACCTCCTTAAAATCGGTGAAATCGAATTGCCGCTATATATGTATATGAAAATTTCTCAGAAAATTAAAAAAAAAATTGGAAAATTTTCACACCTAATATTCACGTATGCTGCTGGAACTACGAAGCAGAAATTTCATAAAAAACGTCAAGGACATTTACACAGGACTAGGTCCTTAAAATCTAAGAAAACCCATATCCTCCATATATATGAAACTTCTCAGAAAATTAAAAAAAGTTTGGAAAATTTTCACACTTTAATATTCTGATATGTTGTTATAAATACCAAGTAGAAATTTTATAAAAAATTTCAAGACATTGAAACAAGTCTAGGTCCTTGAAACTTCCAGAAAATAAAAAAATTTTTGGAAAATTTTCACACTTTAATATGCCGATATATTGTTGCAAATATTAAGTAGAAATGTTATAAAAAAATTCAAGGACATTGAAACAGGTCTAGGTCCTTAAAATCGAAGAAAACCAATATCCTCCATATATATATCATTCATCTATATATATCATTAATATATATATGAAGGATTTTGGTTTTCTTCGATTTTAAGAACCTAGTCCTTTTGCAATGTCCTCGAAATTTTTTCTAAAAATGTTTTATCGTTAATACTAAAAACGTGTATGAATATAAAAGTGGGAACCTGTTCGAAAAAATTATCATACAGTTTAATGGGTAATGGCATATATAGGGCAGGATAATTGCATTTAAAGGACCTTGTATCCTTTCGATGTCTTCAATGTTTATTTTGAACATTATTACACTTTATTAATGACCAGTGCAATGAAATTTATATGCTTGGTGTGATTTAAATACAATACAATTTGAAGGTGGGCCAACTTCACACTACTATATACTACTGTGAAGTTAGCCCACCATCGAAATATGTGGGCTACGATGGTGGGCTAAATTCACGCTAGTAAATATTAGTATGTTCACATTCAAGAATGGACGAGAGCCGAGTGGATGCTTTTACCACGGGTTTAAAACATACTTCGTATTTCAACTAACTTGTTCAATTCATAACGCACATCATATCACCTTCCGATGAAGTTAAAGAGCATAAGACTCGCATTTCCTCGTCCACTGTCCGCTGTACGTATGGCGATGCTGTAGTCAGTTGCAAAGGTACCGAGAGAATACGAGTTATAAGTCGTGATTTGGCTACACCGTTTGCTTAAAGTGTCAATTAATTTGAATGGGGAGCCACGCTATATTCAGGGTTATTTGAAATAAGTAGCGGGAAAAATTCTGCAGAATGCCGTCAAATGTTTTGAATGCAAAGCTAAGAAGAAGAAAATAATTTGCAATAATGGCTAAATATCATTCGCTGGAGCATGACAATTATATATTGCTTCAGATTATCGCTAGTTTTTGGTATTCGTAACTAGCACGCAAACGATAACGATCGATAACATTTTCCCCATCGACATTTTGTGTTGACCAGAAGATATTTAATTTGATCTATGGATTACTTACGTGAGGACACAAAACCACGTCCGCAGATCAGACGACTTTGACTCGATGTTGCTATCACAATTGAGTCCAATGGCTACCGTTGTGATACAAAGGCACGTCATATCCCGTCCCCATTGTTGAACCTTCAAAATGACCTGGTATGGTTAAGGGAGTTCAGGCCACGTGATATCCCGATATTTCTGGATGTATATGAAGAAGAGACGTACATTGGTCCCAGGCTGGCCAATTAGTACTCTGCAGACTTCCGGAATATCTGTTAGACCCAAGATGAAGTAAATTCTTGGACATTTTGTCCTACTTATACAAAAGATTGCGCAGTAGTATTTGAGGTGTTCGACTCTCTCATCCTCCTCTACATGTCAACAATTTCTGAAGTCATCATGAGCTGACATTCCAAGTCTAGACGTATATCGACTATTAAACAGTGTCCAGTGGTGACACCTACTAGTATGGAGATATCATATCCGGGAATGGATAGCAAGTTTAGCGCACGATTCAGTTAAAAACTTGGGCATACTTGTCTGGTTATGGCGAATTTTGTGCCACCAGTCCATCTATACTTTGGATATATGAGCATGAGCTTGCCTGCCGAAAAAGGCATACCCCCATGCTTCATATCATCTTCATGTTTCATATTTTCTCCTACTCATGCAAAAGACGGCGCTGTACCATATGAACTCTTCGACACTCTCGTCCTCCTGTACATCTCAACAGCTACTGCAGTCCTCATGAGCTGAGATTCCAACTCTAATTGCGTGTCTGCATATTACAAAGTGTCCAGTGATCATAGCTACTAGCATAGAGATTTAGCGTGCGATTTAGGTCATAACTTCGACATGCTTGCACGGTGAGCCTTCGCAGGTCTGAGAACTTAGTATTAAAGCTTGAGCTTGCATGTAGAAAAGTGCGTGCTCCGTATCCAGAAGAACAGGTATGTTAATTCCTTATCTTGCCAGCCCATCTGCCCTATGGTTCCCTGGAATGTTCATGTGCCACGGCACCCACATTAGGTGAATATTGAACTGCTTGGCAATATCATTGATAAATGCGTGGTAGTTGTGGGTAGTTCTTGAAACCACGAATAAAGACTGCAGGCATGTTTTATCAGCCTGCATGTCAGAGTAGATATTTATACCCCAGGTGGTGAGGACGCATCATCTCAGCCAAGGGCCCTGAATGATCTGGTCGCCCATGTGCAAGATATAGCCGTAGCTCTATAGAATATACACCAAACCCTACCTTTCCCTCTAGTTTCAGTTCAGAAGCATAAATAAAGGGTTTTTCAACAGAGACGCTACAAAAATAAATCGATAGGGACAGCAAACGACGCCATATTTTTTCCCGCTCTTTTGACATTTCTCTTCATTAAGGTTTGCCATTTCATCATGGAAAGATATACGAGCCAACAACGAGTCGAAATTATTAAAATTTACTACCGAAATTTGGAGTCAATGGCCTCAACCTCAATCATTTTCAATCATCTTCATCGATGAGGCTTATTTCTGGCTGAATGGCTTCGTCAATAAGCAAAATAGGCGTTATTGGTCAGACAGCAATCCACACGTAATCCATGAGTCATCAGTGCACCCCGAAAAAATTACGGTTTGGTGCGGTTTATGGGCCGGCGGCGTCATTGGGCCGTACTTCATCTGTGATGATCAAGACCGGCACATTACAGTGAATGCGAATCACTACCGTTCAATAAAAACCGAATATTTTTGGCCCAAATTGGATAATATGGACTTGAAGGACATGTGGTTCCAACAGGACGGCACCACAAGCCACACAGCGAATGCCACAATCAGTTTATTGCAAACCAAGTTTTGGTGAGCCGATTGGCCGCCTCGGTCGTGCGATTTGACGCCGTTAGATTATTTCCTGTGGGGCTACGTCAAGTCTATGGCCTATGGCAAGAAGCCAGCGACGATTGATGAACTTCGTACGAAGATCGAACGTGAAATTGCAGCAGTATCGGCCGATTTATGCTTGAAAACCGTCGAAAAATGGGTTCAGCGTCTGGATTTCTGCAAGCGTGGCCGTGGTGGCCATGCAAAAGAAATAGAGTTCCATAGATAATGGCATCGAACGTACTTTCACAGGAATAAAGAATTTCATTGGTATCTAAAACCGGTTTTGTTTTATTTAAAAAAAACTTTTGTAGCGCTCTTATTGAAAGACCCCTTTACCTTACATAACCTGGTTTGCGCAGCTACCAGTCTTGTCTGCCCGTGATAAGGGCGTATCAAACATTCCACGACTTTTTTAATTGAAACACAATTTTTTGTAAAAAAAAACTTATTTTTCAACATAATTTCGTTTTAGCTCAATACACTTAGTCCAACGTTTCTCCAATTCTTGTATCCCTTCCAAAAAAGGATTTTTCCACGTCCATAAAATAAGCATTTGTTTGATCAATAATTTCATCGTTGGAGATAAATCTCTTTCCACCGAGCCATTTCTTTAGGTATGGAAATAGGAAATAGTCTCTGGGGCTAAATCCGCAGAATATGGCGCATGAGGTACCAATTCGTAGCCTAATTCATGGAATTTTGCCATTGAGTACCCGTGCATTATATTGATGAAAAATAACTTTTTTTAAATCCTCGTTAAATCGATCCAATAAGTTGGCATAATATTCGCCGTTTATTGTTTTTCCCTTCTGAAGGTAATCGCTGTGGAATATCCCGCATGCGTCCCAAAAAATTGTTGCCATCACCGTATTGGCCTACAAACTTACATTGGCATTCTTCGGAGCCGGTTCACCCGGAGAAACCCATTGTTTAGACTGCTGCTTGGTCTCCGGAGTATTGTAATGGACCCATATTTCATCCATAGTTACACAAAGACGCAAAAACTCCTTCGAATTTCCGTTAAACAAACAATCCTTTGAAGTTGTCACACGATTACGTTTATGGTCAATTGAGAGCCAACGCGGCACCCATCTTGCAGACAGGTTTCGTAAACCCACTGATCATTTAAAATCGAAACCACACTGCCATATGAAATACCTATGGCATCAACAGTCTCACGCACTTTTACTCTTCGATCGGCCAACAACATACCGTGGATTTTTTCGACATTTTCGGGTGTATTGTTGACCTCAATTGGCCGTCCAGAACGTTCAGCGTCATTTGTACTTGTTCCACCACAACGAAAGTCAGCAAACCACTTTTTTTACCATTGAAATCGATGGTGCAGAGTCCACATAATATTTATTTAATTTTCCTTGGTTTGATTGACGGCTTTTTTTTCGCAAAAAATAATGTTTAATGAGACCACGAAATTCACGTTTTTCCATTTTTAAAAAAATTCACGAGGTTGTATGTTTTGAACAGCTGTTGAATGTTTCTCTCCAAGGTTGAAATTGGTGTTATGTATTCGACTTCTATTGTGAATAGACGCAGATCGATCAAAATTGACCCATGACAATATGGGGTGTTGATCCATTGCGAAGAATGCCATACTTTTGTCAACAGACTTAGGTACGTGGATTTTTCCCGTTGACTAATCTGCCATTTTTGGTTGCTTGGGTGCAAATATAGTGTATTGGTAGTTTTACGCAAACATAGTATACTTGTGTCCAAACACATTGTATTTGCTCCCCAATATTACATGTTTGAGACACAATGATTAATATGAAATAACATATGTGTTAGTGACCCAAATATGGCTTTTATTTATTGAAAACCGCTGAAAACAAAAACGTGGCAGACAACAAAGAAACAAGCAAGCCGCAAATCTCCAAATCATGAACACAATTTTCCAAACAATTACATGGTTCCTGCGTTTTTTCGGCGTGTTGCAAGTCAAATACTAGGTTCAACTATGGCGAAGAAATATGATCACAAGGCATCAAAATTATCCTCATTGGACAAAGTGTGTCCATAGTGACAACCACATCTACATCTCCAAAGTATCGGATTTCTTTGACACTAGATAACGATATAGGATCACACAATGAAAAGCTGACTACGCAGTCTTAATACAAATGACCTCTAGTTACACGTTCGTGTTAAATTGTTTAAGTAACGGAATAAATTCTGAAATTTTCGGCTGCAAAGTTTACAAATATTAATGTATGTTAACAAAATTAAGCAAAGACAGTTTTGAAATTGGGCCATATCTATAAAATTGTACCAACCAAACTAGATACTTAAGCTCCAGAAGTAGTGGCCCATATCGGTTCACGATGGCATTCGAGTATGTACACTTAGCCTGCTATTATAGACGCATTATTATCTCTAAGGTGCCTACCACAAATGCCTTAGCTAAAATATTCTAATCCCAGCTACTCCCAAGAAGTTTTCCATAATATTGTTCACAACACAGCCATCAATTAAAAAATAAAAGTGCCGTAAACTATGGCATCCGGTAAGAGCTGAGTCAGCAGAGTGGCATACTTAATCCCGAGTTTTCCATTTAAAAATGCAGTCACACCTAGAACATCCTGCTCTTACAGAAATGCATACATGTGCATACTCTTTGTGGTCTTAAATACAGTGTATTTGTTGGAAAGTAGAACAGGGTACTCGTGCACTCTCAGTCGGAGATTTGCATAAGATCCTTGTACATTTGCATTCATCCATTTCACCTCCCCTAAGCGCACACATATTCATGCACCCACGGTGCTAGTAGGCTACGTGAATGTATGTGACCACCACAAAATGCAAAGTAGATTGTTCCTCCTCCATCTAATTTAGCGTCACTCAGCACAATAAAGTTGCATCCAACACGTCTTCCCCTCTATTTAAACACTGGCGATGCTGTGAACAAGTTTAGCGTTAAAAATTGATTATTATTTTCTAGACAAAATAATTGAATTTCTTCCTTTGTTATTAATTTTGTTATTTAACAAAATTATAATATTCTTTTTTCTTATCTAAAATCTTCTTTATTATCTGATTTTGTTTAAAGGACGACAAGAAAATGCAAACAATATGTAATAGGTGCTGCTATTCTAATGCCCTCAACTGTATACATATTTGCATAGTACGAAATCTATATTCAACACAGCAGTAGAATCAGCAGCACCGGCAGCAGCAGCATTCGGTGTTGTCGTACAATACTTTTATGGCTTAATAAAATTGTCACTTTTAATTGGCGTTTATTTCACTTCGATGTATTTTTTATGCAAAGCCAGAATACAAATAAAAAGAGAAAATATGAAACAAAATGAAAACATTAATTGAATAGCAGTAGTAGCAGATGACAGATGAATAAGAAGAAGCTGTCGTAGTATCAGCAATAAAACATCAGAAGAAGAAGGTAACACACACACCCATTGGCATCGTAGGCAACATAGTCAAGGTTCATGGCTTAAGTGGCATCTTACAAAGCCAAAGGCGGATTTGAATTTCTAAGTAAAAGTGACACGATTTACAAGTTTTCCTTTATTCAATCATGCACGCAAAGAAAGAGCCCATTTGGTGCAATAACATTTATTTTGCCCCAAAAATATATCGTTTGCTATATAGAGTCATGTTTGGCCCCCAAAAATTTGATGCAAATAAAACTGTATATTACATGCGAAAGACTCATATGCTTGAACTCTCATGCTTTTCACTCTCACGAACTGCTTCTCTCCTATTTGAGAGTAACCACTCACTAGGTCGTGTCTTGTAGACATTATGGGAGAAACGTGGACGACTATGTTAAGTCTTGAAAGACATACTGAGGACATTCCTAACAAATCGTCAAATACATTTGCATACTAAAAAAAAAAAAAAAAAAATGGTTTCCCATTACATCCCATGAAGGGACCGGGGAGAACTTCTCACAATCACTGAGCTGTGCGCTTTCCAGTTTTCACTCACTGATTGGGACCTACAGTTTTACAGTGTCGGCGTCACTATGCAAGGTGACCGCCGCCGAAAGAATTTTTTTATTTTTGTTTTTTGAAGGTGGTCAGAGCAGGGTTCGAACCCAGGATCTCATGTACAAGAGCCGCGCACACTAACCATTGCACCACCGACGGCCACACATTTTCATACTAATGTCGCAAAAATCGCAGGCGACAAAGTGACATTGTGAATGTTCTTGTCATTGACGACGAAGTAAGCGACATTGTGATTGACTATATCGTTGACGATAAAGTAACCGACAATTTCTGCTATATCGTCTTTTTGTATACTACTTTTACATTAGACCGCAGTTTTAAAAAACAATTCAGAGAATTTATTCAATTCCTTAATTTCAAATAATAATTTAAAATTAAAAAATTACATGAGGTGTCAGGAATGAAGTTCCTTTCGCTATATCCTCTATATCTGAAGTTCCTTTCGCTATCCCGTCGAAAAATTCGACAATTTATAAGTAAATGTATCATTAAGAAGAGATACTTTTTGTAAAATGATCACCTTATTTTAATAATTTTTTTATAGAATCTATTGTTTTAAAAAAAAGTATATTTTTATGTATTATATTTTATCGAAAAGGTATTTTTTTAAAGAGAGGTACTTCTGTTTTAAAATCTAAAGCTTTTTTTTTTAGATCAGGTACGTTTTAAAGAAGTAGTACTCTTTTTAGAAAAAGGTTATTTTTTTAATAAAATGTACTTATTTTCAGAAAGCCTACTTATCTCAAGAGAAGAAAAGAAACGGTATTATTTTACTTTTAAGAAAATGTACTTTTAAGTTAAGAAATATTTGTAAGAAGATGTATTTTTTTAAGAGAATGTATTTTTTGAAGGAAATGTTTTTTTAAGAAATGGGAAATTTTTTTTTGCATTGCTCCGTTTTTCAAGAATAGGTAAATTTTTAAGGTAGCTAGGTACTTATCTCATGAAAAGTTAATTTTTTCACAAAATAGGTACTGTTTAAAGAAATTGAAGTTTTTTAAGAAAATGCAATTTGTTGTACGAAACTTTACTTTTTTAAGAAAATGTACTTATTTAAAAGAAAATACTTTTTTTAAGAAAGGGTACTTTTTGTAAAAAGATTTCCTTTTTTAAGCATAGGTACTTCTTTAAGATAAGGTATTTTTTTTAAGAAAATGTACTTTGATTAAAAATATATCCTAGTCATATTTTTAATCAAAGTTTGAGAAAATTTACTTTTTTAAGAAAATTTACTTATTTAAGAAAATTTTCTCTTTTTAAATAAAAGTAATTTTTTAAGAAAACAATTTTTTTTTTAAATAAAAGTTTATAAAAGAATTGGTTGGAATTGGTTTGATAGACTTACTTTTTATTGGGTTCTAAACTACAATATATACTAAATATTGGTTACAGGCTCCACCAGAAAACTTCCCATTAAACAAAAAATTTCCCAACCTACATATGTGAGACATCTAGTTAATTTCTTTCTCATGATCCAAGCCAAGTTAGTCTAGACACAAACCAAAGCAAAAGTATCCAATATATGTAGATGATAATAGTGGGTTCTAGCATATTAGTGTTAAAACAAAAGTTGTCTATTTTTTTGTTATTTACCCCCATCCCGCATCGTGCGATAAGGAACTTCGTTCCAAAAATAAATACAAATTCTAATTCAATTATTACAAAAGAAAGTATATACAAAAAAAAATATTATAATTTAATTATAAAAAAAAATATTAAAGATCCTCTTCTCTGTCTGGCTTTCATTCAACAGAATTGTGTTCATTACACTGTTAGTGTCTTTAATTTGTTTGTGGCTGCAGTCGTAGACATCGTACAAGACATCGTCGCTCATAATGTCGAGATTACATACAAATGCAAACAATTTCTTAAATGCGTCTTTGAAGACAGCGTCACCACAGACACTGTGGCCTGCTGGCCAAGTTTACAAATTTTTACATATTAACTAAATCACGCTATTTTCTGAAGGTACAATTTTGGGCAGACAAAAGTTAATATGAAAATTGAGAGCATTCCCCCATATCTAACTTCATTTGACATTCATTGAAGGCGTTTGAAACAAAACATGTGTGTATGTTCTAATTCAATGTTTTTTTTTTCAAAAATAATATTTTTCAAAATATTTACAACAACCAAACCGTATTTGGCCCAAGTAGAAGTTACGGATCGTATTAAAGCCAATAAACGTGAAAGAAAAGTAATTTGAGTACAATATCTCTAAAACTCTATGAGAAACAGTTCAAAAAATTCAACAAAATATATCAAACTTTTCCAATTTTCAAAAGTAGAAGAAATATATTACATAGAAAGAAAATTATTAAAATGTTTGTTTTCTTAGAAATCGAAAAATATAAAAAGTAGTAAAATTTGTGATAATTTCTAAAATATACTGACCACATTGGTATTAAGCGATATTTCACAGAACTCAAAAATGTTTACAACATCGAAGAATATTAAATCGTAACCGATTGATACCGATTCTGAACAGTCGTGGACGAATTTTATGGTCACTGAGGTAAATTCTATTGGTATTCAGGCGTGAAAACATTTTGATAATGTCACTGCTTTTTCATTAAGGAACTTCAGTACCACCTGTATGCAATTCACCCTCAGTAATTCGATATATATGCTAACTGTTGTGTTGTAAGGGATATTTGGAACATAACTCCAGCAAATGAAATCCGATTAGTACAAAAAGTACCAAAATAAGAAAGGCAATCTTATGACCTTTTTAGCTGCGAACTTCTTTGTTTAAAGTTGGTGTGAAAACAAATAGTACTTCATTCATGATTAAGGACAAAAAATTGTGGCATTCTTCGTTAAATTGGCGCTAATTTGGTGCAGGCAAAAGTTACCTTAGTAAATTGCGGAACTCGTCAACCTTTCGCACTGTGTATTATATTCATTGTAGGCTTCTGGCGCACAACACTTATCATGATCTAAAATCAAAATTTATTTCAAAAGTGATATTTTTTGACAAATCTATTACAACTACACTCGGCATGCACAAAACTTAGCCACCGTTAACACCAACAAACTACTCTTTTTATTGAAGCAACCTTGAGTGCAACATCTCCAAAACTATTTGAGATATAGCTCAATAAATTAGAAAAAAAAATAAATTTTTTTCGATTTTTAATATCCGAAAAAAGCGAATGATTACACAGTACGACAAAATCAAATTTTTTTGAGTACACATGAGAAATGTTAAGAGAATATGAAAATAGGCTACTAATACGGAAAAATTTAAATTTTGTCTACGTATTATCAAGAAATGAGTACATCAAAATATGCTTAAAAACATATTGGGTTGGCAAGAAAGTAATTTCAGTTGTTCGAACTGATTTTCAATTATTTTATTCAAAAACCAAATTTTAGTCTAAATGTAGGTGTCATTTTGTTCAGTTACCATCTGCCATCGCTCAGACAAATTTTTGATCCAAGATCCATAGAATGACTGGTCGGTCCCACAAATATATTCGAACATCTCGGTTTGTAGGTTATCTTCTGTATTGAAGGATTGTACATTCAAACAGTTTTGCAGCCTCTGAAATAAATGAAAATTCGAAGGTGCCAGATCAGGGCTAAAAGGTGGATGTGGCATGACTTCCCGTCCAAGCTGCAATATTTTTTGCCGAGTGTGCAAAGATGTGTGAGGCCTAGCGCTGTCGTAATGGAAAACCAAGCCATTGAGATTTACCAATTCAGCACCGGCATTCTGTAACATTTTAACGTCAAAAATCGGTTGTTAAATTGTCAAAATTCCCAAAATTTCAATACAAACTTTCCGAATTCTTTGAATTTAACCACCGATTTTTATCGCTAAAAAGTTACAGAATTTTGGTGCAGGTCGTGTTTCTTCCATAATTTATGATTTGGTTTTTAGGTAAAAAAAATATCTCCTTAAAATTCCATTAAATAGACAACATGGCCGCATTTTCGAGCGCATTCATCGAAATTCGAGCGCATTCATCGTGCTTGGACCAGGATTTCTTTCGGTTGACAGTGTTTTAAAGAACCAATTTTTCATCTACAGTGACATTGCGTTTCAAAAGTGGATCATTTTTGTTGCATTTGAGCAATAAATCGCAAGTGCTTGACCGCTTTGTTATGTGGATTTCCTTAAGCTCCTGCGGAGTCCACATATCAAGCTTTTTGACCAGTCCAAACAAGTTCAAATGGATTTCAATGGTCGCGCTCGATACCTCCTGCTTGTCTGCATGTTCACGAACAGAAACGTGTCGGTAGGATTCAATAACGGCTTTGATTTCATCCTCATCAACATCATTTGGTTGGCACCTATTTTGATTGTGAAATTTCGAAAACGGAACTTTTTGCACCAGCTTTGGCATGTGCATTCTGTTAAAGCTCCCAAACCATACACTTCAAAAATATCCCGGTGTGCTACCGCGGCTTTTTTGCCTTTTGGGAAATAAAAGAGTAAAATATGACGAAAATTTGAATTTTGATCGCCCATATTAACACCAGGATTTAAATGAAAACTGACCACTGAAAATAATCTGATATATCACAAATTTAAGTTTGAAATGTCAGCTGTGTAACTGTATAACAAAGAATTTAGTCAGTTGATATGAGAAAACCGAGGATACTTCCTTGCCAACCCAATAGAATGGAAAAAAACTGTTTTATTTATTTTCTTTAAAATTGAAGCATCAGAAAAGAAGTTAACTTTGGAATATTTTCTAAACTATACCCGATTATCCGATTTTTAATATTAGTATCTCCAAATAATTCGCACAGTGGTTCAGAATCCACTTCCATCGGCCAAACTTCAATGTTTTTCGATCGAGTAAACAATTTTACGTCCTGTAAAAAAACCGATTGTAGGCAAGAAATTAGGGATTATTGCGATATATCAACATTGAAAATCTCACAGTGAAGTACATATATTTCAAAAACATGTTCAAAGTCATGTACTTTTGTTTTTTCGGTTTCCATGAAACCAAAAAAAAATTCTTTGGAACGAAGTTCCTTATCGCACATTGCGGGATGGCGGCTAAAGGAAACCCAATTAAACTACTCTTCTTTTAAGACTATTATGCTACAACCCACAATTATCCACTTTGTTGTTTACTTTTGCTTTGGTTTGTGTCTAGACTAACAAGATGTCAAACATAAGTCGGGAAATTTCTTGTTTAGTGGGAAGTTTCTTAGGTGGAGCCTGTAACCAATATTTAGTATATAGCGTAGTTCTGAACCCAATAAAAAGTAAATTTAGAAAAGCTAACATGAAAGAAATTGAAAATAAGAAAATTTTCTTAAATAAGTGCCTTTTCTTAAAAAAAGGAAATTTTCTCAAAAAAAATACTTATTAATATTCTTAAACAAAGTTCATTTTCTTGAAAAAAAACCTTATCTTAAAGAAAGAGCTTTGCTTAAAAGAGTAAATTTTCTTACAAAAAGTACAATTTCTTAAAAAAATTAACTTTATTTAAATGAGTACCTTTTCCAAAAACTGTAAATTTTCTTACAACAAATTGCCTTTTCTGACAAAACTACCTATTCTGTAAAGAGTACCTTTTTTGTGAAACAAACTAAATTTTCTTGAGAGAAGTACCTACTCCTAAAAGAAAGGATCAATCCCCATTTCTTAAGAAAAACCTTTTCTTCAAAAAAATACCCTCCCGTATAAAAAAATACCTTTTCTAAACAAAATTCCTTTTCTTAAAAGTACCTTTTCTTAAAAATAAAGTAATACCTTTGGTTAGGTTAAGTTACACGTGACAACACGGGAGAGTATAATTATACAACTTATTGCCTGGATTCATGGCAGACTCCGCGAGAATTCCATTAAATCCTCAATGGCCACATCGCGCAAAGAGGCCAGGCCCTCTGCCTGAAACCAACGAAAGCAACGGCGACGCCTACGCTGCACGGCTGGGCACTGACATAGAAGTTGCTCAATAGTTTCCACCTCTTCTTCATCACCACAAGCACGGCAGTAATCAACTCCGTTTACAATCCAGTTGCGAGTGAAGCCTCCGGCATCACAGTCGCCCGTGATTAACTCAGTGCGGAGTCGTAAGTCAGCCTTGTACAGTCGAAAAGGGACTTAGTTCTCCCTGAGTCCAACGCTGGCCATATGTCCCTCAAAATTCTAGAATCTACTCTGGCCTGCCAGGCAGCGTTGATATCGTCCAGCGACCTGCGATCGATCGAGCGCAAAAAATACCTTATAATACATATTCATATAAAAATTACCTCCAATTACCTTTTTTTCAAAAAATACATTCTATAAAAAATTAAAAAAGTTTATCAATTTACAAAAAGTATATTTTCTTAAAGGTCCATTAAATTATCATATTTTTCAACGGGCGCCTAAGGCGTGTTGGCACTAACTAGTACATAATACAGGGTGGTTCAGTCACGACTGGACAAATTTCACCAGCGTATTCTTTGGCAGATTTCATGAAAATATGTCCATCTACAACCATCCCCGAAGATGCAAGGGGGCGAAATGTCAGCGGTTTGAAAATTTTGTTCTGAACCAGTGTTCGGATTTTTTTGTTTTTGGGCTTGTTGGAAAAGCCTCTAAGATACCTTTCAGAATCACTAAAAGAATTAGAATTGAAGAACGTGCACACAGCCTCAATTTTCTCATCCAGATGGCAGATAACTTATGTTTTTTCTCTCTTAAAAAAAGCTCTACCTCCTACCTTTCCATAATTACCTAAACGAAGCCCAGAGGTCTTACCGTTCCAAAGTTATGACTATTTGACTGAAATGCAAAATTTTTTATTTTCATTTTTGGAAGCGAAATAACAGCAGACATTTATTTGTTTTTGTAAATTAACACGTTTAAAATTTTATTTTATTGAAATTTTTGGCTGAAGAATCACACACAAATGAAAAAATCCATTTGATGTTAAAGGAAGTTTTCAATGTGGTTCCCATTTTCTATTAAACACAATTGCAGCCGTTTGCGAACCATATCGGACATGTTCTGTAAGGCCTCTGGGCTTGGTTTACGTAATTTTAGAAAGGTAAGAGGCAGGGCTATTTTTTTAAGAGAGAAAAACCATGAGTTATCTGCCATCTGGATGAGAAAATTCTTGTCTTATGTTATGCTTTTCCCAATTTTTTTCTGCAAGCTTCGTACCTCGGCGATTTAATTTTGTTTTTAAATTTCTTTTAATGATTCTCAAATGCCTCTTAGCGGTCTTTCCAACAAGCCCAAAAACAAAACAAAATCCGACCACTGGTTCAGAACTTGGCAATTTTACCCTAGTACCCTCCGACCACCAATCCGAACATTTTCAAACCGCTGCCATTTCGCCCCCTTGCATTTTCGGAGATGGTCGTAGACGGACATATTTTCATGAAATGCGCCAAGGAACCTGTATATAGCGAAAGGAAATTCGTTCCAATCAGTTGTCCCCTGACACCTCATGTGATTTTTTTTCTATTTTTGTTTTTAACATGTTTTGACATAATTCTTCATGATGCGCACAAAAAATTAAATATTTTTTCGTACTACAAATATTCGATTTTTTTCGAAATTTAAAAATCATTAAATTTTGACCACATTTTTCGAATTTCTTGAACATTTCATTCAGTTTGAGAGATCTGACAATTAATTCTTAAATATTTATTAAAAAGAATAATTGAGCTAAACTTTATTTACACCAAATACAGTTCGGTTGTACTAAATACTTCAACAAATATAATCTTTAAATCAAATTTTCATTTTAGACCAATATGACTTCTTTCCTTCAAAAGCTGTCAATACATATGATACAGAGTTGGAAAGGCTGATGTGTTCTCCAATTTCTCAGAGTAACTCTTGCAGCCGCCCGATGGTACACAAACGTGACTAAATTCATTTTCAAATATTCATTTTTCTCATCAAATTTAAAAAGTCAGTACGCACTTGAAATGATAAACACATTCTCCTTTCTAATAATAGTATAACAATTTTTCTATTAATTGTATGGTAGTTCATTTGCGGGAGCTATACCGCAAAAATCACTCACAGGGAAATTTACACTTAAAGGCGACATTTTGTGGTTATTCGTAAACGTTTCTTAATAATATCATTGAATACTCTTACAATAGGTTTTTTTTGCAACTTCAAAATGTTTACTAGATCAAAAGATATGGAATTTTGAGCGATGGAAATCGATTCTTAACCACTGTGCGGCGGTGCAGTGGTTAGCGTTCGCAGATTTTTTTACTCAAGAACTCGGGATGAATTCCAGCAGTGACCACTTTTAAGTTATGTATGCAACGTTCATTTCGCTTTGTGATGACAATAATATCGAATAAAAAGCTTCTCCATGCACAAAATTTCAAAATTGGTGTAACAGCTGTGGATTGTATCAGTGAGTCTAAAAATAGAAGCCATACTGCTCACTGTCTATAAGAATCTCGCCCCGCCTATCCATGGGATGTAATGGGAAAATAAGATTACTTTTCCTTTGATGTTTGATAAAATAATATTAAACCTAGAATTAGTCATGTTAATTATAACTTGTTTTGGAATCAGTCGAAGAAAAGGTTTTTTCTAATGCTTTTTGCGTAAACATTGAAAATTGTTACTATAGATTAATTCATCACTTTGATGTGAATAAATTTGGGTGTCTATTACAAAAGTGAAAGCGACCATAATTGCTGCGGTCAGTCACATTGAAAAGGATCAACCCTTTTGTTAGTAGTCACCATAATTGTGATGTAATTCCTCACAAATTACAAGGACATTCATACATATACTTCCAATGCATACATCACCAAATTGACACTCTTACAATAAAGCAGTGGTGGACGGAAGCCACAGGAGGGCCTATTATAATGCCATTACGAGAAGTTACTTTTACAGAAGGTTTGTCTTCCAGTGAGATGGCACGTGTTTGAACATTTCGTTTAACCAAACATCTGTCCATTAATCAACTGTTAATTTACCCGAAATCTCCAAGTAAGAGAATCCTGCTGGATTGCAATAGCAGTACTAGGTATATATAAACATTTCAAAACTTTTCTGAACCTCATTTCCTTCCTCACTTCCTTATTATTTTTTAAAGCAAAATAAAGTTTCATACACGCTGAAATATAACGTGTTTGTAGCTTGTCGCAAATATTAAATATTTGTGTCCAAACACATTGTGTTTACTGTGCAATATTACATGTTGGAAACGCAATAATTAGTAGGATATTATATATGTTTTTGTGACCCAAATTTGACTTTAATTATTGATAACAGCTTAAAATAAATAACGTGGCAGAGAAAAAAGAAGCAAAAAAAGAGCAGATCTTCACTCGGTGAAAACAATAATTGTAAACATACACATGTTTCCTGCCATATGTAGCTAGGACCGTTTTTCTAGCTTGTAGATACTGTTCCATTTCGTGGGTATTGATTGGTAATTTGTATTGGATCATTTAAAAGAACAAAAGATAAGGTATTCCAATATATCCTGCACTGAATCTATAAAGTTTGGAGATGGTCATATTGAAATGCATTTTAAGAGGATTTGCAACTTTATAAAAAAATCAATCAGTATTCGATCTCATGGGCGATGTGTGTTTTTGTTACACGGGACCTGTTTGATTTCTTTGAACACATTAGTAAATGTTACATGGGAAAATTTACAAAAAGAATAGTTTTTATGCTGAAGGCTCTTTTGCTATTGCACCTTCTATTTACATGCATCTGCTTTAACGTTCGATGTAATATTGTTAAAATAAATAGAGCAATATTTAGCTCACTGAAATAATTGTTTTTGTTTTGTCATAAATAGAGCGACTATGAACTGCTTGTTTGAATGCTGGCATACAACTGAATAAAAAGTAATATTTAGCTCACTGAAATAATTGTTTTTTTTTGTCATAAACAGAGCGACTGCAAAAAGTATTGAATACTATAGGGAACTTATTGCACTCTTTTCGGCTCTCATGTAGAGAGTTTGAGTAAAAGAGTATAAACTAGTCTTATTCTCTTTATAGACTATTTCAATATAAATACACCATTGCGACACTGTTAATACATAAAACAATACAAAAAGCATAAATGTTCCAAAAGGCATCAATGTTTCAAATCAAAATTAGAAATGACAAAAACAAAGTAATACGTTTTAAATCATTCGCCAGATGTCGCCAGTGCTTTTGAGTCTTACAACTCGTTCCATGAGTTCTCTATACTGTTCAATATTCTTTAACGACGACGACCTTGATTGTTTGTTCGCTGCCTCTACATCAATACCATCATAATTATATTCAGGCAGAGACTACTTTTGTACAACAACCACGTATGTGAGGCTAACGCTGTGTGTTGTTTGCATGTGTTCACTTTGATAGACTGCCCTACTCGTGCCTATAGATGTTAATACATCAAAAATATGTATGGGTTTTTTCGCAATGAATAGCATAAATGTTTATCAAAATTTCTCAAGGGCCTTACTTGATATTCGAAAACATTACCTATTCCGCCACTGTGATTACACACACTTACACAGATTAACTCAATTATACAGATATGTGTACGCTTTACACACACACACATACCCAGCACTAGGATATAATGGATATGTACATTATTAAATTAGTAATAAAATACATTATGCTGTTGTAGGAATGATGTCGTCCTTTTGAATATAATTAACAGAACTAGACCTACATATTGGCCACAAATTGTCAAAACATATGTTGAAAATTTTTCTTGCCACAGTGGAATGTCAGTATTTTTTAGGTAAAGGTCAAATTGATTAGAAGTTCTCTCATAAGGCTTTTTGACGAAATGCCCGTACTTGTGTAGATATATCAATTGTGACATCAGCATCGTTAAGTTTGACGTTTTCTTTATACCATTAAAACTAGAACGCTTTGTCATTCGAGTACAGGGGCGTAATTATGTATGACGATAATCGTCCGAACGATATCGTTATATCGATAATATGCTGGTGTACAAACCATTAAAAATACATACGTTCATAAGGCTTCACTGCCGAGTAAACGATATCGTATCGCTATCGGTTTGATATCGTATCTTACATTAGGTCCCTGTTTTTTTACAGAGACTTCAAACATTCGTGACCAATAAAATTTATTCGCAAAATTTTAATTAATCGGACGTTATTTATTAATGATTTTCAATGCAAATTAACTCAACATTAGTATGGCGGTCATATCGCTTCAATTATGGTGATGAAGCATCACTCCACTCTACAGTGCTTCGCTTTAAATGATATTCCACTTCTACAACCACATTGAATTCCGTTGAGGCAATAGATTTCGCCGCAACCGCATTTTGAGGTTGTTACAAACGAATTACTTAGATATTCTCACAGTCGAGTAATAGGTTGATCCAACCGAATTTAGAAGTTGTCTCAACCGAGTCAAAGTTTCACTTAGATAAACCACTGCACTTAGATAAATATGATCAGTATCTGTAATATAAATCGATTTAGCGCAAAATCCATAATCTCAGTATTTTGATTTACTTATATTTTCCTTATTAAACACACCAAACTATTCTTAAAACTTAGGCAGCAATTTATACTTGAATATAATTGCTCTTCGAATTTTAAACTTCTGGTTTGAAATAAATAATTAGTTTGTTGTAACCGAATTAAAAATGGATTCGGTTGTGCCAACATAACTCATGAACTAAATTGTCAACCGACTTAAGCCTCATTCGGTTATTGAAACCGAACTGGTGTCAAACTCGGTGGTGGCAATCGAAATGACACGAAATTCGGTTATTCCGAACGAAATTTAAAAAAAAACCAGTGTCTCAACCAGAGTGAGTCAAAATTTCGATCGTGAGACGAAAAATAAAGCTCCTCTTCAATATAAAACTCTCACTCCGAGTTTAAAAAAATTAAAATCCCGAGCGAATTTTATGTTTACATTTTTGTTTATTTAAATCGCTGCCGCGCGAATCAAATATAAGAAATAAAAATTCTCTTCGGAGTTTAATTCGGAGTTTAATTTGAGAGCTTTATTTTTTCGACTCGCCTGTGGTTTTTTTTTCGAATTTGAATACTTATATAGAGGGCGGATCAATAGGTCCGTGACTTTTTGAACTTCCCTCGTAATTATATGAAATGCAACACCGCTCCCATCAATTATCACCTGTTAATAGACTACTGTTCCGTCTATTACATTGCGTTTAATAGCTGTTCTAAACATTGAGCGTCGTGCGTTTTTTTAAAAATGGAAAAAGTGAATTTCGAGTGCTCATTAAATATTATATTTTGCGAAAAAAAACCGTCAATCAAACCAATGAAAAGCTTGATAAATACTATGGGGACTCTGCACCATCGATTTCCATGGTAAAAAATGTCGAAAAAATCCCCGATATGGTGTTGGTCGATCGAAAAGTAAAAGTGCGTGAGGTTGTTGATGCAATAGGCATTTTATATGGTGGAAAGATATTTAGCTTCAACGATGAAATTATTGATCGAACAAATTCCTTTTTTTATGGACCTCGAAAAATCATACTTTTTGGAAGGGATACAAAAATTAGAGAAACGTTGGACTAGGTGTATTGAGGTTAAAGGGAATTATGTCGAAAAATAATTTTTTTTTGCAAAAAAAACTGTGTTTTATCCAAACTTTATCCAAGATTTTTTGTATGGAATCGTATGTATCACTCATACTGTGTTGTAGCCAATGGGAATGCTTGGATTTTGATGTAGCAAAAAGACTTTCAAACTTGATTTCAAAGAATAGATAAACAGTTGGAAATCAGTCGCGACGTAATTAATACACATCGCCTCCATCGGTCCCTTCATATCGTGCTAAGAGACAAATGTGTTCTCTTCCTTGAGTGAGAAGTAATGTGTGAATAGCAATTGACGCCTTCGATATCCGGTTACTTTGGCATTGGACTCCAAAATGTTACCCTCATTCAAAAGCTTCAGCTTTTTTCTACTTCACGTTGAGACAAGTTTAATTCTCCAACAAACTTGCCATTACTTAACTGTGAAATTGGAATTATTTTGTTCGATGGGCCGGCTTCTGATTGTGGTTCATAGGTGGAACCCGATTGATCCATTGTTACAAGAGAAAAATAACTTTCTCTATCAGGGGTTAGAAGTGGTTTTGGTGGTATTGGTATTTGATCCATATGCGGAAGAGGTATGAACCCGTGCAAATTTTTATGCGATGATTTCTTATGATTTTCGGCGTGGATTATCGAGACAAGAATATCTCAATGAACTAATTGCGACTTTTGGTGATGAAGAAATATCAAAAACTACTGTAAATCGCAGGAACCAAGAGTTCAGTCTCGGACGCCGTTTGCTCCAGAATGAATTTCGCGAAGGTCGTCCAACTTCGTTCCTTTTGCCGGAAACCATCGATGCTGTGCGTGAGCTGATAAAACAAGACAGATATGTGACAAACAATGAGTATGAGGCATCCTTGATCATTAGCATTACTGGAATCAATCAGATGTTGCATGTTCATTTGGCCGTGAGAATAATTTGTTCTCATTGCACCCCACATAATTTGACGAATGCTCAAAAGAACGACACGTTTCGATTGGAGCAACGAAATGTTATTAAAAATAAAGCCGCGGTAACTCAAATGCAGTGTATAACATCGTCACAGGTGACGAATCATGGATCTATGAACATAAGCCCGAAACAAAACAGCAATCGACAGTATGGGTCTTTCAAGACGAGCTAAATCCAACAAAAGTTGTTCGTGGAAGAAGCACATCGAAGCAAATGATCGCTTTTTTTGGTGCTTTCAGTGGAACGTAGGACGGTCAATTCTGAGTGGTATACCACCATCCATTTGTAAACAGTTTTGGAAGAAATAGGGAAAAACAAGAAGCAAACAAAATTACAGTTTCCCCTATACGATAATTACTAACTTCAAATCGAAATATCTCGATTCCTAGACTTGACCCAGCGAAACGCCGGGACACGTATAACTGTTGGATGTGTTAACATCTATAGGGACGGGTACGGCAAACAACATGCAAACAACACACAGCGTTAGCATCACATACGTGGTTGTTGTATGCCTTAAAAGACATATGATGGTATTGATGTAGCGTCAGAGAACAAATAAACAGGTCGTCGTCGCCACAGAGTATTGAATAGTATAGATAACTCATGGAACGAATTGAATGACTCAAAAGCATTAGCGACATCTGGCGAACGATTCAAAACGTATTACACTATTTTTGTCATAACTTGGTCCATTCATTATTTTAATGTAAAATATTGATGCCTTTTGAAACATTTATGCTATTTGTGTTGGTTTATGTAATAATATTGCCGAAATGGTGCATTCATATTGAAATATTCTATAAAGAGAATAAGACTCGTTTATTCTCCTTTACTTAGACTCTCTACATTAGAGCGGAAAAACTAAGTTCTAAGTTCTCTATACTATTCCATACTTCTTGTACTTCAAAGAATTAAAAATTAAACTCTCTCGCCGAATTAGATTGTTATAGCGAATTGAAAATTAATAACTCTCCTTACTCTGGTTTCAACCGAAATTATAAAAAATGTAGTTGGTGCAATGGAAGTATTTGAAATGAAGTTGTCACAACCGAATCAAATATGAAACGAAGTTGCTTCAACTGAATTTCAGTTGTGGAGACTAAATTGGGTTGCCGCACCCGCAATTCGGTGGCAGCAGCTGCATTTATTCTCAATAACTAAAATTCGATTGGAACAACTTTTCACACAATTATTTCTGAGAGTGTACAAGCGAAATTGAAAAAAAACTGGTGAAAGATTTTCATTCAAATTTAAAGTTAGAATACGGATCATAAAGTGTAGCTATACCAATTGGTTATTTCAAATAACTTGCTCGTGACACAGGCTTCCAGCTTATCTGAAACAGATCGTACAGCATTCAAGGAAAGGATAACCAGTGAAACAATCACATGCAATGGTGTGCATGAGTGATGTTGAAACTATGAATTTAACAAACCATTTCTCATCATCGACTTACTTAAACAGATTAAAACGCATCGATTTTCCGGCCAAGGACATTCTATGAGATTAGGTAATATCGTTACTTCAATGGAAACTGCGTAATGAAGATTTTGCTGTAATAAATAAATTCAAACCTGCATTAATATGTGGTCAGGCGAACCAACCTATGACTTGTTAAAAATCGATGACATTTTTCAAACAATTGACACGTAAACCGCAAATCCCGCCGCCAACAACATTCACCACTCACAATATCAACGAAAACAAGGCAGAGTTGAGGATTACTACGTACGAAAGGGGGGGAGGATAGACAAAATAAGGTAGACAGAATGAAAAGCACAAATATCAAGAGAAAGGGAAAATTGGGAAGAAGTTAAACAAAAGGTAAACGATAAAATAAAACGAATATTACAAAAGCCACCATTCATTAGAAATTTCGAAATTCAAGTTGACCACGAATTTTCACTGAATGGACATTTTTGTACAAATATCCAACGTATGTATGACATTGTACGTGCATATGATACACATACATATACATACGGGTGTTTTCATATAATCCTTTTCCATTCACTAAACTCAAAAAACCCTCGCAATTTTAAGTTCAGTTCTTCGTTAGGTTAGGTAGAAGTGGTTGTCATAATTGTTACTCTCAGTCTACTGAGGACCTTGTATTTAAGCTTCAAAGTTACCCGGTATGGTCAAGGGCTGAAGAAGTGACCTACGTTGGACCCTGGCTAACCAACTAGTACTCTGAAGAAAGGCCCTGTGATCATTCAGCTTAACTTCCTGAATGTCTGTTGGATCCAATATAAAATAAAATCCTAGATATTTTCTCCTGCTCTGCGTCTGCCTATCAAACAGTGCCGAGTCATCTCAGCTACTAGCATAAAGATATCTTGTCTATAAAAGTATATCAAGTTTGGCGTACGATTTAGGTCATAACTTGGCTATACTTTCCTGCACATCCTGCAATTTGTGCCACGATACCATCTATCAATCGCATGTCTGAGAGCTTCGGTTCAAGCATCAACTTGCCAGCAGAAAGGGGTCCACCTACGTGCTCCATAGCCAGTGTACCAGGTAAAGTGATTCCTAATCTTGCCACGTCATCTGCTCTATAGTTCCCTTGAATGTTTCTGTGCCCCGCCCCCTATAAAGTGAATACATAAATCCTTGTCCATCTCATTTAGAGTTGCGTGGCAATTATGGACAGTTCTTGAAGTCAGAAATAAAGATTACAGGGAGTTTATAACAGTCTGACTGACAGAGTAGATGTTGATATCCATGAGGTGATGACATTTCGTCCTAGCCAAAGGGCAACTTCTCCGATTGCAATGACTTCTCCCTGAAAGGCACTACAATGGTCTGATAGCCCTTGGACAAGGTCTAGTCATCAGAATAGACTCCAAAATCTATCCTGTCATCCAGTTTAGAGCCGTGAGTGTGGAAGTCTAAATACCTTCCACAAGGTAGGGCAACAGTAATGACCACATGTTCAAATGTTCTTAGAATTTGTTCCATCAAGTCTAGAAAATGATATCGGCCAAGTGGCCGACGCCAGAGTTGAAGACCATACAGGCTCGTTTCATAACATTATCCATCACTCTTGCCAAAACTTCGGGCGACACTTTCTCGCATTCGTGGCAAATGTTCTCCTTAAGGGCTTCAAGAGTCTAAGGTTTCAAAAAAAAACCCAATAAATAGAAGTTTGGAACGGTTAAATCGGGGGATCTGGCCGCCCAGTGCAAGTAATCAAAACGCGAGATTAAGCGACCCGGGAATGCCTCCTTCAGAATATCGGTTGTGGCTCGAACATGTTCTCCAGTCCCAATTCATCCAATTGGGGTAGAAAAACTGGGTAATCAGGGAACATCTTGAAATCTTTCACCAAAATTCTGCGTAGGGACCGCCGGCTAATGCCCAATTGCGTGGCACGTTGTCTGGCCGATATTCCGGGCTCTTCTTCGATATCTTGGGCAACAGCAGCGATACGGATGCTCCGAGGCCGGCCAGCCTTGGGAAGATCTCCCGTTGTCCCAGTCTCTTCAAGGCGAGTGGCCAAACGCCGGTGTGTGTTGGTGTCGGACAGCTAGGAAATCTGCGACGAAATTCAGGCTGCGCCAACACAACCGACGAATTGTTGCGCAAAAAAATGGAAACAATTATTCCGCATTCCTGCAGAGTAAACCGAATCATGGCTTGTCGATTTGTTTTTGTGCATTAGTTTACTTCACAAATGTCAAAACCGAATTGACAAAAGTTATAGGGTTTCCCAATAGGGTGATTACTTTTACCCCACCTTGTATAACCTGGTATGCGTCGCTTCCAGTCCTGTCTGTCCCGAATAAGAGTGGAGAAGCAGGGGTTTCTATGGCACAGCTGAAAGCCACTACTGAAATGATGTAGAATGAGAGACCAAAGACTATGGAACTTGATCCCTCCATTTCTGGCAGAACACTGTTCAGTGCTGAGTTCCAGAGGAGCTACCGCTGAAGACTTGCCGCTATAATAGTGGCGGCGCTCTCACGAAATCTCTCAATTAAGAGAATGAAATTGCCAGATTTTCATGAAAATCATAAGAGCAATCAACACATTTATAGAAAAAAACTTCATCAAATTTATGAATTGCTTCACAACTTTAAAGAAACATTTCCTCATTTTTCAACCTCCGACACATTTCATGGAATTGTTGACGAACATTTCATCACTCTTTCATCCATATTTCAGCAATAGTTTATATGTTGATGTAAATTTGTTATAAGGTTGAAGTAAATTGTTCACCATTTTGGTGTACGTTGTTCATCAATTTTCTGCACAGTTTCGTCAATTAGATCTAAGGTTGTCATAAATTTGATGTAAATTTGTCGTTCATTTGATGTAAATTGGCCATTATTTTGATGTATTTTGATTTGTCATAATGTTGATCTAAATTGTTCTCCATTTTGATGTAAGTTTGTTCATCAGTGTTCTGTACAGTTTTGTCAATTAGATGCTAGGTTGTCATCAATTTGAAGTAAGATTGTCGTTAATTTGATGTAAATTGGCCATTATTTTGATGTAAATTGTTACTTAATGTGTAGCCAAACTCTTTGGACTATTGTTCGCCGTAAAAAATTCAAAAGAATAGGATATAAGACCACAGTAAATTTTCATAGCGTGGATATTGTTTTCTGCCCATTGCACTTTTATTTTATGTATTTATTTTCAACTTTCTACTAGTTTTTTTTTTCTTTTTCTCCTTATTTTTTCAATGCTATGCCCATATTTTGAATCGATCCCACAAATTATTTGTAAAGTCTTAAGTTTGATGTGAAAAAGATCATCAATTATTAAATGAAGCTGAAAAAGGTGGAGAAATGCACAATCTTCAAACTGAAGCACCTTTTCATTGAGTTGATGAAATTTGTCATAAATTCAATGAAGAACAATTGATGAGCATTTATCATGGATTTGATGTAAAGGTAATTCATTCAGTTTACATATTCGTATGCATGTATAGGGTGGTTCATGTTAAAAACAATACAATAAAAGTGAATGAAAAATTTATAAACTTTAAAAACAATTTAAATCCCATACATCTATCTATATTATATTTCTAAACTTTCAAAGAAATTCCAGAAAAGAGCCGGAAATACATACGAAGCAGGGAGCAAAAATCAACTGTAGTCGCCAGACGCTCTCTCTCCCATTTAGTTTTGTCGCTAGAGATTTTTTTCGTCGT
The DNA here is from genome assembly GCA_963931995.1 of Phaonia tiefii. Lineage (NCBI taxonomy): Eukaryota > Metazoa > Arthropoda > Insecta > Diptera > Muscidae > Phaonia > Phaonia tiefii. Next base: position 274,450,442 of record OZ008368.1, read on the forward strand.
CATCGGAAGCATATCTGGTTCTGTTTGGACTCTATAGGTACCAGATGCGTTGTTTAGTGCACTGCGCGATGGGTCGCAACATAGCAGTGGTGATAGTTATATTTTTTCTACGTTTAACATTTGATTACACAGTGCAACACGAAAAAATATAACCATATACGGACACCACCACGTGATAAATGACCGAAAAAAAGACCCGTATCTCCCAGTTTTGCCCAAAGTCATTCATTTTTTTTATGTTTTTCCAAAGATTTGGGGTCTCGGTGTCAGTTTTGCAAAAAAGTGAACATTTTGTCAGGAATTATTCATCATTTCAATCATTCCCAGGAAGTTCATGTGTTCCAGAAAGTTGTTTACTGAGTTCTTAGGTACATTCTTTTAGTTGATTGTATCCTTAAATTTTGAACGGTGGACCTACCTATGGACCTAAACAGGAAAAAAAGGTAAAAAAATCTAATTTTTAAAAGTTTTTTTTCGATTTTGAGCTTGAAGATGAAGTTTTTTTGATTCTATATGTTGGAAATTTGTATTCTTCATGACAAGAGCTACAACACTTCCTCAAAGAGTAAATAACAATTCCGAACGAATTGCAAGATATGAGCCTGATAAAATGATCACTTTATTTTGCAAAAATGACACCGAGGCCCCAAATTTTTGGGGGCCCATGCATGACTTTGGGCAAAACTGGGAGACACGTGTCTTTTATTTTTGGTCTTTTATCACGTAGTGGTGTCCGTATATGGTTATGTTTTCATCACTTTAAAACTTACACACAGTTTTACATAAGAATTTTGGTTTTTTTGTCGTCATATTTTTCTTAGAAATAGTAAACTGTTGTTCGATAATAGAGGTGTGAGTGACTGAATTTAACTGCCGATCACGACCGTTCACGAGGCCAAAACATATTTTCACGCACAACCACGTACGACCACTCACGCCAAGTAGGTAAAACCGTCTCACATGATCTTGTCGTCAACGGTTTCTTTAAGACATTTAGGAATATGTCACTCACCACATGTGTCGCTGAAATAATCTGCAACAACTTACAAAATACTTCACTGGAGGTGTATAATAGCCCTTCCACGTCAGGCTGAGCGCCAAAATGCCTGAGTGTGTCCGGATAAAACTCTAATGACGACTAGATGGACGACAATTTATTTGATGCTGTCGTGAAAATTTATAGCTAGGTAAAAGTAACGGGTCATAATAGTAACGAAAAAGGTAAAAAGGGAGAGAAAAGAGACTGCAAACTTTGTCGATTTATTGCAGCCATTACATACGTAAGTTGGATTTCAAGCGCGCTCTTGTTTTTGTATATTAATAATAAAAATATAAATTTTTTCGGTTGTATCAAGCTCCGTGGCAAGATGGGCGACATTGTCGCTCACTTAGTCGTGCATGATTTTGCCGACGCTTGTACGATTCGTCGTCAATGATTTGTATGGTCGGTCACCTATATGTCGTAAACAATTTAGTATGGTCGTGTACCCATAGTTTAAGATGTCGTGAAGGCGCGGCCAACGACATTTCAATAGTAAGCATTTTTACCCAATTGTTTCTATTTTTAAACACTTTTCATTTTTATTATTAAGAAAAATGGTTTCTCATTAAATCCCATGAAGAGGTTGGGAAGAGCTACTCACAACCAGTGAGTTGTGCCCTTTATAGTTTTAAGGTCACTGCATGCGCCTTTTTAATGGCTAAATAATCGATAGTGTGGCCGTTGCTAAACGAGGGCACCATCGAAGGCCACTTATTATTAAACACTACCGCAAAAAACGCCCTTTTCAAGCATCCTGGCAATTTTTGGCCACGGAAAGCTAAACTTGTGTAAATTTTGTTGATAACATGTTCATCGTGAATCGTAAGTGTATTTCGTGAGGGTGTTTCGTGAGTATAATTCGTGAGAGTGAATACCAAAAATTTTGAGAACCGCAAGTTCACGCACGCGATTGAAATTTTGAATCACGTTCTCTCTCGATCAAGTAATTGAATAGCATGGTAATAACATCACGCGTGATTCACGCGTGATTCACGCGTGATTCACGCGTTACACGCCAAATTCGTGTCGCGCGCACACCTCTACTCGATACATGATGCTGGTATTTCATGTGTACAACTTAGTACTACACTGAAAGAAAATCTTTACATCAAATCGGCGTTAAATATTCATCAACTGTTCTTCATTGAATTTCTTCAATTCAATGAAAATGTTCTTCAAATTGAAGACCGTTCGTTTCTTCAACTTTTTCAGCGTCATTGAATTGTTGTTTTTTTTTGCATCAATCTTCGTCTTTGGAATTTGGAAATAATTAGTGGGATCGATTCGAAATATGGATGTAGTATTGCAAAACTGAAGAGAAAGTAGAAAATAATAGAATGTACAGAAAACATTATCCACGCTTCAATTACTTTTATGTGGTCTTATACACTGTTATTGTAGATATTTTACGATGAAAAATAATCAAAAGAGTTTGGCTACTCATTAACAAAAAATGTACATAAAAATTATGACCAATTTACACCAAATTGACGACAAATTTACATCAAATAGATGTCAATCTTACATAGAATTGATGAAATTGTATAGCAAATTGGGGAACTATTCACACCAAACTGGTGAGAAATTTACTTCATCGTCATGAAAAATATACACCAACTTGACGTAGCACTGCCGTTGAATCAACATAAACTATTGATGAAAGAGTGATGAAATATTCTTCATCGATTCACTGAAATGTGTCGTAGGTTGGAAAAGTACGAACTGTTTCATGTAATTGAGGAACGAATTCATAAATTTGATTCAGCTTTTTCTTTGAGTGTACACTCACGGAAATATTTCGTCGATATTTTGCAGGAATTTTTTTTTTTTTTTTGGTATGACATTTTGCAAAATTTCTCGGAATATGATGAACTGAACTGAGTGAAGAAGACCCAAAGCTTGATTGGTTTGGTTTTCGTGGTTGCTAAAGATAGTATTCAGCATCAATTAGTGTCTTGAGACATACCATATTACTCCGGAAAGTCCAAAGTACCGCACTGTCTATATACAGCCTTTAATCGGAGATACCTCATTAGATCCCCAAGATATATCTCGTGTATCTCAGTGAGGTTATGCAGGAAGGGACGGCCATACTCTTCAGGCGTCTATTCATCAGAGCCGGACAACTGCAGAGGAGATGCTCCACCGTCTCCTCCTCTTCTGCGTCATCGCAGGCACGGCAGTGGTGATTATATGGCAGCTTCAACCGTCTTGCGTGATTATCGATTGGCCAGTACCCGGTCAGCACGCCAGTTCGCCGAGATATGTCTCCCCGATTATGGCTGATCAGGGAGTTAGTCCGGTGAATGTTATACTCTGGCCATGTGTTTCTGGATATGGGGCACGTTTCCGTCCTATCCCATCTGGTCTTCGCTCGTTCAAGGTAATGCAGGAAAATACCTCTTTTCACCAACCCTATAGACGTTGCGACTGACACCATATGGAGTTCGGTGGAAGAGGTTCCTGCCCTAACTAGTTCGTATCCCTTTTCGTTCCCTAGGATACCCTTGTGGCCTGGTATCCAAGTAAGAACTCGAGTAGCTCCAAGTAGCTCGACAAGGTTTTTCCTACATTCACTAACGAGTTTCGATGCAGTGTTGTAAGATTTGAGTGATAGGTGATAGCAGAGCAGCTTGGCTATCTTAAAATATTCCAATGCGCTCTGTTCTTCGCTGTAGTATAAGTGCGGCGCAGGCTTATTTGATGGCCAGTATCTCCGCTTGGAAACCGCTGCACTTGTCTGGGAGTTTGATTGATAAATTGAGGCCTGCCTCTTCGGAGAAAACACCCGAGCCGGTTCCACATTCCATTTTGGACCCGTCCGTAAATACCTTGGTGTCAAAACCTGTCCCACCCCTTTATCCCACTCTATTCTCTTGGGAAACCTGACATCGAATAGGTTATCGAACGTTAGTTAGGGGAAGCAGTAATCGGTTGTTACGATTATATTGAGTTCTCTTGGGATTGTGTGTAGTATACTCGCATGTCCATATACGTTGCTCTTCCAGAGTCCAAGAGCGTTTAGTTGGGTGGCACTCCAGGCCGCACTAGCTGTGATGTGAAAGTCGATTGGTATAATATGAAGCATTGTATTAAAGGCTTCAGCTGGACACGTCCTCATTGTCCCTGTCATGACGATGCAAGCTGATATCTTCCCTGCGACACGCCACTATACCATTGCTCCGTAGGAGAGTATTGGTCTGATTATGCTAGTGTACATCCATAGCACCATTTTCGGTCGGAGATCCCACCGGCTTCCGAACATTTTCCGACAAGCGTAGTACGCAACGGTTGCCTTCTGTGCGCGGTGCTCTATGTTACGCTTCCAGAAATGTTTAGTGTCTAGAATCGCGCCCAAGTGCTTGGCGTGAGTTGGCAGTGGAATCTCTATTCCACTTAGCCGAGGAGGATTAAGCTTTGGTATTTTGGTCTTCGTGGTAAAAAGCATGGCCTCAGTTTTCCCTGGATTCACTCCAAGACCACTCCCAGTGGCGCAGTCGGTAAGTAATTTCAAGTCCCCATTCATGATTTCGCGAGGGTCGTCAACAGTTGGGGGGTTTCTTTGTTTATTATATTTTCTGTGTATTTTCATTGCCGATATAACGGTGGCGGGAAGCAAACCCAGCCCACCGTACCTACTGCCAGGATGATTATGTTTCAGCCGCCCATTATTGATCAGACGCTGACCAAAATGCAGTGTGTCGAAACTGGATTTTGGTTTCTTCAATTTTGATCCGCCGTTGGCCAGGGGTGTTGGCTCATCCGCCTTCAAAGGTTACTCATTCGTTTCGCCTTCTCACCTTAGGTAGCTAACGGAGGTTTCCGATAAGCCATTGCCAGGACATACTGCGTGGAAGTAGTGAGCTGCTTGGACTGCCCAATGAAGGAATCATTTCTGGCCACTCCCAAGTGAATGGCTATCAGAAACTTTCCACCTCCAAGGACAGTCCCACGTTGACAACCGATTTAATTTTGAAGTGGTAGATGAATTTGTCTACCTTGGATCCGCCGTGAACAAGAACAACAATGTCAGCCTGGAGATAGATACGAGAATTGTGCTTGCAAATAGATGTTATTGTGGGCTCAGAAAGCAGTTTAGGAACAAAGCCCTCTCTCGACGGACAAAAGTCCAGCTATATCAGACTCTCATTTTACCTGTCTTGACATATGGCTCCGAAACTTGGGTCATATCGCAAGCGGATGAACAACACCTGTGAGTATACGAGAGAAAAATTCTCCGTAAAATACATGGTCCTGTTAGGGAAAACGCCAAGTACCGACGTCGCTGGAACGCAGAGCTATATAATCTCTATTCTGACGTGTACATAGCTAGACGAATCAAAGTGTGCCAATTGCGTTGGCTAGGCCATGTTATCAGAATGGATGAAGATGAGCCAGCGCGAAAGATTTTTGATAACGTACCCGATGGAAGCAGGAAAAGAGGACGACCAATACTCCGCAGGAAAGACCAGGCAGAAGAATCCCTCCGTATACTTGGTGTTACCAACTGGCGAGAAAAGGCGAAGGATAGAGCCAGCTGGAAGAATATGTTGAAATTTGTTTAATTTGTTTGTTTAATTAATATGTGTAAAACGTCTGACCTCATGAGGTTGTAATATAGTCAATAAAAGTAAAAGTATTCATGATTTCGCTCAACACGGATGGGAACAAACCAGACACCATTATTACCACGTCATCCGCATACGCCACGGTTTTGATCCTCATATTGCCTAGTTTCAGTAATATTTTGTTGATCATGAGTAACCAATGTAGGGGAGAGATGACTCCCATATTTTCCCATATTTCAAAGAACTATACTCTAAAGTGACTTCAAACAAAACTGACAATATTGATATAATACAAATTTGAAATTCATTTAAAACATCTAAAATAATAGAAATGAAAAATATTTTCCAGTTTCTTTTACATCAATTCGACTTTAGTTGCTGCGAGCGTATTGAAGCCGAAAGGTTTTTTTGTTTCTAGAGAAGATAAATATGTGGTTGTTGTTAGGTGAACCTTTTATTAGCAAAATAGCGCAGAAACTACAATACTGGCCTGCTTACTAAGAAAGACTCAACTCCAAAATATTAAAAAAAAATATTTTTTTAAACTCAATTTAGCAACATTTTGCACCTTCCGTTATGGTTGGAAATTGCGGCAAAACTACATAAATGTTATTAATATAAAAAACAATGGGTTGCTTATTACAAATGAAGCTCCAACCAGAATTCAGAAATCTGCTTCTCCTGAAATATTTAGGAAAGTGGACTTGAGTCCTTCTTGATAAGCACGGCAGAATACATGTACTGTATTTCCGAATGTTTTGGAACTGTTATATGAGTTTAAATTCTGACGTAGTACTGAGCTGAAACTTGCTGGGTTCGAAGGGTTTTCATGGAAATATCCATATACACACATATGTACAATACTCGTACTGTGCAAATGTATTGTAAATGTCGATATACATGTACATGAATATATAGGTTATAGATTTTTGTTTTTATTTTTCCTCGGCTTTTTGTTTTGTTTTGTACTTTGCCTTTTGGCCAACTGACAATGTGGTAGGTTCATGTAGAATATTTGGGTCTGTGTGGCTTTAGAATTGATGTTTTTTCAGTGGCACCAGTCTACGATGATTCCATGTGATTTCGTCCGTCCATCAGTCCGGACATGAGGACGAGTGTAAATGTCGGTTGGAGGTTTTGTGTACATAACTATGTACACACGTATTACCATATATGAACCCATAAATACGTACTGTATGAAATGATACATACATTAAAACATTTGAGCATTTGAACAGAATTGTATTTTAAAATAGAAAATATGATTTACTAAACATTTCGGTACAAGACCATTATTCACAATTGAATTGAATTGAGTTGAGTTGAGCAGAGACAACACAACAGCTGAAACAAATGGCAATCAGGGTGGCAATGAAAAATTACATAAAATGTCAAGAATATGGACAATTATTCAATGTAATGGCATTGCTGCATTAATATTGCACTCAAAGATGGACATTTTTAATATGAATATCGAATTGGTTTTGCAATTGAAATGTTCTCTTGAACTGGCTACCAATTTGGACATCAAACAAAAAATGTATAGGGTGGCTGAAATTGAATATTGTGGTTTGAATTCTGTATGTCTTTTTTATTTTTAAACTTTATTTCAGAATTTTGTAAAGAAGCCTTGGTGAACTTAAAATGGAGCAATACCATCGCCGCAATACCGAGCAATACCGTGGCCATCGGTGGTGCAATTGTTAGTGTGCGCGGCTCTTGTACATGAGAACGTGGGTTCGATCCCTGCTCAGACCACCTTACATTTCTTTCGACGAGGGTCACCTCGCTTAGTAACGGCGACACTAACTAATACTTAGCCATGAAAAAGCTTCTCAAAATACCTTTCGGAACCGGTGTAAAACTGTAGGTCCCAATCAGTGAGTGTAAAACTAGAAAGCGCATATCGCACTGATTGTGAGAAGCTCTCCTCAGTTCCTTCATGGGATGTTATGGGACACCATTTTTTTTAATACACAAATGAACAACGAACCAAAATCATTGAACATATGAACTTTATTAATCTTTGAACTTTATTTTTTCCATCAACGGTCAGTAGTTTTCACTCGGCGTGCACATCGTCGACATTTTTAGGATTTTATTTCCAATTAAATGGGATCGTTAATAAGAAAAACTGCAGGATATGGGCTTCGAAGCATCCAAGAGCAGTTCTTTAACGACAATTACACTCTCCAAAGTGCACTTTTTGAGGGCGCTTAGGTCATTGACCTGTATTTCATTTAAAATGCAGACGTTGTCGCTATTATACATCATTGGTGGGCAATATTGGGCGATGATGGAAACAATTTTGAGGCCAACTGAGAAAAAAAATCCACAATTATGGATCAAACTGGATGGAGCCACAACGCATACTGCGAGGCACTCAATGGCTCTTTTACGGGTCTTCTTTCTGGGGAACGCATTAGTTCGCAAAGAAGTGATTTCAATTGGCCTCCGCGTTCCGCTGATTTAACAACTCACGAGTGTTTCCTTCGTAGATATTTGAAAAAAAGAGTTTAGATTAATAAGCCAAGAAACACCTCAACTAAAAAATGACATTCGAAGTGAAATCGGGGCCACAACACCTAAAATTAGAAAACCCACTAATATGTGAAGTAGAAAATGTCCATCACTTGCGAGATATCATTTTTCATAATTAAATCAAAAATATTCCCTAATAACACCATGCAAAAGTGAGTTTCGGGCCTCAAGCAAACCAAAAAATTATGAAAATACTTGGACGTGGTATCACAAAACCCCGCTCGGTTTTGCCTCTATAAGTAACAATTTTTTTTTTACAGGCTGAAGAAAATTTTGGAGGTGGGTCAGGGCCCCATTTCAGACGTCAATAAATCGTAAGCAGCTCGAAATATTGCATTACAACCTTTGACAATATTGTAGAAATTTACCCATTTCACAAGTCCCTGTAATATATTTCTAAGGAAAAGTACACTGTTAATCGATTATTTCGCGAAACGTCATGAAAAATTGCACATATTTTATATGTTTTGACATTTCTTGCCTAGCGGTAAATAAATTGCAGTAGCTGTGTTTAAAAAAAGTGTAGCTTATAAATTTTTTGATAACTTTGCTCAATACACTAATCAACAAAAATTATATTTAGAGCTACACAACTGGTGTAGAAATGCTGCGTTTAACCATATTCTTTAAATATTCACCTATATGTATTTAACATTAAACAAATTACAAATTGATATCTCCTACAATCGATTAACAGTGTACTTTTCCTTAGAAAGATTTTAGAGGGATTTGTGAAATGGGAAAATAGCTACAATATTGTCAAAGGTTGTAAAGCAATATGTTAAGTCAATGAGATAAGTCGCGTGAAACAATTAGGTTATAGGCTTCATGACATCAAAAGCAAGTCACCGATTAAGAAATGGGTGATTTTGCTACGTCCTACCAATATAGGTTGGGCGCTCGGCTGGCTGCTCGGCAAGATAACTCCTACAAATCCGAACCACCTTTATGAAGTTTGGTACTAGACAAAATTTAGTCAACTGCACACAAAAGTTGGGCTGACACTCCAGAAGATAGTAAACCATAATATTTATACACAACAGTTAAATGGTTAGGTTTAAACCAGTGATAACCAACCCATAGCCTCGCGAGGCAGACAATAATCGTATTGTTGTCGTATTTTTCACACACACACGATCGCAACTCACATGCATACAACAAATATGTGTGATTCGAAGCATCAGTCTATGCCTGTGCGTTTGCGACCGCACACAAGCACATACTAAGTTTGTCTGCGTGCGGTCGGTTTTGCCTACCACTGGTTTAAACCTAAATCGACAGACACAATATCATAATTGAAGCGTATACCCATAAAGTCTGGGAATTTCAAAATTTTTCGGAAGTGGCACCTCAAATGGATTTGTTTCCCTAAACATTAACTCATAAAACTAACATTATTCTCTCGTTATGTTACTATTTGTTGGGATATAGGAAATCAATTTATCAGTTAATTATTCAAAAACTCTCTACGCATGATTTTTCAAATTATAGAAGAAAAATCGTTTAAGGCAAACTGATTTAAAAATCAACTTCAGTATCCAAAGCAACCTTCATATTTGGTGGTTACAACCTTTATATTGGGTTGTAACAACCTCTACATATGGTTGTAATAACCCCAATATTTGGCTGTAACAACCTCTATATTTGGTTTTAACAGCCTTTATATTTGGTTGTTACAATCTATACATATGGTTGTACCAACCTCTATATTCGGTTGTAACAACCTCTGTACTTGATTGTAACAACCTCTATATTTGGTTGTAACAAGCTCTATATTTGGTTGTAACAACCATTCTATTCGGATGTATCGATCGCAATATTTCGTGTGTAACTACCTCTATATTTGGTTGTAACAACCTCTATATTTAGTTATAACAACCTCTATATTTGCTTATATCGCCCTCCATATTTGGTTCTAACAATCTCTATATTTGGTTGTAACGACCTCTATCTTTGGTTGTAACAACCTTAATATTTGCTTGTAACAACCTCTATATTTTGTTGTAACAACCTCTTTATTTGGTGGTAACAACCTCTATATTTGGTTGTAACAACCTCTATATTTGGTTGTAACAACTTTTATTTTTGGTGGTGACAACCCCTAATTCGGTTAAAATAACTTCTATAGTGCGGTTGTGACAACACCAAATGCGGTTGTGACACCCTCTATTGCGGTTGTGACAACCTCAAATTCGGGTGTGATTACCACAACTCCAGTTGCGACAACTTCTAAATTAGTTTGTGGTATCCTCTAAATTAAGAAACAAGGGTTTGCCGTTACATCCCAGGAAGGGATTAGGAAGAGCTTCCCACAAACCAGTGAGCTGTGCGAGTTATAATTTTACACTTACTGATTGGGACCTACTGTTTTACACCGGTTCCGAACAGTGATCACTAAGCGAGGTTGCCGCCGTCGAACGAAATTTAAGGTGGTCAGAGCAGGGATCGAACCCACGTTCTCATGCACACTACCATTGCTCCACTGACTGCCCCAAGTTCGGTAACGGCTAATTCGCCTGTCTCAACCAAGTTTTTAGGAGGGTGTTTCAGAGGTTAGGCTGTCCACAGATTCACATCCGTACCCAGTAAATCGGAGAACACATTACAGATATTGGTCTTTATTTTGCCGAACAGTCCTTATGTGGACTAAGTTTCCGGTCAGTGTATTACGTAACTTTTATGATATCTGATAGTTTAAGCCAATTGTCCACAATCATTTCTTTCCTCTTTCCTCCTACTCCTACCCATATTTCCTCAGTCCAACAAAATGCACTGCATTTATTGGGGTCATTTCCTGAATGGCCACCGGTGGTGCAATATTTAATCGGGGCGTCTGACGGACATGAGGACGTGGCTTCGATCGCTGCTCAGACTACGGTCACCTCAACGACGAATTTGAGTACCACCACAATAATCCTTGGCTCCTTGCCTATGCCTACAGTAGGATTTGTACAGAACTTTAAAAACGAATTGGTAAACTTTTTCTAGATGCACCGAAAGGGGATAGTATTCAATACGGCCACTAAGTTCATTAACGGGGAATTGAACATCGGCGACGTAGAGTTCCATATCGACAACACCTGGAAAATCTGGGACATATTGCTCCGAAATGGTTTTCCCAGGAGAACAATGATCAACTTGAGGGGGAATGTGGGTGAGGAGGGATTCACTGTGACACATGGGGCACCTAAGGGGAAAGATCGACGGGTACTTTATATAGATTGGTGTTTATTATCGGAAAGGTTTGAGAACTCCCGTCGTATCGATGATGGAAATTATAAAATAGCTCCAAAACCCTACAACACCCTGCAAAAGTTATTCACAGGACTAAAGTCTAAAACGGATAAAATGGGAGAATGGAATCTTATTTACAGAATAATATGCAGTGGATAAGGTGTACATCGGCACAATAGAGGATGAATATCTGGATATCCGATATAAGATTATGGCAATGCGAGATTACTAGGAGAGCAGCATAAAATAACTGACTTACATTGGAGATGTTACACGTGCGGAAGACGCCACTGACGCAAGAATGTGAAACGGATATGGAAAATCTCTCGCATGAATTGAATTGCGAAACGGATATGGGCAATCTCTCGCAGGGCTATAGGCTTCTAATGGTAGAACGACTTTGTGGAACGGCAGTTTACTTCAGTATTGCAATAGACGACGAAGGGGATAGTACGAGACTTTTTTCTTAACCTTCGGTATTTTGTTTACTCACATAGATGATCCTCGACGGGGATCGAAATATCGAATACAATTACAAATTTATGCAACCCTGACCTCGAGCTAGAACTTTTGAAGAGAAATAATGAACTTAAAAATGTTTAGTGGATCAAAATATATTAAATTTTGACCGATGGAAATCGATGCAGAACCACTGTGCTCTGGCGAAGCGTTGGATTCTTAATCCTGCAAAATCGGGTCAATGCCATAGAAAGTGTTCCATTACTTCGATGCCTTTCCCACACGTTATACAGTCAGTTGCATCAGTCTGTTCAAATTTTGTGCAGATGTGCCCGCAGAGTTTAGTGTCCAGTAAGGACAACCAAAGTCGGTACAGTTCCAGTTTATCCAGCTTTAACTGTTCAGCTTTATCAGCTAGACTTGTGTTCTTATCCGGGTAATTCCATCAGATACTAGGTCCTCTCAACCATCTGATACGATCTATAATCTTATTAGCTTTTATGGATTGAAAAACATTATCCCTTCCAATATTCTCCCTTCGCCAGTCGTAGCTCATCCGAGTTGGAGCATTTGAACTTTCATTTACGCTATATTGCTCATAAGGATACAGTGCCCTGAGGTAGGCTAGGACTCAGTTGGTTCCCTTAGTATGGACTTCAAACCAAAACTGATCATTCAGTACCGAACCATGCGTGTGTGGAGAACTTTGCTTAGCTTGGCTCTGGGAAAATTGAGCAAAGTTATAATTTATTGGGGAGCAAGGGGTCACTGGAAATTTTGAAAGAAAGGCTATGAAATATGATTAAAAATGATCATTCGGAAAATACATTTGAAGCCTGCACTAAATAGGAGCAAAATTAGTTTTGGTCGTTTCACTTGTATATGTTAAAAAAAATCCAATGAGTGTTCGAACTCACGGGCGATGTGTTAACACCTTTTTGCTACACGGTACCTGTTCGATTTCTATGAACACATTCGTAAATGTTACATTGGAAAATAAAAAACAGCGTCCAATCATATGATGACGTTACAGTTAAATAATATTAATACTTAAAATTATTTAAAGACCCAGTGCAAGCACATGTGTCATTATTTTCTTGCTCAATACTTTTTGTTTTATTCCCACAAAAGTCAAAGAATGCAAAGCAACAGACACTTGTACATACATACATACATTGTTATATTCGTACGATATAACCGAAGATCAACATAAAATACTTTTTTAATATTACTCCAAATTAATACTCCAAATTAAAACACTTAAATCTCGGCTCGCCGATATCGGATCGCCTTAATTTTTGGCTTAAACTCTTCGTCGAAACCCGCACTAGCATTTTAATCCAAAAATTAATAAAATCGGCTATGAATTTCCGGAGAAAATCGCGTGGGAAAATTATATGAAAATCGCCCAATAATCACTTTCAATACCGACTGCCAAGCAACGAACAAACAAACGATGATTTACTCTTACAAACCTAACACTTGCGTATGTATTAAATTTATAGTTTACTACCCTAGAGGCGCGCGTATAGATGTTAACACATCAAAAAGAATTTTTTTATTTTTATTGATTTCTTGGCATAATTTGTCCTGCCGAAAATTCAAAGAATTGTGCACCGGAATTCTGTAACTTTTTCACCATAAAATTCGGTCGTTAAATTGGCAAAACTCAGAAATTCCGATGGTGGTGTAGGAAATTATTTTACCCGATTTCTTTAAATATTTTGTCGTATCAAGACTATAATTTTTTCCAAAAATATACTTTAACCCAGGGTTGGAATAGTTGGTAAAACTGCACTTTTTATACCCTCACCTCTAGCGATGGGAATATATATCAACTAAAACGGAAAAATTTGGCAGAGGACTGTCCGTGGAGGTGGACAGTTTCTGATAGCCAATCATATGGGCAGTCCAAGCACCCCACTCAGTGTCCAAGCACCCCACTACTTCCACGCAATATGTCCTACACGCTGAAAAATAACGGTCCCAGTAACATATTACAGAAACCATGTATCGGGTTTTCCAATAAGGACTTGACAACTTTTTTTTGATGTGTTAACATCTATACGCGCGCCTCTAGGGCAGTAAACTATAAATTTAATACATACACAAGTGTTAGGTTTGTAAGAGTAAATCATCGTTTGTTTGTTCGTTGCTTGGCAGTCGGTATTGAAAGTGATTATTGGGCGATTTTCATATAATTTTCCCACGCGATTTTCTCCGGAAATTCATAGCCGATTTTATTAATTTTTGGATCAAAAAGCTAGTGCGGGTTTCGGCGAAGAGTTTAGGCCAAAAATTAAGGCGATCCGATATCGGCGAGCCGAGATTTAAGTGTTTTAATTTGGAGTATTAATTTGGAGTAATATTAAAAAAGTGTTTTATGTTGATCTTCGGTTTTGTCTTATCATCGTTTGTTTGTTCGTTGCTTGGCAGTCGGTATTGAAAGTGATTATTGGGCGATTTTCATATAATTTTCCCACGCGATTTTCTCCGGAAATTCATAGCCGATTTTATTAATTTTTGGATTAAAAAGCTAGTGCGGGTTTCGGCGAAGAGTTTATTCCAAAAATTAAGGCGATCCGATATCGGCGAGCCGAGATTGAAGTGTTTTAATTTGGAGTAATATTAAAAAAGTATTTTATGTTGATCTTCGGTTATATCGTTCGAATATAACAATGTATGTATGTATGTACAAGTGTCTGTTGCTTTGCATTCTTTGACTTTTGTGGGAATAAAACAAAAAGTATTGAGTAAGAAAATAATGACACATGTGCTTGCACTGGGTCTTTAAATAATTTTAAGTATTAATATTATTTAACTGTAACGTCATCATATGATTGAACGCTGTTTTTTATTTTCCAATGTAACATTTACGAATGTGTTCATAGAAATCGAACAGGTACCGTGTAGCAAAAAGGTGTTAACACATCGCCCGTGAGTTCGAACACTCATTGGATTTTTTTTAAATAAAACGCAAACTATTTCAGATATTTCCAAAATTTTAAGATCTACTGGAAATACAATCAAAACATTTATCAATGGAACTCGACTTCTTTCATATGGCCACCGCGGGCACGTCGGCAGCGGTCGTTTCTTTGGACCCAATTTTTGATGACTCGGTCACACATTTTGCCCGTAACGGCCGCTATTTCGCGTTCAATGTTGGCTCTGAGTTCTTCCAACGTCGTCGGCTTGTTGGCATAGACCAATGCTTGTTGGCATAGACCAATGATTTCTTGCCATAACACGCTCACCAAACTTACTCTTCAATAAACCGATTGTAACGTGTGCTGTGTGGCTTGTCGCACCGTCCTGTTAAAACCTCATGTCGTCCAAGTCCATGTTTTCCAATTCGGCTCAGAAATAATGGGTAATCATGGCGCAATTACGATCGCTATTCACAGTAACGTGACGATCATTATTGTCGACGAAAAAATTTGGCCCAATGACGCCGCCATTGAGCCAAAAATGGGTTTCGTCACTGAATATGAGTTTGCGATGAAATTTATCATCTTGACGCATCTTCTCCAGAGCCCAATCGGAAAACGTCAAATGGTCTTGTATGGGTGTAAACCAAAACTTACTCTTCAATAAACCGATTGTAACGTGTGCTGTGTGGGTTGTCGCACCGTCCTGTGAAAACCTCATGTCGTCCAAGTCCATGTTTTCCAATTCGGCTCAGAAATAATGGGTAATCATGGCGCAATTACGATCGCTTATTCACAGTAACGTGACGATCATTATTGTCGACAAAAAAATTTGGCCCAATGACGCCGCCATTGAGCCAAAAATGAGTTTCGTCACTGAATATGAGTTTGCAATGAAATTCATCATCTTGACGCATCTTCTCCAGAGCCCAATCGGAAAACGTCAAATGGTCTTGTATGGGTGTAAACCAAGATCCTTGTGCAAAATTCGACATAAAGTGGTCTTGGCGATGCCCAGTTCTTGAGAACGCCGCAGAATCGACTGATTTGGAAAGTTTGCTACGGACGCCTGAACGGCAGCGATATTTTCGTCACTTCGACCAACCCGTTGTCTCACTGGCACGGCAGCATCACACAATGAATATGTAGACTCAACTTTTTGCACTAAACTTGTTATTGCTGGTCTACTAGGGCGAGAATAACGACCGAAAATTGGAGATCAGTGAAATAGTGCGTTCACAACTTAAATTCAAAGTTGTCAAGTACCTATTGGAAAACCCTTTACATGTTTGCAAGCATTGTTTTCGTGAATTGAAAATCTGCAGCGTTTTCTTCCTTTAATGTCTGTCATGTTATTGTTTTCAGCAGTTTTCAGCAAATTACCCCACGTTTGAGTCACAAATACATATATTATAACCTATTAGTCATTGTGTCCCAAACATGAATAGCAAACACAATGTGTTTGGGCACAAGTATAATACATTTGCAACAAGCTACAAACACGTTATATTTGCACACAAATAACAAAATAAGACAAATTTTTCTGCATGTGGGCAATGGCTTTATCGGAAATCTCCATTAGCTAGTAAGAGTAAGAAAGCGAAACGAATAAGCAGCCTGATTGGTTAAGCGATCACTGATATGTCTAAGCTTAATTAGGTGACCCTATCACTGAAGCTCTTCGAACTAGTGGACATATTCTTCTGTCCCTTGAAAGTGGATGAGCGAACACCCCTGGCCAATGACGAATCAAAACTGAAGGAATCACTGGAAATTTTGCTGGAAAAGCTATGAACTTTGATTAAAAATGTTCAATCGGAAATGAAAATGGATGGTAGTTTCACTTGTTTTTGTAAAAGGAAATTTATTTGTTTATTGATTTTGGATCTTACCATTACATTTAGAATAGAACCTTAATTTTGGGATTTGGGTAGAAAAAAACGCTTCAACTGACCCAATTTTACCGAATTCGGATGAGCAACCGGCAGTTTTTAAAAAATACATAACTTTACATCTTGGATATGAATAGAAGCAAGGCTGGAAAGACACCTGGCACCAGTTTCCGATGCACGTGTAGAAATTCAAATATTTAGTGTTCACCAGAAACTCGTTTGCTCCAGGAATTCATTTCGGGCCTGAGAGTAATTCCGCATTTCTGCGGTCAAATGACATAATGAGTAGTTTCTTAATCAAACACAGAGTTCAGTATAGCGTGTGGGATTTCCGTCAAGTAGTACGAGTATGACAGCGTTTATGTTATCAAACCGCCTTGTAAAATCTACAAAAATCGTACAGAAATTTATGGTATTCTGTCAGATTTATCAGCATTTTTATTCAGCTTCAAATTATTTCGCAAACTTTTCAAATACATAATACAATTGGACGTTGGTTACAATTATGTTCGTAAAGTACTTGTCAATAAAAGAAAACTTTATCCTTTTGGATCTTAATATTTCATTACCATTAACTGAGTCCAAGAATATTGTCCAACAAACTTCGTTAACGTTTTATTTTTTCTGGAAGTTCAATTCAAAATCAAAACAAAAGACAGCATTTCCTGCCGTCAGACATTAATTGACGGTGATTTGTAAATGAAGACAAAAACTTTTATATTTGTTAAACAATTAACTAGATTATGTCACAATAGCCCCTGCCCACCCACTCTCTGGCTAAATGTCATGAGAAAATTTATAAAATTTTATATAACTATTATGGGAGGAATATTAGATTATGAGTAACTGCTAGCACTTACATATCTCCAAAACAAGGGAATCAAGATGAATTGTATGCTATGCTTCTTGGCATCAAGTCATCAAGTAAGTGGTGTGTTAATCCTTAGAGAGTTAATGGGGCAGCGTTTTCCCAGACAATGAATGTGCCCTCCCTTCCGTTTAGTTACGCTAATAATAATTTCCCCGGGGTTTTGTAGCGAATTCTTTGAGGTTTGACACTGCTGCTTCCTTCCGCCCCTCCTTCAGATCCTTGTGGTCGCTGTTGTTGTAATTGGTTAAAGTAGCTATTGTTGTTGTTAATTATCTTTAGTATACACGGCAATGTTAAGAATTACAAACATTTACCAACGTTAACAGTGGAGTGGTTAAACGCTTTTTCCTCGTTTTTTATTTTTGTATTTTTTTTTACCTGCTTTGGGTTGGAAGTTTAACGCTTTACTCACACATTGGTCCACTCGTGCACGTTTTTCACATCCACATACATGTAGGTAGGTAGGTATGTTGCCGTTTACATGGACCCACTCACACAATTACAAACACATACATATATATAGCTTGACGGAAATGACACCATTTAACCAGGTTAATAACAATTTTCTGTATTTTTCTGTTTTCTCTTTATTTTTCTACTTCTATTGCTGGTAATTTTTGCTTTTCTTATTTCGCTTTTTTCTCCTCTCTTCTCTTAGTTTTTTTTTTTCTATTTCTTCCTTGATTTCATGCAGTGTAAATGTAGTAGTGTTGGCCGTTCACACGCATAGTAAACTCACACAAACCCACATTCCCATACACAACAAATATACAATTACATTTGTATATGTAATATCACATATATAGGTTGATGATGTTGTATTTTTTTTTTATTTTGTTACTTTACTTATATCCTTGTTTTCCTTCGCTCTCATTTATTTAGTTAGTTGGTTTCTTTTTTCCCCAATACGTATCCTTTAAATTTTTGCTTTCTCTGCTATTCTTCGTTCGGCCGTAATTGGGCTAATTCAAAAGTTCCTTTTCTTTTACTTCTTCAGGTTATTCGTATCCTTATTTGTGTGATTCCCGTACATGAGCCTGTGTGTGTGTGTGTGCCAATTTGTTTATTTGTATTACTTTCTTCACACGTTTTGTTCTGAAATTGTGACGTTTCTATAGATTCGACCAGCCGAAAGACGCACGTACTACCGTTTTGGATGCGTTTGTATACGCGTTAAACTAACAACTGAGTTATGGGTTCTTTCAGTTCAGTCATTTGGGTACTGCCGTCGTTATGGCTCCTGGTCAATGGGTGGCTGGTTAGGTGGTATGGTGAACAAGCAATTGTCAGTCGTTTCGCAAACATATGTCTGGCGTTATTTCCACTGGAAGTCGCTAATGTAAAACAGCTGCATTACTTGAGATTCCTCGTATTCACCAATGTTACAGCTGAAATGTTAAAAACACATTGGAAGCTTAAAAGCTTTAAGGTCCATTATTAGTCAGATTTGAAACCCTACAGTGCATAAAGCTTTAAGTTGTATAGTAAATTATATAACTATCCTGTACTCCGCTAGATGGTGTTTGGTAGAGTGCAACAAAATATAAATTATTTAAAAGTTGAATTTTTTTTATGAAATTAAAATTACAACATCATTTGCCCTGCCGAAAATTAAAAGGGATTTGCAATTCTGTAACTTTTTACCGATAAAAATCCGACGTTAAATTGACAAAATTCAGAAATTTTGTATTGAAATTTGATGAATTTAGACAATAAACTACCGACTTGTATCGTAAAAAGGTACGAAATACCGGTGGTTGTGTAATTGAGGAGATTCTTATCAAAACATGACTATTCCACTTTTTGTGTTTTTGCAAAAATTGAGAAAATAGTTTGTTAGGAATGCAACTTTTTATTTAACCCGAAATTTTTATTGCTTTGTACAGGATTCAAAAATTTAAAAGTAATATATTTTGAATAAATGCAGGATTTGAATTGGAATAATCTTCTTTTGACGCGGCTGATTGGAATAACCATGTTTTGATTCAAACCACTGTGGATTAATATTGCTTTGTTTTTTGCTTCGTTTTGTTGCAATTTAGACTCAAATAGTTAATTAACTTCTGGATTAATCACATTTTGTTCCAAAAATGTATATTTGAAATGGGTAATGTTATTTTGAAGCGGAATCATCTACTTTTGATGAAATCATGCATTTTACTTTTTTTCTGGGGTAATTATAGAGATTTTGCAAAATTTTAGTTTCGCTGAGTTTTCAATTCAATGCTACCAAACAAAAAAAATCACTTTTGTCAAAAGTGGAATAATCATGTTTTGAAAAGAATCTCCTTAATTACTAGTAAATTATATTACTCGATTTCTCTAAATATTTTTTCGGAGGAAGATATAATTTTTGATGTGTTAACATCTATAGGCACGGGTAGGGCAATTTATCAAAGTAAATCCTTGCAAACAACACACAGCGTTAGCATCAGATACGTGATTGTTGTACAACAATAGTCTCTGCATGAAAATAAGTATGATAGTATTGATGTAGCGGCAGCGAAAAAAGAAGCAGGTCGTCGTCGCCACAGAGTATTGAACAGTATAGAGAACTCATGGAACGAATTGCGTGACTCGAAAGCACTGGCGACATCTGGTGAATGATTCAAAACGTGTTACTCTCTTTTTCCATTCATAATTTTGGTGTGAAATGTTGATGCCTTTTGCAACATTTATGCTTTTTGTATTGTTTTATGTAATAACGTTGTCGAAATGGTGCATTTATATTGCAATAGTCCAATATAATAATTCCAAAAAAATCGACCCAAAAATCTGTATTTTCGAATCCGACCACTTTTGACAGTTATAAAATATAAAACAGTACGCAAAAGCGGGTTTTTAACCGGTTTTCAAGATTTTGGGGGTGTTTAGGAAATTTCACAAGTAGATTTTTGTTTCACTCGACAATACCTACAAGAAAACTGCAATTACTTCCCAGGTATTTCTACTTTAGAATTTTTTCTAACTGTGTTATACGTAGTCACTATTTAAAAATCGAAACTAAAACAGCAAAACTCGACCAAACCTAATGTATCTATTGATCCCATGGAGATCCCATTATGAAAGTTGGCTATGATGTAGTGAAAAAGATGAACTTTCTTTTTGCCGGGGGGAAATCAAAAATTAAAAATACGTTATGCCAGGATATTCAAGGATAAAGGAGACTTTGGAGGTTTCAATATCATTGAACCATAACGACATAACTGTTTTATTGACGGGTTTTGCAAGCTATAAAATTATATCCAACATTTTTAAACTCATTTACGCATTCCAAAGTTACGCCATTTTTAAATCAGGTCCTTTTTTCAGAAAGTGTCATACAATACCTATTTCAACGAACCATAAAACAAATACTACTTTGTATTTTGACTCAATTCCGGTGTCATAGAATTCGTATGGACGAAGAGAAACTTCTGTCCAAATTCTCAATAGGGGTCGGGTCCGGGACTGTGTCGAAATATTTTGGAATTACCCTTTTATAAAGAGAAAAAGACTCGTTTATGCTCCTTTACTCAGACTCTCTACATGAGAGCGGAAAAAGTGTGCAATAAATT
The DNA here is from genome assembly GCA_963931995.1 of Phaonia tiefii. Taxonomy (NCBI): domain Eukaryota; kingdom Metazoa; phylum Arthropoda; class Insecta; order Diptera; family Muscidae; genus Phaonia; species Phaonia tiefii. The sequence goes on from OZ008368.1 coordinate 274,471,536, forward strand.
CTCTATACAATTTAATACTTTTTGTCGTCGCCCTGTTTATGACAAAACAAAAACAATTATTGCAGTGAGCTAAATATTGCTTTTTATTCAGTTCTATGCCAGCAGTCAAACAAGCAGGTCGTCGTCGCTCTGTTTATGTCAAAATAAAAAGAGTTATTTCATTGAGCTAAATATTTCTTTATTTATTGTAACAATATTACATCTAATGTTAAAGCAGATGTAAGAGAAAACGATTTCAAACCACAACAAAACAATTTTAAACTAAATGTTGTGTATGTATAATGGAAGTAAGTACATTTCGTATAATGACTTTTGGAATTGAGTGCATTCTGGGCATCATATAAACCTTGATCAATACATATTAAATGAATTTATTAATGTTTAAAAGAGCTTGAAATTTTTTGTATTTTCCAATGTAATATTTACTAATGTGTTCATAGAAATCGAATAGATGCCGTTTAACAGAAAGGTGTTAACACATCGCCCGTGAGTTCGAACACTCATTGATTTTTTATTAAATTATTTATTACCAGATAATTTGTCCTGCCCAACATTCAAGGGGATGTGCACCTGAATTCCGTAACTTTTTGATGTGTTAACATCTATACGCGCGCCTCTAGGGCAGTAAACTATAAATTTAATACATACACAAGTGTTAGGTTTGTAAGAGTAAATCATCGTTTGTTTGTTCGTTGCTTGGCAGTCGGTATTGAAAGTGATTATTGGGCGATTTTCATATAATTTTCCCACGCGATTTTCTCCGGAAATTCATAGCCGATTTTATTAATTTTTGGATCAAAAAGCTAGTGCGGGTTTCGGCGAAGAGTTTAGGCCAAAAATTAAGGCGATCCGATATCGGCGAGCCGAGATTTAAGTGTTTTAATTTGGAGTATTAATTTGGAGTAATATTAAAAAAGTGTTTTATGTTGATCTTCGGTTTTGTCTTATCATCGTTTGTTTGTTCGTTGCTTGGCAGTCGGTATTGAAAGTGATTATTGGGCGATTTTCATATAATTTTCCCACGCGATTTTCTCCGGAAATTCATAGCCGATTTTATTAATTTTTGGATTAAAAAGCTAGTGCGGGTTTCGGCGAAGAGTTTATTCCAAAAATTAAGGCGATCCGATATCGGCGAGCCGAGATTGAAGTGTTTTAATTTGGAGTAATATTAAAAAAGTATTTTATGTTGATCTTCGGTTATATCGTACGAATATAACAATGTATGTATGTATGTACAAGTGTCTGTTGCTTTGCATTCTTTGACTTTTGTGGGAATAAAACAAAAAGTATTGAGTAAGAAAATAATGACACATGTGCTTGCACTGGGTCTTTAAATAATTTTAAGTATTAATATTATTTAACTGTAACGTCATCATATGATTGAACGCTGTTTTTTATTTTCCAATGTAACATTTACGAATGTGTTCATAGAAATCGAACAGGTACCGTGTAGCAAAAAGGTGTTAACACATCGCCCGTGAGTTCGAACACTCATTGGATTTTTTTAACGATAACAGTCTGTCCTTTAATTAAAACAAATTCAGAAATTTTGTATTAAAATTTTAAGAATATAGGCAACAACCTACAGATTTTTATCATAACAAAGTTACAGAATTCCGGTGGTAGTATAGGAAAATATTTTACTCGATTTCTTTAAATATTTTTTTGTAGCAAGCAAGTTGTATCTATTATTAGAACCGCTGATTACATTTTTTTTGTGGTTGTGGTCCGACCTTGTCAAATATTGTTTATACCAATTTCCAAGATGTATCTAGTACAAGTGGAAGAGTTAAAACAGCAGATTAAATTGTCTGATGTCTTTGTGGTTGTTTCCCGAAATTATAGCATTTCGATCAGCTGAATTTGACAAGGTCGACTCTTGAAATAAAAACAAAATGCCTGCAATTCCTACTTATTTTACCAAGGTAGCAAGAGTATAATATTTGTCCAAAAAAAAATACTTTAACCAGGGTTGGAAAAGTGGTTAAAATTGTGATTTTTATACAATAAACTCTGGGGATGGGGATATACATCAATTCCAAAGACTCCAAACCAATTTTTATGTATTTTCTTCCGTATCAGATAGGTAATTTCTATAGAATTTCTAACGTTAACGGTGATGGTGATACCAGTTTTTGAAGAAAAAAATTATTTTCAACGAGTTTTGGTAAAAAAACTGATTTCTTTCGATTTTTCATAAGCGAAACTCAACTTCAGCATTTATTTGGCAAAAAGAAAGCATTTTCGATATTGATTCTTACCTAAGTCGTCATAATGATAAGCGTTAGTCAAATCGTCAGTAGTGGAACTTTTTTTCCTCATGCAAAAGCTGTCGAAAAATCGATGACACAATATCGATTGTTAAATCGACCCACCCTACTGTTTGTGGAGGTGGGAAGTTTCCGATAACCATTCACTTGGGTGTGGCCCAAAACGATTCCTTCATTGGGCAGTTCAAGCAGCTCACTACTTCCACGTAGTATGTCCTGGGTAATGAAACATCCCTTAGCTAGCTAGAGCGAGAAGGTGAAACGAATGAACAGCCTGATTGTTTATGCGATCAGTGATACGTCTTAACCTAATTGGGTGACCCTGTCATTTCGAACTAGAGGACATATTCTTCTTACATTTGAAGGCGGATGAGCCAACACCCCTGGCCAACGGCGGATCAAAATTGAAGAAACCAAAATCCAGTTTCGACTCACGGCATTCTGGTCCGACCACTGAAACATAATAATGCTGGCAGTAGGTAAAATGCAAACCACGGTAGGCTGGATTCTGACTCCCGTCACCGTTATATAGACAATGAAAATACATAAAAATTGTAAAAATCGAAGAAACCCCTAACTGTTTACGACCCTCGCAAACGTTATAAGGACCACGATTTAAGGATATGTACCTCAGGTCATCAGGACATTATACAGGATGGGTGCCACTTTCTAACTGGCGGATGTCCTCAGAAAATATAAAGCTGACATTGCAGCTCTCTAGCAAATGCGAAGGACAGGATATGGTTGAACCAGATAGAAAAACTGCGATGTTTACTACAGCTGCCATGAGCGATTGCACTAATTCGGGTGCAGATTTAGAGTAAGTGAATGAACGCATAGCCACAATTCACATCAAAGCGAAATGCATTTCGTTAATTTGTGTTCACGCACCTAGAGAGAATAAAGACGGTGAGGTCAAAGAATCATTTTATGAGAGTATGAAGGAAGTATACGACCGCTGCCCTGACCACGTCATTCAAATTATTCTAAGGTGTCTATCGACCAACCATCGGTAATCATAGCCTACATGATACCACTTCCGATAATGGAATAAGGCTGATAAACTTCGCCGCTGCAAAGATCATGGTAGTTAGAAGCACATGATTCCAACGCCAAATTCGGTCGTAAAAACCGACTGAAGACCAAATTCGGTTATTGCGACGCAACTGATATTATAAGTAAATTCGATTGAATTCAAATTCGAATTGATGCCAAATTCCGTTGTAGCACCGATTGTTGTATCCGAGTTAATGCCAAATTCGATTGTAGCTACCGAAGTTATTGAAAATGTAGTTGACACAACGAAGTTAATTGAATTGCCACAACCGAATCAATTGCCACAACCGAATCAATTATGAAAAATGGTTGTTGCAACCGAATTTCAGTTCTGGAGATACAATTCAGGCGCCAGAACATCAATTCAGTTGTGGCAACCGCGATTCGGTATCAACAGCCGAATATACGGTTGATATAACCTCATTTCAAATAACTAGTTCTCTGACTGCATGCAGAAAGACCTGCCGGGTTTCAAAAGACTTTCTGCAAAAGCTGTTACGATAATGAAGGGGAAGAATCCACTGACTATTTTATATGCAAATGAGATAGAAGTATATATACTACGGGCTCCTAGTTATTGAGGGACCTAGGAGAATTAGATTAAAGTTGGTAGAATCCTGAGATTATTGAAGTAAATTAAACGATTCTTAACGGAGCTACCGCTTAATCTCTTTACAGTCTGGTATCAAAATAACCAAAAAATATATATACATTGTTCACTGACTGCCATCAAACCCTAATATATTCATCACCATTGCCCGAAATATTGCTGCTTAGGCACAAGCACTACTAGTACCTGAGATATCCGATGACGACATATCACAATATGGACGACGACGTCGATTGCCCCCCTCCTAACCAAGACGAGGTCAGAACAGCTATTGCCCGGCTTAAGAACAACAAAGCCGCAGGAGCCGATGGATTACCGGCGGATCTGTTTAAGGCTGGCGGCGATGAGCTGATAAGGTGCATGCATCAGCTCATTAGCAAAATTTGGTTAGATGAATGCATGCCCGGCGATTGGAGTCTCAGTGTACTATGTCCCAAATTTACAAAAGGTACTCGGGTCACCTGTGCCAACTACCGTGGAATAAGCCTTTTATCCATAGCATATAAGGTTTTATCAAGTATAATGTGCGAAAGACTAAAACCAATTATCGCTGACCTGATTGGACCATACCAGTGTGGCTTTAGGCCTGGAAAATCGACAGCTGACCAGATTTTCACGCTACGCCAAATCCTGGAGAAGACACACGAAAAACAAATCGACACCTATCATCTATTTATCGATTATAAAGCAGCCTTCGATAGTCCGATACGGTAGAAACTCTATGAAGCAATGTCTGAGCTTGGTATTCCTGCAAAACTCATACGCCTTTGCAGGATGACCTTGACGAACACCAAATCCGCAGTGAAAGTTGGTAAGGATCTTACCGAACCTTTCGAAACTAAGCGAGGCCTCAGGCAAGGCGACACCCTATCGTGCGATCTCTTTAACATCTTAATGGAGATCATTATGAGAAAAGCTGCAGTCAAAATGAATAAAACCATCAGCAGCAAAAGTCACATGCTGCTCGCGTATGCTGATGATATAGATATCATTGGGCGCATAATTAGAGAAGTTACTGCGGTTTTTTTTCGAGAATTGAGAAGGAGTCAGCAAAAGTGGGTCTGACGGTAAATGAGGACAAGACAAAATTAATGGTTTCAACGAACAGGGCCTCCCACGCGATTAGACCAAACCGTGAACATTGATAACCGTTATAACTTCGAGGTAGTGGACGAATTTATATACCTCGGATCTGCCGTGAACAAAAACAACAACGTCAGCCTTGAGATCAAGCGGAGAATTGTGCTTGCGAATAGATGTTATTTTGGGCTAAGCAAGCACTTTAGAGATAAAGCCCTCTCTCGAGTAACAAAAGTCCAGCTGTACCAGACTCTCATTCAACCTGTCTTGCTTTATGGCGCAGAAGTCCTATCGCAAGCAGACGAAACATCTGTAGGAGTCTTCGAGAGAAAAATACTCCGAAAAATGTATGGCCCTATAGTGCACAACGGCGAGTATCGGCGACGCATGAATCATGAGCTGTATGAGCTTTATCCTGACATTTACATAGTTAAGCGGATCAAGATAACGCCATTGCCATGTCAGTAGAATGGATGAAGATGAACCAGCGCGAAGGGTTTTCGAAACCGAACTCGAAGGAAGACGAAAAATAGGAAGACCAAGACTCCGCTGGAGGGATCAGGTTGACGAATCCCTGCGTACACTTGTTATTGCCAACTGGAGAGATAAATCAAAAGATCGAACTGGTTGGCGAAATATGTTATCTTCGTTTTGTACGGTCCCTGACCCCCGGGGTTGTTCGAGACAGGATAAGTAAGTAAGTAAGTTAGGCACAAGCATAGAATAACAGAAATAGAAACATTGGATGTTACACGATTCGCCACACGGACGAAACAAGTCATTGTTGCAGTGAAACACGTTATAGTCGTTGCGTTGCTGTAACAACTCAATTTTCGATGCCGCAACGAATAAATTCAATGAGGTTTTTGGGGAAATAAATGTTAAGTAGAAAAATCCAATGAGTGTTCGAACTCACGGCCGATGTGTTAACACCTTGTTGTTACACTGTATATGTTCGATTTCTATGAACACATTAGTAAATGTTACATTGGAAAATAAAAAACAGCGTTCAATCATATTATGATGTTACATTTAAATAATATTAATACTTAAAATTATTTAAAGCACATGTGTCATTATTTTCTTGCTTAATACTTTTTGTTTTATTCCCACAAAAAACAAAGAAAATGCAAAGCAACAGCCACATGTCCATACATACATTGTTATATTCGTACATACGCTATACAAGTTCATACGATTTTCGTTGCTCTCTTGCTATCTCATTTGTATATACGTATGACCATGTCATTATTCTCTTTGCTCTGAGAATGCTACGCACCCACACAAGACAACTATTCGCTGCATCAGTGTGTTTTTTCGCAGTCTGACAATATGTGTTTCGCAGTCGGATAATTCTGTGTTCTATATAGGGGTGGGTCACCCTTATCATTTAGGGGTATGAAAAATAGATGTTGGCCGATTCTGAGACCTACGCGATATGCACACATTATTTCATACAAATCGGTCCAGCCGTTTCGGAGGAGTTTAACGCCAAACAATCTGTGATCGCAGTCGGACAAACTGTGTTTGGATGTGTTCACTTTGTGAGTTTAGTCCCTCACAATTCCAAGTGTTTCCGATCTGAGCTATTGTTTTTTTGGTCATGAAATTCAATCCATCAATGCAACATAGTCATCGCTGTACTGAAACTTATTAACTGAAACGTATTTATCTGAGTAATGAAATACATACAAGGTGGCGCAAAAGTAAACTTCCGATGTTTTTTGGCTGTAATTAAAAAAAAAATTAAAAACTTGTGGATTATTTTTATTTGGTCTTTTAATTTTTTTTACATCAAGTCGAGAATATGATGTCATGTAAATGGCCGCCGCCATAGTTGATTGTCATTTGAGCCCTTTTTATGGCATTTTCCATCACTTTGGCCAAAACTTCCGGCGATACGTCCTCACATTCTTGACGGATATTGTCTTTAAGAGCTGCAAGAGTCTGAGGCTTGTTGACATAAACCCGCGACTTCAAAAAGCCCCACAAAAAGAAGTCTGGAGCGGTCAAATCAGGCGATCTTGCTGGCCAGTGCAAATCGCCAAAACGGGAGATTAGGCGCCCGGGAAATGCATCCTTCAGCATATCGGTTGTGGCACGTGCAGTGTGTGCCGTTGCACCGTCCTGTTGGAACCACATGTTTTCCAATCCCAATTCATCAAGTTGCGGCAAAAAGAACTCGTTGATCATTGCTCTGTAGCGCTCACGGCGCTTCCATGACATCGACGGCGCTTCCATGACATCGACGGCGCTTCCATGACATCCTCGGCTACAGCAGCAATATTCTCTGCAGAACGGCTACTCCGGGGTCTGCCAGTCTCTTCGAGGCGAGCGGCTACACGTCGCAGTGTTTCACCAGTAGGCGTTGGACGGCCAGGAAATCTGCGACGAAATTCACGTTGTGCCAAAGTCACCGACCGATTATTGGTCAAATAAATAGTCAGCAATATTCCGCGTTCTGGAGCAGTGTAGCGTAACATTGTTTATTAACGTGTATTTCGCATGTGTTTACTACACAAATGTCAAAACAGAACTGACATTAAAATGCATTCATGACAACAATTAAATATTACGCAGCAATGGAACATATGCATCGCCATAATAAAACCTATTCGCCGCAGGCATGAAACACATTCGGCGCCGTGAGGAAACTTTTTGAGCTAATGCCCCTGTCACGTTTTTGTTTTCAGCAGTTTTCCACAACCAAATCCACGTTTGGGTCACAGAAAACATATATAATAACCTATTAATCATTGTGTCTCAAACACGTCATATTGAATAGCAAACACCGTTCACTCAGAGAACTAATTATTTGAAAAGAGGTTGTAGCAACCGTAAATTCGGTTGTTGCCACCGAATTGCGGATGCTACAACCGACTTGAAGTTGTGACGACCGAATTTAGTCCCCATAACTGAAATTCGGTTGAAGCAACATCATTTCATAATGCACTCGGTTGTGAAAGCTGAAAATTCAATAATATTCGTTCTGTCAACTAAATTTTCTAAAATTTCGGTTGGAAGAACCGAATTTGGAATTAATTCGGATGCAAGAACCGAAATTGATACCAATAGTAATAGAATGTGACACAATATCAGTAGCAACAACCGAATTTGTAATCAATTCGGTTGTATCTGTCGAATTTGGTATCAATTCGGTCGCAATAACCGAATTTAGCCTTAAATCGGTTGCAACGACCGAATCTGACGTCAATTCGATTGCTGTAACCGAATTTCTATTGAATTCTGTAGGTCTGACCGAATTCATTTTCAATTCGGTTACCACAACATAATTCCATGTATTTCATACCTGACGTTTAAAATTATAAATAGAAATATTAAATTCAAATAAGCTAAGAATGAATAATTGTTGCCGTCGCGGCTGTGTCAATTTTTGTTTTGTGGTTGTTACCAAAGGTAAGTGAGAATATTGTAATTATATTTTGTGTCTTAAAACGTATTTTTTTTTGCAGAAAATGCTCAATCAAGTATCCACGGTTTTGCAGTTTTTCAAGGTCGGTCGTTTGAGACGCACGTCAGAATTGGTGCGGCGGCGTATGATGTCCGGGACTTCAAAAACGTCCGGAACTGGCATGAATAAACAATGCATAAACCTAAAGATTTTCCTATATAAATGACTTTTTTTTTGCAAGAATTTAGGAAAATAAATCATCAGCTAATAATTAAAACTAATTTCAAAATTATTTTGTGACACTATCGAAATTCCGTTGAAACAATCTCTAATTCGGCTGTGACAACCTCTAATGCGGTTATGTCAACCTCCAGTGAGGTTGTGTCAACCTCCATTGAGGTTGTGTCCACCTCCAATGAGGCTGTGTCAACCTCCAATGAGGTTGTGTCAATCTCCAATGAGGTTGTGTCAACCTCCAATGAGGTTGTGTCAACCTCCAATAAGGTTGTGTCAACCTTCAATGAGGTTGTGACAACCTCTAATTTCGGTTACGGCTAATTCGGTTATCTCAACCGAATTTTTCTGTGAGTGTTTGGACACAAATTTACTATATTTGCGGAAAGCTACAAACACACACAGACAGATTGTCCAGCATGTACCTATTACCGCCTTGTGGTGGTGAAAATTCTGGTGATTGGAAAATGCTGGAAACAAAACGGCCCTTGCAACATGCTGGAAACAATGCTGGAAACAAAACGGCCCTTGCAACATAATGCAGGAACCATATAAATGTTTAGAACATTATTTCTATGAATTAAAGATCTGCTGCTGCTTTTTGTTCCTTTGTTGCCTGCCACGTTTCGTTTTTCAGCAGTTTTCAGCAATCAAGGGCATATTAATCATTGTGTCTTCAACATGTAATACGGAATAGCAAACAGAATGTGTTTGGACACAATCATGCTACAGCTACAATTACTTTATATTTGCATCCAAGTAAAAAATGGACATATTTTCCAGCGTGTATACACTGTTTTTTGCTGGGTTATAATACATATATTTCTGAATGTCACTCCATCTGGTTTCTTATATTGCTTTAGGCGAAACAAGTTCGCTCTCTAAAGCTGTACAAAAATAATAAAATATTTCCCTATATGCGAAAGCTTGAATGTAGCTTATTCCCCCTAATAACTGTAACATAACCGGCATAACAGTAAGCTTTTCTTTCATCGTACTCTGCTAACTTCCATTCCCTTCACAACACATTGTGACGACCTATCCCAATATATGGTTCGAGCTTATTTTAATGCGGTCAAGTTATAACCATTCCAATGAATAACGTGCATGGTGGACATGCGCACAATTTGCCGCCTGAACCATAACCCACCCCACGTCCTTTATCATCGTGGCTGGCAACCGTCGACATACGACCACCCTGGTTTAGGCCTACTCTCGAAGTACTCTTTTCTTGGACTCTGCTTAAACGGCGGCATGTTGACATCGTATTGTATGTGTTTATCCGATGCATTTTCACTTTTCATTTTCTCGGTATTTGCTTGTCCTCGATGACTTTTTGCTCGATTCCATCACTAACGATGTTGTTACTTGATGCGTTCAGCAGGACATCAAAAAGGGGGAGTTCAACAAAAACGTGCTCACATGCAATTTATCGTGGTAGAAATACGAAGAGTTTGCGGCGGAAGGGAGGTGTGTCAGAAGTTTTTGCCTGCCTATTGATTTGTGTATGAGTGTGTGTGTGTGCTTGTATTTGTGTTGGACTATCTATGAATGCATTATTAACACCAACACGGCTATAGCATTGACGACAACACCACCTCTAATTGTGACGAAGTGAATTTCTAGAGAATTTTCTTTCACGTCATTGCTCGGAGTCAGCAAAAAAAGCTTCAGCCGACTTTTTTCGCTACTTCTTTATGTTGTTGTGGTTCCAATACTAACAACTTAAAAGTTTCTCTTTGATGATTCCTCATTGGTATTCAACTACATTTTGAAGATTGTGAGGATGACTTAATGGTGCGCTATAACGGTGTGTATAAAGTAAATTCAAAGATCGCTTGTGAAAATTAACTTTATACATATCATTCGTTCCAGGAAAGAAAGTTGAAAATAAGTGATTTTCTGAATTCACATCCTCCGATTTTGTTTATATTGACAACAGAGAGACTCTATGGAGCCATTAAGAGAATCCCATTATCAGATATTTGAAATTTTTGAAAAACCTAAAAAAATGAAAAAAGTTGTGAAGTTTGGAGAGCTATATTTTTTTAAGTAGATGGACTATTTCAAAAATTTAAAAAGTTTCTGAATGATACGGTTGTTATTTGTAGAATCCGTACTCTAAAAATGAGGGTTTGATTTCAGAAATGCATTTTTATAGCAACTGCACTTTTTGAATGCATTTTCCACTTCTTTTTCCCCCTATGATTTTAAAAAATTTAACATCATTGCAAAATTCAGAATTTTTTATAAAAAAGACAAGTAATCTTTTTTTGGAACAAGGCAGCTTACTATTTGTAATGATTTTTTAAAAAAAGACGTACTTGATTTTTCATATAAAAAAAATAAAATTTAATTTTTTTTAGGATTTTGAAAATGTTTGTACAAAATATGAAAGAAATTTATTTGGTATGTAACTTTGAATTGCTATATTTTAAACAGTTTTTGTCGCATTACTATTATTTAAAAAGTTACTGTAAGGTATTATTGTCATTTAAAGTGTGTTTTTCTAAAATAATGCTGATTGAGAATAATGCGAATGCAATTACTTGTAATATAAATGCTATTTTTGGATGCACTTTGCAAAAAATTCTAATGTACAGAAAAAAAATTGTTTTTCTTTTGATTTTTTTGTAAGTAGGCTTACTTTTTGATGCCAAATACTTATTCATAGGAAACTACATGCTATTAGAATTGGATGATGAAATACTTCTTCCCTATTTCATCATGTATTGTGTTCAGCGTGTATACACACCTATGTACACATTTGTACATATGTGTGTACAATTCTGTGACAAGCAAAAGTAGCAAAGATCGAATCAAACTATTAGTTGGAGCGAGATGAAAAATCATTAAAAATAGAAAAATTCTTTGTCCCAGAAAAAGAGAACATTTGTTTAATAAATACTATTCTAAATTTTACAAAAATGTTTTTTTTTGAAAATCGAAGGGGGAAAACGCACTGCAAAATGCACTTTAAAACTGCATTTGCATACAATTTTTTTTTTTTTTGTAGTGGTAACTTTTAAACTGCAAATCATAAAATAGACAAAAACAGCTTTCAGAAACTTTTTAAAGGTTTGAAAAATTCGGTCCACTTATGGAAATGTGGCTCTTCAAAGTTCACTACTTTTTCCATTTTTTTAACTTTTTGAAAAATGAAAAACACTAATAAAATCGCGATCTTTAACAATTTTAAAAATCTAAAAACGCAAATGTATATTTGGCTCCATAGAGTCTCTCCGTGCAAAATTTGAAGAAAATCGGAAGACCTTCGGTCAGATTTGTTTCGTTTTCTCATGGAATGAATGATATATATATATATATATATATATATATATACGCTGAAAAGTTTGCCTTTTTTTGCTGTGTAGGTGTAAATACTTGTATAACGTATTTGTAGCTTGTCGCAAATATAAAATACTTGTGCCCAAACACATTGTTTTTGCTATTCAATATAACACAATGCTATTTGGGACACAATGATTAATAGGTTATAATATTTGTGTTTGTGCCCCAAATTCAGTTTGTTTGTTGAAAACTGTAGAACAAACAAAAAGTGACAGATAGTAAAGAAAAAAATTCAGCAGGTCTTCAATTCACGAAATCAGTGATTGCAAATATGAACATGGTTCCTACAATATGTTACATACATTAGAGATATGACTTTTTTGAACACTATATTTACATGGCCATAAGTTATGATATAAAAAATAAATAAAAAGTATCCTCGGCTAATTTGGTGACAAAAATTTCCCGTGAAATTTGATCCAGTTCTCGGTTTTCGAATTTTAACACCTTTTTCCGATGCTCTAGAAAATTGTCAATACGTCTTTAATGTCCAATGTTTAAGATGTTTGTTTTTATGCGTCTGAAATATTTTCAAGTAATTTTTAATAAGCCGCAAAAAAATTCAAATTTTTTTCGGTGTACAAATATTAAATTTTTTGCAAACTGAAACTTAGTTGTTTTGAATTCCTTGATCTGTGTCTTACACACTTTTGGAGCTTGTTAGCTCAACATGGTTATTTATACCTTAATTTTTAAAAGTGTTGAGAAAAATCACATAAGGTTTCAGGGGACACCCGGTTGGAACGAAGTTCCTTTCGCTATATATTATGTGCTACACGCTGAAAAATAGCAGCCCCAGCAACATTTTGCAGGAATCATGTACATGTTTGCAAGCATTGTTTTCGTGAATTGAAAATCTGCTGCTTTTTGTTTCTTTATTGTCTGTCACGTTTTTGTTTTCAGCAGTTTTCAAAAAACAAATCCACATTTGGGTCACAAATTCATATTTTATATCCTTTTAATCATGGTACTCCAAACATGTTATATTGAAAGCAAACACAATATGTTTGGACACAAGTATACTATATTTGTGGCAAGTTACATACATGTTATAGTTGCATCAAAACAAACAAAGCTAATTTTTCAGCGTATCGTTAGTTCCAACACGCCTAAGGGGCCCGTTGAAAAGTACGATAACTTAAACGGATCTTTAAGAAAAGATACTTTCTGTAAATTTTATCATTCACTGAACGTATTTTTTTAAAGTATATATTTTCTGAAAAACGTTCTTATTTAAAGAGATGCACTTCACTTATTACAAGCTGATGTTTTTTTTATAAGAAAAGGTACTATTGTTAAGAAGTAGCACTTTCTGTACGAAAAAACCATAGGAGTATGAATTTTTTGTAGAAAGAAGTATTTTTTTTATGAACAGGTACTTTTTAAAGAAGGGGTACTCTTTTTAGGAAAAGGTTATTTTTTAAGAAAATTTACTTATTTTCAGAAAGGTTACTTATCTCAAGAAAAGAAGAGAAAAGGAATTATTTTATTTTTAAGGAAAGGTACTTTTAACAAAAGGGATTTTTGTAAGAAAAGGCATATTTTTAGGAGAAGGTATTTTTTTGTAGGAAATGGTTTTTTAAATGGGATTTTTTTTTAGAATTGGTAATTTTTTCAAGAATAGGTAAATTTTTGAGAGTAGGTACTTATCCAGAGAAATGTTATTTTGTTTCACAAAAGTGGCACCCTTTAAAATGTAGTTTTTTACGAAAAGGCAATTTGTTATAAGAAAATGTAATTGTTTTCTTTTTGTTAAGAAAGAAAAATAATTTTTTTAAGACAAGGTACTTTTTGTAAGAAAATGTACTATTTTAAGCAAAGGTACTTCTTTAAGGTAAGGAATTTTGTTTTTAGAAAAGGTACTTTGGTTGAGAATATGAATAGGTATTTTTTTGAGAAAATTTACTTTTTTTAAGAAAAAGCATTATTTCAGAAACTTTACTTTTTTACACTTCTCTCACTTTGGCTTTTCTAAATTTACTTTATATTGGGTTCAAAACTACAATATAAACTAAAATTGGTTACAGGCTCCACCTAGAAAACTTCCCATTAAACAAGAAATTTCCCAACATATGTTTGACATCTAGTTAATTTCTTTCTCTAAGATCCAAGCCGTTAGTCTAGACACAAACCAAAGCAAAAGTAAACAATATAGTTGATGATAGTGGGTTCTAGCATAATAGTGTAAAAACAAAAGTTGTTTTATTTTTTGTCTCATTTAGCCCCCATCCCGCAACGTGCGATAGGGAACTTCGTTCCAATAAATTATTCTACACATTTTTAAAGTAAAAAATCGGAGTTCATAAAATTTATAAAATTGACTCAACTTTTTGAAAGTGCACCTTAGGGCGGACAAAATTGACCCTGATAAAATGGGGAACACTACCGCCGTATTTAACATGTATTACAGTCCTAGATGGCTTTTGATTCAGAAAAGTTATCTTGGTCCAAATTTGTGTTCAATTTCTTTAAAAATTATATTTTTTGAAAGATTTTACAACAACCAAACTGTATTGGTATTGGAGGATCATCGGCTGAAGGCGCATGAGCAAGCCGAAAAGTGTTATACATCGTATACTGACCGAAGATTTTAAGATGATAAAGCTGTGCGCAAGATGGGTGCCGCGCCTGCTTTCAATAGAGTGAAGAGTGTTTGGCGATGTTTCACTTCAATAAAGCCGAAGTTTTGCGTCGATTTATAACCATGGATGACACGTGGGCCCACCACTTCACACCTGAGACAATGGACCAGTCGAAGCAGAGGACTGGAATGGGAGACTCGTGTCCAAAGAAGGCGAAGGCGGTTCCATCTGCAGGCAAGGTCACGGCGTCTGTTTTTTGGGATGCCCATTGGATAATTTTTATTGATTATCTTTAGAAAGGAAAACCCAAACGTTGACAAATCTGTTGTTTTTGTTGTTTCGATGCAAATATAACGCGTGTTTGAAGCTTGTCGCAAATATAATATACTTCTGTCCAAATGCATAGTGTTTGCTATTAAATATTACATATTTGAGACACAACGATTATGTGTTTACGACCCAAATATATCTGTGTTTGTGATACAACCACAGGTGTGTTTGTTGCACTATTTGTGTTCTCTCGAGAGCAAGAGAATAGAAGAGGGACAACGAGAAAGTCTATCTTTTAAGCGTGTTCTAAATAGTCAGTGATTAATAAATACTCCTGAATGTGCGTGGAAATTGCAGATGAAGTCAGTGTTTCTTATCTTGGATGATGTGTTGCATTTTAGTTTCATGTATTCAGTCATCAATGGTTCGTCGGACAGAGGATATCAAAGCGTTTGATCAGTGAAAAAGAAAACACAAAGGCTCGGACGGTTAAATGGTTTTTGGTGTTGCGTTTGTTTTCGGGTATTTGTGTGAGGAAAGAAAATGGAAAGGGCAACAACGCGAAGACCTTTTTCTTACGAGCCTTTACTGAAAAAATCGGAATGGCGGACTATTTGTAAAATATAATAACAAAAAAATACAACAGTCAAGTCAAATCTTTGCATTTGCATTATTTGAAGAAAAAAACTTCTCCACTTTTTTTAGCATGACTTCAAGGGACTCCAAATTTTTCATTCGCAGTATTTTGCAAAATTTTAATCATGATAAAGCTGAACAACTTTTGTGAAATGTATCCGGAATGTATCTAGTCATCCTAAATAGCTAATAAAGACCACTTTGTATCTTAAAAATGGTAATTTGTATGCTTATGTCATCATTACACGAGAACCACGTGTCGTCTATTGTCCAAACAAATATAGAAAAATTTAGAATTACCAGAATCAAAAACAGAATGTTGAAAAAACATATGGTTTTGCTTCAAAATTTAAAATTTTTATTATTAAAAAAAAACAAGAACATAAGAAACGACAAAATAATGTATAAAGTTTTAGTCACTTGAATTATGAACAAAATAAAACAAGGGTCATAAATATCGTCGGACGCGTTTCGCTCTTATTCTTACATTTTGACAAGAATTGTGATTTTTTGTTTGGGTTGCATATGATGAGTATTACATTCTTGACAAAATGAGTTACCTTCAATAAAATGTGAATAAGAGCGAAACACGTCCATCGATTTTTATGAACCGTGTCTCTTTTTGCTCTGAGGTCATGTGACTTTAGGATACACTAATAAAACTTTACAGTTTTTGCCGTTTCTTATGTTTCTTGTAATTTTAATAAAAAAAAAATTTGCGTTTTTTAAGCAAAAAAATATTTTATTCACCATTCTTTGCTTTATAACTGCGAAATTGTTGATTAAATTGAGAAATGGTGTACGAATAAATTAAAGGAATTGTAATTGAAAATTTTTTTAAATTTATTCGGACAAAATCGGAGACAGCGTTCTCAAGTAATGATGACATATAAATACAAAAATGACAATTTTAAAGATACAAGGTTGTCTTTATGTGCTATTTAGGGTGACTAGACACGTTCTTGTCGTGTATTAATATGTTAAAAAAGTGTATTCAGATTTACTATGGCTACAATTTTTCCAAATATTGTGAGTGAAAAATTTGGACATGGATATTTTGAAATAGTGTAGGAACTGGTTGAAGATATTGTAATTCAAAATGTTTTAAAATTTCTTCGGACACTTCGTTCAAGAGTATATATATACAATATATACATACAAATTACCATTTTAAAGCTATAAAGTGGTTTTTATGAGCTATTTCAGTTGATCTTTTTCGGACAAAATAACTCGTGTACTTGCTTGTCGAGTGCGTTCGGTGGAGAATATTGCCGCTGTAGCTGAAAGTGTACTCGAACGGCCATCAACTCGCGACCGTTCGCAGCAATTGAGCATTTCTCGCACTTCTTTGGGCAGAATTTTGCATAAATACCTCGGTATGAATGCTTATAAAATCCAATTAGTCTCGTTACCAGAAGTTAAAAGCCTCGTGGCCATTCGATGCGATTTCTCTTTGATGAATGGGCATTTTTTTTTCAAAACATAATCTTTACCGACGAAGCAAAATTTTCACCTCGGGCTGCGTTAACAAACAAAATTGGCGCAAGATCAGAATCGGAAAATCCATGCGGTTTTTGACTTGGGGGCTTCATAGGCTAATTTTTAGTTGAACTTGAGCAATTAGCCGACGTTATCGTCAATGCCAAGGGTTACTTAGCCACGCTCAGCGATTTTTTGTTCGCAAAAGTTGAGGTTGCCATGGATAGTTTCAAGAGGACGGCGCTACGTGCCACACACCCAAAGTTGCAATCGATATTTTTCTCACTGTGCTCGAAAACCGCATAATCGGCTAAAACTCGTTAGTCCATTGGCCGCCTCGCAGCTGTGCTTTGACCCTGTTAGACTATTATCTCTGGGACGCCGTGAATGATAAGAATGATAAGCCTTAAAATACGAAATCGACTCTGTCGTTTACAAAATAGAGTCCCACACAGTCGAAAATTTATTGAAAAATTTTGTGTTTGGTTCCCAAATACCAATAATGGGCCTTACCAATTAAATCATAATTTTGACAAATTATCGATTAGAATTTATTTTAAAGCAAAATTAAATTCTAAATTTTACATGGTCCACCCTTTCGCTGAAATTAAGTCTTAGAAGATTCTTTCATTTCCTGTCACTTAAAAAGATCAGGGTTTTATTCTGCAATTAGAACAAGTGTAAACAGTCGGAACCTGGATTTGATCTCATGTTTTTTTCATTTCTTTGAAATCAATAAATATGAGAAGTAGTCGACTTTATGTTAATTTTAAAAACTAAGTCAAATGTCCGATTTTTAATGTTATTATTTTCAAACAATCCCTGACTCCTTTCCACAACTGACAGAACTTAAAAATTTTTACTTGACCATAAGTTATAGAATTTTTGTAGATGGACATCGATTACAGAACTGTAAACACACTAATGTACATGTTTCATTTCTGTAACGAAGCGATTTTCTTTCAATACTGGGTGGTTCATATTTCATGAAAATATGTCCATCTACGACCATCCACGAAAATGCAAGGGGGCGAAATGTCAGCGGTTTGAAAATTTTCGGATTGGTTACTAGGGTAAAATTGCTCAGTTCTGAACCAGTGGTCGGATATTTTGTTTTGGGGCTTGTTGGAAAGGCCTTAAAGAGACCTTTCAGAATCATTAAAAAAAACCCCGAAAACATCAATTCGGCATCGTTCTCAATAACTTCAAATTTCACAAAGCATTACGCAGCGAATTTTGATACAAGACCTCACCCGCCATACGTTCAAAAATCATCTTACTAAGGAACTCAAACCGGCAGACCATGGAAAGCGCCGGCAATTCATTCAATGGATAACGGAGCAAAGTGAAATTAATGACAATTTTTCAAAAAAAAATCCATTTTACGCATATATTTATAATAGTTCTCAACAAAAAACTTACCTCCCATATCCAACCTTTCACGAGGTCGCCATACAAAAAATATTAATTATCACGAAAATCTCCCAAAATAGAGAACAATTAAATTACATCGACCAAAGGGTGACCGTCGGTGGGTTCGATCGCTGCTCTGACCACCTTAAATTTCTTTCGACGGCGGTCACCAAGCATAGTGACGGCGACACTATCGAGTATTTAGCCATGAAAAAGCTTCTCAAAATACCGTTGGGAAACGGCGTAAAACCCGTAGTTCCCAATCAGTGAGTATAAAACTAGAAAGAGTACAGCACTGGTTGTCAGAAGCTCTTCTTCATGGAAGGTAATGGGAAACCATTTTTGTGTATTCACGAAGCCATTCATCGGAGAAGATGACTTTTTTAAAAAAATTGTCATTGACTTCATTTTGCTCCATTACCTATTGATCGAATTGCCGGCGCTTTCCATGATCTATTGTCTTCAATTTATCTGATTTTCAGATTTATGATTAGCTCCTTTTCAGGTGGTTAGTTATGAAAAATCATGTGGTAGTTTCGACGTCAATGCTCTAAAGTTTATATTTTCAGCCTGATATGGCTTTATACATGTGAGTTCGTGAGCGGGTTCTTGAGTCACATATGCATGACGAAATGTTTTGGTTTGAAGACGAATTTAACTCTCGGCCATAGTGATCTCGTTTTAATAGTGTTGATGTGTTAACATTTATAGGCACGGGTAGGGCAATCTATCAAAGTGAACACATGCAAACAACACACAGTTGTTGTACAACAATAGTCTCTGCCTGAAAATAAGTATGAAGATATTGAGAGAGATAAGTACGAAGCGGCAGAGAGCAAACAAGCAGGTCATCGTCGCCAAAGAGTATTGAATAGTATAGAGAACTCATGGAACGAATTGTATGACTCAAAAGCACTGGCCAATGATTCAAAAGGTATTACTCTCTTTTTGTCACAACTTGGTCCTTTCATAATTATTATGTGAAACATTGATGCCTTTTGAAACATTTATACTTTTTGTATAGTTTTTTGTTATAAGATTGTCGAAATGGTACGTTTATATTGAAATATTCTATAAAGAGAATAAGACACGTGTATGCTAATTTATTCAGTCGTTCTACATGACAGCGGAAAAAGAGTACAATATGTTCTCTGTATTAACCAATACTTTTTGTCGTCGCTCTGTTTATATCAAAACAAAACCAATATTTCAGTGAGCTAAGTACTGCTTTATATATTTTAACAATATCACATCAAAAGTTAAAGCAGATGTTAGAGAAACGAAAGTGCAATAGCAAAAGAGCCTTCAGCATAAAAACTATTTTTTTTTTCTTTTGCAATGTAACATTTACTAATGTGTTCATAGAAATCGAACAGGTACCGTGTAACAAAAAAGTGTTAACACATCGCACGTGAGTTCGAAACTCATTGATATTTTTTAAATAAGTACCTTTTCTTAAAAAAGTACATTTTTTTACAACAAATTGCATTTTCTTAAAAAGAGTGCCTCTTGTGAAACAAAATCACTTTTCTTCAGATAAGTACCTATTCTGCAAAATGTACCTATTCTCGAAAAAAGTACCAATTCTAAGAAAAAATCCCACTTCTTAAAAAAAACCTTTTCTTCAAGAAAATACCTGCTTTTAAAACAAAAATGCCTTTTCTTACAAAAATTCCTTTTCTTAAAAGTACATTTTCTTAAAAATAAAATAATGGATTTTCTTGTCGTTTCTTGAGATAAGAGCCTTTCTGAAAATATGTACATTTTCCTAAAAAAAATAACCTTTTCCTAAAAAGAGCACCACTTCTTTAAAAAGTACCTGTTCTTAAAAAAAGTACTTCTTTGCCAAAAAAAAATTCATAGCCTTATAGTACTTCTTCTTAAAAATAGTAACTTTTCTTAAAAGAAACATTAGCCTTTAATAAAAGAAGTACTCTTTAAAAAATTACCGTTTTGGGAAAATATAATGCATATTCTTACAAAAAGGCCCCAAAAATATACTTT
The DNA here is from genome assembly GCA_963931995.1 of Phaonia tiefii. NCBI lineage: Eukaryota > Metazoa > Arthropoda > Insecta > Diptera > Muscidae > Phaonia > Phaonia tiefii. Next base: position 274,491,933 of record OZ008368.1, read on the forward strand.
AAAACAAATACATTCTATACCACGAAAAATATTTTCTAAATAAAGTTTATCATTTTACAAAAAGGCTCCTTTCTTAAAGATCCATTGAAATTATCGTATTTTTTAACGGGCGCCTTAGGCGTGTTGGAACTAACTAGTACTTCGTTCCAACTTTGGGCCTATATTTTTTAGTACTTTATTTTAAACCCTATTTTACACAAAAAGATAATTTAAGTTTAATTTATTTTATTTAGTTTTTAAATTCTAATTATTTAAAATGAGATGTATTTGTACTTGGACCACCACGTAGAGAAGGGACAAAATATCGATCCGATTAAAGAAATATATGATTTTCGTTTTCTAGCGCCCCTAGCCTCCCTAAATGTATTGTTGCCAATTAAGAAAGTAAGGGAGCAATAAATATAGATTTTGTTTTTAAACCCTGTCGTAAAAGCCACGAAGATGGCTAGTACTATCAATGCTCCTTTGTCTAAATACCGCCTGTGTAACTAACTGCAGCGCAGCTTAGAATGAATAACGGAATTTATCGTAAACGAATTTAGAGGTTGTCACAACCACATGCGATGCCATCACAATCAAATTAGAGGTTGTCACAACCAAATTCGATGTACTCGTAACCCCAATTAGAATCTTTACCGGTTTCTTTAACTGAATTTCAGTTGTGGTGGCAAAGTTCCGTCGTGACAACTACAGTTCGTTTGTGGCAACTGCAATTTGGTGTCAACATCAGAAGTTACTCTTGCTACAACCTCTTTTCAAACTATATGTTCTTGGAGTGTAGTCTACCAAAGTTTAGATTTTTTCAATACTTAAAAAATTAATATTAACTAAGAAAATGTCATTAGGTGTTTTTCATGGGATTTGTAACACTTTTCCTTAATATTTTATAAATCGCAAAAAAAATGTCCTAACAGCTTCCGACACATAAATATTTTGTTGCGTCTAATCAGCCCTGGCTCACGGAACACTATTCCTCTGCAATTATTAAGAACTAATTTTTCTATCTTAATTTTAGCATTTCCAAACCCATTCCAAGCAAATTACAATGCGGCGACAACAATAAAACCAAAAAATGCTAGTGCATTATGTTTCCGAAAAACTAAACAAAGAAACCACTTGACTCTTCGGGATGCAGTGCCGCAACAATAGCTGATGGGACCCCACTAAATCATGCAACCGCAAACAAACGATACCGCAGGGTATCGACACTTTTTGAAACACTTTCGAACAAAAGGCGGGAATAGCAAACATTTGCACTGTTGCCGTTTCTAAGCATTCTAAAAGGAATCCTCCTCATCACTATCATCACTAATAACGGATTTGGTAGCAAAGTGTTAATGCGGCTAAAAAAGTATATAAAACCCGGAAAGGGGAAAAGACAAAAGACCATCACATTTCTATGGAAATTTGTCGCATTTTGGGTATTGAGTTCAAATATGGCAATAACAAAAAAAAAACGCTTTATAACCATATAAATGATTAGCGACTTAAAATAGGAGGAACGAGAGCAATGAACATGTGGAAGCGGTTAACAATAACACTCGCAAAAGTTTGGAATCAGCAAAAAATTACGAAATTGAACCAAATTTATAGAATGCAACAAATACCAACCAACAACAATTCCGTTGTATATGATGATAAAATCACAGCAATTCGCAATTGAATTGTTCGAAATTTTCGAGCGCAATGACTCTTTGAGCAAAATAGTATTGTTAAAAATTGTGTCATTTCTGCGAACAAGAACTCAATACAACGATTACACTGAGGAACAAATGTATGATCACTACCGTGCTCTGCGATCAAACTTTATGCGACGATTAGAGATTGATATTTTATCCCAAATCCCATATTTGCGAAGAATTAACGTATAAACGAAACTAAAAATCTAAATTTGATGTTTTTTCTTTGAGACATCTCGTAAACCAAATAAGGCTCGCAAAAAAGGATATAATTTTTTAATTTAGTGGGTTCGACTTGATTATTATAAATACCAATATTAGTCTAGTCGACAGTTTCAAAAAAAAAGGAATAAATTGCATAGCAATTCAATTATGCCTGGCACAAATTTTCAAAATTGTGACGTACTGGAAAAATTTGAGGCCAGTTTTTGGGACTCTACACTACGCATATATTTTGAACCCAGAGCACGGAGTGACCATAAATTTGTTCTTCAGTGTTATTATTGCCGTAACATTTAAATACTATATTTCCTGAATTCTTACGAATATTTTACTAAAGTAATTCGATGCTTGTTGGCTTCCATGTAAATCGGAAGTTTAGAACAAAAGAGATTAAACAAATTGTTAACAAACCATGCACATTGGTTTATAATGGAGATTTTGTGGGCAAAATTTGTCACAGCCCACATTTATTAACCGATTTAAAAAAAAATTACATGAGGTGTCAGGGGACACCCAGTCGAACGAGGTTCCTTTCGCTATATATTATGTAGCAGTTAGTTCCAACACGTCTAAGGCGCCCGTTGTAAAATACGATAATTTAAATGGATCTTTAAGATCCATTTTTTTGTAGAATGTATTTTTTCAAGTAAATTTTTAGGTCCTTTTTGGAAAGAATATGTATTATGTTTTCGCGGAAAGGTCCTTATTTAAAGAGAGGTTCTTCTTTTATTGGTTGGTTGGTTGGTTGAAAAGGCTGAAAGACATCACGCTGTCTAGCACACTTAGGCTAAAGAAGCCCATTGTGATACCTGCAGTTTTCTCTATAGCAACTATTGACTAGTCGTCTAGCCAATTTGCCCTTTCAACGAATTTGTCTATAAGACCTACGGGAATATCAGGTAGGGCTACGGTGCTAACCAAATATGTTCCGAATATCCTACTTTTCAGTCCTGCCAGAGCAGGGCAATCCAAGAGAAGGTGTTTCGTCGTTTCCTCGTCCTCTTCCATGCAGCATTTTCAGAGGATGGAGTTTCTATTTCCCAATCTTCGGGCGTATTTTCCTACACGACAATGTCCCGTAAGTGTTCCTATCATTGTGCATAACCTGCCTATCGGCAAGTTAAGTAGTTGCCTTGTCCTCTTCCTGTCCACCTGTGGCCAGAGGAACCTGGCTTGATTACAAGTTGAAGTAAGTCTCCACTTGTCCCTGAACATATTATCGGCCCACTGCCTGATCCTGATAGATTGGCATACTAACACCTTCTTTTGCCGGAAGAACCTGTGCCGTAGTTCCCTTTCTAGCTAACGCATCCGCTACGCAATTGCCTGGAATGTCACTGTGTCCCAGTACCTAGATGAGCCTGATGTCAAAATACTCTGCCATCACCCTAAGTGATGAGTGGCATTCTTTCACCATCAGGGACGTAGCAAACATGGCTGCCAGGGATTTTATGGCAGCCTGGCTGTCTGTGTAGATAAATATTCCCTGGAGGGTTGTGACAGAACTTTTCAGTAGTTCAGCAACCTCCATCCAGTATGGCGGTAATTTCCGCCTGATATACACTACAATGATCAGGCAGCTTGAAGGAGATATTTATATTTAGGTCCGTATAGCCTACTTGTCGTCCAACTATGATCCATCCGTGAAAAATCTGAAACTACTGGTATCCCCTTCCAGTGACTTTTCCCAGGTATTCCAATGCGGAATAGAAGTCCTTAGATTTGTCGCTGGTAGAGGGTAGAAGGATACAGTAGTCCGTTTTGACGGGAATAGAGTTGATCCGGTGTAGTAATTCAGCGTGTCCGGAATGCCCCGATATCAAAACGCCACAATCTCTGATTCTCACCACGGATGTAGCGGCTGCCAAATTCGGCCATGATATCAAGAGTACAGATGTTCAGGATAGCACTAAGTGCAGTACCTGACGACGTGCCCATTGCCCCATTAACGCTAATCAGTGCTGATCTTTGAATTTTCATCAAGGAATTCAGAATATATATCTTTTGGAGGGACCTCCACCAAACTACGGTGCCATAGAGAAGTATTGGTCTGGGTATTGCCGTATAAATCCACATGGCGTTCTTAGGAGACAGTCCCCAGCGCTCTCCTATAGCCCTTTTACAACAGTAAAGAGCAACATACGCCTTTTTCACCCTCTCCACCACATTCGGTTTCCAAGACAGTTTTCTGTCGAGAATTACTCCCAGATACTTAAACTTTCCCGTCAACTGTAATTGCTAGTGAACAAAGTTGACAATGGTCGCGCTATATCTATTATTTCCTTTATCTATGGTTGATAATACTGGGTTGTAGCATAGTAGTGTTAACAAAGTTGTTTAATTTTTTATTTCATTTAGCCACCATCCTGCAACGTGCGATAAGGAACTTCGTTCTAAAAGCAAATTGCGTCATAGATTGGCAATAGACAGGAATAGCTGGATTTTTAAAAAAGATTTCAGTTCACTGTAGAGATGAACTCAAAAATTATGAATACTTAATTATCAATACTCTAAAAAAAATCAACGAGCAAAGAAAAACATTTTTGAATAGAAAATGTTGCATAAAGTCCTTTGACCAAATTTCCTATAGATCGCTTTAAATCGATTTTAGGAAACATCTTTTTCCAAACTGCAATTTAGGTCCACATTCTTGGTAAATGAATTATATCATCAAGACACTCTACTATACGCATGCCTTGAACTTTCTAAAATGTTATTATGTTATATACATAGATCCCCCAAAGATAATTTTGACAAAATGTAATGTAGCACAAGGTTCTCAGAAAATCATATATGTATATGTGATTTATTTTCAATTAAGCCATTGTTTGATCATAAATAGAAAATTTAACAATGTTTTCGTTGGGTCAAATAAATATTTTATTAAAACACTGGCATGAGAATCAATAAATATTATTATTGACCACACACATACATACATGGTTAACCATGCTGATAAACTTTAGCCTCTGTGTACGGAAAGTATACGTATTACACGCAGAAATTGAGTAACTCTAGATACAGTGTAACCTGGTGTTTACACGGGACAGTTTTGCTTCGACAGTAGCAATACATACTCACATTTTTACTACCACACTTATACTTCTCTCACTTGCCTCGCTACCATAGACTAATTCTTATAGTAGACTTAACAGTTCTCTCAGCAAAATTTCTGATATTTGGCCTTGTGTGATATGAACGTTGGATGTTGAAAATAATTGCTTCAATAATACCAGATAGAGGCAATGGTTCAAAACAACCAATAAAATAACAACAACGGTATTTCGTTTTATGTGTTCCAATTATTGTGTTAAACACAACACAAATGTATGCTAACAATAACAGTCAATAGAAAAGTGTAAAACACATTTAATATTCACATTTTTTCTCCAAAACGACATGAAAAATTAAAGTCAGAAGTTATTGTAATTCCACCTGGTGTATATCACTTTTCGTCATATATTTATATCTCTATCACACCGACCGCACCACGGAGAGTGTGAAAGGAATCGTCAGATGAGTCAAATATTCTCTGTAGTAAGATTTACTCTATGCTCGCCACTATCTCTGATTTTTCGACGACAGTAACTTGGCAAGAGATTTAGCTAGCGTAAGCGCCAGATCATGGCTGAATCAGTAGAGGTTGTCTGCATTAAAACAGCTGATTTTGCAACTCGAAGAACGATGAAAAAAATTGAAGAAACTGCGGCGATTATCGGCAGTAAGTCTCCTTAGCGTCGACGTACCGGCCAGTCTCACGAAAACGTTGATGCTGTCAACAAGAGTGGCGCTAAAATCTCAGAAACATCAATTGAAACAGTCGATTTATTGGAGCAACGATGTCCAGATCGAACCATCTCCCGAAATTCTGATGTCAACTGCCACCAAAATCGTGCAAATTAATTACGTGCGATTTCTTTGTTTGTGCAATCTCTAATCTATGCGAATTAATCATAAACAACTCCTGAACTCAAGGCCGAAATCCTAAGCTCCATAGGTGATTTAGATCATTGTCAAAATGATTTTTGTCAAAATGATCTTGTTCAAAATGACGTCGAAACTTTCATGAAAAGAGCAAGGGCTTTTGATCAGAGCAACGGTGGGACATTTTCCGAATATTGTATTTCGTAGTTAATCGGAATTTATAGCAATAACAAATATCAATGCAAATAAAAAATTACATGAGGTGTCAGGGGACACCGGGTTGGAACGAAGTTCCTTTCGTTTTATATTATGTACTAGTTAGTTAGAGCACGCCTAAGGTGCATGTTGAAAAATACTGTAATTTAATTGGATGCTTAAGAAAATATACTTTTTATAAAATGATAAACTTTTTTACGAAATTTTTTATTTATTGAATGTATTTTTTTAAGAAAAGTAAATTTTTAGTTCCCTTTTGTAAGAATATTATTTTTTTTTTTTATTATATTTTCCCAAAAAATTTTCCCAAATTCTTTATTAAATGCTAATGTTTTTTAAGAAAAGCTACCATTTTTAATAAAAAGTGCTTTCTGAAAGAAAAAGCCTAAGAGTATGAATTTTTTTACCAGGAAGTACTTTTTTTAAAACAGGTACTTTTTAAAGAAGTGGTACTCTTTTTAGGAAAAGGTTATTTTTTTAAGAAAATTTCCTTATTTTCACAAAGGTTACTTATCTCAAGAAAAGAAACGGTATTATTTTATTTTTAAGAAAATGTACTTTTAAGAAAGGGAATTTTTGTAGGAAAAGGTATTTTTTTTAAGAGAATATATATTTTTTTGAAGAAAAGCTATTTTTAAGAACGAACATGTACAATTTTAAGCGTTCGTACCTATCTCAAGAAAAGTTTTTTGTTTTACAAAAATGGCACTCTTTAAAGAAAAGGTAGTTTTTTAAATAAAGGCAGTTTATTGTAAGATTATGTAAATTGTTAACAAAAGGTACGTATTTAAAAAAATACTTGTTTTAAGAATAGCTACTTTTGTACGAAAATTTACTTTTTTCAGCAAATGTACTTCTTTAAGATAAGATATTTTTTTCAGAAAAGGTAGATTGTTTAAGAATGTCAATAGGTATTTTTTTTTTGAGAAAATTTACTTTTTTAAGCAAACTTCTTACTTTTACGTTTTAAACTTCTTTCACTTTGGCTTTTTAAATTTACTTTTTATTCGGTTCAAAACTACAATATGTAAGAAACAGGCTCCATCTAGAAAATGTCCCATTTAACAAGAAATATCCCCCCATATGTTAGTCTAGACACAAACCAAACTAAAAGTACGAGTGTAAGAGTGCAAGAGTAAGTGTGCTGCAATAAGTAATTCCATGCTCAGGGTTGTATTTCATGGATTTGCCAGTATTGCCCTTTGGCGTTATAAAATTTACTTTTTATTGGGTTCTACAATACAATACAAAAACTTCAATATGTAAAACACAGGCTCCATCTAGAAAACTTCCCTTTAAACCAAACGAAAAGTTAAAAAAAGTTGATAATACGGGGTTGTAATAAAGTAGTTAAAAAAAGTTGTTTAAAAGTTTTTCATTTAGTCCCCATCGCGCAAAGTGCGATAATGAACTTCGTTCCAAACTCGTGAACTTTAAAAATAAATGGTTTTCCCATTACATCCCATGAAGGAACAGGGGAGAGCTTCTCACAATCACTGAGCTGTGCGCTTTCCAGTTTTCACTCACATCAAGTCTATGATCTTTGAAAGCGGTTAATAAATGCAGGCTGTATCAAATTTTATCCACCAAAAACCTCATTTGTAACCACGGTGCCACGTAGTACTGGTTAATTTCTTCTAGAAAATCGACACCTCCACATCGTGTATATTGTGGAGAGGATTTGCAAGATATGATTTTCCGCGAACAAACCTAACTTACGCCAAAAGCCAACCAATCCTAATATGAAATTAAACACCCAAAGTTGCACAGTGAACCAATTTTCAATCGTATATAAAAGTTTGAAGGCATTAGAACATTCGTCAGTTTATTGCTAATACTCTTCGTTAATAGAACGTACATTTTAGTGGAAACATGAAATCTTTCATCGTGATCTTTGTCTCTTTCTGTTTCGTCGCCGTAGTTACTTCACAAGCTGAAGACACGCAACCAAGATCTTTTGGCGGTGGTGGTGTTGGTGGTGCTGCTGCGAAGCCAGCTCCAGTTCCCGCTACGTATAGTGCACCTGCACCTGTATCAATTCCTGCAATGCCTTGCGCTAAGAGTTATTTATTCAGCTGCCAACCGAGTTTAACTCCGGCTCCTTGTGCACCACCAGTAGCATCTGGAAGTTATGGCAGTGCTGGTGCTTATTCACAGGAATATCCTATTTACACTCTTCCTCAATTCTATAATGGCTACCAATCGTATTATTAGTTATCAATCGAATTAAATATGATCAAGTGTAAGATGTATTTGTAAAAAAAATAAAATATTTTCACAATTTTATATGAAAGATAATCGGCCTTATTCCCGTTGTCGTCGTCGACGTCGTCATCAGATTTGTGTCCACTTTAGAACGTTATAAATGTATTGTCACATCGACAACAATAAAGTTTTTGATGTCTATGAACCAAAAACAACCCTCTTAAAACGTTACGGAAATTTTTTTTCCCCAAATGCCTTCAAGTCGCCGATAAAAATGGTGTCGATATTGTATTGACGTCGACGACGACAACGGGAATAAGGGCGAATATTTGTAATACAAATCTGGTATTTAAATTATTAAAATTAAATTTTAATGTTTTTTTTTAAATAAGATGCCTTGGAGGAGACACATTAAAAGTATGAATATATTGTTTTTGAGAAAAAGCGCGTTAACACCTTCTTCCACAAAGGGATTCAATTATAATTCGTTGTTTAATTTGAATTACGTCTACAAATGCAAATTCAAAACAATTTAGATACCATTGACAATTGTACTTAATTTCAAAGCATTTCCTTCATATCTGGCAGTTGTGGTTTTCACATTGTACAAGTTTATGAATTTGAGAGAACTACAAGGCAACACCAATCCAAGTCACAAACCTCTACATTTAAAATACTTTAAAAACAGAATTGCCGGCAGTCAACCAAGTCCAAAATAATTAAAAGACTTCCCATATTTCATTACAATTGACATCCGATTCCACAACCTGCATTTTCATTGCTTGAGCAAATGGAAATACACAATTGTTTAATTTTCATTGCAAACAATGATAATTCTTTTGCATTTGCATTACACAAAGTAATGCAATTTAAAATCCAATGCAATTTGAAAAATCCCAACACGGACAATGGCTTTTAGACATTGCTAGTCAGGGGCTCTCAAACGATAAGAAAACCCGTTTACAGAAATGATTAACTAGATAAGTTGGAAGTTTCCAATTCTTGTGTGTTTGGCAGCAAAAATATTTTTTATTGAATGTTGCGATTAAAGCCTTAGACTAGTATTCAGAGTATAACGGGGTTTTCGACAAGAACTTTGTTTGTTAATGGAAAAACAAATCAGCTAATTTAATTTCAGGTTTCGCAATTACACTGTGGAAGTAGAAAAACGAAACAAAGCGGGAGAGGCCGGTTTTACCCTAATTCAGGTACGAAGAATCAAACTACATCATTAGATTTTTGAGCAACAATTACGGATTCATACAAAATACATGAATGTAGGCTTGCCAGAAACAGTACACGTACTGTTTTTGTGCGTTGTACAGCTTTCTGCATAACCCATAAAAAAGTAGGCGAAAGTAATTTTTGTAACGAACGAAGTTCCTATCGCAAGTTGCGGGATGGTGGGTAAATGCAAAAAAATTAAACAACTTTATTTTAACACTATTAAGCTACGGTGGCCGTCGGTGGTGCAATGGTTAGTGTGCGCGCCTCTTGTACAGACGATCCTGGGTTCGATCCCTGCTCCGAGCACCTTAAAAAATTTCTTTCGACGACGGTCAGCTCGCTTAGTAACGACGACACTATCGTGTTGTTAGCCATGAGACTGCTTTTCAAAATACCGTTCGGAACTGGTGTAAAACTGTAGGTCCCAATCAGTGAGTATAAAACTATAAAGCACACAGCTCAGTGGTTGCGAGAAGCTCTCCCCAATTGCTTCATGGGATGTAATGGGAAACCATTTATTTATTTATTTATGCTACAACCCAGTATTATCAACTATAATGTTTACTTTTGCTTTGGTTCGTGTCTGGACTAACTAACGTATGTTCGAAAATTTTTTGTTTAATGGGAAATTTTCTAGATGGAGCCTGTAACCAATATTTAGTATATGTATAGGTATAAGCATAATATAGTTTTGAACCCAATATAATATAAATTAAGCAAAGGCAAACTGAGAGAAGTTTAAAAACAGAAAAATTCCTTAACTAAGTGTTTAAAGTTTAAATTTTCCCAAAAAAAATACCTATTCGTATTCTTTAACAAAAAAATAGCTTTTGTCAAAAAAAAAACCTTATCTTAAAGATGTACCTTTGCTTGAAAAAACTAAATTTTCTTACAAAAAGTACCTTTTCTTAAAAAACTTTTTTTTTAAATAAGTACCTTTTCTTAAAAAAGGTAATTTTCTTACAACAAATTGCCTTTTCTTAAAAAACTACCTTTTTTTAAACAGTACCTTTTTGTGAAACAGAATAACTTTTCTTGAGATAAGTACCTACTCTTTAAAATTTACCTATTCTCGAAAAAAGGACCAATTCTAAACAAATTTCTCATGTATTAATAAAAAAAGTTTTCTTCAAAAAAATATCTTCTCTTAAAAAACACAGTGCAACACGAAAAAAAATAACCATATACGGACACCACTACGTGATAAAAGACTAAAAAAAAAAGACCCGTGTCTCCCAATTTTTCCCAAAGTCATGCACTTTTTTTTTATGGGCCGCCAAAGATTTGGGGCCTCGGTATCATTTTCGTAAAATGTGATCATTTTCTCAGGCTCATATCTTGCAAACCGTTTAGAATTTCGATTTACTCTCTGAGGCAAAGTTGTAGCTCTTGTCATAAAAAACAAAAATTGCGAACATATAAAATCAAAAAAACTTCACCTTCCAGATCAAAATCGCAAAAAACTTAAAAAAATTCGATTTTTTTTACCTTTTTTCCCGTGTTCAGGTCCATAGGTAGCAAACCGTTCAAAATTCAAGGAAACAATCAACTACAAAAATTTACCTAAGATCTCAATAAACAAATTTCTAGAACATATAAACTTCCTAGAGATGATTCTTAATACTGTTTAGGTACAACGCAAAAGTGAAAAATTTGCCGAAAATTTTTTAATTTCATTTTTTTAACCTTTTTCTCCTGTTCAGGTCCATAGGTAGCAAAAAATGAAATATGCCTGGCCAGAACCATGTGTTTTTTCAAGGGTTAACACCGTTTAGGTAGCGCTTAGGTATCACGCGATCATGCACCGACAGCAGCAGCACAGGCAATGCAGTAAGCTCAGCACACGCAACAAGGGACGCAGAACACAATATAAAAGCGACACGACGCTCACATCGCGGCATTACACAGCGCGACGTCAACGAGAGCTCAGCGGTGAAAGTTATAAAGTGAAAGTGAAAGTAAAAAAAGTGAAAGTGCTACAGTATAATTCGCACACAACATTGGCAACTGACAATTTCAATATGCAGTGTGAAAATATTGATTTATTTTGCTACGTTTGCGGTCATCAAACCAGAAAAAAACATCTACAAGATTTCAGAAGGAAAAGAATCTTTTAACTAGTGAATTCAAAAGAGCATATACATTGTTTTTCGACGAAGTGGACTTGACCGGTGAAAATTACACACCTAATACAGTGTGTTGCCAATGTTATAACAATCTCATTGCATGGTTGAGTGGAGGCAGAGGTACTATGAAGTATTGTAAGCCGGTAAACTGGATTAATCGCCCAGGTGATCATGATGCAACCAGTTGCTATGCATGCGTAAATTACACATGTCGTCTAAATCGGCATTCTGAGAAGAACAAAATTTATAAAGCAACTGCAACAGCCACACTACCAGTGCTTGCACCTGAAAATTTTGTATCACCAAGGCCGCCAACTCCAGATCGTACTACAGAATTTACAGCAATGAGTACATCAAGTGGTGTTACTTATGAAGATCCATTTGATACCGATTATGAGCCCCAACAGGGAAGAGATGGACCACAACTAATAACACAAATGGAAATGGATTTCATTGTGGCCATATTGGGATTATCGCAGCGACTTGCAATATTTTTGACAGCTTTTTTAAAGCAAAGAAAACTCACACATGGTAATGTTAACTCTACGGCGTACCGCAAACGACAAGCTGAATTTCAGATGCTCTACACTCTAAATGATGACAATTCGTTCGCTTACTGCAACGATATAAAAGCTTTGGTGGTAAAAATGGGAATGAACTACATCGCTAGTGAGTGGAGATTATTTATTGATGGTTCTGTTTCAAGCTTAAAAGCAGTCTTGTTGCCTGTGTCGAACCGAAAACCTTCCATTCCGCTAGCAATGGGTATCAACATGAAAGAAAGCTATGAAACATTGAAAGATATAATGGAAAAAATCAAATATTACGAAAATAAATGGAAGATTTGCTGTGATTTGAAGGTCATCAACATTTTGCAAGGGATCATCGATAAGGGCGGCTTCCCAAAATTCTTTTGTTTTCTTTGTAATTGGGATTCACGCTCACCTCTGAATCAATTCCAATGTAACTCGTGGAGGCCAAGAGGAAGTGTGGATGAACAAATACAACAACATAGACTGAAGAATGCACATGGTTCTGGCCAGGCATATTTCATTTTTTGCTACCTATGGACCTGAACAGGAGAAAAAATGAAGAAATGAAATTAAAAAATTTTCGGCAAATTTTTCACTTTTGCGTGCTACCTAAACAGTGTTAAGAATCATCTCTAGGAAGTTTATATGTTCTAGAAATTTATTTACTAAGATCTTAGGTAAATTTTTGTAGTTGATTGTTTCCTTGAATTTTGAACGGTTTGCTACCTATGGACCTGAACACGGGAAAAAAGGTAAAAAAAAATCGAATTTTTTTAAGTTTTTTGCGATTTTTATCTGGAAGGAGAAGTTTTTTTGATTTTATATGTTCGCAATTTTTGTTCTTTATGACAAGAGCTACAACTTTGCCTCAGAGAGTAAATCAAAATTCTGAACGGTTTGCAAGATATGAGCCTGAGAAAATGATCACATTTTACGACAATGATACCGAGGCCCCAAATCTTTGGCGGCCCATAAAAAAGAAAGTGCATGACTTTGGGAAAAATTGGGAAACACGGGTCTTTTTTTTTAGTCTTTTATCATGTAGTGGTGTCCGTATATGGTTATTTTGCCATGACTTAAAAAATTACACACAGTGAAATACATTTTCTTACAAAAATTACTCTTCTTAAAAGTACATTTTCTTTTCTTGAGATAATCACCTTATAAAAAATAACCTTTTCCTAAATAGAGTACCACTTCTTTAAAAAGTACCTGTTCTTAGAAAGTACTTCTTTGTAAAAAAAATCCATTGTCTCATGACATTTTTCTTACAGAAAGTATTTCTTCTTAAAAATAGTACCTCACTTAAAAAAAAATATTAGCTTTTAATAAAAGAAGTACATCTTTTTAAAAAAGGACCTTTTCGGGAAAATATACTACATATTCTTACAAAAAGGATAATTTAAAATAAAATACATTGTTTAAAAAAAAAGAATTTTTAAAAAAAAGTTTATCATTTCACAAAAAGTATATTTTCTTACCGATCCATTGAAATTAAAGTATTTTTCAACTGGCGCCTTAGGCGTGTTGGAACTAACTAGTACCTAATATATAGCGAAAGGAACTTCGTTCCAACCGGCTGTCCCCTGCAACCTCATGTAATTTATTTGTTTTTTTCTTTGGTTCAAACCACAATTAAGCAAAGTGTTTTTAACCAAAAAATGTTTCCAGTTATATTAAGTGAAATTGAAAATTAAGTAGAATTTGACATTTGAAAATGAAGACGAGTAAATAAATATTTTCTTTTATTTGGCGAAAAAAAAATCTGACTACTGACAATTTGTTAACGGAAAACTCAAAGAAAGTTAGGAAATTACTATTCTGCCGATTTTCTGAATAAAAGAGTTTCAAAAATCTGGTTTTAGGGGTTAAGCTTTGTTCCAAAAATTTGAAGCCGAAAACGTTTGAAACAACTTTGTTGAAGAAAGTTTACCGGTACAAGCAACCAACTAGAAGTAAGTGCCTGTCAAATTCGAAAAGTCAAAAAAATCCACCCGATTAGTCAAAATAAAAAAAATTTTGTATGAAACCGTAAACTCAAAAAACTAATAATGCAATTCGATTCCTCGTACCTGAGTTAGGGTAAAACCGTTCTCCCCTTCCTTGTCTACGATAATTTTTTTCCAAAAACTATCTCAGTGTTAAAAATGAAACTTGATATCGGACAGATGTCCACCACGACCTCTCATACAGATGTATATTTGTCAATCACATTTTGGTAAAATGGCAGATCTATTCCATTAATCACGTAAGCATAATCCAGTGGAGTTAAATCGCATGATCGGGGCGGTCAATTGATCGACAAATTTGATTTGCAAAAAATTGATTTTTTTGGTGGCTTTGTGACATGTAGCACCGTCCTGTTGAAGCCACACGTATCAGAATGTCAGTATCTAACGGGTGGTCCAAATACAAATACGTTTTTGAAAATTAAATAAAATAAACTAAATTGAATTTCTTTATTGGATATAAAAAAATATTCCCATTATTTATGGAACTTGGTGTCATTCATGTGGCTGCCGCGACTGGCTTCGCAGTAGGTCATCCTGTCAGTACAATTTTTCAAGACTTTGTTGACTGTTTCAAGTTCTCACGAATCTCTTGGACGATGTTAGAGTTACGGGTGTGAATCGTTTCTGGGTTGTTCCCATAGCATCAGCCTTTAACGGCACCAAACTGCACCACAAAAAGTCTAATAGGTTCGAATTGTATCTCCGATGCGGCCAAGTAACATCGCCAAGACGGCTGATAACACGACTATCGAAATTAGTGAGCAAATGATCGATTTTTGATGAGCTGTGTAACATGCTGAGCCATCCTGCTGAAACCAAAGACTATCCACGTCCATATCTTCTCTTTCAGCTTATAAAAGGTCCGTAGTCACGGCTCTGCAGCGCTCGCCTTTGACTGAAACTACGTTACCAGCGGCATTTTCGAAAAAAATGGAAATATGTTAACACCACACCAAAAACCAAAAAAAATTGTCATTTTCTGTTGATGCATTGGCTTCTTGATAATGACGTGCGGGTTTTCCGAATTCCAGATTCGGTAATTTCGATTTGTTGACCCAGCCGTCAAAAAAGATGATGTCCGATTGGAGCTTCTGTAAGGCCCATATTTCCGACGTTGTTCAAGCATAAAGCGATTCATTTCGATACGCGGAGGAATGATACCGACTGATAGTAAATAGTGCGAACAGAATAAATCTATTATAATTGGAGCACCAGTTATGTCAGTGTTTTGGTTTACTCCCGCATTCACAAACAGCCAAACAATAATATTTAATTTCGTTAATTGGAATATTAATTTAAAGTAGTGCGACTAAAGGAAGATCATAATTTAGTTAGTATGGTCGAATATTGTAATAACGGTCATCTTTATTCGTACACACAGGCAAAAGAATAGCTGGAAATGAATTCAGGTATTGGAAGTTCCATGATAAACTCTATGTTTTTATTAGAATTCGTAGTTATCATATATCAGAATTATTTGTCGATGTTATTGATAAACTAAATATAGGTGTTACTAAATTGAAGTTATTACCACAGAAATTAAGTTGCAATAACCAATTTAAGTATTTCTAGTATTTCTATCGTGTTCAAATATTAGTCACTGTAATCATAATTTAGTTTCTGTGGCTAACCAATTTGTTACAAAGTTATGACTGTATTCGATATTTTATAAGAGGCTTCTCGAATCAAAAATCGCTAAAATGTCCTAATGCCAATATCTCGAAAACGGAGCGTCCAATCGAAAAAATAACTAATTTTTACGGTTTTCGAAGTGTTTTTTTATAAGAAGAAGAAAATGGAAGAAATTCGATAAAATATAAAATATGTCTATAACTCGGAAACGGTGCCAATGGATGTTTTTATAGATGTATTTAATACGGCATCACTAATTTTGAAACAAATCGCTTTCATATATGTGCGTTTTAACGATTTTTTATTTGAAAAATTTTAGTTTAACGGATTTAAAAAAGTGATGCCGTATGAAAATCATCCATTGGTTAAAGCCTATTACAGAATTTGATGCGTTTGGAAGCACCGTTTCCCAGTTACAGTTATTTTGATATTTTAGCGGTTTTCTTATTTTGGCGATTTTTTTAAAACTTTTTCACTTTATTTAAAACTCTCCGTTTCGGCAAATGAGGATGGGTTACCCAAATAATAATTATTTGGATTATATTTAAATATAAAGTACACAATTTTAATAAAAAAAAGTTTACTTTTTTCCTTCGATGCGACGAAAAAGCACTCAAAAATAATTATTTCTTCGATTCTGTTGTTCGATTTTAAAAACAAAATATAGTTATGTAGATTATTGAAAGGCATATTTCTTTTTCTCCTTTTTTACAATACAAAAGGCCAAAAAAGTGTTTAAATAGATTTTTTAACAGTTTTTGTTTTCAGGATCCATTTCTACTGCCATCTAGAAAATTTCCATTGACCTTCAACTCCACCATTTATATTTCACCATCTAGGGGTTGCTATTATCTTTGCTTTGTCACAATTTTCAAAACAATTTAATTTATTTTCTGATTTTAAGAAGCGCGTCGTATGCGATTGTTGTCCCACCGACAACGGTAGAATGCAAGTCGGCATGATGACTGTATCGTCTATTTCCGACTATAAGTTGGATAGCCCTCCGAAAAAAAACAATAAATACGGTTTTCGAAAATCAGTCACTATAACGCAATGACCCTATAAACTAATCTTAACCTATAGAAGTGCGAGCAGATTTCTCATAGATCGTTTTGGTAGACAACAATTTTCAACAAATTCGATGAAATGCACTTGTTTTGAATGTAATATGGTTCAAAGTGGTTCAATGCGTTTTAACTCCTGCCCAGGACACGCGATTCGCAGAACACAAATAATATTTTCTCTTGCGTAATTACAAAGTATTCACATTTATTTGAATATTTTCCAAATACTATCACAATTTAATAAGTTTGAAATCTATATTGGGGTAAAGAGAAAACTGGATAATTTTGCGAGTAGGAACCAACACTGCCACCGCCGCACAGTGGTAAAAATTAGCAATCTAGCTGGACATTGATCATAACTTCTACAGATGTAGTCGGAATCACTTGAAAATTTCTAAGTGTCTTTATAATACTGCTGCCGCTCCTTCCAAAGACTGCTGCTCTTATCCTATGTGACACAGCGTCTGTTGCAACGGTCGATTTGGACGCCTAGCTACGGCATCGATTACTCATCAAAAAATATATGTTTAGTATCGTTCGTTAGGTTTTTTGGTACTCTAACCCCCGTTTTCAGGTAGCTCCGTTAAGATTTAACTACCCGTTAACAAAATGTGGATTTCAGGTGGCTTAGTTAGGGTTCTACCTAAACAAGGACGGAAAGCGGAATTTCATTTACAATAACTGACATGCCATTTTGTTTTTCCGCTCGCTGTCCCGAAACACGCACAAAAATAAATTGAATTATTTATACAATAATATAACACCAAAAATATATTAAAGGCATTGTTTATGGCCAGTTTATTTTTTATTTTCTTTTTACTTCCTTATTTTGTTTAAATCTGTTTTTTTTTCTTACTGTTTTTGTGCGTTTTCTTTTTTGCTGCAAAGTTCATTTGTTCCATTCTGTCAAAGTTGAAACTTTCAAAGTTTCCGTCAACGGTATTTCGGGAGCTCTCATAAGAATACATGCAACCAAAATCTATTGCTTTACAACATCCACAAGCAATCCTGTTTTTTCACGCAACTTTTTCTGAACTTTACTTTTAGTTTTCTCAAAAATGTCCATATCGATTTTATTTTTTTTGTAAATTCGCCATTTTTGTATTTGTAATCGGTACGAAATACTTAAAAACATCTCCAGACTGCGAATATAGGCGTGAAGTGAAGAAACTCCGAAATTGTACTGCGTTGTATCTTTTGGTCGACTATATATTGATTGAAGATCATTCATTAACTTCGAGGTTGCACCGCATATGCTGCAGGTTTGAACAGGTATTCCTATATAAGCACTAATGGTCTTGCCATCAACCATGGTCATCTTGAGGTCATAGTGAATTCTATGGAGTGTGTTTCCCCCATCTACATAGATCACTGTGGGGTGTAAACTGTCTATTTGTGATTCAATGGCTGAAATTTCTCTCCTTATCTGTACCTTATCTGGGTGGTCTCTTTTTCAAATACAATTTTAATTGGCCTACAAAACCGTGGAGACGACGATTTTTTATTGTGCCAAATAATCCTCTTATCATCGTTTGTTTTTAGTTCTAGAGGCACTAGACAAATGGAATAGAGTGCTGAATCGATAGGGTTGAAACTTCTGTCTATTATTTGCTTTTCTAAATTTCCGTCTTCGTCATCATCTTCGGAGTCTGCCTGCAGTTGCCCATCTTCCACATAACGCTGCTTATAGTTGGAATGGCCGGAACTACCATCGCAACCCCACTTACAATACAATGTCAAATCAGTAGAAACATTGCTTGTATTCAGAACTTCTTCCAAATACAAAGCCAACCGCCTACTTGTATGGTCTAGAAGACCCTGTAATGTGACTTGTGCTGATATTTCTGATATGGTTATAGACTCATCAGATGGGTAACATTGCTGCTTTGCCGCCAAAATCAAGGGGTATGATGGATAAATTGGAGCTGATCGATTTTTAGCTCCAGTTTGCACAATTGAATATGAAAATTTGGAAAAACGTGACTGAATAAATAGAGCAAGTGCTTCTTCGGGAGTATAACGTTTTGGAGACGAAAATTGAGTTGTGTATGCTTTTTTTACTGCAGTAGCCATAGCTGGTGAATTTTCTGTGACTTTTTTTACAACAGCCGAACCATCTCGCTGTCCAGAAGCGTACAAGCTGAGACGTGCTGCATATGAAAGCTCCTCGTAGGAATAATTGTCCAACAAATGCTGAATTCGTCGCTTTTTCTGTTTTTCACCTAAATCTCCAAATGGTTTGCTGGTACACGCCCTACTAATACTTGGGTTATGGGAAAGCATATCTGACTCCACTACACTCCCATTAAGCCACGCGGAATTTTTTTTCAACGCGAACGCATGTGTATTAAAAAACTGTCAACTTTTTTCATTACTAAATCCATAGTGACATTATTAGTAACGCCATCCAAAATTAATGCTGGTTGAAGTGACGTTTGACTTCGGACTTTTTTTGTTTTTCGTCATCGTGGGCCATCCAAACATCGAAGAGAGCGCTTTTGAGAAGGGGCATTTTTCTGAAAAAAATGAATATCTTAGTCCTATGGAATCGGACGGTTATAAATCTACTTTTTTCATACTCTGTACATCTAATACTTCAAATTCGTAAAAATGGAAGATGGAGAATCTTGGAGAAAAAAAGTTACATAATTTCAAAAAAATAAGTTTTATGTAAAATTAGACCGTAACTTTTTGTTATTCTAAAGAATAATTTAAAACCTTTCATAATCTCGTAACTGCGTAAATATGTTGTACTTACCTCTACAAAGAGCACTCAGAAGAAAAAAATTGAAAACCGGTACTTTGAACGCTGGCAGAGCGATTATTTAAAAGGTCTGAACTTGTACAGAACTAAGAGACTACTGTTGCTTTATAATGAGTGACATGTTTGAGCACTTGTTATTACATAGAATCTCTTTCTCACTCCATTTTCTATTATGTCAACCATCCATGATAACAGTACAAAGTCCATTTTTTAGATATATTGTTTTCAAATTCATGCCGAATGTCCACCTAGATTGATCGATTTTACCACTGTGCGCCGCCACCATAACCACCAGCTGATTGAGAGCATGGAACTGGTGTCAATTTAGGTTCACAGCTGAATATATAGTTTTTAGGGCAGGGTGGAGCAGGTATCGAAACTTTGGTTGCAGCACTATATGAGGCAGGAGCAGCAGCTGGAGCACTATACGAAGCAGGAGCAGGAGCTGGAGCACTATAAGATGAAGCGGGAGCAGCGGCTGAAGCACCATAAGAGGAAGATGGAGCAGCACCACCATAACCACCACCGCCTCCACCACCATAAGAAGCACCATTAACAGCAGTGGCCAAACACACGGCAATAACAAACAAAAAAAATTAATTCATGTTAAAATTTATTGTTGGAGAGTCTACGGTTTGATAACAGGAATTATTAACAACTACCTGAATACTGTTCGTCGATTGTACACCAATTAAATACAGTTTGTTGAATGTGAAAGTTTAACGCCTACACGGTAAAAACAGAATTGGTAATATCAAATAATTACAACTCTATGAAAAAAATTTCTGGAATTCAAATATTAATTTCTTAAAATTGAAGGAAAAATTCTTGAAATCAATATACTTTTTTCTCTAGATTTTCAAATTCAAATTATTTGATTTTACAACAACATATTTTTGCTTGATCAGCTAAATATATCACTGTTAGTTCAAATAAAAAACTTGGTTAATGAATTAGTAAATTCAATTCAAACTTTAGAACTTTTAACCACATTTGTTTAAATTTTATCTCGATATATAACGGGTTTTTCAATAAGAACGCTACAAAAGTTTTTTTTTAAATAAAACAAAACCAGTTTTAGATACCAATGAAATTCTTTATACCTGTGAAAGTACGTTCGATGCCATTATGTATGGAACTCGACTTATTTTGCATGGCCACCACCGTACAAAGTTCATCAATCGTCGCTGGCTTGTTGGCATAGACCATAGACTTGACGTTGCCCCACAGGAAATAATCTAACGGCGTCAAATCGCACGACCTAGGCGGTCAATCGACTGGGCCATTTCGTGAGATAACACGCTCATCAAACTTTGTTTCCAATAAATTGATTGTGGCATTCGCTGTGTGGCTTGTGGCGCGGTCCTGTTGGAACCACATGTCTTCCAAGTCCATATTATCCAATTGGGGCCAAAAATATTCGGTAATCATTGAACGGTAGCGATTCGCATTCACAGTAATGTGCCGGTCTTGATCATCACGGAAGAAGTACGGCCCAATGACGCCGCCGGCCCATAAACCGCACCAAACCGTAATTTTTTCGGGATGCAATGATGACTCATGGATTACGTGTGGATTGCTGTCTGACCAATAACTCATATTTTGCTTATTGACGAAGCCATTCAGCCAGAATTGAGCCTCACCTCTGAAGATGATTTTCCGATGAAAATCCGAATCATTTTCAAGTTGTTGCTCAGCCCAATTCACGAACATACGACGCTTATGGTGGTCAAGCGGCTTCAGTTCTTCCGTCAATTTGATCTTGTAAGGATGTAGGCCAAGATCTTTTCGCAAAGTTCGCCACAACGACGTCACAAAGATGCCCAACGCTTGAGAACGACGTGTGAGAGACACATTTGGGCTTTCTTAAACTGAAGCCTCAGCGGCAGCAATATTCTCGACACTACGGGCACTTCTTTGTGTCACTGGCACGGGAACATTTTGTACTTTGCCTGTGGACTCAAATTTTTCCACTAGACGCTCAATTGTTGATCTGGTAGGACGATTATTACGACCATAAATTGGACGTAGCGCTCTTAAAGTTGAGGTATCTGACTCCAAATTTCGGTAGTAAATTTTAATAAGTTCGCCTCGTTGTTGGCTCATATATCTTTCCGTGATGAAATGGCAAACCTTACTAAAGAGAAATGTCAAAAGAGCGGGAAAAATTATGGCGTCGTTTGCTGTCCCTATCGACTTACTTTTGTAGCGTGTCTGTTGAAAACCCCTTTATAATGTTACAAATCATTATGATGATTTCTTTATGACGTCACTGCCTACGAGAGAATTTTGTTTTTGATGATACTGAGGGATGTTCGATCAATACTATTCGCATATGTAAATTGCATAATTGAATTTGTATATATACGATTGATGATCAACCGATGGTATCAATTCAGGCACAGTAGTTAGGCATCTGATGATGAACTTGTCACGGAGTCATGCCAGTGAGTGTGCTTAACAGAATTATCTATTATTCCAACAAAACCCAACCAACCTGACCTTGTAAGCAGCTTGTAGTAGGAATTAAGTTGTGTGTATCCACCAAAATCACTTGAAAATTGTAGGAATTAATTGAACAGTTTACAAATTATTTTCTTCAATACTGAAAAATTTTTTTCTAAAAGCCAGAAATATTTCTTTAATTTGACTAATTTTAATTTTTGTTAGTCGTTGAATTTCCAAAATTTATGTATAATATTTCTCATTGTAAATCGTTAATTCATATATAAATTTTTTGGTTAATGTATGAGAAATTCATACTACAAGCTTACAAGTCATGAACATTTTTCTAATTGAAAAATGGTTAGTTTTCGTATGAAATAATAAACAATTCCGTTCAATACACACTCACTGGCATGACTATTTTCGAACTCCGTGACAGGTTCATCATCAGATGCCTAACTACTGTGCCTGAATTGATACCATCGGTTAATCATCAATCGTATATATACGAACTCAATTCTGCAATTCACATCTGCGAATTAGTATCGATCGAAGATCCCTAAGTATCAACAATTATAGGCCTTTCAGTGATGTTGAAAATTCGATCGATACTAATTCGCAGATGTGAATTGCAGAATTGAGTTTGTATATATACGATTGATGATTAACCGATGGTATCAATTCAGGCACATTAGTTAATCATCTGATGATGAACTTGTCACGGAGTTCGAAACTAGTCATGCCAGTGAGTGTGTTACCTCTTTTATACGGCACTAAAAACGGCTTCCAATGAAAGCGCTGTGGTTCGATACACATAAAACGCACCCGTTTATAGTTACAACGAAAACAACTCTGTGTGATCACACTTTGAAGACGAATCGATAACAGCTGATTATTTGTTGACATTTTTATTATCAGTCATTAAATATTTGTGGTACACGCTATGAGCCAATTGAGTCAATTTTTATTACTTTTAATTGAGCGACTGCGAAAACAGCGAAGATATATCTTTTCGCAGTATCTTAATGACCATCAGCATGAATTGGAGCACTTCGACGGTG
The DNA here is from genome assembly GCA_963931995.1 of Phaonia tiefii. Lineage (NCBI taxonomy): Eukaryota > Metazoa > Arthropoda > Insecta > Diptera > Muscidae > Phaonia > Phaonia tiefii. The sequence continues at coordinate 274,515,043 of OZ008368.1, forward strand.
AAAATACTTCGCATAGAACAATATTGGCCATGCAGAGTAATTTGCCGATACTTTTTTTTAAAGTAAATGTCCCAGGATATCGCAGCATTCACCGACGAGCCCGACGCGATAGCCTTATGTGGTCCTTAAATCAACCAGACAACGAATCTTTATATTACGAATCTTTTCGGATGAACAAATGTTCTTTTGACTAGCTTTGTGAAAAATTGACACCATATCTTCCTTCCCCTGAAGTGTTTGTTACACCACCTTTGCCAATACGAAAGCAAGTTGCGATATGTTTGTACAAAGTTGCATCTTGTGCCGAGTACCGTGTTGTTGGAGATGTTTTTGGTGTCCACAAAAGCACTGTGCATAAGTACTTTTATTTGGTAATTAAGGCAATTAATAATCGAAGAAAAGAACACATATACTTCCAAACCAGATCGGGGCAAACCAGATCGGGGCAAAAATACTTATGACTTATACACTCAAGCTTTAAAGGCCCATATCTCATGAAGTTGGGCTGAGCGGGGAAAGAAAGTAACTTTTTCGACTCAGCGCAGAAACTTTTGTCGATGGTAAAGTTTTGCTGTAGACTAGAGAGTTGTAGCTTATCCGTAGTTATGTCCAAATTTTAATTAAATAAAAAAAATCTTCGAACTTCATCTTTCCTAGTCTGAAACAAGAGCGCCTAAAAGTTTTCTATATTGGGTACCCTGGTTACGAAAGCATGAACAAAAAGCAGCTGTTAACCAGCGTATTGGCAAAGAAGGCGTTTATACGGACACTCACTACGGTTTGGCATTCGTCAAGTCGAATTGAAATCTCGATTCTCGTCGCTACGCTTAATTTTTTAGATACGGTTATGGCATGTGTTTATACGTGCGTATCGAACCACAGCGCTTTCACTGGAAGCCGTTTTTAGTGCCGTATAAACGAGGTGTGTGTTGAACTGAATTGTCTTGTATTTTTTCTCATACATTAACCAAAAACTAACAAAAATCGGTCAATAAAATTCAACATACATACAATTAATTAAATGAAGAAATGTTTTTGTTGAATCAAAGATTGACAAATAAAATTCTTTGAAAATAAGAATTAAAGATTTGAAATATTTACAAATGTTTTCTTGAAACTAATAAATTAATTTTCAATCTTAACAAAAACCATAGGATGAAAAACAACAAATCGTGTTTTGCTACATCAGATAAACTATTTCTATGACCAAAAATCATACAAAAAATTCATTGAAATCGGACGCGACATTGTCCGATACATAGAATTTTTTTTTCTCTAGCGTCTAAACGAAATGGGAGAGAGATCTTCTGGCCATTTCAGTTGATTTTTTTTTCTTCGTACATATTTGAGGCTCGTTTTTGAAACTTGCTTGAAAGTGTGGATAAATAATTTTCTACACGCTGAAAAATAACAGCCCCAGCAACATATTGCAGAAAGCATGTACATGTTTGCAAGCATTGTTTTCGTGAATTTAATATCTGCTGCATGTTGCTCCTTTATGGAGATAAATACCAGTGTTTTCAGCAGTGAATAACAACTAATCCACATTTGGGCCACAAATACATATATTATAACCTATTAATCATTGTGTACCAAACATGTTATATTGAATAGCAAACACAATGTGTTTGGACAAAAGTAAACTATATTTGCGGCAAGCTAAAAAAATCTTATATTTGCCTCCAAGCAATAAAACAAGTATGGGATTTAAATTTTTTTATTGCTTTTAACCATTTTTCATTCACTTATGTTTTAATTTCTTTACCTAGAAATAATTTTCAACCATTTTCTTTAATTCTCTGTTTTATTCACATGTCGCACCCTATGCCCATATCTGTTGGTTGATTGATTTCGTAAGAGCGCCGCCTAGAAATTAGAAAAGAATTATTTCTAGCGGCGAATCGTCTGCCGCAGTGGATTTTCCTGATGATTTTTCCCTGCCATAAGAAACCTATGGCACAAAAACTTCGTCGTCTGATTATGTTTAGACTCTAAATTGGGTAAAGTGTCAAAATCAGCTGTTTTTGTCTTTCTCTACTTTTGGTTAGTTTTTTTTTCAAGCGCATTTTTTATTTCAAAAAGTAAAGAAACCAACCTAATAAAGCGTTTTGAATTTTATGCTTTGATTTTATTATATGTTTTTTTTGCAATATTTATACTTCCGTTTAGAATGAAAAGTCGTTTCAAAATTCTAAAAGAACTCCAAATATCAATAATCACATACACGTTGAAGCATCTGTCTTTTTGTTCTTTGGATGCAAATATAAAGTGTGTTTGGAGTTTCTCGCAAATATAATATACTTCTGTCCAAACACATTGTGTTTGCTATTCAATATTACATGTTTGAGAAACAATGACTAATATGTTATAATATATGTGTTTGCGACCCACATACAAATGCAGCTATGTTTGTTGCACTGTCTATGGTCTCTCGAGAGCAACAGACTAAAAGAGGGACAACGAGAGAGTTTATCTTGTAACTGTGGCTGTATTTTTGCATTATTCCATCAGTCAGTGAGTCATAATTATTCCTGAATGTGCGTGTAAATTGCAGATGAAGTGTTTCTTATTTTGCCTGATGTATTGAGTTTTAGTTTCATGTATTCTTTCGTCAACGGCTCACCGGACAGAGGATATTAAAATCGCTTGATCAGTGAAAAAAGAATAAACGAAGGCTTAGTCGGTTAAATGGTTGGTGATGTTACTTTGGTTTTTGTATATGTGTGTTCGTATATATGTATGTGTGCTACCAAAGTGAGAAACGATTTTGAAGAAAGAAACTGGAAAGGGCAACAATGTGAAGCAATTTGCCTGGCCGAGCCTTTACTGCGAAAATCGGAACGCCGGAACCTTTGTGAAATAAGTGTAATAAAAAAACACAAGTAATTAATCCACGCTTGACCTGCATGAACTTGATTTGTATATAGATATTTTGTTTGTGTACCAACGCATGGTGATAACCAACGCATAGCTGAAACCTTCTAAAAACGAAAAGTGAAAGACAACACAGGAAGGAGAAGCAAAAGAGCAGCATTCAATGCAAATAACTGTAAAAAAGCGCCGTTTTAAATCTATTAATTTTTTGTATTAATTACACTGTGCGACACCAAACAAAATTATGGGGTTCTGTCAACGGTATCTTTTAGAAAGGTCTAAAATAAACTATACGTGCATCGGCGATTTGCCAGATCTGATTAGAACTTTTTTTAGGGTGGGTCAAAGATTCCGCCCCTCGGAACTTTTTTGCAACATATCGGCATGCAAATTATGTGTTCCGTACTTCTGAGGTAGAAAATATATTCTGAAGTTTTATAGAAAAGATTCAGATAAACATTTTTGTGGAACAAATTAACCCTCTCTGTCACGTATAACCATAATTTTTACTTTTATTTTAAAAACTCGCAAAATACTGCTCCAAAATGGCGGGGGCGTGGTCAAAATTTTCTACAAAAATTATCGCCATAAAATTTCACTATAAGTGTCCGAACACTCCAAAACACAAATCTTAGCCCAAGTACTAGATAATAAGCAAAATCTAACTGCCTTATAAGGGTTAATAATGAATTTTGTCATTTTATTGTTTCCATTAAAAATAGTCCACATAATATAATGAATTTTGTCATATTTCATCTCTTATGGTTATACGTGACAGTTATAGGATTAATTTGTTCCACAAAAATGTTTATCTGAATCTTTTCTATACAACTTCAAAACATATTTTCTACCTCAGAAGTAAGGAACACACAATTTAGCATTCCGATATGTAGCAGGAAAGTTCCGAGGGGCGGAAACTTTGACCCGCCCTAAAAAAATTCTGATCAGATCTAGCAAAACGCCGATACACGTTAATTTTTTTTCAGACCCTTCTACCAGAATCCGTTAACAGAACCCCATCATTTTGAAAAAAAATTTAATTTTGTCGCACAGTGTTATTTTTAAATGTGGATTTATATTGTTAAAATTAACTATAATAAATAACACGTATTTTTTGAAATCGGAGAATAATTTCTTTCTAAATATTATTATATTTGGAAGGAAATTCGCTTATGTTTCCACGTAAGTGTATGGATGTTTGGGATGAAGAATGCATATGTTTCCACGTAAAAGCATACATGTTTGTCAGTAAACATGCTACTGTTGGCATTTAAATACATGTAAGTGGTGCAATGGGTAGTGTGCGCGCCTCTTGTACATGAGATCCTGGGTTCGATCCCTGCTCTGACCACCTTTAAAAAAAAAAAAAGAAAAAAAAAAACTTCTTTCGGCGGCGGTCACCTCGCATAGTGACGGCGACACTATCGAGTATTTAGCCATGAAAAAGCTTCTCAAAATACCGTTCGGAATCGGTGTAAAATCTGTAGGTCCCAATCAGTGAGTGAAAAATTAGAAAGCGCACAGCTCACTAGTTGTGAGAAGCTCTCCCCAATCCCTTCATGGGATGTAATGGGAAACGGTTTTTTTTTTTAAGTTTGGGACTTGCAAACATTTGAATGTTTGAAGTGTATTCCAAACATATACATGGTTCCTGCAGAGCATGTTGCGAAAATATGTTAGAGAGGCCCTTATTTTTCCGCGTGTATGTATAACTAACAAAAAATAGGGTAATTTCGGAAAATGCAAACATATCTTTTAGTTGTGGCGAATTTCTTGGAATTTCGGTTGCAAACCGAATTATAATGAAATTTATTATAAATGTTATTGTAATTCCAGAATTCGTGGGAAGTTCGGTTGCGGTAAAGGGGTTTGTTTTATAAATACTATTGTGGCCGTCGGTGGTGCAATGGGTAGTGTGCGCGCCTCTTGTACAGGAGATCCTAGGTTCGATCCCTGCTCCAACCACCTTAAAATTTCTTTCGACGACGGTCACCTCGCTTAGTGACGGCGACACTATCGAGTATATAGCCACGATAAAAGCTTCTCAAGATACCGTTCGGAATCGGTGTAAAACTGTAGGTCCCAATCAGTGAGTGAAAACTGGAAAGCGCACAGCTCAGTGATTGTGAGAAGTTCTCCCCGGTCCCTTCATGGGATGTAATGGGAAACCACTATTGGTGCAACCGAATGAATGCCAAATGGGTTTATTGCGACTGAAGTAAAGAAAAATGTATTGATGCAATGATAATAATTGGAAAGATTGTTTCCACATACAAACTAATTATGGCAGAAGGTTGGGTCGACCGAATTTCATTTGAATAATTTCAGAAGTGACAAACTCAATTCGGTTATTACATCAGCAATTCATTGGCTGCAGCTGAATTTACGGTTAATGCAACAAATCTCCAAGTAACTAATTCTGTTAGTGCAAGAGTGTTTGGAACAAAAATATTTAGTTTGTAGGCGACGATTAATTTAAATCTGTCTCCACACTGTCTGACTAATAAAGCGGTAACCTGCAAAAAGCTGTGTAGACTGTTGTAAAATGGTGTAGGCATTAGCATTCGTAAAGCTGTAACGACCTTAAACATATGCAGCTAATAATAATTTTCTCCTATCACATAGTCACGGTCATTACCGTTTAAGACATTAGTATGCATTGAAATTAGTGACACATGACCTGAAATTCATTTAATAATAAGAATGTAGTGTAAAGTTACATTTATGTTTAACCAACCAAACCTCCAAACTAGTTGTTGCTTACATAAGCGAATATTATGTTTTTGTTAACAATTTGTCTGGTAGTTTGAGTCTCATTGATTTCCGGGATTTTAAATAGGGCTACTATTTCTTTTTATGCATTGAAAAATAATTTAATTTCTTTTTTACTTTTAAGCGTCACAATGGAATGCCAGACATATACGCGTATTATACTTTGATTAGCATAAGTCATTTGTTCTATTTAATTTGACATACATTTTGGTAATTTCATTTTAATCTGTCGTACGGTATTAAACTATGTACTTTAACAGATAAGACAACTTCAGAGAAAAGAATATACTTTGCCGTATTTATTTGAGTCCATTATAATCCCGGGTTTTTAAGGAAGTAATGATTAATATGTTTGAGAATTACTCCAGGCTTATGACCTACCACTCACAAAGTACAATAGGGTCTCAAAAATATTTATTATGTTACGTGTACATTTGCCGCACCAGTCAACCCGTTACTGCAAATAAAATACGTTTATCTTGAAAGCTGTTTATAACTATTATTCTGAACGACATTTCATACACCGCCCACATTTTTATAATTTACTTTTATGGCAAATTTAGAAAGTGTCTGAAAACATGTGTCCAATGAGCAAATGTATACACTAAGGTGTTCCATCAATATAAATTTTGTTTTTGCTCAAGCTTTATTTGAAAGCTTATAAGGTAAAGTATTTTGGAGATTTTTTTTTCATATTTTACGGAAGAGGTTTAGAGGTCGATCAAGTCGTATTTCCGTCAAAAATCATGTTTGTAGGACGTTTATTGAATGTTACTTAAAACTCGGTCAATAACCACGATTTTCGTAGTTTGTAAGTCCACATTTTTAAAGCAAAACAACTGGACGGCATGGATCTGGACGACATGCCAAAACCGAGCCAAAACAATCGGTTTAAAACAATCGGCCGCAATGATTTCCAGAACAAATTATCTTAACTAATTCTGACATACATCTTTGTTTCCCGATACGTCGTCAAGACCAGCTACTGGGAACCGAATCCTTTCTCAAAAACGATTTCTTGAGTTATATGTTACCAGATATCGTTTGTAGTAAATGTTTTTCGGTTATCCCAAACGATTTGAAATCTTTTTCACAAATGAAAGTATTGTTATGATTCAACAAATGGAGCTTTGCCGCAGTTACATTCCCCAAACGAAGTCAATTACCCTGTGGAACACAAACAACTTGTTCGGTGACTTATAATGAAATTTTACGTAGAATATTTTTTCAAATCAAACCAGCCCCATAAAATTCAGTTTTGAGGGACATTTTAGCGCCAACTCGGCATAAGTACGAAATTAACCCTTAAATGGATTTTCAGTTTTACCTTATTTTGGGCATTCAAGTTGGGTTTTGAGCTTTGATAAACTATATTAAGAAACTTATAGTAGAATTTTATGAGGAATATTTTATAGTACATTTTAACCCGTCACACCCCTATTTTAGGGATATTTTTACACTTCTCCACAAAAAGAACAAAGAAGTTCCAATATGTTGAGGCTGTAGAGGGTTAAAGTATTCCACAAAAATGTTTCTCGTATATTTGTATACAAAATTGCTGAACATATCCTATACCTAAAATGTAAGGATAACATGGTATCCTATGCCGATTGATCATAAGATTGTGCTAAAATTGTAACCCCTTAAAAAAAATTCCGGCGCAAACTTTCAAAACGCCGATACACGTATATTTTGTTTTACCTCTTCTACCAGAATCCGTTGTCAGAACCTGGTAATTTTTGAAAAAGTATAATTTTGTTGGCCGTCGGTGATGCAATGGTTAGTGTGCGCGGCTCTTGTACATGAGATCCTGGGTTCAAACCCTGCTCCGACCACCTTTAAATTTCTTTCGGCGGCGGTCACATCGCATAGTGACGGCGACACTATCGAGTATACAGCCATGAAAAAGCCTCTCAAAATACCGTTGGGAATCGGTGTAAAACTGTAGGTCCCAATCAGTGAGTGAAAACTGGAAAGCGCACAGCTCACTGATTGTGAGAAGTTCTCCCCGGCCCCTTCATGGGATGTAATGGGAAACCATTTATTTCTTTTTTTGTAATTTTGTTCACAATATTATTTGGACGTAAAGAAATTCTTCCTTGCGTGTAGCAAGTTTTTAACCATTATGGTATTCGGTTAAATAGTGCCAGAGTTTTTGATGTGTAAACTCACAAAGTGAACACATCCAAACACAATTTGTCCGACTGCGATCACACAGATTGTCCGACTGCGATCACAAAGATTGTTAGACGTTAAACTCCTCCGAAACGGCTGAACCGATTTGTATGAAATTTTGTGTGCATATCGGGTAGGTCTCAGAATCAGTCAAAATCTATTTTTCATACCCCTAAATAATAAGGGTGACCCAAAACTTTATGGAACACAGATTTCTGCGACTGCGAAACACAGATTGTCAGACACACACTGATGTAGCGGGGGTAAATAGTTATCTTGTGTAGGTGCGGAGCACTATCAGAGCAAAGAGAATAATGATGTATATAAAAATGAGATAGCAAGAGAGCAACGAATATTGGGTGAACTTGTGTAGCGTATGTATGAACATAATAATGTATGTATGTTCATGTGTCTGTCTCTTTGTTTTTTTGGGTATTAAATAAAAAGTATTAAGCAAGAAAAAACATACATACATTTGTCTTTAAATATTTTTAAGTGTTATTAAGTATTAATATTATTTAAATGGAACGTCATCATACGATTGAACTCCTTTTTTATTATTGTGAAAGACAAGTCAAATAAAATGTGGGTGCGGAGCAGTCTCAGAGCAAAGAGAATAATGACGTGTTTATACGAATACAAAAATGAGATAGCAAGAGAGCAACGAAAATTGTGTGAACTTGTGTAGCGTATGTACAAACCATGGTACAAACAAATGGTAGAAGCACTAGCACAGCTGACTTGAACTTTTTTCTGGAGTGAGTATGAGTGAGTTTTTCTCTTAAGTCACAGTTTGTTTACTTTTCTTTGTATACAACCACCGTTCGCCTAAAATTGCTGTTTTTGAAATGTTTTCTCCGTAAAAATTACATAGAAACGTTTTAATTTGCATAAGTAAATACTTTCAAAATATCATAAAACACAATCATTTTCTAAATGGCGCTTTTCCCAATTTTGTTTAAATTTGTATTATTTTTCAATCAACTGAGATGACACAATACAGACACTGACCAAAAACAAAATGTCTGCTGTTTTGGCATGTTGTATTTGTTGTTGTACTGCATCTACCATTATATTTGTACCATGGTAATTCATACTAGAGAAAATATTTGGCTCATCTGACGTTTCCTTTCACACTCTTCTTGATGCGGTCGGTGTGATAGAGAGATGTTTGACGAAAAGTGACATACACCAGGTGGAATTCCAATAACTTCTTGCTGTAATTTTTCATGTCGTTTTGATAAAAACTGTGAAATTTAAATGTGTTTTAAACTTTTTTAGTGGCGGTTATTGAAAGCATTCGTTTGTGTTGTATTGCACACAATAATTTTAACACACAAAACGAAATGCCGTTGTTGTTAGTTTGTTCGTTGTTTTGAAACATTGCCTCTATCTGGTATTAGTAAAGCAATTATTTTCATCATCGAACGACCCTGCAAACAATCTCGATGGCGGGTGATTCATCCGCGAATCATCTGGAAGATACACTGAATCGCGGCGATCATCATTTGCGATGCATATGCGAATCCCAAGTCGTGAGAAATTGTCCGCTGCGTAGCGAATCGCCTTGATGATTTGCAGGCGAATCTTAACGATAAGTCGCCTGCGTATCGCGCTGCAGATTCGTGCACGATTCACTTAAGCTATTCGTAGAAGCATCGCGGTACCGAATTAAAAGCGATTCGCGAAAAAACTAATTTTCGATGGAAATAAACGAATGGAAAAGAGAAGAATCCCACGAAACAAGTTCCGAAAAGGCTAACCAAGTTTTGAGCCTGATTTGTAACGAAATGTTAGATTGCATCTTTTTTATAATAATAATCTTTACTCTATCTTGATTAAACTTTTAGGAAATTGTTTCATAGTTATCTTTAAATGTTTTGCTCGGTATTCCATTTTATTACTAAAATGTATCTGTATCATATAAATAAATAAAATATAAATATAAAAAATGTCAACCGTCACTAATCACTTCCAAAACTAATATGACAATATTCTAATTTTTGTTTGTTTTCATAATAATACTCCCGTTATGATTAATCGTCGAAACGAATCGCGGATTCATCGCTGATTCTCCTGCCCAAGCGATCTAATAACCAGACAAGAACAATTTTCGTTTTTTTCCTGTATGACTTCAATGATTATCAGGAAGAATCGCGGATTCTTCGCGAAAGCTTCTGCCCAAGCGATCATAATAAACCGACAAGCACAATATTCGTTATATTTTCTGTACGACTTTAATGATTGTCGGGAAGAATCGCGGATTTTTCGCCAAATATTCTGCCCAAGCGATTCATGGTCTAGTGATCGCCCAGAAGAATTGCGGATTCGTCGCTCAGCTAATTAATCTTCCAACATTGGTCCAAATGTTGGCAGGGGTAAATATCAACCAAGCCAAATGCCATAAATTTGATGAGAGAACTATTAGGTCTACTATAAGAATTAGACCAGTGGTAACCAGCCCATAGCCTCGCGAGGCAGACAATAATCGAAATTTTCACACACACACACGATCGGCAACTCACATGTACACAACAATTATCCCACCGGCGGAAGTCATGACCTGGAAGGCCTGAAATCATGACCAAACAGGCCTTCTTTAAAATACGGAAGGCCTTCCCTACATATTACCTCCTCCTTTCTTTTTAACATTGCGTGAGATTGGGATCGCCTAAAGAAGGCATGCAAAGAGGAAGGCCGTAGAAGGGATTTACTTTATTTATCTTTGTTAAACAAAAATAAAATTAACATAAATTTTTTTATCACAAAATCATTATCCACTTCTACATATTTATTTATATGTATGTATTTACCTTTAGATACAAGTTTTACCACACCCAATTTCAAAATGAAAATTTCAAAAAAAAATATTAAATAAAAAATATAATTTTAAAATTTGTATGAAATTTTCCAATTGAATTACGGTGAAAAATAATCGGAATAGAATTTTCTCAAAATTGTAAAAATCTTCTTCTTGGTTATATCTGATGAAAAAATTCATGCATTCCGCAGGCCTTATTTTAGGAAGACATTACAAAAGAACCACTGCGCATGTCTTTTTTGTGGAAGGCCTTGCGAATTCCGCCGCTGGGATGTTTGATGCGAAGCATCAGTCTATGCCTGTGCGTTTGCGACCCCACACAAGCACATAATACGTTTGTGTGCGTGCGTTCGCTTTTGAATCCCTGCGGTAAAGTGAATCGAATCTACGTCGATGAATTCATCGACTACCACAAAAAGCCATCGATTACCTGCCAAACTACCGACAATGCTTTTGAGCGGCGAATTTAACAAGGGGATGGCAGCTTTGGTGATGGCTCGCCCATTGAACTATCAATCGTCGATGAATTCATCGGTAACATTTCATCGACGAATTTGTCGGTGACATTTCGTCGACGAATTCATCGAAAAACAGTGATAGCAAAGTGAAAGAACCCAAGTTCGATTACGGGCTGTGGGTTTTTTTCTGTTTATTTGTATTTTTTAATATTTTTTTAAATAACCGAAGTCGTTTTTAATGATATTTCATGTTTGTTTCAAAACAAATTTGTCCATTTTTAGTGGTAAAATGAAAAAATTTTGCATCACTCGACGCACGTCTTTTCTTTTTTAATGTCAAACACTTAATGACTCCTTCTCTTTCTTGCGTCCCTCAACCAAGCTCATATTCTTAAGTGTGGAAAATGAATGATCCGTTTTTGTTGTTTTTTTTTCTATTTGCAATGTAGCATGTGTTGTTGTTGTTTTTTTTTTATTTTGGTTCCCGTTACAGTTTTTTGTTTGTGTCCTATGGCACGCGTCTTTTTTTTGGTTGTTATCTCTTTGATTCTGTGTAACTCTTTCTTGTTTGTCTCATGTGGCGTTTGTTGTTGGTTGGTTGTTATTTCTTTAATTCTCATGTGGCATGTGTTTTTGGTAACAGAATTCTAATTACAGTTGATCCAAATAATAACTAATCTGTAAAGTTGGTATTTCGTTGCAGTGTCAGTACTTTTAAAAAGAATGCGTTTAAATAATAGTCAAATTTGAATAAAAATACTTTACAATAAATTATCTCAAGTAGCAACTTGCTTTTTTTTTAACTCAAATTTTTTATTTCAATTCAACTACAAAGTTAACAACTGAAAGCATTAGGTAAAAATAACACTATTAAATTCTTAAGGTTACTTCATTAACGAATAACAATAGAAAATCTTTCGAGACACCACTTTACAGATTACCGCTGATTACTAATGTAATCGGCGATATAGTCGATGAAAAGCCATGGGCGATTTAGTCGATGAAAAGTTGCCAGCCACTACTTGTGAAACTGCAGGGATACCACTGAATTAGACTATGGTACGAACATAACAATGTGTCTGTTGCATTGCATTCTCTTTGTTTTTTGTGGGAATAAAACAAAAAGTATTAACCAAGAAAATAATGACACATGTGCTTGCACTGGTCTTTTAATAATTTTAAGTATTAATGTTATTTAAATGTAACGTAAATGTAACGTTTACTAATGTGTTCATAGAAATCGAACAGGTACCGTGTAACAAAAAGGTGTTAACACATCGCCCGTGAGTTCGAACACTCATTGGAGTTTTTTATGAAATCCGTTTTGTCACTGTGGTGTTGTGGTCTATGTTAATGTACCTAAGTAGATTCCCTGGTAATATGCTCTAAGGTATATAACTAGATTAACCCAGAAACAATGAAAATGGACTGATCATGGAGCGAACATATTGTCATACAATGAAAAAGAATGCATAAAAATTGAGCTAAACACACATATATCGCCCCAATGTAAATATTCATTGATGCCATCACAAAATCGCCAGATGCATGGTATTGTTGTTTGATGTAATGTATTGTTTCATATACGTTAGCGAATTTGTATACATTAGCGAATTGTTGAATCTACCCTGCAAACATTTGGACGAGTTTTGGAAGATTAATATGCTGCGCGAAGAATACGCGATCCTTCCTGGCGATCATTAAAAAGCAATTCAGTTGGGATTTTGCGAAGAATCTGCGATTCTTCCTGGCGATCATTAGAAATTCATCTCTTTGCCGATGATTTTGCGAAGAATCAGCGATTCTTCCTGGTGATCAATTCAAATTCATCGCTTAGGCAGATGATTTTGCGAAGAATCAGCGATTCTTCCTGGCGATCATAATAAAATGAACGCTTAGGCAGATGATTGTGCGAAGAGTCCGCGATTCTTCCTGGCGATCAATACAAATTCATCGCTTAGGCAGATGATTTTGCGAAGAATCAGGATTATTCCTGGCGATCAATACAAATTCATCGCTTAGGCAGATGATGAATACCCTAGTTGTAATATATTGTTATTGTCATCGCTTGGGCAGAAGAATCCGCGATACATCCGCGATGTATGCGCGATGCATTCGCGATTCATTGCGGCGATGTATTATAACGGGATATTATTAAGAAGATCAAAACAAACGAAAGTTGAAAAATTGTCATTTAAGTTTTTAGAATGTTGTGATATTGTGTTGTGGCAGGTTTCTTTTCTGTTGTGTTGTGGCAAGGGTGATTAATAAATATTTTCAAAATTTTAATAATAAACAGTAACATGTACAATAATACAATCCGAAAACGAAGTAAGAGGGAAAGTGTAAGGCGATTCGCTTGTAAATCAACAAGGCGATTCGCTTGCAAATCAGCTAGGCGATTCGCTTGTAAATCAACAAGGCGATTCGCATTTCACCGGACATTTTCTCACGACTCAGCATTCGCCGATGCATCGCAGATGATGATCGCCGCGATTAAGTTCATCTTCCACACGATTAGCAGATTATTCTTCCGCGATCGAAAATGTTTCCAGGGTAGCGTCCAGTGGACGATGTCTTTCAGTGTATATACTGACTCAACAGAATTTCATAAATATGATTTAGTGTGTCGATCAACATTACTAATACTAAACAGGTACAAATTCAAAAATATGGTGAATAAAATTTGTTAAAACCTTAAGCATCCCAGAAAATTTTCAACCATAGATTGTGGAATATAAAATACGAAACAGCTTTGTAAGATCTTTATAGAAATATGTTGTGTATACAAAACCATTTCCAAACGGCCACATCGGATATTCGCTTCGCGATTCAAATATGACAGAATATCCCAGATCTTCCCAACATCTTCAATTACACTTTTTACGTCGAATTAGTTAAAAAAAATCAACTTCTGAATAATATTCTAAAATTAAGAATATTTATTTTTTTTTCAAAATCTATGCAAATCCTTTAATCCGTGTATACACCTTAATTCTCATCTTGGTTTGCCTGATATCCATTGATGTACTGTGGGTAAGAGTATATGGGATATTGTTGAGAGTAAGCACCAGCACCGCCATAACCTCCAGCACCTCCAGCAGCTGCAGGAGAGCAAGGAGCTGGACTTAGATTAGGCGCACAGCTGAACAAGTAGTTTTTAGGGCAGGGAGGAGCAGGAATCGACATTGATGCACCACCACCATAACCACCAGAGGCAGGAGCAGCAGCACCACCACCATAGCCACCAGATGCAGGAGCAGCAGCACCACCACCATATCCACTAGCATGAACAGCGGCGGCCAAGCAGAAGGCAATTGAGAAGACGGCGAAGTATTTCATTTCAGTAATATCTTAAAGATTTCTCAGTGGGTGAGTAACAGAAACTGACACAATTGCTGTACTATCCATGTTAATAAATACTATTGAAAGTGTTGACTACGCAGATTTGTCTGCGTTACTTTGTAGTGGGATGATGCATACAACACAATGAATTTACCATACAACATTAAGCAAAAAAAGATAAATAATATGTCATCATCAAAAACTTAATTAGGTCTGTAGACTATAACTAATTATAACAAGCGGAAGAAGGTTTTAGTAATTTATTTTTGTAAAAACTCTGGTTTACAATAATGTCAAGAAAATGTCTAAGATTTGTTAAAAGTTTTTTTTTTGTTTAAACAGGGTGAGGCATTCGAGTTCGTTTAATACGACAGAAAAAACAATGAACAAGAAACCAACAAATTTCAATACAACTTTTATTTTTGGAGGAGTAAATTTTTATTTTATTAAACCCACACTGAATGGAAAAACATCGTCTCAGGGATGAAAATGTTCATCACCCCAACACCTTTTGCCATCGAAAGTGACCTAACGTACAGTTTCATTCCCGCAGCGAAAATGTTTTCTTCAACTGCAAATTGTTCGTCACTGCGATGGAAGCATGGTAGTCGCTGCAATGAATTTGATTCATTATTCCAACGAAATTGTTTCGTTACTGCAATGAATTTGTGTCGTCGCTGCAATGAATTTGTTTCATTGTTGCAATGAATAAGTATCGTTCATGCAATGAATTTATTCATTGCAGCAATGAAGCTGCTTCATTACAGCAATGAAGTTACTTCAGATAAAACAAATACCAGTAATTTAAATTTGATGCACTTACGTTTTTTAGTGTTTAACCCAGTTTTCTACAAAATTGTTGCAGGAACGAAAATTATGTTGTTGCAGCAACGAAATGAAAAATTGGCAAAGAAATCATGTATGAAATGTGTTTGCTGCAGCGACTACCAAATTATCGGATATACGAGACTTTTCATTGTAGCAACGTAAAAATTTTAACGAAAATGTTTCATCCATACGACATCATCCATCGAAGAGTAAAAGTGCGTGAGATTGTTGATGCCATAGGCATTTCATATGGTAGAGTAATTTTTATTTTAAATGATCACTTGGGTTTAAGAAAGCTGTCTGCAAGATGGGTGCCGCGTTTGCTCTCAATTCACCATAAACGTAATCGTGTAACAACTTCAAAGGATTGTTTTATAGTTGTTTAATCGCAATTCGAATGAGTTTTAGCGGCGTTTAGTAACTGTGGATGAAACATGTATCCGGAGACCTAGCAGTAGTCTAAACAATGGGTTTCTCCGGGTGAACCGGCTCCGAAGAAGGCCAAGGTAAGATTGTCGGCCAATAAGGTGATGCCAACAGCTTTTTGGGATGCACGCGGGATAATCCACATCGATAACCTTCAAAATAGAAAAACAATAAACGGCGAATATTATGCCAACTTATTTTGCCGATTTAACGAGGATTTAAAAAAGAACGACCCCATATGGCCAAGAAGACATTTCTTTTTCATCAAGATAATGCATTGGTGCACACGTGTGTAGTCTCAATGGCAAAATTCCATGAATTGGGCTACGAATCAACCTCTTCATCCATATTCTCCGGATTTAGCCTCCAGTGACTATTTCCTATTTCCAAACCTAAAGGTATGTCTCGGTGGAAAGAGACTTAGCTCCAACGATGAAATTATTGAACAAACAAATGTCTATTTTATAGAACTCGAAAAATCCACTTTTTTGGAAGGGATACAAAAATTGGTGAAACATTTGACTAAGCGTATAAAGCTAAAAGGAGATTATGTTGAAAAATAAATATTTTTTTCCAAAAATACTGTGTTCCATTCAAAAAGTCATGGACTTTGATCCGCCGTAGCTTGAATAAAATAAATAAACACAAAAATTACATTAGCTGTCAGGGGACACCCGGTTGGAACGTAGTTCCTTTCACTATACACTATGTTCTGGTTAGATCTAACACGCCTAAGGCGCCCGTTGAAAAATACGATAATTTAAATGGATCTTTAAGAAAAGATACTTTTTCTAAAATGATAAACTTTTTTAAGAACAATTTTTTTTTTTAGAGTGTATTTTTTTTAAACTATATTTTTAGGTCCTTTTTGTAACAATATGTATTATATTTTCCCCAAAAATGTAAATTTTTAATGACAGGTACTTCTTTTATTAAAAGCTAATGTTTTTTTTTTTTAAAAGGTACTATTTTTAAGACGAAGGAAATACTGGAAGGAAAAGCCATGTAAGTATGCATTTTTTTGAACAGAAGTACTTTTTTGAAGAACAGGTCCTTTTTAAAGAGTGGTACTCTTTTTAGGAAAATGTTATTTTTTAAGAAAGTGTAATAATTTTCAGAAAGGCTACATACCTCAAGCAAAAAAGAAAATATTATTTTATTTTTAAGAAAAGGTACTTTTAAGAAAATGAATTTTTGTAAGAAAAGCTATTTTAGAAGAGAAGAATTGGTCCTTTTTTCAAGAATAGGTAAATTTATAAGAGTAGGTACTAATCTCAAGGAAAGTTATTTTGTTTAACAGAAAAGGTAATAGTTAAAGCTGCTTATTTTAAAAATATATACTTTTTTTACGAAAATTTAGAAAATTTCCTTTTTTTAACCAAAGGTACTTCTTTAAGCTAAGGTATTTTTTTAACAAAAGGTACTTTGTTTAAGAATATGAATAGGTATTTTTTGGGAAAAGTTTACTTTTTTTAAGAAAAGGCACTTATTTCCGAAAAACATTTTCACATTTTCTTTTCCTTTCACATTTTTTCTTTTCTAAATTTACTTTTTATTGGGTTCAAAACTATAAGTACAATATATACTAAATATTGGTTACAGGCTCCACCTATAAAACTTCCCACTAAGCATATATTACTCTAGACACAAACTAAAGCAAAAGTACCCAATATGGTTGATAATTCTGGGTTGTAGCATAATAGTGTTAAAAAACAGTTGTTAATTTTTTTCATTTAGGCCCAACCCGCAACTTTTGTTCAAATAAAGGGTGGGAAATAAAAAATTTCGAATTTGAACCCCCCGTTATATCGAAGCAGATGACCAATTTGTCATTTATGAAGTGATCAATTATTATTCAAACGCTAAAAATTTCCTAAATGGGTCGCTTGAAGAAAATTTTAAAATATTAGTTCCACAGTTCTGAGTCTTGAACTCAAACTGTAAGAAATTTTCGAAATGTATTCGATATAAATGGAGTGCTGTCAAAGCAGTTTGTTGCTCAATTTGTGAAGTGAGTTCGTCAATCCGGGTACTTATTGGACAAAGAACTTATGTACGAGCTCGTCCAGTGAGCTCAGTGAAAAATATTGCCGCTGTAACTCAAGTGCGGTCGGCCATCAACATCAACGCGCCACCGTTCGCAGGAATTTAACATTTCCCGCACTTCTTTGCACAGAATTTCCCATAAAAACCTCGGTCTGAAGACTTAAAAAGTCCAAATAGTACAAGAACTCAAGCCTCGTGACTATCCGATGTGTTTTCGCTTCGCTGAATGGGCTGAAAATCATTAGGCTGAATATGAGAATTTTTTCCGAAAAATCGTCTTGTCCGATGAAGCTCATTTTCACCTCGGGGGCTACGTTACCCTACAAAATTGCGTCATTTCGGGCTCGAAAAATCCACACGTAGTCGAAGAGAAAGCGATACATCCACAATGACTGACTTTTAGGTTCGGTTTTTGGCATGGTCCATATTTCTTCGAAAATAAGCAATGGACCGCCGTTACCATGCTCAGAGATTTTTTGTTCTCAAAAGTTAAAGAGGATGACAGGTTCAACAGGAGGGCGCTTCGTGCCAGAGAGCCAACGCTACAATCGATATTTTGCATACTGTATTCGAAAACTTCATAATAAGCCGAAAGTCCATTGGACTCCTCGCAGCTGCGATTTGACCCAATGAGACTATAATCTCTGGGGAGTTGTTAAAGGCCAGTGTTACGCAATCAATCTTAACTTAAAACGACGCGCCATAGAGGCCCAAACAATCGAAAATTTACTGAAGAATTGGGTAGATCGATGAGGTACTGTAAAGCAAGTCGTGGAAGCCATTTGAGCGATATTGTGTTTCATTCACAAATACCAATGATGGACCTACCAATAAAATTAAAATTTTTATTGAAAACATAATGATTTATACGTGTGTTAGGTCTAATTTAAATTATTTTATTCTTCAATATTTCGCTGCCCTTTGGGTAGCATCGTCAGAAAAATAAACAAAATTATTAATTAAAAGTTATAAAAAATTATATTTCTAATTAATAATTGTTTTTATCTTCCTGACGATGCTACCCAAAGGTCAGCGAAATATTGAAGACTAAAATAATTTAAAATAGACCCAACGCTCGAATATTTTAATTTTAAATAAAAATGTCAACTAGTATTTTTGGAACGAAGTTCCTTATCGCACGTTGCGGGATGGGGGCTAAAGCAAAAAACACTAAATATTGTTCATGTGCTAACATCTATTGGTGCGGGTAGGGCAATCTATCAAAGTGAACACATGCAAACAACACACAGCATTAGCATCACATACGTGGTTGCTGTAATACGTATGCTGGTATTGATGTAGCGGCAGCGTACAGACAAGCACGTCGTCGTCGTCAAAGAGTATTGAATACTATAGACAACTCATGGAACCAATTGTATGACTCCAAAGCACTGGCGACAGCTAGCGAATGATCCAAAACGTATTACTCTCTTTTTGTCATAACTTGGTCCATTCATAATTTTGATGTGAAATATTGATGCCATTTGAAACACTTATATTGAAATATTCTATACATGAGAACAGGAAAAGAGTGCACTAAGTTCTCCACACTATTCAATACTTTTTGTTGGCTTTCTGTTTATGACAAAACAAAAACAATTATTTCAGTGAGCTAAATATTGCTTTATTTATCTAAACAATATTACATCTAATGTTAAAGCAGATGTAAGCGAAAAAAAAGTGCAATAGCAAAAGAGCCTTCAGCACAAAAATTATTCTTTTTTTATGTTCCAATGTAACATTCACTAACGTGTTCATAGAAATCGAACAGGTACTGTGTAACAAAAAGGTGTAAATACACCTCCCGTGAGTTTGAACATTCATTCATATTTTTTAACACTAATAAGCTACAGCCGAGTATTATCAACTATGTTGGGTACTTTTGCTTTGGTTTGTGTCTAGACTAACATATGTTGGGGAATTTCTTGTTTATGGGAACATTTCTAGGTGGAGCCTGTAACCAATGTTTAGTATACCTATATAAGTAAATTGTAGTTTTGAACCCAATAAACAGTAAATTTAGTAAAGCCAAAGTGAAAGAAAAGTTACAAACGAAAATTTTCATAAATAAGTGTCATTTCTTAAAAAAAAGTAAATTTTCTCAAAAAAATACCTATTCATATAAACAAAGTACCTTTTCTCAAACAAAGCACCTTTTCATAAAAAGAAATACCTTATCTTAAAGAAGTACATTTGCTTAAAAAAGTAAATTATTTTTTTTAAATAAGTACCTTTTCTTACAAAAAGTACCTTTTTTAAATAAGTATCTTTTCTTAAAAAAATAACTTTTCTTCCAAAAATTCCTTATCTTAAAAGTACACTTTCTTAAAAAGAAAATAATACCTTTTCTTTTCTTGAGATAAATAAATAGCCTTTCTGAAAATATGTAGATTTTCTTAAAAAAATAACCTTTTCCTAAAAAGAGTACCATTTCTTTAAGAAGTATCTGTTTTTAACAAAAAAGTAATTCTTTGTAACAAAAAATCATATTCTTATGGCTGTTTCTTACAGAAAGTACTTCTTCTTAAAAATAAAACCTTTTCTTTTACGGGAAAATATAATAAATATATATTCTTACAAAAAGGACCTAAAAATATAGTTTGTTTTTGAAAAAAAAAGTCTATCTATAAAAAACACTCTTCTTAAAAAAGTTTACCATTTTACAAAAAGTATATTTTCTTAAAGATCCATTTAAATTATCGTATTTTTCAACGGGCGCCTTAGGCGAGTTGGAACTTTAAAGTACATAATAGATAGCGAAAGGAACTTCGTTCCGGGTGTCTCCTGACAACGCATGTGATTTTTAAATGAAATTTCGGAGTTTACTGAACCACCCTTTAGCAAAATGTTTCAAATCGAATTAATTCTGTTTACAATTTGCTGAAAGTAGTATAGTGACAAAATTAATTTTCATATCGAAAATTTCCTTAAATTTTGTAGAAGAAAAAAAACCGCGAAAATTCCAAATCAGCAACAAAATTCTAATTTTGCACTTTAGTTGTACAGACAAGGTCATTTGTGAATAAAATTATTTTTTTTTTTTTAAGTCAAAATCTATTCACCTATTTTAAAGAAAGAAACTAAAGAAATGATTTTGTTCACAACAAAGTCAATCTTTTTGTTTGTAGTTTTGGGTTTTTTTATGATTTCTTTCATATTTTAAAGTGTTGAATTCTTAATGAAAACATTTATTTCGATTGTTAAGCGATGTCCAATTCAAAATAATTTTCGGCTGCAGATGGTCAAGTATTTATGCCATAGCAACTAACTAGAGCTGAAAAAATATACAGTTTAACCTTATAGTATAAGGTTAAACTGTATATTTTTATTGCATATACAGTTGATATAATTAAACGCCCACACTTTTAGTAAGCGATTTTAGATCATGGTCTACTTAATTTTTTTGGCTATGAAATATTTGTCTAGAAGACAATTTACAAATCATATTTAATACATTGCTGGTCAAGAGAACCTTTACACTGTCCACATACATTCACCAGTAACTACTTGTTATCACCGAGTTCTCCGGAAATTACCAATACCGCGTTAAAAATGAAATTCTTTATTGTATTTGCTGTAATCTTTTGTTTCACTGTAGCTGTTTGTGCCGGAGGATGCGGTGGCGGTGCTGCTGCAGGAGGTGCTGGTTATGGTGCCGTATCAATTCCAGCTCCTCCTTGTCCAAAAAACTATATACTCGGCTGTGAACCTAAATTTGTAACAATACCATGCGGTTCATCTTGTTCTGGAGGTTACGGTGGAGCTGGAGCCTACTCAAATCAATATCAATTTTATTCGCTCCCACAATACATCATCAACCGCCAAGGGATCAGTATTAAGGAATAATGGATTTATAGGATAATTTTAATATAATATCTTAATAGCTGATGATATATTAAATTAATAGCTGAATAAAATAATGACAAAATAGAACTACGAAAATTATTTGCCTATTTTTTTGAATCAGCAAAATCAGTAAATAACGACTTCGATCGTGTTCGTCGTGCCAAAGATAATAAAAAACAACAAGACGCTAAATTCGCATGTTCACCATTTTCACCAGAGGACGACTACAAGGAGCACTCAACATTAGTTTGTATTCCGATTTTGATCATGATGAAACTACAAGAGATGAGAGCATTAGGTACTCTTGAAAGAAATTGCAGGCAATAACAGGCATTTTGTTCCGTCCTCAGCACATTTTTATACCAATAACAAAAGTAAACATATGAGTTTGACAGTTGTAGGGTAAAAGCATAGAGCAATTTAGGATAGACTATTTTATTCTCTCATCTGACGTTTCATTTCACACTCTTCGTCGTAGGTTTGTGCAACTGAGAGATATTCGACGGAAATTAACTTAAAGCAGGTGGAGTTACAAGAACTGTTGACTTAAACTTTTCATTTCGTTTTCGTATAGAACTGTAAAATTTAAATGTATTTGTTGACTTTTGTCGTTGGCATACATTTGTATTGCATTTAACACAATTATCTTGCCACAAAAACACTAAATGTTGCTCTTTTTGTTTTGTTCGACGTTGTGTAGTATTGCCCCTATCTGGTATTATTGAACCCATGCTTGCCACCATCCATTGTTCACTTGCAACTATATCTATGACGTTAAAAATATTGAGAGAATAAATTACTCTATCCTAAATTCCTCTATGGGTAAAAGACCGAAATCAGCTGCGCTAATGCCTCTAAATTACTCTATCCTAAATTCCTCTATGGGTAAAAGACTGAAATCAGCTCCACTAATGCCTCTACTTTATAAATAGTAGGGATTTACGATTAATCGATTAATTTTAATATTGATTAATCGATACCATGATTAATCAGATAACCGAATAATCAGAAATTCCGATTAATCAAAACTATGATTAATCAATTAATTTGAATATTGATTAACAATATCCGAATAATTTTATTCATCATGCAAATAAATTTTGGAAAACATCCAAATAAAGGGTTTTCCAATTTGAATGATATGATTTCTAAGTGACGTTACGGCCATTTGTAGTATGTCATGATCTGTCATTTTTTTTCATTGTATTGTCATCATTCTCCATTACAATTTCATCATGGAGAAATAAACGCAAGAACAACGATTACAAATTATTAAATTATTTTTATCAAATTATTCGTTGTCCAATTGCAACTTTTAAGAAACTCAGCTTCTCCGATGAGGCTCGCTTTCATCTGAGTGGTGCGGTAAATAAACAAAACTGTCGAATATGGTGCAAAAAAGTTCCACAAATTATTCAGAAACAACCATTACATTCACCTAAATTGACAGTTTGGTGTGGCTTTTGGTCTGGTGGAATCATCGGTCCGTACTTCTTTCGAAATGAAGCTGGTAACAACGTTACTGTCAATGGAAAGCGGTATTAATCGATGATAACCAACATTTTATGGCCGAAATTGGAAGAAGTTGATCCTGACAACATCTGGCTCTGACACGACGGGGCTACGTGCCACACAGCAGGTGCAACAACCGAATTATTGCGCGAAAAGTTTGGCGACTCGATTATTTCAAGAAATTTTGGCATTGAATGGCCTCCAAGAAGTTGTGATTTAACTCCATTAGATCGTTTCTTCTAGGGTTATTTGAAGTCATTGGTCTTTACCAATACACCAGACTCTCTTCAAGCTTTACAAGTCAATATTTAATTTAACGTGCTAATGATGACATACGACTCGATTTAGTGGAAAAAGTGTTCGAAAATTGGGTTCCTCGAATTCGTTCCTGCAAAAGAAGACGTGGAGACCATTTGCAAGACGTTTTATTAAGAACTTAATTGTATCGATTGTTATTCACATTACATAAAAAACATTTCAATTTCCTTAACAATTAGTGTTTTTGATGTGTTAACATCTATAGGCACGGGTAGGGCAATCTATCAAAGTGAACACATGCAAAAAACACACAGCGATAGCATCACATACGTGGTTGTTGTACAACAATGGTCTCTAAAAATAAGTATAAGTAAAATAAGTATCAAGGTCATAGCCGCCACAGAGTATAGAATAGTATAATATAGAATATAAATATTAGCGGCATTCATGCAAACGTGAAAGCCGAGAACTTTTGCTCAGCGCAAGCTTCCCACGCACCGTTGCATGAGGCACCAGGTAAAGTCGCTCAGCGTAGTTGTGCTCAAAACCATAACAGCTGACCAAGATGGATACATAAGGTGGTAGCAGTAGCAATTGCATGTATTAGGTATGTGCACTTTTTCGACTGTTCTAGTGCTATCACCTTATTTATCCATCCTAGTCAGATGACAACGAAGTGTCAAAAGTTTACACGTTTCTCCATCCCACGTTTGCGCAGCAAATTTGCCTCGAAAACTTTCCAAGTCGCTTTGTATAGGAAATTTGTTTGTTTTGACGTTTGCTGTGCAAGTTTACGATGTTTTCGAGTTTACGAGGCTCTTTCGAGCTTTCATGAAGACCACTATTGATGCCTTTTGAAACATGTATGCTGTTTGTGTTGTTTTATGTAATACAATTGTCGAAATGCTGCATTTATATAGAAATATTCTATAAAGACTATTTTTGTACGACTATTTTACGCTCTTTTACTCAGACTCTATACATGAGAGCGGAAAAGGAGTGCAATAAGTTCTCTACACTATTTATGGTTGAAATATAATGGTAGCTGCACAGCGACAACAAATACAACAAGCCAAAAACAACAGGCATTTTGTTTTTGCTCAGTGCTTGTATTGTGTCAACTCAGCTGGTTGAAAAATAATGAAAATGTATACAAAATTGGAAAAGTGCAATTTACAAAATGCGTGTGTTTTATTTGATATTTTGAAAATGTTTAAGTATGAAACTTAAAACGATTCTATGTGTTTTTTACGTAGAAAACATTTCAAAAACAGCAATTGTAGGCGAACGGTGGTTGTATACAAAGAAAAATAAACACACTGTGACTTAAGTGTGTGAGGCTCTTGTACATGAGAACGTGGGTTCGATCCCTGCTCAGACAACTTTATATTTCTTTCGACGACGGTCACCTCGCTTAGTGATGGCGACACTATCTAGTACTTAGCCATGAAAAAGCTTCTCAAAATACCGTTC
Organism: Phaonia tiefii; assembly: GCA_963931995.1. Lineage (NCBI taxonomy): Eukaryota > Metazoa > Arthropoda > Insecta > Diptera > Muscidae > Phaonia > Phaonia tiefii. Next base: position 274,539,877 of record OZ008368.1, read on the forward strand.
GGAACCGTTGTAAAACTGTATGTCCCAATCAGTGAGTGTAAAACTGGAAAGCGCACATCTCACTGATTGTGATAAGTTCTCCCCAATCCCTTCATGGGATGTTATGGGACACCATGTTGTTGTTGTTGACTTAAGAGAACAACTCACTACAGGAAAAAGTTCAAATCAGATGGGATAGTGCTTCTACAATTTGTTTGTACCATGATACTATACAATACTGTTTGTCGTCGCTCTGTTTATGACAAAACAAAAGCTTTTATTTCAGTGAGCTAAATATTGCTTTATTTATTTTAACAATATTCCATCAAATGTTAAAGCAGATGTAAGAAAAAAGAAAGTGCAATAGCAAACGAGCCTTCAGCACAAAAACTATTATTTTTTCTATTTTCCAATGTAACATTTACTAATGTGTTCATGGAAATCGAACAGGTACAGTGTAACAAAAAGGTGTTAATACATCGCCCGTGAGTTCGAACACTCATTGATTTTTTTTTAAAGAAAGCATAACAATCAAATTGGTAAACCCTTTACATACATGTGAACTTTTTCATTTTAATATAAAAATACGAATTTTTTGGGACAGTTGGGATTTTTTGTTGGTTTGTAAAGAAAACATATTCCGATTAAGTATGTCAAGTGCGCTGATGACAGGCCACTACTCTTTCCATCAAATTTCCCATGACTTTTCATAGAGCTGTGGCTGTATCTCACCGATAATGCGTTCGAGCTCAAATCTGAGCTCAGGAATTGTTTCTGGTTTATTCGCATATACCCGAGATTTTACAAAACTCAAAAAAAAAAGAAATCGCACAGCGTTAAATCGCATAATCTTGGTGGCCAGTTGACATCTGAATTTCTGGAGATAATTTATTCTGGAAACCGATGTTGCAATAAATCGATTGATTCATGCGCGTTGTGGCAGGTAACGTCGTGTTGCTGATACGACATGCCATCCATATCGATGCCGTACTCTCCGTTATCATGTTCCTGTAACGAATGCCGTTCACAGTCACTTCCATTTCGGCCTCATCTTCAAACAAGTCTAAAATCCGCACCAGACAGTTGCTCGTTGTGGGTGCACTTTTTTCTCATGGATTGCATGAGGATTTTCTGAGCCCCAAATTCGACAATTTTGTGAATTCACGAAGCCATTCAGATGGAAATACGCTTCATCGGAGAAGATGACTTTTTGTGAAAAATAGTAATAATTAGTTACTAATTTTTGCAATTAGTTTTAATAATCGGAATTAGCACATGTGACAGCAGCCAAATATCAGAGTTGCCACTTGCACAAAAAAAAATAACACTAAATTTAAAAGGTGCAATCTTACTTAGACACCCTTAACAAACAAACGGAAACTTTTCAACATTTCGAGAAAAGAAGGTTGTTGAAAAAATTCTAACTGAGAAAACCTAAAAACATGAATTGCTCAACTATTAAAATTGTTGACTAAAACATTTTTAGATTACTCAGTTACTCATGAATTCTGATTAATCAATATGCAGATTAACCGATTAATGATTTTGGAGAAAAGAAAGTTGTTGAAATTACATGAGGCATCAGAAGACACCCGGTTGGAACGAAGTTCCATTCTCTCTATATTATGTACTAGTTAGTTCCAGCACGTTTTAGGCGCCCATTGTAAAATACGATCATTTAAAGGATCTTTAGGAAAAGGTACTCTCGAAAAATGATAAACTTTTTTAAGAAATTTTTGTTTTTATAGAATGTATTTTTTTTAACAAAAAGTATATTTTATATAAAAATATATAAAGGATATTTTTCCCCGAAAATGTCCTTTTTTAAAGAGAGGTACTTCTTTTATTAAAAGCTAATGTTTGTTTTAAGAAATGTACTATTTTTAAGAAGAAGTACTTTCGGTAAGAAAAAGCCATAGTATAATTTTTTTTTTACAAAGAAGTACTTTTTTTAAGAACAGGTACTTTTTAAAGAAGTCGTACACTTTTTACGAAAAGGTTATTTTTTTAAGAAAATTTACTTATTTTCAGAAAAGCTACTTATCTCAAGAAAAGTTATTATTTTATTTCTAAGAAAATGTACTTTTAAGAAAAGGAATTTTTGTAAGAAAAGGTACTTTTTTTCAAAACTATCTAGAAAACTAGAAAACTTCCGATTAAACAAGATTTTTGCCAACATATGTTAGTCTAGACACAAACCAAAGCAAAAGTACCCAGTATAGTTGATAATACTGGGTTGAAGCATAATAGTGTTAAAAACAGTTGTTTAATTTTTTTTTATTTATAATGATAAGGAACGATAAGGAACGTAAAATATGTAGATATCATCCATCGAAAAATATGCAAAGAATACATATTCACATTTTACGCCGTATAGACCCAGCATTTGTTATGCTTTGGGCAAAATCAACAGTCGACAAATACGTTTCTATACGAATTGAAAAGAAGGTAATTAAAGTTCATGTATAATTTACTGTTATCTACAAGACGAATATGCCCAGTTGATATATCTCACCACACTAATTTCTGCATCGCATGCATTTTTTTATTTTACTAGTATTACCACAAATTAAGGTGAAGTGAGACTTTTAAACACAATCGTTAAATCTTATGCCACTGTTGACGCCTTCACAAAATTTGCTACAAATTGTGGGCACTTGTCTGGAGGAACTATTATTGTGGATGACACAAATTAATTTAAACATACATATGATATTTTTAAATTATAACTGTTTGTATAAACAGAGTTCGTGTTTAGCCCCCATGTGTAACCCATACATATCACCGTGGGAATGGGTAATGAACTTTTACTCATTACCCATGACGATGGGAAATTACCCTGCACTACACATTGGGAATGGGTAAGCGGCCTTTACCCATTACCCACGGCTTGGTCAAATGTCAAAAAATTTAAAAAAAATACTATATCTCGGACAAAAATAATAATTTCTTACCTTCATATGAGTCTTAAACCTATGGGTGTCTTTAATACAGCATCTTTTTTGAAAAGTCGCTAAAACTAAAATTTCTCGAATCAAAAATCTCTAAAACGCCTTATGCCAATATGTCGGAAACGGGGCGTTCAAAAGACAAAATAACTAACCTTTAAGAGTTGCTAAGGGCTTTTCATAAAACAGGTCACTCGTATGAATCTAAAATAAAAAAAAAATGGTAATAACTTTGTTACCTCCATTGGAGGCTTTAACCAATGGATGTCTTTAATACGGCATCACTTATTTTTAAAGAAAAGCATCCTACGGTGCTGAAAAATGTATTATTTTTGCGCACCATTTCAAAGTAATTGCCATTTTTTTATTTTCGCGATTTTCTTATTTTGGCGATTGTTTTTAAAAAAAAGTGTGAATTGGACAACTTAATGGAAACCTCTTACAAACCCTCAAAAATTACTTGTGTTTTCGATTCGACGCTCCGTTTCCGAGATATAGAAATCTTTCCAAATTTTAAATATTTGCGATCAAACATGAGGATGGGTTACCCAGGGTAATGCATTACCCACGAAAATCGACCTCTGATTACAAATAATAATAATTTTGTTTATATTTAAATCTCAACTGCACAATTTTAATAAAAACAAGTAAAAGTGTTAAATTCGGCTGTGCCGAATCTTTGATACCCTCCACCTTAGTGTTAACCAGCAAAATATTAAATTTTAAAAAGGACCTTTTTTAAGAAAATTTACTTTTTAAAAAAAAAATAAAAATAAGTTACTTGTTCACAAAAGCAATTACTTGTTCACAAATGCAGGATGCTCACAAATGCTCACAATGCTCACAAATGCATTGCTCACAATGCTCAAATGCTCACATTGAAAATGTACTTAAGAAACTGTACTTTGAAATGTACTTTGAAATGTACTTTGAAATGTACTTAATGCACTTTGAAATGTACTTTGAAATGTACTTAAGAAATGTACTTAAGAAATGTACTTAAGAAATGTACATTTCTTAAGTACTTTCTTACTTAAGAAGAACTGTACTTAAGAAGAAATGTACTTAAGAAATGTGCTTAAGAAGAAATGTACTTAAGAAATGTACTTAAGAAAGAAATGTACTTAAGAAATGTACTTAAGAAATGTACTTAAGAAATGTACTTAATGAAATGTACTTAAGAAATGTGCTTTGAAATTTACTTAATGTACTTTGAAATGTACTTAAGAAATGTACTTTCTTTTAAGAAAATTTACTTTTTTAAAAAAAATAAAAATAAGTTACTTGTTCACAAGTAAAATAAAAAAGCATTTTTTAAAAATAAAAAAGTATTTTTTGAAGAACTGTTAAAAAAAAAAGCAACCTGGGACCAGAGTTGATTTGATCCAACAACCCTCAGACTAACGCGCAACCCCTTACCCATCAGGCCACAGCGACCTTAGATGAAGTGTGACAAAATTCATATAAATGTATGAACACATGAAAGTACATCTAAACATTCTAAAGTACTTACCAATTACAAAGAACAACAAAGATTTTCAACATGGAAATTCACCACACGGCAAAAGGAGTAGTTTAGTATAAAACTACAAAAATTAATGTGAAAATTTTATGAGTTTTTTTACGTTTCTAATCATAAAATTTTTTTCAATGGACCAATTTCGCTGATTTTCAATACCAAACTGCTCAGGAATACGTGGAACATTCTGGCCAAAAACCAAACCGCGTTATCGCCGATTGAAGTCGTGAGAATGTTTTCAACAGACGGACAGACTAACAGGCCGACATGGCTATATCGACTCCGGTTGTTATAAGGATCAAGAATATATTTACTTTATGGGGTCGCAAAGCCTTATTTCTATATGTTACAATCAGAATGACAAACTGATATATACCCTCTATCACTTACAGTGGAGGGTATAAAAATATTTTTATTTATTTTTTTTACTATAAAATTCATAATGGCACATTAACAAATGGTTGTGACAGCCAGTAAATTCAACTAGTTACTTTAGCATGCCAATAAATTATTTGGTACAACCGAATTAGTTTTTAAATTGTTTGTTGATCCAACAAATAGAATATTCATCACTACAGGATAATTTGATTGCTAGAACTAACATTTGATTGACAGCTCACATTTATTTCTTGTTGCTGGGGCGTCAACTAAATGTTTCAGTTCTTGTAACCAAATCTGATTTAGAAATCAATTGATACGAGTATGCACAACATATGGTGACATGGAACACAAATATTAGTAATCTCAACTGAATAATCTGAGAGTCCAAGGAACCGCCACATTTTAGTTGGCTGTAAATATAGTTGTGACAACGAATCCATTCTCTGTGTGTAATGTGGTCCCATTGGAGGAAAATAAGTATATAGAACATTATTTTCACTGGTTCATTCAAAAATTAATATAGGAGACAAAATTTCTGCACTGAACTCCAGTGTTTCCCACCAGCATAAATGACAGCCATTAAGAAGTATAGCAACTCTAGGCGAGCTTAAATTACTGTGTCGGACTCTGAGCAAAAGTTATGCCATGCCATTAAATGATATTTTCTTAGTCAAATCTCATACGGTAGTCAAAAATAAATTAAATTTATTCATAGTTTTTGAATATTACTTAACTTTATTTTAAAGGTTTGCCAAACTTTCCTACGATTTGCAACTTTTTTATCAGGCGACCTTAAAAGTTTTTAGAACCAAGTTCCTTATCACAGGTCGCGGGATGGCTAAATGAAAAAAATTAAACAACTTTTTTTAACACTATAGTCCTATAACCCAGTATTATCAACTATAATGTTTATTTTTGCTTTGGTTTGTGTCTAGACTTACATATGTTGCAAAATTTCTTGTTTTATGGGAAGTTTTCTAGGTGGAGCCTGTAACCAATATTTAGCATAATTTAGTATATATTGTAGTTTTGAACCCAATAAAAAGTAAATTTAGAAAAGCCAAAGTGAAACATGTTTAAAAAATAACATTTTCTTAAATAAGTGCTTTTTCTCAAAAAAAGTAAATTTTCTCAACAAAATGCCTATTCATATTCATAAACAAAGTACATTTTCTTAAAAAAAATATTTTATATTAAAGAAGTACCTTTGCTTAAAAATAGTGAATTTTTGTATAAAAACTACCTTTTGTTAAAAAAGTACTTTTTTAAAAAAGTACATTTTCTTACAACAAATTGCCTTTTCTTAAAACTTAACTTTTCTTTAAAGAGTATATTTTTTGGGAAACACAATAACTTTTCTTGAGAGACGTACCTACTCTTAAAAATTTACCTATTCTTGAAAAAAAAGGACCAATTCCAAAACAAATTCCCATTTCTTATATAAACCTTATCTTCAAAAAATACCTTCTCTTAAAACTAATTGGGAGTTTGAATATGGCGTATCAGAATGTTCGCGGTTTGAATACTAAATTGTCCAGATTATTTGTTGATAGCTTTGGTTTTGAGTTTGATGTCATTGCTTTTTCTGAGACATGGCTTGAACCTAATGTTTTTAATTCAGAGTTGTTCTGCAATAAGTACGTAGTTTATAGAAAAGATCGTGTTGGTAAAATTGGTGGTGGTGTTTTAATCTCAATTGAGAATTCTTTATCTTCTGAGTTGGTTACAGTTGATGACATTGGCGATCTTGAGTTTATTGTGGTGTCCATTAATTTAGGCGATTTGAAATTGTTTGTCACGTGTTCTTATATTCCGCCATCTTCATGCTTTGAGGTATATCAAGAGCATATTGACGCTATTGCAAAAGTTATTGCGTTAGCCAGTAGAAACGACCGTATTTTAGTATTGGGTGACTTTAACTTGCCGTCTGTGACATGGGTGTCTTTACCCGATACTAATTCTCTGACTCCATTGACACCATGTGATTGGTCATCTGATTTTGTTACGCATATTTCCGAACTTGGGTTGATTCAATTGAACGACATTCCCAATTCTATGAATCGAGTCCTTGATCTAGTTTTAGTGGATGATTCTAACAACTTTGATATTTCTCGAATTGATCCGTTAATTTCTCCTGAGGATAGTTACCATCCAACGCTGGGAATTAATTATGCATATGGTACCATGCAGGTTGGTTGCAATTGCTCTTCGTCCTATGTTGGCTTATGCTTTTCGCGTGCGAACTTTATTCTTTTGAATAATCTTATCTTTGATACCGACTGGCATAGTATTTGTCAGTGTAATAATTCTTTTGAATTTGAAATCGCCCTGGATGATTTCTATAATATTATTAATGGCTATATTTCTAAGTCTGTACCCAAGAGGCCAATAATGGGTAATACTCTAAACAGTCTCAAGAATGTAAGGAATAGATGTTCGAAAAAGTATAAAAAATCTGGACTGCTAGGAGACTATGCTAGGTATATTGTTGCTAGGAGTAGATACAACTCTAAATCTCGTGAGAGTTACAGATTATATTTGGATAGGTTGAAGGCTAATTTTAAACGGAACCCCAAATCATTCTTTAGATTTGTTAACTTGAAGCGTAATTCGTCTTCCACACCTTGTAGGATCAAAATGAACGGTATTGAATATTCAGATGAAGAGTCTATTGCTAATTGTGTCGCCGATTTTTTCGCATCTACTTATTCCACCCGAGCCTATGATGTTTCCAAATCATACCCGTAGACTGTCCGCTCTACAATTCCGTTTGATGCACCTATCGTAAATTCTTCGTGGTTGCTAGATAACTTAATCAGCTTGAAAGCCTCGAATAAAGCTGGTCCTGATGGTATCCCGGACTCTATGTTGAAATACTGCTCGAATTCTCTCAGCTTACCGTTGACTCTCTTATTTAACGCTTCGTTGAAGTTCGGTCATTTTCCTGCACAGTGGAAGAGCTCTTATATAATCCCTCTCCACAAATCTGGTAGTTTAGTAAATGTTGCAAATTATAGGGGAATTGCAAAATTGAGTGCCATTCCTAAACGTTTTGAGAAGTTAGTCACAGAGGTAATTTCTCATCAGGTTTCCTCTATTTTAGATCCATGTCAACATGGCTTTCGGAAGGGTCGTTCCACCGTGACTAATTTGCTTCAGTTTTCCTCTTCCATTATTGACGGCTTTATTAATGGAGATCAAACTGATGTGATTTTTACCGATTTTAGTAAGGCTTTTGATAAAGTTAACCACAATTTGTTATTATATAAACTAGGGGCAATGGGTTTTAATTGTAACATGCTGAATGGGATTAGTTCTTACTTAATGAACAGAGAACAGATGGTATCATTTGGTCGATCATTCTCAAGATCTATTTTTGTGTCATCTGGGGTGCCTCAGGGCAGTCATCTTGGACCGGTTCTATTTTTGTTATTCATTAATGACTTATCCGCCTCCATAAAGCACTCTAAATTGTTAATGTACGCTGATGACGTGAAGATCTATTTGTCTTACAAGGATCCTTGTCAATATACTTTACTTCAGAGGGATTTGTCTACTTTCCAGACGTGGTGCGAAACCAATTTGATGGAGCTTAATTTTACGAAATGTAAGCATATGCTGTTCTCTAGGTCATCATTATTTTCGGCAAAATACATTTTAGGTGGCAATGTTCTTGAATCGGGGGATTCATTTGTTGATCTTGGTGTTCTCTTGGACAGAAAATTGAATTTCACATAATTACGATGGTAAACAAGGCTTATGGCGTTCTGAACTTTATTAAACGTTGGGCAAAGGAATTTTCAGATCCCTACGTTACGAAAAATCTTTTTACTTCACTAGTCCGCCCTATTCTCGAATATGGATCAGTTGTTTGGGACCACCAGTAAAATTTGTATGTTAATATGATTGAATCGGTCCAGAAACAGTTTCTCATTTTTTGTCTGAGAAATCTTCAATGGAACCCGAACCATAATCTTCCTTCGTATTGCAGTAGACTAGCATTGATCAGATTGCCGACTCTTAGTAGTAGACGTACCATGATAAACTCTATTACAGTTTTGAAGATAATTGATGGATGTATATGTTCTGAATTTCTGTTATCTAAGATTTTCATAAATGTCCCATTGAGACCCACGAGGTACTATAAACTCATTCACATCGAGTTTCAGCGTTCGAATTATGCGTCCTTTGATCCAGTTAGGAGAATGTGTCGTGACTTTAATGAGCTAAATTAGTTTATTGATTTCACTGGTAGTTGGGAAACGAAAAAGTCTAGCATAATTTGTCATTTGAACTGATTGCATTAGTGCTGTATATTCATTAACATACATATGTAAATTTAATTTACTTTATCCTTACTATCTGGTCTGATTTATAATTTGGTTTTCGTTTTGCTCGTAATTATTATATATTATGAAGTCTCTTATGTTAATATCTCGTGATGTGCTTTTATACATATTTATGTTAGTGTAATACCAACTGGTGAAGAATTTCTGTAGTTGGTTGTAACGTGTGAACTTATGATCCTTGCTCCCCCGTTATAGACCGGTCTATAATGTGTACGCTGTCCTCACGTTATGGGGACGTGGCCCTCTCGGTCGGTAGGGGCGGGTAAGAGTGGCGGCGATGGGATTTAAAAAAAAATATATATTTTCTTACAAAAATTCCTTTTCTGAGAAGTAAATTTGCTTAAAAATAACATAATACCATTTCGTTTCTTTTCCTTTCCTGCAAATACGTACATTTTCTTAAAAATATAACCTTTTCCAAAAAAGAGTACCACTTCTTTAAAAAGTACCAGTCTTTAAAAAATTCATACCCTTTTGGCTTTTTCTTACAGAAAGTTCTTCTTCTTATAAATAACGGGTTTTTAAATAAGAGCGCAACAAAAGTTTTTTTAAATAAAACAAAACCGGTTTTAGATTCCAATGAAATTCTTTATTCCTGTGAAAGTACGTTCGATGCCATTATGTATGGAACTCGATTTCTTTTGCATGGCCACCACGGGCACGCTAGCAGAAGTCCAGACGCTGAACCCAATTTTCGACGGTTTTCAAGCATAAATCGGCAGATACTACTGCAATTTCACGTTCGATATTCGTACGAAGTTCATCAATCGTCGCTGGCTTGTTGGCATAGACCATAGACTTGACGTAGCCCCACAGGAAATAATCGAACGGCGTCAAATCGAACGACCGAGGCGGCCAATCGACTGGGCCATTTCGTGAGATAACACGTTCACCAAACTTGGTTTCCAATAAATTGATTGTGGCATTCGCTGAGTGGCTTGTGGCGCCGTCCTGTTGGAACCACATGTCCTCCAAGTCCATATTATCCAATTGGGGCCAAAAATATTCGGTTATCATTGAACGGTAGCGATTCGCATTCACAGTAATGTGCCGGTCTTGATCATCATGGAAGAAGTACGGCCCAATGACGCCGCCGGCCCATAAACCGCACCAAACCGTAATTTTTTCGGGATGCAATGATGACTCATGGATTACGTGTGGATTGCTGTCTGACTAATAACGCATATGTATTTTGCTTATTGACGAAGCCATTCAGCCAGAAATGAGCCTCACCGCTGAAGATGATTTTCCGATGAAAATCTGAATCATTTTCAAGTTGTTGCTCAGCCCAATTCACAAAAATACGACGCTTATGGTGGTCAAGCGGCTTCAGTTCTTGCGTCAATTTGATCTTGTAAGGATGTAGGCCAAGATCTTTTCGCAAAATTCGCCACAACGACGTCACAGAGATGCCCAACGCTTGAGAAAGACGTGTGAGAGACACATTTGGGCTTTCTTGAACTGAAGCCTCAGCGGCAGTAATATTCTCGACACTACGGGCACTTCTTTGTCTCACTGGCACGGGAACATTTTGTACTGTGCCTGTGGATTCAAATTTGTCCACTAGACGCTCAATTGTTGATCTGGTAGGACGATTCTGACGACCATAAATTGGACGTAGCGCTCTTAAAGTTGACGCTACTGACTCCAAATTTCGGTAGTAAATTTTAATAATTTCGACTCGTTGTTGGCTCGTATATCTTTACATGATGAAATGGCAAACTTTACTAAAGAGAAATGTCAAAAGAGCGGGAAAAAATATGGCGTCGTTTGCTGTCCCTATCGATTTACTTTTGTAGCGTCTCTGTTGAAAAACCCTTTAGTACCTTTTCTTAAAAAATCATTAGCTTTTAATAAAAGAAGTACGTCTCTTTAAAAAATTAAATTTTTGGTAAAATATAATACATATTCTAACAAAAAGGACTTAAAAATATAGTTGTTTTTTCTAAATAATACATTCTTTTTTATTTTATTAGCTTCAATAAATAGAGATATAGTCTTTTAAAAAAGATGTTTTCCAAATGTTTTTGGAATTCTGCTTTTGAAAAATTCATCAAACTAAATGCAAACGAAAACTCATCTGAGAGTTTTCCACTATGCAAGTATTCGAAAAATATCGCAAGCAAAACACACAAGAAAACATTTGCAAACAACTCCTTTCCATCTCCAGAGAACCATCGGTCCCCATTAGAAATTAATTCTGATGTTGTCTAAAAGACAACACAATATTTACAGACAATTATTATTATTCCCTGTTGATTCGTCGTGCTCTACGATGATTCGTGCTCAGGGATGATTTTTGTATTTATTCGGCCTTTTTATTTGTACCTTTTATTTCACTGTTCAAGATCAAGATCATCTATATCTCAATAAATAGAGATATAGTCTTTTAAAAAAGGATGATTAATGGCAAACCGTGTAGCTATTTCAGATCTAGCCACAGACCTTCAGCAGCGATTGTTTGGAATGCTGCTTTGAAACATTTAAAAAAATGCGTTGAAAAATTCATCATGAAGATCAGTGGCTGGATCTGAAAGATCTGTGGCAAAAAAAAACATTCCATATAAAAAAAAAGTCTTAAAAAAAGTTTACCATTTTACAAAAAGTATCTTTTTTTAAAGATCCATTTAAATTATCGTATTTTTCAACGAGCGCCTTAGGCGTGTTGGAACTAACTAGCACATAATATATAACGAAAGGAACTCCGTTCCAACCGACTATCCCCTGAAACCTCATGTGATGTTTTTCATTATAATTTTCATAATTATGTTTTTTTTGCGCTCGGCGAATTCGATGCTAAATTTTGTGTCTGCGTTGTAATATCAGTTGTGTAAAAACCGCAAAACCCGGTTAATGGACTTGAAAAAACTGGTGAAGCCGGTTCTTCGAAATTATCAAATTTTTAAAAAAGAGACGTATGACGGTTTTGAATGCACTAATTTGAATGCACTAATTGTGAGCGTCCGTGGTGCAATGGGTAGTGTGCGCGCCTCTTGTTCAGAAGATCCTGGGTTCGATCCCTGCTCCAACCACGACGGTCACCTCGCTTAGTGACGGCGACACTATCGAGTATATAGCCATGAAAAAGTTTCTCAAAATACCGTTCGGAATCGGTGTAAAACTGTAGGTCCCAATCAGTGAGTGAAAACTGGAAAGCGCACAGCTCAGTGATTGTGAGAAGTTCTCCCCGGTCCCTTCATGGGATGTAATGGGAAACCATTTATTTATTTATTTATAATTCGAATGTTACGTGATTGAAAAAATTAACCGTTCATTGATATTTTCTTGAATGCATGGATTTAAATCGGACTAACATTCTGCAAGACCATCAAATAATCGGTATTATGCTCCCTGGCAAAACTCACACCCAGGTTGTGTGTCGTCACATCGACATTATGCGAATTATATACAAACGATAGATGCGCTTAAGAAATGTATTGCAAAAGCAATTAACGCGATACAGCCCGAAACTATCAACAATTCATAGAAATGCTCAGTTACGAGGAAGTACGTCCGCAGTGCGAGCAGAAACGTTGGTTCTTCCAGTAAGGCAAGCAAAACTTGCAAAATTATTGATCTGTGTACATTTAAAATCAGTGTGTCCATAAAATAAATTATGTTCAACAAAGAAAATATTCATCGCTTCAGTGAAACATATTCATCACACAAATTCAACTTATTCAATGCAGTGACGAAACTTGTTCAGTTAATCCGAGACGAAGCCTTTATTTTAGCATGAGTCGTAATTTCATAACCTTTCATAACTAATGTCAAATTGGTGTCCACGATATTCTCTGCTGGTGAAGAAATTGCTCTGTCGCGGAGTATCTACTAGATAGTTATACTAGTAACTAATGACTTAGAACAATATGGGAAATGTGTTCGCTCTTATAGTCTTCTTATGACAGGTGTGCATCGCCTTCCCATGCCTGTAGTGTGCCCAGATTTTGCCCGTAGACTACTAAAATAGCCTGTATTCATAATCTGATTTGGCATTCAAAATTTGGCATATTTCTGTAGTTTTGGGCTTCACTAATGGGTTTAAAGGATATATTCCTCCATTACATCCCATGACAGGATGGGATTTCCTAATTAAGATAAATAAATGCTAAACATATGATTTCTATTGTCAATATTTTTTATTCTGTTCGAGTAAAATCTTAAGTCCATAGTTCTCATTGCAAGTGTCTCAGCACAATCTGATTTGTTGCAAGTTTAAGTAAACTGGATTTCGATGGGAGTACGCACCAGCAAAATGGTTACCACCAGTTCCACTATATCCTGCAGAACTACCAGCAGCACCCTGACTTCCAGAAGCGCCATATGATCCAACCATACTAGGTCCACCATAGCTTCCACTGTAAGAACCAGCACCACCGGGACTGCCTACAGCACTACCATATGATCCAGGTGCACCGACACTACCAGCGCCACCATATCCGCCGATTCCGCCCGAGCTTCCACTATATATACCAGCACTCCGAATTCCAGCACCGCCATATGGTCTAGCTGCACCAGAACTACTAGCACCGCCATAGCTGCCTGCTCCGCCAGAGTTTCCACTATAAGCACCACCACTTTGAATTGGAGAACCACCATATGATCTAGCTGCACTTGGGCTACCAGTACCGCTATATCCACTCAGTCCAACTGAGCTTCCTTTATAAGTAGCAGCACCACTAGAGCTTCCTTTAGTAGTACCAGCACCACTGGAGCTTCCTTTATAATTAGCTGCGCCGCTAGAGCCTCCTTTATAAGTAGCAGAACCGCCAGAGCTCCCTTTATAAGTGGAAGAGCCGCCAGAACTTCCACCATAAGCACCAGAATTTTCAGAACTACGTGCATAACCATAACCTGAAGCGCCACCAGAATAACTTCCACCAACAGCACTGCCACCATATTTAGCGGCAGCAGAAGAGCAAGGGGCCGGTACGATAGTCGATTGACAGCTCACTATGAAGGATGTGGGACAAGGAGGCGCCGCTATATTGGCTGCGGCATTATATCTAGGAGCTGATCGACGATAAATGCTATGAATATTTCCGCCATTTTCATAACCAGCGAGAGCAACATCTGCGTAAGCTCCTGAAGGTACAGAAGCTGAAGCGCCACCGTAACTACTGGCTCCACTTGCGGGTGCATAAGAACTGGGTCCTCCAGGAGCGGTGGTAGCGTAGCCAACACCAATATTACCGCTATATCCACCACTTGAACCTACGGTTACAGGACCACCATAGGAATCACTTGCCCCAGGAGAACTATATCCGCCAGGCATACTTCTGTAGGCTCCTGAATGTATAGAAGCTGAAGCGCCACCGTAACTACTCGCTCCACTTGCAGGTGCATAAGAACTCGTTCCTTCAGGAGCAGCACTGGTGTAGCCACCACTAACATTGCCGCTATATCCACCGCTTGCACCTGCGGTTACAGGGCCACCATAGGAATCACTTGCTGCGGACAAACTGTATCCACCAGCCGCATCTCCGTAAGAGGCAGAAGCTGAAGCACCACCATAACTACTTGTTCCACTTGCAGGTGCATAAGTATTGACTGGTTCAGGAGCGGCGCTGTAGTAGCCACCACCAACACTGCCGCTATATCCACCGCTTGCACCTGCGGTTGTAAGGCCACCATGGGCATCACTTGCTGCAGACGGACTGTATCCACCAGCCGCACCTCCGTAGGCTCCTGACGGTACAGAAACTGAAGCGCCACCGTAACTACTAGTTCCACCTGTAGGTGCATAAGAAATGCCTCCTGCAGGAGCGGCATTGTTGTAGCCACCACCAACATTGCCGCTATATCCACCGCTGGCACCTGCGGTTGCAGAGCCACCATAGGTATCACTTGCTGCGGACGGACTGTATCCACCAGCCGCAGCTCCGTAAGAGGCAGAAGCTGAAGCACCACCATAACTACTTGTTCCACTTGCAGGCGCATAAGAACTGCCAGCTTCAGGAGCGGCACTATTGTAGCCACCACCAACATTGCCACCATATCCACCGCCTGCGTCTGCATTTGCAGCATCACCATATGACTCACTTGCGGCAGAAGAACTATATCCTCCAGACGCACCCCCGTAAGGTACAGAGGATGAAGCGCCACCGTAATTACTTGCAGGTGCATAAGAACCGATTCCGCCCTCACCAGCACTGCCATAACCTGAAGACTTACCAGCTACAGTAGCTCCACTATGGCCTCCTGACGGTCCAGCAGAAGATGTACCGCCATAACTTCCAGAAGCTCCACCTACAGCAGAAGCACCACCACCGTAAGAACTACTTCCGCTATCAGAACTCGAACCGCCGTAGCCACCAGATTTATCAGCTGCAGCAGATGCACCATATCCACCCGAAGATCCAACCATAGATGATTCACCATAACTACCAGAACTGTAGCCACCTGTGGATGAATGGTCGCCATATCCACCAGCAGCACTACCATAACCTTTAGATTTTTCAGCTGATGCACTGCCTCCGTAACCGTGTGTTGATCCACCATAGCTGCCGACGGATGAACCACCATGGCCTCCAAAATTTAGACCACCCCCATATCCAGCTCCAGTTGGAGCGCCACCATATCCCGCAGCTCCGCTATAACCAGCACCACCACTCCCATAACCATCATTTGCAGTAGCGTCACCGTAAGCCCGAGCTGCTATAGCTAAGCAGAGGACAACAATGAAGAATTTCATTTTGGAGATTTCTTAGTAATCTTAATACTGAATCGTAACGGAAACTGAATACTTTTCCACAGTTCTCCGTCAATTAAATACTTTTGCTAAAGTGAAAACAATGCATTTTTTAAACCAAATCATAATGTGATTTCCATGGAAAACAAAAACTAAACACAGTCTGCTATAAAGTAGGACAAGGTTCTTTACCGAATGATTTGATATTGAAAATTAAATTGTGGTCTGTTAGACGCCCATTCATAAGTCTTAAAAGTTATTGACAAGACAGAAAACGGTAGTAACTCCCCAGTTAGCTGTTTTTGTAAGAATATCAGTAGTGGAGATTTTTTTTTTGCAAGATGTTCCGACAAGTTTATTATTACGATTGACTCAGTCTTTTCCCCGTCATGTACGTTAAGGTGGTGTTGTTTGTAGGTTCTTACACTTACAAGTAAATATGTCCATATATTCCGTAAGACTGAAACATCACGATGCCTGCAGGAAAAATGATCCAACAAATAAAACCAAAAATAACCTAATTGTAGAATTCCCCACAAAAATAATGTAATGTGACGAACACGTTTCGACCGTACATTGAATGCAGAATGAGTGATAATGGAAAATTCGATAACGTAGCGAACCAGCGTATACGTCACCCACCAATAGTATAAAAAATAATGGTTTCCCATTACATCACATGAAGGGATTGGGGAGAGTTTCTCACAACCAGTGAGCTAAGCGCTTTCTAGATTTACACTCACTGATTGCGCCCTACAGTTTTCAACTGGGTCCGAACGGTATTTTGAGTAGCCTTTCCATGGCTAGTACTGGATAGTGTAGCCATCACTAAGCGAGATGACCGAGGTCGATAGAAATGTAAGGTGGTCAGAGTAGGGATCGCACCCACGTTCTCATGCACAAGAGGCGCGCATGCTAACCATTGCACCACCGTCGGCCAATGAAACAAATACTTACCAATGCCCACAAATGTTGCTCCCGCACGTCACTTGCAGACGATAGCTCACCGGTTTGCGCAAAATGCTTGTTTCGATGTGAGCCATTTTTATAAGACACCTTGTCAATTCTCATTTAGGTAATAAAAGTTATTGTGTAAGTAATTTACTCTTGTTTGAAGTAGTGAGCGGCAGTCACTCCAAGAACGAAAAATGAAAACATATCCGATCCCAATAGTTCATTTCGGAACTATCTCAAGCCTTTGCTTTTAGATCTGTATCGTTGTTACGAAAGCTTAACCTTCCATTGGTCCTGCAGCTTTGTTGTTAAGAAGACTATATCTCATGGGCACTGCATCATTGTTGCTACGAAAACTTTCCTCCCCGCGGACACTGCATCCTTGTTGTTACAAAGACTCCGATCTTTGTGGGCACCGCATCTTTTTTTATACCCTCACCCATTGGATGGGGTATATATCATTTAATACGAAAAAAATTTAAAGCATAGAAGGAGTCATATTAGAGCCTCAGTGTCTTGGGATGAAATTCGTTTTGGGAAATTTTAAGACGATTGAGCCATGGCCGTCTGTCTGTCTATCTGTCTGGCTGGCTGGTCAACACGATAAATGCCGTAAATATTTATCGATCACAGCGAAATTTTGTCAGTGACTATTATTTGACCTTCCTGAACATCGAGGGAGCCTTCAATAACATTCAACCTTCGGCGATTCTTAGGTCGTTACAGAATCTAGGAGTCGACAGCTTAGTGAAGAAGCTAATTGGGAAGCTTCTGGTGGATAGGTCTGTCAAAGCTGAATGACGCGGTGTTACAATTACTAGGAACGTTAACAAGGGGACACCGCAGGGGAGTTCTGTCTCCACTATAATGGTTAACTTCTCTCAATGAACTGCATCTTGAATTGGACAGGGCCGAATGCCAGGTCTTCGCCTATGCTGATGATATTGCTATCATCTGTACGGGTAGAAACCTCAATTTACTTAGCATTCGTACAACCAGCCTACTTAGTCTAATTTCGAACTGGGCCGCTAACAACTTACTATCACTTAACCAACTTAAAGCCGAGCTTATCTTGTTCTCTCGGAAGTATAAAATACCCGCATTTGAACTGCCGTCTGTTAATGGGGTGAAATTACAGTTGGCGGAAAAGGTCAATAATCTGGGAATAATTCTCGACAGAAAACAGTCTTGGAAACCTAATGTGGAGGAGAGGGTGAAAAGGCGTCTGTTGCTCTTTACTAATGTAAAGGAGCGATAGAAAAGCGCTGGGGACTGTCTCCGAAGATCACCATGTCTTCCAATACTTACCTATGTCATCGTAGTTAGGTGTAGGTCCCTCCAAAAGAAATATATTCTGAATTCCTTGATGAAAATTCAAAGATTAGCACTGAGTAGCGTAAGTGGGCCAATGGGCACGACGTCAGGCACTGCACTTAGTGCTATCCTGAACATCTGTACTCCTGATATCATGGCCGAATTTGGCAGCCGCTACATCCCTGGTGAAAATCAGAGATTGTGGCGTTTTGATATCTGGGCATTCCGGACACGCTGAATTACCACACCGGATCAACTCTATTCCCGTCAAAACGGACTACTGTATCCTTCTACCTTCTACCAGCTACAAATCTAAGGACTTCTATTCCGAACAGGAATACCTGGGAAAAGTCACTGGAAGGGGATACCAGTAGTATCAGATTTTCACGGATGGATCAAAGTTGGACGAGCAAGTAGGCTATGGGATCCATTCACCGGACCTAAATATAAATATCTCCATCAAGCTGCCTGATCACTGTAGTGTATTTCAGTCGGAAATTACCTCGATACTGGAGGTTTTTGAACTACTGAAAAGTAGTGTCACAACCGTCCGGAGAATATGTATCTACACAGACAGCCAGGCTACCATAAAATTCCTGGAAGCCATGTTTGCTGCGTCCCTGACGGTGAGAGAATGCCACTCACTTAGGGTGATGGCAGAGTATTTTGACATCAGGCTCATCTGGGTACCGGGACACAGCGACATTCCAGGCAATTGCGTAGCGGATGCGATAGCTAGACAGGGCACTACGGCACAGGTTCTTCCGGCAAAAGAAGGTGTTAGTATGCCAATCTCTACCTGCCGTTTACAGATCAGGCAGTGGGCCGATAATATGTTAAAGGACAAGTGGAGACTCACTTCAACTTGCAAACAAGCCAGGGTTCTCTGGCCACAGGTGGACAGGAAGAGGACTAGGCAACTACTTAACTTGCCGCGAGGCAGGTTATCCACAATGATAGGAACACTTACGAGACATTGTTTTGTAGGAAAACACGCCCTAAGATTGGGACACAGAAACTCCACTCTCTGTAGATGCTGCATGGAGGAAACTGCAGGTATCCCAATGGTCTTCTTTAGCCTAAGTATGCTAGACAGCGTTGTGTCTTGCAGCCTTTTCAACCAACCAACCAACCGTGGTTAGTTTGGGATTGGAAATGGACGTTGTGCTACTTCCCTTACAAACCTTTTTCTGATAGATGTGATTACCTTCAACTCAAACTTTGATTAATAATCTGTAAATGTCTACTTAACTGGAGAAAATTGGCGAGGTTGCCATGCCTATTCTGGTACCTCCCATATAAAAGCTTGGTGGTTGCCCGGGTTGGCAATGCGATAGGTTGCGTGAAACACTTCATATTTTAATGAAATTAGGTTATAGGCTTCGTGTCATCAAACGCCAGTCACCGATTAAGCCAAGGGTGATTTTGTCACGCCCTACCAATATAAGTTGTGCGGCAAAATACCTTATGCGCACAAAAGGTGGGATGATGACCGGTTGATCGTCAATAACTCTCGTAGACTACAAGCGAACTTAATGAAATTCGGTACTCGGCAGTGTTTTCCAAAAAATTAAACATTAACTATTGTCTGTGCCCATTTTCGTACCTCCCATACAAAAGTTGGCGGCTTTCCGGCTGGCCGACTCGATATCTGCCGTATACCACCACTGATCTTACAAAAACAGATTGTCATGATAACCCCCCATAATCACTTAGGATCGTAATTAAGTTAGGAATTGGATAATATTTAGCGCAATGCCACTCTGCTATTGAATATTGTCACATTTGCCAATATTCAGTAGAACTCGGTCGCACTGGATGACTTCGGGTGAGGGTATGTTTAAGTCGGTTCACCGACTGAAATTTCTGTACTTGGTTTACTAAGGCTTTACTGTTCGTGAGTACTGGTTCTTTATTTTTGCAAATTCTTTACTCCTCGTGGATACTGCACCTCTCGTATGACAAAATCAAGAATATCGTTGTCAGTGCGAATGGCACAAAAATCGCGTTCGCCGCAGTTGTTCTGTGTTCCGACTTTCAAGTAAACACCGATACTAATTATCTACCCATTGAATGGATTTTGTATTGATTTCGTCAAAAATTTAATACATGAAGTTTGTCAATTGCAATAAATAAAGGAGATCTTATTATTACCCACATCAGTTAAAAATTCACTAAAATGTTCCACAAAGGTAAAATTTCTTTCTTTACCGTAATAATCAAACATTTCTTTAGACCTCACATGAGTAAACAGAAGCTATTTTTTCCGGTAACATGGATGGTAAAGATTTGGAAGAAACTCTTATATCCTATAACTAATACAGGGTGGGCCAAAGATCATCATGGGGTTTAAAAGTTAAATAACTTTTCCGTATACTTATATATATTTTTTTTATTTATTAGATCATGAAATATTCGCAATGGTAATCTTTTCTCTCTAAGTCACTTAAATGACAATAAAAAAAACAAATTTTATTTCCCTTTGCTCATGCACTGCAAATGCAGGTTGCGGAACCGGATGTCAGTAGAAATGAAATTTGGGAATGCTTGTGCTATATGGAATTTGTTTGAATGCTGTCAATTCTATTTCTAAAGTATTTTACATGCATAGGTTAGAGGCTTCGGCTAGTGTAGCCTCGTAGTACCATAGAGTAATGATATCCCTAAAGTAGCGAATTCTGAACGTTGCATGTTGGAAATTGTTGATGTTATAATACCAGATAGAGGCAATGATTCAACCCATGCGACAAGTAACCAGCAACGGCATTTCGTTTTGTGGGTTAAAATTGCCGTGTAAATACACCACAAATATATACTAACAATAAACGGTAAGAAAAAATTACATGAAGTAGCAGGGGACACCCGGTTGGAACGAAGTTCCATTTGCTATATATTATGTACTAGTTAGTTCCAACACGCCTAAGACTAGCTAACACGCCTAGTTCCAACACGCCTGTTAAAAAGATACGTTTTGTACAATAATAAAAATTTTTTTTAGAATTTTCTTTCTTTAAAGAATGTATTTTTTTAAAAAAAAAAAGTATTTTTAGGTCCGTTTTGTAAGAATATGTATTATATTTCCCGAAAAGAGAGGTACTGCTATTATTAAAGCATATTTTTTTTCAAGAAAATGTACTATTTTTAAAAAGATGTACTTTCTGTAAGAAAAATCCATGAGTATGAATTTTTTTTTACAAAAAAGTACTTTTTTTATGAACAGGTACTTTTTAAAGAAGTCGTACTCTTTTTAGGAAAAGGTGTTTTTTTAAGAAAAGGCTACTTTTCTCAAAAAAATAAAAGAGAGGGTATTATTTTATTTTTAAGAATATGTACTTTTAAGAAAAGTAAGTTTTGTAAGAAAATCAATGTTTTAAGAGGAGGTATTTTTTGAAGAAAAACTTTTTTTTCAGAAATGGGTATTTGTTAGAATTGGTCCTTTTTTCAAGAATAGGTAAATTTTTAAGAGAAGGTATTTATCTCAAGAAAGTTTGTTTTGTTTCGCAAAAAATGTACTCTTTAACGAAGAGGTAGTTTTTAAGAAAATGGAAATTGTTGTAAGAAAATTTACCATTTTAAGAAAATATTCTTATTTAAAAAAAAATTATTTTATAATAATTAATAATTGTGTAAGAAAATTTAATTTTTTTAACAAAGGTACTTCTTTAAGATAAGGTATTTTTTGTAAGAAATCGTATTTTGTTTAAGAATATGAATATGTTTTTTTTTTTGAGAAAATTTATTTTTTCTAAGAAAAGGCTCTTATTTAAAAAAATTTCTTTTTTTAACCTTTGTTCACTTTGGCTTTTCAAATGTTCTTTTTATTGGGTTCAAAACTACAATATAGTATACTAAATCTTGGTTACAGGCTCCATCTAGAAAACTTCCCATTAAACAAGAAATTTCCCAATGTTAGTCTAGACACAAACCAATGCAAAAGTATACAATATAGTTGATAATACTGGGTTGTAGCATAATAGTGTTAACAAAACGCTGTTTAATTTTTTTCCATTTAGCCCCCATCCCGCAACGTGCAATAAGGAACTTCGTGCCAAAAAGTCAAAAATACGTTTAAATTTTACAGTCTTAACCAAGAATACACGACAAATTTAAATCAAAAGTTCTTGTGACTTAACCTGGTGTAAGTCAATTTTCGTCAAATACCTCTCTATCCCTCAGAGAGTAAATCAAAATTCCGAAATTTAGTTGTCTTAGATGCTCGTTATGTTTAAAGTTGTAATTTCCTTTTAACAATTCCAGTATCAACGAGTTCTGTTGAGAGATCTTTTTCAGCACTTAAGAGAATTAAGACTTATTCCAGAAACCAAATATTAGACGAAAGGATATCAGAGTTAGCCTTAATTTCTAAAGAAAAGTCTTTTTAAAAATATTTAAAAACTTCAACAAATTTCTACGATGATGTGATTGAAGTTTTCATTCAAAAAATACGACGTGTTGAACTGGTTTATAAATAAAAAAAATTTCAATTTAAATAAAATGAAAAAACAAGAAATTATTACAAAAAAAAATAAAAATGTGATCCCATCCTGAAAAAAGTAAAATAGGAAAAATATATAATTTTTTTTTAATAAGTAATAATTAAAAAATTCAAAAAATAAAAAAAATAAAAAAACTAAAAAAAAAATTAAAAAATATAAAAAAAAATTTAAAAAGATATAAAAAAAACTTGTAAATGGGATCTTATCTATTTGTCTTCGGTCGCAATGGATGACTTATGATGAGGGTATGTTTAAGTCGGTTCACCCGACTGAAATTTCTGCACTGCTTTAAACATATTTTGACGTAAATGCTCATAATGCGTGCACAAAATTTTAATTTCTTTCCTATTACAGATATTCGCCTTTTAGGGATATTGAAAATCGAAACAATTTATTTGTTATTCCGTTTTCGTTGAACTGCATTTGATACAGTTTTGGAGATATTCCACTCGAATTTCCTTTAATAAAAATATTACTTTCTTGGCTACAACGCTTCTCCTAAATTTTATTTACATCTATAAGTAAAATAGTTTGGTTGCACTATATATTTGAATAATTATCGACTTTGAAAAAAAATTGGATTTTCGATCAAGATAAGTTCTGTGGAACAGAATATTTCAATGAACATGATATACAGTTGAAATGGCTGATGTGTTCTAGAATTTCCTAGGGTAACTTGTGCCTGCATAAAACTTAATCCCCAGAAGATAGGTCCAATATAACGAACCATTTCACAATTTTTTCGCCCTAAAACGTGAGTAACTCTTTTTTCCCCTCCGACTTCAAAAAAAAAGTAAGTACGCAGCTAAAAAGGTGATAGATTCTCTTTTCCAGTCTGGTATCTTTGGTAACCGGAGTGCATTTGACGGAGTTACGTCCCAAACATACCTAACACAGTTAACATTTAGCATACAAATCGAATTACTGCGGTTGAATTGCATACAGGTGGTACTGGAATTCAACAAATAATAAGAAGAAAAGAAATAAGAAATGTAGTCAACTTCTTATTATTTTCTAAAATGTATCCGATTATCCGATTTATAATTATAATATCTCCAAATAATCCTTGAATCCTTGTCTACAATCGATTTTTTAAAGAACGTAAAATTGTTTACTACAGGGTGGCTGATGAAAGCCACTACCAAAAAAAATTAATAACTTTTGTTCTATTTAATGAATCTGGTTAATTTTTTATTTATTTTGCAGATTGATTTTTAGATTTAGAAACAAGAATTTGTATTGTCCGCCGCTATCACGCACTGGAGTCCGTAGTTTCGTCCAAAGAGTGTATAGGCGCATGTTTGGCGGCAATCCTCCGAGCAGATGGACCATAATGAGACTTGTTAACAATTTTGCCGAGTATGGGACAGTCAACAGAAGACCTTACCAACGAAACCCTACAGTTCAGATGGAGGAAACAATCGCTGCTGTAGCTACTGCCATACAAAATATTCCAAGATTTTCCACAAGAACCTTATCTGCTCAAACGGGAATAATCAGACAGTCATTGCAGTCAATTATGCACAAAGATTTGGACTTATTCCCATATAAAATTCAAATGGCCAAGTAACTGAATGCAGCAGACTTCGTTTGGAATTTCGCCAGAAAATGCTTCAAATCGTGGAAGAGGACGGAAACATGTTGATCTGTCTTTTCATGTCTGACGAGGACCGATAAACAGAGAGTCATTGCAGTCAATTATGCACAAATATTTGGACTTATTCCCATATAAAATTCAAATGGCCAATAAAATGAACGCAGCAGACTTTCCGATTCGCTTAGAATTTTTCCGGAAGATGCTTCAAATGGTGGAAGAGGACGGAAACATGTTGAACTGTATTTTCATGTCTGAAGAGGCCCATTTCGATTTAAACGGCAACACAAACAAACAAAATTGTCGAATATGGAGTGCTTCCAACCCACAGATACTCCATGAGACGCTGCATTGTCGGGCCCTACTTCTTCGAAGAAAACGGTCACACCGTTACGGTTACTGGAGACCGTTACTTGAGCACGTTGACAGAGTTTTTGTATCCAGAATTACGCAGAATGAGAATTTCTTTCAACTCTGTGTGGTTTCAGCAGGATGGTGCAACTCCTCACATAGCCTGGCCTGTTATGACAGAATTGCGAAGAAAATTTCCCAAAAAGTTGATATCCAGAAACTCCACATTCCGTTGGCCGCCCTTACTGCACCTGACTTATTCTTGAAGGATTATTGCAAATAGGAAGTCTCCCAAGCAAAACCAACAAATTTGAATGAACTAAACCAATCCATTCGAGAGAAAATTGCGGCAATTCCTGTCTCAACTCTCCAAGCAGTAGTGAACAACTTTTTGGTATGAGGAGGGGGGGGGGGTGGGGTCATTTAAATTCATTATTTAAACTAATTAAGCTACATTTAATAAAATTGAATGAGCTTTAACATGAATATTAAGAAAAATAAATTCCATAAACTGAAAAAAAGGTATTTGAGCTTCTTAATGTAGCAATATTCATCAGCCACCCTGTAGATCGAAAGTTATTGAATTTTGGCCGATGAAAATATGTCAGTGGTGACCGCCTTACCTTTGATATTCACTTGCAACAGTATGATATTTTGAAATACTTTAGGCGTTTTTTTCCCAAAAACTAGATTTACACATTACACTGTGCAAAACCAACTTTGGCGTTGGACGATTCTTGCGCCAAATGATCACACGAGGTGAGTTTGACTATACCATCCCCAAAAAGTTAGACGGCTGTGTAACCACACTTTTATTTTATGTTCTACCAGTTTATAGTGGAATAGGTTTCACTAGAGTATTTCGCTGACGAGAATTCTTTATCTTTAATTTGCAAATGTCCTTTTAGTCCTGTTTTAAAAGTTGAAATCTTGAAATCCTAAAATTGAAATCTTAAATGCTCTAGTTTGAACACAATACATATTGCTCACGAAATTTCTCTCTATTGTTTATATGTGCCTTGTCTCAAACATGACAAAAAGGACGTCTGAAATGCTACAATTTATGTGCCTCTTGAATCCGAAATAGGGAATTTAATTCGAATTCCAATGTGGTCTGTTTTTTCTGGAGCTACTCAAAGAGACATGATACAAGATAAATAAATTGTTTGGTGATATGTACCTCCAAATCAGTAATACACTAATACGTTTATCTAATTTCAACCCGCAAGGGATTCCAAAAGCGAAACCAAATCAACTAATTATGAATAATATGACTTCTAGTATCAAACGCACGTTTTTCTAATATCCTTATAGGGTAAAAACACATAGTGTTATTCGTAGTCCTAATCAAAATTTATTTATTGTGAATCCTTTAAATCGTAGTTCAATATTAATAACAATATTTTAATTTATCTCTAATTTCATTGGTTTCTCTTGAAATCATTTTGTTTTCTTGGATATTCATTAAAGTATTGAGGAAACTTGTAAACCGGGTATTGATGTGAGTAGGCACCAGCACCACCATGCCCACCACCAGCTGAAGGGGAACAAGGAGCTGGACTTAGATTAGGTACACAACTGAACAAGTAGTTTTTAGGGCAGGGAGGGGCAGGAATCGACATTGACGCACCACCACCATATCCGCCAGAAGCAGGAGCAGCAGCACCACCACCATATCCACTACCACCAAC
This sequence comes from Phaonia tiefii, assembly GCA_963931995.1. Taxonomy (NCBI): domain Eukaryota; kingdom Metazoa; phylum Arthropoda; class Insecta; order Diptera; family Muscidae; genus Phaonia; species Phaonia tiefii. Next base: position 274,566,144 of record OZ008368.1, read on the forward strand.
AGCGGCAGCCACACAGAGGACAATAGCGAAGACGGCGAAGAATTTCATTTTTAATGTTTTTTGAGATTCAAGATTGAAAATTACTTTTTCCAAAAACTAATTACTTTCGACTTGTTGCGAATCGATTAAATACCAAAACTTTGTGCTCAAAAAGTTGACATTGCGTTTTCAAATTGAAATTTATTGTAGTTTTAACAAAAACAATGTAATATTTAATGTACTTGATCTAAATTCTATAAATATTTAACAATGCCGAAATATGTGAAGACTACACAAAACAAACTTACATCCATACCTCTTTATACGGCCATTGCTAAGTTTCGCTAAAATATTTGGTTTGAATTGTGACGCGGTTTCGATTTACATATAACACATTGGGCATATGAGAGTTTTATGTCCCGAGTGCGGAATGGTAGCTGATTCCGGGTCCGAAATTTGTCAAAAAATATTATATTAATAATATCAGATACTAGGTAGGGGTTTGATGATTTGGACTAAAATGGTGGAATTTTTGTGCTAAATTCTGAAAGTATAGCCTTAACAAATGGATAGCTTTTCATGCTAGAATCAGCTGAATCAATTCATCGGACCACCTATGCAGGATAAATTATCACCCAAGGGTTAAATATAAATTTTAATGTCTCTGGGAATGGCGCTAGAAACGAGTAAAAGAAGAATCTAAATGGAATGGCAATCGAAGGGCCTTGGACAAATTTTTCCAGCCAGTTCAGTCCAAGTCCCAAAGTCATCGCCTTCATATTTAAGATTTTGATATTACATTAATATTTATTTTAAAGAACATGCATTTGTATTGTCTTTGTTCGAGTATGAATTAAGTCCTTAGTTTTTCGATAAATTAAAACCGATCCTTTACTCATTCCACATTACTGTCCAAATTTCTGGGTTTTATCTAGGCCCGTATAACGAGGGATCAGCGTAAATTCCTACCGTTATTGCAATAAGTATGCGTTAGTTAAATTGACAGAACATGCAGTCACAAAAATCAAAACTACTTCGATTTTGTAGATGAATGTTAATCATCCGAAAGAATTTGTTAATTTCGATGTTGGTTTTTTTTTCTTCTGTCATTTATTAAGTTAGGTAGAAGTGACTGTCACTACCATAGAGTAATGTCATATAGAGTTGCCATCTTTCTCATCTGATGTTTCGTTTCACAATCTTCGTGGTGCGGTCGGTGTGATAGAGAGTTATTTAATGTAAATTTACTTACTCCAGATGGAATTACAAAAATTGTGGGCTTAAGTTTTTGTTGTCGTTTTGAAGAAAAACTGTGAACATTAAACGTATTTTGGACTTTTTTTGAAATATTTTATTTTCAGAATATATTTGTGGTGTAATTCCATAAAAATGTAAACGCACAAATCGAAATGCCGTTACTGTTTTCTTGTTGGTCGGTTTAAGCCTTTGCTTCTATCTGGTATTATTAAAGGAATACGTTCCAACATGTAACGTCCATATGCAACATCAAACTTCGTAAAGTTTCTGAGTCAAATCGCTTCTCTATACGTCATTTCTCTATGGTCACTACTGCCACACTTAGCACAATAATAATCATTGTGATACCATGGAGCATTATGTTCCTTAGCCATAGCTGAGCTTTTAAATTGCCCTAGTGTGGTTAAGGGGCGTTGAAGCCATATGATACCTCATCACGATATTCCAGGATGTGGCAGAAGAAAAAACGTACATTATAACCTGACAAACCAAATTAGTACTCTGCAATAAAGTGCTACGATCATTTAGCTTAACCAGTGGGTATTCATGCCACAGCTGATCGAAATGTATTACCATTGGAGAACAGAGTGGATGGAAGAATGAGCGATAAGCAACTTGAAGCAAACGGAACAGCAAACTTAGTTTAAATCAAGGGGTTTCGATGTGACAGCTCATCGACTATGAAGTTGGAAAATCATGCAAAAGAATGTGGATGAAGGAATGAGCTATAGTCAAACTTGGCTTAAATTATGTTTGATACTTACGTCATTTAAATTGAGTTCGCTTGATACATCATCAGAGGTTCATATAATGACTAGTCCCTCCCACAAACAACCTCAAACAACTCGGTTTGAAGGTCCTCTTCTGTATTGAAAGATTTTCCATTCAAAAAGTTTTGCAGACTCCGGTATAAATGCAAATCCGAAGGTGCCATATCAGAACTATAATATAGATGTGGCATGACTTCACATCCAAGCTCCAACATTTTGTGCCGAGTCTGCAAAAATGTGTCAGGTAGTGATGTGTGGTTCGGTGTATTTGAAGAACCGATACTGTTGAGTCCGGTTGCAAGAATAACCAGGTATTTGGACCGGTTCCAGTTCACAGCAAATTGCTGTCCCAAAGAGGCGTTAGTGTAATATCGTATTATAAGAATATAAAATTTGATAAAAATACAAATTTGGATACACTCAAAGTTTAAAATTTGTGGTTTCATTGGAAGCGAGTGCCGATATTTTGGAACCGTTTTACGCTTCTATTTAACATGTTTTTCATTTTTCTTTTAGAATCGCTTTTCGATGTATTTGAAACCGGTTCTTTTGTACACGTTTTTCGGTCCTTTAAGAACTATTTTCGGTGTTTTAAGAACCGTTTTTGGTTCATTTGGACCCGTCTTTCGGTTCATTTGAAACTATTTTCGGTTCTTTTGCAACCGTTAATCGGTTATTGTAAGCAAAGATCATTATTATTTGCTCCTACTCAAACAAAAGTAGGACACAACTTCTGAGATTCCAAGTCAATTAAACAGTTTCCAGTGATCAGAGCCACTACATGCTGAAAAAAACGGCCCCAGCAACATATTGCAGGAACCATGTATATGTTTGCATGCATTGTTTTCATGAATTGAAGATCTGCTGGTGTTTTGTTTCATCCACATTTCTGTCACATTTTTGTTGAAATAAATGTTTCTTCAGTCAGCATTATCGACATAATGATGTCATTTGGACTAGTATCGTCATACATAATTAGACCCCTGTATCCACTTTTTCTGTGGATCCCACCGAGCGCATCAAATCCTTCCCTTACCACAAGCACTTATGATCCATAGTGAAGAAAGTCGTAGGCGGCCTTGCAACTCTTGCCGAAACAATTCAAATATAACCTTTAGACCCTCAGTAGGTGTTGTACGAAGGACACCCACTCTCTGCACCATGGCCATCAGACTTAGGTAAGTGGATTTTTCAATTTTTCAGCACCGGCCACCAAACGTCAATGCCGTAAACAATATCGCACGGTAAACTATTTGTGGAGATATTCCTCATTGACCTCCAATATCCTATAGCCTGTGGCTTTACTGGTCATATCCACAGTGTTAGGTTTGAAGCTGATTTTTCTGTCCAGAATTACACCTAGGTAGTGTGTATTAATCTTCAGCCAAATTTCTATATCACCTGGAGACAGTGGCTCAATATACATAACTTTCTGGTTCTTGGTATAGAACACGAATTCGGATTTCTCAGAATTTCCTCCCAACCCATTCTCCGTTGCCCACTTGGAGAGTCTCCTGATAAAGCTTATATACTTATATTTGACTTTGTAACTGAAGTTATAACTTCCTTGTTATTCGGTCTCCACTATGGACCGGTTTGTAGTGTGTACACTGTCCCAACGAACGGTGGGACCGATTGGAAAATACGCGGTAATAATATCACAACTTCTAAAGTATTGTTCTGATCATTTGCGAATGAACCAGACAGGGGCACTTTGTATCCACATAGTTGGTTCTACAGGGTGCCGAATTTTACCACTTTAGTGCTGTTGAAATTTTCAAAGGACCGATTGGAAAGATTTTTGATGTGTTAACATCTAGGCGCGGGTAGGGACTAAACTCAAAAAATATACACAGCCAAACACAGTTTGTCCGACTGCGATCACAGATTGTTTGGCATTAAACTCCTCCGAAACGGCTGGCCCGATTTGTATGAAATTTTATGTCCATATCGGGTAGGTCTCAGAATCAGCCAACATCTATTTTGCATACCCCAAAATAATAAGGGTGACCCACCCCTATATAGAACACAGATTTGTCCGACTGCGAAACACAGATTGTCAGACACACACTGATGTAGCGGCAGCGAATAGTTATCTTGTGTGGGTGCGGAGCACTCTCAGAGCAAAGAGAATAAAGACGAGGTTACACGTATATAAAAATGATATACCAAGAGAGCAGCGAAAATTGTGTGAACTTCTGCAGCGAATGTACGAACTTCACAATGTATGTATGTACATTTGTCTGTTGCTACGTCCCTGACGATGAAAGAATGCCACTCATCACTTAAGGTGATGTCAGAGTATTTCGACATCAGGCTCATCTGGGTACCGGGACACAGCGACATTCCAGACAATTGCGTAGCGGATGCGTTAGCTAGGTTCAGGTTCTTCCTGCAACAGAAGGTGTTAGTATGCCAATCTCTACCTGCCGTTTATAGTTCAGGCAGTGGGCCGATAATATGTTCAAGGGCAAGTGGAGACGTACTTCAGCTTGCAAACAATCCAGGGTCCTCTGGCCTCAGGTGGACAGGAAGAGGACTAGGCAACTACCTAACTTGTCGTGAGGCAGGTTATCCACAATGATAGGAACACTTACTGGAAATTGTCTTGTAGGAAAACACGCCCTAAGATTGGGACATAGAAACTCCACTCTCTGTAGATGCTGCATGGAAAAGGACGAGGAAACGACGAAACACCTTCTCTTGGATTGCTCTGCTCTGGCAGGACTAAGAAGTAGGATATTCGGAACACATTTAGTTAGCACCGTAGCCCTACAGGATATTCCTGTAGGTCTTATAGACAAATTCATTGAAAGGGCAAATTGGCTAGACGACTAATCAATAGTTGCTATAGAGGAAACTGCAGGGATCAGGGATCCCTAAGTATACTAGACAGCGTGCTGTCTTCCAGCCTTTTCAACCAACCAACCAACCATGCACACTCATTTCAGCATTAAAACGTAAACTTTGCTCAAAAATTAAATAGCGAACGTCAACTTTCAATTTTTGTTTTGAGCAACAAACGCACTTAAAACCCGTAGAGTAATGACGTATAGAGTAGCGATTTGACGCAGTAAATTTACGAAAATGACAGTGGCAACACTGGTGATGGCAACACAGTCAGAATGTCATTTTCTCGCACCGACATTTTAGCATGGATAACTGGTTTTAATGTAAAAAATTGTTTCCATTATACACTCGTTACATCGAAATTATAAAGCTTCAACCGTGTGTCCAACTTCACAGATTCTTACAAACTTCTGTCATTATTTATATATTACACCTTCATGCATCTACATCACTGACTAGGAAAACCACAACAACGACATCACATATGTGTTCATGTTTTTATATCCGATTTTATTTTATTTTTTATCATTTAGAGATTAGAATTCATATCCTAATAGCTTTGGAATCCGTTAATATACTGGGGCACAGCGTAAACGGGGTAATTTTCGGAGTAGGCACCGACACTACCGGCACCACCAGCACCACCATAGCCACCAGCACCTCCAGCAGCTGCAGGAGAGCAAGGAGCTGGGCTTAGATTAGGCACACAGCTGAATAAGTAGTTTTTAGGGCAGGGAGGAGCAGGAATCGACACTGATCCACCACCATATCCACCAGATGCATGTGCAGCAGCGCCACCACCATATCCACCAGAGGCAGGAGCAGCAGCACCACCACCATATCCACTAGCACGAACAGCTGCAGCCAAGCAGAGGACAACGGCAACAGCAAACACGTTGAAGAATTTCATTTTAATAATATATTGAAGACTGAAGTTTTTTTTACGATTTACAAAAAACTAACTAACTAATTTCCATATGTTGCAATGCGATTAAATACAAAAATTCGGGTTTAAAAAAGGTGACACTGCACTTTCCAAATGAAATATATTGTGGGTTAAACAAAAACAATGTTATAATTACTGTTCTTAATCTAAATTGCGTAAATATATAAAAGTACCGAAATATCTGAAAACGTTGCACTAAATAGCTACTACACCTACACCTCTTTATACGGCCACTGGCAAAACACATGTTAACTAAGACAAGTAGTTTTTACCTCAGTCCCTCTGGAATTTATGGTCTTTAATTCAAATTGTAGCAAAAATAATTAAACGCTGAAAATTCGTACACTATCATCGCAGTTTTACGAACTACGACCTCTTTGACATGGAAAAATAGGTAACAATTTTTAAATTAATCTTACTCACGTCGATGGGGAATTGGGTAGTTATCCTACGGGAAATGAGACCGGTACAGAAATAGTCACGTGATAGGTCCATTAGTGATAGTGACCTGTCCCTGTATCGTCCCTTTTGTATGAAAAGAACCGGTAACTTTAACATGGCTTTACCCAGGGTAACCCATCCCCATTTTTGATGGAAAATATGAAAAAATTACAGAAAATATCTATATCTCGGAAGCGGAGCGTCCAAACGAAAACATTACCAATTCTTCCGGATTTATAAGCGATTCTCATAAGCTAGTCCAATTCGTATGGAAGCTTTTTTCAAAACATCGCCAAAATTAGAAAGTCGCTAAAATAAAATAGTGGCTATAACTTGAAAACGGTGCGTCCATTCGAAAAAATAATACATTTTTCGTTTTAACGATTTTTCATTGGAAAAATTTTAGTTTTAGTGAATGTTTAAAAAAAAAGTGATGCCACATTGAAGACAATCCCTTGGTTAAAGCCTCCTGATGAGGTAAAAAATTTGCCATAGGGGGCCATTTTCGAGTTATATGCACTTTTTTCTTCTACCAATTTTCTTATTTTGTTGATTTTTTGAAAGCAAAATCTTCCATGCGAATTGGACCAATTTATGAAAAACCTTTAGCAACGCGGAAAAATTGGTTATTTTTTCGGTTAGGCGGTCCGTTTCGAAGATACAGACATGAGGGCGTTTCTGCGATTTTTTATTTGAAAAACTTTAGTTTTAGCGAATTTTTAAAAAAAAAAAAATAAAGTGATGCCATATTGACGACATCCATTGGTTAAAGCCTCTTATAGAGGTAAAAAATTTATTATTTTTGCGATTCGTCGCACCGTTTTCGAGTTATAGTAACTTTTTTATTTTAGCTTTTTTTTTTTTAAAAAATCTTTCATACGAATTGGACCAGTTTATGAAAACCCCTTAGAAAGCCGGAAATATTGGTTATATTTTCAATTGGACGCTCCGCTTCCGAGATAAAGACATCAAAGCGTTTTAACGAGTTTTTATTTGAAAAATTTTAGTTTTAGCGATTTATTTTTTAAAAAAAGTGGTGCCATATTGAAGACATCATCCATTGGTTAAAGCCTCGCCTGACTTTTTTTATTTTTTCTATTGGACGCACCATTTCCGAGTTATAGACACTTTTTTATTTTATCGATTTTCTGATTTTGGCGATTTTTTGAAAAGAAATTCTTCCATACGTATTGGACCAACTTATGAAAAACCCTTAGAAACGCTCAAACATTGGTTATTTTTTCAATTGGACGTTCCATTTCCGAGATATAGAAATTTTTTCTAATTTTTTCATATCCTCATTCAAAAATGGGGATGGGTTACCCTATGTAATTCATTACCCATTGCCGAGGGTAAGTACTGAATATTTTACCCTTTACCCGAAGAGTAATATGTAATCGTGATAGGTAATTCCCCATCGTTCGAGAAAACTAAAATGTTTCCAATGAAAAATCGCTAAAACGAAAATTGTTTCATTTTTTCGATTGGACGCACCTTGTCCGAGTTGTTGACACTTCTTTATTTTATCGATTTTCTGATTTTGGCGGTTTTTTGAAAGGAAATTCTTCCATACGAATTGGATCACTTTCTGAAACGCTCAAACACATTGGTTATTTTTTCGATTGGACGCTCCGTTTCCGAGATATATAAATTTTTTCTAATTTTTTATATTTTAATTCAAAAATGGGGATGGGTTACCTGGGTTTCAAATCCATTACCCACCGCCGTGGGTAACTAACCATTATTTTCCCCACTACTCTGAGGGTAATGTGTAATCGTGATAGGTAATTTCCCATCGTCGTGGGTAGCTACTCATTATTTTTCCCATTAGCCTATGGGTAATGGGTAATCGTAATGGGTAATACACCATTTTCGTGGGTAAGCTACGCCTTTATCCCAATACGACGTCGATGAGTATAAGTTAGAGCTCTATTACACGATGCCATTTCGTGCGGCGATATTTTTCAGTTCTCTTTTAAAGTTTCTTCATAATTCATCGAGCTATTACACGTTGAATTATCATAATATTGTGTGTGTATTTTGTGTACTTCGGTGTTATTGAGTTGTGTATTTTGTGTACTTCGGTGTTATTGATTTGTAAACACTGTGAATTTTTTGGTATATTGGTTATATTTTGTTTTATTTATAAAAAAATTAAACAAAAATGAGTGAATTGAATTTTATTGAATTTTATTTCCAAATTTTATTGAATTGAATTTATTGAATTTTATTGAATTTTATTTCCGAACACAAACCTAACAAAACGAATGTAATAACACACAAGTAACTAACAACACACACAACCATGAAATGTCAAAATCAAGAGAAAAACCGAAAATGCACAAAGAGAAATTGAAAAAAATCCCTCGATACACAATACCATGGCACATCGTGCGATTTTTTCCTCATTCCTTACTTCTCTACACCTCTTGCCGTAGAACGAAAAGTGCCAGAACGAATTATAGCTTCGTGTAATAGACCCCTTACTCATTGGTGGGGGGGGGGGGGAGGGAATACGAACTCTGCTTTAAAGTCTTATTTTAAAATATATTTATAATAATTTTATTAATTTCTAAATTATTGGATCTCTCGACACCCAGCAATAAGGTTACATTTTAAGTTCTTTATTTTCAATCATAAAGGGTGTTTTTGTAAGAACGATAGAATTTAAATAGTAAAAAATAATACAAAAGCTTAAATTTTAATCAACAAAATCTTTTTATTCCAAAGATCAAGACGTGACATTAACACGCGTAAATGACTTCGGTCATATGGCCACCGCAACTTCTCACGATGAACAAATTTTGGAACACTTTTTCGAGCATTGCTATTGCTGGCCGTATATCAGGAATAGCACAAACAATTCTGTTGAACGCACATCTCACTCAGATCAATGACATCCATATTGACAAACAAAACCATGGTTCGGTAAGGACATTCGACCATTATGCGAGCTTCGGCTACATTTTAAATGAAATATGATCCGATGGGCTGGGTTTGCCTCCCGCCACCGTTCATAATGGCAGTGAAAATACGTAAACGAACAAGAAAACATAAACAACCCCCATTTGTTGACGACCCCCGCAAACGTTATAAGGACCACGATTTACGGATATGCACTTGGAATGTAAGAACTCTATATAGATCCGGTGCAAGTATCCAACTGGCAGATGTCCTCGAAAGTTATAAGACTGACATTACCGCTATCCAGGAAATGCGATGGACAGGACATGGCTGCACAAGAAAAAGAAACTGCGATATATACTACAGTTGCCATGAAAAAAAACATGAATTTGGTTGCGGATTTGTAGTTGGCAAAAGACTGCTACATCTACTAGTCTCTAGGTTCAATCTTATGAGTGAACGAATAGCCACAATCCGCATAAAAGCGAAATATTTTTATATTTCCCTAATTTGTGGGCATGCCCCGACAGAAGAGAAAGATGATGATGCCAAAGACATATTCTATGAGCTCCTAGAGGAAACGTATGACCGCTGCCCTGGCCATGACATTAAGATTGTACTAGGAGATTTTAATGCCAAAGTAGGAAGGGAGAATGTGTTTAATCCAACTATTGGTCTACATGGTGACAGTTCCGACAACGGTATGAGACTGATTGACTTTGCCGCGGCAAAAAACATGGTCATTTGTGGTACAAGATTCCAGCATAAAGACATCCACAAGGCTACTTGGGTATCCCCTGATCAAAGAACTAAGAACCAAATTGATCACGTGGAAATTGATGGAAGGCACTCATCCAGTGTAATGGACGTACGAGTGATCAGAGGAGCTAACATCGATTCTGATCACTACCTGGTAGCAGCAAAGGTTCGCACAAGATTAAGTAGAGCAAACATCGTACGAAACCAGACGCAGAGGAAGCTGGCCATCGGAAAGCTGCAATTACCAGAGGTAGCTACAGCCTACTCAAGGAAGCTCTCGCAACTTTTGGCACAGAACCCACCCCCTCCCGATGACGATCCTGATGCGCAGTGGAAACCCATTTCCGACTCTATAAAAACTGCCGCAACAACCGTACTTGGTTTCGAAAAACCGCTTCGCAATAAACCGTGGTACGATAAAGAGTGTCGCATTGCAAACGACGAAAAGAACGCTGCACGTATGGTAATGCTTTAGTCAATTGCAACGCGAGCTACAACTGAGCGGTATAGGGAGAAAAGAAAGGAGGTAAACCGTCTCTTTAGGCGTAAGAAACGGCAGTGGAGAAAGCGCGAGAGTGAGAAAATTGAGACATACACAAGGAAGAACGAAGCCCGAAAATTCTACCAAAAAGTTAAAAACGGAACTAATGGACATGGTTCATTGCTCCCATTCTGTAAAGACAAGGACGGAAATCTCGTCACAGATGTGCAGAGCATGCTGGGAATATGGAGAGAGCATTTCTCCGCGCTACTAGTACCTGAGATATCCAATGACGATGGGACAATCGATCACATTATGGACGACGACGTCGATTGCCCCCCTCCTAACCAAGACGAGGTCAGAACAGCTATTGCCCGGCTTAAGAACAACAAAGCCGCAGGAGCCGATGGTTTACCGGCGGAGCTGTTTAAGGCTGGCGGCGGTGAGCTGGTAAGGTGCATGCATCCGCTCATTAGCAAAATTTGGTTAGATGAATACATGCCCGGCGATTGGAGTCTCAGTGTACTATGTCCCATATTTAAAAAATGTGACCCGAGTATCTGTGCCAACTACCGTGGAATAAGCCTTTTATCCATAGCATATAAGGTTCTATCAAGCATAATGTGCGAAAGACTAAAACCAATTATCGCTGACCTGATTGGACCATACCAGTGTGGTTTTAGGCCTGGAAAATCGACAACTGACCAGATTTTCACGCTACGCCAAATCCTGGAGAAGACACACGAAAAACAAATCGACACCTATCATGTATTTATCGATTATAAAGCGGCCTTCGATAGTCCGATACGGCAGAAACTCTATGAAGCAATGTCTGAGCTTGGTATTCCTGCAAAACTCATACGCCTTTGCAGGATGACCTTGACGAACAACAAATCCGCAGTGAAAGTTGGTAAGGATCTTACCGAACCTTTCGAAACTAAGCGAGGCCTCGGGCAAGGCGACACCCTTTGGTGCGATCTCTTTAACATCTTAATGGAGATCATTATGAGAAAAGCTGCAGTCAACATGGATAGAACCATCAGCAGCAAAAGTCACATGCTGCTCGCGTATGCTGATGTTATAGATATCATTGGGCGCACAATTAGAGAACAATTTTTTCGAGAATTGAGAAGGAGTCAGCAAAAGTGGGTCTGACGGTAAATGAGGACAAGACAAAATTAATCGCCTCCACGCGATTAGACCAAAGCGTGAACGTTGAAAACCGTTATAACTTCGAGGTAGTGGACGAATTTATATACATACCTCGGATCTGCCGTGAACAAAAACAACAACGTCAGCCTTGAGATCAAGCGGAGAATTGTGCTTGCGAATAAATGTTACTTTGGGCTAAGCAAGCACTTTAGAGATAAAGCCCTCTCGAGTGACAAAAGCCCAGCTGTACCAGACTCTCATTCAACCTGTCTTGCTTTATGGCGCAGAATCCTGGGTCCTATCGCAAGCAGACGAAACATCTGTAGGAGTCTTCGAGTAGGAGTATTTCCAACTGTAGGAGTATTGCTAACTGGAGAAATAAAGCAAAAGATCGAACTGGTTGGCGAAATATGTTATATTCGTTTTGTAAGGTCCCTGACGCCCCGGGGTTGTCCGAGACCGGATAGGTAAGTAAGTATGGTCCGATGACCCAAACGGTGCATTTTGTGGATGTACTGGCGTCTGTAGGGTCCGTTGTGGATTGATCTCACTCCATATGGGGCAATTTTTTTTATTATCAAACCCGTTAAGTCAATTTTGTCATAAAACATAGAGCCAGTTTCTTACTGCTCAGAGCCCAATCGCCGAAAGAACGACGCGTATGATGGTCTCGTTGCAATTTAAACGACATATTAGAGTCAAGAAACCACACTCTACGGTAAACCAAACACTGTTTCACATAGAGTTCAAGAATTTGAAACAAATCTAATATTTGGAAAAATATTTGAATTATTGACATTTCAGTGTGTATTGGTACTGACGAGTCTTCGACCAATACTAATTCGCACATCTAATTTGCATATTTGAGTTTGTATATGTACGATAAAATGCAGCAAATAGATATACAAACTCCTTCTCGTGTAAAATTTCTCGAAGAACTTGTCGAAACTAACAAAACCTTATTGGGGTTTGCTAGTTTAGCTGCTGTTCGGATTTTATGACCTAAGGTATACCTAGGCTAAAATTTAGTTTTTCCGAAGAAAATTAAATTTTTCTCACGGCTATATCTCGGGCACCGTGGCCGTCGGTGGTGCAATGGTTAGTGTGCGCGGCTCTTGTACATGAGATCCTGGGTTCGAACCCGGCTCTGACCACCTTCAAATTTTCTTTCGGCGGCGGTCACCTCGCATAGTGACGGCGACACTATCGAGTATCTAGCCATGAAAAAGCTTCTCAAATTACCGTTCGGAATCGGTGTAAAACTGTAGGTCCCAATCAGTGAGTGAAAACTGGAAAGCGCACAGCTCAGTGATTGTGAGAAGTTCTCCCCAGTCCCTTCATGGGATGTAATGGGAAACCATTTATTTATTTTATTTATTTATATCTCGGGCACCAGTTGGAGTTTTGTTTTCCTGTCTTCGGCACAATTGTAGCTATAGACTAGGACAAAAAAGTCTGAAATAAGCTAACCCCAAAAAACTGCATATAAAACAAAATATTGGTTCCCATGAAAAAATTGGGTGAGATATTGTGGCCGTCAGTGGCGCAATGGTTAGTGTGCACGGCTCTTGTACATGACATCCCGGGTTCGATCCTTGATGTGACCACCTTAAATTTCTCTCTCATAGTACTGGCGACACTATCGAGTATTTAGCCATGATTATCAAAATACCGTTCGGAATGTATAAAACTGTAGGTTCCAAGCAGTGAGTATAAAACTAGGAAGCACACAGCTCACTGGCTGAGAGAAGCTCTCCCCATTTCCGAACAAAGACTGCATATAGTGCCTCAAACTTACAAAATATGGACAAATATTAATTTTTTCCTTTTTTTCACGATTTTCGGCCCATATTTTCGACAAGTATTGCGATTTTTGTTGGAGTTGAATAATAATGAGTAATTAATGCATTTATTTGAATTCAACCATTTTTAAAAACTGTCCCCCCATGTTATGTACCAAATATCAGATTGATAGTGAATTACATAGTAACACACGAGCATTAACACGCATGGATTTGGCGAAACTCTATTTACGATACTGATCTTATTCGTCGGAAAAATCATATGAAACTGATGAATCGTTGCTAATAAACAGAAGGCTATTTATAGGACTGAATTCTCGTGAAATTTACGAACAAAGAGTGAAACCAAAAATATACAATATTGGTCCAATTATTCCAAAAAAAAACATTTGAAATGTATGAATCTTCTTTTTTTTGATTCTTAGAATTAAAAAAATTATTGAGGTTTAGCCGTTTAAGTTTTTGATACCCAAGTTCAGTCCTTGCAGCGGTTTCCAAAGAAAAGGGAGATGTGCATTAGGGTGTCCCAACAAATTTTTCTTTTTCGATTTTTATGGTTGCTCAAGCTTGATTGGAAAGATTATAGGGTAAAATATTTTTGAGATTTTTTTCAGATTTTTCGGAAGAGGTTTAGAGGTCGCACAAGTCGAATTTCCCTCAAAAAACGGGTATTCCGGACGTTTTTTGAATTGTATTTAAATCTCGATCAATATCTACGATTTTCTTAGTTCGCAAGTCAACATTTTTAAAGCAATACGTTCAAACTTTTATTGTATATGCATAAACCACCAGTTTTGGCAATGATTTTGCTCAATAAGGTAACACGTATTAAATTTTTTCGTAAATTTTGTAAGTAACGCTTTATAACTTTTGCAATTCCTATGGAAATTTAAAAAATTAATGACGCCCTTTAAAAGACGTATAAATTCCAAGCAATTTTGTAAAAAAAAATTTTTAATTTGCTGTTACTGTTACAGAGTTATAAAATTTTACCCATTGTATGAACCTAAAAATATTATAAACTGTTTGCTATTTTTGCATCGGATTTTCTTTAAATTTCTATAAAAATTTCAAACACTAATGATGCACTTTAACAGAAGGATAAATGCCAAACAATTTTGTAAAAAAAAATTTTGAATTTGTAGCTACTGTTCCAGAGTTATGCCATTTTAAAACTCTTTACCCATTGTATGATGCTACTAACACTATAAACTCTTTGCCAATTTTTCACCGGATTTGCTCTAAACACTATATTCATGGAAAATCTACATGCGCTTAGTAACGACAAATAGTTACACGCAGAAAAAAACGGCCCCAGCAACAGATTGCAGGAAACATATATATGTTTGCAAGCAATTATATATATGGTTCCTGCAATATGTTGCCGGGGCCATTTTTTGCTTCGTGTAATTCTTTGTCGTTACTTAGCGTATGTAGATTTTTTCAATAATACAATGTTCAAAGCAAATCCGATGGAAAGAGACAGACAGTTTATAATATTATTATGTTCATACAATGGGTAAAGAGTTTTAAAGTGGCATATCTCTGGAACAGTAACTGGAAATTCAGAATTTTTTTTAGAATATTGCTTGGAAATTACCCATCTTTTAAAGTGCATCCTTAGTATTTTAAATTTTCATAGAAATTTAAAGCAAATCCGATGCAAAAATGGCAAACAGATTATAATATTATTAGTTTCATACAATGGGCAAAAGGCCTTAAAATGGTATAACTCTGTAACAGAAACCGCAAATTCAAAATTTTTTTTACAAAATTACTCGGAATTTATACGTCTCATTAGTGTTTTACATTTTCATAGGAATTTTAAAAGACATAAAGCGTTATTTAAAAAGTGTACCCAAAATTTAGAAAAAAAATTAATACGTGGTACCTTATCGAGCAAAATCATTGCGAAACTGGTGGTTTGTGCACATACAATAAAAGCTTGGACTGTTTGCTTTAAAAATGTTGACTTGCAAACTAAGAAAATCGTCGTTATTAACCGAGTTTGAAGTAAAATTCAAAAAAGGCCGGTATACCCGATTTTCCTCTTCTTCCGAAAAATCTGAAAAAAATCTCAAAAATACTTTACCCTATAAGCTTTCAAATAAAGCTTGAACAAAAAATTGTTTTATTGATGTGACACCCTAATGTGCATCCACTACGCTGCTGGCTCCTCGGGAGAGGACAGTGAGCTTTTGTTGATAGGCCTTTGATATCTCCGGTATTTGCAGCTTGTCGATATCTAGCTTTTCCCGTGTTCGGCTTCGTACGTTTTTCGCCCTCTTCTCAGGCTTGTGCGAACTTTCGCAGCCACCAGGTAATGATCCGAGTCGATATTGGCACGTTGAATCACACGTACATTCATTACACTAGAATAGTGCCTGCCATCTATTAACAAGTGATCAATCTGGTTCTTCGTTCCCTGCTCCGGAGATAACCCAGTCGCCTTATGGATGTATATTAGGGTGGGTCAATTTTTTGCCGACCAAGAGTATGACAGAAACGTAATCTACGGCAAATTTTATGAAAATATTCCCAAGAAATCATGGTTCTATAATCAAAATCGAGTCCGCGATTTTTCACTTGAAAATTTGTATACATGTTAGCGTAAAATTTGAAACTTGATACCTTTCGATTTCTATGAAAATTCTCACATATATTCTACTCGTTGCTGCCTTTGCAAGGACGTTGGTCATCTGCAGCATTTTTGTGAAGAGATACCAGTGCTAATGTTGGAAAAACGTTTGAATGCGATATTAGATTTGCCATTTATATTTTTATTCCTAAAGATAAGGTTAAAATCTATCACGCGATACCTTGATCGCTAGCATTCAAAAGTTATTCTAATATTACACATAAATGCTGCAGATGACCAATTTTACAAAGCTATAAAACATGAAGCGTGGGGAGTTTCGACCTAAAATAAACGCCATTTGTAACGGCTGCAACGAATAGAATATATCTGTGAAATTTCATCGAAATCGAGGAGTATCAAGTTTCAAAAGAATGGCTTTTGGGTCGATTTTTAACGCTAATATACAAATTTTCAAGTGAAAAAAAGCGGGCTCGATTTTGAGTATAGAACCATGGTTTCTTGGGAACATTTTCATTGAGTTTGCCGTAGATTACGTTTCTGCTGTACTCTTTTTCAAGTATTTGGGTCCATACAAATTGACCCACCCTAATGTATATCCTTATGGTGGAATCGTGTGCTACTAACTACCATGTTCGTTGTAGAGGCGAGGTCTACCAGTCTTATTCCATTATCGGAAGTGGTATCATGTAGACTGTGTTTACCGATGGTTGGTCGAAAGACACTTTCCTTTCCTAAATTGGCATTCAAATCGCCTTGAATAATCATAATATCGTGGTCAGGAGAGCGTTCGTATACTCTCTCCAGAAGCTCATAAAATGATTCTTTGACCTCAACGCCTTTATCCTCTAAATTGCAAGGTATTATTTCGAAAGGCGGTTTTCCGACATTCTTTCACTTCCGTTGTGATTGCTATTCACGAAGCAAATTCGATTACTATCAATGTAACCACTGAAGAAAAAGAACTCACGAAAAACGGATAAAATTGCTAAGAAATTTATCGACATGGCCGTCAAAGATAATGAGGAAGTTTGTGACTGAAAAACATCTTTCCAAAACTAAGCAATGACAAAATTTAAACAGGTATTGTTCTCTATTTGAATACTTTCAAATCCATGTCGCTCTATTCGCTTTTTTTTATTAATTTTTCGCAAATGCTTTGCTACTTTCAACAGGTGCTCTCAATCGGCAGTATATTACAAAATTAATGCAAACTGAAAGAAGTTGGCACTTGCACAAAAAAATACACAAAATTTAAAAGTGCAATCTTACTGAGACACCTTTCATTTATCTATTCGATAAACCGGCGTTAGACCTCCTGTTATCGTTATCGATCGGATAAATTTTAAATATAAAGGGTTTTTCAACAGAGACGCTACAAAAGTGAATCGATAGGGACAGCAAACGACGCCATATGTTTTCCCGCTCTTTTGACATTTCTCTTCAGTAAGGTTTGCCATTTCACCATGGAAAGATATACGAGCCAACAACGAGTCGAAATTATTAAAATTTACTACCGAAATTTGGAGTCAGTGGCCTCAACCTCAATCATCTTCAGCGATGAGGCTCATTTCTGGCTGAATGGTTTCCTCAATAAGCAAAATATGCGTTATTGGTCAGACAGCAATCCACACGTAATCCATCAGTCATCATTGCATCCCGAAAAAATTACGGTTTGCTGCGGTTTATGGGTCGGCGGCGTCATTGGGCCGTACTTCTTCCGTGATGATCAAGACCGGCCCATTACTGTGAATGCGAATCGCTACCGTTCAATGATTACCGAATATTTTTGGCCCCAATTGGATAATATGGACTTGGAGGACATGTGGTTCCAACAGGACGGCGCCACAAGCCACACAGCGGATGCCACAATCAATTTATTGGAAACCGAGTTTGGTGAACGTGTTATCTCTCGAAATTGTCCAGTCGATTGGCCGCCTCGATCGAGCGATTTGACGCCGTTATATTATTTCCTGTGGGGCTACGTCAAGTCTATGGTCTATGCCAACAAGCCAGCGACGATTGATGAACTTCGTACAATATCGAACGTGAAATTCCAGCAGTACCGGCCGATTTATGCTTGAAAACTGTCGAAAATTGGGTTCAGCGTCTGGACTTCTGCAAGCGTGCCCGTGGTGGCCATGCAAAAGAAATCGAGTTCCATACATAATGGCATCGAACTTACTTTCATAGGAATAAAGAATTTCATTGGTATCTAAAACCGCTTTTGTTTTACTTAAAAAAACTTTTGTAGCGCTCTTATTGAAAAACCCGTTACATTTAGGAAATTATATTCTGGTAACCGGCACTTTATCGTTACGATAAATAATAACTGGACATTGACAAACTGGCCCTAAGAAAACTATACCCCGTATAATAAAAATCGGTATGGGGGGAACATCTCTCTCAGTAAACTAACGGCATTTGCCATGGTTGCATGTGGACGTTGCATGTTAAAAAGTATTGATTCAATAATAGCTGATAGTGGCATTAGTAGAAAACATACAACAGGAAAACAACAATAGAATTTTGTACTTGTTGTGTTAAATACACCTCAAATATGTATTAATAATAAAAGATAACAAAAACCTTCGAAATGAAATTCATTTTCGTAGTTCTCCACCAAAACGACAAGAAAAAATTAAGTCAACAGTTCTGGTAACACCACCGGGTGTAAGTCAATTTGGGTAGATCAAGCACATACCTCACGACGAAGAGTGGGAAACAAAACGTAAGATGAGAGAGATGTTCCCTCTACACCAATATATCTTCTCTATGCTATGATGAATTTCGCAATTTCTGGCAGACCTCTGGCACTAAGTATATTATAAACCTTCATTGTTCTACATCACAAACAATTAAAAAACAACATCACCATGACAAATTTGTTTATCATTTCATGTATTATTTTATTTTCTTCCTTAATCTCGAATTCAAATTAAAATTCTAATATGTTTGGAATCCGTTAATATACTGGGGCACGGCGTATACGGGATAATTTTCAGAGTAGGCTCCAGCACCACCAGCACCACCATAGCCGCCAGCAGCTGCAGGAGAGCAAGGAGCTGGGCTTAGATTAGGTGCACAGCTGAACAAGTAGTTTTTAGGGCAGGGAGGAGCAGGAATCGACATTGAGCCACCACCATATCCACCAGAGGCAGGAGCAGCACCACCACCATATCCACCAGAGGCAGGAGCAGCAGCACCACCACCATATCCACTACCACGGACAGCGGCAGCCAAGCAGAAGACAATAGCGAAGACAGCGAAAAATTTCATATTTTTTTTTGAAGATTTAAAGATTGTACATTACAAACAACTGACAAATTTTCGTATGTTTCGAACCGATTAAATACCAAAAATTCAACTTTTGAATATAATGACACTGCATTTTCCAAATAACATTTATTGTGGGTTAAACAAAAATTGTGGGTAAAAAATTCTTGTTCTTGATCTACATTTTGTAAATGTTTAACATTGGCGATATATTTAAAGATCTTGCACCAAAACGCAACTTCACCCATACCTCTTTATACGAACCCTAGTTTTACGACTTTTCGCTACAATGGCTGTTTTGAATTATGGCGAAGTATCGATTTACTGACTACGCACTGATTCAATGTACGGGCAAAAAACAAGGCTTGGAATGCGTCTCAATGTCAATCATGAAAACAGATTCCGTGTCCTGAATTTATCAAACTATATTATGTTATTGCAGAGAATGATGGGTACTAAAAGGAATATGATTATGTAGCTAATTTGGCAGGGTAAGGAACAGCTTCCCGTGATGGAATCAGCTGAAACATCGATGAATATATTAGCATCCGAGGCATTAATTAGAGGTTTTATTATATGTCGGCAGGGATTAGAATATTAAAATCCACAAAACCGACCCATCGGTTTATTGGACATACAGTTGCGTATTGAAGAGCTAGTTACGGGAACGTCAAACTTATTTTATACGAGGGTACATCATCCCCCCAAACTGGCTGTTGAAGTTTCGAATCTCTGTGTACTTGGATAAAAAATTCTTATTTTAATCAGTATGGAACCCAAACGACGTGCCATGACAAGTACACTCTGACAAATAACGGTCTTTCTAACATATTCTGCCAAACACACTTCAAACATTAATATGTTTGCAAGTCCCAAACTCACTTGTGTTTAAATGTTTACTGGCAAACATGTATGCTTTTAAGTGGAAGCACATGTGTATTTCCCCCCAAACATAATAATATTTAAAAACGAATTATTGTTTTATTTCAATATATGTGTATTTTATTGTGGCCGTCGGTGGTGCAATGGCTCTTGTACATGTGATCCTGGGTTCGAACCCTGCTCTTACCACCTTAAAATTTCTTTCGGCTGCGGTCACCTCGCATAGTGATGGCGACACTATCGAGTATATAGCCATGAAAAGTTTCTCAAAATACCGTTCGGAATCGGTGTAAAATTGTAGGTCCCAATGAGTGAGTGAAAACTGGAAAGCGCACAGCTCAGTGATTGTGAGAAGTTCTCTCCTGTCCCTTCATGTGATGTAATGGGAAACCTTTTTTTTATTTTATAATTTATTATAATTAATTTTATCAATATAAATCCACATTTATAAATAATTAATACAAAAAATTAAAAGATTTAAAACGGTATTTTTTACATTTCGGTGCATTGAATGCATTATTTGTTTTTTTCCTGAAATGAGAATCTGCTGCTCTTTGCTTCTCCTTTCTTTGTTGTCTCTCAAGTTTTTGTTTTCGGAAGGTTTCAGCTTTACGTTGATTATCACTGTGCGTTGGTACACAAACAAGATATTTATATACAAATCTAGTTCATAGAAGCCAAGTGTTTATTTCACAAATGGGCAGCCGTTCCGATTTTCTCAGTAAAGGCTCGGACAGACAAAGAGCTTCACGTTGTTGCCCTTTACAGTTTCTTTCCTCAAAATCGTTTCTTACTTTGGTAGCACAGCCTTCGAGCCTTCGTTTATTCTTTTTTCACTGACCAAATGCTTTTGATATCCTCTGTCCGATGAATCACTGTCGACTGAATACATAAAACTAAAACGCAATACATCAGCCAAAATAAGAAACACTGACTTCATCTGCAATTTACACGCCCATTTAGGAATATTGATGACTCACTGACGGAGAGAATAATGCAAAGCCATGTCCTGCCATATGTCGAATATTGTCCTGGGTCCATCTATTGTATTATATTTCTTTGGTTCGGTATTTTTTCTGTATTGCTGTTGCTGCTGCTTTTGGGGCCCATAATAATCTATGTTCAATGTTGCTTTTATAATCCTTCAATATTCATACGATATCACAGTGGTTATGATGACTGGTGACGAGGAGTTCAGCTGTTCTTCTGGCTGACATCATCATGAAATAGAAACATGGTACAACTTCTTAATCGAAACCCGTAAATTATAGAATTTTTTGGTTGTATTCCGAAGTAAAAAGATTTCCAACACACTTACAAGATAGATTCTCTTGTTGTGCTTCTTTCATTCTCTTGCTCTCGATCGAGCATAGTTTGCAAAAAACACAGCTATATTTGTACCACAAATATAAATATATGTGTGTCGCAAACACATATTTCTAACATATTTCATTGTATCTCAAACATGTAATGTTGAATTGCAAACACAATATGTTTGGACACAAGTATATCATATTTGCGACAAACTCCAAACACACTTTATATTTGCATCCAAACAACAAAAAAGAGAGATTTTTCAGCGTGTATAAACAGATAAATATAATTTTACTGTCAGTTTTCCAAATATTTGAATAGCCGGTGGAACCCGGCTTGTCCTGCCGGCACCACCACTTTTCAACATTTCGTTCAAAAATCGTATCTTTTTGCAAAAATTTACAAATTCATAAAAAAATTAATTACGGGTTTCGCAATAAAAGTGCAAGTGTTAGCTCTCAAAGTTAACACCAACCATCTACGATTATTCTGGTTATTTAAGTTAGAGAACTACACAAAAGAAGAACGCGTTATTATTGTAAAAACCCATTACAGAAATGGGAAAAGTTTCACTAGACGGCTCGCAAAAAAAAATAAATGGTTTCCCATTACATCCCATGAAGGGACCGGGAAGAACTTCTCACAATCACTGAGCTGTGCGCTTTCCAGTTTTCACTCACTGATTGGGACCTACAGTTTTACACCGATTCCGAACGGTATTTTGGGAAGCTTTATCATGGCTATATACTCGATAGTGTCGCCGCCAGTATGCGAGGTGACCGCCGCCGAAAGAAATTTTTTTTTTTGAAGGTGGTCAGAGCAGGGTTCGAACCCAGGATCTCATGTACAAGAGCCGCGCACACTAACCATTGCACCACCGACGGCTCGCAAACTTCGTAGAATTTTCAGTCGTTGAAGTGCACCTAATGTGTCCACAATTCGAAGAGTGTTCAACAAATTTGAAGAAACTGTGTCTGTTATGGACAGTAAGGCGACACAGAGGAGACATGACAACTTTGCTGCTGTAAACGAGAATGTCGCCGAAAACCCGGTACCAAATTCGGCATCGTTCACGGCAATTTCTAATTTCGCGAAGCACCGCACAGCGAATTTTTGGCGAAAGACTTCCCCATCACTCGAACAAGATTCAGCTCCCTCAGGAGCTCACATCAGCAGACCATGCAAAGCGCTGGAAATTTTTTCATTCTTTCTTTTCGACGGAGAAATGCGAAACGAGTGCCCATAATTCGAAACAAATCAACATCATCGAAGTGGCGCATTTCATCGGAATAGTTCGTCAATAAACAAAATTGTGCAATTTGGACTCAGAAACTCCGAACGTGATCCATAAGAGCGAACTTATCCACAACGAGAAACTACCTGATGCATCGACAAATCATTGTCAAAATGTCATCGAAAATTTCATAAAAAGAGCAAGGGCTCGTTTAGCTCTTTTAAAGCCGCGGGGGCCATTTGACAGATAATTTATCCCATACTTAATCGGATCATGTCTGTTTTACAATACAATAAAAATATCACCACTCGGTCAAAAACTGTGCCTTTTGTTTTTAAATCAAATCATGTAAATTTATTGGGACATTCCTATAAACAATTACTTAGAGCCGGAGAGTAGAGTACTCAAAACACCGGGCAATCCTAGAAATCTGACTATCGGTTGTTTCCAGAGGATTTATTGAAGGATCATTTCAATTTAAGAAATATAATCGTTATTATATGTACAAACTGAGCAAATCTGTAAATTGTACGGTAAAAAAATTGAAGAATACCAAACAATACAAAATGTTTCTGAACTTTTGTTTAAGAAAATATTCAGGATGATTTTTTAAGGTTTTATGTAAAAATATTTCAATCAATTATTGTGTATTCCTCTAGTTTCATCTAGAAATTACATTTTATTTTCTAAAGACATATTTACACGCTAAAAAATAACGGCAACAAAACACATATTGCAGGAAACATGTACGTGTTCGCAAGCATTGTTTTCATGAATGAAAGATCTGCTGCCTTTTGACGTAGAATACGTCTTACCTTACGGTATGAGGAGTCATGTCAGGTTTTTATTGTTGTAATCTTTATTTCATTGAATTTGAGGAAACGGCTAGATGAATTTTTTTAAAATTTTTTTTGTAGGTAAATGAAGATGTTATCTTTCGTTTGATATACATTTCATATTGGTTGATATATTTCTAGTATTTTAATTTCTCAAATGAAAATTGTTTAAACACATCCACTCAAACATATGTGTGGTGTTTGGTTGAGTGTTTTTGGTTGCTCAACATTGCTTAGGAACATGTATCTAGTAAAAAGTGGAACGAACAGCAAGCTAATGTTGCTTGGCAACATGTATCTAGTAAAAAGTGAAACAAACAGTAAGCTAACGTAATAAAGCTTTTTTGGGAAAGCTTCAATAAAGCTGTTGTAACATTAATTTTGAATTGTAAAGCGTAAAGCTTTCACACAACGCTCGAATGCTAATGCGAAGACTCGATAAGGTAAACCTTTTTTAATATTAGGGCGGCCCTCTCAACATTCGCAGAACTTATTTCAATAAAAATATTAATTAAAATACATAAATTAAATTAAGTTTAAAAAAATTGAACATAATATTTTTTTTTAAACGGACTTGAATCAAATGCCGTTGATAAATATAAAAGTTACAGCAGACAGTTGTCCGAGGCCTTCGGCCACGGACTGTCCCTGCAGGCTGTGTCAGAGACACGGCCATTAAGCTTAACGTAGAATACGCCATCCGATAAGACAGAAAACATATATAACAATAAATGATAAATAATATAAGCAAATGAATTTATTGTTATATATGTTTTCTGTCTTATCGGATGGCGTATTCTACGTTAAACTTAATGGCCGTGTCTCTGACACAGCCTGCAGGGACAGTCCGTGGCCGAAGGCCTCGGACAACTGTCTGCTGTAATTTTTTTGTTCCTTTGTCTGCCTCGTTTTAGTTTATAGGGGTTTTCATCAAACAAAGCCACATTTGGGTCTTAAAAATATATACTTATGTTATAGCCTTTTAATCATTGTGTTTCAAACATGTTATATTGAATAGCAAACACAATGTGGTTGGGCACAAGTATAGTATATTTCGGACAAGCTATATATTAAAATATATGTATAAATATATTTTAAATAATTAAAAATATATGTAAAAAGTTCAAACAACCAAAATTTTTATACTTTGCTTTTAAATTTTGAGCAATAACACTAGACTACCATTTCCAGATATAGAACACTTAAGCCCGCATTTTCGAAGAAGAATTGTCAGATCACACACACAGGGAAAAGAATAGTTGGAAATTAATGCAGGCATTGGAAGTTCCATGATAAAGTGCAAATTTCGATTAGAATGCATAATTGTCAAACATTAGAATTAGTTGTTGATGTTATTGATAGATTAAAAATAGGCCTTATTAAATAGAAGTTGCTAATATCAAACTTTAGTTGTATTAACCAATTTGAGTATTTCTAAAACCTCATTCATCTGAAATGGAAGATACAACTAATAAAAAGTACAATATTAGAATTCGTGTTCAAATATTAGTTACTCTAATCATAATTTAGTTTCTGTTACAAAAACACTTGTTGCAAAGTTACGAATATGTATTCGATTTTTCACAAGAGGCTTGCTTTGCTGTTAATTGGAACGTATATTGGAATGTTACACGAGAACTTTACAGAAAAACTAATATTTTAAACAGAAAGTGATAGCCAGCGAAGAACACATATTATCAGAAATTGAGGTGAAGAGATTGTGAGAAACACAATCGCTGAATCTGTCGCCACTATTGACACGTTCACAAACACATGCAAACAATTTTGGGCACTTGGCTGGAGGAACTATTATTATATTTATGAAGACATCTATTGGTTACGGCCTCCTACGGAGGTAAAAAATTTATTATTTTTGCGATTGGACGCACCGTTTCCGAGTTATAGCCAGTTTTTTTTTTATTTTCGCGATTTTCTCATTTTGGCGATTTAAAAAAAAAACTATTTCATGCAAGTTGAAACACTTTGTGAGAAACCCTTGAAGCCCGTAAAAAATACGAACCCTAGTTATAAATACTAATAATTTTGTTTATATTTAAATATAAAATATACAATTTTAATAAAAAATATTTTTATTAGTGATGATTTATCCGACGTTTCGTATTGTATTGTTCGAGCGTTTGGTCGTGTTTTTAATTAATTATATTCTTCGATATTTCGCTAACCTTTGGATAGCATCGTCAGGAAATATCGAAGAATGTAACGGGTTTTTCAATAAGAGCGCTACAAAAGTTTTTTTTAAATAAAACAATACCGGTTTTAGATACCAATGAAATTCTTTATTCCTATGAAAGTACGTTCGATGCCATTATGTATGGAACTCGATTTCTTTTGCATGGCCACCACGGGCACGCTAGCAGAAGTCCAGACACTGAACCCAATAAAGCATAAATCGGCTCATACTGCTGCAATATATATTCGTACGAAGTTCATCAATCGTCGCTGGCTTGTTGGCATAGACCATAGACTTGACGTAGCCCCACAGGAAATAATCTAATGGCATCAAATCGCACGACCGAGGAGGCCAATCGACTGGGCCATTTTGTGAGATAACACGTTCATCAAACTTGGTTTCCAATAAATTGATTTTGGCATTCGCTGTGTGGCTTGTGGCGCCGTCCTGTTGGAACCACCTGTCCTCCAAGTCCATATTATCCAATTGGGGCCAAAAATATTCGGTTGTCATTGAACGGTAGCGATTCGCATTCACAGTAATGTGCCGGTCTTGATCATCATGGAAGAAGTACGGCCCAATGACGCCGCCGGCCCATAAACCGCACCAAACCGTAATTTTTTCGGGATGCAATGATGACTCATGGATTACGTGTGGATTGCTGTCTGACCAATAACGCATATTTTGCTTATTGACGAAGCCATTCAGCCAGAAATGAGCCTCATCGCTGATTGTTGAGGCCTCTTCAAGTTGGCCTCTTCAAGTTGGCCTCTTAAAGTTGAGGCCACTGACTCCAAATTTCGGTAGTAAATTTTAACAATTTCGACTCGTTGTTGGCTCGTATATCTTTCCACGATGAAATGGCAAACCTTACTGAAGAGAAATGTGAAAAGAGCGGGAAAAAATATGGCGTCGTTTGGTGTCCCTATCGATTTACTTTTGTAGCGTCTCTGTTGGAAACCCCTTTAATTAATTAAAACACGACCAAACGCTCGAACAATTTTCATAATAATTCATAATTCATAATGGGTTAAAGCATCACCAAATGGTTGTGACCGAATTAGACGTTACATTTTTTATTGATCCAACAAATACAGTAATCACCATTACGGGATTATTTGATTGCTAGAACTAAAACTTGATTGACAGATCACATTTATTTCTTGTTGCTGTGGCGTCAACTAAATAAATATTTAAGTTCCTGCAACCAAAACTGCATTACAAATCAATTGATATGCCCAACCTCTGGTGATAGGGAACACAATTATTGGTAATCCCAACTGAATAATTTGATAGTCCAAGGGGCCGCCACATTTTAGTTGGCTGTAAATATAGTTGTAACAACGAGTTTCTTCTCTGTGTGCACCCCAGCCCAAAATCTACACCAAACAGTGACACATTGTTGATGCATTTGTATCTCAACAATCACTCAATATGAAAATGCGTCTCATCGCGAAAGATGATTTTGTTCGAAATCCCTTCATTAGTTTTTCAGTTGAATCGTTTCTTAGTTGAATCGTGGTTAAACATCAAATTCTGTTTTTCAGTCAATGGTTTATATGATTTAACCAGCTAATGTTTGTGGGTTAACTTTTAGTCAGAAACATATGATTTTGACAATCAGTAATGAGAAATATTAGATTGTATATAATACATGTTTCTGGTTTGATTATTTGCACGTACTTTGAACCTAGATAGTTAAATTGATGCGCCTACATAGTTTTATAAAAGTTTTGTTAAAAACACTTCGATTTTATACATTTGTTTCATAATTTATTTTTATTGTTTGGGTATTTGGCCCAAAACAGATGTTTTCCACAAAAATAATGTAAAGATTCTATAATCGGTGACAATATGACGGGTTACATTAACCCGCCACTGGAAAACAAAATGAAAATGTAATCTGTAATTAACTTTTAATTGTGATTAAGTAATCCCAATGCTAACTACCCACATAAAAACTTCCCCTTAGAGTTACATTTTTCACAACCATTAACTGGCAGCTGTTGCGCTGTGAAAATTTAAATATTGTGTAAATTTTAGGACACCTTAGAAGTACTCCTTAGAAGCTCCATCGGTTGTTCGAAATGCTAAGTTTCAGAAAACTCACGGTCGGGGGATTCCCAAAAATCGGGGAACCAGTTTTCGTTTTTTGAATACTCTAGCTCTGAAACAACAATCTACATCATAATTGCCCTGATAGCAAATTGGTATTTCCATGATAAATACATAAAAATACGCCGTCAAATTATCTAGGGTTGGTCCGAAAAATATATGGCAACCCTAGACCAAAATAGGGCAACACAAAAACAAATGCTGGATAATGGTGAGGTAGAAGCGTCTGTCGCGATTGCTACACTTAGTCCAATGAGGATCGTTGTGATATAACTGGACGTCATATTCCGTCCCCATCGTTGAATCTATAAATTGACCATATGATACCTCATCGATATAATAGAACGTGGCTGAAGAAGAGATGTACATTAGTCCTTGGCAAACCACTTAGTACGCTGGAAAAAGCTCCAAAGATCATTCAGGTTAACTCCCAGAATGCAAGTTAGCTCAGTTATGAAGTAAGATCCTACATATTGTCACCTACTCAGACAAAAGGGTGGACAGTGGCATATGAGTTGTTTTATACTTTGACATGCTCTTCATCCCACAGCTTCTGAGTTGAGATTCCAAGTCTAGAGCCGTGCCTGACTATTAAACAGTGTTGAGTGATCACATCTACTACATGCTGAAAAACGGTCTCTGTAACGTGTTCTCTCAAACGTGTTCTCTCAAATACATTTGATATATTTGGAAAACACTCCAAATATTCATATATTTGCAAAACATTGACATGTTTACTTGCAAAAATTCGTACTTTACTTGGAGCAATAAGCGTGTTTCATCCCAAACATCCATATATTTATGTCGAAGCATTAGTGTGTTTCCTGCCAAAGAACGATTGACAACTGAATGCATAAAACTAAAACGCAACCGATCAGTTAACACAAGAAACTCTCAATTCATGTACACACACATTCGGGAATACTTGGGAATAACTGACTGAAAGACATTAACTTAGTGTGACAAACAATCTCACTTTATCCGTCTTTTATTATTTTGCTCTCGACAGAGCATAGCGGAAAAAATGAGGAAACAGTGCACCAAACACAGCCGTACCTGTATCACAAACAAAGCTGTATTTGGATCACAAGCACATATATTATGGCATATTAATGATGGTGTCTCAAACATTTAATATTGAATATGAAAACTCCAAACACACGTTTAACTTGCATCCAAACAAGAAAAAAATACCGACTTTTCAGCGTGTAGCATACAGATATCCCATATAGGATTGGCGTACGATTTATGACATAACTTGGCCATATAACTATAGGAAAAATTACTGAATTATCCGTAACCGAATCTAGAGGTTGCCATAACCAAATAATAAGTCATGACATCCCAACTGTCTATTGTCACAACCGCATTAGAAGTTGCCACAACCCAATTACAAGTTGCTTCGGCCGAATTTCAGTTGTGACCACTAAATTCGGTTGTAGCAATGGCAATTCGGTGTCATCAGCCGAATTTGCGGTTGCTACAACCTCTTTTCAAACAATTAGTACTGTGAGTGTACTTGCCTTGTCTTAGACATTCCATGCGGAAAGGGGCATATCCACAAGCTCTATATCCAGTGGAACAGGTAATGTATCAGATTTTAAGATTTTAAGATTTGTAGTCTTGTTGTGCAGGATATTACAATAAATAAATAAATAAAAAAACTGGTAACGTAGTCCCCAATCTCGCTAGCACATCTTATTAATGGTTTCCTGGAATGTGTCTGTTCCCGGCTCCCATATATGGTGGATATCGAACTGCTTGGATATATCATTTAGATTTTATAGTTCTGTGGGTAGTTCTTGAAGACAATAACTCCGATTGCAGAGATTTTACAGCAACCTGATTGTCAGAGTAGATATTGACACCTCAGGCGGTGATGATATTTCATCCCAGCCTAAGGTCAACCTTTCCGACTGCCACGATTTCTGGCTGAAAGTCACTACAATGGTGTGGTAGCCCTTGTCAAAGGTCTAGACCAAGATCTTTAGAATAGATTTCTAACCCTACTTTGCCATCTCGTTCGGAGGCATCAGTGCAGAAGCCTAAATCTGGTATGCGTTCCTTTCAATTCTCTCTAAATGATAGAATTATGTGTAGTAAAAATCCACTACTATTGTGGATTGCCGCAGGTCCCTTCAAATTGTTCCATGGTCATATGGACGGGTAACTCATCACAGGGAATGTTTCAGGAGGATTGCCGACATTGCAGCCATTTGCCTTCACAGCAAATCTAGTGGTAATTGGTGGTGGCTAACCATCAAACCCTCGGTAGGGGTTGTGCGACAGGCACCCGTGATACATACCATTGCCATTCGCTGGACTCTTGTCAACAGACTTAGGTTAGTGTACTTTTCCAGTATTTGCCAACAAACTACCATGCTGTTACGCAATTTCGGATGGACAACAGTTGTATATATCCAGTAAGCTATATATAAGTATAGGGCGACTGTGGCTCCAATGATCCTGTTCATAGTGTTTGACTTGAAACTTAGGTTTCTGGCCAGAATCACACCTACAACCAACAGCTGAATATACGGAACTTTCTGCTTTGTGGGCCTTTCCTTGTGGTCCCATTGGTCTGAAGGTGGACGTGTATTTTCTCTGCATTGCAATTAGTATATGCTACGACCCAGAGGCGAGCTAGTGCGCCTCCGCTTACGAAATCCAAAAATTAAACTACTAGTCACATTGTCAACACAAAGTGTCGATTTGACCTTCTCCGATAAAGTAATAATAATAAATAATAATAATGGTAATAATATTTAAACTTCTTAAGCATTTGTCGGCTCTTTTGAGGATGTAAAGGGTGTCCCAAACTTCACGCAACATTTCAATTGAATAGAAAACAAAGTTTTCATTCTTCTTATGGTAATATTTTTATTGAATCGTAAAGTACATAGGATAGGGTTATTAATGGAATAAAACATCTGGCAAACGGCGTCCACGGTTTTCCATACACATACGTATTCGTTTGTCGAAATTATCCATGACTTTTCTGCATAAATCTGGTCGAATTTCGTTGATGCAACGATGAATCTCCTCATTTAAAGCACGAGTGGTTGTGGGCTTGTAAACATAGACCTGTGATTTTAAAAAAACCCCATAAAAAAAATATAATGGTGTTAGATCACACGATCTTGGGGGCCAGTTCTGGTCACCAAATCGAGAAATCGCGCGACCTGGAAATGTCTCTTGCAGTAATTGAAGAGTTTCACGAGCTGTATGACATGTGGCACCGTCTTGTTGAAACCAAATATTGGCCACATCAATTTCATTCAATTTCGGCAAAAAAAACTTTGTTATCGTGTCGCGATATCGAACACCAGTAACACCAGTAATTGCGACCGCAAAACTTTCATTACTTTTGAAATATTGTTCAATAATGAAGACACGCTGTTCTATCGTCTAATTTGCCATTTTTATTAACCCTGAACTGTCAGCTGTCAGGTGTTTTTTTTAGGGTTGCCAACTCTTTTCTACGTCGATAGCAGCAAATTTAAATGTTGGGTAAATTTAGGGACACCCTTTACTAGAGATGTGTAGAGGAGGATTAAGGCTTTTAGGATATTGCATCTGGAGGCACCTTATAGTTACCCAGAATTTGGTACAGGGTATCAAAGCTGTTCATCTTTGAAGATCTGTAACTTCCACAATATTGACTCGATTTTTAAGATTCTTTGCTTGACGGAATCTTCTAAGAGAGGCAAATATAAACTACGCTAAAGGTACCATTAAAGATACCAAAAAGTACCATTTATCCTTTACTGCTATATTTGAATTTTATTAAGAAAGAAGTATAGTTTTTTTTTAATTTTGTAAAGATAACGTATTGAGAATGCTGTCGAAAATAACTTTGATTACCTTGGAAAATTTGATCTACAGAAACTTGCCATCGTATGAAAATTGCCAATTTTTTTTTTTTTGAAAAATTATTTTGCGAGATTGTCCAAAAAATTCGATTGGTGATTTTTAACGTTTTTTCCATTAAATTGGAATGTTTTTAAATATCTGCCATAAAAAGTTAGACATCCTGCACATAAATGTGGACAAGAAAGTAAAATATGGAAAGAGACACATTTTCTTAAGACATTTTTTTGTTTGTTTGTTTGTTTGTTTATTTGCTTATCCTACACAACAAGATATAAATCTTATAAATCTTATAATTACTGTACACTCGGATGTAAGTGTTTGATATCGAAAAGGTATCAGCTTATTTCCCCTATTAGATCTTGCGAACACAAGACGACGGAAAAGATAAGGAGGTAGTTTTAGATATATAATCTTATGAAGAAGCACAAGAATCTTTATTTTAAACAAATTACTTACTTACTTATCCGGTCTCGGACAACCCCGCGGGGTCAGGGACCTTACAAAACGAAGATAACATATTTCGCCAACCAGTTCGATCTTTTGCTTTATCTCTCCAGTTGGCAATAACAAGTGTACGCAGGGATTCGTCAACCTGATCTCTCCAGCGGAGTCTTGATCTTCCTATTTTTCGTCTTCATTCGAGTTCGGTTTCGAAAACCCTTAGCGCTGGTTCATTTTCATCCATTCTACTGACATGGCCTAGCCAGCGCAATCGCGTTATCATGATGCGCTTAACTATGTCAATGTCAGGATAAAGCTCATACAGCTCATGATTCATGCGTCGCCGATACTCGCCGTTGTGCACTATAGGGCCATACATTTTTCGGAGTATTTTTATCTCGAAGACTCCTACAGATGTTTCGTCTGCTTGCGATAGGACCCAGGATTCTGCGCCATAAAGCAAGACAGGTTGAATGAGAGTCTGGTAAGTGCTTGCTTAGCCCAAAATAACATCTATTCGCAAGCACAATTCTCCGCTTTATCTCAAGGCTGACGTTGATGTTTTTGTTCACGGCAGATCCGAGGTATATAAATTCGTCCACTACCTCGAAGTTATAACGGTTATCAATGTTCACGGTTTGGTCTAATCGCGAGAGAGGCCCTGTTCGTTGAAACCATTAATTTTGTCTTGTCCTCATTTACCGTCAGACCCACTTTTGCTGACTCCTTCTCAATTCTCGAAAAAAAACCGCAGTAACTTCTCTAATTGTGCGCCCAATGATATCTATATCATCAGCATACGCGAGCAGCATGTGACTTTTGCTGCTTATGGTTTTATTCATGTTGACTGCAGCTTTTCTCATAATGGTCTCCATTAAGATGTTAAAGAGATCGCACGATAGGGTGCCGCCTTGCCTGAGGCCTCGCTTAATTTCGAAAGGTTCGGCAAGATCCTTACCAACTTTCACTGCGGATTTGGTGTTGGTCAAGGTCATCCTGCAAAGGCGTATGAGTTTTGCAGGAATACCAAGCTCAGACATTGCTTCATAGAGTTTCTCCCGTATCGGACTATCGAAGGCTGCTTTATAGTCTATAAATAGATGATAGGTGTCGATTTGTTTTTCGTGTGTCTTCTCCAGGATTTGGCGTAGCGTGAAAATCTGGTCAGTTGTCGATTTTCCAGGCCTAAAGCCGCACTGGTATGGTCCAATCAGATCAGCGATAATTGGTTTTAGTCTTTCGCACATTATGCTTGATAGAACCTTATATGCTATGGATAAAAGGCTTATTCCACGGTACTTGGCACAGTTACTCGGGTCACCTTTTTTAAATATGGGACATAGTTCACTGAGACTCCAATCGCCGGGCATGCATTCATCTAACCAAATTTTGCTAATGAGCGGATGCATGCACCTTACCAGCTCATCGCCGCCAGCCTTAAACAGCTCCGCCGGTAATCCATCGGCTCCTGCGGCTTTGTTGTTCTTAAGCCGGGCAATAGCTGTTCTGACCTCGTCTTGGTTAGGAGGGGGGCAATCGAAGTCGTCGTCCATATTGTGATCGATTGTCCCATCGTCATCGGATACCTCAGGTACTAGTAGCGCGGAGAAATGCTCTCTCCATATTCCCAACATGCTCTGCACATCGGCGACGAGATTTCCCTCCTTGTCTTTACAGAAGGGGGCCCTGAACCATGTCCATTAATTCCGTTTTTAACTTTTTGGTAGAATTTTCGGGCTTCGTTCTTCCTTCTGTATGTCTCAATTTTCTCACTCTCGCGCTTTCTCCACTGCCGTTTCTTACGCCTAAAGAGACGGTTTACCTCCTTCCTCTTCACCCTATACCGCTCAGTTGCAGCTGGCGTTGCAATTGACTGAAGCATTACCACACGTGCAGCGTTCTTTTCGGCATTTGCTATGCGACACTCTTCATCGGACAACGGTTAATTGCGAAGCGGTTTTTCGAAACCAAGTACGGTTGTTGCGGCAGTTTTTATAGAGTCGGAAATGGGTTTCCACTGCGCATCAGGATCGTCATCGGGAGGGGGTGGGTTCTGTGCCAAAAGTTGCGATAGCTTCCTTGAGTAGGCTGTGGTTACCTCTGGTAATTGCAGCTTTCCGATGTCCAGCTTCCTCTGCGTCTGGTTTCGTACGATGTTTGCTCTACTTAATCTTGTGCGAACCTTTGCTGCTACCAGGTAGTGATCAGAATCGATGTTAGCTCCTCTGATCACTCGTACGTCCATTACACTGGATGAGTGCCTTCCATCAATTTCCACGTGATCAATTTGGTTCTTAGTTCTTTGATCAGGGGATACCCAAGTAGCCTTGTGGATGTCTTTATGCTGGAATCTTGTACCACAAATGACCATGTTTTTTGCCGCGGCAAAGTCAATCAGTCTCATACCGTTGTCGGAACTGTCAGCATGTAGACCAATAGTTGGATTAAACACATTCACCCTTCCTACTTTGGCATTAAAATCTCCTAGTACAATCTTAATGTCATGGCCAGGGCAGCGGTCATACGTTTCCTCTAGGAGCTCATAGAATATGTCTTTGGCATCATCATCTTTCTCTTCTGTCGGGGCATGCCCACAAATTAGGGAAATATAAAAATATTTCGCTTTTATGCGAATTGTGGCTATTCGTTCAATCACAGGATTGAACCTAGAGACTAGATGTCGCAGTCTTTTGCCAACTACAAATCCGCAACCAAATTCATGTTTTTTTTCATGGCAACTGTAGTATATATCGCAGTTTCTTTTTCTTGTGCAGCCATGTCCTGTCCATCGCATTTCCTGGATAGCGGTAATGTCAGCCTTATAACTTTCGTGGACATCTGCCAGTTGGATACTTGCACCGGATCTATATAGAGTTCTTACATTCCAAGTGCATATCCGTAAATCGTGGTCCTTATAACGTTTGCGGGGGTCGTCAACAAATAGGGATTGTTTATGTGTTATATTTTCTGTTTCGTTTTTGTATTTTCACTGCTATTATGAACGGTGGCGGGAGGCAAACCCAGTCCACCGGGTTTTTGCATTTTACCTACTGCCAGGATATTTGATTGCAGCCGCCCATTATGGATCAGACGCTGACCAGGATGCGATATGTTGAACCTGGATTTTCTTCTTTTAGTTTCTATCCGCCGTTGACCCGTATGTTTGGCTCATCCGCCTTCTAAGGACAAAAGAATATGCCCGATTGTTTGATGAGCTTCAGTGACATCAGTCACCTACTAAACCTGATTTGATGCTCATTTGTTTCGCCTTCTCACTCTAGCTAGCTAACGGAGGTTTCCGAAAAGCCATTGCCCAGGACATACTGCGTGGAAGTAGTGAGCTGCTTGGACTGCCCAATGAAGGAATCATTTCTGGCCACTCCCATGTGAATGGCAATCAGAAACTTTCCACCTCCACGGACAGTCCCATGTAAACAAATTGTCCAGACAAATTCCATATAATTGTATAGAATATTCAGAAATATGGTCATATTTGCCAATACCAAAAACATATCTACATATATTGTTGAACACCATGTTGAGTTTTCGACTGCTGACGGAGTCACAGTTTGAAAAAATTTCACAACCATAAAAAAGAGACGGCATAAGATAAGCCTTAGCAAGCATAATTCTTATCGCCAGAGGAGTGAAAGAGAAAGTTGCCCACAAAGTTCGTAGTTTATTTTATATAGCGCCTACAATATTATTGACATGATTAGACCAAGTCAGTGTATCATTGAATATTATTCCTAGATTCTTTACGGAAGTAACCAGTTCTATCTTATGCCCATTAATCATTATATTGACGCCAGAGATACGGTTTGATGATTTTCTGTGAACCACAAGACACTTTAATTTTCGTGGATTCAGAGAAAGTCCAATTGCATTTGCCCACTCGTATATAGAGCTTAGATCAGCATTCACTCTGCTAACAGATTCCCCCAACATGTCTACGGTTGTACTAGTGTACAACTGTACGTCATCTGCGTACATATGAGACTTGCAGTTAGATATATGTAGGGGTAGATCATTGATATATAGAGAGAATAGCAAAGGTCCGAGTTGGTCAGAAAAAGTGGTCTTGAGATTGAGTTTCTAGTATACACGGATTGACTGCGGTTATTAAGGTACGATTGCATTAATCGGATAGATGGTGTTGAAAAATTGAAACAATTTTTAAGTCTAAACCAGTGATGGCCACACTAACACTAAGAAAGTACATTTGTGTGCGTGCAATAATAGGCAATTGCGCTGCACAGCAACTGAGTTCATTTGAGTAAACACGTTGTTTTGTTGTTGCTACAATCAAATGAGCATGAACGTGTGGGAGCAGAGCATCAGCAGCATTTTTCGTTTCCTACCACATGTGGTATGTTTTTCAATTTTTGGCCATCACTGGTTTAAACCCTAAAATGTCATGATCGATCGTATCAAACGCTTTCGAATGGTCGAACAGGACAAGAATACAAACTTGCTTGTCGCCGATATCACGTCGAAGGTCCTCTGAGACATCAATTAACGTAGTGATGCAACTATGCTTTGCCCTAAAACCAGACTGGTTCTCCACCAGCAAAGTGGAATTTCCGAGAAAGGTGCACATTTGCACCTGTAACAGTTTCTCAAAGACCTTTGACAAGTATGGCAGTATTGCAATTGGTCTATATTCTGTCACAGACTTTGGAATAGTAATAATTTTGGAATGTCTCCATTTAGATAGGAAGCAACTGGACATTATTATCGAGTTCGACAGATGTGTAATAAAAGGCAATATAAATGGCAGAATTATCCTCAACAATTTCGGGTTTATATCATCGCACCCTGTTGCATTCGATTTAACAGATGCAAAGCTTAAAAGCACATCCTCTTGACTAACACTACAGAATTCGAAAGGTTCTCGATCCATAACTACACCTGTATCTACATCTCGCATTTCATAAAGACCACCAACAGGTGTGACTCTGGGTATATTAATAAACGATTCATTTAATTCATCAGCATTAATATCAGAATGAATCCAATTTCCCTGATGGTTTCCTGTGTTGCCATTGTACTTACAGAATTACCGAATCGGTTTGCATAATACTCACATTTTGCTAGCTATTTTCAAATCCTGCCTCAAATCATGCTTTGAGAAACAGGATGCTGAAAGCTGGTCATAGAGCAAAACCTTACCGGAATCATTTACAAAAAATAAACCAAGCAATGTATTACATGTCGCCATATAATGTGTGGGCATATCAGATTTAACAACAACAAACCCTAAACCAAGCATGATCTCCCGCAAGGATTGATTAACTAATAGATTAGAGTTGAAATCTCCTGTAATAATGTCCGGCTACGTGGAAGAATTCGACAATAACTTAGATGTAAAAATGTTAAAAGGTATAGAACGATGTGGCCTATAAACGCTCCCTAAAAGATGGTTTTTGTCAGTTGCCGATATCTCAATGAATAAAAACTCTATCTTATCGCCGTCTCCATTCTTTGAAATGAATTTGCAAGGTATACCAATTCTAACGTATATAGCTACACCCCCTCCTCGCTCTTTCCGGTCGGATCTAAATATTCTATAACCTTTCAGAGATATTAAACAATCAGGTACAGTTTCATTAAACCAGGTCTCAGAAACGCATATTACATCGACAAGAGAACTCTCAAACGTTAATCTGAATTCATCAATTTTATTTTTCAAACTTTGCGCATTTATATGGCACACATTTAATCCGTTTCTTTGATTGACAAGTATTTTGATCATATCATACTAATAATCCGATTGTTCTTTCACTATTTCCCAGAAATTATCAACTGCATTTTATTAAGCAGATATTGAGCAATAATATGTGAGAAACTCATCAAGGTTGCGTGTATAGGTAGTGATATTCTTCCAATCGAATTTGCACAAGATTTGTTCAATATTTTAAATTTTACAATTTTCATCACCACGAATTGCCAACAAATAGAAAAACGAGTTGTCACGAACACCGGCATTCTCTTGTATCCTGCCCACAGGCCTGGTTGGAGAAAGGAAGTGTGCATGCCTATGAGATATTTTCGAAGAGCCACTCTGCTCTGCTCGAAGTGCTCGAAGAGCCACTTGGCCTGCATTTGGAAGGGAAACTAGCATGTGTTTCGGTTCTTTTTGTACCCTTTAGATGAGGCCTCTTTTGAGGTCTCTGTCAAGAAGCTAAATATGAATATGTACCGAATTTTGTACCAGTCTGTGAGAAGGAGGAAGAGTCTGAATACCTGCTAGGAGAAGGTATAGTTGAATGTCAAAAAACTGCCCCAGAAGGCATATGCCTCGGCATTCACGCTGCTCGGAATCATTATGAATTTAAGCTTGTTGCATTATAAAAGCATATTTAATAATGTTCGTTATAATTTCATAAATGCACTTTTGGTTCCCAGACGAATATCAATATCTACGTTGTTTTTTAAAGTCATCATACTTCATTTCAATGTTGTTAATTGTTAAATTGACGTTGAAACGCTCAAAGTTGAAATATTTTGCATTGAACGACTTTAAGTTGCGATCTTCCTTCTAGAGTATCATATTATGTTGATACCACAATGACACTGACAAGTGGAAAACGAGATGTTTGCTAATATTGCCAACGGATTTGTACAGATGAATCAGAGAATTCTCGTAAGAATTCCAAATCACTAAGATTTGCTATACAGCATTTTATTCACCATTTCTGTGTCTGCAATAACTATGTCGACAAAAAATGGCGCAAGACGAGTGTGATTGCATAGAACTCAAGGAACTAACGCTTTTTATGCCGCCTGAGGGCCAATACAAATTTATGGTCTGTTGACAAATATAGACAAAGAGCTTTCGAATGATCACAGTAATACACTGCAGTTTCACACAAACCTCTGGCATTATACTTTAGAACTTCATCGATCTAAATAACTAACAACAATAAAAACAACATCACTTTCACAAATTTTTTTTTTATCATTTCATATAGTATTTTATTTTGTTCCGTATCATTTTCAGTCTCCACTTCGGATCCTAATATTGGTATCCGTTAATATATTGGGGCACAGCGTAAACGGGATAATTTTCGGAGTAGGCACCAGCACCACCAGCACCGCCACCATAGCCGCCAGCAGCTGCAGGAGAGCAAGGAGCTGGGCTTAGATTAGGTGCACAGCTGAACAAGTAGTTTTTAGGACAGGGAGGAGCAGGAATCGACATTGAACCACCACCATATCCACCAGCGGCAGGAGCGCCACCACCACCACCATACGAAGCTGCACCACAAGCGGCAGCCAAGAAGAGAACAACAGCAAATACGGCGAAAGACTTCATTTTGTGGTTTTGTTTTTGTAGACAAATTAACTCCGATACGTGAATATTAAATTCAAACCAAAAACTGAATACATTTCATCAATGTCGAAGCGGTTAAATACTTTTGAAAAATGCCAACTTTGCAGATATTTCCCTTATTGTAATTTCCGTCTTATGGTGCAAATTTCGTAGAGTATGACAAAAAAATAATGCAAACAGAAAAAAATTTTAAATCGGTTTTCAGTGAACCGGATATTTAGTAATGAATTTTTGTAAATGATTTGCTTTTATTGATATAAAAGAAATTAGCACAAAAAATAAACAACGTAATGTTGAAAATGAAACATGTCCGGAAAAATACTTTGAAAATACTTTATATTTTCGAAAATAATTTCAAAATTTTTCCTCAATCAGACAACTTTTATACAACGTTGTAAAGTTCAAGTTATCTTCCAAAAACAAATTCAAAAATTTTTCAAAATCGGTCGAAAAGAAATCGAGCTATAGTTTATTTCATATTACACATAATCGTTTGTTTCAATATCTTGGAAACTAGTGTCAAAACACTAAAATGTTGGTCAAAAAATACTCTTCTACATTTTTTTACATGTTATATACTTGATCCTATACTTTATGTTAGTTTTTGTAATTTATTTGTACACGCTGAAAAAAAAATCGGAACCAACAACATATTGCAGGAACCTTGTACATGATGGAAGACATTGTTTTAATAAATTGAATTGAACAGCTTTATTGTTTCTTTGTTGTCTGTTTTCCACAAACAGAGCCTTATTTTGGACACAATAATATATATTATAACCTATTAATCAGTGTGTCTCTAACATGTAATATTTAATAGCAAACACATGTGGTCGGACTCAAGTGTACTATGGACATTGCTGGTACTTTTCTGCTACAATATCTCTACTTGCCGGTACTTTCTACGTACATTTTGACCTACATTATATATTCTTTGGTGCATTCTATGCACCTTTTGATAAAATGTTCTTCTGTGGTACAACCAGTGACTGCAAAACTAGATATTTATTTATTTTTATTCGTTTTATATTATTTTGAATAGGGCATCAAATATTTTTTAATTTAAAAAATATTTCTCGTAAACAATATAAACACCTAAACACCTGTGGGTTGTGCTACGAACAGTGACATATTATACGCAGTTCAGATTATTTCTTTGTTAATGATAATACTCTGATGGTTTTTGGCAAACATTTTTACGCCAAGGCCGGAGAGGACGGATTTACCCTAATTCGGGTATAAGGAATTGAACTGCATCATTAGTTGTTGATGTGTTAACATCTATAGGCACAGGTAGGGCAATCTATCAAAGTAAACACGTGCAAACATTACACAGCGTTAACATCACATACGTGGTTGTTGTACAACAATAGTCTCTGCCTGAAAATAAGTATGATGGTATTTCTGTAGCGGCAGTAAACAAACAAGCAGGTCGTCGTCGCCACAGAATACTAAATAGTATAGTATACAATATAAACATTGATGCCTTTTGAAACAATTATGCATTTTGTATTGTTTTATGTAATAACATTGTCGAAATGGTGCATTTATATTGAAATATTCTATAAAGAGAATAAGACTTGTTATGCTCTTTTACTCAGACTCTCTACATGAGAGCGGAAAAAAGTGCAATACGTTCTCTATACTATTCATGGTAGAAATATAATGGTAGATGCAGTACGATAACAACTACAACAACCCAAAAAGAACAGGCAGTTTGTTTTTGCTCAGTGCCTGTATTGTGTCAACTCAGCTGATTGAAAAATTATGAAAATGTATACAAAATTGAAAGAAGTGCCATTTACAAAATGCGTGTGGTTTATTTGGTATTTTTAAAGTGTGTAAGTATGAAAATTAAAACGTTTCTATTTGATTTTTACGAAGAAAACATTTCAAAAACAGCAATTGTTGCAACGGTGGTTGTTTACAAACAAACGTAAACAAACTTTGACATAGAAGAAAAATGCACTCCAGAAAAAAGTTTAAATCAGCTGGGCTAGTGCTTCTACCATAGTACCATGATACTATTTAATACATTTTGTCGTCGCTCTGTTTATGACAAAACAAAAAAAATTATTCCAGGGAGCTAAATATTGGTTTATTTATTTTTTATTTATCTATTTATTAATTTTAACAATATCACATCTAATGTTAA
The DNA here is from genome assembly GCA_963931995.1 of Phaonia tiefii. Classification (NCBI taxonomy): domain Eukaryota; kingdom Metazoa; phylum Arthropoda; class Insecta; order Diptera; family Muscidae; genus Phaonia; species Phaonia tiefii. The sequence continues at coordinate 274,607,734 of OZ008368.1, forward strand.
AGCAGATGTAAGAAAAAAGAAAGTGCAATAGCAAAATGCCTTTAGCACAAAAATTATTCATTTTTAATTCTCCAATGTAACATTTACTAATGTGTTCGAACAGGTACCATGTAAAAAAAGGTGTTAATACATCGCCAGTGAGTACGAACTAGGGTAACCATTCAATTAATCATTATTCGGTTAATCGATTAATCGTGTTATAAAATTAACCGAACATTTTAATAATTAATTTTTCGATTAACAATTAACTCGATCAAATCAGTTCGATTAACCGATTAATAAAATATAAGTATGTACGTGTTTATGGCAAACAGTCCGTCTTGAAACACTCCTACAATGTGGCAACTCATATGACAACGATTTGCGAACAAATTTCATAACTTTACACACATTTTAAACAGATTTGATAGTTTGTTGAAAGAAAGGCTCGCACAGTGCATTGGCTCATAGCTGTAAATCAAAAAAGTTGTCCCAAACTTGATTCATTAAATTGGGTGTAATAGTTTGATGAAATTTCAAGATCCGCTGGTCACTTTGTATGGAGGGTACCAAAAACCCTGGACCGATTCTGCTCAAACTATGTATAATAAGGATTACGGTTTGCAAAATTTGGTGAAAATTAAACAATCATTTTATATAATGAAGTTGCTTTTGTTACGTTTTGTTTTATCTTAATAAATATGCCTAGTACAATGTTCGAACCACAGAGCAATACTAAAGAGCCTCCATTACACTCTTTTCCATTACCATTTCATCGAGTTCGAGTTACTTTGGTAATTTACTCTTTGGTTTATGGACAAAAATAAAAGGGAATGCGTATTTTCGTTCTATGCAAACATAATTTAGCTGTCATTAGTATCAATCAAACACTTTTAAACTTAGTAGAATGAGTATTTATTAAAGTCCCGAAAGTGAACATAAACGCAAAAGTCAACGCGAACGCCAAAATCAAAAAATTGCAGTTTATACATCACTTCGCGCTTGCGTTTGCTTACGAAAGCTGCCACTGACACATGCGGTTTATAGAGTTGCCCAACTAAAATAAACAATTATAGATTCGAAAAAGTTATCTTGAGTGAAATGCGCAGAATGAAAAGATTAAAAAATGTAGCCCTATCTCAATAGATCAACAGATTTTAAGATTGCTTTTATTTCTAATACTGGAAATACCAACAATATTCACATAAAATGTGTAAAAACCTATGTTATTTTAGATTACAATGTCGAATAAATTTTCCCATCTATATTAAATTAGTTGTCTTTTCAAAAACACGTGCCCTTTGGCGGTATGTATTGGTTGTAATGTGTTGGTTCTATTGTTTATTATTGTCAACATCAACTGATGTCTATAATTTGTTAAAGTTAATTATAATAGGTTTGCAACGCATTATTTATTTTAACTTTCCATTTCTAATTTTAAATAATTTTAAATTTTAAATAAGAATTTCAATGAGTAAACAATATAATTAAAAAAATTTTTTTTTAAAATGATTTGACCTCTGTCCGTCGATTGCATTTCAGCTAAAATTGGCAACTACTTATAACCAATTAAATCCAAAATACATCCATCTATCTGCCCATCCTCAATCGACATTTTTCTTTAAATCTGTAATTTCTTCAACTAACGCGAGGAACTGTTCCGTGTTCAATTTGACAGCTGAAGTGATCAAAAACGTTACGCTGCGTTTTATAAACTACCCATTAAACAACGCAATTCAACGCAGGCAGTCACCGAACAGCTGTAACGTTTTATAAACTACCAAAACGACCCTTAGTTTACTGCATGGTCTGTAATCAGTATGCCTTCTTTGGTCTCAATTAATCAATTAACCGAACAAAACACAATCTAATTAATCGATTATTCGAATAAAATAAAACAAAAAGAAACCAGTGTTCAAACCACTAGGGAAATGATGTATCTTAGTGGTTTGAACACTGTTTTCTTCTTTTGTTTTATTTTATTCGAATAATCGATTAATCGAATAATTTGATTGTGTTTTGTTCGGTTAATTGTCAGATTGAAATTTACGATTAACGATTAACCGATTAATCAAAAATCCCGATTAAATGGGTACCCTAGTACGAACGCTCGTTGACTATCAGATTGGATTTATTTTTTTTTCGAGTTTTCGATGTTAACTCACTTTTGACAGCTAATAACTTATATTTGGTTGGTTGCACCGGTAAACCTTCTTCAGCAAAGTTGTTCCAAATGTTTTAGGCTTCAACAATAGGGAACACAGTTTAACTCGGAAACCAGGTATTTGGGGCACATTGATTCAGAACATCGGCAGAAATGTAATTTTCTGACTTTCTTTGTCTTTTCCGTTCACAAATTACCAGTAATCAGATTCTTTCGACAAATAAGAGAAAACCTTTCACTGTATAATTGTATTTATTTGCTCATCATCATTTACAATTATCAATTTCCAATTAATTATCAATTTCACTTAATTATACTTTTTTCTACACTGAAAGGATTTTTGGATAAAAACACTAATTGGGTTTTGAATCAAAGAAAAACATAAAAAATTTCAATAAAAGGTACAATGGTTTGAAAAAAGTACTTTCGCCTACGTTTTCACGTAATAAGTAAAACGAGTAAAAAAAAAAACTAATGCTGCAGTTCGATTCCTCGTACCTCGTAAAACCGTCCTCTTCTGCCTTGTGTCATTTTTCGACTTCCACAGTGAAATTATACTTTGGAAAATTGTTTTATTTAATATTGGAGTCGGAGTGGAGTCGTGTATTTTCAAGATGATGGAGTCGGATCGGAGTCATGGATTTTCAAATTGCTGGAGTTTTAATCGGAGAAGTATATTCGTGTTGTATATTTATGAACAGAATGTCGACTTTTGAATTGACCGAACTATTCTCCAGATTTGAGTGTAATGAAATATGTTTGGAGGTGGATGTGAAGGAAAGTATATATGACGAAGGCAAGCAATTTGAGACAAAAGAGGCCTTGAAAGCTGCTATATCGTAAGCCCGGAGTTTGATATTCATAAATTATTTAGAGTCATTGTACCGTTCCATAACCAACCGTATTTTTTCCCAATAAAGTTGGAGTGCAATTTCTTGTGTGTTATTAGATTGTTTAATTTTCAGTTTCAAATTGAATTGGATAGTAATGTTTTTTTATTTAAATATAGAATGCTTAATTTATGAGACTTTAATAAAAATTAAATATTTTTAAATTTCAAATTTAAAAAATATATACATATGTATATGTTTTGTTTAATAGTTTATATTACGTGTTTGTAGCTTGTCGCAAATATAGTATAGTTGTGTCCAAACACATTGTGTTAGCTATTCAATGTTACATGTTGGAGACACAATGATTAATATGTCTTGATGCGACCCACATTTGACTTTGTTTGTTGAAAACTGGTGAGAACAAAAACGTGACAGACAACAAAGGAACAAAAATGCAGCAGATCCCCAGTTCATAAAAACACTGCTTGCACTTAAGTACATGCCGGTCCTAATCAAATACATTAGACCGACTCACAAAAAAACTTCCTTTTGCCCACACCTTAAAATGTCCCTTGTGTTGTTTTGTGATGATTCCCAAAATATTTAGTGTCTAGCATTACGATCCCGTGAGCTGAAGCATTTTTAGAAAAAGGTTTTCTTTTACTTTTTCAAAGAATTTTGTACTTTAACTATACAGTTATGGAATCATATGACCGGTTTTTTAAAGCTCGTCCAACGGTATATAAAACGTGCCAAAGCCTTTCCTGACACATCCTTTTTTCAGGGATATTCTGCAAAAAAATAAAATTTTTAGATCTCTAACACAGAGATTTTTCTGATTTAAATATCAGATTAACATATTTTAATCTTTAGTCGATTCAAGTAAATACGTATTTAGCCTTTTGTAAAATTAGCACTACACCATTTCCAAGTGAAATTTGAAGAATATCAAGTCAATTTTGAAAAATATCAATTGAAATTTTAAAATTATATTTGAAATTTTAAATAGATCAATTGAAATTTAAAAAACATAAATTGAAATTCGAAAGACATCAATTGAAATTTAAAATTCGTCACTTGAAATTAAAAAATGATTAACCGATTTTATGTATTAGATTTATAAATTTCGATTGGTGTACATATTTTAAATTTCAATTAATGTGTTTTAAATTCCAATTGATGTCTTTTAAATTTCAATTGATGTGTTTCAAATTTCAATTGATGTATTTTAAATTTCAATTGATATTTTTCAAATTTCAATTGGTGTGTTTCAAATTTCAAATAAAATTTTCAAATTTCTATTGACTTTTTTCAAATTTCAATTGGAAATGGTGTAGTTCTCGTTGTACCAAAAGTTCAATACATTAGGGACATTACGTTCTAAACAGGACCAAATGCAGTGAAAGAATAAGCTTCTTCAAATTTATGAATTTCTTCAACAATTCAACGACAATGTTACGTCAATTTGATGAATAATTGTCATCAAGTTGAAGTATATTGTTCACAATTTTGATGTAAATTGCTCATTAATTTGCTGTACATTTGTCGTCAATTCGATGTAAGGCTGTCATCAATTTGATGTAAATTGGTTATCATTTTGATGTAAATGGTTTGTTAATGAGTAGCCAAACTCTTTGGCCTATTTTCATCATAAAATATCCACAAGAACATTGAATAAGACCACATGCCAAGTGATTATATTTCTATTTTCTATTATGTATTTATTTTCAATTTTATGCGCATTATTTCTCTTTATGTTTTTAATAATACGTCCATATTTTGAAACGATCCCACTAATTATGTCCATATTACAATGATGGAGATTGATGTAAAAAAGATCATCAATTCAATGAATCTGAAAATGGTGGAAAAAACGTACATACTTAAAATTGCAGGAAGCTTTTATTGAGTTGATTAAACTTATCATCACTTCAACGAAAACAATTGATTAACATTTATCATCGATCTGATGGAAAGATTTTCTTTCAGTGTGGGTATCAAAAATTTTCTTTTTACAAGGACATCATTGTTGTATAGATATACTGTTTTTATTTTGTAATACATTCTCCGAGGTGTTCTGGACCAAATTTTGAATATTTAGAATTGCTCCAATCTGACATTTAAATCAGAAAACTTTCGTACTAAAAATTTAAAAATTCGTTTTTTTTGCAGAATATCTCTGAAAAGGGATATGCCAGGAAATGTTTTATACACCCTTGGACGGGACGCGCCATAAAAACCCCTTTCATATGATGAGAATGTACACACTGTATTTAGCTAAACTAAAATTTTCTTCGAAAATCTTAAAAAATTACATGAGTCAACCGTTTGGAACAAAGTTCCTTCGCTATATATTGTATACTAGTTAGTTTTAAATGCCTAAGGCGCCCGTTGAAAAATGCTATAATTTAAATGGATCTTTACGAGAAGATGCTTTTTGTAAAATGATAAATTTTTTTAAGAAAAAATTTTTTTATTAGAATTTATTTTTTTTTTTAATTATATATTTAAGACCTTTTTGGAAGAATATATATTATATTTTTCAGAAAATGTCCTTTTCTAAAGAAAGGTACTTCTTTTATTAAAAGCTAATGTTTTTTTAAAGAAAATGTACTATTTTGAAGAAGTACTTTTGTAAGAAAAAGCCATAAGTGTATGAATTTTTTTTACAAAGAAGTACTTTTTTAATGAAACAGGTACTTTTTAAAAAAAGTGGTATTTTTTTAAGAAAGTGTAGTTATTTTCAAAAAGGCTACTTATCTCATGAAAAGAAAAGAAATGGCATTATTTTATTTTTAAGCAAAGGTACTTTGACTAGAAGCAATTTTTGTAAGGAAAGGTTATTTTTTTTAAGAGAAATTATTTTTTGAAGAAATTTGTTTCTAAGAAATGGGAATTTTTTTTAGAATTTGTTCTTTTTTCAAGAATATGTACATTTTCAAGAGTAGGTACTTATTTCAAGAAAATTTATTTTGTTTCACAAAAAAGGTACTGTTTAACGAAAAAGTAGTTTTTAAGAAAATGCAATTTGTTACATGAAAATGTACTTTTTTAAAAAAAGGTAATTATTTAAAAACAAATACTTTCATTATACTTTCATTAAGAAAAGATACTTATTTAAAAAAACTTTTTTTTTGAGAAAACGTGGTTTTTGTAAGAAAAGTTACTTTTTTAAGCAAATGTACTTCTTTAAGATAATATATTTTTTTAAGAAAAGATACTTTGTTGAAGAACATGAATAGGTATTTTTCTTGCAAAAATTTAATTTTTTTAAGAAAAGGCACTTGTTTCAGAAAATTTTATTTTTTTAAACTTCTTTCGCTTTGTCTTTTCTAAATTTACTTTTTATTGGGTTCAAAACGGCATTATACTTATACTCAAATAAATAAATGGTTTCCCGTTACATCTCATGTAAGGATTAGGGAGAGCTTATTCTTATATACTAAATATTCGATACAGGCTCCACCTAGTAAACCTCCCATTAAACAATAAATTTCCCAACATATGTTAGTCTAGACACAAACCAAAGCAAAAGTACACAATATAGTTGATACTACTGGGTTGTAGCATAAAAGTGTTAACAAAAAGTTGTTTAAAATTTAGTTGTCTTAGATCCTCGTTATGTTTAAAGTTGTAATTTCCTTTAAGGCTATAACAGATCATGTTTTCTCCAGTTAGTGACCGTTTAAAAACCGTCCAGCCCAAGGGATCTTAATGCTAGACACGAAATATTTTGGGAATCATCAGAAAACCAACCAAGGTACATTTTGAGGATTGGACAAAAAACATTTTTTCCCCCACCATACAGTGTGAAACGGTGTAATAGACATGGTTCCTGCATAATGTTACAGGGACTGTTTTTTTCAGCGTGTATGGTTTATAAGTAACGGCCTAATTCTATGGGGTTTCTTATATAAGAGCAATCTTACTACATATTATCCCGTATACCTGCAACCGACAAAATAACTAAACCCGGTTACCATTATTAAAACGCTAACTGATGAATTTTATTAACGTCATTAATACGAATTTACCAAAAATATTTTAGGTCAATGACTTTTCTCAATTGCATTTCCTGAAGGTTTACACTTTTTAGTTTGTCAACTGCAGCACAATTGCAGTAAATTGCTGAAGAGTGTAAAAAACAGTTTGCAGAAAATTTTTTTGTGTCGAATTGAAATGACCTCTATTATTTAGCTATCAAGTAGTTGTCAAGTATGGTGCTTTGTGGTTATTCGTGTACAAAAGTATTAGGTTCTTGTTTTGACTTTGACCGACATTTGATAAAATTAAAAAATAAGATTAACACAAATGTTTATTGAAGTTTAACGAATTAGATTCAACATTAAAATGTCCGAGCGTTCGGTCTTTTTTCGAACATTTTAATTTTGAATATAATACGAATGGTCGACTAAATCATCACTTTTTTTTAGCGAATTAGTTTTGTTTTCAATGTTGTTTGAAGTTTATTGGGTTTCACTTAATATCGGCTTATTTTACATTCTTCTCTTTATTCTAATCGAATTAAATTATATACTTTATAGGGCTCAGATTACTTAATAATTTAATTTATTTTACAAAAATATAAAAAAAGTTTTTAAAGTTTGAAACTTCATTGCGTAAAAATTTTTAATGAGAGCCACATACAAATATGACAACCCGCAATATGACAACTTTAAAATGTTTATAGTGTTGAGCACTCATCAATAACACTGTGCAACAGTGGGTTTCGGGCCTCAACCAAACCACAAAATTGTGGAAGTACTTGGACGTGGTATCACAAAACCACGTTCGGTTTTTCTCCTATATGTAACAATTTGTATTTACAGGCCAAAGAATATTTTGGAGGTGGGTCATGGCCCAATTTCAGATTTTACTTCAATAAATCCTAAACACCTTCAAATATTGCATTAGAACCTTTGGCAATATTGTAGCTATTTTCCGATTTTACAATTCCATTTAATATATTTCTAAGGAAAAATACACTGTTAATCGATTATTTCACGAAACGTCACGAAAAATTTCACATATTTTATATGTTTTGACATTTCTTGCCTATGGGTAATTAAATTGCGGTAGCTGTCTTCAAAAGAAGTGTAGCCCATAAATTTTCATGAAAACTTTTCTAAATACACTAATCAACAAAAATTATATTTAGATTATAATTATATTATATTAGTGTACATTAGGGCGGGTTAATTTTTTTTTTTGATGAAACGTATAGCAAAAACTTAATCTATAGGTGATTTTGAGAAATTTTGCTCAAGAGACCATAGCTCTTAGTCGAATTGGAGCCCCCCAAAATTTCAAAATAGATATTAGTGTTAATAATAGCTTCATCAAAAAAAATCGTTCCATACAATTTGACCCGCCCTAGTGTACATATTTGACAATATTGTTAAGTATTTTAAGCACTAAAACTTTCTAGAAGATATCAATTTGTAATTTGTTTAATATATATTGAATACATATAGGTGAATGGTTAAACGCAGCACTTCTACACTAATTATGAAGCTGTAAATATAATTTTTGTTGATTAGTGAATTTAGAAAAGTTACCAAGAATTTTAGGAGCTGCAATTCTTTTGAAGAACAGCTTTGGCAATTTATTTACCGTTAGGAAAGAATTGTCAAAACATATAAAATATGTGAAATTTTCCGTGACGTTTCGTGAAATAATCGATTAACAGTGTACTTTTCCTTAGAAATATATTAGACGAAATTGTGAAATGGGAAAATAGCTACAATATTATCAAAGGATGTAATGCAATATTTCAAGCTGTTTAGGATTTATTGAAGTAAAATCTGAAATAGGGCCCTGACCCACCTCCAAAATTCTCCTCGGCCTAACAGGTTAATAAATGCTGTTCAGTAGATACTAATTGTTATGTGACATTAGGGAAATTCATTTTAAAAAAAAATTTGTTGCTAGACGGTTTTTAGTTTCAGACGAAAAATATATCCAGACAATTTTTTTTTTTAAATTTAGATTACTCAATAAAATTGTTACACTTTCATTTATATAAGTAGCACTGACTGAACAAATAATATCTGTGAACAGGTCTCATAGTTTTCTAAGTTTTCTCATCTATTGAACTCAAAAGGGAAGAGTACAATAGAGTCCTCCTGTGTCGAGTAATTTTAAGCATATTTTTGATTTGTTTTAAAAACATAAGTATTTTATTTAAAAAGTTATGGTACTTTTATAAATTATAATTTAATCAAAGTAATGCAAATTTAAAGTTTAATAAACTCGTTTACGGTAAATGGAAGAACTGTTAATGACAAAGTTTTTCGTTACTGGTAAACGTTCCTATGCCTCAATTACATTCCCCAAATGTAGTTAATTTATCTGTGATTTCGTATGGCCCCAATGTAACTAATAAAATGAACAACATTATTATTAATATTCAGAAATTGGAAGCTTAATTGTATAGAAAATTCAAAAAAGATATCCAACAAATGACCCCAGTCGCTGTGATCACACAGGGCTTTGCTGTTTTTATGAAATTTTCGATAACTTTTTAACAGAGATGTGGCTCTATTTTGCCGATGATGGGTTGGATCTCGGACTTTAGTTTAAAAAATGTATGTAGTTTCTTCGCATACACCAGAGATTTTACAAAACCTCGCACGATTTTGGTGCCCAGTTGTCATCGGATTGTCGGGAGATGATGACTAGGCCTCCAATAAAACGATTGTTTTATGCGCGGAGTCGCAGGTGACACCGACGTTCTGAAATCACATGCAGTATAGATCCATACCATCCAGTTGGTTCGTACAAGAACTCCATTAGCATGTTCGTTCACAGTCACTGCAGACGTAAGGCCCAATCACGCCACCTAACCAAAATTCTCCCAAGACATCGCATTCACTTCACTTTGATCCGCCACCCATTGTAGCAATTTCCAGGGTTGTGTATGGGCTGCTGATTTGAGCTCCTGCGTCGGATGTATCTTGTAAGGGTGAAGTTGGAGACTTGTCGTCATAATTCGCTGTGTAGCGACTCGCGAAAGTTGAAGTTGTTGTGAACGATGACTAATTGACGTTCCTGGGTTGTCAGCGACACTCTTGTTTACAGCAGCACACTTGGTCCATTGTTAACCTGCCCAACCGTACCCTTGTTGACTAGATTGTCTCGCTTTTGGCGGGATTTCCACGCTTTTTGCAAGATTAACCAACATTTTGGTGACCCATACCGGCTTGAGTATAAAGGGTTATCCATTTTGTGGTTTCAAAAGTAAACGTAAATAAAAGACATGCAAAATATTTTTTTTCATGATATTTCTTTTTCATTATAAAGTTTGAATGTTGACATTATGTGTGAAATGCTACAGCATTTAAATGACCACCACGCAAAGTGTTGCAAGCATTGATTCTTTTGACGTAATTTTCGACCACTTTTTGACACATATTGGGCGGTATCTCAGCCATAACTTGGCGAATGTTGGTTCTTAAGTGCTCAAGAGTTAAAGGTTTATCTGCATAAACACAGTCTTTCGCGTAGCCCCACAAAAAAAAGTCTAACGGTATGTGGCTGTGCCAGAATCACCATTTTTTTAGTAGGTTTTAATAATTTGTATGCGTTGTGTGATAGTTAAGCGATGCATTTTCGTCAATGTCAGACTTTCAACTGAAAAGAAAAAAACTTGATTTAACAACTTAGTTTGACAGATGTCGAATTCCAGCCCTATACTTTTGAAACCACGAAAAATGGATAACAAAATTATTATATACTAAATAAAGGGTGTCTCAGTAAAAGCAAAAAAAGAAAAATAAGACTGTTTTGAGATAGTAGTGATTTTTTTTATTTTAATGTAAAGAGGGGCGTTCCGAAATACGCCACCAAGGTCCTGAGGACAGGCTATATTACTTTTTTCATAAAATTTTTCATGGCCTTTTCACAGAGATGTGGCTGTATCTCACCGATGATGCATTGGATGTCGGATTTGAACCCAGGAATTGTTTCTGTTTTATTCCAATAAACCCGGGATTTCACAAAACCCCAAAGAAAGTAATCGCACGACGTTAATGCGCATGTTCTTGCTGACCAGTTGACGTCAGAATTTCTTGTGATAATTTGTTCTGGAAATCGTTGCTGCAATGAATCGATTGTTTCATGCGCGGTGTGGAATGTGGCGCCGTCTTGCTGAAACCACATGTCGTCCAGATCCTTACCAACTAGTAGGGGCCACCAGAACTCCGTCATCATGTTCCAGTGGAGAAGGCCGTTCACAGCCAGGGAAATTTCGGCCTCATCATCAAAAAAAATAGGGCCCGATCACGCTGCCTGACCAAAATCCGCACCAAACAGTTGCTCGTTGTGGCTGCATTTGTTTCTCATGCAGGGCATGAGGACTTTCTGAGCCCCAAATCCGACAATTTTGTGTATTCACGAAGCTCCGTTTTTAATAATCGGAATAAACATATGTGACAGCTGCCAAACTTCAGAGTCGCCACATGCACGAAAAAATCAATGAGTGTTCGAACTCCCGGGCAATGTGTTAACACCTTTTTGTTACACGGTACCTGTATGATTTCTATGAATGCATTAGTAAATGTTACATTGGAAAATAAAAAAGAATAGTTTTTGAGCTAAAGGCTCTTTTGCTATTGCACTTTATTTTTTCTTACATCTGCTTTGACTTTAGATGCAATACTGTTAAAATAAATAAAGCAGTATTTGGCTCACTGAAATAATTATTTTTGTTTTGCCATAAACAGAGCGACGACAAAAAGTATTGAATAGTATAGAGAACTTATTGCACCCTTTTTCCGCTTTCACGTAGAGAGTCTGAGTAAAAGGACATAAACGAGTCTTATTCTCTTTATACAAGGTGGCGCAAAAGTAAACTTCCGATGTGTTTTGGCTGTAATTTAAAAAAAAAATGAAAAACTTTGATTCTTCTTGTGGATTATTTTTATTTGGTCTTTTAATTTTTTTTACATCAAGTCAAGAATATGATGTCATGTAAATGGCCGCCGCCACAGTTGATTGTCATTTGAGCCCTTTTTATGGTATTTTCCATCACTTTGGCCAAAACTCCCGGCGATACGTCCTCACATTCTTGACGGATATTGTCTTTAAGAGCTGCAAGAGTCTGAGGCTTGTTGACATAAACCCGCGACTTCAAAAAGCCCCACAAAAAGAAGTCTGGAGCGGTCAAATCAGGCGATCTTGCTGGCCAGTGCAAATCGCCAAAACGGGAGATTAGGCGCCCGGGAAATGCATCCTTCAGCATATCGGTTGTGGCACGTGCAGTGTGTGCCGTTGCACCGTCCTGTTGGAACCACATGTTTTCAAATCCCAAATTCATCAAGTTGCGGCAAAAAGAACTCGTTGATCATTGCTCTGTAGCGCTCACCATTCACAGTAACCGTTTGGCCCGCGACGTCTTCGAAGAAAAAAGGTCCGATGACTCCTCCAGCGAAAACAGCACACCATACAGTGACTTTGAGCGGGTGTAATAGCTCTTCGTGGGTTACATGCGGATTTTCAGTGCCCCAGAAGCGTAAATTTTGCTTATTTACGTACCCGCTAATATGGAAATGGGCCTCATCACTCATGATTATTTTTGATGAACAATCATCTTCCTCTTGGTGGTGATTAAGGATGGCTTGAGCGTATGTTATACGCGATTGGCGGTCAGCAGCTAACAGCTGATGCACCGTCTGGACATTGTACGGAAATGTCTTCAAATCTTGTACCAAAATTCGCTGTAAAGACCGTCGACTGATACCCATTTGCGTGGCAAGTCGTCTGGTCGATGTCGACGGCGCATCCATGACATCCTCGGCTACAGCAGCAATATTCTCTGCAGAACGGCTACTCCGGGGGCTGCCACGCTTGGCAGCATCTCGTGTTGTGCCACTCTCTTCGAGGCGAGCGGCTAAGCGTCGCAATGTTTCACCAGTAGGCGTTGGACGGCCAGGAAAGCTGCGACGAAATTCACGTTGTGCCAAAGTCACCGACCAATTATTGGTCAAATAAATAGTCACCAATATTCCGCGTTCTGGAGCAGTGTAGCGTAACATTGTTTATTAACGTTTATTTCACATGTGTTTACTACACAAATGTCAAAACAGAACTGACATTAGGGGCCAATCGCAAAATTTATAGCATTTTCTGATAGGAGGATTACTTTTGCGCCACCTTGTACAATATTTCAATATACAGGAACCATTTCGACAATGTTATTATATAAAACAGTACAAAGAGCACAAATGTTTCAAAAGGCATCAATGTTTTACATTAAAATTATGAATGGACAAGGTTATGACAAAAAGAGGGTAATACGTTTTGAATCATTCTCCAGATGTCGGCAGTGCTTTTGAGTCATACAATTCGTCCCTTGAGTTCTCTATACTATTCAATTCAATGCTCTTTGGCGACGACGACCTGCTTGTTTGTTCGCTACCGCTACAACAATACCATTATACTTATTTTCAGGCACAGACTTTTGTTGTACAACATCCACGTATGATGATGCTAACGCTGTGTGTTGTTTGCATGTGTTCACTTTGATAGATTGCCCTACCCGTGCCTATAGATGTTAACACATCAAAAAAATTACACTAAATTTTAAAAGTACAATCTTACTGAGACATCCTTCATATAGAATACGATCACGTTGACGATGAGTTAGTGTAATGTTTTAATGCAACATGTCCTTGTTCTCTGCTTTACAGTTGTATGAAATACTAGTAATTATATTAACACTAAATATTTTAAATTCAAAATCATTGCAAAGTTGTAATGGCTATCCATGTTAGGGTAGTGAGTCTCAACTTTATTTTGCTGATAACATAAAACAGATTCAAAGAAATTGCAGACATCGCACAATGTCATTTATTTTTTTTCAGCATTTGTGGCTTGGCCTCAGCTACGATATAGTCATTCGGATATATGCAAGTCTTTGTCTCAAATAAATACAATATATTAAGAATTTATTTAAAACCAAACAGGCAACCGTGTCACTATTAGCACTTCTGCTCGGAAAAGTGAAACAATCCACGAATTTCCCTTTAAACCCGACTCCACTTTTCACACAACAAATAGCACATTGATCATTCACGATGCACTGCAGCATAAGGGTATAAATACAAAAATTGAACAAATAACAAAATTGCCAACTGCCGTTACTTACAAACCAAAGAGTTGAATGAACTAATGAGATGCTTAATACGAGTATAACATATTGGCCATAATCTCGTAGGTAGGACGGTCCATCACATTCACGTGAACGTACTCATACATTAATGTTACGTTTCGTTCCGTCTATCCAACTAGTTAACCATTCTTATTTACGGAGTACGTACGTACCGTGATGTTGATGATGATGGGTAATAAATGTGGTAATTATTGTACTTAACTTTTTTTGTCTGGTAATTTTTGCTCATATATATATATTTTATTTTTTGCAGAGAATTAGCAGAAGATACAAGCTTTTTGCACCTCAACATCAGACAAATCAATCAATCATTTTGCATAATTTGAGTGCTTCTTCTATGGCGTTTGCAAATATTAAGCAGCTAAACGTTGGCCACAAAAATAAAGTACAACAACGAATAATGGAATAAAAAGTAATTAACCAAGACGTGAAAATTAACCAAAATAGAAATTAGTCATAGTTTAAGATGATGATTTAGAAATTGGGTTTAATATAATACGTATATTTTTAGGTTAATATAGCACTCGTTGTAACGAGGTCAGTCGAGTGGTTTACATCTGAAATATTCTGTGTGGCTAATATGAAAACACGGCAGTAACTCGTATGAAATATTATTTTTTTCAAATTGCAACTGTGAATGAAACCTTCAGAAGATACCTTCACACGGCTGTCTTCAAGTGGTCCAAGGTGTAAAAAAAAAACTGCCGGTAAAAACGGCCGATGGGAAATCTACCTGCCCGGGGATACCTTTAAAACGCACTTTTGCGCGAAATCGGACCTGATCATATATGAAAATGGTTTCGATTTGAAGAAAAAAATGTCTTTTTCAAATTTTGCTGTCTACAATACTTTGACTTTTCTACCATCCTTGCGTTAATCATAGGAAGTACTCGAAAATTTGTCATTGTACTGTTTACAAAATCAGTCGGTAGGGCTTCCTTATGTTCGGAAACCTTTCTGCTAATCAGTTATCGACAAGACTTTGTAATCACCAGTTGATTGTGTGTTGAAGTCAACTAATACGTGTGTGCCCCTTACGGGTAAAAAAATTACTTGTGAGAAAAAAATTAGAATACTTTTTGATAAGCCAGCGACATATAAATGTGGTAAAACAATTCTCAAACCCAGATTATAATCTTTGTGATTCAAAATTCTCTGTGAGCATTTGTGACACCTGTAGAAGAACTCTCAACAGTTATAACAATAATGATACTACGAGACCACTCCCAAAAATGCCAAATTATGAGAATGTTTTATTACCAAAATCAACTAGAAATTCTCAAGACACCTGAAATTGCTACATCTGTCGCACGGGGAGATTCAAGAGCCACGTAAAAACTATAACGCGTAGATGAGCCATTCGGAACTTAGAGATGGTAATAGGATAACAGTAATGGTGCATCTAAAATTGACAAACTGCCAAGCAAATTGAAAATTGATCAAGAAATGAGCACCATGAATGTCTGCAAAATATGTTTCCAAGAAGTTACGCGGGGAAAGGGGTACATCCCTATGGTTCTGCATCAGCTGCTCGTGATAATTTCCAAAAACTAATGCTCAGTAAGCTCCCTCACAAACAGCAAGAACAAGTTGCTACGTATATTATAAACCGAAAAATAGAACCAACTGGAGCTAATAGCAGAATAAATGTTTACTTGGAATTGAGTACGTTGGGGTTAAAATCCAGAATTATCATCAATCCAGCCACAAGTTCACAGGTAACCTTCGGTTGTGATACGTTACACAATTTCCAACACAATATTGGGGCCTCACATAAGCAAATGAATCAGGTCACCAACCTCTTGCGATCGTCTCCTGGTAAAAAAAATCTGTGCCAGCGTAGTTTTCTAAACACATGTCAGATCGTTCAAAGATGCATCAAAATTATTGGATGCCGTGGTTGAAAAGCGGAATATTATTGGCAATGTCGTAGTGAAAATTATGGCCGACGGAGGTCAAGGGTTTTTCAAGATCTGCCTGAAGGTTAGTTTTGTGATGAAAATTATGAAGTGTTGGAGAAAAAAACGAAAACTCTACGCAGATGGGGGTAGTGTGGGTGTGAAACCAAAACTGGGCAGTGTGAATATATTGCTGATGCTATGCACTGTGCCAAACATCAAGGAATCATACGATAATGTCAAACTTTAATTTGATTTGGTTAAAATCAATGATATCTCTTTCAAATTTGTTTGTGATTACAAGCTGTTATTAGTAATTAACGGGCAGCAGACAGCTACATCGTCTCACCCCTGCCCATAATGTTTTTCAGTCTAAAATCCTTGCGAAACTGCCAACAACTTGATGATATGCAACACAGCAAGAAGAAGATTCCAATTCTGAGATAGATAATGGTGATCAGCCCTTGAGATTGAAAACTTATGGAGATTTAAAAAGAGATTATAGTATATAGTTTGGAAATACCAAACAATTTTCCAAAGAATACCACAGCACAATAAACCCCCACTTTTTAGTGAAAATGAAGAGCGTTTAGTCATTGAAAAATGTAGAATCCCAGAACTTCACATTCTGCAGGGCTTTAGAAATCACCATTTTTGGAAAGAATTAGTGCCTTTGCTTGGAAAAGAGACGGCACTCGTCTGGGCACTAAAAGTCCAAATGATTTCCAAGAATTACCATGGGGAAGTGCTTGAAGGTAATGGTCAGAGCACGCTGGCGAATCCGTACACCGTGAATTTTTGAAATTTTGGAACAGATATAAAATAAATTTTGTTAAATATTCTGCTTACCCAGACAAGTTCAAAAAGGCAGTTATATGATCAGTTTATGTTATAAATAACCTTTATTTATTTCAAGTACAAATCATTTGTAAAAATTATCTATTTTTTAAATGTGAAAAATACAGAAAAAATATTCACAGTTCCAACTATAATTATGAGTTTTTTATAGAACCAGCCTTCCCACATTTACCATTCCTATTTAAATGTTCTCTAATACCTACAAAAAAATTTCCGAAGTATAAACTATATTATTTCAATCTAAATTAGATTGTAGACAGTAGAAGACAGCAAAATTTGGAAAAAAAAATTCTTCAAAGCGAAAATATAAAAAATTTCACCATTTTCATACATGATCAGGTCCGATTTCGCACAAAAGTGCGTTTTAAGCGGCAGTTTTTTACACCTTGGACCACTTGAAGACAGCAGTGTTCAATATATGAGCTACGCAAATGGCAATTCATCTAACTCTACACTTTTGAGATTTGAATGTCATTACAACAAAAAAAAAATATCTTAATCTTGTAATATTTAAAAGCTAATTATATATTCTCAGGAGTAATCATGAGGTATTTATTTATACACGCTGAAAAATAACGGCCTCAGAAACATGTTGCAGGAACCATGTACATGTTTGGTAGTATTGCTTTTGTGAATTGAAGATCTGCTGCTTTCTGTTTCTTTATTGTCTGTCACGAGTTTGTTTTCAGCAGTTTTCGACAAACAAATCCGCATTAGGGTCATAAATACATATATTATAACCTATTAATCATTGCCACCCATACATGTTATATTAAATAGCAAACACATTGTGTTTGGACAGAAGTGCACTATATTTGCGACAAGCTACAAATGCGTAATACTTGCATCCAAACAGCAAACTAAAACAGCATTTCAGCATTTAGGCCTTGCATTAGATTGATAGAAAAATAAGCAAACTTCTTTTCCAGTTTTCTCCACTTTTTGGTTTGTGGAGTTAGATCAATTGGCTTTATATCAAAGTCTTTAAAAAAAATTTGCTTGTATTATTTTCTGACCTTATTATGTTTCTTGTGCCGCCCAGATAATGAAATGCGAAAATTGTGTTAAAATCGCACCGTGATTAGAGTGTCCAAAAACCTGACACTATTTAAACACCGCATCTCGATTTGTTCGAAACATAAATTTTCACGAAACTGGTTTTCTGTTTTTAATTTTGGCAAAAGCCGTTGTAACCGGTTTTTTCTTTTTTTTTAAATTAAATTATACATCTAGTACCTACAATACATCTGTTGAGCGACAATTTCATTTAATTATTGCCGGTTAAAACCAAAAATTTCACAATTCTATTTAAATTTGACAACCACGTTTTAATTTCATTTTAAAATTTAAATCATTTCCAATTTGGATCCGTGTTTATTATAAAATTTAAAAGCTTTATTCAAATTAACATTAAACTGATTTCAATTCGAATATCATTCTAAAATTTGAAAGAGATTTTCCATGAAAATCTTATTAAATTCAAAATATTTATGTGCTATCTCTGGTTGTCATTGGACCTTTCTAACTTAATGTTCTTCAAATTAAAATTCGAGCTATAGCCCTTTTCATATGATCATCCATTCAATTTCAATTTCAATATTACAATTTTCATCGAAGATCATCATCGGAAAAATCTGCAAATATATTTACATTAGCGTGGCCGTTAGTTGTATGGAGAACTTTTTTTTTGTGATTTCTTATCGGTTCAGTTTTATGTAAAAAAAAATACAAAAAAATTTCATAGCGACAAGTTGTGTTTTAAGGGGTGCGTCCGCCCAACAAAGTTGGCCTTCGAGCCCATATATGAGTATCTTTAAAAAAAAAACATTTCACAAGAATACTATGATGTATGGCAATATTTTAGCTCTTCTAGTCGACAACATTAGGCTCAAAGAAAGTTTTTTGCTAAAATTTATATTTTAGAAAAAAATGAGGAAATATATAATATAAATATAATTCTGGTTAGTTATATTCTTCATTATTTTCTAAAATAATAATTTTGCCAAAACACATCATCATTTAACCGTCCGAGCCTTTGTTTATTATTTTTTCACTGATCAAGCGCTTTTGATATCCTCTCTCTGATGAACCATTGACGACTAAATACATGAAACTAAAACGCAATACATAGGGCAAAATAAGAAACACTTCATCTGCATATTACACGTATATTCACCAATATTTATGACTCACTGACTGAGAGAATAATGTAAAAATACAGATACACACTCACAAGAAAGACTCCCCTCGTTGTCCCTCTTTTATTCTCTTGCTCTCGAGAGAGCATAAACAGTGCAACAAGCACGGCTATATTTATATCACAAACACAGATATATTTGGATCGCAAACACATATGTTATAACATATTAATCATTGTGTCGCAAACATGTAATATTGAATAGCATACACAATGTGTTTGGACACAAGTATATTATATTTGCGACAAGCTCCAAACACACTTTATATTTGCATCCAAATAACAAAAAAGACAGATTTTTCAGCGTGTGGTTCGATAAAGAAGAAGTTTCATGTATAGGGCTATAAACAATTTATATATTCGACCACCATAGACGCCGCTGGAGACCCACAGTGGGCGCCCAAAATTAACATACTCGGAGATTCCAAAAAAAAAAGGAATCCTTGTAAACATTTGAATTTTGTTTTATAGAAAATTTTTTTTTATGTTTGCAACGCTGCTAAAATCTTAGTTTTACTCTTATGGCTCTTGAGATATTTGGAAAAATATTTTTTTTAAATTTTTCCCTGTTTTTTTTTAGTTTTTTGACAATATTTTGACTACATGCAATAAAGAAATATTAATTTTTGAAAATTTATTACATTAATAAATATGTATAATAAATAACATGCATTTAAAATCAAAACATTGAAAAAATACGAAATTTTTTTACGCTTTTTCGAAAAAAGGTGTCATCACAGTTTTTTCAATATTAGAGAAATTTGTTCTCAAACGTATGAACTTCAAAATGCTGCCGTGGCATAAAATTTTCTCTCGAAATTTTTAAATATATTTATATAATTAGGCTATTATGATGACACGTTAAAATCCCCATATTGACCAAAAATATAAACAAATATTATTCAAATACGCTAGGAATCGAAACTTCAATTGTCGGTAGGGGACTATAAGCACACTCGTTAAAAAAAATAATTGACGTTCGCGTAATCATATCTTCAACACCCATCTTTGGAGACCCTCTTAACTGAAATTAATTAAAATCCAGTTCTCAGTACAGCCTATGGAACAGAGCCCAATGAACAGTCAGTACAGTGGACTGTGGAGTCACCATTACATAAATCTACAAATTGGGCTACGAACTGCTATCTCATCTGACATACGTTCCGGATTTAGCGACCAAATCTGAAGAAATTGCTCTGCATTCTTCGAATGATATATCATCACTGAAACAAAACGCTTGTCTTGAGGACTTCTAGAAAACCTATCATTTTAAAAAATATACACAAATTGGAAAAACGATGAACGAAATGTATCCAACTGAAAGGATACTATGTTCGGAAACAATACGTTGTCTCCCCGAAAAAAATATCTGTGTGTCAAAAAAAAACGGCTCTTTGTTAAAAGTCCACATGAGGTGTCAGGGGATACCCGCTTGGATCGCAGTTCCCTTCGCTATATATTATGTACTAGTTAGATCCAAGACGCCTAAGGCTCCCGTTGAAAAATACGATAATTTAAATGGATCTTTAAGAAAAGATACGTTTTTAAACTTTTTTTAAGAATTTAAGAAATAGAATATATTCTTTATTAAAAAAAGTATATTTTTAGGTCCTTTTTGTAAGAATATATATTATATTTTCCCGTAAAGGTCCCTTTTTAAACAGAGGTACTTATTTTTTTTAAGAAAAAGTACTATTTCTAAGAAGAAGTACTTTCTGTAAGAAAAAGCAATGAGTATGAAATTTTTCTTACAAAGAAGTACTTTTTTAACGACACGTACTTTTAAAGAAGTGGTACTCTTTTTAGGAAAAGGTTATTTTTTTAAGAAACTGTACTTATTTTCAAAAAGGCTACTAATCTCAAGAAAATAAAAGAAGAGGTATTATGATATTTTGTGTATGTATTTTTCTTAAGGGTAGGTATTTTTTGAAGAAAAGAGTTTTTTTAAGAAATGGGAATTTTTTTAGAATTGGTCCTTTTGTCAAGAGTAGGTAAATTTTTAAGAGTAGGTACTTATCTCAAGAAAAGTTATTTCACAAAAAATGTACCCTTTAAAGAAAAGGTGGTTTTTTAACAAAAGGTAATTTGTTGTAAGAAAATGTAATTTTTAAGAAAAGGTATTTATTTTCAAAAAAAAATTAATTTTTTAAGAAAAGGGACTTTTTGTAAGAAAATTTACTTTTTTTTGAAAAAAGGTACTTTTATGAGACAAGGTATTTTTTTTTAAGAAAATTTACCTTTTTTAGGAAAATGAATAGGTATTTTTTTGAGAAAAATTACTTTTTTCAATAAACGGCACTTATTTAAGAAAATTTTCTTTTCTTAAACTTCTTTCACTTTGGCGTTTCTAAATTTTCTTTTTATTGGGTTCAAAACTACAATATATACTAAATATTGGTTACAGGCTCCACCTAGAAAACTTCCCATTGAACACGAAATTTCCAAACATATGTGAGATATGTTGTTAGTCTAGACACAAACCAAAGCAAGAGTAAACAATATAGTTTATAATAGTGGTTTGTAGCATAACAGTTTGAAAAAAAAGTTGTTTTTTTCATTTAGCCCCCATCCCGCAACGTGCGACAAAGAACTTCGTTCCAAAAGACTTCAGTTAGTGACATGAGTGAAGACAGAGCGCAGTGGTTTAACGGGGTAGACGCTGCTGAAGACGATGCTTCATAAACATCGTAATGATTGTCCAGCGAATGTGAGTTCGAATCCCACCCGCGGCATTTACATTTTTTCCACCAACCGGAGAAAACATGCTCTCTTAGCCTTAAAAGAAATTACAACTTTAAAAATAACTCGGATCTAAGACAACTAAACTTGGAAAAAGTCGTGTAGTTGTCAAACTGACCTCGCGTATTGCTCCGTCGAGATAAAACGTAAAATGCAAGCAATTTAGTAGATAATCGCTTACTATCGCTTTGGATTATCTGAAACTCTAAATCACATTGACATTGGCATCGGTGCCGATAAGTAAAGAGTTGCAAAATTGTAGAAAATAGTGTCATTGAATTCATTGACTTTAACGAATTACTGAGGATTCAAAATGTTTAAACAAACGTAGAACCTTTGTGAAGAATTTATGAACAGGCTGTCTTTCGCAGATGCACGCTGAAAAAACGTTCTGAACATATTGCAGGAACCATGTACATGTTCGCAAGGTTTATATTCATGAATTGACGCGCTCTGATGCTTTTTTGTTTCTTTGTAGTCTGTCACGTTTTTATTTTCAGCAGTTATCAGTCAACAAAGACACGACTGGGTTACAAAAACATACATTATAATTATAACCTAGTAATTATAGTGTCTCCAACATGAAATATTAAACTGCAAACACAATGTGTTTGGACACAAGTATACTATTTTTGCGACAAGATACTAACACGTTATATTTGCATCCAAAAAACAATACGAAAGACAGATTTTTCGGTGTATGGCTAATAAACCACTCTTTCTTCACTAATTCTATATTTATGACCACGTACTGTATCCCACCATTTAGTTATTGGTTTATGTGTTCTGTACTACCTAATAAGCCATATAAAATCTTCTTGATTTTCTTTTGAAATATAATTTTGGAAAAGAATTTTATGTTTCATTAGAAAATCTAATTTCAGACAAAATCTATTGAACAACTGCTGCACAGCGTGACATTATACGAGTATGTAAACCTAGAAAAGCTAAAAATATCAATTTTATTACAATGAATTAATGCTTCAGTTACGGGGGGATCAAGACTACACTTTAGTGCCCTACACCGCGTTATATAGACGGACACCATAGCACACACTGTGACACACTCACGCACTGTCACGCACCTTAATGCCCAAGTAATGGATGGGTGCAAGTACTAAAAGCGCCCATATAAGATGACGCCTAAACAAAATTTATTGAAACTACTTAATAAAGATTGTACATTAACAAAGAAAAATCAACCGAAAGTTCTGTTCTCGCACCGAGACAAACAAAAGATTCAGCATCGTCAAGATACCTTTCGGGAAAGGCATGGCAGAGATTGGAATACTCGTACACGCACTCACTCCAATGTACTGCAGCAACCGGAAAAGCCAAATGACAAATACCAATTTCAAGTCGGATCGAATGGAATACAATGGCGACAACAATAAGAACTACAACATGATAATCATTAGGGGAACATTTGTCAAATGCAGTCACAGACCCGCTACATCGATGGCTACATTCCCCTCAGTGGCCGAGTGCATATTGGATATTGGGTGGAATGGTGCCAGCTATCCATAGAATGGTAGTGGTAGAACGACTGGAAGATAAATAGAGAGGGGAAGGAAAGGCATGGAAATAATGTGAGTATCATCGGAAAAACACGAAACAAACAGAATAAGAAGAAGTGATGCTGGTGACAATGAAATGTTCAAAATATGTTCGAAATTAATATAGAAAAAAACAAAATTATCTTAACATATAGTATTGTATATCTGTCTGGGTATTTTGTTGTTTTGTTTTTGCATTTTGAGGTAAAAAAAAATAAATTATCAATTTTTGTCACAGTGGTTTTGTCAACACCATTTATGAAAATAAAAAATTTAAATTTGTTATAATGAAAATACAAGGACGGAGTGAGACTGGTATGATTATTAGACAAGATTAGACAATTAGACATATCTGCGGATGACTACATGTACTTCCAAGTTATCCACCGCTCTATACGCGTTAGGGAGCTTCATAGAGAAACTTATTTACCCAGTGTGCCCTATGAATCCGTTACGAATTCGAGACGGATCCATTTCTTCGTAAATTTTGTCTGAAACGGACATCCGCTACGGACTCATAACGAATCCGTTTGCCTATGAAATTCCTCTCGAAAAGCGAATCGTTTTTTCTACTTTTTCGGATCGGTCACGAACTCACAACGGTCTTCATATTCGAATCCATTTCGGGTTCGTTTTTTGTAAATAATTTGAATTCGGGACCTTTATACATTTTTGGGGATTCGAAACTGATTCCTCCTGATATTTTCAAGATATTTAAAATTAAAACAGGTAATGAACTATATGGGTGATGGGACTGTCCGTGGAGGTGGAGAGTTTCTGATAGCCATTCACTTGGGAGTGGCCAGAAATGATTCCTTCATTGGGCAGTCCAAGCAGCTCATTACTTCCACGAAGTATGTTCTGGGCAATGGCTTTTCGGAATCCTGCGTTAGCTGGATAGAGTGAGAAGGCGAAACAAATGAGCAGCAAATAAGGTTTCAAGCTCATGAAACAATCGGGCATACTCCTCAGAAGGCGGATGAGCCAAACATACGGGCCAACGGCGGATAGAAACCAGGAGAAGAAAATTCAGGTTCGACATATTGCATCCTGGTCAGCGTCTGATCCATAATGGGCGGCTGCAATCAAATATCCTGGCAGTAGGTAAAATTCAAAAACACGGTGCACTGGGTTTACCTCCCGCCACCATTCATACTGGCAATGAAAATACATAAACAAACAAGAAAATATAAAATATAAAATATAATGACCACGATTTACGGATATGCACTTGGAATGTAAGAACTCTATATAAATCCGGTGCAAGTATCCAACTGGCAGATGTCCTCGAAAGTTATAAGGCTAACATTACCGCTATCCAGGAAATGCGATGGACAGGACATGGCTGCACAAGAAAAAGAAACTGCGATATATACTACAGTTGCCATGAAAAAAAACATGAATTTGGTTGCGGATTTGTAGTTGGCAAAAGACTGCGACATCTAGTCTCTAGGTTCAATCCTGTGAGTTAACATATAGCCACAATTAACATATAGCCACAATTCAATTGTACTAGGAGATTTTAATGCCAAAGTAGGAAGGGAGAATGTGTTTAATCCAACTATTGGCAATTTCAGTCTACATGCTGACAGTTCCTACAACGGTATGAGACTGATTGACTTTGCCGCGGCAAAAAACATGGTCATTAGTGGTACGAGATTACCAAATTGATCACGTGGTAATTGATGGAAGGCACTCATCCAGTGTAATGGACGTACGAGTGATCAGAGGAGCTAACATCGATTCTGATCACTACCTGGTAGCAGCAAAGGTCCGCACAAGATTAAGTAGAGCGAAAATCGTACGAAACCAGACGCAGAGGAACCTGGGCATCGGAAAGCTGCAATTACCAGAGGTAGCCACAGCATTCTCAAGGAAGCTCTCGCAACTTTTGGCACAGAACCACCCCCTCCAGATGACGATCCTGATGCGCAGTGGAAACCCATTTCCGACTCTATAAAAACTGCCGCAACAACCGTACTTGGTTTCGAAAAACCGCTTCGCAATAAACCGTGGTACGATGAAGAGTGTCGCATAGCAAATGACGAAAAGAACGCTGCACGTATGGTAATGCTTCAGTCAATTGCAACGCGCGCTGCAACTGAGCGGTATAGGGAGAAGAGAAAGGAGGTAAACCGTCTCTTTAGGCGTAAGAAACGGCAGTGGAGAAAGCGCGAGAGTGAGAAAATCGAGACATACAGAAGGAAGAACGAAGCCCTAAAATTCTACCAAAAATTTAAAAACGGAACTAATGGACATGGTTCAGGGCCCCCCTTCTGTAAAGACAAGGACGGAAATCTCGTCGCAGATGTGCAGAGCATATTGGGAATATGGAGAGAGCATTTCTCCGCGCTACTAGTACCTGAGATATCCGAAGACGATGGGACAATCGATCACAATATGGACGACGACGTCGATTGCCCCCTCCTAACCAAGACGAGGTCAGAACAGCTATTGCCCGGCTTAAGAACAATAACGCAGCAGGAGCCGATGGATTACCGGCAGAGCTGTTTAAGGCTGGCGGCGATGAGCTGCTAAGATGCATGCATCAGCTCATTAGCAAAATTTGGTTAGATGAATACATGCCCGGCGATTGGAGTCTCAGTGTACTATGTCCCATATTTAAAAAAGGTGACCCGAGTAACTGTGCCAAGTACCGTGGAATAAGCCTTTTATCCATAGCATATAAGGTTCTATCAAGAATAATGTGCGAAAGACTAAAACCAATTATCGCTGACCTGATTGGACCATACCAGTGTGGTTTTAGGCCTGGAAAATCGACAACTGACCAGATTTTCACGCTACGCCAAATCCTGGAGAAGACCCACGAAAAATAAATCGACACCTATCATCTATTTATCGATTATAAAGCGGCCTTCGATAGTCCGATACGGGAGAAACTCTATGAAGCAATGTCTGAGCTTGGTATTCCTGCAAAACTCATACGCCTTTGCAGGATGACCTTGACGAACACCAAATCCGCAGTGAAAGTTGGTAAGAATCTTACCGAACCTTTCGAACCTAAGCGAGGCCTCAGGCCTCATTAACATCTTAATGGAGATCATTATGAGAAAAGCTGCAGTCAACATGAATAAAACCATCAGCAGCAAAAGTCACATGCTGCTCGCGTATGCTGATGATATAGATATCATTGGGCGCACAATTAGAGGAGTTACTGCGGTTTTTTTTTCGAGAATTGAGAAGGAGTTAGCAAAAGTGGGTCTGACGGTAAATGAGGACAAGACAAAATTAATGGTTTCAACGAACAGGGCCTCTCACGCGATTAGACCAAACCGTGAACATTGATAACCGTTATAACTTCGAGGTAGTGGACGAATTTATATACCTCGGATCTGCCGTGAACAAAAACAACAACGTCAGCCTTGAGATCAAGCGGAGAATTGTGCTTGCGAATATATGTTATTGTGGGCTAAGCAAGCACTTTAGAGATAAAGCCCTCTCTCGAGTAACAAAAGTCCAGCTGTACCAGACTCTCATTCAACCTTTCTTGCTTTATGGCGCAGAATCCTGGGTCCTATCGCAAGCAGACGAAACATCTGTAGGAGTCTTCGAGAGAAAAATACTCCGTAAAATTTATGGCCCTATAGTGCACAACGGCGAGTATCGGCGACGCATGAATCATGAGCTTTATCCTGACATTGACATAGTTAAGCGGATCAAGATAACGCGATTGCGCTGGCTAGGCGATGTCAGTAGAATGGATGAAGACGAACCAGCACGAAGGGTTTTCGAAACCGAACTCGAAGGAAGACGAAAAATAGGAAGACCAAGACCCCGCTGGAGGGATCAGGTTGACGAATCCCTGCGTACACTTGGTATTGCCAACTGGAGAAATAAAGCAAAAGATCGAACTGGTTAGCGAAATATGTTATCTTCGTTTTGTAAGGTCCCTGACCCCCCGGGGTTGTACGAGACCGGATAAGTAAGTAAGTTAGTAATATTGAATCGAAGGCACAATTTTATATTGCCATTGAACTCCACCAAACCACTGTGTGCATGTTTGAAAATGTCGTAGCGAAATGACAAATTTAAATAATTCGATTTAGTTCCGTTTTCCCTGCTGGAAGCACGTAGACATGTCTACATACGATTACGAAGTTCCGGAATATCCAATAGACTCGTTTTTAAATCCAGCAGACAGACACATGTGATTAATAAACAAAATAATCAGGGAATAAAGTAACAAAATATGTTCTCCTTATCCAAACAATTGATTAAAACCAAAATAGAAAAACTACTGCCCCCAAAACATTCAAGAAAACGAAGTGGGTGGTGCTTATGAGTACTCGATGAAATTAGATTGGATGTTTAAATCAAAATGGACAAAAAGAGAACTTGCAAATGGACAAGAGCAAAGACAAACAGACAAGTGAATACAAATGTTGATCCAAATACAAGTGCCGCCACTGATTCAAAATATGTATGTTTGTACTCTTTCAATGATACCATGAGTACTCTCCGCCATAGACCAACATCAAAACAATTGCGGGTTGGTCTACGGGTAATAACGCTCAGTGCTCGCTCCACTATGATCGCGTCAATGAGCGATACGATTGAATGAAAAAATGATTCATGAAATACAAATACATACTCTATACTTATACATTTATTGCCAATAGCGCGTGCTCATGCGATACTAATACCAAGGCATTACAAGTCTGATATGAATTTGTGTAGTAAAATGCGACCAATGTGATCAAATGCGTGCGAGCATTTGTCTCGTACTGTTCTGTGGTAGGTCGATTTCAGTTTTTCCATGTAGCGGCTACAACAATTTTGTAGATATTTTATATGGAAAAAAAGACTTAAGTCTATTATTCGTAGTCATTATACGATTATTTGACTCTCCAATTAAAACTTGCTACATCATCATTGGTACGATCGTCAGCATTGCCTATAAGGTAGACGCAGCATCATGATGATCATTATGCTATGATAGAAATAGCGATCATGAAAAGGATCATTATGATTGTGAATGGAATTGTTTAACTCATAATATCTTAAAATTATTGCGTATTATTCATATATTC
Source organism: Phaonia tiefii (assembly GCA_963931995.1). NCBI lineage: Eukaryota > Metazoa > Arthropoda > Insecta > Diptera > Muscidae > Phaonia > Phaonia tiefii. Next base: position 274,636,179 of record OZ008368.1, read on the forward strand.
GCAGTTTAATACATTAAATTATGTTATACATTTGTTGTATTCATATACATACATAGATAGTTTTGGTTTTGTTTTCAATACCCGGTTTTAGGGGATTTTTATTTATAGTTTTCAATTTAGTTTCCAATGTCTTGTTTTGAAACGAAATCACTCGATAGTGTTTTTAGTTTAGTGTCTCTTCCTCTATACGCTGGAATTCGTTGGTTTTCTTTTCGATAATTGTTCAAATATAAGGCATAGTTAATTATACAATAATTTTATTGGGATTTAGTAAATATTGGTAGGTATGATAAACTTATCAATCCGTATGGGAATTCACCAAAACCATCACATGAATCTAAGGAAATCCGAAATTATAGTATTCTGTTGTTCAAAACAGGGATATGGAAACTCCTATGGCAGGCAGAAACTCCTACTCCAACTCATTGGTTTTAAAATTACAAATTTCGACTCCCACTCCAATTTCGATTCCGACACAAAATCCTACTCCGACTCCAACTACACTAATCAACCAAACGTATTTATATGTTTATTTTTCTTTAATGGAACAAATTATAAAGTAAAACGTGAATATTCTAATTACACTGTGCGACAGTGGTTTTAGAGCCTCCGCCAAAAGAACAAATTATGAAAGTACATGGACCTGGTATCACAAAACCCCACTCAGTTCTGCCCCTGATATCCCCAATTTTCTTTTACTGGCAAAATAAAATTACTGCTGAGGATCAGGACTCAATTTTCAATAAATCCTAAGCAGTTCGAAATTATGTATTGCAATTCGACGATGTCGTTGTTATTTCCTCATTTCATAACATTTTTCGAAAATTTTCGATTCACGGTGAAGAAATTGGGACACTGGCTTCGAAGAAACTGTACTTTTCGCATTTCTCGATAACTTTGGAAAATATACAAACCAACAAATATTATATTTAGATTTAGGAACCGGACAATTGCTAAAGATATAAAATATTTATAATTTCCTTTGTCGTACCATAATTTCATAGACTACTGCATCTGTCGTTTTTTGTTGTTTGGATGCAAATATAATGTGTATTTGTACCTTGTCGCAAATATAATACACTTGTGTCCAAACACATTGTGTTTGCTATTCAATATTACATACTTGAGACACAATGATTAATATGTTATAATATATGTGTTTGCGACCCACATATATTTATGTTTGTGTTTATATCGTACTCTCTCCAGAGCAAGAGAATAAAAGATGGACAACGAGAGAGTCAATCTTGTAAGTGTTTGTCTGTATGTTTGCATTATTCTCTCAGTCAGTGAGTCATAAATATTTCTGAATGTGCGTGTAAATTGCAGATGAAGTGTTTATTATTTGCCTGATGTATAGCGTTTTAGTTTCATGTATTCATCGGACAGAGGATATCAAAATCGCTTGATCAGTGAAAAAAGAATAAACGAAGGCTCGAACGGTTAAATAGTTTGTGATGTTACTTTGGTTTTTGTGTATGAGACGATTTTGAGGCATGAAACTGGAAAGGGCAACAACATGAAGCCCTTATTCTGTCCGAGCCTTTACTGTGAAAATCGGAACGGCGGACCATTTGTGAAATAGGTGTAATAAAAAAAACACAAGTAATTAATCCACGCTTGGCCTGCATGAACTTGATTTGTATATAAATATCTTGTTTGTGTCCCAACACACAGTGATAACCAACGCATAGCTGAAACCTTCTGAAAACAAAAACGTGAGAGACAACAAAGAAAAAAAAAGAGCAGCAGATTCTCATTTCATGAAAAAAAACAAATAATGCTGTCAATGCAAATAAATGTAAAACGGGCCGTTTCAAATCTATTAAATTTTTTTAATTATTTTTAAATGTGGATTTATATCGTTAAAATTAATTGTAATAATTAATACATATGAATTTAAATCGAAGAATAATTCGTTTCTAAATATTATTATATATGGGAGGAAATTCGCATATGTTTCAACTTAGGTATATGCAAGTTTGGGGGAAACACGCGAATGCTTCCAGGTAAGTATATGGATGTTTAGGATGAAGAACATGTTTGTCAGTAAACATTATACTGTTTGCATTTAAATACAAGTAACTTTGGGACTTGCAAACATATGAATGTTTGAAGTGTGTTCCAAACATATACATGGTTCGTGCAGAATATGTTTTGGACAATATGTTAGAGAGGCTGTTATTTTTCAGAGTGTAGGAGGCCGACAAGCTGTTTCATCGAAACCCCCCGGCAAAATTCTCGCATGGAACATGTGAAATGAAACAGAAATATGGTGACTTCGCACAAAAAACCCTTTTCTCACATTGAACTGTGTCTGTAACTTTATTTTGCGAAAACTTTCTGTCATCTGTCAATTTTTCTTGCCTCACTGGAAAAATGCGACAAAATCTGTGTCTGTAAAGCATTCGAGCGAGAAATTAAAAATTCAAAAAAAAATTGTTTAGTTTTTCGGATACATATCCATTAGGGTGTGTCAATTTGTATGGGACCAAAAAACGTGGCAAAGATGCAGGCCTCTGGGCTTCGTTTAGGTAATTATAGAAAGGTAAGAGGTTGGGATATTTTTTAAGAGAAAAATAAACATAAGTTGTCTGTCATCTGGAAGAGAAAATTGTGGTTATGTGCACGTTCTTATGTATTTTTTCCAATTTTTTTTAAAGCTCTGTATCTCGGCGATTTCACTTTTTTTACCAAAAAAAATCCGACCACCAATCCGAAAATTTTCAAACCGCTGCCATTTCGCGCCCTTGAATTTTCGGGGATGGTCGTTGATGGTCATATTTTCATGAAATTGGCCAAGGAATACACTGGTGAAATTTGTCCAGTCATGACTGAACCACCCTGTATTTTCTGCCGTTACAATGACGTCATCTACAACATTTTTGTGAATACATGGTTTCCCATTACATATGTTTGGCAAATATGTGTACCTTTTAGCTTATCTGGAATAAAATGTACCAAAAAATATTGGCCTCTGTAACATATTCTCCCAAACATATTCTGCAGGAAGCATGTATATGTTTGGAACACACTTCAAACATTTATATGTTTGCAAGTCCCCAACTCAGGTGTATATAAATGCAAACATTTGCATGTTTACTAACAAGTATGTGTGCTTTTACGTGGAAACCTATGCGCGCTTCATCCCAAACATCCACATGCTTATGTTGAACCATTCGCGTGTTTCCCCCAAAACCTCTATGTACTTACGTGGAAACATATGCGTATTTTCTCCCAAACAGAATAATATTTAGAAACGAATTATTCTTTCTTTCTCTATTTATTGTAATTAATTTAATCAATATATATCCATATTTACGTATAACAATAATTAATACAAAAATGATTTTTACATTTACTACCATTGAATGCATTATTTGGTTTGTTTTGAATCTCCTTTCTTTGTTGTCTCACTCGTTTTTGTCTTCAGAAGGTTTCAACTATGCGTTGGCTATCACTATGCGTTGGTACACAAACAAGATATTTATATACAAATCTAGTTCATGGAAGCCAAGCGTTTATTTCACAAATGGTCCGCCGTTCCGATTTTCTCAGTAAAGGCTCGCACAGACAAAGAGCTTCACGTTGTTGCCCTTTACAGTTTCTTTCCTCAAAATCGTTTCTTACTTTGGTAGCACAGCCTTCGAGCCTTCGTTTATTCTTTTTTCACTGATCAAATGCTTTTGATATCCTCTGTCCGATAAATCACTGTCGACTGAATACATAAAACTAAAACGCAATACATCAGCCAAAATAAGAAACACTGACTTCATCTGCAAGTTACACGCCCATTTAGGAATATTGATGACTCACTGACGGAGAGAATAATGCAAAGCCATGTCCTGCCATATGTCGACTATTGTCCTGGGTCCATCTGTTGTATTATATTTCTTTGGTTCGGTATTTTTTCTGTATTGCTGTTGCTGCTGCTTTTGGGGCCCATAATAATCTATGTTCAATGTTGCTTTTATAATCCTTCAATGTTCATACGATATCACAGTGGTTAAGATGACTGGTGACGAGGAGTTCAGCTGTTCTTCTGGCTGATATCATCATGAAATAGAAACATGGTACAACTTCTTAATCGAAACCCGTAAATTATAGAATTTTTTGGTTGTACTCCGAAGTAAAAAGATTTCCAACACACTTACAAGATAGATTCTCTTGTTGTCCTTCTTTCATTCTCTTGCTCTCGATCGAGCATAGTGTGCAAAAAACACAGCTATATTTGTACCACAAATATAAATATGTGTGTGTCGCAAACACATATTTCTAATATATTTCATTGTGTCTCAAACATGTAATGTTGAATTGCAAACACAATATGTTTGGACACAAGTATATCATATTTGCGACAAACTCCAAACACACTTTATATTTGCATCCAAACAACAAAAAAGAGAGATTTTTCAGCGTGTATAAACAGATAAATATAATTTTACTGTCAGTTTTCCAAATATTTGAATAGCCGGTGGAACCCGGCTTGTCCTGCCGGCACCACCACTTTTTAACATTTCGTTCAAAAATCGTATCTTTTTGCAAAAATTTACAAATTCATAAAAAAATTAATTACGGGTTTCGCAATAAAAGTGCAAGTGTTAGCTCTCAAAATTAACACCAACCATCTACGATTATTCTGGTTATTTAAGTTAGAGAACTACACAAAAGAAGAACGCGTTATTATTGTAAAAACCCATTACAGAAATGGGAAAAGTTTCACTAGACGGCTCGCAAAAAAAAATAAATGGTTTCCCATTACATCCCATGAAGGGACCGGGGAGAACTTCTCACAATCACTGAGCTGTGCGCTTTCCAGTTTTCACTCACTGATTGGGACCTACAGTTTTACACCGATTCCGAACGGTATTTTGGGAAGCTTTATCATGGCTATATACTCGATAGTGTCGCCGCCAGTATGCGAGGTGACCGCCGCCGAAAGAATTTTTTTTTTTGAAGGTGGTCAGAGTAGGGTTCGAACCCAGGATCTCATGTACAAGAGCCGCGCACACTAACCATTGCACCACCGACGGCTCGCAAACTTCGTAGAATTTTCGGTCGGTGAAGTGCACCTAATGTGTCCACAATTCGAAGAGTGTTCAACAAATTTGAAGAAACTGTGTCTGTTATGGACAGTAAGACGACACAGAGGAGACATGACAACTTTGCTGCTGTACACGAGAATGTCGCCGAAAACGCGGTACCAAATTCGGCATCGTTCACGGCAATTTCTAATTTCGCGAAGCACCGCACAGCGAATTTTGGCGAAAGACTTCCCCATCACTCGAACAAGATTCAGCTCCCTCAGGAGCTCACATCAGCAGACCATGCAAAGCGCTGGAAATTTTTTCATTCTTTCTTTTCGACGGAGAAATGCGAAACGAGTGCCCATAATTCGAAACAAATCAACATCATCGAAGTGGCGCATTTCATCGGAATAGTTCGTCAATAAACAAAATTGTGCAATTTGGACTCAGAAACTCCGAACGTGATCCATAAGAGCGAACGTATCCACAACGAGAAACTACCTGATGCAGATGCTGGAAATGCAGCTTGACTGGTCCTTATGACTTTGAAGATGAGGCCGGAAATACAGTGCCTGTAAATGACATTTGTTACAGGAACATTATAACAGAGTTCTTACGGTCTCAACTGGACGGTATGGATTTGGGACATGAGATTTCAGCAGGACGGCGCACCTGCCACACCGTATAAAAAAGAATCGATATATATATTGTACGAAACAATCGATATACTGGAACAGACTGGATCAGCTACTAAAATTCCGATATATTCTGACCACCAAGATTGTGCAATTTAACGCCATGCGATTTCTTTCTTTGGGATCTATACGAAAAAACCAAAATAAACCCTTACGCTCAATGGTGACATCGATCGGGGGGTCATCGACAAATTAGACAAATCACTGAAATCATTGTCAAAATGTCATCGAAAATTTCATAAAAAGAGCAAGGGCTCTTTTAGCTCTTTTAAAGCCGCGGGGCCATTTAACAGATAATTTATCCCATACTTAATCGGAACATGTCTGTTTTACAATACAATAAAAATATCACCACTCGGTCAACAACTGTGCCTTTTGTTTTTAAATCAAATCATGTACATTTATTGGGACACTCTTGTAAACAATTACTTAGAGCCGGGAAAAGCCAATCAAAACACCGGGCAATCCTAGAAATCTGACTATCGGTTGTTTCCAGAGGATTTATTGAAGGATCATTTCAATTTAAGAAATATAATCGTTATTATATGTACAAACTGAGCAAATCTGTAAATTGTACGGTAAAAAAATTGAAGAATACCAAACAATACAAAATGTTTCTGAACTTTTGTTTAAGAAAATATTCAGGATGATTTTTTTATGTAAAAATATTTCAATCAATTATTGTGTATTCCTCTAGTTTCATCTAGAAATTACATTTTATTTTCTAAAGACATATTTACACGCTAAAAAATAACGGCCACAAACCACATATTGCAGGAAACATGTACGTGTTCGCAAGCATTGTTTTCATGAATGAAAAATCTGCTGCCTTTTTTGTTCCTTTGTCTGCCTCGTTTTAGTTTATAGAGGTTTTCATCAAACAAAGCCACATTTGGGTCTTAAAAATATATACTTATGTTATAGCCTATTAATCATGTTTTCATGAATGAAAGATCTGCTGCCTTTTTTGTTCCTTTGTCTGCCTCGTTTTAGTTTATAGAGGTTTTCATCAAACAAAGCCACATTTGGGTCTTAAAAATATATACTTATGTTATAGCCTATTAATCATTGTGTTTCAAACATGTTATATTGAATAGCAAACACAATGTGGTTGGGCACAAGTATAGTATATTTGGGACAAGCTACAAACTAGATCTACTTCCATTTTTTTTTTCTTAAAAATTCCCCAATAATTTAAAATATATGTAAAAAGTTCAAACAACCAAAATTTTTATACTTTGCTTTTAAATTTTTAATTAATTCACGCAAAACTCAATTGGAATTGAATTGCTCTCGCTATACTATATATGGCATGTGGCTTCGTCTTTTTGAAACCACATGCCATCCACATCAATATCTTGGAACAATATATGAGCAAGAACACTAGACTACCATTTCCAGACATATAACACTTAAGCCCGCATTTTCGAAGAAGAATTGTCCGATCACACACACAGGGAAAAGATTAGTTGGAAATTAATTCAGGCATTGGAAATTCCATGATAAAGTGTTAATTTCGATTAGAACGCATAATTGTCAAACATCAGAATTATTTGTTGATGTATTGATAGATTAAAAATAGGCCTTATTAAATACAAGTTGCTAATATCAAACTATAGTTGTTAACCAATTAACCAATTAACCAATTTGAGCATTTCTAAAACCTCATTCATCTGAAATGGAAGATACAACTAATAAAAAGTACAATATTAGAATTCGTGTTCAAATATTAGTTACTCTAATCATAATTTAGTTTCTGTTACAAAAACACTTGTTGCAAAGTTACGAATATGTATTCGATTTTTCACAAGAGGCTTTGCTGTTAATTGGAACGTATATTGGAATGTTACACGAGAGCTTTACAGAAAAACTAATATTTTAAACAGAAAGTGATAGCCAGCGAAGAACACATATTATCAGAAATTGAGGTGAAGAGATTGTGAGAAACACAATCGCTGAATCTGTCGCCACTATTGACACAATTCTTATTATATTGATGAAGACATCCATTGGTTACGGCCTCCTACGGAGGTAAAAAATTTATTATTTTTGCGATTGGACGCACCGTTTCCGAGTTATAGCCAGTTTTTTTTTTATTTTCGCGATTTTCTCATTTTGGCGATTTAAAAAAAAAAACTATTTCATGCAAACACTTTGTGAGAAACCCTTGAAGCCCGTAAAAAATACGAACCCTAGTTATAAATACTAATAATTTTGTTTATATTTAAATATAAAATATACAATTTTAATAAAAAATATTTTTATTAGTGATGATTTATCCGACGTTTCGTATTGTATTGTTCGAGCGTTTGGTCGTGTTTTTAATTAATTATATTCTTCGATATTTCGCTAACCTTTGGATAGCATCGTCAGGAAATATCGAAGAATGTAACGGGTTTTTCAATAAGAGCGCTACAAAAGTTTTTTTTAAATAAAACAATACCGGTTTTAGATACCAATGAAATTCTTTATTCCTATGAAAGTACGTTCGATGCCATTATGTATGGAACTCGATTTCTTTTGCATGGCCACCACGGGCATGCTAGCAGAAGTCCAGACACTGAACCCAATAAAGCATAAATCGGCTGATACTGCTGCAATATATATTCGTACGAAGTTCATCAATCGTCGCTGGCTTGTTGGCATAGACCATAGACTTGACGTAGCCCCACAGGAAATAATCTAATGGCATCAAATCGCACGACCGAGGAGGCCAATCGACTGGGCCATTTTGTGAGATAACACGTTCACCAAACTTGGTTTCCAATAAATTGATTTTGGCATTCGCTGTGTGGCTTGTGGCGCCGTCCTGTTGGAACCACATATCCTCCAAGTCCATATTATCCAATTGGGGCCAAAAATATTCGGCTGTCATTGAACGGTAGCGATTCGCATTCACAGTAATGTGCCGGTCTTGATCATCATGGAAGAAGTACGGCCCAATGACGCCGCCGGCCCATAAACCGCACCAAACCGTAATTTTTTCGGGATGCAATGATGACTCATGGATTACGTGTGGATTGCTGTCTGACCAATAACGCATATTTTGCTTATTGACGAAGCCATTCAGCCAGAAATGAGCCTCATCGCTGATTGTTGAGGCCTCTTCAAGTTGGCCTCTTCAAGTTGGCCTCTTAAAGTTGAGGCCACTGACTCCAAATTTCGGTAGTAAATTTTAATAATTTCGACTCGTTGTTGGCTCGTATATCTTTCCACGATGAAATGGCAAACCTTACTGAAGAGAAATGTGAAAAGAGCGGGAAAAAATATGGCGTCGTTTGGTGTCCCTATCGATTTACTTTTGTAGCGTCTCTGTTGGAAACCCCTTTAATTAATTAAAACACGACCAAACGCTCGAACAATTTTCATAATAATTCATAATTCATAATGGGTTAAAGCATCACCAAATGGTTGTGACCGAATTAGACGTTACATTTTTCATTGATCCAACAAATACAGTAATCACCATTACGGGATTATTTGATTGCTAGAACTAAAACTTGATTGACAGATCACATTTATTTCTTGTTGCTGTGGCGTCAACTAAATAAATATTTAAGTTCCTGCAACCAAAACTGCATTACAAATCAATTGATATGCCCAACCTCTGGTGATAGGGAACACAATTATTGGTAATCCCAACTGAATAATTTGATAGTCCAAGGGGCCGCCACATTTTAGTTGGCTGTAAATATAGTTGTAACAACGAGTTTCTTCTCTGTGTGCACCCCAGCCCAAAATCTACACCAAACAGTGACACATTGTTGATGCATTTGTATCTCAACAATCACTCAATATGAAAATGCGTCTCATCGCGAAAGATGATTTTGTTCGAAATCCCTTCATTAGTTTTTCAGTTGAATCGTTTCTTAGTTGAATCGTGGTTAAACATCAAATTCTGTTTTTCAGTCAATGGTTTATATGATTTAACCAGCTAATGTTTGTGGGTTAACTTTTAGTCAGAAACATATGATTTTGACAATCAGTAATGAGAAATGTTAGATTGTATACAATACATGTTTCTGGTTTGATTATTTGTACACATACTTTGAACCTAGATAGTTAAATTGATGCGCCTACATAGTTTTATAAAAGTTTTGTTAAAAACACTTCGATTTTATACATTTGTTTCATAGTTTATTTTTATTGTTTGGGTATTTGGCCCAAAACAGATGTTTTCCACAAAAATAATGTAAAGATTCTATAATCGGTGACAATATGACGGGTTACATTAACCCGCCACTGGAAAACAAAATGAAAATGTAATCTGTAATTAACTTTTAATTGTGATTAAGTAATCCCAATGCTAACTACCCACATAAAAACTTCCCCTTAGAGTTCCATGCTTCACAACCATTAATTGGCAGCTGTTGCGCTGTGAAAATTTAAATATTGTGTAAATTTTAGGACACCTTAGAAGTACTCCTTAGAAGCTCCATCGGTTGTTCGAAATGCTAAGTTTCAGAAAACTCACGGTCGTGGGATTCCCAAAAATCGGGGAACCAGTTTTCGTTTTTTGAATACTCTAGCTCTGAAACAACAATCTACATCATAATTGCCCTGATAGCAATTTGTTACAATTATGGATTCGTAAAATTGGTATTTCCATGATAAATACATAAAAATACGCCGTCAAATTATCTAGGGTTGGTCCTAAAAATATATGGCAACCCTAGACCAAAATAGGGCAACACAAAAACAAATGCTGGATAATGGTGATGTAGAAGCGTCTGTCGCGATTGCTACACTTAGTCCAATGAGGATCGTTGTGATATAACTGGACGTCATATTCCGTCCCCATCGTTGAATCTATAAATTGACCATATGATACCTCATCGATATAATAGAACGTGGCTGAAGAAGAGATGTACATTAGTCCTTGGCAAACCACTTAGTACGCGGGAAAACGCTCCAAAGATCATTCAGGTTAACTCCCAGAATGCAAGTTAGCTCAGTTATGAAGTAAGATCCTACATATTGTCACCTAGTCAGACAAAAGGGTGGACAGTGGCATATGAGTTGTTTTATACTTTGACATGCTCTTCATCCCACAGCTTCTGAGTTGAGATTCCAAGTCTAGAGCCGTGCCTGACTATTAAACAGTGTTGAGTGATCACATCTACAACATGCTGAAAAACGGTCTCTGTAACGTGTTCTCTCAAATACATTCTGCAGGAACAATGTATATATTTGGAAAACACTCCAAATATTCATATATTTGCAAAACATTGACATGTTTACTTGCACAAATGCATAATTTACTTGGAGCAGTAAGCGTGTTTCATCCCAAACATCCATATATTTATGTCGAAGCATTAGTGTGTTTCCTGCCAAAGAACGATTGACAACTGAATGCATAAAACTAAAACGCAACCGATCAGTTAACACAAGAAACTCTCAATTCATGTACACACACATTCAGGAATACTTGGGAATAACTGACTGAAAGACATTAACTTAGTGTGACACACAATCTATCTTTTTGTGTCTTTTATTATTTTGCTCTCGACAGAGCACAGAGGAAACAATTAGGAAACAGTGCACCAAACACAGCCGTACCTGTATCACAAACAAAGCTGTATTTGGATCACAAGCACATATATTATGGCATATTAATGATGGTGTCTCAAACATTTAATATTGAATATGAAAACTCCAAACACACGTTTAACTTGCATCCAAACAAGAAAAAAATACCGACTTTTCAGCGTGTAGCATACAGATATCCCATATAGGATTGGCGTACGATTTATGACATAACTTGGCCATATAACTATAGGAAAAATTACTGAATTATCCGTAACCGAATCTAGAGGTTGCCATAACCAAATAATAAGTCATGACATCCCAACTGTCTATTGTCACAACCGCATTAGAAGTTGCCACAACCCAATTACAAGTTGCTTCGGCCGAATTTCAGTTGTGACCACTAAATTCGGTTGTAGCAATGGCAATTCGGTGTCATCAGCCGAATTTGTGTGAGTGTACTTGCCTTGAGTGTATTTTGTGCTGCATTTTGTGCTTCCAGACCATAATCATTCGCATGTCTTAGACATTCCATGCAGAAAGGGGCATATCCACAAGCTCTATATCCAGTGGAACAGGTAATGTATCAGATTTTAAGATTTTAAGATTTGTAGTCTTGTTGTGCAGGATATTACAATAAATAAATAAATAACAAACTGGTAACGTAGTCCCCAATCTCGCTAGCACATCTTATTTATGGTTTCCTGGAATGTGTCTGTTCCCGGCTCCCATATATGGTGGATATCGAACTGCTTGGATATATCATTTAGATTTTATAGTTCTGTGGGTAGTTCTTGAAGACAATAACTCCGATTGCAGAGATTTTACAGCAACCTGATTGTCAGAGTAGATATTGACACCTCAGGCGGTGATGATATTTCATCCCAGCCTAAGGTCAACCTTTCCGACTGCCACGATTTCTGGCTGAAAGTCACTACAATGGTGTGGTAGCCCTTGTCAAAGGTCTAGACCAAGATCTTTAGAATAGATTTCTAACCCTACTTTGCCATCTCGTTCGGAGGCATCAGTGCAGAAGCCTAAATCTGGTATGCGTTCCTTTCAATTCTCTCTGTACGGGATATGAGCGGAGAAGTTTTTCTAAATGATAGAATTATGTGTAGTAAAAATCCACTACTATTGTGGATTGTCGCAGGTCCCTTCAAATTGTTCCTTGGTCATATGGACGGGAAACTCATCACAGGGAATGTTTCAGGCGGATTGCCGACATTGCAGCCATTTGCCTTCACAGCAAATCTAGTGGTAATTGGTGGTGGCTAACCATCAAACCCTCGGTAGGGGTTGTGCGACAGGCACCCGTGATACATACCATTGCCATTCGCTGGACTCTCGTCAACAGACTTAGGGAAGTGTACTTTTCCAGTATTTGCCACCAAACAACCATGCTGTTACGCAATTTCGGATGGACAACAGTTGTATATATCCAGTAAGCTATATATAAGTATAGGACGACAGTGGCTCCAATGATCCTGTTCATAGTGTTTGACTTGAAACTTAGCTTTCTGGCGAGAATCACACCTACAGGCAACAGCTGAATATGCGGAACTTTCTGCTTTGTGGGCCTTTCCTTGTGGACCCATTGGTCTGAACGTGGACGTGTATTTTCTCTGCATTTCAATTAGAATATGCTACCACCCAGAGGCGAGCTAGTACGCCTCCGCTTACGAAATCCAAAAATTAAACTACTAGTCACATTGTCAACACAAAGTGTCGATTTGACCTTCTCCGATAAAGTAATAATAATAAATAATAATAATGGTAATAATATTTAAACTTCTTACCCATTTGTCGGCTCTTTTGAGGATGTAAAGGGTGTCCCAAAATTCACGCAACATTTGAATTGAATAGAAAACAAAGTTTTCATTCATCTTATGGTAATATTTTTATTGAATCGTAAAGTACATGTTATTAATGGAATAAAATATCTGGCAAACGGCGTCCACGGTTTTCCATACACATACGTATTCGTTTGTCGAAATTATCCATGACTTTTCTGCATAAATCTGGTCGAATTTCGTTGATGCAACGATGAATCTCCTCCTTTAAAGCACGAGTGGTTGTGGGCTTGTAAACATAGACCTGTGATTTTAAAAAACCCCATAAAAAAAATATAATGGTGTTAGATCACACGATCTTGGGGGCCAGTTCTGGTCACCAAATCGAGAAATCACGCGACCTGGAAATGTCTCTTGCAGTAATTGAAGAGTTTCACGAGCTGTATGACATGTGGCATCGTCTTGTTGAAACCAAATATTGGCCACATCAATTTCATTCAATTTCGGCAAAAAAAACTTTGTTATCGTGTCGCGATATCGAACACCAGTAACACCAGAACACCAGTAATTGCGACCGCAAAACTTTCATTAAAAAAAAAAAAAAACTTTCATTACTTTTGAAATATTGTTCAATAATGAAGACACGCTGTTCTATCGTGTAATTTGCCATTTTTATTAACCCTGAACTGTCAGCTGTCAGGTGTTTTTTTTTAGGGTTGCCAACTCTTTTCTACGTCGATAGCAGCAAATTTAAATGTGGCATAAATTTAGGGACACCCTTTACTAGAGATGTGTAGAGGAGGATTAAGGCTTTTAGGATATTGCATCTGGAGGCACCTTATAGTTACGCAGAATTTGGTACAGGGTATCAAAGCGAACCACTTTGTTGCTGTTCATCTTTGAAGATCTGTAACTTCCACAATATTGACTCGATTTTGAAGATTCTTTGCTTGACGAAATCTTCTAAGAGAGGCAAATTTAAACTATGCTAAAGGTACCATTAATGATACCTAAAAGTACCATTTATCCTTTACTGTTATATTTGAATTTTATTAAGAAAGAAGTATAGTTTTTTTTTAATTTTGTAAAGATAACGTATTGAGAATGCTGTCGAAAATAACTTTGATTACCTTGGAAAATTTGATCTACAGAAACTTGCCATCGTATGAAAATTGCCAATTTTTTTTTTTTGAAAAATTATTTTGCGAGATTGTCCAAAAAATTCGATTGGTGATTTTTAACGTTTTTTCCATTAAATTGGAATGTTTTTAAATATCTGCCATAAAAAGTTAGACATCCTGCACATAAATGTGGACAAGAAAGTAAAATATGGAAAGAGACACATTTTCTTAAGACATTTTTTTGTTTGTTTGTTTGTTTGTTTATTTGCTTATCCTACACAACAAGATATAAATCTTATAATTACTGTATAGGAATCTACATTGGGGAGATGATAATTTTAATAAAACATTCGGATGTAAGTGTTTGATATCGAAAAGGTATCAGCTTATTTCCCCTATTAGATCTTGCGAACACAAGACGACGGAAAAGATAAGAAGGTAGTTTTAGATATATAATCTTATGAAGAAGCACAAGAATCTTTATTTTAAACAAATTACTTACTTACTTATCCGGTCTCGGACAACCCCGCGGGGTCAGGGACCTTACAAAACGAAGATAACATATTTCGCCAACCAGTTCGATCTTTTGCTTTATCTCTCCAGTTGGCAATAACAAGTGTACGCAGGGATTCGTCAACCTGATCTCTCCAGCGGAGTCTTGATCTTCCTATTTTTCGTCTTCCTTCGAGTTCGGTTTCGAAAACCCTTAGCGCTGGTTCATTTTCATCCATTCTACTGACATGGCCTAGCCAGCGCAATCGCGTTATCATGATGCGCTTAACTATGTCAATGTCAGGATAAAGCTCATACAGCTCATGATTCATGCGTCGCCGATACTCGCCGTTGTGCACTATAGGGCCATACATTTTTCGGAGTATTTTTATCTCGAAGACTCCTACAGATGTTTCGTCTGCTTGCGATAGGACCCAGGATTCTGCGCCATAAAGCAAGACAGGTTGAATGAGAGTCTGGTAAGTGCTTGCTTAGCCCAAAATAACATCTATTCGCAAGCACAATTCTCCGCTTTATCTCAAGGCTGACGTTGTTGTTTTTGTTCACGGCAGATCCGAGGTATATAAATTCGTCCACTACCTCGAAGTTATAACGGTTATCAATGTTCACGGTTTGGTCTAATCGCGTGAGAGGCCCTGTTCGTTGAAACCATTAATTTTGTCTTGTCCTCATTTACCGTCAGACCCACTTTTGCTGACTCCTTCTCAATTCTCGAAAAAAAACCGCAGTAACTTCTCTAATTGTGCGCCCAATGATATCTATATCATCAGCATACGCGAGCAGCATGTGACTTTTGCTGCTTATGGTTTTATTCATGTTGACTGCAGCTTTTCTCATAATGGTCTCCATTAAGATATTAAAGAGATCGCACGATAGGGTGCCGCCTTGCCTGAGGCCTCCCTTAATTTCGAAAGGTTCGGCAAGATCCTTACCAACTTTCACTGCGGATTTGGTGTTGGTCAAGGTCATCCTGCAAAGGCGTATGAGTTTTGCAGGAATACCAAGCTCAGACATTGCTTCATAGAGTTTCTCCCGTATCGGACTATCGAAGGCTGCTTTATAGTCTATAAATAGATGATAGGTGTCGATTTATTTTTCGTGTGTCTTCTCCAGGATTTGGCGTAGCGTGAAAATCTGGTCAGTTGTCGATTTTCCAGGCCTAAAGCCGCACTGGTATGGTCCAATCAGATCAGCGATAATTGGTTTTAGTCTTTCGCACATTATGCTTGATAGAACCTTATATGCTATGGATAAAAGGCTTATTCCACGGTACTTGGCACAGTTACTCGGGTCACCTTTTTTAAATATGGGACATAGTACACTGAGACTCCAATCGCCGGGCATGCATTCATCTAACCAAATTTTGCTAATGAGCGGATGCATGCACCTTACCAGCTCATCGCCGCCAGCCTTAAACAGCTCCGCCGGTAATCCATCGGCTCCTGCGGCTTTGTTGTTCTTAAGCCGGGCAATAGCTGTTCTGACCTCGTCTTGGTTAGGAGGGGGGCAATCGAAGTCGTCGTCCATATTGTGATCGATTGTCCCATCGTCATCGGATACCTCAGGTACTAGTAGCGCGGAGAAATGCTCTCTCCATATTCCCAACATGCTCTGCACATCGGCGACGAGATTTCCCTCCTTGTCTTTACAGAAGGGGGCCCTGAACCATGTCCATTAATTCCGTTTTTAACTTTTTGGTAGAATTTTCGGGCTTCGTTCTTCCTTCTGTATGTCTCAATTTTCTCACTCTCGCGCTTTCTCCACTGCCGTTTCTTACGCCTAAAGAGACGGTTTACCTCCTTCCTCTTCACCCTATACCGCTCAGTTGCAGCTCGCGTTGCAATTGACTGAAGCATTACCACACGTGCAGCGTTCTTTTCGGCATTTGCTATGCGACACTCTTCATCGGACAACGGTTAATTGCGAAGCGGTTTTTCGAAACCAAGTACGGTTGTTGCGGCAGTTTTTATAGAGTCGGAAATGGGTCTCCACTGCGCATCAGGATCGTCATCGGGAGGGGGTGGGTTCTGTATACACGGCTGTATTTATATCACAAACACAGATATGTTGAGGTCGCAAACACATATGCTAGAACATATTAATCATTGTGTAATATTGAATAGCAAACACAATGCGTTTGGGCACAAGTATATTATATTTGCGACAATCTCCAAACAAATGTTATATTTGCATCCAAACAACAAAAACCGACAGATTTTCCAGCGTGTATTATTAGGTCGTCGATTACAAAATAATCAAAAAGTTAGGTCTCTTCGACCAAGAATGTATGGTATTCAAAGGGTTAAAGAGCTTAATGTATCATTTTCATACAACTTTATAGTGAAGAGTTAAAGACCTTAATGTAACATTTTCATACACATTTATAGTGAAGGGTATCGAATAGTTCGACCAGTTCTTATTTAGCTTTCGTGTATCACAGTTTGTAGGTTTATTTCTAAATACAAGTTTGATTGAGATGCCAACCAGTACAATGTTCATATTTGTTTATAATAAAATTAGTTTTTGATTCATTTGAAATTTTTTAACTCAAAAACTGGTTTAAACTTTAGCATAATTTAACTAAATTTATGTACACATTTCTCTTTACACATATTCGCACTTATTTTAAAAATTGTATTTATTGTATATTATTTCTTCCATATAAGATACTATAAATACACTGAGAAAAAAACAGTTTTCGTATATTCGACATGCAACGGAGAAAAACGTTTAGTAGTCGTTTGCCGCAAAAATATTTCTTCTGCCACAATACAAAAACAAACCAACGAAAATGGATCAGGGCCCCTTTATGTAGAGATACGGAAGGTAATCTTGTCACAGATTTGCAGAGCATGATGAAAATATGGAGACATCACTTCTCTGCTTACCTGGTCCCAGAAGACTTAAATATATAAGTAGATGAGAGTGTTGAGTGTTCGAGCCAAATCGAAGTTAGAACTGCAATTTACCGGCTTAATAACAACAAAGCCGCTTGTGCTGATGGACTACCGGCTGAGCTGGTTAAGGCTGGCGGCTATGAGTTGGCAAGATGCATGCATCAGCTCTTATGTAAAATCTGGCAAGACAAATGCATGCCCGACGATTGGAGTCTTAGCATACTGTGTCTTGATTTCAAAAAGGGCGACCAGAATATGGGGTAGTCCAATAAAAAAATATTTTCCAAGTGACGTGTCAAGAAAAACTTAACCTCTGAATTGGAGCTTTTTTGTACCTTTTTTTGGGTTTTATAAGCTTTCAAAAGAATCAGTATCGTTTTATTTATTTTCAAATAACTCGAAAATGGTAAAAGCTAGACTTTTGAACTGTTCACAAGTAAATTGGCTTTAAAAAAAATTTGAAAAAAAATTTCAAATTTTTTTGGGAAAAACATGTTTTCTTCAAAGAACTTAGCGTAACAAAAAAGAGCCATCTTTCGATTTTTTTTTAAATATATGTTAAAGCGCCTTTTTTCCAAACATTTCGCGGGGTTCGGCATTACGGTAGGGTACAAAATGAGCGAGTTGTAGCCATTTTCCCAAATTTCAATACAAGGAAATGCAACTGTGGACGGCGCGCGCTACAGAGTCATGATTACCGAATGTTTTCTTTCTTAATTGGATGAATTGGGACTGGAGAACATGTGGTTCCAACTGAATGGTGCAACGACGTACACTGCTCGAGCCACAACCGATATTCTGAACGAAGCATTTCCGGGTCGCTTAATCTCTCGTTTTGGAGATTTGCACTGGTGGGCGAGATCAGCCCATTTAACCGTTCCAGACTTTTTTTTATGGGGTTTATGTCAACAATCCTCATATGCTTGAAGCCATAAATAGAATATTCGCAAAGAATGCGAGAACCTGTCGCCCTAAGTTCTGGCAAGACTGATGGAAAATGTCATAAAACGAGCCCGTATTGTCATAAACTCTGGCGGATGACAATTGGCCGATATCATTTTCCCAACTTGATGGAATAAATTGTAATTGATTAAATAAACAAATTTCATAAAAATTCAAAAAAAAAATTGCTGCGAAAGAACATTAGGTGATTACTTTTGTCCCACCTTGTAGAATGACACTGACCGACAAAAAATCCTCAGTAACGATTCGTAAAGATCTCACCGAACCATTTAGAACGAGGCGAGGCCTCATGCAGTTTGAGACCCTAGGATGCGATCTCTTCAATATATTAATTGAGACAAAAGCTGCAGTCAACACGAATAAAACGATAAGCAGCAAAAGTCACAAGCTGCTCACGCATGGTGATGACGTAGACATCATTGGGCGAAATGTGCGAGAAGTTACCCCAGTATTTTCGAGAATTGAGAAGAAATCAGCAAAAGTGGTTTCGACAAGCAGAGCATCCACCCGGTTTGATGCAAGGGTGAACGTTGATAACCTTTATACATAGGATGTCCAACTAATTGGATGAAATTTTGATAAAAAAAAAATAAAAAATAAATGTTTTCCCGGTACACCCATGAAGGGATTAGGTAGAGCTTCTCACAAACCAGTGAGCTGTACGCAATCTAGTTTAATACTCACTGATTAGTACCTACAGTATTTAGGGAAGCTTTTTCTTGGTAAAATTTTCGATAATGTCGCCATCAGTAAGCGACGTGACCACCGCTGAAAGAAATTTTTAGGTGGTCAGAGCAGGGATCGAACCCAGGATCTCATGTCCAATACGCGCGCACACTACCAATGCACCATGGACGACGAATGTTGATAACCGTTATAATTTCGAGATAGTGGTCGAATTTATTTACCTAGGATGTGCCGTGAACAGAAGCAATCACGTCAGCCTGCAAATCAAATGAAGAATTGTCCTTGTAAACAAGAATTATTTCGGGCTAAGCAAGCACTTTAGAGATAAGGCTCTCTCTGGGGAAACGAAGATCCAACTTTCAATCAACCTGTCTTTCTTTGTGACTCAGAATACTGGGTCATATCACACGCTGGTGAAATATCACTGGACGTTTTCGAGAGAAAAATGCTCTTAAAAATATATGGTGCTATAATAGAAAAGTGCGTGATCGACGACGGATGAACAACGAGCTGTTCAATCTGTATCCCGACATCGACGTAGTTATGCTTATAAAAGGCGAAGACGTATTCGAAGGGTATCGAAAAGTAAGACGACCAAGACCTCGCTGGTAAGAACAGGCGGAATATTGCCTGGGAAAGCTTGGTATTACCAACTGGAGGAGAAATACTGAAGATCCATCCGGTTGGCGAAACATTTTATCGTAATTTTGTAAGGCCCTTGACTAATGTGGTTCAACATCTTATGGTAAAAACTCACGTTGGATGTAAAAGCCAAGGGACCCCTCAATTCTTTTCTATTTGACAAAAGAAATAAGGAGCCAAAATTTTAGGTCACAAGTCACTTTGAAGCCAGTGCTCATATTTAAAAAATTAAAACGAGAAAATTTTGGAAAAATTACAAACTTTAATTTATTTGGTTATTTTACATTAGAAATCATGTTCAAAATTACATGAGGTGTCAGGGAAACCCGATTGGAACAAAGTTCCTTTCACTATATATTATGTACTAGTTAGTTCCAACACGCCTAAGGTGCCCGTTGAAAAATACGATAATTTAAATGGGTTTTTAAGAAACTACACTTTTTGTAAAATGATAAAATTTTTTAAGAAAAATATATTTATAGAATGTTTTTTTTTAAACAAATTATAGGACCTAAAACTTTTTGTAAGAATATGTAGTATTAAAAGTCCCTTTTTAAAGAGAGGTACTTCTTTTATGAACAGTTGATGTTTTTTTTTTTAAAATATACTATTTTTAAGAAGAAGTACTTTCTGTAAGAAAAAGCCATAAGGGTATGAATTTTTTTTACAAAGAAGTACTTTCTATAAGAACAGGTTATTTTTAAGGAAGGGGTATTCTTTTTATAAAAAAAATATTATTTTTGATGTGTTAACTTCTATAGGCACGGGTAGGGCAATCTATCATAGTGAACACATCCAAACAACAAACAGCGTTAGCGGTTGTTGTACAACAATAGTCTCTGCCTGAAAATAAGTACGATAGTATTGATGTAGCGGCAGCGAACAAACAAACAGGTCGTTGTCGTCAAAGAGAATTGAATAGTATAGAGAACTCATTGAACGAATTGTATGACACAAAAGCAGTGGCTACATCTGACAAATGATTCAAAACGTATTGCTCTCCTTTTGTCATAACTTGGTACTTTCAATTTTTGATGTGAAACATTGATGATTTTTGAAACATTAATGCTTTTTGTATTGTCTTATGTAATCACATTATCGAAATGGTGCATTTATATTGAAATATTCTATAAAGAGAATACGACTCGTCTATGCTCTTTTACTCAGAATTTCTACATGAGAGCGGAAAAGGAGTGCAATCAGTTATCTATACTACTCAATACTTTTTGTCGCCACCCTGTTTATGACAACACAAAAACAATTACATATTTCAGTGATCTAAATGTTGCTTTATTTATTTTAACAATATTACATCTAATGTTAAAGCAGATGTAAGAAAAAATAAAGTGCAATAGCAAAAGAGCCTTCAGCACAAAAACTATTTCTTTTTCTATGTAACATTTCCTAATGTGTTCATAGAAATCGATCAGGTACCGTTTAACAAAGAGGTGTTAACACATCGTCCTTGAGTTCGAACACTCATTGATTATTTTTTAAAAAGAAAATTTACTTATTTTTCGAAAGACTACTTATCTCAAGAGTCGCCGTCGGTGGTGCATCGTCGTATCTCAAGCCGTCGGTGGTGTAATGGTTAGTGTTCGCGGCGCTTGTACATGAGATGCTGGGTTCGAACCCTGCTCTGACCACCTTCAAAATAAACATTTCTTTCGGCGGCAGTCACCTCGCATAGTGATGGCGACACTATCGAGTATATAGCCATGAAAAAGCTTCTCAAAATACCGTTCGGAATCGGTGAAAAACTGTAGGTCCCAATCAGTGAGTGAAAACTGGAAAGCGCACAGATCAGTGATTGTGAGAAGTTCTCCCCGGTCGCTTCATGGGATGTAATGGGAAACCATTTGTTTATTTTATTTTTAACTTATCTCAAGAAAATAGAAGAAAAGGTATTATTTTATTTTTAAGAAAAGGAATTTTTGTAAGAAAATGTAGTTTTTTAAGAGAAGGTATTTTTTGAAGAAAATTTTTTTAAGAAATGATAAATTTTTTAGAATTGGTCCATTTATTTTGTTTCACAAAAATTGTACTCTTTAAAGAAAATGTTGTTTTTAAGAAAAAATATTTAAAAAATTTACTTTCTTAAGAAAAGGTTCTTATTTTAAAAAAAAACATACTTGTTTTAAGAAAATTTACTTTTTGTAAGAAAATTTGCTGTTTTCAAGCAAAGGTGCTTCTTTAAGATAAGATATTGTTTTTAAGAAAATGTACTTTGTTAGGTATATTTTTTTAGAAAAAATTTTTTTTTTATTAAAGGGCACTTATTTAAGGAAATTTTCTTTTTTAAACTTCTTTCACTTTTTCTTTTCTAAATTTACGTTTTATTGGGTTCAAAATTACAATAATACTAAATATTGGTTACAGGCTCCACCTAGAAAACTTCCCATTAAACAAGAAATTTCCCAACATATGTGAGACATCTAGTTAGTCTAGACACAAACCAAAGAAAAGGTAAACAATATAGTTGATAATAGTGGTTTGTGGCATAACAGTGCTAAAACAAAAGTTGTTTAAAGTTTTCATTTACCCCCATCCCTCAACGTGCGATAAAGAACTTCGTTTCAAAAATATGTCTTGTTTGCTATTCTGGGATTTCAATTGAAGCCATTCTCACCTCTCAATGAGCTTTGATTTGAGTTTAATGTGTACATGGGTCGTTCGTATTGTTTCGTCAAATTTTACTTTTCTTCTTCTTTTCCTTAAGCAGCTAAGGTCTAACTTTATTGACAAACAAAAGTTTTCGGTTTTTTATTGTATCTATCCCAAAGTTTTGTCAA
Source organism: Phaonia tiefii (assembly GCA_963931995.1). Taxonomy (NCBI): domain Eukaryota; kingdom Metazoa; phylum Arthropoda; class Insecta; order Diptera; family Muscidae; genus Phaonia; species Phaonia tiefii. The sequence goes on from OZ008368.1 coordinate 274,658,835, forward strand.
TATTTCTAGACTGTTTTCATGGGATTTTCGTCAATTTATGAAAACCCTCAAAATTATAAACTTCCACACTTATACATAATTTTAAACTACAAAAAAATAAGTTTTTGTTTATATTTTCTTATTTATATATATTAATTTATTTTTTAATTACAATTTAGTAATGGAACTTCAATCAGAATTGTGCCACTAATTTAATTCTGATAGTTTGGTTTTGAATTTGTAGTTAATATAGATCGCTTGTGGCAAACAAAATAACTGTTCGTGCTAAACATTTTTCGTTTCTCATAAACATTTTTGTTTATGTATACAAAACAAGTGTTATGTTCTGCAGTCGGTTCTTGTGTTGGATTATAGATCATGCAGTGTGTGCTGATACTTAGGGATCTTCGATCGATACTAATTCGCATATGTAAATTGCATAATTCAACCGATGGCATCAATTCAGGTACAGTAGTGAGGCATGTGATGATCAACTTGTCACGGAGTTCGAAACTATTCATACCAGTGAGTGTGTGCTTAACTGGATTGTCTATTATTCCAACAAAAAAACCAACCTGACCTTGTAATATTGTTGTATGAATTTCTCATACATTAACTAAAAACTAACAAAATCGGTCATTGATTTCAAATTTCGAAACAAATTTTCGTTTACCGCAAATAAATTCAACAAACTAAACTAAATTGTGTAAAATTTCGCCTGTGCGAAACACAGATTTTCTTTGCGTGCACATTAGGGTGGGTCAATTTGAATGGGACCAAAAAACATGAGAAAGAGTATTGCCGAAACGTAATCTACGGTAAATTCTAAGAAAATGTTCCCAAGAAACCATTGTTCTAAAATCAAAATCGAGCCCGCGATATTAATGTAAAAAATCGACCCAAAAGCCATACTTTTGAAACTTGATACTCTTTGATTTCGATGAAATTTCACAAATATATTCCACTCGTTGCTACCGTTAAAATGACGTTTATTTTAAGTCGAAACTCCCCACGGTTCATGTTTTGTAGTTGTGTAAATTGGTCACCTGCAGCATTTTTGTGTAATATTAGAAAAAAATTTGAATGCGACATCAGATTGTAGCGACCAAGGTACCGGCTGATAGGTTTAAACCTTCTCTTTAAGAATAAAAGTATAAATGGCAAATCCAAGGTCACATTTAAAAGTTATTCTAACATTAACACAGGCATCTCTTTACAAAAATGCTGCAGATGACCAAATTTACACAGCTATAAAACATGAAATAGACGCATGTTTAAAGGCAGCAACGACTAGAATAATTGCGTGAAATTTAATCAAGATCAAACAGTATCAAGTTTCAAAAGAATCGTTTTTGGGTAGATTTTTCACGCTAATATGTATAGAAATTTTCAAGTGAAAAATCGCGAACTCAATTTTGATTTTAGAACCATGGTTTCTTGGGAACATTTTCATAAAATTTGCCGTAGATTACGTTTCTTTTATACTTTTGGTCGGAAAAAAAATTGACCCATCCTAGTGCACATTCTTCGTCTGTTTTGCTGTTATAATATTCATTCAATAACATTTGTATCACCTTGCACATGAAATGTAGACGTAAATTGAATTGCAGCATGATAATACATCGCTTATGTTCTTGAAGAGATCTTACGATTGTCTATCGCTCCGACTAATTCGCTGTTTGGTACCATATGATTGGGTTACATCTTCGCCCATTTTCACTAAAGGCTTAGGTGCTGCTAAGAAGCTTCCATCGACACTGTTCCCGCTCAGAAGTTACCATGGTTGTTAAGTTTCTCCTCAATTACAAATGTGTACCGGCGAATATTTTTACACACAATCAAATTTGTTCAATTAGTTCACACCAATATGATTAAGGAAAAAATCATTTCAAGGTCATCTAGCTTTATCAAAGAGAAATTAAAATTTTCTTTTGAAAAATTCATATTGGTTGACATCATTATTATTAATTTGAAGAAAAACAGAAAAAAAAAATAATAAAGAACATGTGTATTTATTAAATTAATTTATATATATATACATATATATGCTAGATTCAAATGTATGTACGACCCCCCATCCATACCTATATGTGTTTGAAATACAAATGAACAAAAAAAAATATTATAATTTAATGTATTTTTTTTTTAAGAATGTTCTCTTTATCACGTACACCGTAGATGAATAAGGAGGACAGTGAGGAAATATTAAAATAAAAATTGCTCAAAAATAAACTTGAAACACCCACAAACTAATCGAATCGCGCATTCTAATTTTATTTAATAATTTTTCTGTTTATTTTTTTGTTAACAAATTCACACGACTTTTTGTTATTGAAACGAAATCATAGATAATTTTTTTTTCTCGTTGTCAAATGTTTACGTTTTCTTTGGGGACAATTTTACCCAACAACTGGAGAGCTAAAAATTGACAGCAAATAACAACAAATTTTTATTTTTAGTTTATAATTAAGATAGAAATGCCAATAACGAACCCCTTCTAAATTATGATTTGTTCACGTGCAAAGAAAAAATATAACAAATGAAATTTATTGTTTTAAAATGTATCTTTCGATATACGAAAAATATAAATTTATCATTTGTCTAAGTAAAATTGAAATCCTGCTACTCAAAAGTCATAGAAATAGAAAACAATTTCAAGTAAACAAATGTTTTTGGCCTTGTACGGTTGTGGAATGTACTTGTCGTACATTAACATGTAAACGAACAAAATCGTTCATAAATGAATAAAATTTAACTTGTTTTTAATAATTTTGCAAAGTGTTAATTAAACACCCACATAAAAATTAAACAATATTGGAATACAAAGTTTCGCGAATACCATTGCGCGTCAACGAAATCTTTCCATCGGTGCCCGTCTCCGACGAATGATTTAATTTGGTCCAACAAATGATTTAATTTGGTTCCTTTCTAGCGACCGCTACCATCTATTTGGTATCTTACTGGCCTGCGATATCCCTGAGGGTTCCATTCAACTGCATCTCTAGCATCACTATTTTGTGTGCCTAAAGCGAACCACAGACTTGTCATTCATGAGCATGAACATCAGCTATCGTTGATGTTTATTGTCTGTTTTCCACCGTTCTTGATACCAATTAAGTATGTAATCGAAGTTGTTCACATCACTGTCATGTTCGCACAATTTTATGGTAATATTTTCAAATTCATTAGTCAGGCAAAAAGTTATCGATCATGCTCATGCTCAGGTCACTGACAGGTCAGTGTTTCGCTTAAGTATAAGTATATGTCGTCTGCCATGTAGATGTTCATACATATTTCACTTAATGCCGAACGGTTCCGCTGTATTTGTCGCTTAAAGGTGAAAGGCTAGCTTTCCTTTCCATAAAAAAAACACTATAATATCCTACCGCTCAGAACAGTTCCGGAATCATGGACATTATTTTGTCCGGTATCCCATTTTTGGTCAAGGTGAACCAACAAAACGCTTGTTCAAAATCTACGAAAAGTTGGTACAGAAGCGAATGTAGTTCAACTGATTGCTCTATGATTATCCGGAGCGTGTTCGCGTATTCGGCACACGAACGACCAGCCATCAACTCTAAGTGCTTCCTTCGGACAATTTGCTTCATACATATATATATTTGAACCCATACACACTGCAGTGGGGAATGTGTAATGAACTGTTACCCATTACCCATTGGGTATTACCCATTATCCTTAGGATAATGGGGAAAATAAAGGGTATTTACCCACGACGCTGGGTAATGGTTTACCCAGGGTAAGTCATCGCCATTTTTGATCGAAAATAAGAACAAATTTCTGTATCTCGGAAAAATAAATTTTTTTTTACGATTTTTAGGGTTTTTCATAAAGTGGTCCAATTCGCGTGAAAGAATTTTTTTTGAAAAAATCGCCAAAATAAGAAAATCGCTAAAATAAAAAAGTGGCTATAACTCCGAAAAGTTGCATCCAATGGCAAAATTAATAAATTTTTTACGTCAGCAGAAGGTTTTACCCAATGGGCGTCTTCAATATGCCATCACTTTCTTTTAAAAAATCGCTAACGCATATGAGCGTTTTAGCGCTTTTTTATTTAAAATTTGTAGTTTTAGCGATTTTTTTAGTGCTGGCATATTAGTTAAAGCCTCCTGCTGAGGTAAAAAATTATATATATTTTCGATTGGACGCACCATTTCCGAGTTATAGGAATTTTTGTATTTCAGTGATTTTCTTATTTTTGCTATTTTTGAAAAACCCGTAGAAATCGTTAAAGATTGGTTATATTTTCGATTGCACGATCTGTTTCCGAGATATAGACATGAGGACGTTTTAGGCATTTTTTATTCGAAAAATTTTAGTATTAGCTTTTTTTTATTTTAGCAAAATTTTTATTTGGACGATTTTTTGAAAAAAAATTCTTCCATACGAATTGGATCACTTCATGAAAAACCCATAGAAACTGTCAAAAATTGGTTATTTTTTCGATTGGACGCTCCGTTTCCGAGCTACAGAATTTTTTTATAATTTTTTCATATTTTCGATCAAAAATGGGTAACCCATCCCCGGGTAGCCCATTACTTATCATCATTGGTAAAAAAAATAAATGAGTGTATGGTTTCCCGTTACATGACATGAAGAGATTAGGGAGAGCTTCTCAGAAACCAGTGAGCTGTGCGCGTTCTAGTTTTGCACACACTGATGAGAAGCTCTTTCATGGCTAAGTGCTCGATAGTGCCGCCGTCACTTAGCGAGGTGACCGCCGTCGAAAGAAATTTAAGGTGGTCAGACCAGAGCAGGTGGATCGAACCAACGTTCTCATGCACAAAAGCCGCTCACACTACCATTGCACCACCGACGGCCACACATCGTCGTGGGTAACTATCCATTAGTTTCCCCATTGCCCTGAGCGTAATGGGTAATCGTGATGATTAATTCCCCATTGTCGTGGGTAACTGCCCCTTATTTTCCCCATTGCCATGTGGATAATGGGTAATCGTGATGGGTAAGTCATCATTGTCGTGTGTAGCCACCCATCATTTTCCCCATACCCTGTGGCTAATGGGTAAACGATCGCTACCAATTCCCCACGGCAATAATATTGGTTTACCCATTACCCACGAAATACGAACTCTGCCCATTGCATTCAGGAATGCAATACCTATCCAGTTCCTGCTCAGCGCTAGATCTAATTTTTTTAGGATAGTGATAGCCACTCCCTCTATCCACTCCGTAGGGATTTTGTTGTTTATACCAACACTTCTGATGATCAGCGTAATGACATCTGCTAACTCTGATGCGCCATATTTTAGCAGTTCAGTTGAAATGATATCTGCTTGCTACGGGGGTTCCTTTGAGTTCTTGTGAGTATGCAGCCGAGGAAGCACACTGATTTTCATCAAACGGAAAAATAGGCAGTGTCGTAAAGTATTTATCTCTCCACTTGCTGATCTGGAGATGTTATGTTAGTACGGAGAGCCCTCTTTCAACTCGCACACGATTAGACTTCACCTCGATCGCGATTTTAAAAGCAAAACTCGTGAGATAGTTTAAAGTTTAAAGATCACTCAATATATGTAACTCGCTCAACAATTTTTGCAGGCAAAAATCGCGAGCGAGTTTAAAAAATAAGGAGTACAATATACGACACGCTGGCGTGCGAGCGTAAAAAAAGTAGATCGCGAGCCGAAATCCCTAACACCTCTGACTGTGTGTGTGAAAAATCTTTAATTGCTTTGTTTACGAATGGATCATGATTTTATTTACTACGTATTGATATGTTGGGGAAATTGCGAACCAAGATCAACGTTATATTGCTTGATAATAATGATAAACAATTTAAAAATTCGTTTCTACGATATTTTCAGGAATCTAATAATGAAATATTATACTTATGTACATGCATACACATATTCCTTGCACATTTTGCTATTTTCGTCATAACCCAGTGTGCCATATGAATCACTTTGGAATTCGAGATGGACTCTCTTCTGCGTACATTTTATACGAAACGGACATCAGTTACGAACACAATCCCTTGGCGTATGAAATTCCTTTCGAAAACCCGGTTCGTTTTTTCTACTTTTTCAAATCCGTCTCGAAATCGCAACGGACTTCACATTCGAATCCGTTTCGGGTTCGTTTGTTGTAAATAAAATAGATCCGGGACAGATCCACTTTTATAAATTTTTGCGGATTCGTTCTGACATTTAATTGATATTTAAAATTAGAATAGGTAATGAACTATGTTTTCTACCTCTAACCCACTGAAGTTTTTCACTTACATTACATATTAATTTTTATAAATAAAGAATTCGTTGTCAGCTAAATTTAAATCGCTTTAGTATTTTTTTATTTTATCAACTCAGATTTAAATCTACGACATTAATAGTTTTGGCAAAATACTGAACTACGAGTTTCCTCGCGAGAAATGGGTCCAAAACGCACCCGGCAAATCGCAATTGCACTGATTAGATTTATTATGTTTATACGGACTAATAAAGGGTTCGAAACGGGTTCGAGAACTCACATTTCGCCTTTTTATAATTTTACGGACCCGTGATAGAGACGAAACGGATCCGCATCTGCTTTTGTCCACATTGGGAAAACCATATTTTCATATTCAGAATTTTGGCGACCTGATTATGTATTTATCATCCATTACAATTACAATTTTAAATCAAACTCACCACAGTCAGTTTGTCTTAATTGTTTTTTTTTTCAACAGAAGATCCGCTGTTTTCGCTCGCTCCCAATATATGTTCGGCTCGCTTGAGATCGAGCGCAGAGAAGTAGAAGTAGGTAGAGCTCATATGCGAGCGAGCCGAAAAATAAAAATTGTTGAGAAAAATCTTATTCACAAGTTGAAATCTTTTTAACATGGATTTCGAGTTTTAAAACGAGCGAGTTAGCAGCTCGCGAATCGAGTGTTCCGGTACCTTGCGTACAACATTATTCGCGAGAAGGCTTCCTATATAGAAATATGTCGTGATAACCGAATTGAAAATTAATTCGGTTGTACCAACAGAATTTTTGAGAATTTCGGTTGCAACAATCTGACTTTCATACGATTGTGGTTGCTTCGACCGAATTGATAAAAAATTCGATGGTCAGAGCTGAATTGATTTCACATTCAGTTGTTGCAAACGAATTGTTGCCGCATTCGTTAGTTGCGACCGAATTTAGTATCAATACAATCCGAATTGATTCTAAATTCGGTTTATGCAACCGAAATTTTACAAAATTTACTTGATAGGACGAATATTATTGGAAATTCGATTATCACAATCGTATCAATTTCGAAATGAGGATGTTTGCTGGTTGTGAGAAGTTCTGCCCAATCCTTTCATGGCATTTCTTGGCTATGTCATTTATTGTTTCAACTGAAATTCAGATGTGTGGACTAAATTTAGTAGAGGCAATCTCAATTCGGTTTTGCCAAACGCAATTCGGTTGTGGGAACAGTAATTCGGTGTCAACAACTGAATTTATAGTTACTACAATCTCTTTTTAAGCATTTACTTTTTGTGAGTGTATGAAAATAAAAAATAAATGGTCCCCATTACATCCTATGAAGGGATATGGGAGAGCTTCTCACAATCACTTAGTGGTCCGAACGGTATTTTTGAGAAGCATTTTCGTGACTAAATATTCGATAGTGTCGCCGTCACTATGTGAGGTGACCGCCGCCGAAAGAAAATTTTAAGGTGGCCAGAGCAGACTTCGAACCCAGGATCTCAAGTACAAGGGGCGCGCACACTGCCCATTGCACCACCGACATACACTTTGCGAGTGTATGCTGATGATAAAAAGTAGATATCATTTTGTTAACAGTGAGAATCAGTAACGGTTCGTTTGGCGGTATCTGAATATTTCAAATATTTTTGAAAAAGCCCCAATACGAGCCAGAAATATTTTATTTGTTTTTGCTGGAACCAAATGCTGTTGAAACGGGTACGTGTTCATCGCAGTTCTGGGTAAAAAAAACTCCTTCAACATGTTTAAATAATATTTTCTCAGTCTGTTTCTATTGTGAGACTCTACTTTAAAATTAGTATCTTTGGGGTAGCGAGTGCTATTTCGATATTTTCCAGACATTCTGTATTTATTCCTAAGTAGAATATATATTAGAATATTATAAAATATTTCTCTCTTTCCATTTTCTCATCTGTAAAGTAAAATGTTAAAAAATATTTTAACTTCAGGGTGGCGCACCAATTGTGCTACAATTAGAAATTCAAATAACTTTTATTAGTCAGTGTATTTCATTATTTTTATTATTATATAGAAAATTCAATCTTATTTTATATAACTAATTGGTTTTGAAGATGATAGTCGGTAAATGACGTCCATGCTCATCCACGCATATGCGACACCTGATCAGGATATTATTCATGGCGGCCTGAAGGGTTGAAGTCGCGATTGCCGCAATTATTATTTCTATGGACTGCTTCAATTCAGTCAAATTCCTCGGATTCGATTTTTTTTCTTTCTTTTTTTATCAAACCAACACTCAGGGGATGCAACCTATAAGTGCAGTGCATTGTGTTGGCGAAGGAAAATTGAGGTAGTAGAGGGTGGAAAGAGGAAGTAGTGTCTGTTGACATTTGCCTTGAATGTTTGTATGTCACAATTGGTGGGAAATACACTAGCCGGAAGTTTATTCCACATACGGACTGTACGGCTGAAGAACGAATTTTCTCTATAGTGTGTAGTGCGGTCAATCGGCCACTCGATAAAAACCGGTTGAGAATTCCTGGAAAGCCGCGTACTTCGGCTAAATATCCTCACGTCTGGCATAAGTTGACGGATGTCCGAGGAACACATACCGTGTAAATATCGATAGTACAGCGACACGCAACCCCCATTTCGACGATGCTCAAGGGAGGCAATAGAGTTGGATACCCCACTGTCCCCTATTAACACGGTCGCTCTAGTCTGGACACGGTCGAGTAGCTCCAAAGGAGTCCTAGGAGCACCTGTCCATATATGGGAGTTATACTCCATCTCCACCTATCTACCTCTCCTTGACATGACCCCATAAAAAAGTCTGATGCAGTCAGGTCAGGTGGCCTTGGGGTCAACGGAATTAGGAGTTTCTGGATAATAATTGAAGAGCCTGGTGGAATAAGGTGTTAACTCACTTTTTTTCAAAAACAATATTTTCCTTCTTTTAATGTTTATATGGTAGATAAGAAAAAAAAATAATTAAATAAAAATTAAGTTACAGTGTTTTATTTATAAATGCACTAAAAACTAGAAAATAATTTTTCTCTTAGCCTCAATAAGTATATTCTTCTTCATGATGGGGTTGTACAATGGTCCGCCTACTTAGCACTTCAACAACGATGGTCTAGATACTTTCAATAAAGAGCGTAATTAAAATGAATACTAATTAATGAATAATGAATAATTAAAATGAATAATTAATTTTCTAGGGATCTCTCAAATAAAACGCTTGCATTTAAATTAAAAATGGTGACATTTAATTTTGACACTTAATTTGACATTTAATTTTGACATTTAACTTTGACATTTAATATTGACATTAAACTTTGACATTTAATTTTGACTTAACTTAATTTGACATTCAATTTCTGAACATTTTTAATAAAAAAATTAAAATTAATTAACATTTTTAATAAAAATATATATAAACAAGGGAACACAAAACTTACCTGAGCATTTATTTCTCTGCATAACAACCACTCGTTGCTTTCTTGTATTTCGTGTAGGTGCCATTTTGATTAGTAGTTTTTATTTTAATTTACTAAACGTCAACTGTCAGATACTGTCAAACAGCATCAAGCAGCATTGTTATTTTGCTTACGTGGCAGCACTTTCATTTAACATAAAAATGTATGAATTAATTTTTTCATATAGTTTTTATAATTATATATCCATGTTAAATTCAAATTCACATTTAACATTTTGTTTCACTTAAATACATAAGTAAATATACGAAATTTCAATATTTCATCAACCAAAACAACAGCCGAAGGTTTGTGTCCACACTGAAACAGCAGCATAGTTTGTGTTCACGCTACAAACTCAAACACTCAACCAAACACCACACATATGTATGTTTGAGTGAATGTGTTTAAACAATTTTCATTTGAGAAATTTAAATATTAGGAAGATATCAACCAATATGAAATGTATATCAAACGAAAGATAACATCTTCATTTACCTACAAAAAAAATTTTAAAAAAAGTTATCTCGCCGTTTCCTCATAATCAATGAAATAAAGATTACAACAATAACAATCTGACATGACTCCCTATACCGTAAGGTAAGACGTATTCTACGCCAAAAACGGAAACAGCTTTTATTAAATTGGTTACTTGGTTAACCGCTTTTTTGAGTATTCCAAATTTGAATATGGCTTCTTAATTTTAGTCTTAAACGATATACGTTTTCTAATTTAATTAAGTTTACACAAAAATTATTTTTGATTATTAATTTTTATTATTTTTGAATATGAATACGAACATATGAATTTAAAAGTAATAGTTTTAAAAATCTGATAAAACAATTTGTTTAAACAAATAAAATTTTAAAATAAAAGAATATGTAAAAAACCAATTCGAAACAAGTTCAGAAATTTCAATCGGGTAAACGGACTTAAACTTACCCTCAACTTAGGTATCCTTTGGTTCCGAGTTCCATTAAAAAAGGTTTATATTTTTAGTTAATGTATGAGAAGTTCATACTACAAGCTTACAACTTCAGGATGTTTCTAATTGAAAAATGATCGGTTTTTATCGGAATAAAAGACAATTCAGTTAAACACATACCTAACTTCTGTGCCTGAATTGATTTATATTTTTGATTTCGGAGTCGACAAACCTTCAATTACCCGTGGCAAATTTGCCCATATTCAATAGCAGAGTGACATGTGCAAAATATTATCTTGTTAGCAATTTAGGATGTGTTGTGTTCTTGGGGTATTTAACATGACTTCCAGTCAATTGTCTGCTCAACATTTGAATGGGATGTACCAGAAGGAGTGGAGTCATAATGCCCCATAAACTAAGGTTGTTTAAATAATAGCCAATGACAACATTTCATTCTGATCGGTAGAGGTTTACGGCAGTTACCATATTGACCAGCCAGGCGGGCATGGCTCAAAGTTTTAAAATGTCCCAAAACGAATTTGGTCCAAAGATACCTTAGGTCTAATATGAATCCTTCTAAGCTTTAACTTTTTTCCGTATCAAATGGCATATACCCTCACCCCTATGGGTGATGGTTTTCGATTACGTATGGTATATGAAAATGTGTTTCTTATTGAATATAAGGCGTAAAGTGCTCGCAGTATTACAATTGTTGATTATTTCGGTTTTAGCACTTTTTTTGCAAATTGCACTTTTTTGTCAAGTTTTTTTTTACAACTTCTGGCAACACTGGTTAGAACAGCCAATGTATTTTGGTTTTTGTATTATTTTTGTTTACTTTGTAGAAATTTTGACAGATTAGGAATACCAAACAACAACAAAATGCCTGTTTTTGTTGCCTAAAATTACAGCAATTCCTACTGCGTTTACCTTACTTATTTTACCATGAAAGTTTGAAAGAAATTTCATTCAGTAGCTAATCAGCTTTCAACGAAGAAGGTGTGATAATTTTTTCAGTGAATTTGGGTAATATGTATGTACGCAAACACTCTAGTCCTTAGAGTAATGATGTATGTCATTGTTCTCATCTGAGATTTCCTTTCACACTATTTGTGGTGCGGTCATTGCGATAGAGAGTTATTTGACGTAAATTGACTTACACCAGGTGGTATTACAAAAATTGTTGACACAAATTTTTCATATAGTTTTGATGAAAAACTCTGAAATTTAAACGTATTTTGGACTTTTTTGGAATGAAGTTCCTTATTGCACGTTGCGGGATGGGGGCTAAATGAAAAAAATGTTAAACAACTTTTTTTAACTACTTTATTACAACGCCTTATTATCAACTATATTGGGTACTTTTGACTTGGTTTGGTTTAAAGGGAAGTTTTCTAGGTGGAGCCTATGTATTACATATTGTAGTTTTGAACCCAATTAAAAGTAAATGTGGAAAACCAAAGTGCAAGACTGGCCAATCCATGTAAGTCCAAGGTCAGGGTTGTAGACCTTGGAATTACATTTGGCAGCACACTCTTGCACTCGATCTTTTGGTTTGGGTTGTGTCTAGACTAACATATGGGGAGAAATTTCTCGTTTAATGGCAAGTTTTCTAGTTTTGAAGCGAATAAAAAGTAAATTTGGAAGAGCCAAAGTGAAACAAGTTTAAAAAAATAAAATTTGCGTTTTATTTAAAAAAAAAAGTAAAATTTTCTCACAAAAATATTCATATTCATATTCTTAAACGTAGTACCTTTTTTTTAAAAAAAAAATACCTTATCTTAAAGAAGTACCTTTGCTTAAAAAAGTAAATTTTCTTACAAAAAGTACCTTTTCTTAAAAACAGTAATTTTTTTAAATAAGTAGCTATATTCCCAACCATCCACCATAATGATCAATTTCACAATTTTTCTTTTTTAATATTTCTATTAAAATGTACTTTTTCATAGAAAAAGTACTTTTTAATAACGGGTGTTTCAACAGAGACGCTATAAAAGTAAATCGATAGGGACAGCAAACGGCGCCATATTTTTTCCCGCTCTTTTGACATTTCTCTTCAGTAAGGTTTGCCATTTCATCATGGAAAGATGTACGAGCCAACAACGAGTTTTACTACCGAAATTTGGAGTCAGTGGCCTCAACTTCAGTGGCCTCAATCATCTTCAGCGATGAGGCTCATTTCTGGCTGAATGGCTTCGTCAATGAGCAAAATATGCGTTATTGGTCAGACAGCAATCCACACGTAATCCATGAGTCATCATTGCATCCCGAAAAATTACGGTTTGGTGCGGTTTATGGGCCGGCGGCGTCATTGGGCCGTACTTCTTCCGTGATGATCAAGACCGGCACATTACTGTGAATGCGAATCGCTACCGTTCATTGATAACTGAATATTTTTGGCCCCAATTGGATAATATGGACTTGGAGGACATGTGGTTCCAACAGGACGGCGCCGCAAGCCACACAGCGAATGCCACAATCAATTTATTGGAAACCAAGTTTGGTGAACCTGTTATCTCACGAAATGGCCCAGTCGATTGGCCGCCTCGGTTGTGCTATTTGACGCCGTTAGATTATTTCCTGTGGGGCTACGTCAAGTCTATGGTCTACGCCAACAAGCCAGCGACGATTGATGAACTTCGTACGAATATCGAACGTGAAATTGCAGCAGTATCGGCCGATTTATGCTTGAAAACCGTCGAAAATTGGGTTCAGCGTCTGGACTTCGACAAGCGTGCCCGTGGTGGCCATGCAAAAGAAATCGAGTTCCATACATAATGGCATCGAACGTACTTTCACAGGAATAAAGAATTTCATTGGTATCTAAAACCGGTTTTGTTTTATTTAAAAAAAACTTTTGTAGCGCTCTTATTGAAAAACCCTTTCGTTATTGATTTTAAACCGAACAATTATTAAGAACATAACAAATGTAAGATCGAATAATATAAACTCTATAAATTTGAAGACGGTACACTCTAAACGCCAATCTCATGGCAATCGTTGTTTCATTTTTGAAACAACAACATCTATGCAATGGCTTTCGATGAAAGCATGCATAGGAAAGAAATGTTGTGAATATTGATGGTTATGGCAAAGTATTGTTGTGGATGTTGTCGCACGGGTAGGAGTTTAGACAATTCTCGCTTACTTGAGATTTGTTTATCCCTATAATGTGTAATGATATACCTAAATACTTGTGGAGAAGGGAGCTGATGATATGCCTGGGAAGGCATTGAAATAGCTATATTCCCAACCATCCACCATATTGATAAATTTCACAATTTTTCTTTTTTACTATTTCTATTAGAATGTACTTTTTCATAGAAAAAATAGTTATTGATCTTGAACCGAACAATTATTAAGAACATAAATACCTTTTCTTAAAAAAGTACATTATCTGACAAGAATTTGCCTTTTCTTAAAAAACTACCTTTTCTTCAAAGAGTACCATTTTGTGAAACAAAATTATTTTCTTGAGATAAGTACATTTTCTTAAAAATGTATCTATTCTAGGAAAAAGGACCAATTCTAAACAAAATTTCCATTTCTTAAAAAAATCATTTTCTTCAAAAAAATACCTTCTCTTAAAAAAAATTCCTTTTCTTAAAAGTACCTTTTCTTAAGTACCTTTGCTTTCTTGAGATAAGGAGCCTTTCTGAAAATAAGTAAATATTCTTAAAAAAATAACAATTTCCTACTTCTCTAAAAGGTACCTGTTCATAAAAAAGGTACCTTGTAAAAAAAAATCATACTCATGGCTTTTTCTTAAAGAAAGTAAAAAAAATAAATGGTTTCCCATTACATCCCATGAAGGAATCGAAGAGAGATTCTCACAACCAGTGAGCTGTGCGCTCATTATCGGGACCTACACCGGTTTTACACCGGTTCCGAACGGTATTTTTGAGAAGCATTTTCATGGCTAAATACTCGTTAGTGTCGCCGTCACTATGCGAGGTCACCGCCGTCGAAGAGATTTTAAGGTGGTCAGAGCAGGGATCGAACCGAGGATCTCAAGTTGCACCACCGACGGCCACCTTACAAAAAGTACTTCTTAGTAAAAATGGCACCTTTTCTTTAAAAAAAAATATTAGCTTTTAATAAAGAGGTACCTCTCATTAAAGAACGACCTTTTTGGGAAACTATAATACATATTCTTACAAAAAGGACCTAAAATTATATATGTATTTTTTAAAAAAATACATTCAATAAAAAAAAATTATTTTCTTAAAAAAAGTTTTTCATTTTACAAAAAGTATCTTTCTTAATGTTCCAGTTAAATAATAGTATTTTTCAACAGTCGCCTTAGGCGTGTTGGAACTAATTAGTACATAATATACAGCGAAAGGAACTTCGTTCCAACCGGGTGTTCCCTGACACCTCATGTAATTTTGTACATATATATATTTTATTGTTAGTATATATTTGTGATGTATTTACACAAAAATTTTAATGCACAAATCGAAATGACGTTGCTGATTTATTGTTGGTTGGTTTGAGCCATTGCCTCTATCTGGTGTTATTAAAGCAATACTTTCCAACATCCAACCGTCCATCTGCAACCCACCAAATGTCATTAATTTACTGAGAGAGTATGCGTCTCTATACGTCATTACTTTATGCTCTAGTCATATACGCACAGTTTTTTTCATTTGAAATGACAATGAGTATTCATTTCAGTTTTCTCTGAAAAGTAGTTGTTTAGTTTTGCTTCAAATTATATTGATGTGTTTGATATTTTGGTTCTCATTTATTATGAATTTTGTGTGGAAATGAATCATCTTTACTATTTGACGCACTCACTTTTGATGTGAATGTCTTGATAAGACATTCAAGACATTCATTGCAGATGTTTAGTTTACATAGCCGTTTAGATCAAAATGGGCCTCATCAGACATAAACAAGCAATTTATAACTTTGGTGTCTTCTTCGGTCATTTCAATCGTTTTGTGGCAAAATTCTGAATAGACAAATCCAGAGGGTGTAACTGCTTGTAATTTAGACTTTGTACAGAAACTACAGTCTGCTAACTCGAATTTATGCCGATAAGTTTCGATTCGAAACGCTTGGATTTTCCTGAATTGACGATGCTACAGCCGCGTTTGTGTTTTGAACCCGAATATAGGGATATCAATCGCGCGGTCTTCGTGCGATGCTTCCACATTCGGCAAACATATTTACCCACCTCATAATGGTCCATCTATACGGGGGAGTGCCGCCACACTCCCGCCTAAATTCCCTTTGGTTGGAAATGAAGGACTACAAAGCATGGGCCCGCTGCACTACCCAAATCCTTTTTTCGGTATCCCAGGCATTCATTTTAATACATCTAATTAAAAACCTGTAAAATTAAAAAAATTGTTATGAAAAGTAATGGAACTAATGAAATCGTAAATCGATTTCCTTTCATTTGAGTACCAAACTTACCTGTAAGTTCAGGGGTCCGTTTTTTCGATATTTTGGGCCTGAGGGGCAATTCGGACAAACTTGTTCCCGACTCGGGAGCTCAAGTCCAACAAAACTGCATATTCAGTTTTTTTCCAGCGCGTGTCTCCAAGGTCGTAAAATTCAGCCATTTTTGTGTGTAATAACTTTTACATTGTTGTTAAATAGCATAACTAAATCTAAGTCCATGTAACTATAGTGAGAATAAAAATTTGAATAACACAGGGATGTTATGGGATATTGGATGTTATGGGATATTAAGTAGTTGGAGAATAAACTTTATAACATAATTGCATTATGGATTTATATCCGGTAGCTAGTTCCAATAGGGTATACTTGTTATGTTCGGGTATGTTAGGGTATGTTGTTATGCCCCTTGTTACTGAATCCAATTGATGCAATAGTACAAAAAAAGTGTTCGGCAAATTACTACTAGTGACCCCCAAAAATATCTACATTGGTTAAGACTTTGTTTCCTCTATTTAAAATTAATTTACCTCCCCACAAAACACGAGTATTTAACAACGAATAGTGAGTACTCCGTTGAAAACCAATGATCTGTACCGAGTCCTAATGAGTACTCACACTGCCAATACAATTCAACCACGCGAGCAGCATGAGTACGTGTGAGTATAATAATTTCCAAAATCAAAAACAAAATATTTGTATTGCTAGGAATTGAATCACAAGACTTTGGTAGTGTGAAAAACAAATCAAATCGCTAGGGAGGATAGACGCAATTTCTTAGGCGCATTGGCGAAGGGGGAGAATTGTTTGTGTGCGCGGATGAAATAGAAATAAAATTGTTGTTACTATAAAAATAAAATTGTCGGGCCACTAAATATTTAAAACTCTCGTCCATAGTATTGACAATGTTGTCAGGCTAGTGGTTGTTGTATCTGAAACGGCTGCCGCTATAAATTATAAAAGCCAACAACAATAACAGCAACAGTATTAACACCAACAAAAATATACATTTGAAATGAAAATTAGAGGTATTGTCGATTTCATGTTGTCTTCATCTTCTTAGTATGCGCGTATATTCTTCCTGTTAATTAGAAAGACACGAACACTTTTTGTAGCGTTTTATTATCGCCAGCATAAGCTGAGCGTTTTGGAAAATATTTGGTATGTACCTTTTCCCATAAATACCATGTACTGTATAGCCTTGTATTCAAATGAAATTAATATTGAGGTGATTCATATGTCGCCTAAGACAGCATGTCGTATTGTTTACATGTGGTATCTTTAATTTATTAAATATTCATGTAAACTTCAAATGAGACTGGAGGACGTTTTGACTCGTCTAACAGATTTATAGCCTAAGTTGATTTCATTGTGTGTTGGGTATTTTTGATATCAACATTATAAGAGGCTAAAAACATTGCATACCAAATTCCAGATTTTACACCTTTTAAGAGAAAAATAGCGCAATTTTGCTTCGTACGCCAATGATTTTGACATGGTGTTATCATAGGCGGGAAGTATGTACTTCAAATTCGACCCCTTTTCAGGACAATTGCATTTTCTCATTATAAAAGTGTCAAACTACAACAAGAGAGAGAGAGAGAGAGAGAGTTATTTTTGGAACGCAGTTTCTATTCGCACGTTGCGGGATGGGAGCTAAATGAAAAACAATTAAACAAAATTTTTAATACTATTATGCTACAACCCGGTATTATCAACTATATTGGGTATTTTTGCTTTGGTTTGTGTCTAGACTAACATATGTAGCGAAATTCCTTGTTTAATGGGAAGTTTTCTAGGTTGAGCCTGTAACCAATATTTAGTATATATTGTAGTTTTGAACCTAATAAAATGTAAATTTAGAAAAGCCTTAGTGAAAGAAGTTAAAAAAAAAACAACCCGTAAAAAATATAGTTCTTGACTATAAACTCTTTATATATGACCACGCGCCTTTGTCCAGTCCCACCCATATTTGCAGCAGATCTTAGAAGATGTACACCCAACCAAAGTACCCAATTTTGTTTAAATACCTTTAACAGGAGCAGAAATAATGGATTTTTAATTTGTGATTTGAATGGGAGGTACCACGCCCATTTTTTCATCGCCATTAGTTTGTCTGCAAAGTTTCAGGTCGATTGCACCACGGGAAAAGGGTTAAAAATCAATCCAAAAATTTCCTCGGCATGCATACAGACAGGTGAAGTTAAGAAATAGAATTTAAAAAAATAAAATTTTCTTAAAAAAGTGCCCTTTCTTAAAAAAGTAAATTTTCTCAAAATAAAAACCTATTCATAGCCGTCGGTGGTGCAATGGTATGTGTGCGCGGCTCTTGTACATGAGAACGTGGGTTCGATCCCTGCTCAGACCACCTTACATTTCTTTCGACGACGGTCACCTCGCTTAGTGATAGCGACACTATCGAGTACTTAGCCATGAAAAAGCTCTCAAAATACCGTTCGGAACCGGTGTAAAACTGTAGGTCCCAATCAGTGTGTAAAAACTATAAAGCGCACATCTCGCTGATTGTGAGAAGCTCTCCTCAATCCCTTCATGGGATGTTATGGCACACCATTTTTTTTTTATTCTTAAACAGAGTACATTTTCTTAAAAAAATACCTTATCTTACAGAAATACCTTCGCTTAAAAGAAGTAAATTTTCTTACAAAAAGTCCTTTTCTTAAAAAAAGTAATTTTTTTTAAATAAATTGTTTCTCTTAAAAAAGAATATTTTCTTACAACAAATTGCCTTTTCTTACAACAAATTGCCTTTTCTTAAAAAACAACCTTTTCTTTAAAGAGTACCTTTTGTGTGAAACAAAATAACTATTCTTGAGATAAGAACGTACTCTTAAAAATGTGCCTATTCTTGAAAAAGGACCAATTCTAAAAAAATTGCCATTTCTTAAAAAAAAAATCATTTTCTTCAAAAAAATACCTTCTCTAAAAAAAAATACCTATTTTTACAAAAATCCTTTTTTTTAAAGTACTTTTTCTTAAATGTAAAATAATATATTTTCTTTTATTTTCTTGAGCTAAGTAGCCTCTCTGAAAATAAGTAAAAAAATAACCATTTCCTAAAAGAGTACCACTTCTTAAAAAAGTACCTATTCTTCAAAAAGTACTTCTTTGTAAAAAAAACATACTCTTTCTCTTCCAGAAAGTACTTCTTCTTAAAACTAGTACCTTTTCTTAAAAAAATAAATTTTTCCTAAAAAGAATACCACTGCTTTAAAAAGTACCTGTCCTTAAAAAAAGTACTTCAGTACTACAGAAAGTACTTCTTCTTAAAAGCAGTACCTTTTCTTAAAGAAAAACATTAGCTTTTAATAAAAGAAGTAGCTCTCTTTAAAAAATTATCTTTTCGGGAAATATAATTCATATTCTTACAAAAAGGACCTAAAAATATACTTTTTTTAAAAAAAAAATGCATTCTATTAAAGAAAAACTTGTTCTTAAAAAAAGTTTATCATTTTGCAAAAATAATCTGTTCTTAAAGACCCATTTAATTTATCGTACTTAGGCGTGTTGGAACTAACTAATACAGAATATGTAGCGAAAGGAACTTCGTGCCAACTTGGGTTCCCTGACACCTCATGTGTTTTTTTTTTAAATTTATTTTTGATTTCGATTTTGACAAAATTTTATTTTTACGAAATTTTAAATCACCTTGTAAAAATAAATAATAATAAATAACAAAAAATAAACATCAAAGTACTGAAACTTAACTTAAATTTCAAAATATGTTAGGTTAGGTAGAAATTACTTTCACTTTTGATACAATAGCTCCTATGAGGACCTACCACATCGGTCCTATTCCATCATATTCCATCATCATCGCTCAACTTGTACACTGAAAAAATTTAGTTCATAAAAGTTCAAATTATCTGTTCTTAAACTTTGGTTCACTAATTTTATGAACAAATTCCATAAATTTGTCAATTTAGTGAATCAGGCGATAACTATGTAATGACCAGTTCATTTAAAAAGTTCATAACCCCGTAAATTTGTTCATAAATTTTTTAACACAAATGCAATATTCTTTTTCCAGATGTTTCCTGTTTTTTTTTGATATTTTCTTAATCATTTACGTACTAAAGAATTCTCATTTCATTGAGAGTTTTCTTTAGCTTGATTCGTTTCAGCTGATTGTTTCAATGCCATCGTTTCGAACAACCGCTGATGACGGTTTGTGGCTAGATCCTAAACCTTTTATAAAATATGTATTAACTTCAGAAAAAGTTAATTCTATTTGTGAATACTTCATAAAGTTTCTGAAAGTTATGATGTTGATTGTTGACCTTTTATATTATCTCTGTTTAATTAGTTTGGCTTGAGGTCATAAAATGAAAATACCAGCGGGTTCGACTGTTTTTTCCACGATTTATTAATTTTTCCCAATATCCCGATTAGGATCGCTAATCATCCTCAAAAAACAAATTAGTCATACGCAGTGTGCAAGCTTTCCAGTTTTCAAAAAACAAAAACCTACGAACAATTTCATTAAATTATGAACAGTTTCATTATTACCTATGGATGTTTCCATGAAAATGAAGCCAAAAAAATATTACAATTTTTTTCAAATCATAAAATCATTTTGAAAGTTGAATAAATAATATTGTTTGGAAATTGCCATTTAGAAATTATTGAAGCATAAAATCAAATTTGGAAATATAAATCATGTTTCTTAATTCAAAATTTCATTAAAATTTCAAAATCATATCATTTATTATTAATTTTTTTAAGGATATCAACACAAATTGAGTAGAATCCGGCTAACCGGTGTTAACCGACGTCAAATAACCGGTTTTCGGTTTGTTCGAAAATTAATTTTTTTTAAAACCCGGCAGACGATTAATGGCAAAAACCCCTGATAACCGATTTCACCGGTTTTTCGGTTTCGGTTTTGGACACTAGTAGCTACCCATGACAATGGGGAATTATACATCACGATTACCCATTAGTAATAAGTGGGGATGGAAAATATTAGACTAATAAGTGAAAAAAATAAAAAATTCCCAAGACGATGATAAATTACCCTGCTCTATTACCCATTACACATGGCGAATGGGTAAGCAGCCTTTACCCATTACCCTCGGTGATGTGTAGTGGCTTAACCTGGATTTTTGTGAAAAATTTATAAAAAATTTCTATAATTCGGAAACGGAACGACCAATCGAAAAAATAACCAATTTTTGGTGTTTTCTAAGGGTCTTTCATATAGTGGTCCGATTGGTATCGAGGAATGTTTTTTCTTTTAATCGCTAAAAATGGCTATACCTCGGAAACAGACCTTTCAATCGCAAAAATAATACATATTATACTTTAGTCTATGGACGTCTTGAATACGGCATCACTTTTCTTTTAAGAAAAAAT
The DNA here is from genome assembly GCA_963931995.1 of Phaonia tiefii. Taxonomy (NCBI): domain Eukaryota; kingdom Metazoa; phylum Arthropoda; class Insecta; order Diptera; family Muscidae; genus Phaonia; species Phaonia tiefii. The sequence continues at coordinate 274,680,189 of OZ008368.1, forward strand.
CGCTAAAACTACAATTTTTCGAACCAAAAATCGCTAAAACGGCTTTATGCCAATATCTCGGAAACGGAGAATCCAATCAAAAAATTAACTAATTTTTAAAGGGTTCTAAGTGTTTATCATAGGGTGGTCAAATCTTATGAAAGACATTTTTTACAACAAATGGCCACAATAATAAAATCGCAAAAATATAGAAATGGCTATAATTAGGAGTTATGTCCGAGTTATGGATAATTCCTTTTTGGCGATATAAAAGAAATTCATGCGAATTGAACCACTTTATGGAAATCCCTTAAATAAAATAAATGGTTTCCGAATACATCCCATGAGGGGATTAGGGAGAGCTTCTCACAATCAGTGAGATGTGCGCTTCTAGTTTTAAACTCACTGATTGGGACCTACAGTTTTACACCGGTTCCGAACGGTAGTTTGAGAAGCTTTTTCATGGCTAAGTACTCGATAGTATCGCCATCACTAAGCGAGGTGGACGTCGTCGAAGGAAATTTTAGGTGGTCAGAGTAGGGATCGAACCCACGTCCTCATGCACAAGAGCCGCGCACACTACCATTGCACCACCGACGGCCACATGGAAAACCCTTAGAAACCCCCAAAAATTAGTAATTTTCTCGAGTGGACGCTTCGTTTCCGATAAGTAGACTATTTTCTAATTTTTTTATATTTTCGATCAAAAATGGGGATACCATGGGGGACGCATTACCCATCGCCGTGGGTTATAGTTAAAGGCCGCTTACCTATTCCCTATGTGTAATCGGTAATCGTGATTGGTAATTCCCCATCGTCTTAAGTAACTACCCATTATTTTCTCCATTACCCTGTGGGTAATGGATAATCGAAATGGGTAATTCCCCATTGCCGTGGGTAGTTACCAAGTATTCCCCCAATACCTGGAGGTAATAGGTAAACGATCGCCACCCATTACCCACGGGTTACCCAGGGTAACTTGGTAATGTTAATGTCGTGGTCAGGGCAGCGTTCGTATACTTCCTCCAGACGCTCATAAATGATTCTTTGATCTCATCGTCGTTATCTTCTGTCGGCGCGTGCACACAAATTAACGAAATGTTGAAATATTTCGCTTTGATGCGAATAGTGGTTATGCGTTCACTCACTGGGTTTAACCTTGAAACTAGGTGTCGCAGTCTCTTGGCAACTATAAATCCGCACACGAATTCGTGCTTTCTCATATGGCAACTGCAGTAAATATCGCAGTTTTCTTTCTGGAGCAAAAATATCCTGTCCATCGCATTTCCTGGATAGCTGTGATGTCAGCTCTATATAATTTCCGAGGACATCCGCCAGTTGGAAAGTGGCACCCAGCCAGTATAGTGCTCTCACATTCCAGGTACATAGCCTTAAATCGCCATCCTTATAACGTTTGCGAGGATCGGCAACAGTTTGGGGGTTCGTTCGTTTACTTTTCATTTGTGTTTTCATTGCCTACATAACGGCCAAACCCAGCCCACAGTGGTTTGCATTTTACCTACTGCCAGTATGATTATATTTCAGCCGCCCATTATGGATCAGACGCTGACCAGAATCCAGTGAAACTGGATTTTGGTTTCTTCAATTTTGATCCGACGTTGGCCAGGGGTGTTGACTAATCCGCCTTCAAAGGACAGAAGAATATGTCCACTAGTTCGAAGAGTTTCAGTTACAGGGTCACCTAATAATCCTGAAACGTATCAATGATCTCATAGCCAATCAGGCTGCTCATTCGTTTCGCCCTCTCACTTTAGCTAGCTATCGGAGGTTTCCGATAAAGCTATTGCCCAGGACATACTGCGTGGAAGTAACGAACTGCTTGGACTCTCCACTCCCAAGTGAATGGCTATCACAAACTTTCCACTTCCAAGGACAGTCTCATGTGGCCAACCATGAGACTAAATGGGAAAGAAATTATTTTTTTGGCAAACTCAATGTATATGTCTCCGTATCAAACAATCTCTAAACATTTTCTGAACATTTTCTGAATCTCTAAACAAATCTGATCGTCATGTTTGGCTGAACTGAACTTCATGTTTGGCTAAAATGTGAATATGCAATTAACTTGTGAGTTTTCAAAGCAAATACTTTCTCAGAAAAATTATCTTTTTATCCTAAGACAATTCCTATCGTTTGAGTACACACATTTATTACATTATATTTTGCCTATTATTTTTCGGGATGTGGCAATATCGTACATATTTACGTCAAAACTGGCATGGTCGTAGTACATTCAAAATCGATGTACTTGATCATCTTGATCATCAGTTTGACATATTCAATGGTAGTTATACATGCCCAATTATTTAGAAACTTCGTTACCAACCATCCTTTATGGCAAGGAGCATTATCCTGTTTGCAGAATCCAGTCGCTAATTGTAAATAGGCTATTTACTGAAGGAAATGCATGATCATTCAACACATCGATATACCCAGATTGATTCAAAGTCCCTTTAATTGGTACGAGTTCTCTAAATCCATAGAATGATATGCATCCCCAAAACATTACAGATCGTCCACCGAATCTTTTTAGAGGCTGCCGTGCTTTGCTTTTGAGAGTTGACGGTAGATGCATATACTTTCTTCCAAAAGACCCCTGGAACTGAAAAGAAGACTCGTCAGTCCACAGAACGTTGTGCCAGAACTCTATGGGCTTATTAATATGCTCTCGAGCAAAGGCAAGGCGTTTGGCTTCGTTGTTCGGAGTTACGTTGAACACTTTGCAGACTACATAGGTTTTGATTTCCATGCTCTTCATCTTGCGACGTAATGCGAATAGGGCGTATTGTTGGATTTACCATAAGGACTTTCATTAATCTTGTTTTTCCCTTTGGCTTATAACGGGTTTTCGTTCACTTTTCTTTTTATCTTCTAAATTCCCACAAGTGTCCTTCTTTTTTATCAAATTGTACACAGTTTTCCGCGAAATTCCATAAATTTTCACAAGATCCGAAGCAGAAGTTCCCATTTTAAATTTGGTCACAATCTCGGATCGTGTTTCAATATTTAAGTGCTTCCTTTTGACCATTTTCCTGGATTAAATTAACAATATTAATATTTTGCGCAATCCTCTCCAAGCATCATGTAAAATGCGCCTATTTAACTCACAAGATACCTAAAAACTAATGATGTTTGTCATTGAGTAATTATCTTTGACACGAATAAAATGTGTGTAATAACTTCTGACGCCAATATGCATCACACAAGTGTGTTGTTTTTGTGAGAAATATTCCGTTATTTTCTTTTTAAATATTTGTTCGTTTCTTCTACACACTCTATTCCATCCAACAACAACAAATATGCTTTATATTGAAAACAACAACAACAACAATCGAAGCAGTGTTACCAAAACACAAAAAAATTTAGCAATGTGTGTAATAACATTTGACTAGGGCTGTATAAATGAATTTTGATATTAACGAATTTTAGAAGAAATAAACGAACATTTTTATTAGAATAGTCAGGATTTCCCGGAATCATTTAAAAAAAATCAGGGGTTTCGGGATTCCGCATTCGTGTAATTTTTTGTGCAAATATGACTATTAGCGGAGAGAGAAGTGGAAATGGGCTCTCTTCCATTAGAAAGAAATCGTACGATCATTTTGCTTTAGATTTACACTATTATTTGTAGAAAATATAAAAACATCCATAATATCCTAAGGGATTTTGGGGAATAATCGTGACTACCAGCCAATTGTCCGCCCAATATTTATATGTAAAAAAAATAAATAAATGGTTTCCCATTACATCCCATGAAGGGACTGGGGAGAACTTCTCACAATCACTGAGCTGTGCGCTTTCCAGTTTTCACTCACTGATTGGGACCTACAGTTTTACACCGATTCCGAACGGTAATTTGAGAAGCTTTTTCATGGCTAGATACTCGATAGTGTCGCTGTCACTATGCGAGGTGACCGCCGCCGAAAGAAATTTTAAGGTGGTCAGAGCCGGGTTCGAACCCAGGATCTCATGTACAAGAGTCGCGCACACTGACCATTGCACCACCGACGGCCACAAAAATGTGAGGTACAAAAATGGGCGTGGCAAAGTTCTTCATTTGTTATTACACAGTAGCATTCAACAAAATATTGATCAGTACCAAATTTTGCTAAGATCGGTTGTGGTTTACGGGAGATATCTGGTCGGCCAACCGGATAGAGGTGTAACTTTTATATGACAGATACGAAAATGGGAGAGGTACAGTGGTTAATTTTTAGGAAAGCACTGCCTAGTACAAAAGTTCATTAATATCGGTTGTAGTTTACGAGAGTTATCGTGTCGATCAACTGGTCATCCCCTAACTTTTGTGTGGGAGGGACGAAATGGGTGTCGCGAAACCACTCACTTTCCATAGAAGAGATTTTTTAGAGATTTTGTCTAGACTGAAATTTCATCAAGATTGGTTGGGTTTTGCGAGAGTTATCTTGTCGAACAACCAGCCGGCCCAACAACTTATGTGTGGGAGGTACCAACATGGGAGTTGAAAAATCACCCTTGTCTTAATCGGTAACTGGCGTTTGATAACATGAAGTCTACAACCTAATTTCCTTAAGATCGCAATTGTTTCGCCGACTTATCGCATTGCCAATTAGGGCGACCACCAAGCATTTGTATGGGAGGTACCAGAATGGGCGTGGCAATCTCACCCATTTTATCCAGTTAAGTAGATATTTACAGATTGTTAACCAATGTTTGAGTTGAAGCTAATCACACTTGCCACAAAAAAGTTTTAGAAGAAACACGATTTTGTACTAAATGTGTCGATTTGTATGGGAGGTACCAGAATATGCGCGGCCAAAACGTCCATTTTCAATCCCAACCTAAGTTTGGTCAAATAATAATCACTGCCAAAATTTCGTTGTGATCGGTAAAGATTTACGGGAGTTATCTTGCCGAACAACCAGCCTGCCGAACAACTTTTGTATGTGAAGTACCAAAATGGGCGTGGCAAAATCACCCTTGTCTTAATAGGTGACTGGTGTTTGATGACGTGAAGCCTTGTATTTAATTTCATTAATATCGGATATGTTTCACACGACTTATCGCATTGACAATCCGGGCGACCACCAAGCGTTTGTATGGGAGGTGCCAGAAGGGGCGTTTTCAAACCACCTACATATTTTCAATCCCAAACTAAGTTTGGGTAAATAACAGGCACTGAAAAAATTTCGTTATGATCGGTATCGTGTTGACCAGCAGTCATCGTGTTGACCAGCCAGCCAGCAAGATAATCAGACGGACATGGTTCAATAGTCTTGAAAAGTGGCAAAACGAATTTCGTCCAAAGACTCTGAGGGTCTAATAAGGCTCCTTCAATGCGTTAAATTTTTTCTTTATTAAAAGATATATAACCCCACCCCTATGTAGTTTTCCATTAAATAAAATAATATAAATGAAATTACCATGTGTAAGCCATTTTGGAAATTTCTGCTTTGAGTCTCTCCTTCTTGATAACGTTTTCATTCACAAGAAATGATAACAAAATGTATCTAAGATAACTTTTTGTTGCCACTTCTTAAAATTTAACATGTGGCAACATTGTCATTGTTCAAGACGGAATTTAAGTGGGTACTAATTAAGCTATAAGTAACTTTAGCGGGGTAAAAAAAAAAAAACAGACTTAATATTACAGGTTTAAAACGAAAACTCCTTTTGATTATCTAATATACTCATATTATTAACTTAGCTCTGATTTAGCATCAAGCTCTCTGATTCCCCCAAGAATTTATGATTCCCCCAAAAACTCAGAAAATTAACAAATCATTACAACAAAATGACAAATCATTACAACAAAATGTGCATGTCCAACATTTCGCGTTCTTTCGAACATTATTTGGTTATTAATGGATAAATTTTCAAAAATTCTAACTAAGAACAAACAAAAATGTAAAAGCCACACAAAACCCCCATCATAATTATCATCCTCGCAATGAATAAATGATAATAATGACGAAATGTATGAAGATAACAGATGTATCTCATACTCAATCTATCACTCAGGTTGTATTATTGTATGATGGTTCGATTTGGTCGGAGTTGCAATGTTTGGTGTGAGCTAAGAAGCTTCAAGCTAATAACACAATTGAATGCAATTTTGGAATAAGGACAATGGTTACAAATAGTAGTGCCGATGGATGATGTTTTTGTTTTTATTGACTATTAATGATGGTTTATGTTTGATCCTAAAAGACGGACCGAACTAGCGACGACCAAACTATGCGTCACGATATTTGTCCGATTTGTCGACCACCCATTTTGTTTGCTTGTATAAACGAATGGAAGGTTGGTTGGGTTGCCTGTGTACATGGGGGGTGAAATTAAGCTTTCCGTAATGTTGCTATTATTGTTGGTGTTGCTCCATGCGCAACCAAAACAAAAAGAAACAACACACGCGGCGCGGCTTACAAATTGTTGAGTGTAATGTGCGTGTACAAACATACGAGGCAAATACAGTAGATGGCAAAAGTATGTGTATTGGCAATATAGAATTCTGTAGTTGAAAAACCGGCCACAGCAACATATTGCAGGAACCATGCACATATACGATTGGAACATTCATATATTTTCGGACAGGCATTGTTTTCATGAATTGAAGATCTGCTGATATTTGTGTTTCAACAGTTTTCAACAAACAATGCAATATTTGGGTCACAAAAATATGTACCATGTATTTCCATCCAAACACCAACAAAACAAGGCAGCTTTTTCAACGTGTATAGATTATAAAGGGTAGCTGTCACTTTTGAATCTTTTATTCTTTGACATTTGACAAGTAGAAACTACGCCATTACTAAAAATGGAACGATACACGCTTCAACAGCGCATTGAAATTATTAAAATTCACTACAAAAATGGTGAAAATCTTGCAGTCACAGTTCGCAAAACTAAAGCATTTTTGGGTCGTCGTGAAGCACCTTGTCGGACCGCAATACAGACATTGGTGGAAAAATTCGAGCTGTTGGGACAAGTTAGTGATGTGAAGAATAAAACCCGTGCACGTCGCTCAAGAGCTACTGAGAATATTGTTGCTGTAGCCCAAAGTGTTGAAGAAAAGCCAGGTTTGTCCATTCCTCGTCGTTCTTTGGAATTGGGCATTCCACAAACGTCATTACACCGTATTTTGCATTAAGACTTGGGTCTTAAGGCTTATAAAGTTCAGTTAACACAAGAACTCAAGCCGGCCGATCATCAACAACGTCGTGTCTTTGCTGATTATAAAAAAATAAATGGTTTCCCATTACATCCCATGAAGGGACCGGGGAGAACTTCTCACAATCACTGAACTGTGCGCTTTCCAGTTTTCACTCACTGATTGGAACCTACAGTTTTACGCCGATTCCGAACGGTATTTTGAGAAGCTTTTTCATGGCTATATACTCGATAGTGTCGCCGTCACTATGCGAGGTGACCGTTGTCGAAAGAAGTTTTAAGGTGGTTGGAGCAGGGATCGAACCCAGAATCTCCTGTACAAGAGGCGCGCACACTACCCATTGCACCACCGACGGTCTTTGCTGATTGGGTCCTTGAAATGCATGAAAATGATCCGGGATTCCATCAAAAATCATTTGGACTGATGAGGCCCATTTCTACCTCGGTGGTTACGTCCACAATCAAAATTGTCGCATCTGGGGCTCGAAAAACCCAAGAGTTATTGTTGAGAAGCCTCTCTATCCTCAACGTGTGACTGTTTGGTGCGGTTTATTGTCCGGCTGGGTCATTGGACCTTACTTCTTCGAAAATGAGGTTGGAACAACAGTTACGGTGAATGGATTGCGCGATCGAGAAATGATTAGTGATTTTTTATGGCCGGAGTTCGATGGTATTGATCTGGACAACGTTTACTTTCAACAAGCCGGCGCTACGTGCCACACAAGCAACGAAACCATTGCTCTTTTATGGGAAAAGTTTCCGGACAGTGTTATCTCTCGAAGAGGTGATCACAATTGGCCACCGAGATCTTCTTCCTTTGGGGCCACGTGAAAGATAAGGTCCACGTCAACAGCCCAGCGTCGATTCAAGACCTCAAAGATAGAGTTCGTAAGGCTATCGAGAACATACGGCAGCCACTTTGCGATTTGGTTATGGAAAATTTCATGAAAAGGATATGGTCCTGTAAGCGTGGTCGTGGTGGCCATTTGGCTGATGTTGTTTTTCATTATTGTACAAACTACCATATTTATGTTGGGTCCAATTGCTTTATTATTATTATTGTTATGCATATCGTGTGTTCGTCCGAAAAGATGTTTGTGCATAACTGATTGTTTTCCACCCAATTTTGCAGTTTTAATTTTGCCATAATTATAACTGGCGTTCTCCAATTAACCATAGATAGAGGGCGGATCTATAAGTCCGTGACTTTTTGTATGAAACACAATATTATTTGGGAAAAAATATTTATTTTTCTACATAATCTCCTTTTAGCTCAATAAACTTAGTCTAACGTTTCTCCAATTTTTGTATTCCTTACAAAAAATATGATTTGATATATGACGTTCATAAAATAGGCATTTGTTTGATCAATAATTTCATCGTTGGACCTAAAACTCTTTCCACCGAGCCATTTCTTTAGGTTTGGAAATAGGAAATAGTCACTGGGCGCTAAATCCGGAGAATATGGCGGATGACGTTCCATTTCGTAGCCCAATTCATTGAATTTTGCCATTGAGACTACACACGTATGCATCCGTGCATTATCTTGATGAAAAATAACTTTCTTCTTGGCCATATGGGTCGTTTTTTTTTAATCCTCGTTAAATCGGTACAATAAGTTGGCATAATATTCGCCGTTTATTTTTTGTCCGTTTTGAAGGTAATCGTTGTCGATTACACCGCGTGCATCCCAAAAAACTGTTGCCATCAACTTATTGGCCGACAAACTTACCTTGCCTTCTTCGGAGCCGGTTCACACGGAGAAACCCATTGTTTAGATCCATGATCCTTGTTTCATCCACAACCCCAAACAATCCTTTGAAGTTGTCACACGATTACGTTTATGGTCAATTGGGAGCAAACGCGGCACCCATCTTGCAGACAGCTTTCTTAAACCCAACTGATCATTTAAAATCGAAACCACACCGTCATATGAAATGCCTATGGTATCAACAGTCTCACGCACTGTTACTCTTCGATCAGCCAACACCATATCGTGGATTTTTTCGACATTTTCGGGTGCATTGACCGCAATTGGCCACAACGAAAGACAGTAAACCATTTTTTTACCATTGAAATCGATGGTGCAGAGTCCCCATAGTATTTATCAGGCCTTTCCTTGGTTTGATTGACGGTTTTTTTTTTTTCGCAAAAAATAATTTTTAATGAGCACTCGCAATCACTTTTTTCCATTTTTAAAAAATTCACGAGACTATATGTTTTGAACAGCTGTTAAACGCAAAAGTAAATGACTGAACTTGCTCAAAATTTGACAGTAGTCTATTAACTAGGTGGTACTTGATGGGAGCAGTGATGCATTTCATATAACTACGAGGGAAGTTCGAAAAGTCACGGACATATTGATCCGCCTCGTAGTGTTCACGGGTTTCCGCCAAAATCTCGTCGGCGCAACTACGACAGTAACGCCTGTGTTGTATTCCAATGTCAGCAGCATGTGTCCAGTGACCGGTTATGGCACCTTTCATTCTGGGTATTGTACTTCTGTTCAGAGTCAGGTTCGATTCTCTTACCGCCATATCAGGACCATATTCCGGGTGTTAAGCTTCAAGTAGTGAGTTCTCTCCTGTTTGTGTCTGTCTCATGGTGGAAAAAATAACTTCACCGTAATACAAAAATTTTAGCTTTTCTGTTGCAGCCACATGAGTGTTTTTCTATTTTAATTTGTTTGTCAGCTGAGGGACATCAGGTGTTAGCAAGTGATACCAATAAAACCAATGCCAATAAACCTGATCGAAGATGGTAAAATAGGGTGACTTGAGGAACACGTATAAACTACAAGCGTGGTTTGGAAATGGTGAGTGATTTTAAAATAGAGCGATTTAGGATCATACTTGAGCTAAAAAATAAAGTTTGCTATCCACAGCAACCAATGGCATATACAGTCTGTCAAGAAAGTGTTTTGACATGGTAGTTATTTTTGAATAGTAAAGAATTTGTTTTAAAGAAACAACTGTTTTTTGGTATTGTTAAATTTTTTTTTATTAAATTTATTTATTTGTAACCACTATTGCTTAATTCCAGCACAAATGAAAACAATTTCACGAGATTATAGGAAATAAAAAGAGAAATCCAAAAACACTTCGATATCAATGTGTCAAGAAAGTGTTTTTACAATTAGGCAAATTTTATAAAATCATAAGAAAACCAAATCAATTCAATGTTTAATACTTAGTATGGTAAATATTTGCAGCAACAACAGCTTGTAGTCGTCTCTACATCGAAAAAATTAAATTCTGCATGTCGTAGTTGTCCGGTATTTTATACCAATCTTCCAATATTACAGTTTTCAGCTCTGCCCGACCTTTTGGGTCCCGTTTGGCTACCTTCTTCTTCCGATAAGCCCATAAATTTTCAATAGGGTTCAAGTGCGGGCTTTGGGCAGGCGTGTCTAATACTTTGTTGCAGTTAAAAAGAAGCCACATCTTAACCTGATGCTCCTTATCTTTTGGGTCATTATCCTGGTAGAAGTTGAATTTGGGTTTGTTGTCATTAGTGAAGACACATTTTTGCGCACTTGATATCAAATGACCCTTCAATATATTTAAATAATGCTGTGAATCCATGGTATTTTCTATAAATACGAAATCTTCAACTCCCTTGCTGGAAATGCACCCAAACACCATTACCGAAAATTTGCCAAATTCTACAGTTGGTATAATATTGTGGTTTCTTCATGCTTCTAGGGGCTGACGCCATACTCGATTGGACCCATTATTGTAGTAAAGCCTAATCTTAGTCTCATCATAAAATATAACATCATTCCAATAGTCATCAGGTTTCTCAACATATATTTTCGAAAACGATAACCTCTTTTCAATATTTTGTGCTGAAAGGAATGGTTTTCTTCGAGAGACTCGCGATGTGTACTGGTTCCTTTTCAATATCTGTCTTATTGTTTCGTGGGAAACTTGCACACCACATTCCTCGTTGATTTCCCTTGCAAAAGTTCTGGTCGAAATTTTTGGGTTTCCATATATTTTTCTTATCAATATACGTTCTATCCGTTCCGATACTTTCGTTGGGCGGCGGCTGGTTGACATTGGTTCCAAGCGACCCTTGTTTTTGGCGGGATTTAAAATATTATATACTGTTTTCCTTGTTACGGAACACATCTCGGCCAACTCTTGCACACTTTTACCCATATGTGACCTGATCCACGAAGGTGGGCCTCTGCGCCGAACTTTTTGAGTGATTCTTATAGGAAAAAAACGCTCTTTCAAATGCCGCAAACCGCAAGTTTCTATGTCTTTTAGTTTTTTTACAAATAACCTGTAAAGATGAACATAATTAATGAAAAAATTTAAAAATGTGATATAAAGAGATAATATATATAATATTTGAAATTTAAAAAAAGTTCAATATCAAAGGTACAAAATTACAAAAATATCTTTTTTACTCCTAACACTCTTTTTTGGTGGTTCTTCTGTATTTTACTGCTTTTCACCTTTGTCTGATCAGGTTGAAGGAAGAGTTGCATAACCATGCGCAAAACACGGAAAAACGAAGCGCTTTTTTTAAACGCGTTTTTCTCAATAACTTCTTTTCGGCGCGGAGGTCCCTTTTCGTGGAGCGGGTCACATATGGTGATTATAATACATCAACTGGATAACTTCAAATGATATTCGTTTGCCAGGCATCCTAATCTCTCAGTAATAATATCACTACTGAAGTATTTATCAAACAAAACTCATCTAGATCACTAAGAACCTGCCTAATCGACAAGCACACTTCAAAAAAATAACGGTAATTGTCTTACTCACTACGAATTTGCTCAGAGAGAGAGTTGTAAAACCACTTTATTGACAAGCACAGTTATGCGTTATTTTTGTTGTTGTTTGTGTTCTGTTTCATCTTTCACAGGTATTATTATTTTTTTGCTACAGTTCGATGGTCGAGATGCCAATTAAGGAAAACGCATAAAAATGCAAACCAATTTACAACAGAATATGTTGTTGTTTCAATGAATAATATCAAAGGAACATTTTTGTTCTAGTGTCAAAAAACTTTCTTGACATACTGTACATATCAGGAGACAATTTCTCTGCTATTACACCGCACGTACTGACATAACAACAAACTGTTTGCAGTGTGTAATTGGTCCACCCTGTATTGTGGATTACAATTAGTGATGTACAGAATCGACGAATCGATCCGGAAGAACCGGTTATGTACAAGAACCGACCGGACCGGGGCTTATAAGTACCGAAAGACGGATCCAAATGAACCGAAAACGGTAATTTAAGGACCGCAACACGGGTTCAATAGAACCGAAAACGGTTCCAACTAGACCGAAAAACGATTCTACAGAACTTGAAAACGGGTTGAAATGAACCGTAAAATGGTTCCTGAATAAGAGGACTAGTTTCCAAAGGAACCAAAAGTATTAACCTTTGGGCGAGGGTACGAAAATGTGTATTTTTATAAAATTTTATATTCTCATAATAAGATATTTCACTTAAGAGTCTTTGGGTCAGCAATTTGCTGAGAACCGGAACCTACCCGGTTCTTCTCGGAAGCGGACTCGCAGGAACGGATCTTAAAATACGCGGACCCGCACTTCTCTAATTACAATTAAACAACTTGTACTGCAAAATTTCTTATTTATTATACAGATGTGCAAACTTTTTTCCCACACTGTAATCGACACATTCATACATCCATCCATATGCATGAATTATTATTGTTTGCCTCTTGAGGGTTGAATGCCGTATGTGCATGACTCTGGTGTGACACCGACGACCAGCCAGTAAGTGTGTAGTTTTTAAGTTAAGTTTTCAGTTAGTTCACCCGTGTCTGGCAAATGGTATCATCATCGTCCATCCATGAGGTTCGAGTACGACAAAACTCCGACGACAACGTTTGCGAGTACTGCGACAAGTAGTTGTTATTGCCATATGGTGGGTTATGCGCGCCTGTGCGAGTGTGTTTAAGTATGAACAAACAGCGTGTTATAATAGTTTTGTTGGTTGCGAGTGCCAGCCAGTGTGATAAATCGGAGAGTGGTGTAGTATGTTTTCGTTACTTGGGGGCCACTTCATTCTAATCATCACCTTTATCCAACATCATCATAATCATCCTCAACGAAGTCGTCTTCGTTGACAATCGTTATTGTCATTATGATGATGGTGTAGTGCTTTGCTTGCTCATCATCGTCTTGTGCGTTTGAGTGTGTGTAGTTATTATGATTATCATGTGTGTTGTATGACTGTTGTTGCTGTTATTATTGGTAACTTTTGTTATTGTCAGTTTTAGTTGCGCCTTATGTTGGCATCGGCTTGGGTTGGTATGTTCGTGTGCGTGTGTGTGTGCGCATTTTAGTTGCGAGTACGAGTACAACACAACAAAAACACATTTTAACTGAAAATTGTTGTTTTTCCTTTGGTTTTTTCCAGTGTGTGTGTGTGTTGTGGATTTGTTGTGTGTTTGCTGTCGACTAAAGACGACTGGCTACATACACTACGACCACTACTACGGCGACGACGACATCGCTTTGGACAACAACAACACTGTATAAACCGTGAAGGCGCGGGGTCGGTTGTTTGGTTGATTTTGGCTTTGCTCTTACGTTGCTTTTGGTCTGTGTGTGCTTATGCTGTGCTTGTTACGCCGTAATAACAAATAATCAAAATCAGTACGCTTTTAGCAATCAGGCGGGTAACAAGTACAATTCTTTTATTCTCGTCATTGTCGTCGGCGTCGTATGAACATTCTACGCGAAATTCTTCCTACTACTACTTACATTGTGTGGTGCGCGCGGTGTTGTTATTTTTGTTTTTTGTGTGTTATATGTTGTTAAACTTTACATTTTTGACATTTGTAATGACACTTGAGTTTTTCGGTGATTTACACAAGCACGCACACACATGTAACGGCATTACATGCAATTACATCGAAGAAGAAGAAAAATAAACAACAACAACAACATCAATTGCATTTGAATTGAATGTATTTTTTGGGCGAATTAAAAAAGATTAATTGAACCATAATGTAATTAATTAATTAATTGACAACAATAATATAGTAGTAGCAGCAGCATCTACAACGACATATAACCAAATCAAAAAAGATTTCTTCATTTGTGTGTTGGAGGTTAATTAGTGGCATTTTGAATGCATAATAATAAAAAAAATCACAAAAAAGAAACGAAAAGATGTTTAATGCGGATAATTGATAATAATTATGTTAATTAATTGCAACATTAATTTAACCAAACAAAAGTCATGAGGAAAAGCTTTAGGCGGTCGCTAGTGCAGCAAAAAAAAATGTGCAATTCAACAACAATAAAAAAGAAGAAAAAATAAAAATGAATTCTAAAATAAAAATAAAAATATTGATAACTTTTAGATTAATAACGAGAAGAAAATACAAATAGGTTTTAAAAAATAAATAATAACATCAATAACTTTTACGTCCAGTTTCACCAAAGTTAAAGTTAACTGACAGTTAAAAATTATAAATTCCATACAAACTGACAGCTAAAATTGTTCGTTAAATTTAACTAAAGGATAACTGGACACGGTTAAATCGGCCGTTAGAATAATAAAGAGATGAAAGAAAAACAAATTTTAAAAATAAATCAAAATATAAACTTTTAGATTAATAAACAGAGCCAAATACAGACTTTTCAAAAACAAACTATTAAGCTTGTAGTATGAATTTCTCATACATTAAATAAAACGAACAAAATCGGTCTTAAAATTACAATTCAAAAACTAATAACTTTTATATGAAATTCATAAAAAAATGAAGTTTTAATAGAAATTGATCTTGAGCCGAAAACTATTAAAGAACATGAAAATTAATTTAAAAACAAAAATAAAAATTACAAATTTTTAAATTAAATTAAATATTATTGTTCAAGCTCGATGTCATTTTATATCTCTATTAATAGAGATATAGTTTTTTGAAAAGGAGTTTTGCAAATATATTCCTATGATTCCTGGCAAACCGACTAGCTATTTCAGATCTAGCCACAGATCTTCATCAGCGGTTGTTTGATCTGAAAGAGCTATACGGTTTGCCAGGAATCGTAGGAATATATTTGCAAAACTCCTTTTTAAAAACTATATATCTCTATTAATAGATAATAAAATTAAAAAGTAGTACCAATAAAAAGGCCGAATAAATAAAAATCATCCCTGATGCATTTAAATTATAAAAATGTAAATTTTGGAAAACAATTCTTTTTTCAATTGTTAATTTGTCTCTAATCAATAATTAATTTGTTAATTATCTCTAAAACACAATCACTTAATTGATAATGAAAAATTAAAAAAAAAATCTTTTGTTCTATTCCTTCATAATTCGATTCAAAATCAATAAATTAAACGAAAATCGCATAAAACTTTTTTCCAACATTAATCTAATTAATTTCAAAATTAATTTTTTCTAATCGATAAATTGGCGAAAAATTTGTAGTCCCTTAAAAAGTTTAACAACAGATTTTGTGGGTTTTTTAAGAAAAACAACAACATTTTAATACAAATACTGTGAAAGGAAAAGTTTAGTCAGCCATGAAGTTTCATCAAAAGTGACATAACGCATAGATTCATACCCACAACGTAGGAATTCATGGCAGCAACCACAAAATTGTTGGATCTACGCAACGTGTCATTGCTGCTTTGTGTACACGCTAACGAAAGTCATTCGTTCCGGTGACGAAGCGTTTTCTTTTCAATGTAATAACAATCATAAACAGATAAACCAAAAGAAACCGATAAGTACTCGAAGATAGTTGCATTCAAGGGGTACCGATGAGAGAACTGATCAAGTAGGTACTTGGAGAACTTTTAGAAAATATGCTTTCAAAGAAGAAATTGTGATAGGTGACTGGAAAAGTTCGGGTTGCGTTAAGGGCACCTTAGACCAGCGGATTGTCGGGCCGACTTTCGGGTCAGTGTAAGGTGAAGTCGGGCAGTCGGCCGACTAGTCGGGCAAAAATCAAAACTAGTTTGATTTTCTGAAAGTCGGCTAGTGTAAGGCAGCACAAAGCCCGACACAAAATTCCGCCAGACAAATAATCGGCCGACTGGTCCGCAGGTTTAAGGTGCCCTTTAAGGAGATTTTCATACATTTGCGGCCGCGAATCAAACCAAAAGTTCAAAACACAAAAACTGGGAGTAAATTTTCCCAATTAAATCGATTAATAATGGAGGTATTCAGTGAAAGAAGTCAAAATGTAATGAAGTGTTAGAGTAAAATTAATGTCGTAGATACCAATTAACACACAAATTGTGAAACTTAAAGATTTCTCTCATTCACTATATGTTTTCCAAGTGTTCCACGGACTTTTTTCGAACATATAACAGCTGTTGCAAACTCTTGTTAATATTGCTCTGTGGTAGTATTCTAATAAGAATAACAATTTACAACTCTTGATTTGAATGGGGAAAAATCATTCTACAAATTAATATACCCATAACCAAAATCAAACGCAATAGTGTAGAATTATACTATTGTGTCCTCCTCGCTAAGCGAGGTGGCGGTCGTAAATTGTTCATCGCTCCCACGTTTTCATACACAAGGGCCGCGCGCACTAACCATTGCACTACCGACGGCCCATACTATAATCATACCCGAATTATAGTGAGTTTTCTAATTCGTCTCACATCTTGCTGCTGACCTAGCATTACCTGATCTAGTCGTACTAAAGTGTGGTCCAACCAAAACTTTCCAAATTGTAAATAAAACAAAACATTTTCAGAGAATTATCTTAATATATTTTACTACGATAGAAGGATCTATGACAATTATGTGTGAAATAAAATATCGGCCAAATGCTCGCCACGGCTTCGGTGGTATACTTTTATCTGATGGTCCATATTTTCAATGACTCTGAGACATAATTGAGGTTCAGTGTCGTTAATGTGCCGAATTATCTTATCCTTGAGCTCTTGAATTGTTCTTGGATTATTGCCGTACACTTCTTCTTTTAAATATCCCCAAAGAAAGAAGTCCCACGGTGTCAAATCGCCACGACGTGAAATAACACGGCCATTGAATTTCGCCGCGACGTGAGATAACACGGCCATTGAATTTCTCGCGCAAAAGAGGCATAGTTTCGTTTGCTGTGTGACAAGTGGCACCATCCTGTTGGAACCACATATCGTCCAGGTTCATATCCTCAATTTCTGGCCACAAGAAGTCCGTTATCAAGCTGACCAAGTCCACGAAATGCATTTTGAT
Organism: Phaonia tiefii; assembly: GCA_963931995.1. Taxonomy (NCBI): domain Eukaryota; kingdom Metazoa; phylum Arthropoda; class Insecta; order Diptera; family Muscidae; genus Phaonia; species Phaonia tiefii. The sequence continues at coordinate 274,697,544 of OZ008368.1, forward strand.
TGGAACGCCCATTTTCTTAAAAGGCTTCAATAATCATTAACGCGCTGTTCAATTGTGTACCTGAATTGAATTTATCAAACACTGAAACAAAGAAATGTCAAATTAATTTCAGCAAAAAACTTGACGTAACAGTGTCACTCTCAATTCACATCGTGCATTATAGTTAGACCACCCTTTAGAAACATTTCCAGATGCAGTAGGTAATCACGAAAACTGTCCAGTACTGACCTAGCAACATTTGAACTGGCCTATTTTCTATTTTATTTTTGATATTTCTCGCACGTTGTACCGCCATATCCCATATCAACTACAAATGCGATATCAAATTTTTGCGTTACTATCCTGTTGGGAGAAGCTCTCCCTAATCCCTTCATGGGATGTAACGGGAAACCATTTATTTATTTTTTTATCCTGCTCACAGACAATTTCGTTATCTCCTAAACGAAAGTTATTGATGAATCTCAAAGTCTGTAGCCCGCTTACAACATGAATAAATCTTATAAAAGTCGACTGATTTCAATCAACTGATAGGAAAACAAGGGCCAAAACTAAATCTGCTGGCGGTCATCAACAATTTGACCCAAAAATATACTCCAAGTCTAGTCTAGTTATCGAAATATCAGGTGAAAAGGTTTTGAAATTCTTGAGGTATAATAATTTTTAAACATTTTATATCAATATTGGAAATAAAAAAATATTGGCATTTAAACTATCAGCACCTAAAACTTTATATGCAAAGGGGTGAGTAAATGCAAAACCTGCATATTTGAACAAGACTGCCACTTTCCCAGAACGCTAAAGGGCACCTTAGACCTGCGGACTCTTCAGTCGCCTATTAGTCAGGCCAACTATTGTGAATGGCATTGGTACGCCTTTCACTAACTGACTTTCTGAATATCAATCTAGTTTTGAGTTAATGTATGATAAATTCATGTGGCCGTCGATGGTGCAATGGTTAGTGTGCGCGCTTCTGGTATATGAGATCCTGGATTCGATCCCTGCTCTGACCACCTTAAAAAACTTTCTTTCGGCGGCGGTCACCTCGCATAGTGACGGCGACATTATCGAGATTTTAGCCATGAAAAATATTCTCCAAATACCACTCTGTAGGTCCCAATCAGTGAGTATAAAACTAGAAAGCTCACTGGTTGTGAGGACCTCTCGCCAATTCAACGGGATATAATGGGAAAGCATTTATTTTTATAATAAATTCATACTCCAAGCTTGCAAGGTCAGAAACATTTTTCTAATTGAAAAATGGTTGGGTTTTATTGGAATAATAGACAATTCAATTAAGCACCACTCACTGACATGACTAGTTTCGAACTCTGTGACAACTTCATCATCCGATGCCTAACTACTGGGCCTGAATTGATACCATCAGTTGATCATCAATCGTATATATAAAAACTGAATTATGAAATTTACATATGAGATCCCTAAGTAACAACACACACTGAAAGGTCCATAATTCCAACACAAGAACAGACAGATTTTTCCACCATGTTCTTCTTTTCCTCTTGCATACTACCATACACTAATTTAGATTTTTGCCCGACTAGTCGGCCGACTGTCCGACTGCACCTTACACTGGGAGATGAGTCGTCTCGACTCGAAAGTTTGGCTGAGACTCCACTGGGTCAAAAACTTCGAAAGGATGGTACGACAATAAAAGTTTAAGCCCCAATCCCGTCTGTTTCAAATATCTTCACTGATAAGATTTTTGTTTCGTTAAAAAAATGGAAATCAAGCTCAAGTAGGATATGGGCACACATTGCCGGATGAAAATTTAAAATTGTATGAAACTCCATCATCAGCGGTTGGTGGTGGCCCCAACTTCCAAGTTTTTCAGATGTATTCAGTAATTAGATTCTAATCTAATAAGACGATATATTTTATCAGACTTCCTGATGAAGGCGACAACAAATTACCGACACGCGCAAATTGCGGACCAGAAACCCCATTTAGTACCTGTTCTTCGATGTCGAACGAAAGCTTTCGTTTATATTATAGTCGAAAGAAATTTGATCTGGTTCCACAATCTTGTATTTTGAAGTCGAATGAAATCGTCACTATTTTCCATTTCGAATGCGGTGTCATTTACGATCAAATATAAATATAAAATACAAATATAATGTCAGTCATTCTGGCTAAAGAGGACACAAATTTCAGTTAAATTCGCTTGAGATCAAGGAAGAGGGCATTAAATAGTACATAAAACCAAGTTGCGTTTTTTGTTGGTGAAAAGTTTTAAAAAATCGCAAAAACGATTTGAACTCGCATTACAGGACGATCAATTTGAATTTTCTAAAACTCTGTCTTTAACGGCTTACACTATTATCGGATATTGCAAAGATTTTTTACGAAAGGAGTACTTGAACTTCCGAAAAACAGGAAGGTTACTTTCATGTACACGCCGAGAAATAACGGCGCCAGCAACATATTGCAGGAACCATGTTTCGTGAATAGAAGATCTGCTGCTTTTTGTTTCTTTACTGTGACAGACACCAGTGTTTTTAGCAGTTTTCAACAAACAAATCCACATTTGGGTCACATATATCATAACCTATTAATGATTGTGCCACAAACATGTTATATTGAGTAGCAAACACAATGTGTTTGGACACAAGTATACCATATTTGCGGCAAGCTACAAACACCTTATATTTGCATCCAAACAATAAAAGAAGACAAAGTTTTCAGCGTGTACATATGCGCAACATTTAAGATATCTGACAAAAACAATATTTGATTATAACACTCATAGATTACCACATATTCTTCCAAAAAAAAGTGTTAGACAACAAAATTTATTGGTTCGAGGATAAATTCGGCTAACATTTTGCAAAGCAAATCAGAATAGAATACGACTTGTAACATTTTATTTGATACTATAACCACGGAAGCCAAGGAAATATCTTCAATTTAACCAAAAACCGTATGCAATTCTGACCTAAAGCAAACTGTGTTTATATAAAACTGCCCTTACAGTAACAATTGTTTGGTTGTGGCAACCGTAAATTCAGTTGCTGACACCGAATTGCAGTTGTCACAACTGAAATTCGGTTGAAGCAAACTTTAATTCAGCCGTACCAACCGCTAATGCAGTCGTGCCAACCTTTAAATCGATTGAGATTAAATCTAATGTGTTTGTGTCAATCTCTAAATTCGGTTACGGCTAATAAGTATATTTTTTCTGTATGTATGTAAGAAAGAAGAGAAAGTATCATAAAAAATACATTTGTTTCAAAAACAGAAAAATCTTGAACAGGGAATCGTCGAAATGTTTACGACTCCGGCACTAGGCAAATATCCCAGACTTCTACTGCGAATCCTCAGCTCTAATTACAACCTAGTAAGATTTTCCGTACGTCGGTCAATCTTGCGTCTTGTAATTAAATGTGTAATAAATTGAGCAACAAACAATTCCTATATACAAAATATTTTTCAAGTAATATTGCATCTGCTACAGCGTATAATTTTCTGATAATGCTTACAGTTTTGTTATGATTTTAACTACACAATTTTCAAATGAAATGCAAAAAAAAATCAATTTAATTTGAAATTTAAAAATTTGATTTGAAATTTAAAATAAATTTCTAACGCCTTTTATTAGGTTGCAAAATTTTTTGGAAATATTTGTTTTATTTTCCTCTTTTGCCGCTGATTTCTACGACTTCCACAATTTTCAGTTTACGGGAAACACTAATATGTATATATTAGTTAATATTGCCCCCAATCTGAGTACGAATTTCAAAACTAGATTAAAAAAAATGATACTATACTAATGCGTACGAACTTCACAGGAAAATTTTCCTCACATTCAATTTATCCAAAAATTCCTTTCTATAAATTTCGTGGCCGGCATATTTTTTTAAATTTGCATTTAATAGTACAGGCAGGCATTCGTGAATATTTATTCCTTCCGATTGTTTCCAAATTTTTTCACTAAAAAAATCCTAGAAGGTTTTAAGTTCTTATTGGAATTTAAAAAAGTCTACGTTTTTCGCAGTGCGTATTTGCCGGCGGTAAATTCGAATAATTAAAATTCTATTATAATATTTTTTTATTACAAACGTGCAAACAAAACTCTGTTGCTCGGAGTGTTCTGGCAGCAAATGTTGCACGCACTCTATATATGTGCTGGAGTCAGTGTACTGCAAGTAAACTCTTTGTATCCAGCATACGAAAAGGAGTTGCCGCGTTTTCTAACTTTCAAATTATATTCTATTGCTGCAGTGGCGAACTTGCATTGGTCATGTACAATAATTGCTCACACTTAGCAGTGTCTGCCGGCGGCTTTTACAACAAGTATTCGTTATAATTCTCATTAATGTGAATAAATAAGATAAGAAGAATAGATAAGATAAAATTGTATAATATTTACGGAATTTAAAAAAAAAAGTAGGAAACCTTTTTAAAAAATTAGGGACATTCGTGGTCAATGCTGACCACTCCATATCCAGTTCGGATAATTCAGCTCTCATATATTCCTGAAAAATTTGTACACAGCTAAGTTCAATATTCGTACAGTTTGTATATATACGATTGATGATGTACCGATTAGACTTGAGTCGAACTCGTTCGCTAGTACTCGAACTCGCTCAGTTAAACAATCACGAATGGAATCGCCAAGTCGAACATGTATATTATGTTCGTAAGAATCACGAATGGGCACCCTAAATGAACTACATACATATAAGGTCCAGAACTACACAGCTGTAGTACCAATGGTATCAACAACAAAATTAAAGAAAATAAACGATAGACAAACTGGATAAGAAGGATCGTTTTTCTAACCTCGTAATACCGATTTGAATTTTTCAAATCTCTATTTGAATTTGTCTAATCTTATTTTGAAATTTGTAACCGAATGTTAGCGGACATATATTAGTATGGACTACAAATTGAAAATTGTAATATAAAACAGTAGTTGATCAAGTGTGGATGAATTTGTTATAGAGATCGAAACTTGTCATGCCCCACTCACAGAACTGATTGTTAAAAATAGTTTGTAACAACCGTAAATTGGGTTGCTGCTACCGAATTGCAGTTGCCACAATTGTAGGAATTTAATTCATTCCCCACAATTGAAATTCAATTGAAGCCACCTCTAATAGGTTGTGACAACCTCTAATGCGGTTGTGACAATGTCTAATTCAAACGTGATACCATCTAAAGTGGTTGTGTCAACCAGTAATTTCAGTTGCGGTTAGTTCGGTTATTTTTTTCTCTGGGTGCAGTGAGTATTATTTTCTAATTTATCTATTATTTTGTCTATTTATTTAGTGTTTACTTAATGAAATGTTGCTGATCTTCTTAGTATCAGGATGAACTGCTCATACAGCAACATGTAAACTAACTTAATTGGGGCACAAAAATAAAATTCTAAATATATGTTTGCCGCAAACATTTTGCTCTATGAAAAGAAGATTTTAATAAGATTTTAATTCTATTAGGGAAAACCTGACAAAAGGCAGAAGTCGGACTCAAACTCACATTGGTGGACGATCGTTTCGAAGTTTGTGACTCTTCTCATCAACGATTCTTAATGTTCTGTGGCAGTGAACAAACGTGTGTTCAAATCTGTGATTAATTTCAAATTTGTATTTCATCGTCTATATTTCGTTTGTCGTAAAAGCTTTCTTTTGTTTAAAGTTACTATAACTCGTTTGCTGCTAACGATAGAACAATTAATGGAAAATGCTAAGGCGCTGATTAGAGGAGTCACAAACTTCTAAACGATAGTCTGCCAACATGAGTTCAAATCCTGGTGCCGAGTGTTTAAATTTTTTCTAATTGCAGACATAAACCCTGATCTGTGTAGCTCGTAGCAAATGAAAAAATATTCTTCTAGGAACTGTTTTTTGTTTCTCGTAAACTATTTTTTATTTTTGGAGTTTAGAGTTATTAATAATTTAATTCTTTACCGTCGGTGGTTCAATAGCTTGCGTGAGTGGCTCTTGTCCGATCCCTGCTCTGACCACATTCTACAAACCAGTTTATCGCAAACAGTTTTCATTTCTCGTAAAACATTTCATTAGGTTCAAGTCACTATAACTCGTTTGTAGTAAACGAAAAAACAATTAATGGAAACATTTTTTGTTTCTCGTAAACATTTCAATTCTTTGTCGTTTTGTTTTTAGTTTAGACATATTAATACTAATATTCCCAGAAAACTTAACATGAATTAAACTTAAAAAAAATTAAACTTAAGAATGTTAGTGTCATAACAAAAACCAAATTGTTTGAATCAGCGTTTATTGCCCACTAAAATTGGGTTTCCTGCCACTTCTAATTTTCTACAAAAGAAGTGTAGAACTTAAATTTGTGCATTAAATTTCTTGGCTAATTTTACTCTACACCATTTCCAATTGAAATTTAAAAATTCTACTTGAAATTTAAAACACATAATTTGAAATTTGAAACACACCAATTGAAATGTAAAATACATCAATTTAAATTTACAAGACGTCTATTCGAATTTAAAAAACATCAAATGAAAAGGCGTCAGTTGAATTTTAAAATACATCCGTTGCAATTCAAAGAAGATCTATTGACATTTTAAAGACATAAAGAAAAATTTAGAAGATATAATAAATCCGATATTAAAAGACATCAATTGAGTTTCAGAAAGGAGCAATTGAAATTTAAAAGACAGCAATTGAAATTTGATTAAATCTGTTCAAATTTAAAAGGGATCTATAGAGATTAGATATAGTACATTGAATATTAAAAGGCATCACTAGAGTTTCAAAAGAAGCAATTGAAATTTAGAAGCCATCAATTTAAATTTAAAGACATTAATTGAAATTGAAAAGAGTCAGTAGAATTTAAAAAAACATCTATTGAAATTTAGAAGACAGCTATTGAAACGTAAGAGACATCGATTGAAATTAAAGACATCAATTGAAATTTAACAGACGCACACAACTGAATATTAAAAAAACATCAATTCAATTTCAAAAGAAACAATTCAAATTTAAACGACATCAATTGAAATTTATTTAAATCTTTTCAAATTTAAAAGAGATCTATTAAAATTTAAAAGACATCAATTGAAATTTAGAAGATATGGTAAATTGGATATTAAAAGACATCACATGAGTTTCAAAAAGAGCAATTTAAATTTGAAAGTCATCAATTTAATTTTAAAAGACATCAATTGAAATGAGGTGAGTTGAATTTTAAAAAAACATCTGTTGAAATTTAGAAGAGAGTTACTGAAATGTAAGAGACATCAATTGAAATTCAAAAGTCAACAATTGAAATTTAAACGATACAGACAATGGAATTTTAAAAGACATCAATTGAGTTTCAAAAGGAGCAATAGATATTTAAAATACATGAATTAAAGATTGTTTGAATCTGGTCAAATTTAAAAGAGATCTATTAAAATTGAAAGACATCATTTGAAATTTAGAAGATATAGTCAATTGAATATTAAAAGACATCAGGTGAGTTTGAAAAGGAGCAATTGCAATTTAAACTACATCAATTTATATTTAAAGACATCAATTGAAATTGAGAAGACAGACGTCAGTTAAATTTTAAAAAACATCTGTTGAAATTTAAAAGAGAGCTATTGACATCAATTGAAAAAAAAAAACCTAAACTAGAATGTAAATCAATTGAAATTTGAAATATGTATATCATTTACCAGACATCAATTGATATTTAAAAGACATCAATTAAAATTTAAAACATGTGTATCATTTGAAATTCAAAAACAATCAATTGATATTTAGAAGATGTCAATTAATATTTAAAACCCTAATATAATAAATCGATTAATGAGTTCAAAAGTTTAATCGACGAGTTTTAAATTGTTAATTAACGTCTTTTGAATTTCGATTGACGCCTTTGGAATTTCAATTGATGGCTTTCAAAATGCAGTTGATGCTTTTGAAATTGCAACTGTCTTCTGAATTTCAGTTGACGTCTTTGGAATTTTAATTGCAGTATATTTATTTTAAAATTCAATTGATGTGGTTTAAGTTTCATTGATATGTTGATATGGGCGTCGGTAGTGTCAATTGACCACCTAGCATTTCTTTCGACGGCGGTCACCGCACTTAGTGGCGGCGACATTATCGAGTATTTAGTTCTCAAAATACCGTTCGAAACCGGTGTAAATCTGAGGCTCCAAATCAGTGAGTGCAAAACTAGAAAGCCCACAGCTGAGAGACTGTGAGAAGCTCTCCCCAATCCCTTCATTGGATATAGCGTTAACCCCCTTTTTTAAGTTTTAGATTTCAATTAAAGCGTTTTAAATTGCAATTGATGTGTTTTAAATTATATTAATGTGTTTTTAATTCCACTTGATGTATTTGGCATTATACGTAATATATTTCAAAATTCAATTGATTTGATTTAAATTTCAATAGATGTATTTTATATTTCAATTGACTTGTTCGTAAGTAATGTCTTTTAAATTTCAATCGAGGTTTTTTAAATTGCAATTGATGTATTTTAAATTTTAATTGATTTTTTTATTTCAGTTGACTTGTTTTTATTTCAGTTGATATTTTTTTAAATTTTAATGGACGGTTTTTAAATTTCTATTCATGTATTTTAAATTGGATATAAAAAATAAATAAATGGTTTCCCATTACATCCCACGAGGGGATTAGGGAGAGTTTCTATAAAATATAAAATTTCTAAATTTTGTTCATATAGTATTTCAAAAAGAATTTTCAAATTTCAATTGATATTTTGCAAATTTTAATTGTTTTTTTTTTAATTTCAATTAATATTTGTCAAATTTAAATTAATATTTTTCAACTTTCACTTGATATTTTCAAAATTTCCATTGATATTTTTCAAACTCCAATAGATTTTTTTCAAATTTTAATTGTTTTTTTTTTTTGAATTTCAGTTGATACTTTTCAAATTTCGTTTGATATTTTTCAAATTTCAATTGATATTTTTCAAATTTCCTTTGATATTTTTCAAATTTCAATTGATATTTTTAAAATTTCAGTTGATATTTTTTGAATTTTAATTGATATATTTTCAATTTCAATTGTAGTTTTTTTAAATTTCATTTGATATTTTTCAAATTTCATTTGATATTTTTCAAATTTCAATTAATATTTGTAAAATTTCAATTGATATTTTTTGAATTTCAATTAAAAATGATGTAGCGCATCCCCCCAAATTTCTTAGTCATTGCAATTGTTTGCTAATTCCTGCAATTTCATGCGACATAAGTGTACATAGTCACCGTTTTTTTCCATTAGTTTGAACTTGAGAAACACATTTTCCTTCTATTTTGTTACTGTTGTTGCGGTTGTTTTTGCCCACTTTGCTCTACTAGTTGGATGATAAACTCATTATCAATTTTCCGTTTTAAACTAAGATTAATACGAAGAAAATAATAGAGCACACAAGAAAAGACAATAAATAAAGCGCAACAACAAATCACTACGATATTATTTACAACAACGATAAACAAAATTCAATCTCTCAGATGCAAAAGTACCAAATGAAAAAAAAAGCGAAACAAAAATTGTACTCTTAACTAGTAAATACTAGTAGTGGAGATGATACTTGCAATAAAATGCACAGAAAAAAGTGCAGTTTAGCAAAAATTTAAAAAAAAAAAAAACATAGAAAACATGAGGAAAAGTGCAAAAACAAAAACAGAAAAAGATCAACGAAAAATCGCAGCAAAAAAGAAACACATGCCGGCACTTGACTCATATTATAACGTAACAACAACAACAACAATAATAAAAGCGGCAAATGTGCAAAAAATGTTAACGTAATCATCATCATCATCATCATCATCATCATCACACACACACATATATATGTATTTATATACATTATCGCACTCACACAAATGCACTTACACACACACACACCTAGTCTTATTCATGCACACCGACCCTATAGTGTCGTGTCACATTTCGCTAAGAAGGAAAGCAATGACAAAAAAAAACTCATTCATACTTTTTTTGTGTGTGCAGTTTTACTACTACGACAACAACCACCCCACAATATAGGACTAAAATGTGAAACAAAATCGCTGAAAATCACAAGGAGAGAGAGAGAGAGTGCAAAAACAAACGTTTTTTCTTGTTGGGTTTGTTTAGTTTGTTTCTTTTTTTGCGCTGTGTAACAAACCCCGAAATGAAAACGCTAGAGCAAAATTCGAAAAAAAAAAACAACAGCAATGACGCAGCTCTCGCAAAAAACGCAAATCCGGCACAAAGTCAGTGCAAATCTGGAGGAAAACAACAAAACGTGAAATTAATAAACGGAAGTTGTGCATTTTATTAATCAAAGCTGTGACAACACAGTAATAATAATAACAATAATAATAACAACAATAATAATATCACAAACAAAACAAGAGAAGGCAAATCAAAAACCAGCAAAACGCTGGCAAAGTGACGTTTTTAAATCAACATAAAATGCGAGAATATCCGAAAGCAAAAACGTTGCGATATGGTTTTGCATCTGAGAGATAACCAACCGCGTGTTGTGTTCGCCGCAACCCAACCAAACGAAAAACATAATAATGCACACAAAATTCGCACTCACACACCTCCTCTCACTATTGATTAAACAAATTCATCGACGCCTCAACCTCAACCTAAAGACAGGTTTAGCAAAATATTAAAAACCAAAAAACAAAACAAAACAAAACAAAAAATCACAACGAAACGAATCACATTTTGTTTGAAGTTATTGACCGTTATATTTTTAAACAGAAATTTATTTACAAAAAAAAATAAAATATAAAAAAAAACAAATGAAATGAAATATAAATAACAACAAACTCGGAAACATCTGGCTAAATGTTATTTATTCCTCATGTGACTTAATACCTTAATACCAACTGTGCTAAATACTGTTTTTAACAAATTTACTTAATTGTTTTTTTCTCTTTTTTGCTTTTAATCTCAATATTAATCTTAATTTCTTATTTTAATTTAATTTTTGTAGCAAATGAATTTGTACGTACTGAAATTCAAAACAAAATAAGTACCTTACAAAACAAAAATTTAAAAGGAATAAAAAGTCAACATTTTTATGTGAAAACAAACAACAAAACAAACAAATCCCAAAAAGTGCAATCACAATCTAAAAAACTGATAAAATTAACAATAATTTTTATAAACAAAAAAAAAAACAAATCGTCTAAAGAACAATTTTGTGAAACAGTGAGCTAAACAGTGACAGTCAACCAGTGCAAACTACAAAATTTCTCAATCATACAAATCTATTGAAGGTAAGTTTAAATTTAAGAAATATCACCATATTGTACACCCTGTGCAGACGAATAAATTGTATACCCTCAGCCAATTATCACATCACAAAAATCACCAGCAATAATGCATGCAACGTCCGCAGTATGAACTGAATAGACATCCAATTTTAAGGTCCTCTTGCTTTTGAAGAGAGATTCAATCATTGATTTCATAAAGGTTAATGTTAATTGTAAATAAAATAAAATGTTTTCACAGAATTATCTTAATATTTTTAACTAGGATAGAAGGATCTATGAGAATTATGTGTGAAACAAAATATCCGCCAAATGCTCGCCACGGCTCCGGTGGCATACCTCTATCCGATGGTCCATATTTTCAATGACTCTGAAACATAATTGAGGTTCAATCATATTAATCTCATCCTTTAGCTATTGAATTATTCTTGGCTTATTGACGTACACTTTTTCTTTTAAATATCCTCAAAGAAAGAAGTCCAACTGTGTCAAATCACATGACCGTGGCGGCCAAGTAACATCGCCACGACGTGAGATAACAAGGCCATTGAATTTCGCCACGACGTGAGATAATACGATGGCCGTCGGTGGTGCAATGCCTAGTGTGTGCGGCTCTTGTGCATTCGATCTCTTCTTTGACCACCTTACATTTCCTTCGACGACAGCCGACACTATCGAGTATTTACAAATACCGCTCGGAACCGGTGTAAAGCTGTAGGTCCCAATCAAAAAAAATAAATGGTTTCCCATTACATCCCATGAAGGGACTGGGGAGAACTTCTCACAATCACTGACATGTGCGCTTTCCAGTTTTCACTCACTGCTTGGGACCTTCAGTTTTACACCGATTCCGAACGGTAATTTGAGAAGCTTTTTCATGGCTAGATACTCGATAGTGTCGCCGTCACTATGCGAGGTGGCCGCCGCCGAAAGAAAATTTGAAGGTGGTCAGAGCCGGGTTCGAACCCAGGATCCCATGTACAAGAGCCGCGCACACTAACCATTGCACCACCGACGGTCCCAATCAGTGAGTGAAATATTAGAAAGCGTAGAGCACACTGGTAGTGAGAAGCTCTCCCCAATCCCTTCATGGGATGTAATGGGAAATGGGTTTCTTACGGTGAGATAACACGGCCACTGAAATTCTCGCGCAAATAAGACATTGTTTCTTTGGCTGTGTGGCAAGTGGCATCATCTTGTTGGAACCACATATCGCCCAGGTCCATATCCTCAATTTCTGGCCACAAGAAGTCTGTTATCATGCTGACCAAAAAAATCACGAAGTGCACGAAATGCATTTTGACTTGAACGCCCATTTTCATCAAAGGTTTAACGCGCTTGTGTACCTCTCCATGGTTGAATTTGTCAAACACTGAAACAAAGAAATGTCAAATTAAGTTGGGCAGAAAACTTGACGTTAAGGTGTAACTCAAAATTAACATCATGCATTATGTTTGGACCACCCTCTAGTTAAAGCCCGTGTTAGACTGTTAGTGCAAATGGAACGATTCTCGAAGAGAGAAAACGAAAGAAACTCTCTTCCATTTTACAGAAATCGTTCTTTCATTATGCTTGCAATTTACACTATCAATTTTGGAGAATGCAAAAACTTATGTCAGCAAAGTGGCCACTAAAATACAACAGTTCTGAGATAAAAATTGAATTCAGAAACCAGCAAATTGTGAACAACGACTAAAATTTGTAACAAAATGTCGAAATAAACTCTTTTATTGCCGTTTTCTTTGGTTTTGCTCGTTTCATCCAAAATGCAACCCTGATCGCATAATTTTTTGTGCAAAATTAAATAATTAGAGAAATCTAACAGATCTGTCAAAATTTTGTCTGCAAATCGTTCTCCTCAAGTTTACACTATTGCATCTTCTCTCACCAAACGAACATTCTTTCATATGCAACGATTTTTCTAACAGTCTAACACGGTCTTTAGGAAATGCTCTAAACATGTCAGCTAATGTAGAGAAATTTTCGGTCAATGCCGAAGGATCCTTTTACCGCTTCTAATTTTCAAAACAAAAGTGTAGAACTTTAATTTTCAGCGGTATGAAGAAAATGAAGATTCTTCTTCCATTCGATTTCATAAAGTTTTGAATCATTCGCCAGATGTCGCCAGTGCTTTCGAGTCATAAAATTCGTTCCATGAGTTCTCTATACTATTCAATACTCTTTGGCGACAACGACCTGCTTGTTTGTTCGCTGCCGCTACATCAATACCATCATATTTATTTTCAGGCAGCATCACGTATGTGATGCTAACCCTGTGTGTTATTTGCATGTGTTCACTTTGATAGACTGCCCTACCCGCGCCTATAGATGTTTACACATCAAAAATATAAAAACCTCTGATCATCGGAGTGTTCGTTCAGCAAAAGATGCACGAACTCGAATGAAATAGAGTCAGTGTTTTAGCATGTAAACTCTTTGTGTCGGGCATTAGAAAAGGGGCTGCCTGTGTTTTCTAAATTTTATTTTAAAAAAATGTATGTTATTGCTGCTATGTCGAACTTGTATTGTCATGTACAATAATTGTTCTTGCTTGGGATTGTCCTTCCGTCGGCTTTTACGCAAAGTATTCGTTACAATTCGCATTAATGCTAATAGCTCCATATGTGCATATAAATAAAATAAAATCCTATAATAACTAGGGGATTTTTAATGAATTAGTAAACACGGGACAAAATTAATACAAGTTTATCTTAAGAAACATGTCAGCAAATTTAGGAAAATGCATGACCATTGCCGACAGATGCCTTTCTAGTTCGGAAAATTCAAATCGTATGTTCATGAAAAAGTTATAAAAGTTCAATCTTCCTGTAATTATTCCGTAGTTAACATTATACTGAAATTCGTTTCAGAAACAGACAGCCTTGAACAAAACTCCAAAAAAGTTCACAAAAAGTATAAAAACTCTGTTCGTCGACATGTTCGAGCAGAAAATGCTGCACGCACTCTATGTGATGGAGTCAGTGAGCAAACAAGTAAACTCTTTATGTCGAGTGTTCTAAAGAGGTGTAGCTGCTCTCATTAAAAAATTATATAGTATTGCTTCAATGATGAACTTGCGTTGTCATGTACAATAATTGCTTACACATAGCATTGTCCTGCCGGCAGCTTTTACATAAAGTATTCGTTACAATTCTCATTAATGCTAATAGATTCATACATACAAGATATAAGACAAAATTGTATAATATCTATGGAATTATTGAAGAACTAAATTAACAAAAATTAAAAATTGGAACAAAATTAATACAAATTTAACCAAAAAAATATGGGCTCTCTAGTTCGAAAAATTCAGATCTGAAATTTAAATTCAGTTCAGTTCCTGAAAAAGTTATAAAAGTTCAATCTTACTGTAATTATTCCCTCGATACAATTAGACTGCAATTCATTTCAGAAATATACAGTATTGAACAAAACTCCAAAAAGTGCACAAAATAAACTCGTCTTTTTCACGTGTTGGAGCAGCAAATACTGCATGCACTCGTATGGGATGGAGTCAATGTGTTGTCATGTAAACTATTTGTGTCGAGCATTCGAAAAGGGTGTTGATGCGTTTTTAACTCTCATTGAAAAATTATATGATATTGCTTCAATGGCGAACTTGCTTTCTCAAGTACAGGGTGGCTCAAAATGAACATTGTGGTTTGAATTTTTCAAAACTTTTTTTATTTAAGCGATGCTTATACTCGGAATATAAATTTTTTTAAATACAGCATTGAAAAGGGGACATTTTTTTTATAATTATTGAAAGTGATATTACCGCAAGTGGTGGCCATTTTCTGCTTCGCATATTCGTGCTCTTTCTGAAATATTTTTCATAACCTTTTGCAAAATTTCTGGTGTTATGGCGTCGATTTCACTGCGAATGTTGTTTTTTGATGTGTTAGCATCTATACGCATGGGTAGGGTAAAATCTAACAAAGTCAACACATGCAAACAACACACAGCGTTAGTACACTGCGTTATCTACGCCGAAGCAATGCAGCGTTGAAAATAATATGTGATTGTTGTCCAACAATAGTCTCTGCCTGAAAATAAGTACGATGGTATTGATGTAGGGCCAGCGAATAGTTTTCCTACCTTTGAAGCAGTTAAATCAGGAGAACATGGAGGGCAATTAAAATCGTTTCTGCGTGAAATAACGCGTTCGCCAAAGAGTCCCTCGCAGAATGCTCTGTGGTTTCGTACAGTTGGAACCATAATTGTGGACGGATTTCCACAGCTGACCTCAAAAAATTTCCCAAAATCGTCCGATATTGACCACCGTGGTCAGTAATGGCAGTACCGTCTTCATTTTCAAAAAAATACGGGCCAATGATCCTTCAAACGCTACACCGCACCAAACAGTGCACTTAAGATGGAGTACTAGTTGTTGATGGTGGCCGTCGGTGGTGCAATGGGTAGTGTGTGCGGCTCTTGTACATGAGATCCTGGGTTCGAACACCTCTCTGACCACCTTCAAAACAAAATTTCTTTCGGTGGCGGTCACCTCGCATAGTCACGGCGACATTATCGACAATATAGCCATGAAAAAGCTTCTCAAAATACCGTTCGGAATCGGTGCAGAACTGTAGGTCCCAATCAGTGAGTCAAAACTGGGAAGCGCACAGCTCAGTGATTGTGAGAAATTCTCCCCGGTCCCTTCATGGGATGTAATGGGAAACCATTTATTTATTTTTTACTAGTTGTTGATGAACTGCTGTTGGATTCTCCGTATCCCATATCCTGCAATTTTGCTTATTAATAAACCCATTTAGTTGGAAATGGAGTTCATCGCTCATTATAAAATTATGAATAAAATCAAGGGGCCAATTATGTAAAAAACGATATCGAATTTATTATCGTTCTGTCTGTAGTGAAGTTTTATGAACGCAAGTATTTTAAATGATCTAGGAGTCAGTATTGTCGGCAGAAAGATATCATTTCGACGATTATCGTCATACATAATTAGACACTTTGTAGGCATCGAAATAGCGAAACAAATATAGAATTGTAATTAACATCGTAATCGTATTGACTATAACGAAAGAAGTACTGAAATATCTGTACATTTGTGGTGTGTTGATGCAAATATAACATGTTTGTAGCTTGTCGCAAATATAGTATACTTGGGTCCAAACACAGTGTGTTTGAATATTACATGTTGGAGACACAATAATTAATATGTTATAATATATGTTTTTGTGACCCAAATACTGTTTTGTTTGTTGAAAAATGCTGCAAACAACAAAGAAAAAATGCAGCAGATCCTCAATTCATGACAACAATACTTGTACGTAAGTACGTAGAAGCTGAAAAAATACGGCGTCTCCAACAACATAAACATTCATATGTTTGCAAGTCCCAAACTCACTTGTATTTAAACAGTATCATGTTTACTGGAAAACATGTATACTTTTACGTGGAAACATGCGGTGTTCATACCAAACATCCATATACTTATGTGGAAGCATTCGCCTGTTTCCCCCAAACGTGGAAACATATGCGTATTTCCTCCCAAACATAATAAGATTCAGAAACGAATTATTCTTTGATTTCAAAATATATGTATTATTTATTATAATTAATTTTAACAATATAAATTCACATTTATAAATTATTAATACAAACAATTAAAATGTCCCATTTTACGTTTACTTGCACTGAATGCAGTGTTTTTTTCGTGAAATGGGAACCTGCTGTTTTTTTGCTTCTCGTTTCTTTGTTGTCTCTCGCGTTTTTGTTTTCAGAAGGTTTCAGTTATGCGTTGGTTATCACTATGCGTTGGTACACAAACAATATAAAAATCTAGTTCACGCAAACCCAAGCGTGGATTAATTACTTGTGTTTCTTATTGTACTTATTTCACAAATGGGCAGCCGTTCCGATTTTCTCAGTAAAGGCTCGGACAGACAAAGGGCTTCACGTTGTTGCCCTTTCCAGTTTGTTTCCTCAAAATCGTTTCTCACTTTGGTAGCACACATACATTTATACGAACACACATATACAAAACCAAAGCAACATCACAAACCATTTAACCGTCCGAGCCTTCGTTTATTCATTTTTCACAGATGAAGCGCTTTTGATGTCCTCTGTCCGATGAACCATTGATGACCATTTAACCATCCAAGCCTTCGTTTATTCATTTTTCACAGATCAAGCGCTTGTGATGTCCTCTGTCCGATGAACCATTGATGACTGAATACATGAAATTAAAACGTAATACATCAGCCAAAATAAGACACTGACTTGATCTGCAATTTGCACGACATTCAGGAATATTTGCGAATAACTGACTTAGAGAATAATGCAAAAATACAGATCCACACTTACAATATAGACTCTCTCGTTGTTCCACTTTTATTCTCTTGCTCTCGAGAGAGCATAAACAGTGCAACAAACTCAACTATATTTGCATCACAAACACAGACATATTTGAGTCGCAAGCACATTTATTATAATATATTAATCATTGTTTCTCAAACATGTAATATTGAATAGCAAACACAATGTGTTTGGACACAAATATATTATATTTGCTACAAGCTCCAAAGAGACTTTATGTTTGCATGCAAACAACAACAAATACAGATTTTTCAGCGTGCATATGGATGTTCCGAACATTTTCATGGTTCCTACATAATGTTCCATAGGCCGTTTTAGTTTCAGCGTGTACGCAGCGTAGGATTACAAGTTTTAACTGACAGAAATAAAATTTCAAAAATTACAATTAAATAACTTGCATTTGCACAAATTTAACATGCAACTTTAAAGTATTTCTTTCATTCATTCTGAATTATTAGTTTTTACAGTTCCATACCTACGCACCTGTTTTCCTGAGACTCCCTTTTCTCAATCAACAAAAAAAATCTGAGAAATTATTATTAAACTTTGATTTGCGGTTTTTTTCTTGAATGTTCCAAAACAAGTTTAACATGAAATGAAATTGAAGTAAAACAAAAAAAGTAAAAAATAACCAATGTTTTAAAACAATTAACACTTTTCTTACTAATTACAGTGAATGGTGGTGGCTTAAATTATAACTTTTGCCTCGTCTATGTACAACAGAAAACAAGACAGCTAAACAGAAAAAAACGCTTAGAAAAAATCAGCAGCTTAAACTAAAAGTATAGTTAAACATCATTACTTGACCATCACTTTTTCTCCTTCAATACCATAAAATCTTAGACCAGCAATAAAGAAACATCAACCGAAAGGAAAGAAATAAGTCAGAGATCTAAGATATACTGAAAAATTTACATAAAAACGGTCATTGAACGATTACGATTAACTGTAGAAGAAACTAAAGTTTTTAAATCATAGATATAAATATTATTAATAAATTGCTTTATTAATAAATTGCTTAATGCCAAAAGAAGTAACAAAATTGATAAAAAAAAAATATTAGTATTAAAATACAAATTCTGCCATATGGATTTGCTTCTCTGGTTTTCTTATTATATTTTATTTTTTTTTCCTTTTGCTTTTCTGCTTTAGTACATTTGGTTAATAATACCGATGGCTGGTAGCCAAAGGCTACAAAAATTAAGCCAAAAACAATAAATCCCTTAACGACAACAAAGCAACATAGAGATGATACCAAAATTAACTAATTACACACATCGGTTGTCCAAACGCTGGCTCAAATGTCTACGTAGATGTGTATGTTTTTTTTCTATTCACCAAAATCTATGGATCTTTTAGGCCAATAGATTCTTGTAATATAGACTTTGTCGGCCCTTTCGCTATTTTTGTTGTTGTTTTATTTTGGGTTGGATGCATAGGTGGTGGTCGAGGTAGCACTTTGGATTTTCAACGCTTTTGCAAGTACAAAGCCTCTTACCGTTTGAGTGGCCATCTCGCATTTAAAGGGTTTTCCTTACACACTTGCTAACTGTTCGCCTCCTTCTACTACCGCAGTGAAGATTTCATCTATGTTTTACTTCTTCTTCTTTCATTTACATTACGTTACATTGAGCTTCTTTTTCTTTGCCATGATTATGATTTGTTCCGTGGCCATTTGTCTCTTCTCCCCTGGTCTGGAAGAAGGGTAATTATATTTAAGTTTTGCTCGAAAAAAAAACTCAAATATTTTGGGGTAATTAGCAGAAAAAAATTGTTTAGGCAAATTTTGTTGTATTTAATGTTAATGTTTCGTCCCCCCCCCCCCCCCCCTAACAAGCTATCTCTATTTTTAGGCAAATGATTTTTTTTTCTTTTTTCAAGGGGGTTTTCTTGTGGAGTTTGGGGGCATAAATTTGAAGTTGATTTTAAGCATTGGTAACCTCTTTTTGCGGTAATATTGATTTTGTCATTTATTTGAGTTAAAGAGTAATTTATGTTATTTTATTTTGGGGTTTCTTCAAGTTCGTTCTGTTTGTTAAATATTTTAATTTTCATAGGTCATTAGGTGTGGCGGACCTGAGTACAGAAATGGAAGGTAATTTATTTTTTTAAATAAACTTGATTCAAGGTTATTTGCATTACATATTTATTATAAATAAGTAAAATTGATCTCGGAGGTTTTTTATATTACAATTGGAATAAATAAATAAATTAAAATAAATAAAATCCCTCTTTATAGTTCGTAAAGCTTTTGAGAATTATGCGGAGTACTTCATGAAACGATCAGATATTGTAAATCGGGTATTTATACATACCCATTTGTGCTTACTAAAGAGTAGAATTAAGCTACCCTCTTTCAAAACGTTTTGTAATTGTATCGCCAGGAACTGTATTTCCAAACAATAACAAAACACAAACCGTAAATATATACTACTGTTTGATCGAAAGCGAACGAATACGAGTACACGCAGTGCTTGGTACAGTCAAGACAACATATATTCGTTTTGTTCTTTGTTCCTGCTGTACCGTTTTCTTGCAGTCAATAGGCGTGTACCAGCGGCATCAACGAAGAGTTTTTTTGTAAGTGTGTGTTTCTATCAGCGAATATGTACTTATAAAATCCCAGCTGCGTAAACGCCGAGGCGTTCTCAGAATATGCCTTCAAATATGTCTTCTACGGAAGTTTGTTGGCATTCAACTATGCCTACTCCTAGCAGGCATACATACAGGCATCATCCTTAATTTTTCTCCTAAACTGACAAAAACTTCGACACGTATACACATCTCGCTTCTTGAAGGAGGTCTGGAATGAGGCATCCTCTACGAGTTCAAAAACATCCGATAGACGTGTTTGTTTCTCTTCCGTGTGCAGACCTGTCAAAAGGCCTCAGCTCATGACTGCCGCCGATCTTTAAATGAGATGGCACAGCAGTTTACTATTCACATTCTATGGCTGCGTGGGACTATTCCAAGGAACCATAGAGCAGATGAGCTGACAAGCATTTGTGTATGCCCCTTTCTGCATGCAAGCTCATGCTTAAAACCGAAGCTCTCAGAGCTGCGAATGATATATGCTCTCGAGGCACGAATTGCAGGCTTTCCAGGCAAGTATGGCCAAATTATGATCTAAAATGTATGATAAACCTGGTTGCCATTCTACACAAGATGAACTATATTTAATAGGCAGACACGCGCCTAGACTTGGAGTCTCAGCTCATGATTACATCAGTAGCTTGGGGCATGAAGAGGAGAACGAGGGCGTCAAACATCTCATATGCTACTGCCCGGCCTTTTGTATAATTAGGAGGACATATCTACGATCTTAATTCATGTTGGATCTAACAGTTAATCGGGAAGTTAAATTGAATGAAATTATCATCTTTCTGCAGATTACTAATTGGTTCACAAGGGATCAATGTGTGTATCCTCTTCAGTTACATGCTGAAAAATCGGGATGAGATATCATACTGGTTGAACGCCCCATAACCATACCAGGTCAATTTACAAGTTCAACGATGAGGGCGCATTATGACGTCCAGTGGTATCACAACGGTCCTCATTGGGCTAAGTGGGTAAATAGTGACAGCCACTTCTACCTAACTTAACGTAGTGCGCAAAAGATCGTTGGTTTGATGAACCATGTGACATGGTGCGCCATCCTGCTGAATCCAAAGATTATGCAAGTCCATATCTTCCATTTCAGCCTATATGATGTTCGTAATCGTAGCTTTGTAGCGCTCCCCATTGAAATGGCGTTTCCAGGAGTATTTTCTAAAAAATGGGCTAATGGTGCCCATTATTTTTTCAGCAAATCCAATACTAATAATCCGAAATCTTTGTGCAAAATTCTCATCATGCTGGAATCAATGTTCCCGAATTGCGTTGTACACTTTCTGCCACAGCAGCAAAATTATCATCGGTACGCCGCGCACGATGACGGGGACCATGAATGTTGCCCCCTAGCAAACCAGGCTCATGAACTTTTTGCACATACTTGTGTATACCACGCGCGATGGGTGCAGGGTATTTCAACGGGGATTTGGTGGAACTGAAACACTTATGACTTCTCTATAGTACTTCTCTATGGGAGGATGCATTATTTCGGCCAAAATTTCTTTTCAACAAACGCATAGTTTGGGCACTCACTTTGGAAATGAGTATTTCCAAACGTTGTGCTACCGTACAGCGACTCGTTTTAGTCGGTGGAAGTAAAATACTGACTGATATAGGTTAGTTAGTTAGTTCGAAAAGAGGGGCGCGGTGTTGAGTGTTCAGAAGGAGCACTCTAAACCTTTCCATGTCTAAGTTTATCCTACTACTTCACTATCTCCCTTATAGGAATTCGGTGCTATTCACGAAATTCCTTAGTTTGTTCCAGTCCATACCCACAAGTTTGGTCATGTCCGGTACCGTACTATCCAAAAGATATCTGGATCTAGCTTGTGTGCAGGCCGGGCAGTGGCATAAGAAGTGCTCCAACGTCTCATCGTCCTCCATGCATGCCCTGCACTCACTGTTCGCCACTAGTCCAATACGGTACAGGTGGGCTCGTAATCCCGAATGTCCCGTTAAGACTCACATCATTTTGCCCGTTTCGGCTTTTCCCAGTTTCAGCAAACCTTTTGTCCTCAATCCATCTGGGTCTCCCCATAGGATCTTTGTCATCCTGCCTACTGATTCCCGGTTCCACTGGGCTATATGTGCCAATTCCGCCCATTTATTTAACTCAGCCTTCGTCACCCCAAAGGGTTTCGCTCCATCCAGGCTCACCGTTTGGAGTTCCCTGGCTTTCTTTGCCAGGAGGTTCGCTCTCTCGTTGCCAAATACTCCGCTGTGCCCCGGCACCCAGATGATGTTGAGTCTGCCGTGCATAGAGTAGTCGTTTATCACCTTTTTCTGATGATATTGCCTTTATTGCCATTTGGCTATCCGTGAATACATTTGCCTCGGCTGGGATTGTATTATCGCCGAGCCATTTGATACACTCCGTAATCGCCCGGACTTCCGCCTGAAAGTTCATATTATGATCCGGGAGGCGTAGGTGGGATTCGGTTGCTGGATTTTCAATAAAGAATCCTAGACCCGTTTTTTCTCCTAGCTTTGAGCCATCCGTGTAGCAGTAAGTCCCATTTGGCATTGGTGTCAGGGTCCCATTCTGCCAGGCGTTTCTAGTTGGCGTTAGGGTCACGCAGTTCGCCTTAACCCTTATCTCGGGTATTCGGTCAGATTATATAGGTTATATTTCGAAAAAAAATTGATCAGTGTCTAAATAACATACGATTCAAAACGATGCCTGTATTTGAACCACCCGTTATACTAGGAAAACATACTTTCAAAATCTTGACAGAGTAAATTTTATTCTTAATTTTTCAATTGTTTTTGCAATTTAAGTTATTTTGTAGTTTACGTGAAAATACTATCAAATATATAAGATAAAGCAGGAATCACAATGCAAGCAACATTATCAATATGCATTCGCAATGTTAGCAACAATTTACTGCGAGTGCCACAAAGGGGATGTACAAGTAGAAAAGAAAAAAACCACGCAATTTGGCAACTCTCGTAGAAAAGAACAAAAAACTGAGTGAAGCGCCTCGTTTCTCAGCTCTCTCTCTTACTCTCTTCGTTGAATATTTCAATACACGAGCAGTTTTCTGATGATGTTACAGTATCTAACTATAGAAATTCCAACCATGTTTAAATAAAACTACAAAAAGTATGAAATAATCAAGTTATAACGCAGAAGTGAAATGCGTTTGAGTGAATCGCGTCGACTTTTTGATTCTCTTCTACGAGGGCTGCCAAATTGCGCCGGTTTTTTCTTCTCTACTTGTACATCCCCTTTGTGGCACTCGCAGTAAATTGTTGCTAACATTGCGAATGCCTATTGAAAATGGAATTTGCCAAGGAATTTGCAAGAAAATCGTATTTTTGAGGAGGCTGTGCATAGAACAAATTATGAGCTAAATGAACCTATTACAAGATGCTTAAAACTTTGTAATGACGTTTCTCCTAGACTACATTTTAACTAATCTAAAGATAATTTTAAATTAAAATTGTTTGAATTGTACAATTAGCATTAAGATTTAATGAATATAGTCTGTAAGAATTGAATTCTGTAGATGAAATGAACTAAATAAATAAATAAATATTCAAAATACAACACTGTGTGTGGCATTCGAAGTAAATTGTTACTTACATTGCGAACAACTATTGAAAATGTTGACTGTATTGTGATTCCTGCTTAAATCTAATATATAAGCGAGCTTTGCAAAATACTTTAAGACGGAAAAACAAAGAAATATGCGTGATCAAGACCTCAAAATATCAACATTTTGAAATACATTTTTTTATGTTCGCAACGCCAAGTTGGAGACCCAAATTGAAAACTGAAATATTTATATTTTTGACGTGTTAACATCTATAGGCGCGGATAGGGTAATCTATCAAAGTGGACACATGCCAACAACACACAGCGTTAGCATCACATACATGGTTGTTGTACAACAATAGTGTCTGCCTGAAAATAAGTATGATGATATTGTTGTAGCGGCAGCGAACAAACAAGCAGGTCGTCGTCGCCAAAGAGTATTGAATAGTATAGAGAATTCATGGAGCGAATAGTATGAATCAAAAACACTGACGACATCTGGTGAATTCTTCATAACGTATTACTCTCTTGTTTTCATAACTTGGTCCATTCATAATTTTGATGTGAAACATTAATGACTTTTGAAACGTTCATGCCTTTTGTATTTTAGAATTTAAATTTTATTTTGTCCATATATTCATTTAACAATTTTTCATATCTTATTCTAGAGATTCTTCTTCTCTCCCAACGTCCTAAGACTGTCGTGGGAATATATGCCTTATGGTTAATTCAAGTGCCAGTAAGACCACAGTTGAAAATTCTCCATTTAAATGGATTTTAAATGCCTGCTGTTTGTCATTTAATATGAAAATTTTCTGTGAGCTTTTGAAGTGTGCTTTTAAGTGACGAGTATGAAACTCGTTCTAAGACTCGTTAATGCTCTTTTACTCAGACTCTCTACATGAGAGCGGAAACAGAGTGCAATAAGTTCTCTATACTATTCAATACTTTCTGTCAACGCTCTGTTTATGACAAAACAAAATCAATTATGTCAGTGAGCTAAATAGTGCTTTATTAATTTTAACGATATTGCATCTAATGTTAAAGCAGATGTAAGAAATATGAACGAACAATAACAAAACAGCGTTCAGCACAAAAACTTTTCTTTTTTTTATTTTCCAATGTAACATTTACTAATGTTTTCATAGAAATCGAACAGGTACCGTGTAACAAAAAGGTGTTAACACATCGACCGTGAGTTCAAACACTCATTGATTTTGTTTTTTGCCAAATTAGACGTGGAATCGAATCTTTAACGGTCGGTAAAAGTAACCTCGTTAAAAAAAAACAAAACATTGTCGTTCTCTTTTTATAAGTCACCATATCTGTTTTCTCATCACTGAGTTGTAATCAAAAATTTGGACTGAAAGGCGCTACTCTATTCAACAAAAAACAAAATTGTATAACATAAAATTGATCATATTCACGCAAACTTGACCCACCGTGCAACGGTTACAGTGCACGAGTACGTTGTTTGTTTGATCATTCTTGACGACGATCACCTTGCTTCCAGCTGAGCCTAAACAAAACCAAAGCGCACAGCTCTTCAACTGTAAGCAGGTCAGCCTGTGGTTTGCCCAGGATAAAACGGTAGTGAAACTTTTTATTTGTTTCGCAAAACAACATTTCTGTATTAAATGTTGCAATGTTATAAATGTTAGATTGCAAAATCTATATATATTTTTGTATTGATGCAGCCATCCGTATTGATAAACTTTAGGCATTAGATCCAACTCATTAGGCAATTCTATATAAGTATATTATATCCTTTTAACTAACAAGTGAATAAACTAAATAAAAAATTATATTTTCCATTTAACAGTTAACAGTTTATTGTTTCAAACAACAAAAATTAAAAATCATTTTGCTCATTTCGAATTGCCTCTAAACGACCGGCAGTTATCTCATCTTTTGTCTGAGCGTGGCCACAAACCTTTTGTTGTTGCATTAATATCCTTTTTCTGCTTTAGTTTTCAATGGCATTTTTAACCCCTTCCCTCCTCAAATAAATCACCCATAAAGCATCACTTTGCAACGTGTTGTTTTTGTTTTTTTTTTTTGCCAGGACCTATTTTTTTCTTCTGCTATTCCGGCATTTTCTGTTTCCTCCAAAAAATATATTAAGTACTTAATAATAAAAACGTGGTTTTGTTATGAATATTTTTTTTTTGCGCTATTTACTTTTACAAGGAACAAAAATATTTTAAGGACTATTTTTTTTGTTACATTAAAAACCGAAAAAAAATAGAATGAATTTCCCCCTTCTGCACTCCATTGAAATTATTATTATTCAAAGGATGCGAGTTAGCATTAGGCAGGACAGGGCAAGAGGCAAATAAAGTGTATAGAAAGGATAATTAAGAATGCTTATTTATCTAGAACGGCGACATTTGGACGGTTCACTTTGGTTTTAATTCATTTTTTTTCTTTGTATTTTAACAATTTTTATGAATTACTCTAACAAAAAGGATGATGAATAAAAAACAAACAGTGAGTAAATAAAAAAAAGAGAGAATCACTGCACATTAGTATTTCATGCCGTTTTATAATGTAACAACAATTGGGTTGTGGAGTGGAGTGGAAGGTTTATTTTCATTATTTCCACATTATTAGTAAGAATTAAAATTACACAAGAAAAAAATTGGGCCATTATTTAAATATTTAGTCTTTTAAATATTTAACTATTTTGTTTGAAATGGAAGATATGGACTTAGAGAATCTTTGGTTTCAAAAGGATGGCCCACCATGTCGCGCAGTTCATCAAACAATCGATTTCTTGCGTACTACGTTAGGTTAGGTAGAAGTGGCTGTCACTATTTACGCACTTAGTCCAATGAGGACCTTTATGATACCACTGACTGCCGTATTCCGTCCCCATCGTTAACCTGTAAATTGACCTGGTGTGGTTATATGACGTTCAAGCCATATCCCAGCGGCGGAAGTCATGACCTGGATGGCCTGAAATCATGACCAAACAGGCCTTCTGTAAAATAAGGAAGGCCTTCCCTACACATTACCATCTCCTCTTTTTTTAACATTGCGTGAGATTGGGAGGCAATGCCTTCCTTGCCCGTTGCCTAAAGAAGGCCTTAGAAGGCATGCAAAGACGAAGGCCTTGGAAGGCATTAACTTTAATTTATTTTTGTTAAACCAAAATAAAATTAATATAATTTATTTTATCACAAAATCACTATCCACTTCTACATATTTTTTATAAGTATGTATGTAACTATCTTAGAAAGTTTTACAACCCCCAACTTCAAATTGAACATTTTAAAAAGACCCAGAAAAATTTTAAATAAAATTTTAAAATTTGTGTAAAATTTTCCAATTAAATTACGGTTAAAAAGAATCGGAAAAGAAGTTCCTCAAAATTGCAAAAAATCTTATTCGTGATTATATCTGATGGAAAAGTGCATGCATTCCGCAGGCCTTATTTTAGGAAGGCATTACAAAAGAACCATTCCGCATGACTTATTTGTAGAAGGTTGCGACTTCCGCCGCTGGGATGATACTTCTTTACGATATTCCATGATGTGGCTGAAAAAAAGGACACGCACATTGGTCCCTGGCAAACCAATTAGTACTCTGCAGAAATATGTTAAGATCATTCAGTTTATCTTCCCGAATAAATGTTAGATCAAACATGAAGAAAGATCCTAGATATTTTCTCCTACAGGCAGGCACAAAATGACCGAAGGGATTTAAATTCATTATAACTTTGTATTTAAGACATAATTTATGATTTTTAAATACAGTAGAGAATGTTTTTAATTTACCTCGCAAGCGGTGGCAATTTTCTGCTTCGCATTTTCGTGCTTTTTCCAAAACATTTTCCATAACCTTTCGCAAAACTTCAGGTGGTATGTTATTGACTTCGTCGCGTACATAGTTTTTGGAACGAAGTTCCTTATCGCACCTTGAGGGATGGGGGCTAAATGAAAAATAATTAACACTATCATGGAAATACAACCATATACGGACACCCCTACGTGATAAAAGACCAAAAAAAAAAGACCCCTGTCTCCCAGTTTTGCCCACAATGGCCTCGGTGTCATTTTTGCAAAAAAGTGATAATTTTTTCAGTTTCAAATCTTGTAATTCGTTCGGAATTTTGATTTACTGTCTGAGGGAAAGTTGTAGCTCTTGTCATAAAGATTGTGAACATATAAGATCCAAACACTTCACCTTCGAGGTCAAAGTCGCAAAAGAAAACTTAAAAAAATTTGTTTTTTTTTGCCTTTTTTCTCCTGTTCAGGTCCATAGGTAGCAAACCGTTCAAAATTCAAGGAAATAATCAACCGTGAAAATTTATCTAAGATCTCAATAAACCACTTTCTAGATTATATGAACTTCCTATGAATGATTCTTAACACCGTTTACTTCAACATTGAGATACTATGCTATCTCACCGACCGCAGCAGCACAGGCAAAGCAGTAAGCTCAGCACACGTAACAAGAGACGCAGCACACAATGTAAGAATCATTCCTAGGAAGTTCATATGTTCTAGAGAGTTGTTTATTGAGATCTTAGGTACATTCTTGTAGTTGATTGTTTCCTTGAATTTTGAACCTATGGACATGAACAGGGGAGAAAAGGTTAAAAAAATAGAATTTTTTAAAGTTTTTTGCGATTTGAAGTTTTTTGATTTTATATGTCCACAATTTTTGTTCTTTATGACAAGAGCTGCAACTTTCCCTCAGAGGGTAAATAAAAATTCCAAACCGTTTCCAAGATATGATCCTGACAAACTGATCACTTTTTTGCAAAAATGACACAGAGGGCCCAAATCTTTGGGGGCCCGTAAAAAAAAAGCGTATGACTTGAATTAATTAATTAAATTGTATTAGTATATAAGGGAGTGATGTTCAATAAACAATTTTAGTACACAAAATATCTAGTTTTACTGCGCGTCCATTACCCCATCTATCGCCCTCATTTGTTATCTCTTTAATTGCATTTTCGTCCTTAAAATTATGAGAATGATGCTGATGATGCATCTTTATAATATATACATAATTACATATGTACATCATATGAATTATTTTGCTTATGTAAGCCTTAATGGCGCCATTTTTGAATGGACTTTTTCGAGTATTGCTCCAAATGACAAAATATTGCGCTTATTTTTGTTGGCCAATTCTGTTTGTTTTGTTGTTGCCACTATTCATGTTAGCCAATTAATTTATCACACAGCACATCCTTTAAATGCTAATACAGCTATGCAATCCTTCCTTATATTTTTTTTTGCATCAACGTCACTGGCAGCGGCAGAACTACTCGTAGTCGCCACGTCATTGGCGAAAAGTGATGATGAAACTCAAAGAAGACAAATTGCGATAGTTGATAGTTGGAAAATGTCTCCTCATATGTCTGCAAAAACAAAATAATGTTGAAAGGAAGCTAAAGTTAGACTACAAAATTCAAAGTATTCCGTGGTCGATTATATTGCAATAAACAGTATTATCGACTAGAAAAATTTATATTGATGGTATTTTTACACATGTAAAATATACCAAAGTGAGGAAGACAAAATATGCATGATACAGATTTCAAAATGACGTCGTGAACAAAATGCTGTGAACATTTTGAAAATATTTTTTTCTATATATGTTCATCATGACACGTCGTTTGAGCCCCATATTGTCAAAAAAAAATTCTTGTTTTTCGAAAATGTAATAGGAATCGAAACTTCAACGGCCGTTAGGGGACTATAAGTACCCTTGTATAAAAAACACCTCTTTAATACGCGTCGTTCTAGAAATCGCAATGGTAGTGTGCGTGGCTCTTTTACATGAGTACTTCGGTTCGATCCCTGCTCAGACCACCTAACATTTCTTTAGACGGCGGTCACCTCGCTTAGTGACGGCGGCAAATTCTTCATTTAAATGGACTTTAAATACCCGATGTTTGTCATTTAAATGC
Organism: Phaonia tiefii; assembly: GCA_963931995.1. Classification (NCBI taxonomy): domain Eukaryota; kingdom Metazoa; phylum Arthropoda; class Insecta; order Diptera; family Muscidae; genus Phaonia; species Phaonia tiefii. The sequence continues at coordinate 274,727,199 of OZ008368.1, forward strand.
CATTATAACAAATATTTTCTGCGAGCTGTCATATGACAAGAGTGACACTCGCCCTCAGCCCACTAAACACATTGAGGCAACCGAACAAACACTTATAATCGAGCCATACACAATTTAATATTCCTCAACATAGTAACTGTATACACACATGCACAATCGCCCACTGTACAAGACGAATGCTAAAACTATCGTTACAATATCAAAGACGAAAAAAGTTTCACACACAAGAAATAATCGACAAAGACTTCACGATCAACGTACACAAATGTTTAAACATTCGTACTCATTTTTCCATATATACGAATTTTTCCATATCAACCCTCATGGGACAAAATAGCAAAATGCTAAAATTTTTGCAAATAAGTGTAACCAAAAGTACAAAAAATGTATAGGCCCAAAAAAGGTATATATTAACCCTATTTAACACATTGAGCTTAACAAACACACTTTCTTAAAACTATCCATACATACATTAATACACTTTAACACACATAAGAAATCACTCACTGTACAAGACGAATATCAACTATTTCATTGCAATATCAACGAAGAAAACGAGCGACATTTACAACCAGGAAAAATAGATGCATATCGGCGAAGAATACGTCAAAACGAACATACACACATGTTGTAACATCCATACACAGCCCTCTACATATACTTATATGCATGCATACGAACGAATATTCTCAGCCATAGGACAAAAAGTGAAATGCTAAAAAATTTGCAAAAAAAAAATGTAGACAGAAATGTTCAGTTTTCCTTGCCATTTCATCCTGAATAGACTTGAAAACAAACAACACTTGCAAATCATTTGGTTTTATTATCATAATTCGTGCTCTGTGGCTCGAATTGGCCACCTCGTTCGTACGAGTTGACCCTACTGGACTATTTTTTGTGGAGACACGTGAAGTCAAGCCAACACCACTACTGCTGCCATGGAAGCCAACACTACACGTATCATTGGTGAGACACCGGCCGAAGTGATTGAAAAGGTGGACCAAAATTTGACTTTCAGAATGGAGCACGTAACTCATAACCGTGTGCAACATTTGCATGAATGACAGGCATTGATTTATCGCTCTAAATAAATATTTAATTCACTTGTACAGACTTCCTATTTTCTTTTCAATTTTTAAAAACGAAATTGCAAAAAAATTGTAATATATTAACTCTAACAACAAAGACTCATACAAAGACTAACTTCGTGATCCAACAGACATACGAAATTAATTACTGTACAAGACGAATGTCAATGATTTCATTACAATATCAACGAAGAAAACGAGCAAATGGTACAACCAGGAAAAATAGGTTGTGGTCCAATTCGTATGGAAGGTTTTTTTTAAAAAATCGCCAAAATAAGAAAATATTTAAAATAATAAAAATAGTTATAACTCGGAAACGGTGCGTCGAATCGCAGCATGTACATGAGAACGTGGTTTCGATCCCTGCTCTGACCACCTAAAATTTTTTTCGCGCGGCGGCCACTTCGCATAGTGACGGCGACACTGTCGAGTATTTAGGCATGAAAAAGCTTCTCAAAATACCGTTCGGAACCGGTGTAAAATTGTAGGTCCCAATCAGTGAGTTTCAAACTAAAACGCGCACAGCTCACTGGTTTGTGAGGAGCTCTCCCTAATCCCTTCATCGGATGTAACGGGAAAACATTTATTTATTTATTTTACTTGTTTAAAAAAAATATACTTATTTTAAGAAAAGGTATTTTTTGTAAGAAAATTTACTTTGTTTAAGCAAGGGTACTTCTTTAAGATAAAGTATATTTTTTAAGAAAAGACATTTAATTTTGAGAACTTAATTTGACATTTAATTTTGACATTTAACTTTGATATTTAATATTGACATTTAATTTTGTCACCATTTTTAATTTAAATGCAAGCGTTTTATTTGAGAGATCCATAGAAAATTAATTAACTAATTCATTTTAATTACGCTCTTTATTGAAAGTATCTAGACTATTGTTGTTGAAGTGCTAAGTGGGCGGACCATTGTACAACCCCATCATGAAGAAGAATATACTTATTGAGGCTAAGAGAAAAATTATTTTCAAGTTTTTAGTGCATTTTTAAATAAAACACTGTAACTTAATTTTTTTTAAATTATTTTTTTTTAAAACTTCTTTCAATTTGGCTTTTCTAAATTTACTTTTTATTGGGTTCAAAACTACAAATATGTACTATACAGGCTCCACATAGAAAACTTCCCCTTAAACAATAAATGTCCCAACAGAAGTGACTCACAGACACAAACCAAAGCAAAAGTACCCAATATAGAGGATAGTACTGGGTTGTAGCATGTCCCAAAAAAATTTAAAAATAGAATCCCGGGATCGCGAAAAATTTCGAAAATCCCGAATCCCGGGATTTTTTAAAATCCATCCCGTTTAGCATCCCTAGTACCAACCAAATGAAAAGTGAGCGAAATTTTCGGTTCATGAAATTTTCGTTATTTTTATACACGTACAACGAAATTTTCATAACGAAAATTTCATAAAAACTGAGTACCGGGCTTAAGCAAACAACACCCTTTACTTGTGACAGATTAGTAAGACAATTTTTTTATGATAATGTTACTTCTTACATATTGTATATGCTTTATGAATATGGATCGAAGTATTTCAATCTCATATTTTGTTCTCTGTGATATTTCCAATTATTATGCACAAAAAATTCAGATTTTTTTGACAAATCTGTATACAATTTTGTGTTCTTTAGCTAATCATGTCCACAGCCAACAGCAGACAAATTTGTCAAATTAATTATAATTAAGCATAAATTTGCAATCTATAAATATTCAAATTAATATCTCTGCACACACACACCAACACACACGTCAATTCTGTATCTATAGGAGTATCGAGTGTTTTTCAAATCTCATCATATATTTTTGTGCAACAAACAAAAAAATGGTTGGAAGCGCAGCAATAACGACAATTATTTGAAAAATATTTGTATGTATATGTGTGTATTTATAAATATATATATGCATATATATATATATAAGAATTTTTTGATTTTCCCTCAAAAACAACAGCTCTAACACATTTCTAACGCAGTCGCACTTTCCAAATTCGAATTTTTAGTTTTTTCCCCCTTTAGTTTTTCTCTAATAACATATAGAAATTATTATTATATAAATCCAGGCAGTAACAACAGCAACAATAATACTAGTAACAACAACGACAGCAACAAGAACAACAACAGCAAATTGCCTAAAAACTAATAAAATTCAAATTAACAAACGTAATACTAAGGAAAAACTGCACTAACAACGTCATCTAGAGTGAAGAGAAAAACTATCACACACGCACTAATACAGAGATAGACAGATAGATTGGCAGGCAGGCAGACAGACAGATAGACAGTCAGACTAGCTGGCAGTCAGACTAGCAGGCAGTCATACAGTGTGTCTAAACACACTACTACCACTGTTGATAGTACTCGTAGTTGGGAATGTGGGGGTGGGGGTGAGTGTGTTTGTGTGTGTGTGTGGGTGGTGAGGGAGAGGTTACACTGTGGAACGAGTACAAAATTCTATTAATTTTTAAATAAACACCAACACCCAGAAAACTATTTAATAATGCATTTCTGCAACTACAAATATGATCCCAAAAACAACAACACCAACAACATGTGCAATATGAATATGATGCAGGCCTTCCTGACACAGAACCCAAAAAATTAAAATAAAACTATAACCCCCCTCAAAAAAGGGGTTCTTTGAGAGACGATGTCGCCTATTTCCGTGTGCGAAGGGGTGACATTTCAAGAGAAAAATGTAGCCTAACGCCCTCTATATCATTACACTCGTTATTATGTAGGCATTCAGGGAAAACAGCAACGTATCTGGGTGTCAGCTCTACCCAGCCACCCTTTAACAAATCTGTAGTCGCCCTCAATGTCTTCCTGGTAGTGTGTGTGATATTATTAATATCACTGGCACACGGGGTTATGAATATCAAAATGCAAACCCCTTTGCTTAATGCAGAACATTTGTGGTCGTCTCTCTCGTCCTCAAACGGAGTGAGTGAGTTGGTGTAAAGTATCGGGTAAGTACTACTGCAAATGCATCAGAGGTATTAATAAGAGACGGCGAGATGCAGCGAGAGACGTAGCATAAGTATGTGAGAGAGATGTTTTCAACAAAATAAATTTTACGCGATTTCGTTAATGTTGTTTTTCTTACGTTCTACACCAAGTAGTATCAGAACGATGTTAGGTATAATCATGATTACGACAGTAATGACACTGATAATAATGAATATTAATTTCTGTTCTCCTGCACCAGTGATAATCATAGCAATGATAATCATATCATAGAAATCAGCTAAATGAACAACTGTTTAACGTGTCTTGCTTACAACCACTTGGTGTCCTTATATTTACATAGTACATATGTATGTACATATGTATGCACATTTCAGCCCCACAGATTATCATCATTAGCTTGTGATATTTGTTATCACAACGAGTAAAAAGTTAGTGTCAGTTTTTCTTTTTATCATAATCATTGCATTGCAGTGAAACGTGTAATAATGCAATTTGCCAAAATTGCACGCCACAAACTCGTCACTTGAGGAGGGGAGACAACAACAAAAACTACACAGAGAAGTCAAAACGCAAACTAAACTCACATTGAAAATTTCGGCAAAATGCAATGCATAAAAAAACCGCCCTGCGACTCACAAACTTAAACAGTGCAATTTGCTCTCTCAATCCCTCCCTTTCCCTAAGGAGCCGAAAAACGAAGAAAAAATCGTTTCTCTCTCTATACATTTTTTTTTTGTTGTTATTATTTTTTATCATCGTCATCACTACTGTTGTAGTTGTTGTACATTTTCGTAGACACATTACTGATTCACTTTAATAGTACGAGTATAACCCATCCATTCAAGGGAAGAAGTTACATTTCAGGGATGATAAAATGAAATTATTGGTACAATATCGTACATAAGTATATCGTACAGCAAGTGTTGTTACTAGGGATGCCAATCGGGAAATCCCGAATCCCGGGATTTTTCGGGATTAATTATTAATTTATTATTAATTTTGAAAAACATAAAACTATAAACAATGACAAAAGTTCAGTGTGGTCTTAGTTTTTGGAAGAGTCGAAAGGTGAACCTCAAGCAAAATGCAAATTGTACAAAAAAGGATTTAAAAACCAATGACGGCTCTAAAGGTTTAATAACACATCTAAAAAGGTTTAAAAGGCTCTAAAAGGTTTAATAACACATCTTAATGTCAATTAATTTTGGCATATGTAAGGGTTTTTCAACAGAGCCGCTACAAAAGTAAATCGATTGGGACAACAAACGACGCCATATTTTTTCCCGCTCTTTTGACATTTCTCTTCAGTAAGGTTTGCCATTTCATCATGGAAAGATATACGAGCCAACAACGAGTCGAAATTATTAAAATTTACTACCGAAATTTGGAGTCAGTGGCCTCAACCTCAATCATCTTCAATCATCTTCAGCGATGAGGCTCATTTCTGGCTCAATGGCTTCGTCAATAAGCAAAATATGCGTTATTGGTCAGACAGCAATCCACACGTAATCCATGAGTCATCATTGCATCCCGAAAAAAATACGGTTTGGTGCGGTTTATGGGGCCGGCGGCGTCATTGGGCCGTACTTCTTCCGTGATGATCAAGAACGGCCCATTACTGTGAATGCGAATCGCTACCGTTCAATGATAACCGAATATTTTTGGCCCCACAAGCCACACAGCGAATGCCACAATCAATTTATTGGAAGCAAAGTTTGGTGAACGTGTTATCTCACGAAATGGCCCAGTCGATTGGCCGCCTCGGTCGTGCCATTTGACGCCGTTAGATTATTTCCTGTGGAGCTACGTCAAATCTTTCGTCTATGCCAACAAGCCATCGACGATGGATGAACTTCCTACGAATATCGAACGTGAAATTGCAGCAGTATCGGCCGATTTATGCTTGAAAACAGTCGAAAATTGGGTTCAGCGTCTGGACTTCTGCAAGCGTGCCCGTGGTGGCCATGCAAAAAAAATCGAGTTCCATACACAATGGCATAGAACGTACTTTCACAGGAATAAAGAATTTCATTGGTATCTAAAACCGGTTTTGTTTTATTTAAAAAAAAACTTTTGTAGCGCTCTTATTGAAAACCCCTTTATGTCTTTTATACGTCTTACTCTCCCAAAATTACAAAATTTATTGCGTCGGGTATAACATGTTATTTTACGCAAAGAAAGTAAAATTACAAATTCGGATCAAATGCATAGTTTGAGGGTTATGGACCCCGACATTTCGGATACTTTTTCCACCAACGTACCGTCTAAAGCCATTGCTATCACTCTTTTGCAGTGATGCCAATTTAGCTCTTTTGGGGCTTTGGAAAAACGCGTAATTTGCACGCGTTTTGAGATTTTATTTAGCCCTTTAGCCCGTTTTGTACACAACACCGATTTTGTTTTTTATTTTTATGCATTACTGTGAATGATTGGTGAAGTATTTTCAAAAATATATTCATCTTCATTGACCACACATGCTAAGTTTATTTCTCTTTTTGTATTGGTTATCGCCCTAAAATATCGCAAGGTATGGGAAGCAGAATCCACTTTTGATCCTGTAGATGCAAGAGAAAAACATAAATGTTAGCACTCCAAACATCGTTATCTTCGCTTGACCATGTGAAAGGATTTTCCACAAGGGAGAGTTACAATTTAATAAAAACGAGTTTCGTTGTGAGATATCAACGAATATGCCCTCGTTCAAATGATCGGCGGGACTTCGGTGGTTGCCGCGAAACCGAGAGTTAACATTTTCGATAACTGGCGCAAGCTGAATTCTGGCTTATTGCCATAGATCTGAGACTTATGGAAACCCCACAATAAAAAGTCTAACTTGCTAAAATGCAGGGTGTTTGTCGCCATTTCACGTCGCCTCTGCGTAGGATAACCCTAAAGTCGGTCGCGCAGAATACCCATTGTAGCACCAGCGGTGAACCACATGCCATGATCGGTAGCGCTTTCATTTGACGGTGACAGTAATGCCTTCATCGTCTTCGAAGAAGTACTGAGCGATGATGCCTCTGGACCACAAACCACATCAAACAATGACATTCTGTGTGTGCATTGCCAATTTGTAATGACTGCTATCCTACATCCGGCAATGCTTGTCTATTGATTCAAAAATGGGTGTCGTCGCCACAAGAAAACACCCATTTTGATAATAAAGTTTTATTATTAGCACGTATTGCTCGGTGCTGTATCTTGCCATGTTGATTTGTCTCTATTGTCTGAAAAATAAATAACAGGAACTAACAATAGATTAAACAACGTAACCGCCATGGACTGTCACAATCTACCGGTCGCTATTGGAAACCACTTATTTATTAGCGCGTTTTAGCACTTTCGGAATTTTCCCAGTTGTTTTCGTTATTTGGCGCGTTTTAGTACTTTTTTGGTAGTTCGACGGCGCGTTTCGTTCCTGCATAGTTGGCATCACTGCTCTTTTGTATAAAACAAGTCATAACAAACTCAAAATATAATGTAGCATTTTTCGATAAGTCGCTAAGTTATCGAATTATCGGATGTTTACGTTTCTCAAACAAAAATTTAAAAATTTTTTTAAAATAATTTTTGTTTTTGTTTGAAGAAAAAAATATTCTAAAAATCGCGCGACGTTTTTAAAATAATTTTTTTTTTTTGTTTAAGAAAAGTAAAAAAAAATCGATAATTTTTCTAAATGTCAACATCCGATAACTCGATAACTAAGCGTCTTATCAAAAAGTGCTACATCATTTTATAAATTTGTTTTGAATTGTTTTATACAAAAAACTGATATCAATGGCTTTACACGGTACGTTAACGCCATAACCCTCTCACATATCCGAAATTTCGGGTCCCATAACTCCGAAACTATGCATTTGTCGCGATTTTGTTATTTTACTTTTTTGCTTAGAATAACGTATTCCACCCTCCTTGTGGTTGTTTTTTGGAGTGTAAGCCGATAAATAGACCTGTTCCTAAAAAAAATTTAAAAATAGAATCCCGAAAAATCAATCCCGTTTAGCATCCCTAGTTCTTACTTAACACTACTCGTTAATACCCAGGCCGTAGTTTTAAGGAAGAGTCACGATTTTTACATACGATAGAAACGCATCATGGCAAAAACTCAAACTTTTCTCAATCTGTGTTGTGCGTTCATCTCATCGATCATAGAGGAATTTAGTATAGACGAATTAATTCCCTCAATATTTCTAATGTCATAGGTGTAGTTGCAAGTGAACATTGGATGGTGGAAAGCTTGGGTTCAATAATACCAGATAGAGGCAACGTCGAACAAAGCAATAACAACCGCATTTCGTGTTTTTGTGGCAATATCCCAGTGGCAGAAGTCATGACCTGGAAGGCCTGAAATCATGACCCAACAGGCCTTCTTTAAAATACTGAAGGCCTTCCATACACATTACCTCCTCCTTTCTTTTTAACATTGCGTGAGATTGGGAGGCAAGGCCTTCCCTGCCCATTGTCTAAAGAAGGCCTTAGAAGGCATGCAAAGAGGAAGGCCTTAGAAAGCATTAACTTTAATATATTTTTGTTAAACAAAAATAAAACTAAAATAATTTATTTTATCATAAAATTATTGTCCACTTCTACAAATTTATTTATAAGTATGTAATATCTATCTTAGAAACGCCCAACTTCAAATTGAAAATGTTAAAAATACCCTGAAAAATATTAAATAAAAAATATAATTTTAAAATTTGTATGAACATTTGCAATTAAATTACTGTTAAAAAAAATCGGAAAAGAAAGTTCTCAAAATTGTAAAAATCTTCTTCTTGATTATGTCTGATGAAAAAATGCATGCATTCCACAGGACTTTTTGTAGGAAGGCATTCCCAAAAGAATCATTCTGCATGCCTATTTTGTGGAAGACCTTTGCGACTTCCGCCGCTGGGATTGTTGTGTTAAATACAATACAAATGTATACCAACGATAAAAGTCAACAAAGAAATGCAAAATACATTAAAATTTCACAGTTCTATACGAAAACGAAATGAAATAGTTAAGTCAACAGTTCTTGTAACTCTACCTGCTATAAGTTAATTTCTCTCATTTTCACAAACCTATGAAGAACAGTAGGAAAAGAAACGTCAGATGAGAGAATTAATTCGTTTATACTAAATTCGTCTAAGTTATCGATAAACACTTACCAGCGTCCATCCGCCGGTTAGATGTCTGTCGCAGCGAATACCGCATGGGTGTCTCAGTAAGAATGCACTTTTTCATTTTAAAATAAAAACACGTATTTTTTAAGATAGTTGTGATTTTTTATTGAACTGTAAAGAAGACATGTTCGGATTAAGTATGGAATAAAATATCCGTCAAATGGCTGCCACGGCTTTGATGACAGGCCATTAGTATTTTCATGAAATTTTCCATGACTTTTTCACAGAAATGTGGCTGTATCTAACCGAGGATGCTTGGGATCTCGGATTTGAGATCAGAAATTTCTTCTGGTTTATTTGCATAAACTCGAGATCTCACAAAACCCCAAAGATAAAAATCACACAGATTTAAATCGCATGATCTTGGTTGCCAGTTGACATCAGAATTCCTTGAGATAATTTGTTTTGGAAATCGTTGCTCCAATAAATCGATTGTTTAATGCATGGTTTGGGAGGTGGTACCGTCTCGCTGAAATCACATGTTGTCCAGTTTCATGCCGACCAGACGAGGCCACAAGAACTGCGTTATTATGTTCCAGTAACGAATGTCATTCCCAATCCTATGCAATTTTGGCCTCATCTTCAAAAAAGTAAGGCCCAATCACGCCGCCTGATCAAAGTCCGCACCAGACAGTTGCCCGTTGTTGGTACGTTTGTTTCTCATAGATTGCAGGAGGATTTTCTGACCCCAAATTCGACAATTTTGTATATTCACGAAACCATCCAGATGGAAATGCGCCTCATGGGAGAAGATGACTTTTTCATGTGTTAACATCTATAGGCACGGGTAGGCCAGTCTATCAAACTGAACACATGCAAACAACACATAGCGTTAACATCACATACGTGGTTGTTGTACAACATTTGTCTCTGTCTGAAAATAAGTATGATGGTATTGATGTAGCGGCCGCGAATAAATAATCAGGTTGTCGTCGCCAAAGAGTATTGAATAGTATAGAGAACTCATGGTACGAATTCTATGACTCAAAAGCACTGGCGACATCTGGTGAATGTTTCAAAACGTATTACTATTTTTTAGTCTATTCATAACTTGGTCCATTTATAATTTTGATGTGAAACATTGATGCCTTTGAAACATGTATGCTTTTTGTATTGTTTTATCTAATAACATTGTCGAAATGGTGCATTTATATTGAAATATTCTATAAAGAGAATGAGACTCGTTTATGCTCTTTTACTCAGACTCTATACATGAGAGCGGAAAAAGAGTTCAATAAGTTCTCTATACTATTCAATACTTTTTGGCGTCGCTCTGTTTATGACAAAACAAAAGCCGGCATTCAAATAAACAGGTCGTCGTCGCTCGGTTTATGACAAAACAAAAACAATTATTTCAGTGAGTTAAATATTGCTTTATGTATTTTAACAATATTACATCTAATCTTAAAGCAGATGTAAGAAAAAAGAAAGTGCAATAGCACATTAGCCTTCAGCGCAAAAAATTAGTCTTTTTTTATTTTCAAATGTAACATTTACTAATGTGTTCATAGAAATCGAACAGGTACCGTGTAACAAAAAGGTGGTTAACACATCGCCCGTCAGCTCGAACACTCATTGCTTTTTTTTTTGGAACGAAGTTCCTTATCACACGTTGCGGAATGGGGGCTAAATGAAAAAAACTTAAACAACTTTTTCAAACACTATTATGCTAAAACCCAGCACTAATCAACTACATTGGGTACTTTTGCTTTGGTTTGTGTCTAGACTAACATATGTTGGGAATTTTCTTGTTTAATGGGAAGTTTTCGAGGTGGAGCCTGTAACCAATATATAGTATATATTGTAGTTTTGAACCCAATAGTAAGTAAATTTAGAAAAGCCACTGCGAAAGAAGTTTAAACACGATAATTTTCTTAAAAAAGTGTCTTTTCTTAAAAAAAAGGAAATTTTCTCAGAAAAAAATCTATTCAAAAAAATACCTTATCTTAAAGAAGTACCTTAGCTTAAAAAACGTAAATTGTCTTACAAAAAGTAATTTTCTTGAAAAAAAATATTTTTTTAAATACGTACCTTTTCGTAAAAAAAGTAAATTTTCTTACAACAAATTGCCTTTTCTTAAAGATCCACATTTTCGTTAAAGATTGCCTTTTTGTGAAACAAAATAATTTTTCTTGAAATTAGTACTCTTAAAAATGTCACTATTCTTGAAACAAGACCCATTTAAAAAAAGTCCCAAATTTAGTTGTTTTAGATCCTTGTTATGTTTAAAGTTGTAATTTCCTTTAAGGCTGTAAGAGATCATGTTTTCTCCGGTTAGTGAAAAGAATGTAAATGCCGCGTGTGGGATTCGAACTCACGTTCGCTGGACGATCCCATTTCTTAAAAAACATTTTCTTCAAAAAAGTACCTTCTCTTAAAAAAATAAATTTTCTTACAAAAATTCCTTTTTTGAAAAGTACTTTTCTTCATTAGATAAGTAGCCTTTCTGAAAATAAGTACATTTTGTAAAAAAAGGAACCTTTCCCAAAAATGAGTACCACTTCTTTAAAAAGTAAATGTTCTTAAATAAAGTACTTCTTTGTAATTCATACTCATATGGCTGTTTCTTACAGAAAGTACTTCGTCACAAGAATAGTACGTTTTCTTAAAAAAACCCTTAGCTTTTAATAAAAGAAGTACCTCTTTAAAAAATGCCCTTTTCGGGAAAGTATAATAAGTATATATCCTTACAAAAACGACCTAAAATATATTTTTTTTTTAAAAAAATTACATTCTACACATTCAAAAAATTACAATTATACAGTACAAAAAAGTTTATCATTTTACAAAAAGTATCTTTACTTAAAGATCAATTTAAATTATCGTATTTTTCAACGGGCGCCTTAGGCGTGTTGGAACTAACTAGTACATAATATATAGCGAAAGGAACTTCGTTCCAACCGGGTGTCCCCTGACACCTCATGTAATTTTCTTTAATATCTGTTGAATTTTGTTTGTCACTTTGCGGACAGATATTTTTGCATTGTAAATCGAAAACAGAATGACCGTGCGATTTATTTCAAATGTAAGAGAGTTTCATTCCATTTCTCTCTCCGCACTAATGGGCTAACACGACCTTAATTTTGCAGCAACTTTTATTATGTTCGGCCAAAGACGAATGAATACATAAATCAATACAAATTGTTTGAATTTTGTATATTAATTTGATATTTAAATTGTTATAAAGTATAAGAAATTTGTATAAATATCATCACACCTTATAGGGGTAGACAAATCTCAAATTAATGAGAATTGTTTCAACACCTACTAGTGCGACAACAGTCAAGTTATTAATACTCACAGCATTATGTCTATGCAGGGGTCTAATGACCGCATCCGTTTCGTATCGTAATTGGTATTTTGCAAGTCCGATAAATTCGAATCTTGAACTAAAACTTAAGAAATAGTTATATGAATCATGTTAATGGTGGAATCGGATTTCCTCAATATTATTTTTTTAGAAGTTTTGGTGATCCTTTAAAAACACTTTCGTAATTGAGATTACGTTACGACGCGGGTGGGGTAATTAGTTCTGAGGGCTTTTATTAAAAGCCAGGGCATAGACATTGTTGTTTCAAAAGAGAAACAACGAATGCCACGAGATTGTCGTTACGGTGTACTATGGTTCGCTCCTTTCACAAGAAAGACGATATACAATTTTTTTGTTGAAATCGATTCGTAGTCGGTTCAACTTTGATCGCAAACAATATCTCTTCTGCCCGGACATGGCCAAATCGACTCCGAAAGTAATTCTGAATCGACCATTAAGCACAGCGTAATTCATTTTTATAAAATAAAAAATAAAATTAAAATTAATTTTATCGTTTCATCATTATTATCAAACACAGGAATCATTCAAACATTTTTTCTTTTTCATTTTGAGGTACCAATTTTCGATGACACATTCACGCATTCCAAGTGGTATTTGGCGAATGACGCGAGTACTGTTATCCATTATTCGGTGAAACAAACGGACTTAGCAACATATTTCGAAACCATGTTTATATTTGCAAGCATTGTCTAGATAAATTGAAGATCAGCTGCTTTTTCGTTTCTTTGTTGTGTGTCACGTTGTTGTTTTTAGAAAATTTCAGCAAACAAAGCCACTGTTGGGTCACAACAGCATAAATTATAACCAATTAATCATTGTGTCTCCAGCATGTAATATTGAATAGCAAATATAATCCGCCTTATTCATAAAAAATTGTGAGAGGTTTGCGCGACGTTTTTTGTATGATAAACTGTCTCTCAAACCTCTCACAACTTTTTATAAATAAGGCCGAATATGTTTGGACACAAGTTTACTTTATTTGCGACCAGCTACAAACAAGATATACTTGCATCCAAACAGCAAAAATATATATTTTTCAGTGTATATCAATCCATTCCTTAACATCTTCGGTTGTTGTATGCGAATTACTACAAAACTGGGTAGTTCCAACCGAAATCATAGAAAATTTAGTTGACAGAAAGAGTATAATTGAAGATTCATTTGCCACAACCGTATCAATAGTGAAACGAGATTCCTACAACCAAACTTCTGTTTTTGGGTACTAAATTGTGTCGAGGCAACAGCCGAAGTTTCGGTTGCTTCAACCTATTATCAAACAATTAGTTATCTGAGTGTAGACTTGCGGCGAGGCTAAAGGTCAGAGCAAATGACTTCTGTAGAAGTTGTAACGATGAGGAAAACTCCACTTACCACACTCGTATCCAGCACTAGCCGGCAGGTGAATGTCTACTATGGGATCCTACATATTTAGTGACCTTGGAGAATTATCTCACATATGCGTACACAGGACCTTTAGCTTCTTGGAACAAAATAAATGGTTTTCCAATGGGGCTATAATAATCTATAATTTCACTAGCCTGTGGTATCACAGTGGACTAATAAGCCTAAAGGCCGTGTTAGACTGTTAGAGAAATCGTTGGATACGGCAAAATATGTATTTGGTGAAAGAAGATGGAATAGTATAAACTTGAGGAGAACGGATTTGTAGATAAAATGTTGACAGATCTGTTTGTTATCTGATTTCTCGCATATTTTGATTTTGCACAAAAAAAATGCATTTGGAATGAAACGATCAAAAAACATGAGGTGTTAGGGGACACCCGGTTGGAACGAAGTTCCTTTCGTTATATATTATGTACTGAAAAATGAAAAAATGGAAAATGCGATAATTTAAAAGGATCTTTAAGAAAATATACTTTTTGTAAAATCTTAAATATTTTTTAAGAAAACATTTTTTTTTATAGGATGTTTGGTTTTTTTTAAGTATGTATATTTTTAGGTCCAGTTTGTAATAATGTGTATTATATTAACCCGAAAACGTCAGTTTATAAAGAGAGGTACTTCTTTTATTAAAAGGTAATCTTTTTTTAAGGAAACGTACCATTTTTAAGAAGAAGTACTTTCTGTAAACAAAAACTATAAGAGTATGAATGTTTTTTACAAAGAAATTATTTTTTTAAGAACAGAGAATTTTGAAAATGATACTCTTTCTGCGAATAGGTTATTTTTGTAAGAAAATGTACTTATTTCCAGAAAGACGACTTTCGGCAAGAAAAGAAAAGGTATTATTTTTTTGTTAAGAAAATGAATTTTTGTAAGAAAATTTATTTTTCTTGAATTTTTGTAAGAAAATTTATTTTTTTATGAGAAGGTATTTTTGAAGAAAAGTTTTTAATGGAATGGGAATTTTTTGCAGAATTGGCCCTTTTTCAAGAATAGGTACATTTTTGAGAGGAGGTACTTATCTCAAGAAAAGTTAGTTTGTTTCACAAAAAGTTACTCTTTAAATAAAATTTAGTTTTTTAATAAAAGTCAATTTGTTGTACGAAAATTTACTTTTTGAATAAAAGATACTTAGTTTACAAAAAAAAATACATTTGAATAAGTGATGATTTATCCGACCTTTCGTATAATTTCGTTTTTAATTAATAATAGTGTTTATCTTCCTGACGATGCTACTCAAAGGGCAGCGAAATATTGAAGAATATAATTAATTTAGAAAACCGACCAAACGCTCGAATATTTTAGTTTTTAAAAAAAATACTTTTTTTAAGAAAAAGTACTTTTTGTAAGAATATTTTCTTTTTTAAGAAAAGGTACTTCTTTAAGATATGGTATTTTTTTTTTAAGAAAATGTACTTTGTTTTTTTTTGAGAATTTTTTTTTTCTGTAATGAGCACATAGTTAAGAAAATGTTATTTTTCTAACATCTTTCACTTTGGGTTACTAAATTTACTTTTTATTGGGTTCAAAACTACAATATATACTAAATATTGGTTACAGGCTCCACCTAGAAAACTTCCCATTAAACAAGAAATTTCCCAACATATGTTAGTTAGTCTAGACTCAAACCAAAGCAATAGTAGCTCCCATGCCGCAACGTGCTATAAAGAACTTGTTCCAAAAAGAAAACGATAAAAAAGTTTTATTTCGTTACTTTTTACAAATCTTTATCGTTTCCCACAATTTGCTGTTTTCTGTATTCAATTTTTATTTTATAACTGTTGTATTTTATTTTGTCACTTTGCAGACATGTTTTTCATTCCCCAAAACTGTTATTGCAAATCGCAAGCAGAAGAATAGAACGATTTCTGTCAAATGGAAGAGAGTTTCATTCCATTTCTCTCCCCACTAATCGTTCTGTTTACACTAATGGTCTAACACAGATTTAAGTGAGTAAAGGGGCCCTTAGACCTGTGGATAAGTTGCTGGACTTCAAGTAGACATCAACTTCGATTTTGCCCTTACACTCTGAAACTAGTTGAGGCAACTTGGTGAGCGCACTGCGAAAATATCACAAATTTGACGAAAAAACGCTATTTGTATTTTCTTTAAATATTTATAAATATCACTACAAATCATATTTATTTAGTTTATATTTTTCCGATAATGTTTTATTTTTTTTTTTTTGCTTCATTTATTTACATTTTACATCTCAACTAGTTTGTACAAACCACCAACTTCACCTTACACCATGGATAAGTTGATGTCAACTTGAAGTCGCTGCAACTTATCCACAGGTCTAAGGGCCCCTTAAATCATCGACTGCAACCAATACCTAACATAATCTGGAATCTACACGGATTTGAGTCTGGGCCACTGAGCAACGTTTGTTCTCCAGTCGAATGTGCTACCGTTATTCATTTCTCATAAACATAAGTGTTCGTTTGCCGCAAATAATTACTTCAAACGAAGTGGTTTAAATTGCTTTTGCTGGAAACGTAAAGTTTATTTGAGTGTAGTATTAAAATGAACACAACAAGTGGAATCTCAAATTTTTTCTTATTTAGTTAAAACCCTAATATTTTTTGATCAATTACATCCACTGACCCAAATCCACTTTCGCGAAAGTGAAAGGTAGGACACGCAATTATTAAACTTTTGTTAGAAGTACTGACGCAGATTAACCCCAGAACTTTCAAAAGTACAATTTACCACTTTATGCATTGCCGTCCCTTAAACCTACTACTGCATTATTTTGCAATTTTTTGCACTAACTCTCTCTCTCTCTCTCTCAGACACTCTAACTGCCTTTGCATCAATCTCTTACTCTCTCTCTCTCTCTATAAATGGTCTTTATTATCACTACAAAACGTAGTGATGATGATGTTCTCATTCTCTCTGACTCTTTAATTCTGTCTCTTGTGTGTGATACTCATTGAGGAAACACACTGACACTTCAATGTTAACTCAAACTTGTGCAGTTCTATTTATTTATTTTTTTTCTTTTGAATTTCGTTGTAACGTTGAAATTGGCGAATGCACATTATTACGGCGAGACAAATATGAACGAGAGTCACACACACACACAGCTGAGCATAGCTTGCCTTAATGTTTTTGTTTTGATTTCGTTTTTCCACTCTCTTTTATGGTGGCTTTTCCCAAATGATTCGCCTTCTTTTCTATGCTGCTTTACGGTGCAATTTTCGTGTGCCGTTTTGTGTTTTCGTTTTTTGGGTTGTGTGTGTGTGTCAGCCAGTTCCCCCTTTCTTGTCTTTCACCACTTTTTTCACGAGTTCTCTTTTTGCCATTATTTTTTTTTTGTTGTATCAGATTCATTATGTTGGTTGTTGTTATTGTTTTCGTTACGTTGACTGTTGTTGTTGTTATTGTACCAAAACAGCTGAAAAAAGCACGTGTCACCAATCGCGGTTTTTTGTTGTTGTTCACAAATTCGTTCAGTTTTCGTCGTGATGTTTTTTGGCAATTTTTTTTTTCTTTCCAATTGACATTTCATCCATCTATATCCTACAATAAAAAAAAATACCAACAACACGAGAGGAGTAGCAGTCAAGGAAAACTCAGAGTAGTAAAAAAAAAACTCAAAAAGAAAACGTAACCACCGAATGAACAACGAGGAGAGCTCTAAGGTCGTACGGCAGACAGACAAACAGACAGGCAGGCAATAGGTGATGGTCTCAGTCTCGTTGACTGGCTCAGTCAGTGTCTGATTGTGTGTCTGTCTGCCTGCGTGTCTGTCCGTCATACGGTATCTGTGGAGTTGTGTGCTTGAGGTCAATTTACACGTGTGTGGCTGTGTGACGTTTACATTACGTCTCCAAAGCTCCACTTTGTAAGACAGTGTTAGTGTTAATAATTGTGAATGGAAGAGTGTTTGATTGTGTGCATTTTGACAGACAGGATTAATAGGGAAACCCCCTAACACACATATATACAAACACTCAAATTTATACATATGTAAATAGAATTTGTATGTATTAAAGCGAAAATATTGTGTGAATCTAATACCCTATTTTCGCCTATTTACTACTGTTACAACAAAAATTAATCCCGAAAATGCTGACAAACATCAATTGGAACGGAAACAAAAAAGAAAGTTCAAACAAAGGAAACCGGAACTTAGTGTTTTAAAATGACAAAAATTCGTTAAATGAAAGGAAAGTATATGAACAGTGTATCTTAATTTTAAAATCGGTTTCAAAATCCTGAAGAAATGGAGTCCATTATAATATTGGAGAAATTAAAAGATTAACAAAATTTAACATCAGAGGATTAGAGGGTGATTTGAAACTTGTATAACGTTTCCAGGGGTTGTGTGCATTAAGTTTAGAGAAAAAGAATTGCCTTTAAATGTCTTAAAGGTACTAGCACATACACTTGTAGGTGCTGTCGAAAATACTAGCGAATATTAGTATGTATGCAGTAAATAAAATTGAAAGCCAATTCGCGAACTACCATAAGAAATACGGGAAAACTCGGAAAAAATATGCTTGATCAAGACTTCAAATGCTGCCATGACAAAAATGTTCTGCCATAGTTTTGAAAATGAATATCTAAATGTATATGTTCGTGATCGCTAACCTCAAAAACTACTGGACTGATTTTGACCAAATTTTATATGCATGCTCTATGGGCCGTGAGTAGTGTTTCTGTGTAGTTTGAAGTTCGTCCGACAGATGGCGCAATATTTAGTTTTTTTGTGTTTTTGCACCGTGATGAAATAGATGGCGCCCACGTCGAGATGTTAATCATTGTTTACCATCTGATGTTATAAATACTTTTGAAGGCAGGACGAAGTCTGCCGGGTCAGCTAGTTTCTAATAATGCTCATCATGACAAGTCGTTTAAGCCCCTTATGGCTATTTGAACTGTGTTTTTCAGTCAATAGCCACCGATGGTTTAACTACCCAATGTTGGTTGGTTAACTTGTAGTCAGAAACATATGATTTGACAATCACATTACTGGAATGGAATGGATTTGAATTGAATTGAATTGACTTGAATTGAATTGAATTGAATTGAATTGAATTGAATTGAATTGAATTGAATTGAATTGAATTGAATAGAATTGAATTGAATTGAATTGAATTGAATTGAATTGAATTGAATTGAATTGAATTGAATTGAATTGAATTGAATTGAATTGAATTGAATTGAATTGAATTGAATTGAATTGAATTGAATTGAATTGAATTGAGTTGAATTGAATTGAATGGAATTGAAATGAACTGAGCTGAATTGAATGGAACTGCATTGAATTGCATTTAATTGAACTGAACTGAATTCAATTGAATTGAATTTAATTGTATTGGATTGAACTGAATTGAATTGAATTGACTTGAAATGAACTGAGCTGAATTGAATGGAACTGCATTGAATTGAATTTAATTGAACTGAACTGAATTCAATTGAATTGAATTTAATTGTATTGAATTGAACTGAACTGAATTCAATTGAGTTGAATTGAATTGAACAGGACAGAATTGAATGGTTTTGAATTGCATTGAATTGAATCGAATTTAATTGATTTGAATTGAATTGAATTGAATTGAATTGAATTGAATTGAATTGAATTGAATTGAATTGAATTGAATTGAATTGAATTGACTTGCCTTGAATTGAATTGAATTGAATTAAATTTAATTGAATTGAATTGAATTGAATTGAATTGAATTGAATTAAATTAAATTAAATTAAATTAAATTAAATTAAATTAAATTAAATTAAATTAAATTAAATTAAATTAAATTAAATTAAATTAAATTAAATTAAATTAAATTAAATTAAATTAAATTAAATTAAATTAAATTAAATTAAATTAAATTAAATTAAATTAAATTAAATTAAATTAAATTAAATTAAATTAAATTAAATTAAATTAAATTAAATTAAATTAAATTAAATTAAATTAAATTAAATTAAATTAAATTAAATTAAATTAAATTAAATTAAATTAAATTAAATTAAATTAAATTAAATTAAATTAAATTAAATTAAATTAAATTAAATTAAATTAAATTAAATTAAATTAAATTAAATTAAATTGAATTCAATGGATTGAATTGAATTGTACGCAAAAGTTTTAAAAAATATTTATGCGGCTTTATGTGACAAGATGGTTGAACCGAAATCAGCTTTTAATCGACTAGGACACAAACGGAAGCCTTCGTTCGAGATCGTAGAAGAGACACAGAATATCTTGGAATCAGTATCAATTTCCAAGATTTTAAAACAATATTTTATTGATTTAACAAAAATTATTAAACTCAATTTTTGGTTACTTTTATTGACCATTTGTTTTACTTTTATTGACTATTTTACAACCTCATGAGGTGGGATGTCGGACACATATTAATTAAACAAGCAAATTAAACAAATGTCAACATATTCCTCCAACTGGTTCTATTCTACGCAGTTTCTCGCCAGTTGGTAACACCAAGGCTAAGGATGAATTCTTCGGCCTGGTCTTTCCAGCGGAGTTTTGTTCGTCCGTCCTCTTTTCCTGCTACCATCGGGTACGGTACCGAAAACTTTTCGCGCTGGCTCATCTCCATCCATTCTGATAACATGGCCTAGCCAACGCAGTTGGCCCAAATTGATTCGTCTTGCTATTGTGCTATTGTCCACATCAGAATACAGATAATATAGCTCTTGGTTCCAACGACGTCGGTACACGTCATTTGCCTTAACAGGGCCATATACTTTACGGAGAATTTTTCTCTCGAACACTCCCAGATGTTTTTCATCCGCTTGCGATATGACCCAAGTTTCGGAGCCATATGTCAGGCCAGGTAAAATGAGAGTCTGGTATAACTGAACTTTTGTCTGTCGAGAGAGGGCTTTGTGCATAAACTGCTTGCTCAGCATCAACGCACCTTGAAAAGGCAACAACAACCAGCATTCTGATTTTGTTTGGTGTGTAGTTTATATCAATACCAACGTACTACGAACAAAGAACACAAAACAAAGGTAAACAGCATTTGACAGCTAGTGTGCACCACTTTGGCACCACAGCATGAGAAAAAAAACAAATCAGCTGTTCTTATACCACAAGCTTCTTAAGCAGCCTTGCTCAGCATACAATAGCATATATTTGCAAGCACAATTCTCCTATTTATCCGCAGGCTAAAGTAGTTGTCCCTGTCCAGGGCGGATCCAAGGAAGGTACATCCATCACCACTTCAAAATTAAATCGGTGGTCGACGTTCAAGTGCGGACCAAGTCGAGAGGTCTCTCTAGTCGTTAACATCAAATCTGTCTTGCAGCAAGACAAATTAACAGCAAGACCCATCTTCATTGATTCTTTTTCGATTCTTGAAAATACCGCAGTAAACTCTCGCAAATTTCGCCCAATGGTGTCTACGTCGTCAACATACGCCAACAACATATGGCATTTCGTGTTGATGCTCTTGTTCGTATTTACTGTATCTTTTCTCGTGATTATCTCCATTAATATGTTGAAGAGATTGCACAAAAGTGTGTCCTTGTCTCAGTCCTCGCTTGGTACAGAATGGTTCGGTGAGGTCTTTCTCCACCTTCACTGTTGATTTGGTGTTGGTCAGCGTTATTCTACAGAGGCGGATCAGTTTTAGCGGAATCCCAAGTTCAGACAATCCCAAGTTCACCCTTTTCAAGTTCACCCTTTTCGAATACAGGACATAATACACTGAGACTCCAATCGTCAGGCATATATTCCTTCAACCATATACCGAATATAAGGGGGGGGGGTACAATCTACACTGTCTTCCACAATATTTACCTCCTGATCTTCTGTGGAAGAATCTGAGTGGAGTAGTGCCGAAAAGTGAATGTGAATCCATTTTACATTCACGGTATTTTTCGACATCATGTCTTGGTCAATTTAAGAATCTGAGGAAAGATTCTTTTGAATAGTATATGTGTTGTTTCCTTTCTCTTGTGCATAAGTATTGACGAACATCTTACGGCATTTTAGACATCATAAAATGACAAGTGAAGTGAAGGCGACGTGTGTAGCCGTGAAAAAAAAATAAAAAGAAGTGTATGTCTAGTAAGGTCTATTATCAGAAAACATATCAATGTGTCATGTGGGTTTATCTTTGTGCTTGTATGTGTCTCCCGTTCCCTTCGTTGATATCATAATTAAGTCTGTAGCATTCGTCTTGTACAGTGAGTGAATGTTTCGTTTATACCGTAATGAAATAGTTAACATTCTTCTTGTACAGTGAGTGATTGGCTATGTGTGTTGGAGTGTATTAGCGTAAGTACGACTGGTTTTATGTCTGAAAGTTTTTAGCGCTCTTCGACCATTTATTTATTTCAGCGACGAAACTCATTTAGAGGTTAATGTTAATAAACAAAATTGTCGTATTTGATATGATGAGCAACCAAAGTTAATACAACAGGCGCTAAAGCTTCCAGAATAATGCCCTGTTTGATCCGATTAATGGGCCGGCTGTATCATCGGAGCATATTTCTATAGAGATTACGATAACCACAACGTTACCGTTACTGAATCCCGCTATCGTTTGACGATGTCTAGACCTAAATCTGACCGGCATGTGGTTTCAACAAAACGGTGCCACTTGACACACAGCACCTGAAACTATGGACCTAGTAAGATATGAGTTCAGTGAGCACTTTATCTCACGTTTAGAACCAGTGAGCTCGCCACATAGATTAACGAATTACCAGCCGTTATTCTCGAAAAAAATGGTGCAAAATGGATCACCTCGCATGGATCATTATTTTTGCATATTTTTGTTTTTTCGTTTGTTGAACAAAGATGAAAATTGTAGTCATTTAAGGATCATTAGCACCATATCTGGTTAGAGTTACCGAACAGTTAAAATTTTGAAATTCCATACAAACGGACAGATACAACCTTTAGTTAGCTTTAACTGTAGGATTACTTGAGTTGGCAATAATGGGGGGGGGGGGTAAATATTTAAAGACAATTGAGAGAGGCTTTCTAACTTTGCATTATATCCTCTTCACTTCATCCATGAATTTTTTGAAAATTTTCATAACATCAAAAATCTATACTTTTAGACATGATGGCCTAACCCCTTTTTGCAGAGTAGTTGTTAGGGTGTCTGTAACAAACGACGAGTAATTTAGTGGATTTTAGGAGAATGTTTCTACATAATACAAATGCATTGGAAAATTTATTGCAACCTATATATGTATGTATGTATGTATGTTATTCTAGCGAAAAGGATGTGTGTATATGAGTTCCAAACAAAAATTCTTATTACACTTAGAACATAGTTTGTGGGATATTTTACAAATGTTTCATAAGATTCCAATTTAAGGAAACCTTAAAAATCATGAAATTAACAAAACGAGTCATCGATTTCTACTAACATCGTTTTTCCATTATACATATGTAGTATTATTTGCTGTTAGTTCGTCCGTCCGTCCGTCCGTCATTTTTCCTAATGTAATCATCATCGAGTCATTTTTTGTTTGCGTTATTTTTATTTTTGTTCTATATTCTTCTTCTTATAATTCAATTATTTATTATGGCAAAAATGTTCACCACTTTTATTTTATTTCCTTCGCAATTCATAACGAAACAGAACAACAACACCAATTTTTTTGCAATTTCTCTTCTAATCACAACCCCCTCGTGAAGTGAAATCGCACATACAAATGCAATTTTTATTCGCGTGATTGTGTTTAGTCACAGTTTTTATTTTTATTGTGTTTGTTTGCGTTTGCATGGGTGTTTTTTTTGGGTTTTTTTTTTGTTTTCCGTGGCTTCCGTAGCACGTGTGTGTGTGCGTGTGTGTTAAAATTCTAAACAGTAACAACAGCACATGGGTCTGATGTATGAGTTGTGTGTGTTTCATTTCATCATACCTAACTTATGGGAAACGAACGTAAGTCTTTCATACCCAAATGTTGCAAACGAACTTCATTAGTTGTAGGGTTTACTTGCGACTTGTGTGTTAACAACATGTTTTCAATTATTTGGTTGGAGTTCGTTTGCTGTGAGCGTGTGTGTGCACTAAGATCATACTCATTGTTTGTGTTGTGCTTTGCTGTTTCTCTTATTAGTGTGTTTGTAAAAAGGCTCATCATCATCACATCCAATACATTTAGAGGTTAAGTTAACCGGAACCGGATATTCACGTGTACATGTGGGTGTTAGATATTTGTTTGTTTGCCGCAGAACTATAAAATTTAAAACTTGGCATAGCTGGCTGGACTGTTAGAGGGTGATTGAGAGGGGGTATGATAAAACTTTTCGATTTGGTTTCTTTAGAGTTTTATCATATTAGGATTTTGCATATTGAAAATATATACAAAATTGGAAAACAAATAAAGTTCCGTTATTGCGAATAAAAAATTTCAAATAGAGAAATAACATCTTCAAACAAATGGACGAAAGTGAAGTTGCAACCGTGAACACTAGGGTGCCCCGCCGGTAAAATCCTATAAGTACCAGGTGCTAAAAGAAGTTTACATTATAGCAGATAACGGGGAGAAGTTCAAAATAAAAAAAATATAAAAAATTTTAAAATAGTTTTTTCGATGCCACCTGCATTTGAAGGTGGTGGTATAAACTTTGGGTTTTTTTAATGTTGGTCTCAAGTTCCATTTGAACACTTCTCGTGGAATTTTTTTTTTTTTTTGAACACAGGCTTTGTACTTTTATTCCTTTTCCCACAACGAAAGTAATTTTCAAAACTGTTATAAATTCTGTAGAATCAACAAAACTACTTTATGACGTAAGTCAGAATAAAATAATATTTTTTTTTATCAAAACTCAACTAAGTTCTTCAAAATGTTTGCTCATATCTCAGAAACTAGTAGCGATTTAACTTTGAAATTTTAAAAGTGTGCAGTTCACAAGTGTAGCTTTTCGTGCAGAGGAAATAAACTAAATTTAATTTTTTACCAAATAAATTAAATTTTTATTGTTGTAAATGTTTTTCATTCTGTGTATATTCCATACATTTTTAATACATTTGCTACTTTTTACCAAATCGGAAACCTTGCGAAAGAAACACGTTGACACACAACGAAATTCTACTATTTTACATGGACATTTTGGCTTCTCGAAATTTTAAGTTTATTTCAATATATTATCTGCAACAACTGGAACTTTAGAGCCCCATATTTAAAAAAATATCTAATGTTTTGTTCCAGATGCACCGTGAAGTCGAAAACTTCAAATTACGATTGTATTGAAAGATTTGTTTTTAAATTGTCTGCTTTTTTTGGTGCCGCGTAATCGAAAGTTTTTCGATCATTTGTGGGACACTTTAATGTACACGCATCAATTATTAAATCTTACTGTTTTAGATGGATTCAAGCAAACGTAGTAGTTAAGGTCCTTAGTAAATGAAGATAACATATCTCTTCCACCGACTCGACCTTAAGCTTTTATCTTCCAGTTGGTAACACCAAACTCTCGCAGGCATTCTTTCTCCTGGTCCATGTATGTCTCCAAATACCTTTCGCGGTGGTTCTTTTTAATTCATTCTACAACATGGCATGGCCAGTGTAATCGCGCTATTTTCATTCGCTTTACTACGTCGATGTCGGGCTTCAGTTTAGACATCTCGTGGTCCATACGTCGCCGACACTCGTCCGTTCTCCATTATAGGACCATACTTTTGTCTGAGCATTTTTCTCTGAAAACTCACAGGACTAAATAACCCAGGGTTATGTGCCATTAAACAAGACAGGTTGTTTGAGACTGACTGACATAGATCTTTGTCCCCCAAGAGAGGGTCTTATCTCTGACGTGTTTGCTTAGCACGAAATAACACCTGTTTGCAAGCACAACGTTATTGTTTTTGTTTACGGCAGATCCGAGCAAATGAATTCGTCCACTACTTCGAAATTATAATGTTTATCAACATTCACCCTTTCCTCCAATAGGGTAGATGTTCCGATTGTAGGAGCTATTAATTTTGACGTATCTTCATGTAGTAAGTTATCGCAGATTTGAGCCAGTCATGTCTAAATCATCAGCATGTTTATTTTGCTACTAATAGTTTTATTTGTGTTCACTGCTGCACTGAAAAAAATCTTTACATCAAATCGATGATAAATGTTCATCAATTGTTGTTCATTGAATTGACGACAAATTTCATAAATTCAATAAAAAAAAAGTTCTTCACTTTGAAGATTGTTCGTTTTTTCACAATTTTTAGCCTCATTGAATTGATGATCTTTTTTAAATCAATCTCCATCATTTGAATTTGAAAATGAATTAGTGGTACCGAAAGGCGTATAAAATTTAAATAAATACATAATAGAAAATAGAAAAATGTTCTTGTTGATTTTTTACGATACAAATAGAAACAACATGTTTGCCTACTCATTAACAAGCAATTTGCATCAAAACGATGACCAAATTACATCAAATTGATGACAAACTTACATCAAATTGATGACAAGCTTTCATTTAATTGATGAAAAATTTACATCAAATTGATAAACAATTTACATCAAAATGGGGGAAAATTTACTTCAACTTGATTACAAACATACATCAAATTGATGTAACATTATCGTTGAATCAATGTAAACTATCGATGAAATATGAATGAAAGATTGATTAAATGTTCTTCATCAATACAATGAAATGTGTCGTACGTTGGAATATTAGGAAATGTTTCATCAAATTTATGATTTCCTTTCTTCACTGTGCTTTTCTCACAAGGATCTTAATAAAAATGTTGGAGAGATCGCACAATAGGGTGTCGCCCTGGCTGAGGTCTCGTCTCGTACCAAATGGTTCGATGAGATGTTCACCAATATTTACAGAGGATATCATGCCAGTCAGTGTCAGTCCACAAAGACGTGTCGGCTTAGAGGAGAAAACCCACAAACAAAAACTGCAATTAGTGACACATTTGTACAAGATGATTACCGGCCCAGAACGCTATGGCGCTGATGAGAAGATTCACACACTTCGAAACGATCGTCCGCCAATGCGAGTTCAAATCCTAGTTCCGACTGTTTAATTTGTTCACTAAGTGCAGAAAAAAATCTGACCTGTTAACTCATAGAAGAACTTAAATCTTTTAATAAAACCAAATTCAGTTCGAATCCAATATAAAAAAGTAAAATTTTCCGCGAATCGGGCTATCGATGGCAGCTTTATAATCTATAAATAGATGGTTGTTGATTTGTTCTTCGTGATTATTCTCCAGGATTTGGCGAAGTGTAAATATCTGATCGGTTGTGGATTTTCTGGATCTAAAGCCACATTGATAAGGTCCGATAAGGCACATTACATGCACCTTTCCAACCCATCTCGGTCAGGCTTGAATAGCTCAGCCGATAATCCACCAACACCTGTGGTTTTGATGTTCTTAAGCCTGTAAATTTCAGTTATAACCTAGACCTTGTACAAGTGACAACTCTGAAATTTGGCAGCTGTCACATATATTTATTTCGATTATTAAAAATGAAGCGCTTTAGGAAAGAACAACGCGTTTTAATTGTGAAACCTTTTTACAAATATTTTGGAAAGTTATGCTGAGGCCACTCGCAAACTTCGAAGAATTTTTAATCGAGAAAGTGCACCCAACTAATGTGTCAACCATTCGAAGAGTGGTACAAAATTTTGAAGAAACTGAGTCGGATATGGACAGTATGACTCCTGTGCGTCAACGTGCATGTCGGCCTCTTGATAACGATTCTGCTGTAAACGAGAGTGTCTGCTGAAAACCCGAAAACATCAATTCGGCATCGTTTTCAACAACTTTTCACGACGCACTACGCAGCGAATTTCGACAAAAATCCTCCACCTTCATGACTACAAAATTCAGCTTTCTCAGGATGTCAAACCAGCAGACCATGGAAAGAGCCGGTAATTCGTTCAACGGGTAATGGAGCAAAGTGAAGTCAATGCCAAAGTGACGTCATCATTTCCATCCGAATGGCTTCGTAAATACACAAAATTTTGGAATTCGGGGCTCAGAAAATACCCTTGCAATCCATGAGAAATAAATGCCCCCACCACGAGCAATTGTCTGGTGCGAATTGTGGTCAGGCGGAGTGATTGCGTCCTACTTTTTTTTCAAGATGAGGCCGAAATTGCAGTGACTGTGAACGACATTCGTTACAGGAACATGATAACTGATTTATTTTGGCCTCTACTGGATGACAGCAATCAAGACGACATGCGGTTTCAGCAAGACGGCGCACCTGCCACATACCGCATGAAACAATCGATTTATTGCAGCAACGATTTCAAGAACAAATTACCTTAAGAAATTCTGATGTCAACTGGCCACCAAGATCATGCGATTTAACGCCGTGCGATTTTGTTGCTTTGGGGTTTTGTGAAATCTCGGGTTTATGCGAATTCCTGAGCGCAAATCCGAGATCCAACGCGTCATCGGTGAGATACAGCCACAGGTCTGTGAAAAAGTCATGGACAATTTCATGAAAAGATTAATGGCCTGTCATCAGAGCCGTGGGGGCCATTTGACGGATGGTTTATTCCTACTTAATGGCAACATGTCTTATTTACAATCCAATAAAATAATTATAACTATCTCAAAAATATGTGTTTTTATTTTAACATGAAATAGTGAATTCTTACTGAGACACCCTTTATTGCAAACGTGATATTTTTGAAAGTTTTTGTACTTATATGAAGTTTAGACGAAAAAATCGCAAATCTTTCTTTAATGTAACAAAAAATGTATCGTAAGGACGATAAAAATGTCACCGTTCAATTAAAATTGGTGTTTTTAATTAAATTTGTAAATGACGCCATTCAATAAAAAAACAGTACATTTTTACAAATGTATTAAATAATTCAATTGAAACACGTCACAGGATAGATTTTCGCTTTAAAAAATCCTTAAATTTTGTATATTTTTTTGGTGGGTTATATAGAACTGATTTTGTTTCTTGTATTTTTTTTTATTGCCGAATCGAAGAAATATTGCCTCAGTGGAAAATTTGGCACAAACAAACAATTTGTTTACACTTTGCCTCTATTAATATGGCCCACTATGCATGTATTTCTATTGACTTAAAACCCCCCACAGAATCTTCCCATTTTTGAATATTGAGTCACGTTGCAAAATCTTACAATTTATTTACATTATCTTGTAATTTGACAGGCAGCTCCCCAATATAAGAATTTCGCTTCAAAACTTCATTTGCCAGCTGATACATTTCGCCACCCAGAAATAACAAATCATAACTGTATTTATAACACTCCATTGGATGAAGCAAAAAATTCGTACTTAACTCACCGACAATTCCAAGAACTATAATTAACCAAAAAGCAAGGGATTTTAGCCAAGAAATGCAGTAAAATCTTAAAACAGTACAAAAGAAACAGTACGACCGCAAAAATCACACACTCGGGATAAATTGAAACAAATGAATTCACTTAAAATTAAAAACAAAAAAAAAAGATACAGCAGCAGCAAAACAAGAACAACAATCATGCATACTTAACCTTAATGTAGTATAGCAACGGCAGCAACAGCAACAACGACATCAACTGAGGTGAGTATTGAAAAAATAATGGTGAATCATGTTCAATTACAAGAAGATATCGAATGAAAGGTACCAAAGAATCTGCATCATCAGTAATAACAACACGCACACACACACACACACACACCCAGCCACAAAGTAACAAAAACATGACCAATAGCAACAACAATAACAACCACAATAATGTACTACTACAAATATAAATAATAGCAAGAACAACATCACCGGTAATGATACCAACAACCAACTTAAAGTAAACGATGTAGCCACCTTAAAAGTAAACATTCGACATGGACAGAAGTAAAGACGGCCAAACAAACCGATGAACAAACAAGCAAACTGACTGACAGACAGCGTCCAAAGGGAGTGGAAGCGGCAAACAGCATCATGCATGTACATACCTGTGTATGGCCAGGCACTAAACTTCTTGAATATCCTTTATGATGATCTTTAAGTATGTAGTTAATACCACCCCACCCAGGAAAAGGTTAACCATTATCAACACCCTCTCTCTCTCTCTGTCCACACATATACATAAAAGATTCTACCAACATGACTTGTTACTTTTTGCAGTCAGCAACACTTGACCGGATACTAATTTGTATGCCATGATTTCTTTGAGTGTACGTACGTACGTACGTACCTACACGTTAGCATTCGATTTTGATTTCTGTTTTGTTTATTTCTTTACGCATACATGACCGTAATTAATTAAAACGCGTCAGCTGGAATTTCGCGTAAATTTAACTTAACCATCTATCCATCCAGACGTCTTCGTCCACAACCACCATAACCTCCAACGAAACTGACGACGACATTCAATACCAGCTCGCAGTCATATCGCACACACATGTGAAGAAGACACTCGCTCACTCATCTTCCTGCTGCTCCTACTGCTTCCACTCGGTGGCCTCCTTATAAATGACAATCAGGTTTCAGGTTTTAACATTTTCTTTATTATTGTTGTTATAATATTGATTTCTTTGGGGTTTTCTTCTCGCTTTGGTGCTCCGGCGAGTAGTTATTTCATTTCTTATTCTTATTGCAAGAACAAATATTGGCGAACCAAAAATACTTTTTTTTCATTAGTTGTTTAATTTCAAGATAAATTCGTACTTGATGTACACAAGGTGACGGCGGTGGAGTAAGAATATTAATCATACACTAAGAGAAAAGTGGGGTAGAATACGTACTAAGACTCTTAGCAAATCATAGTCGAAAATTGTATATCGTATATTGAATTTAACTAAAGATCTTTTGTGATTAATGAAAGTAACAGCTGATTAAAACCACAGTTTTGGTAAATCTCGGTGTACGAACAATAGAGAATAAAGTATTTCATGATAACGGCATCAAAACTGAAAACAACATAATTTATTTATTACAAATTTAACAAAATCCATGTAAAAGAACATACAAAGTTGATATTTTTTGAAATTGTTTACTTTCTCCCTTTCATGTTCTGTTTAAACACTAAAATCGCTAGTATAAGTTAAAGCAAAAAATGTATCGTCGCGGCGAAAATTATTATTTTTTGAAAGTGTTTACTTTTTCCTTTTCATGTAATGCCTAAACACTAAAATCACTAATTTTAGTTAAAGCGAAAAATGTATCGCCACGGCGGAAATTATTGAAATGACCTAAAAATACGATATTTTTAAACGCTTTTTACTTTTGTGGACTTATCCAATGCTTAAGCAATAAAATCGATGGTATTTGTTAGAGCGAAAAATTTATCGCTACTGCGAAAATGATTGAAATCACTTAAAAATATAATAAGTTTTAGAAATTTCTCCTTATTCCATCTTATAAAATGCTCAACCAACAAAATCGCTGGTTTTTATTAAAGCGATAAATTTATCGCTGCTGCGAAAATGATTGAAATCACAGAAAAATATAATATTTTCCAGAAATTTCTCCTTATTCCATCTTATACAATGCTCAAGCAATAAAATCGCTGGTTTTTGTTAAAGCGATAAATTTATCGCTGCTGCGAAAATGATTGAAATCACAGAAAAATATAATATTTTCTAGAAATTTCTCCTTATTCCATCTTATACAATGCTCAAGCAATAAAATCGCTGGTTTTTGTTAAAGCGATAAATTTATCGCTGCTGCGAAAATTATTGAAATGACTTAAAAATATAATATTTTCTAGAAATTTTTCCTTATTCCATCTTAAACAATGCTCAAGCAATAAAATCGCTGGATTTTGTTAAAGCGAAAAATTATCGCCGTTGCGAAAATGATTGAAATGACATAAAAATATAACATGTTTTAGAGATTTGTATTTCCTTGAACTTATATAAAGTTCAGGCACACAAATCACTAATTTTTACACTACTGCACTAATTACACTAAAACAACTACCAAGCACTCGAACATTTTAATTTTGAATATAACACGAAAGGTCCGATAAATCATCACTTTCTCAACAGATGATTGTGTTACTTCAAAATTTCTAAAAAGGTATAAAATATACTGATGTATTATGTTGAAATCTTTTCAGATGAATTTGTTCTAACTAATGTCACTGTAAGATCGCCTTTTCGCAGCTTTTCGCTAACGCGAAAAATTTATCGCCAAAGCGAAAAAATTTACATCAGCCGATATTTTGTTAAAAACTTGAAATACAACACATTTGTAGTATTTAGGAAGTAAAATATGTATGAACAACTTATCTCTTCGTGTTCTTTTTATATGTTTTTGTAGCAAATAATTTACGTTTATTGTAAAAATTAAAAAAGATTGCTTTAGTACTTCAAAATTTGTTTAAAAAATCATTCTAAAGATGTATTCATATCAATTTGTTGAAAATTGTTCCTTTTTCTAACTAAAGCCACTATAAAATCGTCATTTTGTAGTCTTTCGCTGAAGCGGAAAATTTAACGCCGAAGCGAGAAATTTTATATCAGCCGCTATTTAGTCAAAAACTTGAAATACAACACATTTATAGTATTTAAAAGTAAAATACACATGAAAAACATGTGTCTTTGTCTACTTTTTATATGTTTTCGTTACAACGAATTTACGTTTTTTGTCAAAATAAAATAAAGTAGATTATTTTAGTACCTCAAAATTTATTTAAAAAACATTCTAAAGATGTATTCGTATTGAATTTTTTGAAACTGTTTCTTTTTTATAACTAAATCCACTATAACATCGCTATTTTGTAGTCTTTCACTGAAGCGAAAAATTTATCGCCAAAGCAAAAACCGCATTTCACCAACAATTTAGTTAAAAAGTATAAATGCATATATAAGATCGCCATTTTGTAGTCTTTCGATGAAACGAAAAATTTATTGCTAAAGCGAAAACTGCATTTCAACAACAATTTGGTTAAAATGTATAAATGCAGGACTATTTCGGAGACATAAAATATATGAAAAACTTTTTATTTTCTTCTTTTTAAATATTTTCGTTAACAAAATTTCGCATTATATTTCAGATTCAAAATCAAATGTATTTATTTACTTAAAAATTTGTAAACAAAGATGTAGTTGTGATGAATTTTTGGAAGATTCATATTTTGTCTAACCAACGTTGCTGTATCATCGGTATTTCGCCACTTTTCGCTCAAGTTTAGTTTATCACCAAGGCGAAAAAATATTATATTTGCCTTAAGCGGCGTTCAAGATTCTATGATTTCGAATTTTTTGAGATTTCACCCCTACAAACATTTGTTTTGCCGTACAAAATTCAACTGTTTATGGAAATAAAATCGCGAAAACTGCGAAATCGCGGTATACCTGAACTTGGCTTTAGATTGCTTAAACATTTGTAATGCACGACATTTAAGATATTTGTGGTGAAAAATGTGTAGGTCTGTTTTTCTTTTGTATGTTTCAGTTAATTTTTTCCTGGGAAGATTTTTGCATTTTACCTCAGATAGAATTTTCTGATTGACTATTTTTTCATATTGAATTGAAAAACATTTTCTAATTTTATTACTAGTATACATCGAAAACAAACATAAATATTATTAAACATTTCAGAAATAGATTGCCGTATTTTATTGGCGATTTTCTTTCATTTCATTATAGTTTTTATATCCTTTTTCGCTTTTTGTTTACGAGTAAACAATTGTCTTACTCCCTTTTTACGATCAATTTCTTTCTTCCTTCAGTAACTTCAATAACATTTTAACTTAATTTGTTAACCAACCGCCGCTGTTGTTGTTGTTGTTGATGTTGGCTTTGTAGTTGATTTTCTGTGTAATTGTTTGCCATTAATTACAACAACAGCAACAACGCAAGAACGACAATAACTTAAGAATATCGCCACAACCGTAAAATCACCTTTATAACGATATGACAATGACGATATCGTATGTGTTTCCTTGTGCTTCGTTTTGCACTTAATTTCCCTCAGATACAAATATTGCCCGGTAATGTCGGTGGTTATAGGAGTTGTTGTTGCGTTAACTGTCATTATTTGCTGCCGTTGTGGTTAATTTTTATTTATAAGTCCTTTATCCATACACACACACACACACACACCTACTGACTTGGCCCTGTACTTACCTTATTTGATCACTTTCCGTAAGCATTTTTTTACACGTCGCAAGTGGTAACTACTTTGTCTTGTTATGAATCTCGGACACACCTTTTTGCAGTTGTCGGGGGAGGAATGGGGAATTACTTGAAATTTAACTGAACTGAACAGAATTTAAGTTAATTTTATTTTATTTCTTTCGATTATTATTACGCGTATGAGTATTTTTGTTCTTAACCAGAATTGAACATTTCGTTGTTGTTCATTTGAACACTCATGCCGTGATGTAGATACGTACATACATTCGCTCAAACATGCATTTATTTCCTGACAATCTTGCATGCGAATAAGCCAAGTTAATGGTTAATGGCCTTTGATTACCCAGCCAGGCAGCCAGTCAACTCAACTCTTTTGGGGTTTGTACTTCATTTGTTTTCTGCTGTTTATTGTGTCACCTCACCTCAGCAGTGAGTAGTGGATCTGTACGTACCACCGCACAATTCATCGTGTTTCGTTGTCGTTGTCGCCAGCGAAAACCAAGTTTGGAAAAAAATGTTTTATTCGTACAGGTTTTTTCTTTGTTGTTTGGCAGTTATTTTGTTTTTTGCACTGTTGCGTGTTAATCCTGCGGTGCTGGTGTTAAATCTTCGCCACCCTCTTCTTTGTCCTGTTTCTGTAAGAGCACAATACCCAGCATTCGCTAGTTGGGCGAAAGATGCTGTAGATTTATTTTTGCTTTTAATGTTAATGATTTCTTATTTTATGTGAAATTGCAGTACGAAAATGCCATAAAATATTATCAACGTTATTTACAACAAATTTGCAAAGAGAAAGAATGCATTACTCACGCGCGTTTTATCGCCAAACTGTGATGGCCGCGAATTCGTAATTTAAGATTTCTAAATAAACTTTACTCGAAGAAAAATTCAGTAGAACATTTGTTAATGTCACAAAAGAGGTGCACATAGTTCGATATCACGAAATCATATCACTTATTGAAATCTTATACTTCGATAAAATTACTCAGATAACAATCGGGTAATACAAATACTTTACCAGCAAAGTAAACGAATTTAATAACAAACTTTGGTGCAGAGTTAAAGCAAAATAAATTTAACTCCACGTTTTGTTATACGAGTAGTAATCAAATATTCAAATTTTGTTTTTTTTATAATAACAAAATTTAACACAAAATTTTGCTATAGCGATACCAACCCCTTTCTTTTGTGACGTCAAAAATGCTAAAATTACAATATAGAGAAGTATTCATGCTGAGGTTTTTGAAAATTCATGGTTTTTCTTACTATAGGTACATTAAAATCGTCATTTCGCCGTTTTTCGCCAAAGCGAAAAATTTATCGCCAAAGCGAAAAAATTGATGTCAGCCACAATTTGGTTAGAAACTTAAACACAAGATCTTCGGAAGCATAATATATATAAAAGACTTTTATTTTCATCTCTTTTTAAATATTTTCGTTAATAAAATAGTGTGTTTTGGCTTTCTAACTAAAGGCACCATAAACTAGACAGCTCGCCGTTTTTCGCTGAGGTAAGAAATTTATCGCCAAAGCGAATAAATCCATATCAACCACAATTTGTTAAAAAACTAAAAGACTTTTATTTTCGTCTCTTTTTAAATATTTTCGTTAATAAAATGTGTGTTTTGCTTACCAAAATATTAAATTTTTCTTCAGGCCACAAAAATGGTAGAATCGCAGATGATGAATTCAAGTTAAATTTCTTGTAGATTCATCGCTTTCTAACTAAAGGCACCATAAACTAGACAGTTCGCAGTTTTTCGCTGAGGTAAGAAATTTATCGCCAAAGCGAATAAATCCATTTCAACCACAATTTGTAAAAAATCTATAAATATAAGTTATTTCTAGTATTTCGTAAGCATAATATGTATAACAAACTTTTATTTTCGTCTCTTTTTAAATGTTTTCGTTAAAAAAAAACTGTGTTTTCGTTACCGAAATGGTACATTTCCGTGCAGAATGAAAATACGAACCCCTTCTTGTTGTTAGCTGAAAAAATTTAAAATCACAATATCAATATGTATTCATGTTGTTTTTTGAAAATGCATGGCCTTTTCTAAATACAGGTACTTTAGAATTGTCATATCGGCGTTTTTCGCTGAAGCGAAAAATTTATCGCCAAAATCCATATCAGGCACAATGTAGTTAAATTCTATAAATGCAAGATATTTATAGTATTTGGGAAGCATAATATATGTGGCTTTTTTGTTTTCGGTAACAAAATTGGGTTTTCTTTACCAAATTGTTATATTTTTGTTCAGAATGAAAATTTAATATAATACAAACTCTCTTCTTTTGTTACCTCAAAAATTGTAAAATCATCGTAGGTTGGTGTATTCATGTGGTTTTTAGGATTTTATCTTACTACAAGTACTTTAAAATTGTCATTTAGCAGTTTTTCTCAGAAGCGAAAAATTTATCGCCAAAGCGAAAATATCCATATCAACCACTATTTAGTCAAAAACTATAAACGCAAGATATTTATGGTATTTCAAAAAATTAATATATATTGAAGACGTTTACTTTTGTTACTTTTTAAATGTTTTCGTTAACAAAATTGTGTGTTTTCTTTACCAAACTGTTACATGTTTGTTCAGAATGAAAATTTAATATTATGCAAAACTCTTTCTTGTGTGGCCTCAAAAATTGTAAAATCACAGTACAAAGATGCTTTTATGTTATATTTTTTAAGATTTGTTTTTTGTCTAACTAAAAGTGCTATAAAATCGCCATTTCGTCGTTTTTCGCTGAAGCGAAAATTTTTCCCCAAAACGAAATTATCCATATCAGCCACAATTTGGCTAAAAACTATAAATGTAAGATATTTATGGTATTTCGAAAGTCATATATATATGAAAAACGTATATTTTTGTTACTTTTTAAATGATTTCGCCAACAACATAGAGTGATTTCTTTACCAAATAATTATTACTGAAAATTTAATTTTATATAATGCAAACCCCTTTCTTTTGTGGCCGCAAAATTGTAAAATCACAATGAAAATATGTTTTTATGTTGTATTTTTTTAAGATTTGTCGTTTTCTAACTACAAGTGCCATAAAATCGTCATTTCGCCGTTTTTTGCTTAAGCGAAAAATTTATCGCCAAAGCAAAAAAATGCGTATCAGCCACAGTTTGGTTAAACACTTTAAATTAAAGTAATTTATAGTATTTCAATAGCTTAGTATATATGAAAAACTTTTTTTTCACTTTTTAAATGTTTTTGTTAGCAAAATTTTGCATTTTACCTCAGATTGAAAATAGATTACAACTTTGTTACTTCAAAATTTTTAAAAACAAGTATTTATGTTGATTTTGTAAAGATTCATATTTTTCTTAACTAAACTTGCAGTATTAAAGCCCTTTCGCCACTTTTTGCTGAAGCGTAAAATTTTTCGCCAAAGCCAAAACATATTTTCCTTAGTTTCCATAAACATTTATAATGCACGACATTTAAGGTACTTCTTATGCCAGCCCTGAACAGCTTAGCCGATGGTGCATCAGCACCTAAGGTTTTATTAGTCGTAAGTCGGGAATTCGCGGTTCTAACCATGCCTTGATTATGAGGGGAGGGGCAATAAGGACCATCGTCTGGTATTAGCTCCAGTTGCCCAACTGCATTGGAGTCTCCGAGTGGGCTCTGCATATCCCAACATACTCTGGACATTAGCGACTAGTTACCGTCCTTACTTCACGGCAACTAATTTAAGTTTGTTTTTTCTTACTATTACCAAAAAGCTTTGGGAAGGTTTAAATGGTCCACCCATATTTTATCCATTATGACCATATTTTTACAACCAAAAATTACCACCTATGACCTAGGTATTACACAAACTACCAGTTACTAATTACACGTTAAGCCCTTTCTCTGCTTCTCCCCAACCTCAAAACTCGTTGGTAACTTCTTCAACTACTAATCATATCAAAACAATAAAATATTATTTCACTGTTATTATTAAACGCTTGCTTGGCTCGATAAAATATTCACTACTCTCCTTTAAAAATAAAGTTTAATTCAAGAAAATAATGGTTAATAACCGCAATGGTCATAAACGAAAAATAAAAACAACAATAACATTAAATATTTGCATGTGGACTAAGTATGATTACGATTAATTTCATTATGAATTCATAAAATAGCAAGGCACGCCACGCCCACTTTTGAGAAATAAACAACAGCAAAACATACTCAAATAACTAGGAATATATCACATACTATTATTTGCTGATATAATACAGACGGCAAAAGGATAATTAAAGGGTTTGATTACAAATAGCAAACATAAAAACACAGCAAAATAATAACAATACAAATTATACGTACTAGGAGTACAGTGGATGAAGCGAAAGGTAATGCAAACAAAAACTGTTGTTAAAATTAAACCTTTTGTTAAATGTTAGTAAATAGTCTGTAGAAACCTTCTCATATATCAAATGTCTTATATTTTCAGAATTTGGAGAAGTTAAGTTACCGAAATCGCCGATTTTCGTCGAAGCGAATAATTTGTCGCCAGAGCGAAAAATTTATCGCCAAAGCGAAAAACCTATTTTTTGACGGAATTTTATCAAACACGACAAATTTAATATGTTTCGATGAATTTGGTCTAAAAAATTCACAAAATTCACATTGTTTGAAAATATTTGTCGTCAAAAATTGGCTATTAAATTTCAGCCTCACTCCTTTCTTCACCCAGTAATTTTTTCACTAAAACCATTAATGCCCAGTGTCCATTTTATGTACAACTACAGACCATGTGTCAAGTTCACTCCCATTGAAAACGTCTTTATAACGAGTTGTGGTTATAATAAAACCATTTTTTAAATCTTAGTAAAGATCCGTTAGAAACGTTACCATATGTCGAACGACGTATTTTTTCAGACTTTGGAGAATTTAAATTAACAAAATCGCTGATTTTCGCTAAAGCGAAAAATTTATTGCCTAAGCGAAAAATTTTATTTTCGCCAAAATTTCATTGGAAACGAGAAATTCAATATATTTGAATACATTCCGTTTAAAAAATTCACAAAATTCGAATGTTTTGTATAGTTACGAATATAATTATTTTTCGTCAACAACTGGCTATCAAATTTTGGCTGTATTGTTTTGCCTCCCATCACTTCTTTTGTTTAGAATATTATTGTTCGGTATACATTTTAGAAACATTCTCATATATCAAATGTCTTATATTCTCAGACTTCAGGACTGTCAAGTAAACAAATTCGCTCATTTTCGCCGAAGCGAAAAATGTATCGCCGACTCGAAAAATGTAACTCGATGTTTAATGTATTTCAATAAACTCTGTGCAAAAAAAATAAAACTGTATGTGTAAATATAAATATTTGTCCCAGAAATTCTTTAATTTAGTATATTATATTTTATGTAAGAAGAACATATGTTAGGTTCATTCTTATTGAAAACTTCGGTACACAGAATTGTGGTTAAAATTAAATCATTTCTTAAATTTTAGTAAATTTCCATTGGAAACGATGTCATATATCAAATGTCTTATATTTTCGGACTTCTGAGAAGTTAAGCCCTAAGTTAATCCTTTTTCGCCGAAGTGAAATATTTATCGCCAAAGCGGAATATTTTATTTTTGCCACAATTTTATCGAAACCGTGACATTTTCGCATCTCAATGTATTCTTTGTACAAAATAGTTTACAAAATTCATAACTTATGTGTATTTTTTGTTCACAAGTACGATAGTTTTCGTTCACAACTATCTAAGAAATTTTTGTCCCACTGTTGGTTTTTTTTATTTTGCCCAGCAATTCTCTCATTTATAATATAATTGTTCAGTGGCTATTTTACATACAAAGAACATGTGTTAAGTTCAAACCCATTGGCAACAATGTATGTATGTGTCTATACAAAATATAAACTAAACAAATTATCCTTTTTGTCCTTTCCACTTTCTTTCATAATAATCATAAAAATAATAGTTATCATGTACTAATATGTTAATTTTCGTATTAATAACAACTCCAGAAAATGGTAATCCAGAGTCCAAACATTTCGTCAATGTGACAAAAGGTGATAAAAGGTAGCACAGCTTACAAGTCAACGCTTCTTTGGCCTCTAACTCCCCGACAATGAAATTGAAATTATAGGGTAGATTGGTATAATAAACGCTCTCACACACACCCGCACACATTGGATTGTTTTGTCTAAGGGGTCACTAATATGGGGTGGGTGGTTAAGTTGGTTAATTTTCATTAGATGTTTATTACCGTAAAAATTATGTTTATGCTAATTGTTGTTACTATCGCCGTCTATCGCTGCCGTTGTGTATTATTAAACACCATTCCTTTGTACCATAGTTGTAGTCGATAGTTACGACAATGCGAGAAGGAAAAATTCAAGTAAATTTGTTTGTATGTAAATACAATTCACGTTGCTGTTGTTGTTGCTGTTTTTCGTCTCTTTTTCCTTTTTTTTTGTTATTATAATTGATATAACCAGTTGTCATGCAAACATCGAGTAACAAGTTTAACTAACCCTAATAATAAACCAAAAAAAAACAACACAAAGAACTGAATTCATTTAGTAGTTGCACTCGCATCTGCATATGGGTAATTTCTCGGATAATTGGCGACGTTATTTTCGGCCAGGCAAAAGCCGTAGAAATAAGAATTTCTCGCCGTTATATGTTTGTTTTTAGTATTAGCTACAAAAACTATCAGAAATCATAATTTTCGTTAAAGCGAAAAAAATTTCGCCAAGGCGAAAAATCTTTTTTCCTGAAAATTTATAAGAATTCTAAAGTTTTAATCCACGAAATTAACAATTTCTTGCAGTTACATATTTGTTATTCGTAATAGCCACAAACAATATTGCAAATTATTATCTTCGTTAAGGGGAAAAAAATTTCGCCGTGACGAAAAAATTTCTTTTGTGAAGATTTATAATAATTCCAAATTTTTTTTCTTATAAATAAACAATTTCTCGCAGTTATGCATTTGCTGTTAGTAATGACTTAAAAACCTGTTAAAAAAACGTCGTTATCGTCACAGCGAAAAAGTTTCGCCATGGCGAAAACACTGATTTTGTAAGGATTTATAAAAATCCCCACTTAATTAATCAAGACAACTAAAAATTTCTCACAATAACGAACAGGATCCATTAAAAATTATTAATTCCGCCACAGCGAAAAAAAAATTCGCCAAGGCGAATAAACAGTTTTTATGAAAATTTACAAAAATTGTATAGTTTTCACCCAAGGGATTTAAAAATTTTCTTGTAGTTTCAAATTTGTTCTTAGTAAAAGCTAAGTAACACTGATTATTGTTATTGATAAATTTTCAACAAAGCGAAAAAATCGCAACGTAACTTTTTGGAGTTGTAAACCACTTCCTTTATAGAAATATAAACAGTTGATTCTAAAACTTTAGCCATACCTTTGACTTGTATAACATTTTTCTCAAAAAAGAGCTAGGTAGCAATAAAAACGCTAATACTAATGAAGCGAAAAAAATTTCGTCCCTACTAAACGTTTTTGTTTTCGTTGAAAATTTAATTTTTTGTATATTTTCTAACTATTGTAAGTTATTTTGTATATTTTTCTCCAAGATTGCAGATTTTCGCCAAAGCGAGAAATTTTTCGTTTTTGCGAAAAATTCAGGTTTTGTTAGAACTATAATTACTAATCGGTACAGATTGCAGCTGAAGTAGCAATATCTTAAAATAAAATATTTTCTGCGTCGTTTCGTCGCTCAATCAAATATAACAATGCGAAAAATTATTGTTGGTGATATAAGTATATATCATATTCGTCTAAGTGAAAATATCTCGCCTTTTCTAAAAATCTCGTTTGGTGAAAATTTATAAGAATTTCAGACTAGTTGATCCAGTGAACTAAAGACATTTGGTGTAGTGAAACAACAATAAAAAAAAATTACTATTTTTGTGAAATTTAAATTTCATTTCAGTTACAAATTTGCTCTTACTAATAACGAATCAAAACCCATTAAAATCGATTAGTTTTAACAAAGCGAAACAATTTTCGCAACGCTTTTTGTTGTAGTTTTAAATATTTGTTTAGAATTAGAACTAAAAAATGTACAATATTTTATGATTGTATACGATTTTGTTCAACAATAGCTACTAAACTATCCCAATCGGTAACTTTCGAGAAAGCGAGAAAAATTTCGTCATGGAAAAATTTTGTTTTTGTCAAAACTGAAAGGTTTGGAATATTTTCCAATTATTGTAAGATATTTTGTATATCTTATACCAAAATCGCAGAATTTCGCCAGACCGAAAAATTTGTCGTCGCGGCGATAAATTGAAATTTTGTTAAGACTGTACGAAATAATGACTCTGGGTTGCAATTGAAATGCAATACACTAAATTAATATATTTCCCGCATTGTTTCGTTGCTCCCTAAGATGTAATAAAACTAAAAATTATAGTCAATAACAAAATTGATGATGGGTATCTTGTAAAACCCTTTGTACTGACATTGAGTGCATGGATTTGCCCATATGTTAAATTCTTTTTAAATTTCCAAACGGTCAATTGACTTTGTTGTGTGCGATTATAGACCTCTACTCCAACTAAATGTGAATTAATTGTTAGAGAAACGACGATGTTTTACGTCGTTTCATTTCATATTTCTTATTCACCATAATTTGTTGCACGTTTTAAAATATTTACCAAACAAACAAAAAAAAAGCAAAAACACCATCATATACTAATTATTATATACTTCCTCGTACTTATTTATGTACGATTCCGAATACTTTATCGTACTACTGTACAATTCTAAAGAAAGACATAAATATTTCAGTATATATGTATATAGTTCTGAATATGTCCAATTTGTTTTAGTTGTGTTTAAATTACCCCCAAAAAAATCAAACAACAAAACAATATTATTTACATATTTAGCTGTGTATTTATGTGTATGTTCATGTAATAGCGGAAAAATGAAAACATTTAACCCTTTTTCCCGAATTCAAAATAAAACGACAATTGTAAATTTTTGGACGTATAATACGAGGACTATAAGAGACAGAGTTGGGTCGCAGAAATACTCGAGGAAAAATGTATAAACAACTTTCAAATCCATTAGTAAAATCCTTGGGAATTGTTAATATAAACTAGACTTGGATATTACATTGAGTGTATTTTACTAAATGTCCTGTGAATTTTTTTTGTTTTTTTTTTTTGCAAATGTGTTTTGGTTTGTTAATGATTTCTTTATATTGCTTACTTATTTCTACCATTTAAGCCATATATTTCATTTGTTTATGACGCTTTATGTAAAAAACGTGATGTTATCTTGATTGCATGTAAGAAATGTCCAGTAAATATTAATTAAATGCTATTTTACCATCTGTTAAAAGGCTTAACATGTCATCAAATATTATATTTTCAAGATTTACTGGCTAAGCTTATGGTAAACGGAACAAAACGCTTAAACGATAATATTATCGCCCTAGAAAATGAACTTGAGTTTTTTTTTATTGTTTCTGTTACGCTCTTCGCCACCATAGGTTTTAGTAAAGTCCCAATTCAGAATTATTTTTTAAAAGTTTGGTTAATGGAAGTAAGCGGAGGATATTGCTGAATTTCGCTTAAGCGAAAATATATAATTTTAATAAATGTAATATTTTTTGTAAAACGAATTAAAATATGGACGGCTTGTCTTGACAAATAGTCGGTTCCAGCTTCTTATTAACAGTGTTAACGATATGTTTCGTAATATTACGATTTCAATCGTAATCTGCCAATTCTACCCAGTTTTCACAGATTGGCGTCAAAAAAATGTTCCTATTTTATTGCCATTTCTTAAAATTTTGTATTATTATAAGTAATTATAATTTAATTTTTCAAAATCGTAGTTTTTCGAAAAGTCGAAAATTTTTTCGCTTAACCGAAAATTTAGATTTCTCATAAAATGTTTCAACTTTTGTACTTTTCTAACTAAGCACAGCTTATTCTCCCAAAATCGCCGATTTTCTTCAAGGCGAAAAATTTATCGCTTAAGCAAAAATATGGTTTTTTATGAAATTTTTAAAGTTTTGTACTTTAATAACACAAAGTTGAGTTATCAAAAATCTCTGATTTTCGTCGAGGCGAAAAATTTATCGCTTAAGCGGAAAATTTGATCTTAGTAAAATTTTATTTAGAATTGGAGCTGGGGTGTATTTCCTTAAACTTTTTAATGTTTTGCAATACCTTTTTGACCAAAGGTTGTAGTAAATCCCCAATATATACTTATAATATAATATAATAACATAATATTTTTTGTACAGTTTTAACCTTGAATTCTGCAAATATTTCATAGACTAGTTACTGGCCGTCGGTGGTGCAATGCTTAGTGTGCGCGGCTCTTGTACATGAGATCCTGGGCTCGAACCCTGCTCTGACCACCTTCAAAAAAATTTTTCTTTCGGCGACGGTCACCTCGCATAGTGACGGCGACACTATCGAGTATATAGCCATGAAAAAGCTTCTCAAAATACCGTTCGGAATCGGTGTAAAACTGTAGGTCCCAATCAGTGAGTGAAAACTGGAAAGCGCACAGCTCAGTGATTGTGAGAAGTTCTCCCCGGTCCCTTCATTGGATGTAATGGGAAACCATTTATTTTTTTATTT
Source organism: Phaonia tiefii (assembly GCA_963931995.1). Classification (NCBI taxonomy): domain Eukaryota; kingdom Metazoa; phylum Arthropoda; class Insecta; order Diptera; family Muscidae; genus Phaonia; species Phaonia tiefii. Next base: position 274,771,792 of record OZ008368.1, read on the forward strand.
TAGTTACAAAATAACATTCTTATTTTATTGAACTTATTAATTTGTATAACTTATTTGAACTTAATCTAACAAAATCGCGGATTTTCGCCGAAGCGAAAAATTTATCGCTTAAGCGAAAAATAAATTCTTTTCTGAAATTTTTCAAATTCTGTATTTTTATAACACAAGCTTTTTTTCAAAATTCTCCGATTTTCGCCGAGGTGAACAATGTATCGCTGAAGTGAAATATACAATTTCTGTGAAATTTTTCAAATTTTGTACTTTCACAACTACACAAAGTTTATTTCTTAGGCGAAAAATTTATTAGCTTATTCGAAAAATTTGATTTTAGTAAAATAATATTTACACTTGGAACTGGTGCGTATTTCAAAAGGCTTGGACCTCTGTTAAGCATGTGAACTTCAGTTTTTTAATGTGTTTGCAAAGCCTTTTTTCCGCCAAAGTTTTTAGTTATAACCCCAATGTATAATAATTTGTTTTTAAATTATTTGTATGGGCTTAACCGTAATCCCCCAATTATGCTAATATTTTATAGTCTTGTTAAAAAATAATATTCTTATTTTATTGGAATTTTGAATTTGTATAACTTATTTTAACTTAATCTAACAAAATCGCCGACTTTCGATGAGACAAAAATTTGTTCGTTTATTCGAAAATTTCGATTTCTTATATAATGTTTCAAATTTTATACTTTTATAAACAAGCACAGCTTCTTTTTCTAAAATCGCCGATTTTCGTCGAGTCAAAAAATTTATCGCTTTATCGAAAAACAAATTTTTTTGTGAAATTTGTCAAATTCTGTAAGCTTGTTACTATCAGAGCTAATTTTTGAAAAATCTCCGATTTTCGTCGAGGTGCAAAATGTAGCGGTTAAGTGAAAAATACGATTTTTGTGAAATTTTCAAATGTTGTTTTAGTAAAACCCCAATTTATAATAATTTGTTTTTAAATTCTTTGTACCTTAATCCTCCAATTCTGCTAATATTTAATAGTCTTGTTAAAAAAATATCATTATTTTATTGGAATTTTGAATTTGTATAATTTAATTTATCTTAATCTTCCAAAATCGGCGACTTTCGGTGAAACGAAAAATTTATCGCTTATTCGAAAATTTCGATTTCTTATATAATGTTTCAAATTTTATACTTCTATAAACAAGCACAATTTATTTTTCTTAAATCGCCGATTTTCGTCGAGTCAACAAATTTATCGCTTTAGCGAAAAACAAATTTTTTTGTGAAATTTGTCAAATTCTGTAAGCTTATTTCTGTCAAAACTTACTTTTCAAAAATCTAAGATTTTCGTCGAGGCGCAAAATGTATCGCTTACGCGAAAAACTAAATTTTTGTGAAATTTTTCAAATTTTGTTTTAGTAAAACCCCAAATTGTAATGATTTGCTTTTAAATTCTTTGTACGAGCTTAACCGTAATCCTCCAACTCTGCTAATATTTTATAGTCTAGTTTAAAAAAAAAACATTCTTATTTTATTGGAATTTTGAATGTATATTACCTATTTAATGTTAATCTTCCAAAATCGCCAATTTTCGTCGAGTCGAAAATTTTTTCGCTTAACCGAAAATTTCGATTTCTTATAAAATGTTTCCAATTTTGTACTTTTGTAACTAATCACAGCTTTTATTTCATAAATCGCCGATTTTCGTCTAGGCGGAAAATCAATCGCTTAAGCGAAAAATACGACTTTTCTGAAACATTTTTTCAAATTTTCTACTCTTTAAGTAAACAAAGTTGATTTATTAAGCAAAAGACTTATAGCTCTTTAACTTTGTACTTTTTTATATTATTATTCAAGCTCAAGCCCATTCTAGATCTCAATTAATGCAGATATATTAGTTTAAAAAAATTTTACAAAATTCTGTAGCCACAGATTTTCATCAGAGGTTGTTTGGAATGATGCTATTGGAAAACTCAGCATACTACATGTAAACGAAAATCCATTGTAAGTGAGAATTTTCCACTATGCAAATATTCGAAAAATATCGCAAACAAAATACACCAGGAAACATTTGCACAAACTTCTGTCCATCTCCAGGGAACCATCGGTTCCCATTAAACATGATGTTTGTTGTTGCCTAAAAGGCAACACAATTCTCACAGTCAATAATAATTTCCGGTAGTTTCGTCGTGATCTACATTCAAATTTATCAGGGATGATTTTATTTATTCGCCCTTTTTATATTTTTATAAAAAGGCAAAGCATATTCTTCAGATTCTGCTGAATTTCGTCAAGGCGAAAAATTTATAGCTTAAGCGAAAAACTTTATTTTATTCAAATTGTATTTAGAATCGGAATTAATGGGTATTTCTACGAGTTTGAGCACTGTGAAGCATATGAACTTCAGTGTTTCTATGTTTCTGCAACGTTTTTTTCCACCAGACCGGAAAAATCCCAAATCATTAAAAAAATTTCTTGAAAACTTTGTGTACGGTTTTAACCGTAATCCTTCAATTCTGAATAGTTTTCATGGACTAGTTTCAATATAATGTTTCTATTTTACTGGAATTTCTTTAAATTTTGTATTTTTTTTTAACTAACCACAGCTTAATCTTTCAAAATCGCCAACTTTCGTCGAGGCGAGAAATGTATCACTTTGTACAAATTTATCACAAAATTATACAAATTTTGTATTTTATAAACTAACCACAGCGAAATCTTTTAAAATCGCCAACTTTCGTCGAGGCGAAAAATGTGTCGTTTAACCCTGCTGTTAGATTAGAAAAAACTTACGAATCTTAGATTGAGGGACCATTTGGTCCATACTGCAATTTTCATCCAAAATAATAATTTTATCTTATTCTTTGTAACTATTTTGGTTCAAAAATTTCTAAAGCAAGTATTTGACATATCAAAAACATCCGCTAACATATCAAAAACATCTTCTAAATATTTGACATGAATTTACATTCGCTTGGTAATGAAAAAACTTACGAATCTTAGATTGAGGGACCATTTGGTCCATACTGGAATTTTCATCCAAAATAATAATTTTATCTTATCCTTTGTAACTATTTTGGTTCAATAATTTCTAAAGCAAGTATTTGACATATCAAAAACATCTTCTAAATATTTGACATGAATTTACATTCGCTTGGTAATGAAAAAATGTACTATTGACCAAATGGTCCTCTAATCTAAGATTCGTCATTTTGTATTTTTCTCAGTCCTGAATAAAGTTAGAAAATTTAATTTTCGCACATAACATTATTTTATTAAAAGACCCCATTAGCAGAAAAATTTAGTCAGTATATATCACCGTTCCAAAGTTACAAGGGAAAACAGAAAAAATTTGGACCAAATGGTCCTAATCTAACAGCAGGGTTAAGCGAAAAATTTGAGTTTTAATAAAATTATGGAAATTTTATACTTTTATAAATTGGCATAGCGAAAAATTTGAGTTTTTTAAATTATTCAAATTTTTTACTTTTATAACTTCAAAAATAAAATAGATTTACTTTTATAACTTCAAAAATTTATAGATTAGGCGAATAATTTTATTTTTAAAAAATTATTAAATTGTACTTTTATAACTTGGCAAAGCTTATTCTTCAAAAATCGCCGGTTTTCGTTGCAGCAACAAATTTCTAGCTAATGTGGAAAATTCGATTTCATTTAAAGTTGGAACTAATATGTATTGAAAACGTGTTTGATCTCTGTCAAGCTGGGTAACTTTAGTATTTGTAACGCCTTTTACCATCACAGATTTTTGTAAAACCCCAGATAATAGTTGTATTGTTATTATGTTTAATCCTTTCTACATTTAGAAACTGTGGACTTAACCTGTAATTTCTATTAAATCTCAATAATTTGCTTTTATTTGCTCATCTTAAGCCCATTTTGGAAGCCATTTGCACGCCTAAATAGTTAAAAGTCATGCACTTAAGAACGCAACAAAACCCCTAAAATCTTCGAAAAGACAATACGTCTAGTCTTTGAGAAAGATAGCAAAATAAAAATAGCAGATTAAAGACAGATCCTTTCCACACCATACATACACTATCTACATTCCTTGGTCATTTTGTTGAAGCATACATTCGTATGAAATGTGGACATAGTCACAAATGCAATTTAACATAAAGATAACAATGAGTCGTCTGAAATTGTACTATCCGCACCATCATAATACGAGTCTTGAAAGAACAGCAAGTGTTGTTGATATTTATTAGGACAACAAAAGTAAATAGATTATATTAAGATTAACAAAGAACAACGGACAAAAACTCAATGCAGGCTTAATTTAAAAGGGATAATTTATTGATCACTAAAAGGTGCACTCTCTCGCAAACACACATGCAGCATTCTCGCCAGCGATCAGTGAGGGCGGCCCACTTACAAACCATGTTTTAGTGTACACAAGTCTACAGTCGAGTTACAGGTAAATTTCTTTGTCTAAAACGACAACAGTCGAAGAAGCAAGAACCAACTAACGAAGGGGGAGAGATCTGTTAACAGCAGGTAATTTTTTTTCCCAAAATTACATTGACTTTTGTCACTTTTGTTTTTAACAAAGAGTTTCCTTACAATTTTCTGTGGCTGTGTGTAATAGAGCGAGTATCTTTTATACTCCAAAAAGATCATATGGTTTATAATTTCAATTGGCAATAAATTTTATAAAAATCGACATTTTTATCGTTTTCGGTTCTGTTGCTCAACATTACGTACATGCAATCTGGTCAAAAAAGGTATTGATTACCACGAAAAAAAGGGTCTAATAAACAATTTTAGTACAAAACAAAAATCCCATACTCGAAAATACTTTGATTCCGTCGGGAAATGCTCTAAGAGCAACTAAAATGAATATTTTGTTAGAAATTTTTGTTTTTTTTTTTATATAAAAAGCAATTGCCGCTTTTTTGTTGTTGTATGTAGCTAATCAAGCGTTACCAGCCAACAACAAATGTTACCGATTTCATGAATTTCAGTTATTGTTCGATAACCGGTTTTCGTCGTCTACATTACTTCTAGGGTGTATTTGGGCCAAAAATTAGCACCTTTATGGTGTGTGGTAAAATAAAATTTTTAAAATGAAACTGTAGATAAGTTTATATTTTATTTTAGATTTTGTTGATACAATCGTAAGCAAGAAGGTCAATTGCAGTGTGAAAAAAACTGAAAAAATTTCGTAATCGCGATCACATTATAAAGCGTCACAGTTGTAATAACTAAGAAGGGGATTTTATATTTCAACATTTTATAACACAAAAAACAGAGTCTACAATTTACAAAATTTCCTTCTTAACAAAAGAGAGTCAAATCAAAAACTGAGTTGTTTTTTACAAAATCCTTTCACTTCAACAATATGTAACACTTACAATTATTAGCAATGAAAACCTGGTTTGTTTTAATAAACAATATATTCTTAAAATGAAAAATGTCCATTCTCTTAGAATTAAAACATATTTATGACAATATCGGCGTTGTTTTGCAAGGAAATTGTAATATTTACCATAAACACTGGATAATACACGCTCTAAAAGTAAAACCGCTTAAATTTCGCTACAGCGATAAATTTATCGCCAAAGCGAAAAGTAGCGATTTTGAAAGAACAACTCATAAAACATAGCATAAAAAGCTTAGAATATATTATTTTGACAATCTATCAGAGAACTTAATTCAGTCTGAACTTGTACAGGACTGACATCAAAAAATACTTAAAAATAGGATATTGTGTTTGCTTCTTAATGAAATTATTTTCCATCATAATAATATTGCAAATCGCTTATAATTTACTCAAGCGATACATTTTATCACCATAGAATTATATTTCATGATAGGAACATTGAAATTTGCTTATAATATCACCACAGCGAAAAGTGGCGATTTTGAAGGCATGTTTCGTATCATACAAATCTTAGGATACATTATTTTGAATATCAATCAGAGTTGACCTCAGCCCGAAAATGTAAAGAGTTAATAGCGAAAAATCGTTGTTTTGCAAGGAAATTGTAATATTTACCATAAACACTGGATAATACACGCTCTAAAATTAAAATCGCTTAAATTTCGCTACAGCGATAAATTTATCGCCAAAGCGAAAAGTAGCGATTTTGAAAGAACAACTCATAAAACATATCATAAACAGCTTAGAATATATTATTTTGACAATCTATCAGAGAACTTAATTCAGTCAGAACTTGTACAGGACTGACATCAAAAAATACTTAAAAATAGGATATTGTGTTTGCTTCTTAATGTAATTACTTTCCTTGATAAGAATATTGAAAATCGTTGATAATTCACTCGAGCGATACATTTTGATCACCACAGCGAAAAGTAGCGATTTTGAAGGTATGTTTCAGAAAGTGTAACATTCAAAGCGTAGAATACATTATTTTGAATATCAATCAGAATTGATCTCACCCCGAACATGTACAGAGTTAATAGCGAAAAATCGTTGTTTTGCAAGGAAATTGTAATATTTACCAGAAACACTGGGTAATAAACGCTCTAAACTGAAAATCGCTTAAATTTCGCTAAAGCGATAAATTTATCGCCAAAGCTAAAAGTAGCGATTTTGAAAGAAAACTCATAAAACATATCATACAAAGCTTAGAATATATTATTTTGACAAACGATCAGAGAACTTAACTCAGTCAGAACTTAAAAAATAGGATATTGTGTTTGTTTCTTAATGAAATTATTTTCCTTGATAAGAATGTTGAAAATCGCTGATAATTCCCTCAAGCGATACATTTTTATCACCATAGCAGAAAGTGAAATTGAAAGATTTTGAAATCGTATATTATAAATCGTATCGTACAAAGCTTGGAACACATTATTTGAAATATCAATCAGAACTGTCCTCAGCCTGAACTTATGCCAAAAATCACGATATTTTGCCTGTTTCAAAAAGAAACCCGTATACTTGGTAAGAATTCTTCATAATAGAACGTTTTAATTGAAAATCGCTCAAAATTCGTATAAGCGATAAATTTATCGCCACAGCGAAAAGTGGCGATTTTGGAGGTCTGACTCATAAAACTTATCATACAAAACTTAGAACATAATTCAAGTTAAGTTGTCTTAGATCCGAGTTATTTTTAAAGTTGTAATTTCCTTTAAGGCTAAAAGATCATGTTTTCTCCGCTAAGTAAAAAAAATTAAATCCTGCGGGTGGGATTCGAACTCACATTCGCTGGACGATCATTTTGATATTTGTGAAGCATCATCTTCACCACCGTCTAGCCCGTTAAGCTACTGCGGTGTGTATTCACACTTCAACAACTTATTCACACAATTTGTCAAAGAACTAAACTCAGCCCGAATTTATAACCGATTATTGGCACAAAATACTTAAAAAAATATTTGGAAAAAATATTGTATCGAACAGCATTTTAATGTTTCTAAGAAAAATTTAACGACAAATCAAATTGAAGGAAGAAATTATCAAAGTTGTCAACTCTCATTCATTTATTCAAAAAGAGATACATATTATTAGTGAGAAACAACTTAAAAACAAAAAATAGAGTAGTCGAAGCTGATATGTTACTGGTCCATTTCACATGAGAACAATGTTGAGCAACATCTATTTATTACGAGGCGAAGTGACCTGCGTACCAACATACCAGTGTTGACGACTATATTTTTCTCTTTTTTGAAGATATTTTACAGTACAAAATCGCCTATAAGCAAATTTCTCGCGAATGATTTTCGTACTCGGATTGAGCGGTTAAATCCTTCGGCCACGGACTGTCCCTGCAGGCTGTGTCAGAGACACGGCCATTAAGTTTAACGTAGAATACGCCATCCGATAAGACAGAAAACATATATAACAATAAATGATAAATAACATAAGCAAATGAATTTATTTATTTGATAGTTACTTTTGATAATATACATAAGCTTATGATAGGAAAAATAGGATAAATATGTTTTTTCATTTTAATTTACTAAACGTCAACTGTCAGCTGCTGTCAAACAGCATCAAGCAGCATTGTTATTTTGCTTACTTGGCAGCACTTTCATTTAACATAAAAATGTATGAATTAATTTTTTCATATATTTTTTATAATTATATATCCATGTTAAATTCAAATTCACATTTAACATTTTGTTTCACTTAAATACATAAGTAAATATACGAAATTTCAATATTTCATCAATCAAAACAACAGCCGAAGGTTTGTGTCCACACTGAAACAGCAGCATAGTTTCTGTTCACGCTACAAACTCAAACACTCAACCAAACACCACACATATGTTTGAGTGTATGTGTTTAAACAATTTTCATTTGAGAAATTTAAATATTAGGAAGATATCAACCAATGTGAAATGTATATCAAACGGAAGATAACATCTTCATTTACCTACAAAAAAAATTTTAAAAAAAGTTATCTCGCCGTTTCCTCATAATCAATGAAATAAAGATTACAACAATAACAATCTGACATGACTCCCTATACCGTAAGGTAAGACGTATTCTACGCCAAAAATTAAAAAATATGGACGTCAACACTGGTATGTTGCTGGCTCATTTCTTAGCGAAGAACATTGATGTTGATTAACCTTGTTCATACGAACGATTTTAGTTATCGGCTTAAGTGGTTAAATTACATTAATCGATACAGAAAGAAATTGTTTTTTTAATTTAGAAAAAGAAAAAAGTACAACAACTTAAACCAGTGAAAAATATATATTGCGATATATTACGGGCTCCTTTCTTACCGAAACAAATTTATGTTGATCAATTGATGCAACATTAATGTTGTGCAACATCAATTTGCTAAGAAATGTGCCTGCAACATGGCGGTGTTAACGTCTATAGTTTTCAACGTTTAAGGTTTTTGTTGAACTAAAAATCTTTTTCTAAATATAAAAATAATTTTTATTTCTGTGTCGCTTAGTGTAATTTAACCACGTAGACCGAGTACTAAGATCGTTCGTGTGAACAATGTTGAGCAACATCAATTTGTTTCGCTAAGAAATGAGCCAGCAACATATTAGTGTTGACGTCTATATTTTTCACAATTTCTAAGACTTTTTTTACAGTAAAAATCCATTTTCAAATATGAAAACCAAACTTCTTTGTATCGATTAACGTGACCCAACAACTTAAGTACAGTACTAACCTCGCTCGCTTGAAAAATTTTGTGAAAATTGGCATCAATTTGATGTGACTCGAAATGGGCCAGCAACATATCAGTGCTGACGACTATATTTTCCACTGTTTTAAGAATTTGTACACTACAAACCTTTTTCTATATATAAAAAAGAAAATATTTTGTGGATTAAAATTATTTAACCACTTAAGCCGAGTATTAATATCGTTGGAGTGAAAAATGTAGACCAACATCAATATGTTTCAATGCGAAGTGGGCCAGCGACACATCCGTGTAGAGTAATTTTTTTTATAAACATACAAACGAAACTTCTTTGTATCCATTAACGTGATATAACCACTTGAGCCGATAACTAAAATCGTTCATGTGAACAATGTTGAGTAACATCAATTTGTTTCTCGACGAAATGAGTCCGCAACATATCGGTGTTGGCGACTATATTTTTTACAATAAAAAGGCAATTTCTTTCTGCATCGATTAATGTAATTTAACCACTTAACCGAGTACTAAGACCGTTCATGTGAACAATGTTGAGCAACATCAATTTGTTCCGCTAAGAAATGAACCAGCAACATATCAATGTTGACGACTATATTTTTCTCTATTTTGAAGTCTTTTTTATACTAAAAATTTATTTTCAAGTATGAAAAGAAAATTTCTTTGTATCGATTAAAGTGGTTCAACAACTTAAGTACAGCACTAAGCTCGCTTGCCTGAAAAACATCAACATTAATTTGTGGGTCAGCAACATATCAGTGTTGATGACTATATTTTCCACTGTTTTTTTGGGATTTTTCACAAAATATCTTTCACGAAATATCTTTCTAGATATTAAAAACAAAGTATTTTTTGGCTTAAAGTTATGTAACCACTTAAGCCGAGTACTAAGATCATTGGAGTGGACCAACAACATATTAGTGTAGAGTAAAAGTCTTTTTCTAAATATACAAACATAACTTCTTTGTATCGATTAACACTTAAGCCGATAACTAAAATCGTTCCAGTGAACAATATTGAGCAACATCAACTTGTTTCCCTAAGAAATGAGCCTGCAACATATGGGTGCTGATTGGTATATTTTTCTCGGTTTAAAGGTTATTTTTTAAACTAAAAATCTTTTTCTAAATGTAACAGCACTTTTTTCTTCTGTATACCACTTAAGTTGAGTACTAAGGTCATTCGCGTGAACAATGTTGACCAACATCAATCTGCTTCCCTAAGAAGTGATTCTGCAACATGTCGGTGTTGACGACAATATTTTTTTGTTAAGGTTTTTTTTGAACTAAAAATATTTTTCTAAATATAAAAAAAAAATTGTTCTGTCTCCACTTACGCCGAGTACTAAGATTTTTCGCGTGAAAAATGTTGAGCAACATCAATTCGATGTGTTGCGAAGTGGGACAGCAACATATCAGTTTAGAGTAAAAATAATTTTCTAAATATACGAACAAAACAGCATTGCATCGATTAACTCAAGTTAACCGTTAAAAAAATCGTTAAAAAAGTATTGTTTTTATATTTAGAAAGAGATTTTAGTTTAAAAGAACCGCTAAAAATTACAAAATATAATCTTCAACACTGATATGTTGCTGACACACTTTGCTTCGAAACAAATCGATGTCGCTCTACATTTTTTACCGCGAACCACCTTAGTACTCGCCTTAAAGCTTGATACTAAGTTCATTACTACGACATAGTTATTTACAGTCATATTTTTTTATAGCGTCATTGGCCAGCAACAAATCAAGGTTGACTACCAAATTTTCTGTGTTCTTAACATTTTTCTAATACAAAAAAACACATTTAAAATTTTCGTCGATATTTCGCAATAATTTTGATTCTACGTCGTTTCGCGAAATTCCACGTAAAATGTTGATCTAAGTACGGGCCTTGTGTGTTTAAATCACGTTAATCGATATAAAAAAAAAGTTTTGTTTTTATATTTAGACAAACCATTTCATGATATTTCTGTCATTTTAATGACATCATGTGAAAATATCCAATACCCTAATTATTATATGATGCACTCGTAACACTTGTGTTCTATTTTCAAAGCTTGTTATTTATAAAAAGAAAGCCATCATTTTCGTAAGATACTCGTGTTCCCTTAAATTTCAGAGAGGCGAATACAAAAGGGAAAATGTGTTGATTGGATAATTATCGGGGTATTTAGAGCAACATATGCTATGATTGACAGTTTACCTACACTTAAGAAACGTAACGAAAATATTATAATTATGACATGACGTGCGTATGTCAAAACTAATTGTAAGACCCTACATTGTCTGCACGTGAAATGTCATTCATTTCAATGAACAACGAAACTGAATGAATGAATGAATGGTTTTTCCGTTTACAGGCCATGGAAGATGAAATACTATGGCGGTCTAGGAAAATCCTCTACACTTGGGCATAATTGCACCGCATGTGTGTGTGTGTGTGAGGCTAAGTGAGGACAGCTAGCAGATTGTGCGAGAAAACTAAAATTCCAATGTCAAAGTCATAAAATTACACAAATATGTAACTGCGCGGGTTAACAGTTTTGGTGTTGATTTCAAAACGAAAATTATGATTTTATGATTTTTCTGTTCCCCATTTAACTCGCGTAATTTCACATACTTCCATAGACCGGCCATTCGTCGTTTACTCCTTGTGAACGTAATTAAATCCAATTTTTATTATCTTAGATATTTTTGTGTGCGTTTGCTGATCTCAAGAATTGTAATAAATTTTCTTTAATTTTTGTTTTTCGTGTATTCGCACCGATGTGAAACGTGAGAAAAGTCTAATGTCCGTTCCAGAGTAAAAATACCGCAATAGACACGAAATATAGAGTGTAACTAAAGTACAAGAAGAATCGGTACATGTTTGAGACAATGAAACAACGCCTACGACGGACGCTCTGACCCAAGAAAACCATTAACTAAGTAAGGAAGGAAGGCAAATCAAGTAACCTACAGTAATAAAAAAGATTTATTACTTTATGACTTCTCTAAATGTCTACGCAATTTTCAAACGCCTTTTTCATAAAACCGAAACAAAATAGACAATCCCTGCATTACACGTAGTATCGTATCATAGTAGTCGTATGTACATGCAACATTCAAAACCACTTTGAAATTCTAATAAACCATTGAAAATTTTGCTACACCACCACTATATGATTGAAGCGAACGAAGGGGAAGTTTTTCTTTTTGGAAAACCCTCAGCCAGTTGGTGCAACACCAACTGTACGACGGTCGCACTACTTGTGCACCACCGTGTGTGTACGATGTATTGGGAGAGGCATGCATATTACCTACCTGCCTAACTAAGAGCGGCGCACTTGCTGCGTTTGTTGCTGCCACTGCTGCTGTTAGTTCTAATTCGTCTTTCACTGCTGCAGCAAGCAGTAGTTTTTCTTTTCCTCTCGGGGAGTGTTTGTGTGTGAAATTCTGAAATTAGTGCCTCAAAGGCAATCGAACGTACGTATTATATACATACGTAGTTAACTCCAGCTGTGTTAAATATTTAAGTAATTTGATTTTATTGGAACATATTATAATATGAATTGAATCTCGTTCGTGTGTGTGCTCTCGTTTCGTGGGAGATTTTTGAAAACAAAAAACCTAAACCTGGAAAATAATAAATCTACAACATTAAGAGAAAAAGTTTAATTTATCTAAAAAAAAGAATTAAAAACGCTTTCTCTATATAAAAGAAAAACAAAAATAGTTATTATAAAACCACCAAGCATCAAGCTCACAATTGGAAATTTCATACTACTACTACACACATATCGATCGACTCCATCGATGATAATACAGTTGGGATTATTAATAACATTTACAGCGGCAAGTGAAGTTTTATACCTTAAAGCAACAGTATTTGAAAATATTTTATTAAATGGATATATTTTATGAATTTGGATTTGAAATATTGGAGAATAAAATTATTTGAATAAAAGCCCAAACGCTCGAATATTTTAATTTCGAATAAAATGGATTTGTGATATTTAAAATTGTCGAAACGATAATATTCAATCAATTCGATGTTCTTCTGGTTCACAGTGCTGTTTAGTAATAAAATCGCTTAATTTTTGCTAAAGCAAACTAATTTTCGATATATTCTGGTTCGTAGTGGTGTTTAGTAACAAAATCGCTCAATATCTGCTAAGGCGAAAAATTTATCGCCTTGGCGAAAAATATATTTTTGTATGGAATATGAAGTTTTTCATATTGTGAATGAGTGTTTCGTTAATAAATATATGAATTATAAATATAAAACACTTATTTTTTTAAAGTTTCAACTAAGAAATCATAATTAAAATTAAAAAATCAAAAAGTGTGGCATTTTTTTTCTCCATGTATTACTCAACCAAAACATCAGAAGATTCAGTTATTTAGGTATTAAAGTTGCTTAATTTTTGCTAAAGCGGAATGGGTTTCGCCTCCTTTTGATTCACAGTGGTGTTTAGAAACAAAATCGCTCAATTTTTGGAAAGGCGAAAAATTTATCGCTTTGGCGAAAAATATGTTTTTGTATGTAATATGAAGTGTTTCATATAGTGAATGGATTTTTCATTATTAGAACTATGAATTATAGATATAAAACACTTTTTTTTAAGTTTCAACCAAGAAGTCATAATTAGAATTAAAAGTCTGCTATACTTTTCGCCATGGATTACTCAAACAAAACACCAAATGATTCAGGTATTTAGGTATAACAATTGCTTAATTTTTGCTAAAGCGGAAAGGGTTTCGCCTCCTTTTGATTCACAGTGGTGTTTAGAAACAAAATCGCTCAATTTTTGGAAAGGCGAAAAATTTATCGCTTTGGCGAAAAATATGTTTTTGCATGGAATATAAAGTGTTTTGTATAGTGAACGGATTTTTCGTTATTAAAACTATGAGGTGAACTTATAAACCACTAATTTTTGCACAGATTCAACCACCAAATGCTGATCTTAATCTCAAAACATTTAACATTCTGTTACACTTTTCTCCATGGATTACTACAACCAAAATATCCCAATGTATCAGGTATTTAGTAAAACAATCGCATAATTTTTTCTAAAATGTAATGGTTTTCGTCTTCATGTGGCTCACAGTGGCGCTTAACAACAAAAAATCGATTAATTTTTGCTAAAACGAAATTGTTTTCGACTTCGTTTGCTGCACATGGTGTTTAGTCACAAAATAGCTCAATTTTTCACAAACCGAACATATTTTCGATTTCTTTTGGTTCACAGTGGTGTTTAGTAACACAATCGCTCAATTTTTGCTAAAGCGAAAAATTTATCGCGTCGGCGAAAAATATGTTTTTGTATGGATACGTGCTTCGTATTGGGAATTAATTTTTCGTTATTACAACTATAAGATCAAATTAAAAAACATAAATTATAAACACTTATTATAAACACTTACTGTTCGATCGATTTTCTGTAAGGCAAAAAATGTATCGGCTTGTCCAAAAATATGTATTTGTATGCAATATAAATTGTTTCATATAGTGAATGAGTTTTCCGTTATTAAAACTATGAATTATAAATATAAAATACTTCTTTTTGTAAAGTTTCAACCAAAAAAGCATAATTAGAATTAAAAAAATGTAAAGTCTGCTACACTTTTCTCCATGGATTACTGCAACCAAAATATCTGAATGTATCAGGTATTTAGTAAAACAATCGCTTAATTTTTCCTAAACTGTATTGGTTTTCGTCTTCATGTGGCTCACAGTGGCGCTTAACAACAAACTATCGATTAATTTTTGCTAAAACGAAATTGTTTTCGACTTCGGTTGATGCACATGGTGTTTAGTCACAAAATCGCTTAATTTTTGATAAAGCGAACATATTTTCGATTTCTTCTGGTTCACAGTGGTGTTTAGTAACAAAATCGCTCAATTTTGGCTAAAGCGAAAAATTTATCGCTTAGGCGAAAAATATGTTTTTGTATGGAATATGACGTGTTTCGTATTGTAAATGAATTTTTCTTTATTAAAACTATCAAGTAAAAGTATAAAACATTTATTTCTGAAATTATAATTAGAATTTTTTTTGCTTTCCTCCATGGATTTCGCCTTCTTTTGTTTCACTGCAGTGGTTAGTAATAAAATCGTTCAATTTTTGATATATCGTATTAATTTTGGTTTTTCCTGGTTCACAATGGTGTTTAGTAACAAAATCGCTCAATATCTGCTAAGGCGAAAAATGTATCGCCTTGTCGAAAAATATACATTTGTATTGTGTTTCATACAGTTAATGAATTTTTCTTTATTAAATCTATGAAGTATCAACATAAAACATTTAATTTTTGAAAGTTTCAACCAACAAAAAAAATTTTGTATCGCCTCTGAAAAAATATGCATTTCTATGGAATATGAAGTGTTTCGTATAGTGAATGAGTTTTTCGCTATTAGAGTTATGAATTGTAAATAAAAAATAGTTATTTGTTAAAGCTTCAACCAAGAAATCACAATTGGAATCAAAAAAATTTAAGTCTGATATATTTTTTCCTATATGGATTGATTACTCAACCAAAACATCAAATGTTTCAGGTATACACGTAAAAAAAAATTTCTTACTTTTTGCTAAAGTGTAATGGTTTTCGCCTTCTTTTGTTTCACAGTAGTGTTTAGAAACAAAATCGCTCAATTTTTTGTAAGGCGAAAAATTTATCGCTTTGGCGAAAATTATGTTTTCGCATGGAATATGAAGTGTTTCGTATTGTGAGTGCATTTTTCGATGAAGTAAAAATATAAACCACTTTTTTTGAAGAGTTTCAACCAACAAACATGTTTTTGTATGGATTATGAGTAGGCGAAACATATGTTTTTATATGGATTATGACATGTTTCGTATTGTGAATGTATTTTTCGTTATTTAAACTGTAACATAAAATTATAAAACATAAATTATAAACACTTAAGGCATAATGGTTTTTACCTTATTTTGGTTCAAAGTTGTGTTCCATAAACTTAAATCGCGTAATTTTTACTAAACAGGTAAGGGTTTCGTCTCCGTTTGCTTCGTAGTTGTGGTTAGTAATAAAATTGCAAAATATTTTGTAAAGCGAAAAATTTATCGTCATGGCCAAAAATATCAATTTTTGTTTTATCGAAACAAACTTGTGTTGCTTTCTTGGTGGTGTGTAGGAATAAAATCGCTCAATTTCTTCTAATGCGCAAAATGTATCACCTTGGCGAAAAATATATTTTTGTATGGAATTTGACGGGTATTGTATTGTGAGTGAATTTCTCGTTATTAAAACTATGACGTAATATTATAAAACACTCCGTGTTTGAGAGTTTCAAACAACATCCCATAATTAAAATAAAAAAAGGAAAATTCTGTTATACTTTCATCCATTGCACTCATGGTCTAACACGGGCTTAATCTGCTTGGAGGTGCAATGGCTAGTGTGTGCAGTTCTTGTTTATGATAATCGAACTCTGCATTGACCACCTTACATTTCTTTCGGCGACAGTCACCTCACTAAGTGATGGCGGCACTACGAGTTCATAGCCCTGGGAAAGCTTCTCCAAATACCGTTCGGAACCGGTGTAAAACTGTAGGTCCCAATCAGTGAGTTTAAAACTAGAAAGTGCACAGCTTACCGGTCGTGAGAAGCTCTCCCAATCCTTTCATAGGATGTAATGGGAAACCATTTTTTTCTATTAAATAGTTTTTGGTTATTTTTGGAATAATAGACATTTCAGGAAAGCACACTCACTGCCAGTTACTAGTTTCTAACTAGAAAAAATGATTGTGAATGCACGTTGTTTGGGCTTTATAAAGTTAATAGTTATCGTAAGCCATTTAGTACCTGTACTATACTATTTTCTCTTATCGATGACCTCAACTCTCTATATTTATTTATTCATTTAGCGCAGATTTTCTGTTTAGCTTCTCAAAACACTTTTCTATAAACTCTCAATATAAATTTGATTTCGCAATTTTAAAAACTTCGATTTGTTTCAACTAAGTGTGCATAAGTTACTGTCCCCATTAATGTCTTTTTATGTGATCTTTCTTTCATTTCATCTCTTCCTAATCCTACAAATAAAGGTAATTAAAGTAGGTTTTTTTTCTTTTTGAATTTCTTAACTGTCAAACGTAATTAATTTATTCAAAAAATTCAACCAAAACAAAACTTATTTATTTCTTTTAATTTTATATTCATTTTAATGTTTATAGCCGATTTTAACACAGACAAACTTTATGTTTTTTTTTTCAACACGACATTCGTTAACATAATTGACACATGTGTATGCGTATTACCAGTATCTGTTTCTGTTTTATCTTTACCAAAAAAAAAATAGTTTCTTTTTTTTTTGTTTTGTTTTTTCTCTAGTTAACAAATACTACTCTTTTGAAATCATCACATTTGTCTTCGCTAAAACCTTTAATATATATTGTTATTGTTCTTTCGTATTTTTTTCACTGCTTTTGCTGGTAACAACGCAAATAAATAGAAAAAAATAAGCGAAACTACAAATCGCCAAAAAAAGAATAACATTCGCCATTATATTGAGAAGCTGCGAAACTGAACAGAAACCCAACGAGAAAAAAAAACACAACTCGCCAAATTTTAGTTTAACTAAATTCATTGACCTTTTTGAGAAAGTTCATTTGCTTCTGGTTTAGGTACTATTATTAAGAAATTATGGTATTAACGTCACCATCACCAACCACCACCGCCAGCACCACTAACTGGAGGCACCAAAGAATAGAAGAAGTGGTAGAAAACAATATCGTTATTATTAAAATCTATACAAATATTTTAATTAACATTATTTATTGGGTATTAGCATAAACTGAGTTTTGTAAAGATTTTCAAAACTTTTTAACTAGAGGGGTTTTGTTGTCTTGTTCTTCTTCGGCATATTCCTCATTCGGGTGTACAAAATTTTTAATTTACAATTATTTATTTTCGTATTATCAAAAATAATTAATCTTTACTAAACAAAAAACCCAACTTTCTTCTTTCCTCTCTCTCTCTCTCTCTCTCTCTCCATCTCTATCTATTTGCAGATTTATGTTAATGTTTTTGGCTTTCGTCTAAGAAAAGTTTGTTTTTTTCACCATCGCTGTAAAGAAACGCAGAGGAGAAGTTATTGACAGCAGCAGCAGGAACTACAAGAACACATATAAAACACAAGTTTTTCTTGGCAAGTAAGTAGTTTTAGTTTTTAAGGGTAATTAAAATTATTTTATATTTCTTCTTGAGTCTAAACAATAGTTTAATTTTTGTGCTAAATAAGAAATTGAAAACAAATGTGGGTGTGCTGTCAGCCTTTGAAATGTGTAGGCCGGCAATGCGGCATAAAACTTGCAGCACCATCATTATTTTATTTCTGATTCTTAAGGATGTGATATATGGAATTATTGACATTTTAAATAGCTTTCATAGAGGTTACACAAGAAATACAGATATTTCGAAAAATTAGCTAACAAGTTACAAGAATCGTCGATTGTTCACTTTAACGAAATTTTTATCGCCACTGTTAAAAGTGGCAATTTTAATAGGAAATGCATTTATAAATTTGTTGTATTACATCCCAGTAAACAATTTGTCCCAAATTCGGTCAGAAATCTGTCAGACACTCTGCACAAGTTGCCGAGTCTGATGCCGATGTCGTACGGGTGATTGACAAGAATTCGGATAGTTTTGTCACAGGAAACTCGGAAGAGTGTACAGAGTTATCGGACAGATTTCTGTGAGAATTCTGAGGGAAATTCTGAAAGATTTTTAGATGTAGCTGAACGAAGTCCGATTATGGTCCAACTTATTCGATAATTTTCTGACCCTTTGTCCGATTTGTCGTACCAATTTCTGAGAGAAATCTGAAAAAACATCCGATAGTGGTACGACCTTTTCGATAGTTTTCTGACACATGGTAATATTTGTAGTGGCAACTTGGGACAGACGTCTGAACAAACATGCGAGAATGTTCCGAATTTTTGAATCATTTACATACATATGCATTTAAATAAGCACGTACAAATTAATTATTATTTTTATTTGACGACCGCGACTTCTTAAGCACTTGCTTGCTCGTTTGTAACTAAAGACAACAAACCAACTAGTGCAGACAAAACAAAACAACAATACAATTCACCGAAACTATACAGTAAAAACATTTTCGGGGAATTCCCTTACTAACGCATGGAAAACAAAATCAAATAGAATAAAAAATTCCCTTCAGAGAATGTGCAGAATCGTCACATGATTTTCGTATGGAATTTCAGAGCATGTGCAGAACCGGCTGATAGATAATGTACAGAAAACTCGTTTAAATGACTGAAGGAATTTCAGATATTTCGGCTTATTATCTGATATAATTTAAGAGAACTTACAGACGTCTAAGACGTCAGAAACAATTGTTTACTGGGATCTTACACAAAAGCAATACATTTACAACTTTACAACGAAAAAATTCAGCAAGAATATAGATTTTTATACTTTACTTTGAAATTGAAATATGAAAAATATTGCATTTAAGAAAGTAATCAGGATTATCAGAGAAATATCGAATAATACACAAGAATACAAGAAAAATATTGTTCTTAAATTATGTTTTCTATTCCCCTTAAGCGATATAATATGAACCCAGCTGTTATTAGACTAAATCGCCACTCTACTATTACTAACATTAATTGAAATGGCTATAACTTCGGTGGTTTTCGATATTTATGAAAAAGATTTGCAGCAAACATCATAAAACACCTTCAACCCTATAAATCGCCTAAATTTCGAAATCGCGAAAATTTTATCGCCAAAGCGAAAAATAGCGATTTTGAAAAAAAATTTAACAAAAATAAAGAATAAACCAGTTTCTTCACTTTTTATATAAAACCAGGGTCAAAAACGTATACTTAATGCAAATGAAAACAAAATTTGTAAAAAGAACCAAAATTATATATTTAATTTGAATTAATTTTTTTGGCATATTTAATCTGCCTCACATTTTTATTGTTAAATCTAATATTTCCCTTGTTTCAACAATTGCGTAAACCTAAAACCAGTTTTACTTTTAATATTACTAGGCTAAAACGTTATTTTTTCATTGCTAGCATTAATAAGAAACGCTATATCCTTGGTGTTTTTAGATGTTATTGAAAATTTGTTCGAGAAAAAATCATAAAATGTATTAAACACTAATTAAACACTAATCGCCTAAATTTCGAAATCGCGAAATTTTTATCGCCAAAGCGAAAAATGGCGATTTTGACAAAAACTGGAACAAAATTAAAAAAGTACCCAAATTTCTTTACATTTTATTTAAAATTGGGGTCCTTGTCGATTTAAGGCAAATTGAACACGAAAACGTACAGTGTTGAGAAAATTTGTTAGTAAAAAGTAGAAAAAAATTTTGCTAGTAATTAATTTTAATTATTTTTTTTCGTTATATGTATAGTTGACCTTTCAAATTATATGTGTTCAGATTTTTTTCGACTCGAGGTCATATTTGAAAAAGAAAACAATGTATAGGATTGTATATTCGTCACGATTTTATTAATTAATCCCAATATTTCGACCAACTTCATTCGTCAATAAACAAATCTAAGCACATATTAATTGTTTTCCATATTTAATTTGCGGCAGATTTTTTTATTCTTAAATCTAGCATTTCCCTTGTTTAAGCAAATACGTACATCTAAAACCACTTTTAATTTTAATACTATTAGGCTAAAATATTATTTTGTCATTGGTAGCATTAATTAGAAAGGCTTTATCCTTGGTGTTTTTAGATATTATTGAAAAATTGTTCGAGAAAAAAACACAAAATTTCGTAATCGCGAAAAATTTATCGCCAAAGCGAAAAATGGCGATTTTGAAAATAAATTAAACACAATTAAAGAATTACCCAATTTCTTCACATTTTACTTAAAACTAAGATGAGCAATTTATAGTTTACAATTATTCGGCTATATCACTACTCTTCCATTGCTAACATTAGTTAAAATGGCTATAACTTCGGCGTTTTTATACATTTTTGTAAAATTATTCGAGAAAAAATGTTAAAATTTATTAAACCCCACAAATCGCCTATATTTCGAAATCGCGAAATTTTTATCGCAAAGCGAAAAATGGAGACTTTGATAAAAGCTTAAACAAAATTAAAGAAAACCCCAATTTCTTTACTTTTTATTAAAAACTAGAGTCAAAAAAGTAGTATTTAACGCAAATTGATCAATTCAGCAATTAATTAACAATTAATAATAGTAGAGCCATCAATATTGTTACTAAATTGAACATACCCATTTGAATAGTAAAATTTAACATACCCTTTTATTATCATAAGTTTTATGAATGTTAAAAGGTATAGCGTTAGTCAGTAACGGGAATTTGAAATTGTATCAACATTTACCAAGGAGTGGTCAGGTAAGGAAACGAACTTATACCACTTTTTAAGTGTGGAAAGAAAAACACGATATTTTCAAAACGCTCCGCCCGCTCGGCATTAGTCGCATGATCATCGACAGGTGCATACAATTGTTCGAGGCGACTGGAGATATAAAAGACCGCCCCCGGTCGGGCCTCCCACGTTCCGTTCGGACACCGCCAGTTATCAAATCCGTCAAAGCAACAATTCAACGAAATGCTCTCCGGAAACAGAAAATCAAGGCTCTGAGATGAAAAAAGACTTGGGACTTAGAGCTTTCAAACGGCATACAGGTCATTTGTTGACTGCAATTTAAAAAAAATAGTATACAAAAATTCAAGATACACTGATAACTTGCATAGAAAAATCTTGTTTACGGATGACAAAATATTTACCGTACAGGAAAAATTTAACAAACAAAATGATAGGGTTTATGCACGATCATCTAAAGAATTATCTGAGCTCATCCCACGGATCGACTGATTTTATGTTGCTAACTTTTATGTCTTTAGATATTTTTGCAATATGTTTTGTCAAAAAAATCTTTTAAGCCCAGAAATTGCCCATATTTTGCATTGGCGAAATTTTTTATCGCCAAAGTGAAAAATTAAGGTTTCGATAAAAAAAAATAAAAAGCATTTAAAGATAAATATATTTCCTGGCGTTTATCTTTAACCGGCAGCCATTAATTCGATATTTTTATTTAAAACTTGTTCAGGATAATGTACGAGTAGAAGTCGAGAGAGAAAAAAATAGTTATTCAAATACAGGGTGGAGCGCGGAATTTTGCTTTTGTGCACTGCAGGCTGTGGCGGCACTGTTCGAAGAGAGTGGAGAGTGTGCGTGGCTTATAGTGGCTGACGGGAGATTTAAATTCGTCTGCCTTTCAGTTGCCCTCATGCATTGGACACGTGAGGAGAGGTCATTTTGTGTTGAAGCGTATTTTTCAAATGTGCACTCGATCATTGCAGTGCAGCGTGCTTTTCGTTTATGATTCGCTGTCCCCTCACGCGGAAGTGTTCTTGGACGGCAATCAATTGCAAATTGGATAACTTTATTGAGAACAGCAGGAAATGTGTCATGTGTACGCACTGTGTGGTGCGCCATATCACGAGTAGCCATCATTGGCCCTTAGAGTTCATGAAAACTTCAAAAAACGTATACACTATTTAAGATACACTATTTAAAACCATGTAATTTACAAAATCCCCTAACTGTTCAATTTAACTAAAATATATAATAAATTTTTCTAAGGTTCATAATTTTTTTATTTCATTCCCAAATAAGCAAATTATCGCGCTCCACCCTGTATAGCATACAATTTAAAATGTTAGTTTTATCTTTTTATTACTGGAGTTTTTCATTATTAAATTTAGTAGTTTCCCTTGTTTAAACAAAAAAACAAACCCTGTTTTTATTATGGCATTATTTGGCTTAATCGCTAATTTTTCGTTGACAACATTAATTTAGAAGGCTATAACTTTCGAGTTTTTAGAAATTTTTGGTAAATTTTTGTGAAATATGCCATAAAACGTGTTAAACTTTACAAATCGCCTAAATTTCGCTTTAGCGAAATTTTTATCGCTAACGCGAAAATTTACGATTTTGATAAAAATCAGTAACATTAGTAATCTACAGGCAATTTCGAGTATTTAAAACTATATTTACAGCTTCACATTTATGTTTTCAACAAAAACTCGGCTTTCTAATACATATTTCTGTTATATTATTTTAATCTTGAATACTTAATATATCATAGGTTATATTTAATATAATAATATATCATAGGTTATATATAATAGTTTTTGTAGTACATTGTTTAAATTACAGCTAGGATAATGAATAATTCCTTTTATTTTTCAAAAGTAATGAAAACATCATCATTTCCCTTGCGGCAGTTGAAGGCATGATAACAAATTTTAACCGAATTCGTAGTTATGTATATTTAACAATTAAATATATCCCATCCGTAAAAATAAAATCAATTAATCGAGAAATATAACCCAAGTACTGCCATGAATATACAGACATTTGATTAAGTTTGCAGAAAAGAAAACAAAACAACAACAACCAAATGTACACAATGATGCTCAATAAAATAAAAAGAACTGGACTCCCACTTAAATACAAACTCATGCGCCCGCCAGTCGGCCGAATAAAAATATCAAAGGGGTAGTAGTACTCTTACATGCATGTACTACAAACGTATAAATGGTCTCATGCCCGAAAAAAATCAAAATTCAAGCAAAAATGATTTCGTACAAAATTCGTTTATCAAGAACTTTAATTCAATTGTTTGCAGCATGCGTGTACTTGAGTTTCAATTCAATTCTTCATATTCTGAAACGTCGGGGCATTTTTTTTGAACATTTTTTGTTGTTGTTTTGGTTTTGGGGACCAAGAAGTCACAATTTAAATCTATTGCCGGCTGCCACTGTGTGGCGCTTTGAAAGGGAATATAAAAACAAAAAATCCGTATCGAATCGAGTTGAGTTGAGTACCACCAGCAACAGTAACAACTATTGCTGTTGCTGCTGCTGCTGCTGTTGTCTCAATGGCAACAATAACCATAATAATACTTTGGGTGGTATGATGATGGTATTCTTTCGATCTTTTGCGCTGCTTTTTATGAACATAGAAATAGTCATAACTATAAATTTTATTAGGGAACAAATGTTGTGAACAAATTTAGATCTTAGTTTTTTCTCCCTCTCTGGCTGGCTATTACAACAACGGCAGCAGCAACAAGAAATTGTTACTTAAAAACAGAGATTTTAATGGGAAAATCACGATATGGGGTCAAAACTGTTTCATAGAGTCTAAGGGAAAGAAGGCAGACACACTGCTGGTATATGGAAACAAAGGCCTCCTGAACAAAAATTATGACATATTTATATGAGAACTTTTTTGGTTGTGGTTGCTTTTTGTTTGGTTGTGAAAAAAAAATGCTAATTACTGCGTACATAGTTTTCAAAATATTTTAATTACTTGCAAGCATATCTTGCATTATTAGTGCCCACCCACAAGTCGAGCAAATGAACGTGTTCATTCACACACACATACATACACGCGTCCTTCAATTAAATTTTCTTCTAGAGTGCCTAAGTTTTCAGTAGTAAACTATAGAGAGGCATTACAATTTCTTATAATTTAGTACTTCATTAGACGAATGCGACGAAATGTGGACATCAGCAACGTCAACATTATCATCATCATCATCAGTAGCAAGAAGCAGCAGCGGCAGCAGCTGCAGCAACATCCATCAACTTTTGTTTCGTTTTGCATAATAAGTGATTATGCCTTAATAGACAATTGAACATTTATTAATTTTTCCGGTTTTAATTTTCATTAGTAATTTTCTTACTTCACAGAGAGTGCGAGAGAGACAACGAGATAGAGAGAGACAGTAGTCAAATTAGCCAGTCAGCCAAGTAGCCAAGCGGCCATCATCCATCCGTTCATTGAAAGCTAAAAATTAAGAAAATCGCCTGATGCATGGCTGTTGTTTTGTAGTACAACGAATATACAAAATACCAACAAATGAAACGAAATTCAATTCAAATATCAATTAGCAATTCCAACTACTTGATCAATATTCAATAATACACTAATAATCAATAATAAATAATAAAGAAACACTGGGAATGCTGTACGATGGTGTATGGACGAGATCGTGTGTTTATTTTCGTAAATGTTCTGTATTTTTTTGTTTTGACTTTCAGACAACATATGCAATTGTTTGTTAGATTTTGTTACTAAAGGCGTAGTTTTTGGGAGGGTGCATAATTTCAAATATTAGATATTGGAGTTGAACATCAAAGGAGTTTTAGGTTCCATTAAAGAGAGTTTTATGTTCCCCTAAAATAATTGTACTTGAATTAATCACAAATTTATAATATATTTTGAAATCAGCATAGATTTTGGTTTAGTTTTCCTAAATAAATTATGAACTCCATATAATTTTCCTCAATAAATATTAAAATCGGTTTAATATTGGAATATTTTTAAATTTTATAAAAATACTTAATTTCCAAGATGTTAAGGATACAAAATCGCCCACTTTTCATATAGGCGGAAAATTTATCGTCTCAGCGAAATTTGACGATTTTCTTACTAGAGTGTCTAAAGTCCACACAGGTATGCATATTTTCAACTTACACATTAGTTTTGTAAAAACTAAAGACAGTGGCGCAATGGTAGTGTGCGCGGCTCTTGTACATGAGTACATGAACAAAATTCAGAACAAAACCAAATATTAGGCAGAAATAGACTTACAAGATGTTAAGGGAACAAAATCGTCAACTTTTCACATAGGCGAACAATTTATCGTCTCAGCGAAATTTGGGTAAATTTTACATTTCAATTTACTGCTAGTGAAATACATATCTCTTTCTCACGAAATATAATCATAAACAAAGAATCAGGCAGGAATAGAATAATTATATGTTAAGGATGCTAAATCGCCAATTTTTCATATAGGCGAAAAATGTATCGCCACAGCGAAATTTTGCGATTTTTGTACTAGTGTGTATATAATGCACATAGGGTAGGTATTCTCAACTCAGACATTAGTTTTGTAAAAACTGTGGAAACAATTTATTTCTTTCTTCCATTCAAAAAAGGCGATGGCGGTCACCACGCGATAGTGTCGGCGAAAATTCAGATATGCAGCCAATTATGGTTATTTTTTCGATGTTTGTTCAAATATTCTAATAAACAAGATATCCTTTTGGTTATAGGCTTACAAAATACGTGAAGGATACAAAATCGACAACTTTTCATATGAGTGACAAATTTATCGTCACAGCGAAATTTGGACAAATTTTACATTTCAATTTTCTACCAGTGAAATATGTCTCTCTTTTATAGGAAATATTGTATTAAAACGAAAAATCGGCCGTTTATAGGTTTACTATATGTTATGGATACAAAATCGCCAACTTTTAGTATACGCGAAAAAATTATCGTCTCCGCGAAATTTAGCGATTTTTATTCCAGTTATAGGAATTTGCAACTTAGGCATTAGTTTGTAAACAACATGGAAAAAATGCAATTCTATATTGTAAAATTTTCGTCCATTCTAAAAATAGATGACAGCTAATTGTGGAGTCAAGATAATATCAAGTCGAGATAATATCTCAATGTTCGCTCAAACATTGTAATAGAAAAGTCATCCTGGTATTTATAGGCTTACAAAATACGTTAAGTATACAAAATCGCTACTTGATTTGCATCGTCACCGCCAA
This sequence comes from Phaonia tiefii, assembly GCA_963931995.1. Classification (NCBI taxonomy): domain Eukaryota; kingdom Metazoa; phylum Arthropoda; class Insecta; order Diptera; family Muscidae; genus Phaonia; species Phaonia tiefii. Next base: position 274,798,483 of record OZ008368.1, read on the forward strand.
AATATGTGAAATTTTACATTTCAGTTGACTACTGGTGAAATACACCTCTCTTTTTCACGAAATACAATAATAAAAGGGAAAATCAGGCAGGTATATATTACAAACATATTAAGGAAACCAAATCGCCAACTTTTCATATAGGCGAAAAATTTATCATCTCAGCGAAATTTGGCGAGTCTAAAATACACATAGATATAAAAATCTTCAACTGAGACATTAGTTTTGTAAAAACTGTGGAAAAAATTCACTTTTTATAGATTTTTATAGGCTTACAAAATACGTTAAGGACACAAAATCGGCAAACTTTTCGTATAAACGAAAAATTTATCGCCATCGCGAAATTTACCGAAATTTGAAATTTCTGTCGACTACTTGGTAAATACGTCCCTCTTTTTCTGCAAGTAATGTAATAAAAGTAAATGTGAGACATTTATAGGTTTACAATATTTTAAGGATACAAAATCGCAAACTTTTCGTATAGACGAAAAATGTATCGCCACCACAAAATTTTACGATTTTATACTACAATATTTAAACTCCACACAGGTATAACATTTTCGAGTTTAACATAACTTTTGTAAAAACTATGGGGAAAAATCACTTCTTGCGTCCATAGAAAAGAGAGATCAACTGACGACAGCCAATTTTGGAGTCAAACCAGTAGATATTGTTTTGACTTTCAAGCAAATATTTGAATAAAAAACAAATGCATGCAGTTACAGGCCATACAAAATCGGCAAATTTACAAAAAAATCGAAAAATCGATACAACGAAATTTGGTGAAAGTTTCATTTTCTATTGACTACCAGTGAAATACGTCTCACTTTGACAGTAATCAATTCAAAAAATCATCAAAAAAATCAATCAAATGAAAAAATCCGGCAGTTATAGGTTTATAATATACGAAGCATAGAAAATCACCAATTTTGTATATAAGCAAGAAATATATCGCATCAGCGAACTTTGTCGATTTTTTGTATTAGAGTTTCAGTTTCAACTTAGATAGTAGTTTTGTAAATACTATGCAAGAAAATCACTTCACTATTTTAAAATTTGCGTCCATTCGGGAAATAGAAGAACTGACTACATCCAATTGTTCCGACAAACCCATAGCTAAATTTAGACCAAGGCGAAAAATTTATCGTCACTGCGAAACCTGGCGATTTTCATATTAGGTTATATAATTCGGATATAATTCTGATGGTTGTAAACATATGTTTCTGTTTATCGATAAATATTCCAATAAAAATAAAGTTTTTGCAGTTATATGTTTAGAATATGTTAAGGATGCAAAATCGCAAAAATTTCGTAAAAGCGAAAAATTTATCGCCACAGCGAAATTTATTTTTTTTCATATTAGGCTGACAAAAACACACGAATCACCTTTTGTCGTTTAACATTATTTTTAAACAATGAAACTATGAAAAAATATATTATTTTGTTGTTATAGTCTCTGAATGGGTAAAATTTGCAATTGTCAACTATGATGGAAAATCCGCAGTTAATAAAAATTTATTTTTTATAATTATATTATGCAATAAAGATTAAATTATTGCAGTTATGTGGTTAGAATATTTTAAAAAGTCAAAATCGCAAAATTTTCATAAGAGCGAAAAATTTATCGCCACAGTGAAATTTTGCGATTTTCGAATTAAAGTGTCCAAAAAACATACATGAATCAGCTTTTATCATTTTGTATTTTTTCTAAACAATAAAAGAATGAAAAAATCATATATTTTTGTGTTAGAGTCTCTTACTCGCCAATCGTCACCTATGAAAGCAACCCCGCGGTTATAATTCCGACGGTTGTAAATATATGTTTCTGTTTATCGTCAAATATTGCAATAAAAATTAAATTTTATATGCTAATGATATAAAAATATGTTAAGGATGCAAATTCGCAAAATTTTCATATAAGCGAAAAATGTATCGTCACAGCGAAATTTTACGATTTATATATTACAGTCCAAAATAAACACAGGAATCACCTTTTATCGTTTAGCATTATTTTTGAACAATGAAAAAAATAAATTATTTTAGTCTTATAGTCTCTTATTGAGTAAATTTGAAATCGTCACGTATGAATACGACCCCGCGGTTATACATAATTTTTGCAGTTATAAAGGGTTTTTCAACAGAGACGCTTCAAACCTAAATCGATAGGGACAGCCAACGACGCCATATTTTTCCCCGCTCTTTTGACATTTCTCTTCAGTAAGGTTTGCCATTTCATCATGGAAAGATATACGAGCGAACAACGAGTCGAAATTATGAAAATTTACTACCGAAATTTGGAGTCAGTGGCCTCAACTTTAAGAGCGCTACGTCCAATTTATGGTCGTCATAATCGTCCTACCAGATCAACAATTGAGCGTCTAGTGGAAAAATTTGAATCCACAGGCACAGTACAAATGTTCCCGTGCCAGTGAGACAAAGAAGTGTCCGTAGTGTCGAGAATATTGCTGCCGCTGAGGCTTCAGTTCAAGAAAGTCCAAATGTGTCTCTCACACGTCGTTCTCAAGCGTAGGGCATCTCTGTGACGTCGTTGTGGCGAATTTTGCGAAAAGATCTTGGCCTACATCCTTACAAAATCAAATTGACGCAAGAACTGAAGCCGCTTGACCACCATAAGCGTCGTATGTTCGTGAATTCTTTTGGAATCTTCTGGAATTGTATAAAAATAATTAAATTTTTGTATCATAATAATAGTGATTGATTACTCAAACAGAATGGGTGTTTTTCAACCTTATAATAATATCTCCCATCTCAATCCGCCCTTATAGAGTTCCAACTACACCACTGCCTTTCAACTCATACACATCATCGGATATGTGGCATTTATTGCCTCTGAGAGTAATACTTGTACAGATATAATGAAGTCTTTAATTGAATATTGCGCACTTTATGAAAACATTAAAATATAAGAAAAGGGAAACAGCCAATACTCCCATATTATCAATCGAAAATAGACACTGTACCAAAGGTAAATAAATAGCATAATTTCAATACTCTTTGAAATTTATGGAAATATGATGAACTAAACAACCATAAACACTCGGAAAATACACAGTGAAGAAAACACTCTGTATAAATAAACTCATAAAAAACCACATGTTTAATTTTCCCATCCTTCTTCTAAAAATTAAAGTGGCAGGAGAAGGAGGAGGAGAACACGAGTACAATAGCAATCTCATTCACTTACATACATACCCCTGCAATGATTTTGTTTTCTTGTTGGTTTGTAATGGATCATTACATTCACCTTCACATACTCACATACGTTGATGTTCTCTCCCTTCCAAAGAGCGCAAAGGAATATCCATCCAGCACAAGTAACGAGAAAAATATTGATACCAGCTTCATCATTGATGGTTGGTTACATGGTCATTATTACAGAAATAGTATTGATATTTTTATAAATTTTCAATCTGTTCATTGTGCCATAATTCCAATGTGACCCAAAAGTACTTTTGGTCACCTCTAGCATTAAGCACAACGGACATCCACCAACCGTATAATTTGAGCATCTACTATGTTCCCATCATTATTCGATGCCATTAGATTGTTGGTATCAATTTGCTCTAAATGTTCTAAAAACGCTTTCAACAATTCAAGCATGAAGGTTACGGATAGGAAACAAACCGGTATCACATATTATCGTACATACTCGTACATCCAATGTGACCAATATGTCCAACAAGATATTTTTGGTAAATTCGTTTGCTTCTCAATACAAAATTATGGCATAATTACGTATTCATTGAATAATTTCATGTGAATTAAAGTTTATTATACAAAAAAAAAAGATAACATAGAAAAATTTGACCTGAGAACAAATGGAAACTTTGATTAAAGCGACAAAGACATCGATATGTTTGTGTGTCTCTAAATTCCAGTATTTTTTGTGGTTGCTGATTTTGGTCTTCGGTGCCCCTTCATGGCTGAACAAATACTGGATGGGTAAAAAAACAAACCTTTGTCAAATAATGCGTTGCTAAGTGACCAAACGCCTCAATAAAATTATTATTTTTACTTTTTTGAATTGGCAAATAAACGCTGTTGGTTAAAGGGATTAAAATATCACTGAACATAAAACCATAGATTTTGTACCTTTTTATAAATACCCAAATTTGTATAGAGATTGATTTTTACTGGTAACCAGTAAAATATGTCTCTTTTTCCATTAAATATTGTAGTAAAAACAAAACCAACTCAGGCAGTAATAGACTTACAAAATGGCAAAATGCCAAATTTTCATATAAGCAAACAAATAAACTTCACAGCGAAATTTTTAAATTTGTATTGTGACTTCTAGTGAAATATGTATTTCGTTTCCATTAAATATTGGTTACTCAGGCAGTAACAGACTTACAATATGTTAAGGATACAAAATCGAAAACTTTTCATATAAGCGAAAAATGTATCGCCATAGAAATATCGCGAAATTTTAAATATCAACTGATTACTTGCAAAATATGCATCTCTTTTCCAGTATTTGTAGCAACATAAGTAAATATCACACAAATATAGACTTACAATATGATAAGGATACAAAATCGCCAACTTTTCATTTAGGCGAAAAATTTATCGCCACCGCGAAATTTGGCGATTTTAATACTAGAGTGCTTAAAATACACACAGGTATAACACGTTTTCGTTTAAAGTAAGTTTTTTAAAAACTATGGGATAAAATAAATTCTGTAGGATAAATTTTATGTCCATTCAATGAAGAAGAACTGACGACAGCCAATTGTAGAATGAAAACCAGACAGTTATTCGAATTTTTCCATATTCAGTTATTGTTTTGATGTTTGTTCAAATTTTGTAATAAATCCAAAATTAATGCATTTTTATGCTTTCCCAAATCGACAAAATTTTCATAAAAGTGAAAAATTTATCGTTAGAGCGAAATTTGATGATTTTCATATGAGCCTGTCTAAAATACATAAATGAATTATAAATAAATTTTGGTGACTTTCATATTAGATGGTCTAATAATATTTTTCAAATAATTTATTAATAATTTTCAAGTTTAGCATCACTACTTTATTGTAACGAATTGTAAAGTTTTGAATTCACTCTTAGGAAAAGAATTGAATATACGCCCTTACTAAGCAAATATGAAATTATCAAGTCTGAAGTTAAACTAAAACTTATTGTTCTGATGTCCGCAAAATTAGCAGCCTAAACTTGCAATTTCGTTCGCTTGCTAAACGACTATCGTCTGATTGGGTTACCCTAATACGACCAGAGCGACGGTTAATCATATAGAAATAGACAAAAGCCGCTATCCCTCTCTTCACGTTCTCCTGATGAGGATAAGGTAGTAGGCCATTTCATCGAGTTCGAGTTGCTATTGTTATTTACTCTTTGGTTGAACGTAACACGGTCATAATTAAAAGGGGATGAGTATTTTCGTTCGATGCACATAAACATAATTTAGCTGTCATTAGTATCAATCAAACACTATTTAAACTTAGTTTGCTACATGGTCTATTATCTCTGTCTTCTTTGGTCTCTCATTCTATATCATTTCATTTAAAAAATTTTCGATCAGCTGTGCCATAGAAACGCCCTGGGTTAATGCATTCGCATTGCCCCTTATGCGAGTTGGGGCGAACAAAATGAGAAGCGCACGAAAACGTTCGTTTGAGTAACAAGAAATGACTGTAAAAATTAAATAAATTGTAAAATATGCTTACAATATGTTGTTTTCAAAATCGCCAAATTTTCATAAAAGCGAAAAATTGATCGTCACAACGAATTTTGGCGATTTTCATAGTAGTAGGTTCAAAATACTCTCAAGTACAACATTTTCTCGTTAATACAATTTTTTGAAAACTTTGTTAAGACAAATTGTCAAATATTCGTTCATTTAAAAGAAAAGAACTGACGATAATATCTTACTGAGCAAATTTGGAAGTCTAGTTTAGAGCCAAATCCAAACACGCTGAAAAAACTGCCCCAGCAACATGTTGCAGGAAATATTTACATGTTTACAAGCGTTGTTTTCAAGAATTGAAGACCTGCTGCTTTTTTGTTTCTTTGTTGTCTGACTGGTTTTTGTGTTTAGCGGTTATCAAGAAACTAGGCCACATTTGGCTTTCAAATACATATATTATAGCATATTAATCATTGTACCTCAAACATGTAATTTTGAATACAAACACAATATTCTTGGATACAAGCATACTATATTTGCGATAAGCTACAAATACGATATATTTGCATCCAAAACACAAAAATAGACAAATTTTTCAGCGTGCAGTTATTATTCTAACATTCGTACAAATAGGTAAATAAAATCGACACTTGCAGTTCATCACTTATAATATTTTAAGGATACAAAATCGCCATATTTCCATAAAAGCGAAAATTCTAAAATTGCCGCTTTTTTATACAATGCTGTCTAAAATAGGCACACATAAATATTTTCATGGTTAAAAAAATTTTGTGAAATTTATGGAAAAAATTAATCTCTTTACTGTACAAATTGGTTCCATTCAACACAGAATAACTGGCGATAGCGAATTGTGGAGTCAAAGAATTCGCTACGTTGTGTTGGCGAATGTTTAAAGAGGACCACTGATGATAGTCTCTTAATGAGCAAAAGCAACTAATCTGTTAGCTTAAAAGGAATTGCAAATTTGGAATCGTTAAGTGTGAAAACAAACCCATAGGTATTATTCCGAAATTCGTAAACTATGTATCTTTTTTCATCAGTAAAAATTGTAATAAATGCGACATTCTTACAGTTGTAGTGTTACAATATGGTAAAGACACAAAAAAAAACATAGTCTCAGCTAAATTTGGTGATTTTCATATTAGGGTGTTTAAAACACACAGAGGTATAATATTTACTTCCTAAACAATTGTTTTGTAAAAAAAAACATGGTAACAACTCACAACATAATTGTGGCGAATTATAAAATGATCGTTCAGTCTAAAGAGAAGAACTGACGACACTGTCTTAATGAGCAAATATGAAATCATCAACTGTGAAGTTAAACCGATAGTTATTGCTCTGAGATTTGTGAAATATGTTTCTTTTTCCTTTAAATATTGTAATGAAATTGAAATTCTTGCAGTCACAAGCTTAGAATATATCAAGGACACAACATCGCCACATTTTGATAAAAGCGAAAAATTTTTCGCTATCGCGAAATTTGGCGATTTTCATACTAGAGTATCTTAAATACACAGGGGTATAATTTCTTTTCGTTTAACATTACTTTTGACAAAGATATGAAGAACTACTTTCACAATTTATACGAATTTCACTCACTCATGGGAGAAGAAATGAAGATAGTATCTTACTAACAACAAGTGAAATATTGAAGTGTGAAGACAACTCTTAATTATTATTTTGATGTTCGTAAAACATCATGTTCAGCTGTGTTTCGGTTTTTATTAGTTACTCACTCAACTTTAAACTCAAAACAAAATTATTATAAGATATTTTTCGTTTTGTTATACAAATTAACATTATATTTTCAATAATTTGATTTTCAAATATATGTATGTATGCTCATCTGTGCTGTATTTCAGTTTGAAAATCTCTATTTAGTTTTACAACAATTTCTTTCTTCAAATTGAATTTGTGCAATTATTCATCGGTTTATTTACAGTTTCATGTACTTTGGCGCAAAACCCAAGGTGACCTAAATTCAAATAGAAATTATTCGTTAGGTCTTGGTTTATCAGTGTAAATTATGGTTTACTTTAAAACATTCAAATACTTGTAAACTTTATTAATTGTTGAAATTTTTCGCATTTTTTGTATTTATACTTAAGTTCACCTATGTTAATGTTTCTTTCTGCTTAATGGTGATTTTATTTCGCTGATAATAGTTAATAGTTTCTTTTTATATAAGTAAACAAGATTATCCCTATACTAGTTGATTATCTTTTTAAACAAATCTACATACAAGTGTGTAGTTTTTTTTACGAATTTCAATGTATTCCTCGATGTTGCTTATTTGCTCAACTTGTTTTTAATGAGTTATATGTACATACAATGAAGCTTTATTTGTTGGTGAAATGAAAAGAAGACGAAAATTGTTTTTGTGACAAATTACGTAGTTTGGAGAGAAGATTTATTGTCAGATATTGAATTAATGTATTGAGATAAAAATTAAATGACATGATGCCATTTAATGTTCGAAAAATTGTTAAAAACAACCCACCTGAGAGAAGGAAAGCTAAATGGAATTTGAAGTAGATCGAATACATTTTCAATTCATTAGCTTTCTGCTTAAAAAGCGTTAGTTTTAATGTATAAAGTACAAATATCGAATTAAGTAAATCTTAATTTTATTTTAAAATATTGTTTTTTGGTAAGTTTTATTAAAATTTCTTTGATTTCAAGGCTGCTCAGGGGTTGAGGATTTAAAATCACCACATTTTTGCTTAGGCGAAAATTGTATCGCTCGAGCGAAATGTAGCAGTTCTAATAGTCGGAGCTGTAGAATGCACTTTAGAATAAAAATTAAATGACATGGAGTTATTTTTTGTTATAAAAATCGTTAAAACCGTCCACCTGAAAGAAGGGAAGCTAAATTGAAGTTATAGTAAAGGCGACACCTTTTAAACGTATACATTTACAATAAATTTGCTTTGTCGATGAAACCCAATTGAGTAAACTTTAATTATTTTAATAAAATGTCATTTATTGTTAAGTTTTATGAAAATTTCTATGACTTATAAGCTGTTAAGGGATTGAAGAATAAAAATCGCCAAATTTTCGCTTTGGCGAAATTTTTATCGCTCTAGCGAAAAGTGGCGATTTTAATAGTAGGAGCTGTAAACTGTACTTTAGATCAAACATTTTTAATTTACACCTAATAAGTGAAGGTCGAAGAAACATTTTATTAATATTTGTAATTTAATAAGGAGTTAAAGTTGTATCATGTATGTTTTAGTGATGAGCTTCAATGTATTCCTCTATGTTGTTATTTGGTCAACTTGTTTTTAATAACTTATATGCATGTACAATGATACTTTATTGTTTGGTGAAGAGAAAGAAGGATAAAATTGTTTTTCCGATAAATTACGTAGTTTGGAGAAAATATTCATTGTCAAATATTAAATGTATGTCTGGAGATAATAATTAAATGGCATGCGGCTACGCTGTGTTAGGAAAAACATAAAAATACTAACCTTTAAGGTGAAAAGCTAAATGAAAGTTAACGTAAAGGCGAAATATTCTTAATTGAACATATTTTAAATTAATTTGGTTTATTGATCAAAATACTTTTGTGTGATGCATAAAATACCAATAACTTGGTAATATCTCATATACTCTTTGATTTCATTTAATTTATTTATAATAGACTATGGAAATAATCCTTACAGACAAAATATAATTTTATACAGGCAAATTATACAATAATTTCTTAAAATAAATTGTTGGTAAACTAGCCCAATACTACTACAAATGGAATTATTCATAGCTCTAAGAATAGGCTCATTTGAGGCTTAATTAGTTAATTGAATGTCAATGTTAAAACTATTAAAATAACGCAATGTGCGAGCATTAAATCGAATAAGAGATATTAGCAAAGGACATTCAAGATAACCAGAAGTAACCATCTAGATTCCAAAATTTTTAAGTTCTATGAATTTTTTTCTGATTTCTAGGCCGCTTAGGTGATGAGGATTTAAAATCGCCAAATTTTCGCTTTGGCGAAATTTTTATCGCTCGAGCGAAAAGTGGCGATTTTAATTGTATGAGCTCTAGAATGTACTTTTGAATAAAAATTAAATGACTTGAAATATTTTTGTGTTAGAAAAATCATTAAAACCATCCACCTGAAAGAGGGAAAGCTAAATGACAGTTAAAGTAATGACGATATATTTTGAAGGAAACCTTTTTGCTTTGTTGATGAATAAATTAATCAATAATTATTTTTTTTTTAAAATGTCATTTATTGTTATTGTTAAATGTCATTTATTGTTTCTTGCGAAAAGTGGCGATTTTAATGGAAGAAGCTTGAGAATGTAATTTAGAACAAATATTTTCTTATTAATCTATTTGTAAGATGTTAATAAATTCAAGCGTGTGGTGTTTTTTTTATGTGATAATTTTCAGTAATGAATTCCTTGATGTTGTCTATTTGCTCAACTTGCTGTTAAATTATTTATTGTCAAACATTAAAAAAATAAAATATAATATTGAAGAATAAATGTAATTAAAAAACCCACCAAACGCTCGCACATTTTAATTTTGAATAGTCAACTATTAAATTTATGTCTTCAGATAATATTAAGCGGCATGAAGCTAAATACTTTGTGTTAAGAATATCGCTAAAAACAGATGGAAAGCCAAATGGAAGTTAAAGTAAACGCGCAATTTTTTTATTAAATACATTTTAAGTACATTTCCATTGTAGCTCAAAAAACTTTCGTTCTAATGTCTAAAGTACCAATTTGAAATTCACCAAATCTTTATCGTCTTGGTAATATGGCATTTATTGCTAAGTATTATCAAAATTTCTTTGATTTCTAGGCTGCTCGAATGTTAAGGATTTAAAATCGCCAAATTTTCGCTTTGGCGAAATTTTTATCGCTCGAGCGAAAAGTGTCGATTTTAATAGTAGGAGCTCCAGAATGTACTTTAGATCAAAAATTGTGTATTTAAACTTTGTGTAAGGCATTAAGACTCCCTCCATTACTTCACTTTATACAATTCATCTAAAAATCAATTCTCTTTTTGTACGATTTTTTTTGGTTTGTATTTGTTATACTCATTGTATAAAGTTAACACCTTTTGGTTTACTTATACAATACCTTCCAAACTTAAATTTTAGATCGGCTTCTTTGATGGGTGTTTTTGTGTAATAAAAAAATTGTTAAACCCCAAAATTCAAATAATTGTTTTGGGTACACAAATTGTCAATATTTGTTGTTATTCTTCTGTGATAATTGAACTAATTGAATTGTACGATGGGGCAGCTAAAAGAAAAAGGAAACCTTTAAAATGGTTAACATTCTTTCATTGATTTAATGAATATAGAAAAGTATCTTGATTAAACAAATAATTGTTTGATTTGCTGTTGCTTGAATATTGTTTTTTATATGAACAACCGTGAAATGTAATATTGACTTGAAAGAGCTGCTTGAAGTTTTACTAGTGCTTACAAAAGTGTTAAAATGTTTTTTTAGAAATAATAGCAATAACAATAATAATTAGTCAAATACTAAATAAATTAGAAAGGTTAACATATTTCAACACATTGTGCTACAATAAGAATCACCATAACCTCTTTTTTTTGCAAAATTCAACGGATTTCATTTAAATATTTTTCTAAATCACTCTAACTTCAACTAAGTGGTATTATGACCATCACCAAGGCCTCATATTTTATTTTAATATAACCATAAAAATAGTTATGTGTCATTTTGTTTTTGTTCTAATACCAAAGACCTCCATACATACATGGCTATAACTATTAAAACTCAAAAAATGAAACCATCTTTTAACAGCAAATAGCTTTAACACACACAGAAAAAAATTGTATTTCATTTGAGCTATTAAAATCAAACTGGTTGTAGTTGTATCTCCGGTCCAAGTGTCGTGATCACCACTACCTCCTATTGATTTATATTTTCGTGTTATTGAAACCAAAATATAATAATAAATACACGTAAGGAAAAGCAACACACAAAAAAAGAGCAGTATAAAATCTTTAAAGAGCCTGTTGTTTTATAGCGGAGATGTAGTATATTTATCGTACTATAAAATACCAAATATCTAAATCTATACATGTACATATGTAAAAAGATACATACCTCGGTACCTACTCCTTCCTATATGCACACTTATATAGTATGTCTGATTTGGATATTAACAAAGTCAATGAACCTGGTGACTGGAGACATTAAAAACACGCAGTTGTTGCTTCTGCTGCTTGCGCAGTGCTGTTGCTTCGATCGGTGTTGGTGGTACATACAAGTGAGTATTGGGGATTTAAAATATTTTAAATACAAATCTAAAATCTCAACTAAAAGAAAAAGATACATGTCTTTTTATTGTCATCGATTATTTTTTTTTATACATATATTTTTGTTGGTGTTGTCTCTCTTCTTTCAATTCGTGACAGAGACATGGGAGATGAAGAAGAAACTTGAAAAACTAAGTAGAAAATTTACATAAATCAGCCATAAATTAAATTAGGTACAAATACACTAAATTTTTGGAGCTACAATAGATTAAAAAACTACAGCAGCATCAACAACACCAACATTGTCAAAATGGAAATAGAAATAATAAAACATATAATACCCACACAATACACCCAGGAGATATGCCCAGTTGTTGGCCCTTTCAAACTAATAAATACAGTGAGGGGGAATACAATTGACTGTAAAAACGACAAATGTAAAGTTTATTTCCCGACCAAAAAATATAAAATCGAAGACAAAAATGCAATTAATATAATATTGAAAAAGGTACAGTAAAATCAAATGATTTTAATTGCCACAGGGGGAATGCTAAATGTACAGTTGTACAAAATTTATCACACAGAAATTGGAGGCAAGTTAGTAAAATAATGAAATTTAAAAAAAATACATGTGGTACCAGGGAACACCCGGTTGGAAGCAAGTTCCTTCCACTATATATTATGTAAATACTAGTTAGGTCCAACACGCCTAAGGCGCCAGTTGAAAAATACAATAATTTAAATGGATCTTTAAGAAAAGATACTTTTTGTAAAATGATAAATTTTTTAAGAAATTTTTTTATAGACTGTATTTTGTTTTTAATAAATTTATATTTTTAGGTCCTTGTTGTAAGAATATGTATTATATTTTCCCGAAAAGGTCCTTTTCAAAGAGAGGTACTTCTTTTATTAAAAGCTATTGTTTTTCTTACTACTAGGTACTATTTTTAAGAAGAAGTACTTTTTGTAAGAAAGGGGCAGAAGAATATGAATTTTTATACAAAGTACTTTTTGTAAGAGCAGATACTTTTTAAAGAAGTGGTACTCTTTTTTGGGAAAAGGTTATTTTTTGAAGAAATGTACTTATTTTCAGAAGGGCTACTTATCTCAAAAAAATAAAAGAAAAGGTATTGTTTTATTTTTAAGAAAATGTACTTGTAAGAAAAGCAATTTTTGTAAGAAAATTTATTTTTTTAGAGGAGGTATTTTTTTTTTGAAGAAAAGCTTTTTTAAGAAATGGGTACTTTTTTAGAATTGGTCCTTGTTTCAAGAATTTTTGAGAGTAGGAACTTATCTCAAGAAAAGTTATTTTGTTTCACAAAAAAGGTACTCCTTAAAGAAAAGGTAATTTTTTAAGAAAATGCAATTTGTTATAAGAAAATGTACTTTTTTAAGAAAAGGTACTTATTTAAAAAAAAATTACTTTTTTAAGAAAATTAACTTTTGGTATGAAAATTTACTTTTTTTTTAAGAAAATGTACTTTGTTTAAGGGTATGAATAGGTATGTTTTTTTTTGATATGTGTATTTTTTTTTGAATATGTACTTTTTTTTTGAGAAAATTACTTTTGGTTAGAAAAGACACTTATTTAAGAAAATGTTATTTTTTTAAACTCCTTTCACTTTGGCCTTTCCAAATTTAAATTTTATTGGGTTCAAAACTGCAATATATGTATACTAAATATTGGTTACATGCTCCACCTAGAAATCTTCCCATTAAACAAGAAATGTCCCAACATATGTTAGTGCAAAGTACTCAATATATTTGACAATACTGGGTTGTAGCATAATAGTGTTAAAAAAAAGTTGTTTAGTTTTTTTTTTCATTTAGCCCCCAACCTGCAACGTGCGATAAGGAACTATATTTAGAAAAGCTAAAGTGAAAGAAGTTTAACAAAAGAATATTTTCTTAAAAAAAAGTAAATTTTCTCAAAAAAATACATACTCATATTCCTTATGTTAAAGAAGTACCTTTGCTTAAAAAAAGTAAAGTTTCTTACAAAAAGTAAATTTTCTTAAAAAAATTAATTTTTTTTTAAAAATAAGTACCTTTTCTTAAAAAAGTAAATTTACTTACAACAAATTGCCATTTCTTAAAATCACTACTTTTTCTTTACAGAGTACTTTTTTGTGAAACAAAATAACTTTTCTTGAGATACGTACCTACTCTTAAAAATGTACCTATTCTTGAAAAAATTACCAATTCTAAAAAAAATTCCCATTTCTCCCTTCTCTTAAAAGAAATAAATTTTCTTAAAAAAATTTCTTTTCTCAATAGTACCTTTTCTTAAAACTAAAATAATACATTTTCTTTTCTTTTCTTGAGATAAGTAGCCCTTCTGAAAATAGGTACATTTCTTAAACAAATAACCTTTTCCTAAAAAGTGTACATCTTTTTTAAAAAGTTTCTGTTCTTTAAAAAAGAACTTATTTGTAAAAAAAAATCACACTCTTATGGCTTTTTCTTGCAGAAAGTACTTCTTCTTAAAAATAGTACATATTCTTAAAAAACATTAGTTTTTAATAAAAGAAGTATCTCTCTATAAAAAGGACGTTTACGGGAAAATATAATAAAGGGTTTTTCAACAGAGACGCTACAAAAGTAAATCGATAGGGACAGCAAACGACGCCATATTTTTTCCCGCTCTTTTGACATTTCTCTTCAGTAAGGTTTGCCATTTCATCATGGAAAGATATACGAGCCAAAAACGAGACGAAATTATTAAAATTTACTAGCGAAATTTGGAGTCAGTGGCCTCAACTATAAGATCGGAAAATCATCGGAAATCATCTTCAGCGATGAGGCTCATTTCTGGCTGAATGGCTTCGTCAATAAGCAAAATATGCGTTATTGGTCAGACAGCAATCCACACGTAATCCATGAGTCATCATTTCATCCCGAAAAAATTACGGTTTGGTGCGGTTTATGGGCCGGCGGCGTCATTGGGCCGTACTTCTTCCGTGATGATCAAGACCGGCACATTACTGTAAATTCGAATCACTACCGTTCAATGATAACCAAATATTTTTGGCCCCAATTGGATAATATGGACTTGGAGGACATGTGGTTCCAACAGGACGGCGCCACAAGCCACACAGCGAATGCCTCAATCAATTTATTGGAAACCAAGTTTGGTAAACATGTTATCTCACGAAATGGCCCAGTCGGTTGGCCGCCTCGGTCGTGCGATTTGACGCCGTTAGATTATTTCCTGTGGGGCTACGTCAATGGTCTATGCCAACAAGCCAGCGACGATTGCTGAACTTCGTTTGAATATCGAACGTGAAATTGCGGCCGATTTATGCTTGAAAACCGTCGAAAATTGGGTTCAGCGTCTGGACTTCTGCAAGCGTGCCCGTGGTGGCCATGCAAAAGAAATCGAGTTCCATACATAATGGCATCGAACGTACTTTCACGTGAATAACGAATTTCATTGGTATCTAAAGCCGGTTTGGTTTTATTTAAAAAAACTTTTGTAGCGCTCTTATTGAAAAACCCTTTACATATTCTTACCAAAAGAACCTAAAAATAAAGTTTTACATTCCATAGAAATTACATTCCAGAAAAACAAAACTTCTTAAAAAAAGTATATCATTTTACAAAAAGTATCTTTTCTTAAAGATCCATTCAAATTATCGTATTTTTCAGCGGGCGCCTTCGGCGTGTCGGTTCCATTCTTATAATAACTTAAGCCTCTTTGGGACAGCAATTTGCTGAGAACCGGAACCGGTCCAGATACCCGGTTCTTCTCGGACCCGGACTCGATGGAACCGGCTCTTTAAATACGCGGAACCGCACATCATTAATACACATGTCACAGGTCTTCTTCCTTGTACAGCCAAGTAGCAGTAATGCCAGCCTTGTTATACTCGACGACATCTGCCAGTTGGATAGTGCCACCTACCTGACCTGTATAGGGTTCAAACATTCCAAGTACATATCCGTAAATCGTGGTTGTTCTAGCGTTTGCCGGGTCGTCAACAAATAGGAGGGTTTTATGTTTCTCATTCTCATTTTGTATTTCCATTGCCAATATATCAGTGGCGGAAGTCAAGTACAACCCACCAAACGAAGGAAAATTCAACTCTGTGATATAGTAAAAAAAAACCCACCGCCAAGCAAAGACACTCTGCAAAAGTTGCCGTGTCTGATGTCGATGTCGGTCAGACAACGTACAGGAAATCATATGGGCGGGTGACAAGAATTCGGAAAGTTTTGTCGGAGGAAATTCGGAAGAGTGTGCAGAGTTATCGGACAGATTTCTGTGAGAATTCTGAAGGATTTTTAGATGTAGCTGAACGAAGTCCGATTATGGTCCAACTTATTCCATAATTTTCTGACCCTTTGTTCGATTTGTCGTACCAATTTCAGAGAGAGAATCTGAAAAAACATCCTATAGTGGTACGACTTTTTCGATAGTTTTCTGACACGTTGTAATATTTGTCGTGGCAATTTGGGAGAAACGTCTGAACAAACATGCGAGAATGTTCCGACTTTTCGGATCATTTACATACATATGCATTTAAATAAGCACGTACAAATTAATTATTATTTTTATCTGACGACCGCGACGTCTTAAGCACTTGCTTGCTCGTTTGTAACTGAATACAACAAACAAAATAATGCAGACAAAACTAAAACAACAATTCAATTCATCGAAACTACACAGTTAAAACATTTTCGGGGAATTCCCTTACTGGCTTACGGAATAAAAACCAAATCAAATAGTATAAAAAAATTCCCCTCAGAGAATGTGCAGAAACGTCGTATGAGTTTCGTATTGAATTTCAGAGAATATGCTGAACCGGCTGACAGAGAACGTACAGAAATTTCGTTTAAATGACTGAAGGAATTTCAGATATTTCGGCTTATTGTCTGACATAATTTAAGAGAACTTACAGACTTCTGAGATGTCGGAAACAATTGTTTACTAGGTACATGCGATGGATGATCTACCGATGGCATCAATTCACGTACTGTAGTTACTTCTCTGATGATGAACTTGTGACGCACTTTGAAACTAGTCATGCCATATTTTTCCAAAAAAAACCAGTCATTTTTCAATTAGAAAAATTTTGCTGACCTTGTCAGCTTGTAGTCTCAATTTCACATACATTAACTAAACCTAAAAAAATCGGTCATAAAATTCAAATTCAAAAACGACGTTTAGATATTTAAAATTTCACTTATGGGGAAGATACACTCCGATTCACTTATTTAAAGGCTCAAAAATTCCATATTCAGCAGAATGTATCTTTTGCAATCTGTAACCGATTGCAGAATTTTAAAATGGAAGTGGAAGCTAGATATCTTCAGATATAAAAACGATCATAACAAAAGTAATTTCTTAACTGAAGAACTTTTTTGAGCAATTTATAAAAAAAAGTCCAAAAATGTGCTATTTTTTTTGGTTCACTTGAATAAAGGCACTTTATTGTTTTTAAAGTAAGCGATGATTTTTTGTAGGGAGTGTTTGTTTATTACAATTTATTACATCTTAATCATTTTACGAGTCAAAATGGCAAAACAAAAAATTTTAAATCTAAAAAATCGATGTTTACCGTTCTGAAGGATATTCTAACCGCGCAATAGCTAAACAAATTGGGCGGACCCCAACAGTTGTCGACAATTACATCAAGGACCCCGAGGAGTATGAAAATTTTTTTAAAGGGTTTCATTGTCTTTATCTACGTATTAGAAAAGAAAAATCATCAGAATTGCTTCTAATTCTGCCTTATCCTTGTCAAAAATAAGAGCTCAAGCTGGAGTGGAAGCGAGCATGTCATCAGCACTCAGAGTAATAAAGAGCTGTGAGTATCTTAAATATCTGAAATTACAAAAAAAATTACAGCAGACAGTTGTCCGAGGCCTTCGGCCACGGACTGTCCCTGCAGGCTGTGTCAGAGACACGGCCATTAAGTTTAACGTAGAATACGCCATCCGATAAGACAGAAAACATATATAACAATAAATTCATTTGCTTATATTATTTATCATTTATTGTTATATATGTTTTCTGTCTTATCGGATGGCGTATTCTACGTTAAACTTAATGGCCGTGTCTCTGCCACAGCCTGCAGGGACAGTCCGTGGCCGAAAGCCTCGCACAACTGTCTGCTGTAATTTTTATATTTACCAACGGCATTTGATTCAAGTCCGTTTAAAAAAAAAAATATTATGTTCAATTTTTTTAAACTTAATTTAATTTATGTATTTTAATTAATATTTTTATTGAAATAATTTCTGCGAATGTTGAGAGGGCCGCCCTAATATTAAAAAAGGTTTACCTTATCGAGTCTTCGCATTAGCATTCGAGCGTTGTGTGAAAGCTTTACGCTTTACAATTCAAAATTAATGTTACAACAGCTTTATTGAAGCTTTCGCAAAAAAGCTTTATTACGTTAGCTTACTGTTTGTTTCACTTTTTACTAGATACATGTTGCCAAGCAACATTAGCTTGCTGTTCGTTTCACTTTTACTAGATACATGTTCCTAAGCAATGTTGAGCAACCAAAAACACTCAACCAAATACCACACATATGTTTGAGTGTATGTGTTTGAACAATTTTCATTTGAGAAATTAAAATACTAGAAATATATCAACCAATATGAAATGTATATCAAACGAAGGACAACATCTTCATTTACCTACAAAAAAAATTTTAAAAAAATTCATCTAGCCGTTTCCTCAAATTCAATGAAATAAAGATTACAACAATACCGTAAGGTAAGACGTATTCTACGTCAAAAAAGCAGCCACTTAATGCTCCTCGTCAGGAAAAGCGGCTTCAATTCTCAAGAGACTACATGGTATGGGATGTGCAGCGAAGAGATCATGTAAATGACTGGAGAGCCGTTGTATTTACGGATGAGAAGAAGTTTAATTTAGATGGGCCTGATGGCTACAACTATTATTTCCATAATCTGCGAAAAGAAAAGCGGTTTTTGAACCGACTTCACAGCCGAGAGGGCGGCATTATGGTGTGGGGTGCTATTACGTACTATGGCACCATCGATCTTGAATTTCAAAGTGCTAAACTGACTGGTACAAGCTATAAAGTGTTATTGGAATCGACTTTTCCGAAGTTCAGTGAACTATTTGGTCCCACATCTAGGATATTGCAACAGGATAATGCCCCTAAACACAACGGCAGAGTAGTAAAGGAGTTCATTGCAAGCCAAAAGGTTAATATTCTTGACTGGCCACCCTACTCGCCAGATCCAAACATTATCAAAAACTTCTGGAGTTGCTTACCTCGTAAGGTCTATGAAGGAGGTAGACAATTTGATGACAAGCAGTCACTAATTCAGCCCATTAAGGATGATTGGAATCAAATTTCGTTGGATTACATAAATTCTCTTTATCGCTCAATGAAAACCCGTATATTTGAATTGATTAAAAACAAAGGGGGTTGTACCCATTACTAATAGTTCTTAAATAAAGTAAAATAAATTAAAGAAACATGAAAAACTGTTATTTCATTAACATTAGTTAAAGTTCCTTTATTCAAGTGAAACAAAACAAAATTGCACATTTTTGGACTTTTGTTTTAAAAATTGCTCAAAAAAAGTTCTTTAGATAAGAAACCACTATTTTCATGATTTTTTTAATATCTCAAGATGTCTAACTTCCATTTCCATTTTAATATTTTGCAATCGGTTACAAATTCCAAAAGATACAGGCTGCTGAATATGGAATTTTTAGTGCCTTTAAATAAGTGAACCGGAGTGTATGTATATTGTTTTACCTGTATAGTCAACATCTAAAACGCTCGATTTTTCAGTTTCTCGACGTGTTAACGTCTACCGTAAAGTGTTCACTGCAATATTGAGCAATATCTGCTTTATAATCATTAATATTTGATACCGGAAATTTCAAACGACTTTTCAATTTTTGTTTTTTTGCAATATTGAAGAAATTTTCAAAATCAATCTTATCTTTTCATTCAAACAAAAATAATTCCCTTGGTATCATAACCAAAGTCGTAACTTCTAATCCAATATAGGGATTTTTTTGTTGTGGATGACGTAATTTTGACTTTAATTACAACATACAGTTCGTCAAAAATCTTAAAAGAAAAATAAATAGAAATTGGCTTAAGTAAAAAAACGAAGCAGCAACAGCAACAAAATTTCATGGTAAATGACTTTGGGTTGTAATAAACGTTAACAACAGCAACAATAATAGCAACATCCAAAAGGTTAAAACGTAACAACATTTCTATGACCAATTTCAATACAACTGCCAGCAGTAGTAGACACTTATAAAACTCTTACCACACTGGCACTCATACCCCCACTTACATGTGCACTTACACAGTCACACTTGCACACACACACACACAACACACACAAACACACACCTCCGAGCAATCAAATCAAATAATATAAAATACAATAATGACAACAACTACAACAATAGCAACAAAAAAAAACACAACTCTATATAATATAAATTTTTGTGTTTTGTCTTTTTATTTTTCCATTTTTAATCTCTCTTATTGGCCAACTACTCGGTTGTACATTTGTGTAGTTGTTTTTGGTATTTAATGTGCGTATAGTTTTCATTGGTTAATACAGATTGTTGTTGTTGTTGTTGTTGCTGTTGCTGTGGTTGTTGCTGTTGGTATATGTGTTTAATGTATGTATTGTATGCATGCTTGGTATTGGTGTTGTTGTTGCTGCTGTATTATTTATATAGTATTACGTTGCTGTTGTAGTAGGTTTTTGATTGTTTAATGTTTTTCTGATTGTCGTTTTTCGTTTCGTTCGGGTTTTACACTTTTTGTGTTATTTTTTTTTTTTGTTTGGTTTGTCCGTGTGTCTTTTTTTTGTCGTAAAAGAGTTGAAATAAATCGCTTAAATTGTTGTGCGTGTGTGTGTGTATGTGAGTGGTGGTTAGTGGATGATTATCCATCTATCTAGCCGAAGTTGTCTGTTGTTAAGATACGCCCCTTTAATGATGACAAATTCACTTTAAACTCTGCGAAATCAAAGAAGTCACTACTATCATCGCCATCAGCATCATCATCATCATCATTACTATCAAAGAAACTATTGTTTTGTAAAAATTATTCAAGCTGAAAATTTACATTTTATAAATTGTATCTCCATATTACCATAAACCTAACGAATGTCATTGAAACAAATCAATGGGAATTTAGGCAATTTAGACAGAAGAAGAAGAAGATTCTATGCCAAAAAGGTTAATAGCGGTCAAAAGATTTTATTGTTCAAAAGAGATAAAATCGAGGTTATTTTTTTATTTTTTGTGGTTATTCTAATCAGGAAGCATTGATTAATATGTCATTACAATCGGCTAAACTTTTGTTCATAAAATTAAATTAATTTATTATTTAAAACGAACATTAGCACTAGATCGTTTGCAAATTTTTGTAAAAGATTGGTTTCCCCCCATTGACCAACCTTTGGGACATTAAAAAACAACTATGCAAACGTTATCTACTTGAAGCATAAAACATGCTAATCTTTTAAAAACAAATTGTAGCCGTGGATTGTCTTTTATATTATTAGTAAATTTAACTTTAAGATCATTATACTGCGAAGCTTTGTAGTAGATCTAACTTACTTCACCGCTTATTTACTTACTGGCCTACTTACTTATACATTTAGTTACTTACATACTTACCGCCTTACTATCTTGCCAACTTACTTATTTACTTACTTACTTAATTACTGCCTTACTTACTTGCTTACGTACGATACTTACTTACTTACTTATGTGCTTATTTACTTACTCATTTATTTATTTACTTACTTATTTACATACTTAACTACTGACTTACTTGCCTACTTACCTTCTTCCCTACTTACTTACATACTTACGTGCTTACTTACGTTCCTACCTACTAACTCACTTATTTAACTTACTTCTTTACTTTAATTAATTGTCTACTTACCTACTTATTCACGTACTTACTTATGTAAATACTTTCTTACATATTCACTCACTTACTGACCTTATTACATACCTACAGACTTACTTACATACATTCCAACTTACTTAGTTACTTACTTACTTACTTCCGTACCTACTTACATTCTTACGCACTCAGTTACGTACCTACTAGAGTTCTGCATGAGTGAGTATACATTTTCACACATTCAAATACATTCATGTTTTTTGAATGTGTTAATGTTCTCATTCTAGCGATTAGATTACGATACCTACAACAATTCTTCTCAGCGTGTTGCATCGGGTACGAAACACAATAAAACCGAGAAGAGAGAAGAGAGAGTTCTTGTACGAAGGAGTATTAACTATATTGAGTAAAAGGTCTTTAGAGACAAGCAGAACTATTCGAATAATGAGATGTATTCATGAGACATATTGAAAAAAAAAAGCGTAACTAAAGCAAATGCTGTTTTGGTATGATTGGAATTTCTAATTTCTTTGCAATAAAGAATGGGATTAAAATTAAGTCAATTTTAGAAATGTAGCACTTGTGCCTCACTAGGTATGATGTCGAAGTTGAATGTTTGTTTGCAGTTACTGCAATTGACATATTCCATTTCTTTGCCGTCTCCATCCACAATTAAGGATAGACACTTCCCAAACTTTGATGCGGCCTTTTTTCACCTTCAAATCGAGTTCCCCCTTGAAATTCGCGAAACAATACTATTTTCTTCACCCACAGCGGCCGATTGAGTTGAGTACTACATATTTTTAATGTTTAATAAATTCTTTTTAAAATAATTTACTTCATCAATTTCTATTTTCTAATATATATTTTTGCAGTTAAACTCATAAAAAACGAATATTTCTTTCTTGAGTCTTCACACGACGTTGCTGATCTTTTCATTGACGAGAAAGCAAATGAGACCCATAGCCACTCATAATTTACCGCTTTTTCATTCGAATAGTTCTTATGTATTCGAATGGTTTTTACATTCACGAACATTTATTGAGTAAAATGTTATGTTGTCGTAACAGAATTGAGACGAACAGAGTAGTTAACAGAGCAGAGATTCATACAACATTCATGCCAAGAGCACACAGGAACGTATCGTTTCATTTCGTTGATTACACTATTCGGACCGTTGGTATTGGTACAGTGAGATAATGAATGTATTCTAAAAGAGAGTGCATTCATGCAGGGTACTAGTGCCTACTTACTAAGTTACGTACCTACTTACTCAGTTACGTAATTACTTACTCAGTTACGGACGTACTTACTCAGTTACGTACTAACTCACTTATTTAATTAATTAGTTCATTACTTACATACTCATTTCCTTACCTACTTCCTACCTCATTTCTATACTTACTGACTTAGTTACTTCCTTATTTATTTACTTACTTAATTACTGCCTTACTTGCTTACGTACAATACTTACTTACTTACGTACTTACTTACTTACGTGCTTACTTACTTACTCATTTACTTATGTACTTACTTATTTACTTCCTTATTTACTTACTTACATACTTACTTACGTTACTCACTTATTTAACTTACTTATTTACTTTACATTAATTAATTGTCTACTTACCTACTTATTCCTACTTATACAGACTTACTTATTTACATACATTCTAACTTACTTAGTTACTTACTTACTGCCGTACCTACTTACATTATTACGCACACAGTTACGTACCTACTTACTCAGTTACGTAATTACTTACTCAGTTACGGACGTACTTGCGCAGTTACGTACTAACTTACTCACTTACTTATTTAATTAATTAATTCTTGACTTACAAACTCATTAACTACTTTTACCTACTTCCTACCTCGTTTCCATACTTACTGACTTAGTTACTTACTTATGTATTACTTAATTACATACTTATCTCCTTACGTACTTACCTACTTACATATTTACTATCTTAATTACTTACTTAGCTGCCCCAATTTCTTTATGGGATGTAATGGGAAAACATTTATTTATTTAATTACTTACTTAATTACTTACTTACTCAGTGACTTGTTTACTTACTTAATTACCCACCTACTTACACGCTGAAAAATTCATATTTTTTGTTGTTGTTGGGATGCAAATGTAACGTGTTTGTAGCGTGTAGCAAACATAGTACACTTGTGTCCAAACACATTGTGTTTGCTATTCAATATTACATGTTGGGCACAGAAAGATTACCATATACATATATAATGAATGTTTTTGTGACACAAATGTGGCTTTGTTGGTTGAAAGCTACTGACATTAAAAACGTAGACAGACATCAAACGAATAATAAAGCAGCAGATCTTCAATTGATGAAACAATGCTTGTAAACATGTGCATGGTTCCTGGGGTGTACGTTTATTCACGTACTAATGTAATAATGTTCTTAATTATTCACTTACTTACTGGCCTAATTACTTCATTAACTACTTACATATATAAAGACTTACTTACTTATTTTCTAACTTGCATATCTACTTATTTAGTTTCGTACCTACTTACTCAGTTACGTACTTACTGACGCAGTTACTTACACAGTTATTTAATTAATTACCTACTTACATACTCATTTCATTACCTACTTCCAACCTTATCTCCTTATTTACTTACTTAGTCACTTACCCAGTGTGCCATATGAATCCGCTTCGAATTCGAGACGGACTCGCTTCTTCATAATATTTTGTCCGAAACGGACATCAATTCGAAAAAGTAGAAAAATCTAATTCACTCTCGAACTCGCAACGGACTTCATATTCGAGTCCATTTCGTTTTCGTTTTCTGTAAATAAAACGGATTCGAGAAGGACCTACTTTTGTAATTTTTTGCGGATTCGAAACGGGCTCGTTCTGATATTTAAAAAAAAAAATTCAATGCCCACCAGGGCATATCACAAGTTCCCTTCTCCACAAGTATTCAGGTACGAGTGTATCATCACACATTCTAGGGATAAACAAAACTCAACTTAGTGAGAATTGTCTCAACACTGCTGCTTGTGCGAAAACATCCAAAACGAATACTTTGCCATAACCAGTAAAGTTAACAACATTTCCTTGCTATGCATGATTTCGTCGAAAGCATTTCAAAAAAGAAACAACGATTGCCATAAGATTGACGTTTAAAGTGTTTAGTTCTAATAAATACAATAAAAAATATATACGATTAGCTGTAGATAAAAAAAAAAAAATTGATTTGGACCAACCGAACTTTTTTGTTTTGAAAATCTTCAATGAAAAGTATACACATTTAGAAAGGTAGGAGTGTTCACCATTTTCCCAGGTTTACTTTCCCTGCTCGAAATTGCGCCTTCAGAAAATAAGTTAAATTTAGGGAAAAAACCCGATTTGTAGTTTCAATATTTATTTTTCAAAATTTTTAAAAATGTATGCAGCTAAAAAGATAAGATGTATGCAGCTAAAAAGATAAAGAAATTTTGTTTTTCCTGATGGTTTATTTTACACCAATACGGCTTTATAAGTCAGTGTAATGATCAAAAACATCCCTGAAATTACACCATTTACCAGATAAATCGAATTTCCACAGGATAATTGCTACCAGATAGTACTGCAATTGTCTGCCTGGAGATAGATAGGAGAATTGTGCCTGCACATAGATGTTAGTTTGGACTCAGCAAGCAGTTTAGGAACAAAGCCCTCTCTCGATGGACAAAAGTCCAGCTATATCAGACTCTCATTTTACTTGTGTTGACATATGGCTCCGAAACTTGGGTGATATCGCAAGCGGGTGAAAAACACCTGGGAGTTTTCGAGAGAAAAATTCTCCGTAGAATATATGGTCCTGTTCGAGAAAACGGCGAGTACCGACGTCGATGGAACGCAGGGCTATGTAGTCTATATTCTGACGTTGATATAGCTTTGTGAATCAAATTAGGCCAATTACATTGGCTAGGCCATGTTGTCAGAATGAATGAAGATGATCCAGCGCGAAAGGTTTACGATAACGTACCCGATGGAAGCAGAAAAAGAGAACGACCAAGACTCCGCTGGAAAGACCAGGCAGAAGAATCCCTCCGTATCCTTGGTGTTACCAAATGACGAGAAAATGCGAAGGATAGCGCCAGTTGGGAAAATATGTTGAAATTTGTTTAATTAATATGTGTAAGACGTCTGACCTCATGAGGTTGTAAAATAGTCAATAAACGTTAGTAAGTAGTACTGCAATTTATCAGAGAGCAACCATTGGCATTATATGGCGTGTCCTAAAATTCTCCCAAGATTAAATGTAATAGAATTGTTTCTCGGGATGTAAGACATGTGGCGCCGTCTTGATGAAACCATATGTTCTCTATATCCGTATCATTCAATTTGCGGACAACAAAACTGGATTATCATTATTGTATAATCAGCTGAATTTTCTACGAAAAATGGTTTAACGATGACCCCAGACCAAAATCTACACCAAACAGTGACACGGTGTTGATGCATTTGTTTCTCAACAATCGCACGTGTATTATTTACTCAAATGTGACAATTTTGATGATTGGCGAATACTTGTGGAGAAGGGAACTAATGAGTTCCCTTGGTGGGCATCAAAATAGCTATATTTCCAACCATCCACCGAAATAATCAATTTCACTTATTCTGGTGAAAATTATTTTCTATTTTATTATTCAAAGTCAATACCATACTATATCTCTATAAATAGAGATATATTTTTTTATAAAAGAAGTTTTTGCAATTGCATCCTCATGATTCCTAGCAAACCGTTTGGCTATTTCAGTTCTAGCCACAGATCTTCATCAGCGGTTCCAAACAATCGCATCGCTGATGAAGATTTGTGGTTAGATCCGAAATAGCTATATGGTTTGCCAAGAATCATGAGGATGCATTTGCGAAAATTTCTTTTATAAAAACTATCGGGATTATTCATAAAAAGTTATGAGAGGTTTGATAAACGTTTTTGGTATGATTAATCGTCTCTCAAACCTCTTACAACATTTTATGAATACGGCCGTATATCTCTATTTATAGAGATATAGTATGGTCTTGAGCTCGAATAAGAAAATAGAAAAGTACAAATAAAAAGGCTGAATAAATAAAAATCATCCACAATTATTTTCTATTTTAAATAATTTTTAATAGAAAATATAAGTAATGGTCATGATCCGAATTATAATTGAAAAACATTAACCATCAAGACTAATATGAGCGTCATCGCTGATGATAATTTTTTTTTAAAAACCCCTTCATTATTGATAAAATATTTCTCAACAATGAAAATGGTTTGTGTTTTCATTTCGAGTTTCATTACTTAACCGCACACATGACAAGAAATCTCAAATCTTGCGTGAATTTTCGGACACCCTTCTTTAATGTTATTATACCTGAATGTCAGTAAAATGCGCCTCAGTGACACTTACATTCGGTCAAGTGAATTTTTATTTTTTTTTTAATTCTGGACTTATTACCTCCTATATTTTAAGATTTTTGAATATATTCCACCCCTTTGACGTGATCAAACCATTTTCCGAAGAAAAAAAAATTATTTCATTCCTACTTGTATGTAATGAACGCAAATTTACGGTGATTTTCCTTATTCAAATATTCCGTCAATCAGGCATGTACTCAAATCCTGCGTACGGTACTGCAGTCAATTCTTTATAAACGAGCGACACCATTTTTAAATAAATAATAATAATTAATTAATCATTAATAATTAATCAACAAACAACTCGTTTTTGCGAACGATTTTCAAGTCTTTAAGGTGTATAATAATATAAAAAAAATCTAAAACGTTTCCCTATATAAATTTTAAAAAAAATTTTAATGTATTTTTTAAAATAAATCGCCGTTTAATTTTTTTTATTTTTTTACACACAAATAGCCACACTTGGGATCTACTCATCTTCAAAATATGATAGCGAAATCGCTACTAATTTCTGAGATATGAGCCAAAATGTAGGTGTACGTAGATGCTTATTGGTAAAAGAAATATATTTTTTTTCTTTCTTCGGGAAAGTGGTGGATCATCACACCAACCAAACATGTCTATGACTTAAACCATAGATTAATTTATGCATAGATTTGCCAACTCGCACCT
This sequence comes from Phaonia tiefii, assembly GCA_963931995.1. Classification (NCBI taxonomy): domain Eukaryota; kingdom Metazoa; phylum Arthropoda; class Insecta; order Diptera; family Muscidae; genus Phaonia; species Phaonia tiefii. Next base: position 274,826,412 of record OZ008368.1, read on the forward strand.
CAGTTTATTGACTGAAGGATAGCGAACTGGTGGAAGTTGCAAGTTTTGACGTCAATACAAGAATTGTAAATGTGTATAATATGTAAATATGTTAACATCATGAATGCAAAGCATTAACAATTTCAGAAATTTTTCGATTTTCGCACAATTTGTTTTAACTAAACAGCAAAACAGCTGACAGGAGTTTCCTCTTGGAAGAAGCGAAAAGTGAAACGTCAACTGTGACGGATAACAAATCTATGTATAAATGAATCTGACCCAAACATATGAAATATTATATGAATATTTTCGATATGGAAATGAAGAATATTTAAAAAACTGTTACACGTCAGATACGTGAAACGTCAGATGAGACGCCTAACAAATCTATGTATAAATGAATATATGACCCAACCATATAAAATATTTTATGAATATTTTCGATATGAAAATGAAGAGTATTCAAAAATCTGTTACACACCAAAAGTTATAAGTTTTGAAACGTATTTCCCTTTTTAAACATCCTAAGTTTCAAAGTTTCAGAGTCGCCGAGGTTTACTAATATTGTTTTATCTTTTGTACCTATATATTTCCATTTGCAACAAATTCCGAAATATTTATACAAATACGAAAATTTGAGGAAATGTCAAGTTGATTTTTAAACTGGAATTTCTCAGATAGTTTCTTCTGACTAACAAATAGTATATATTTTGTTGCTATAAATTGCATACAATATATCACTATAACCCTGCCTTACTTACGTTTTGATGGCAAACTTAGTATTGATTTAACCCCATACGTAAATATCAATATTTTTCTTATAATTATTCATATTTATATTAACAATGAGAATATCAATCCATTCCACTCGATTAAATATTATTAGTTTAAACACTTAAAGTAAACAACTAATTTATTGGCATACATTATTATGGTAAATAAATGTACATGCTCGTATAATGATTGCTCTTTTGTGCAATTCTAGCAAATATCTAGTCAATATATTACTATATTTAGAAACAGACATCTCTATATTGTAGAATTCCTCAAAAGCCCACAATGACGCATATTCAACACTTGCTATGCAATCTTTAAAGCCCCTCCATCCGCTCGCACTGCCTGTCACTAAAACGAAATCTTAATATTTTTGCAATTTGTTCACTCTATCAGACTTATGACAAATAGTTTATTTTGTATGGGTCTCTCAGTGGAGGAGCTGTTTTTGTTGTTGTTACGAGTATTATTGTTGTTTTGTCATAACAATCTCACAAATTGTTTTAAGTTTAACATAAACATTTACCACACATTTATTTTACGATTATTTCAACGCGTATTTATTTTTATTATGTCGCTAAGATATTAAGACATAAGCAACTAAATAAACAACAACGAACAAAAAAAAAGCGAAAAATGTTTATACACGCCAACTTACCCCCAAAACAAAGGGGGCAAGCATGAGTGGCAAAATTCATCCGGAAAAAAATTTATGAATGCTACCAGCGAAAAATCGGTACCAACAAGCTAACCTTAATAGCTCTCTCAAAATCTAGAGGAGTACGCATATTTATGTACATATGTAGTGAGTTCATATGTAACAATACATGTTTATTGTTTTCTTCTAAGTAGCGCACAACATGAGCAACCACAACAACAACATTTCGTATAAAACAAATTTGGCTCATAAAGCATAAGCATAAGGAAATGATGACAACGATAACAATAACAACAAATGCATAGGAGTTAGTGAGACGACGGCAAAGAAAAGGGTGGATTTTCCTTTGGGTTGTTCATCCTAACTTATGTAAGTAAAATATCAATTTACAAAATCCACAGATATCGAGTACATTTACATGATACCAAATACAAATACACGCATACAAAAAGAAAGCACCCAAAGTAAAGTGAGCGTATCATAAAAAAATAAAGGAAATAATAAAGATATTGTAATAGTTACAAAAATTATACTAACTCAGGATATCCCAATACACTGACTAACCAAATAACGCTACATCTATGAATAATGACATTTTAACAGGCTTTTAAATGTGCATAACAGTTAAAATATGTCTATTCTAAAAGAGTTAGTGATGTAGTATGAAAATCTGAAATTTTCGCTTTGGCGATAAATTTTTCGCTTTAGCGATAAATTTTTCGCTTTTGCGAATTTTAAACGATTTTGGCTCCTGAGCATATATTTTAATATTTGCAAGCATAAAATTACAGATATTAAATTATTTCGCACTTTTTTTATAAAAATGTATTGTTTTAAATGGTTCATATTTCACATTGGGGATATATTTTTCGCCTTAACGATTTTTTTGGCGATTTTTAAACTATCTTTACATGATACCAAACACAAACACACGTAATTAAAAAGAAAGCGACAAAAATAAAGTAAGCGCATTATAAAAAATTTAAGACACCGTAATAGTTAAAAAATATTTACTAACGGATACTTGAAGACACTGAAACAACAAACGTTCCATCTATGAAAAACGTGATTTTAATTGACTTTTGCAAGTTAATTACTAGCAAAATATGTCTTTGCTTGATAAATTCGTGTTGTAGTATTAAAATTTTAAATTTTCGCTTTGACTATAAATTTTTCGCTTTGGCGATAAAATTTTCGCTTTTACGTATTCTTGCCGACTTAAACTCCGGAGTATATATTGTAATATTTACAAGCATAAAATTATAAAAATTAAATTATTTCACACTTATTTAATAAAAATGTATTATTTTAAGAGGCTCAAGTTATTTATTGAATAAAAATGTATTATTTTAATTGGCTCAGCTTACACATTGAGGCTAAAATTTTCGCTTTAACGCGATATTGATACTAAAGACAAAGACAAGTAATTAAAAAGAAAGCAGTCAAAATATCGTAACCGTATATAAAAAATTTAAGATACAGTAATGTTCAAAAAAAAGTATACTAACCGGTAACTGAAGACACTGAAACAAATAATGTTCCACCTATGAACAACATGATTTTAATTGACTTTTGCAAGTTAATTACTGACAAAAAATGTATTATCTTTATAAACTAGTATTGTAGTAGTCAAATTTGCAATTTTCGCTATGGCGATACATTTTTCGCTTGGCGATAACATTTTCGCTTTTGCGAAATCTAGGCGATTTAAACTCCGGAGTATATATTGTAATATTTACAAGCATAAAATTGTAAAAATAAAATTATTTCGCACTTAATTAATAAAAAATTATTGTTTTAAATGGCTCTGATTTCAAAATGGGGATATATTTTTTTCTTTAATGACTTTTAGGCGATTTTAATAGTAATTTTACCTGATACTAAACACAAACATATGTAATTATAAAGAAAGCACCCAAAGTAAAACAGGCTATCTGAAGACACTGAAAAACTAACGCTGCTTCTATGAACAGTATGACTGTAATTGACTTTCACAAGTTAATTACTGGCAAAATATGTATTTTCTTAATAAATTAGTGTTGAAGTATTAGAATTTTAAATTTTCGCTTTGGCGATAAATTTTTCGCTTTTGCGAGTTTTAAGCGATTCTGAATCCTGGCCATATATTTTACTATTTACAAGCATAAAATTATAGAAATCAAATAATTTCGCACTTATTTAATAAAAAAGTATTGTTTGAAATCACTCATATTTCACATTAAGTCTACAAGTTTCGCTTTAACGACTCTTAGACGATGTTTAAACTATTTTTACATGATACCAAACACAAACACACGTAATTTAAAAAAAAATCAACCAAAGAAAAATACGTGTATCATAAAAATTTTTAAATATTTTACTTGTTAAAAATCTGATAATAACTTAAAATATTTGATGACACTTTGAAAAAATAACATTGCCTTTATGAATAGCATGATTTTAATTATCTTTGGCAATAAATTTCTCGCTTTCTCAAATTTTAAGCGCTTATGGCTTCTAAGCATAAAGTTACGAAAATAAAATTATTTAACATCCAGTTAACCAAATTTACTTTTTATAAATATATCAGCTTTTAATGTCTCTATCTTTCTTTAGCCATAGAATGTTCGCTTTAACGAAACTTTAACACACGCATACAAACAGCAAACGACCAAAAGAAATTGAACGTATCATAGAGAATTCATGATATTGGAATAGTTTAAAAAAATTATACAAATTCAGGATATCTGTAGACATATTACCTGAAAAAATTAGGCAGCGTCTATGAATAACAATGTTTAAATTGTGTTTTAGACATATAAAATTATTGAACTATGTCTGTTCTTGAAGGGTTAGTGTTATAGTACTAAAATTTGAATTTTTCGCTTTGGCGATAAATTTTTCGCTTTTTCAACTTTTAAGCGATTTTGGTGCCTGAGCATATATTTGAATATTTACAAGCATAAAGTTACAAAAAAAAATGTTTGACGCTTATTTAAACAAAATTATTTTCTTAAAAAGTCCTACATACATCAATTTAAAATGACTCATACCACTCTCAGGAGATAAAATGTTCCCTTTAATGAATTTTAATCGGATTAGGTTGTCGAGTATAGTTTTTCTCATTTATAAGTGTAAAGTTTTAAATATACTACAGCTTGGCACCAATTTAACCGAGATACACTGTCGGACAAAATTAAGGGCAACAAAAAGAGCAACACATTATTCCGCAACAAAATTATAATAGTTTATCTTAGATTTATGTCAAAAACTACCATGAAAATGTTATAAACAACACTAATATATATTTGTATTGCTTTTAGAAAATGTGCTGCCTTTCAGCCGCTAAAAAAATCATGTTTAATGGCCGATGGTTCTCTCGGGAAAATTAATTTTGCAAATGTTTTCTTATGTTGGGGTGCTTCGAGTATTTGCACACTAAATAATTCTCAATGCACTTGAGTTATCGCTTGCATTCAGCTTGACAAATTTGTCAATAGCATCATTCCAAACAACCGGGGATGAAGATCTGTGGCTAGATCTGAAATAAATACACGGTTTTCCAGGTGCATTGTGCAATATTGTTTTTTGACAACTATATGTATATTTAATAGAGGTATAGAATGATCTTGAGCTTGAATTAGCAAACTTATGTGAAAATATTTCATAATTAACATTAAGAAACTATTTTGTTTAAATTAAAACAAAAAGTAGCTTCGACGGGAAATGTTTCGCTTTTGCGATTTTTATTAAAACCAACAGAAAACTTGAATTTATTAGCGTTGAAAATTATATTTTCGCAGAAAATTTTTTTATTGAAAATATGTTTACTTTGTGATCATTGAAACGCCAATCAATAGAAAAATTTTAATAGTTTAGAAATCGAAATTTTCGCAGGAACCAAAAAATGGGTTCCGACGAGAAATTTTTCGCTTATGCGTTTTTTATTGAAAACATTAATTTATGATATGTGCAACGTCGAAACACCACAGAATTTTAAATAGCATAGAAATCAACTTTTTACAGAAGCGTACAAAAATGGGCTTCGGCGAGAAATTTTTCGCTTCTGCGTTATTTAATGAAAAATATTTGATTGTTCAATGAAACAACAAAACAATAGAACAGTTTTAATTTGTTACGTTTTATAGGCAAGCAAAATGAAAAACAATATAAAAAACTAGTTTACAAAGTCTGCCAATACAATCGTTTGTCGAAGACTGTAGGGGAAATCTTCATATATATAAACATAAAAATATAAACGTTTATTTTTTGTATGAGAGTTATATATTTGCATTAATCTCCTTTGTATTTTATTATATTACATCCTAGAAACCGTATCTGTTTGTTTTTCTACTAAAACAAATGGTTTCAAATTTAGTTTCAAAGGTTATTAAAGTTTATTTTGAAAGGCATCAATATACTAACAAATACACAAACGTACCTACATACACACATTTGTAAATATGCTATTATGCACCACCAGGTTTTGTAAAATTTTCTAAAAATCTAAATTAAAATGTCAATAAAACAATTTTAATGAAATAATTAATTAGATTTTATAGAATGACCGAAGTTCTCCTTCCACTCCCTCTCTCTCCGCCATCTCTCCAAAAACCACAAAATGAAAAAGCCTGCGAGTTGTTTGTGATCTATGTACAATCCAATACAATCCAACACTCCTAAACGAAAGGTTTTCCCCCGGCAAAACCTGGCAATTGACCATAACAAAGTTAACAAATAAAATATCTAATGCAACTGACAAACTAGAAAATGTTTGCAGTTGAAATTTGAAAAAATAAAAAAATAAATTTAATTAAATTTTTAGTTTTCAAAATTTAAAAAAAGAAATTAACAAACTTTGAAACCCGCCTCTTTCATTCTGGCTTTTGTCATTTTAAAATTAAAATGTCTAGCAGTATCACTGTTTGGGAAACAATACTAGATTTTATATTTGATTTACACTTTATGCACAAAACCAAGTGGTTACAATACGAATGGCGACACTTTGTATCTCAATTGTTGAAATAGATTTTCCTACAAAATAAATTGAATAATTTGAAGTAATTAGTACACAGCTAATTGTATTAATGATTTATGTAAATGGTCTTTATGTCGTGCATTCAGTCAATACAGATTCTTGGGGCTCTAAGTACATAGAATGTCAATTGAAATTAAGTAGAAGATGTCACGGAGAAAATGTGTAGTCACATAGAATAGAATCGAATATTAGATTCATACATGCGCCAAATGACGAATGAGCGCAAATCAAAGGGAAGGCAAATTAATGTAATAAGTTCCATTAAAATGATAACATTTAGGGGGGGTTCTAACGTAAAGATTTCTCGCATTACATTTATTTGCAGTCACTTAGAACATAGAACTGAATGATATCGTTAATTGTTTTAAAAATTGTCAATTTCACTTAAACGAAAACAATTTCGCCTTAACGGAAGGTTGGCGATATTCCAACCTTTAAAATTAATTTCTTTTGGGAAAACTTTAAATAGCCTTTATCTCAATATTTCCAAATCGTCTTCATGTTATAAGTAATATTGATTTCGCTTCAACAATAAAGTTATAGGTTTTCCAATTACATAATGATTTTAATTTCCCGGTAATTATTTATGAATGATTTCCATGAACATACTCAAAACAGATTACGCTTTAAATATATTTTAATAGTTATGACCAACTATTCGAACTCTGTACATATGTACATACACTGAATTGAAAAGCAACACAAAATCCTTTAATAACATGATTTAAATAGTCTTTTACATGTTCATGAGTAATAAAATATACCTGTTCGTAACAGCTTACTGTTGTAGTACTAAAATTTCAATTTTTCGCTTTGGCGATAAATTTTTCGCTTTTTCGGATTTTAAGCGATTTTGCAACCTGAGTATATATATTACTATTTACCAGCAAAAACTTGTGAAAATAAAATTGTTTGACACCAATTTAACCGAAATAGATTACTAAGAATTAATAAACATAATAAATTGAAGTTTGTGGAAATCAACAAAACTTTATAAACAATTATTTTTATCTTTTCGTGTTTATTTGAAACCATATAAGGAAATGGGGCTTCCCCTGTGAAATTTTGTTGTCTATAATTTAAATCATTATAAGTATTTTGAGAATTATACAAGTTTTCCTAAACGGTTAAATTATCGCCGATGCGAAATATTGCAATATCACTGTATTACGATGGAATATTAAATTGAGTTAAAGAAAAACCACATGCCAAAAATCGATGAGCTATAAACTATCAAAGTTTAGTTTTTCGCTTTGGATATAAATTTATCGCTTACGTGTATCATGCGCGATTTTAGTGTACTACAGTATGTAGTATTATAAAATACTTTAAGTTCAAAACACTAAAAATATGAATGATGAAAAAAATTAAGTTTGTAATAAATGTGCATGAATACTAACAAAGTGTAAGAAAAATTTTTTTAAAAGAATGTGTTGTCCTTCATTGTAAAATAATGTGTTTTCCTTTAAAAAATTAAATTGACTATTATTTACATTTATTACATTTCCAAAATTTGACGTTGATTTTGTTTTCGGTTTCACAATAAATTGTTCGCTTTTGCAAAGACATGGCGATTTCAATTTTCTGGTATATGTATTTATCAATGAATTCTATGAATGTACTTAAAACATACACTGTGTGTAATTTTTTAAGTCATGGAATAAAGACCAAAAAAAAGGCCCGTATCTCCCAGTTTTGCCCAAACTCATGCACTTTTTTTTATATGGGCCCCCAAGGGTTTGGGTCCTCGGTGTAATTTTTGCAAAAAAAAGTGATCATTTTGTCAGGCTCATATCTTGCAAACCGTTCGGAATTTTGATTTACTTTCTGAGGGAAAGTTGTAGCTCTTGTCATAAAGAACAAACGCATAACAAAACATTGTGAACACATAAAATCAAAAAAACTTAATCTTCAAGGTGAAACTCGCAAAAAACTTTCAAAAATTCGATTTTTTTACCTCTTTTCCCCTGTTCAGGTCCATAGGTGGCAAACCGCTCAAAATTCAAGGAAACAATCAACTTCAAAAATGTACCTAAGATCTCAGTAAACAACTTTCTAGAATATCTGAACTTCTTTCTTTATGATAAGAGCTACAACTCTCCCTCGGAGAGTAAATCAAAATTCCGAACGGTTTGGAAGATATGAGCCTGACAAAATGATTACTTTTTTGCAAAAATGACACCGAAGAACCAAATCTTTGGGGGCCCATAAAAAAGTGCATGACTTTGGCCAAATCTGGGAGACACGGGTCTTCTTTTCGTCTTTTATGATGGAGTGGTGTCCGTATATGGTTATATTTTTTCGTGTTGCACTGTGATATTAAACATATTAAAAAAAATAAATATTTTAATATAAGCAGTTATAAATAATTATACCAACTCCGGATATAGATACATACACTAAATGGAATTATAACGCTAAATATATTAATATCATGACTTAAATAGTCTTTTAAATCTTTGTCATTAGTAAAATATGTATTTTCTTAGTAGTTTACTGTTTTAGTACTAAAATTTGCATTTTCCGCTTTGGCGATAAATTTTTCGCTTTTCCAAGTTTTAAGCGATTTTGCAAGCTGAGTATATATTCTACCATTTTCAAGAATAAACATGTGGGAATAAAAGTGTATGACACCAATTTAACCAAAATAGATCAAATTAAATATGTATTTGCCTTAAATAATTGGCCTTATTCCCGTTGTCGTCGTCGACGTCGTCATCAAATTTTTGTCAACTTTAGAACGTTATAAATGTATTGTTATATCGACAACAACAAAGTTTTTGATGTCTATGATCCAAAAACAACCCTCTTAAAACATTACGCAAAATTTTTTTCCAAATGCCTTCAAGTCTCCAATAAAAATGGTGTCGATGTTGTATTGACATCGACGACGATAACGGCAATAAGGGCGAATATATAAATTTTTCGCTTTACCGCTACATTTTCCGCATTTTCTGATTTTAAGCCATTTTGCAACACGAGTATATATTTTAACATTTCCAAGCATAAACATGTGGAAACAAAAGTGTATGACAGCAATTTAAGCAAACTAGATTAGTATAAATTACTAAACATAAAAATTTTAATTTTTAAAACTCAGCACAACTTGAACGAAATTATGTTTATCTTTCGATTGTGTTTGAAACCCATATAATGAACTAGGTTTCCCTTTAAGATATTGAGTGACCTAAAATGTACAACCATTACTTTATGAGATTACTAAAATTTTTATTTTTCGCTTTGGCGATAAATTTTTCGCTTTCCAAATTTGAAGCGATTTTAGTACCTGATCATATATTTGAACATTTACAAGCATAAAAATATGGAATTCAATCTATTTGACACTAATTAAAACAAAACAATTACTATAAATATTACTATACCGATCAATTCTAATTTCATCACCTTTCAAATTTACTACTTTAGCAACTATTAAGCAATTTTGATACTAGAGTTTAGTTTTAACATTTACACATTGAATCGTTTGTTTTTAACTATAATTTTTAGCTATTCTTTTGGTATATCCTATACTTTGAATTATGCAATATTCCCCAAAATCACTTCAAAGTATTGATTGAGGTCATAACTAATATTTACAGCATAGCCTGAATACAATCGCGAAGTTTGCTTTAGTTTCCATGTAAATATACATAAAATGAGGCTCAGATTTAAGTACTAGTGTTCACATTCATGCATACAATTGCATAAAAACACACACTCTCTTTCTAAGTTTCTATTCCATTTGTAGTATAATTTCATTGAAAGTAGTAAAATTGTTATGGCTTTGGAAAGTTTATTTTTTTCGATGACTTTTAATGGGTTATTGAGTATTCACAGTTCAATTTGGGTTCACAATAAGTAGACAATTGAAGAGGAAATACTAATGTTCGAAAAATTTGTATAAAGCTTTTAAAAGTTGTGGCATTTTTTCAATAAAACTGAAAAAAAAATATATATTTAAAAACCCTATAGAATTTTAATGCGGTCAAATAAACTAAAGCAATGACTTTTTTGGCTAATATTATTTTCGTTGTGCACAGTGAAAAAACGGCTCCAGCACTATATTGCAGGAAGCATGTATATGTTTGCAAGTATTGTTGTCATGAATTGGGGATATCTTGGTTTTTTGTTTGTTTGTTGTCTGTCACATTCTTGTTTTCAGCAGTTTTCAACAAACAATGATTACTAATCATTGTTAATCAATCACTATTAATCATTGTTTCTCAAACATGTAACATCGAATAACAAACACAATGTGTTTGGAGACAAGTATACTATATTTGTAACAAACTACAAACACGTTATATTTGCATCCAAACAACTAAAAAAAAAAAAAGCTTTTTCGACGTGTAGTTAGGCTGCATATTAAGTGAAATATTTGGATGAGGTTAGGAAAAATCATATAGCAAAAATCGGTGACTTTCAAACTATCTAAATTTACGTTTTTCGCTTTAGCGATAAACTTATCGCTTACGCGAAAAAGGTGCGATTTTGGTGTTTTACTATATGATGTTTCATAAAATGTTACCAATTTAAAAGAATATCGATATTTAAACGAATTGAACCATTTTTAGAAACCTCATAAAAACTGTAAATTTTTTAATATTAACAAAGTTGAAGAAAAAATTTAATTTTGAAAGCCCTATATAAGATTTGCTTTTCTGTTAAAAAAATCATGTCTATAATTTACAATCACTAAATTCCAGTTTAATTCCAGTTTAGTTTAATCTCAGCGACAATTTTATCGCAAAAGCGAAAAATTTAAATAACACAGTATTATGATGAAATATTAAGATCATTGAAAAAAATCTCATATGAAATCTCTCTATGAGCGATAAACCACATACCAAATACCTATGAGTTATAAACTATCATAAATTAAATTTTTCGTTATGGCGATAAATTTATCGCCTAAACGAAATTTTTGAGATTTTTATGTATTACAATTTGTAGCATTACAAAATATTTAAAATTTATAAAATGGATTTGTGTAGATCAATCAGACTATTTTCAGAAAACAGCTTTTTTCGCCTGAGCTATGTTTTTATCGCCAAGCGAAAAATAGCAATATCACTGTATTATGATGAAATACTAAGTTGAATTAACGAAAAATCACATACCAAATATCTATGAGTTATAAACTATTAGAAATTATATTTTCGCTATGGCGATAAATTTATCGCCTAAACGAAATACTGGAGATTTTTCTGTATTACAATTTGTAGCATTACAAAATATTTAAAATTTAAAAAATGGATTTGTGTAGATCAATCAAACTATTATCAGAAACCTGTTAATAGAATTTTTTAATATCAATAAAATACCTTTTAAGTTTTGAGATTCTTTTGAAAGGCATAAGTATAAAACAATAGGTTCTCTAACAACAAATTTTGTTGCAAAAAATTTTAAAAAAAACTAAATTATAAATTAAATATATTTGCCTCAGCGACTATTTTTAATTAAAGAGAATAACTATATATATAAATATAGCTTAATGAAACAATTTTAAGAAAATTAATAACAAATGGAAATTTTGAATATCGATAAAATAGTTATTAAGTTCTCGTTCTTTATTTGAGCAACATATACATCACTAGTTTTTCTCAAAGCGAAAAATAGCAAATCACTGTTAATGTTAAGTTAAATTAAAGGAAAATACATTCCCAATATCTATGAGCTACAAAAAATCAGAAATTAAATTTTTTCGCTTAAGCGAATATTTCGCGATTTTGTCTTATTATTGTATGTGTTATAAAAAAATGCTTAAGACTTCAAAAAATACCTACATTTAGATTAACGAAACCATTTTTAAGATATTTATGAAAATTTAAATTTTTGTTTACCAACAAAATTTAAAAAAAAATTATTGAATTATCGCCAAACGAAAAATTCCGATTTCACTGTATTATGCTGAAATAGTAAGTGAAATAAAAGAAAAATCACATTCCAAATATTTGTGAGCTATTAACTAACAGAAATTGAATTTTTCGCGTTGGCGATAAATTTATCGCGTATGCTAAAAATGGGCGAATTTGGAGTATTACAATATGTATTATTATAAAGTGTTTAAAATTTAAAGCAAAAATAGCTTTAATTAAATCGGTGAAACCATTTTACAAACATTATTGATATAATTATTTTTGTATATCAATAAAATAGCTTTTAGGTTTTCACTTTGTTTTGAAAGGTATATAAAATTGCGGTTTTCTCTTAAGAAGTTTCGTTGCAAATAATTTAAAGGAATAGCATTTACTAATTTAATTTTTTTGTCGATGATATCGCGGTATTTTGATGAAGTATTAAATTAAATTAAAGAAAAACGACATACCAAATATCTATGACCGATAACTTAGCAGAAATTACATTTTGCGCTCTGGCGATAAATTTATCGCTTAAGCGAAAATTGCCGATTTTGACTTATTATAATATGTGTTATAATAAAATGTTTAAAACTTCAAAAAATACCTATATTTAGATTAACGAAACCATTTTTAAGATATGTATAAAAAATTCAAATTTTTGTTTACCAACAAAATTTAAAAAAAAAATTAATGAATTATCGCCAAACGAAAAATTTCGATTTCACTGTATAAGTAGGTTAAATAAGAGAAAAATCACATTCCAAAAGTTTATAAGCTATTGACTACCAGAAATTGCATTTTTCGCTTTGGCGATAAATTTATCGCGTAAGCGAAAAATGCGAGACTTTGGCGTATTGCCATGTGTATTATTATAAAGTGTTTAAAATTTAAAACAAAAATACTGGTAGCTTTAATTAAATCGGTGAAAACAGTTTTCAAAAAATTTTGCAATAATTATTTTTGAATTTGAATTCTATGACCGATTTTGACATTTTTAGTTACTGTAAGACATATTCATACTACAAGCTACAAGGTCAGGAACATTTTTGTGCGATTGAAAAATTGTTGGTTTTTGTTGGAAATAATAGACAATTCAGTTAAGGACACTTACTAATAATTTTTGTATATCAATATGATAGCTTTTAGGTTTTCACTTTGTTTTGAGGTTTACTCTAAAGAAGTTTCGTTGCCAATAATTTAAAAGAATAAGATTTTCTAAATGTATTTTTTTTTTTGTCGACGAAATCACTGTATTATAATGAAAAATTAAGTTAAACTATATGTATGACATACCAAATATGTATGACCGATAAACTATCAGAAATTAAGTTTTTCGCTTTGGCGATAAATTTTTCGCTTAAGCGAAAAATGAGCGATTTTGGTGTATTACAACATGTTCAATTGTAAAATATTAAAATCTTCTAAAAACTAACTATATTTCAGTTAATGAAACCATTTTTAGCAAAATTATAATAAGTATACATTTTTGAATACAAAAATGGCAAATGCTAAGTTTTCAATTTCATTATAAAAATATATACAGCAATAAGTTTTCTGTCAGCAAATTTCGGTGCCTATAATTTTCCATCATTAAATTTCCAAAATAACGTATATTTGCCCTCGCGATTATTTTATCGCCAAAGCGAAAAGTTGATTTATCTTTTGCTAATAACAACTTTTGTAAAAGTTGATACTAAATTGTTTTAATGATATCTACTACTACAAAAAAAACACAAATTATACATATTAGGCCTATCAGGTGTTATTTTCTATTATGGCGTTTGGTTCCTTAAGGCCTAAATTATTGATGACCTTGGTTAACACAGAAGTCTTCATCATGTTCGAATCAAAATAATTACAAACTTCTACTGCTTTTCTGCTTCTTTATTTATTTTTTTTTTTGTTTTTAATTCAAAGAGATTAAAACCGATTAACAATTATTTATGCCTAAATAAAGATCATATACAATGGATAGTTTTTAAAAACCCACCAATATGTGGCCACTGATCATTAGTATTATTATTATTGTTATTACGATTATTGCTGCCGCTTTTTCTGAAGAGGCTAATTCATCGTGGTGCGATCATCTGCGTCTTTTCCTTCCTATCATTACAGAGGTAGCTACAACGCTGGTGGCGGCATAGATTTTCAGTTAGTTACCATAGCTGTCGTTCACAGCAAGATCTGCACAAATTTACCTTTTAAATTAACGTACTTCCCTAATAAAATCATTAATTATATCGAAGACTAAAGCCTACCTACTGTACAGCACCTTGGATGAAGTAGTATGAAGTTTCTTATAAACGGTGGAAACGAAACGTAACGTAACACTTGATGTTGCTGTCGTTTTCTTTTTTTTTTGTGAAAGAGGGGTGTTCGGGTAAAAAGCTGCTGGTAATAATGGTTAATAAATGCAAATCAATTAAATACAATATTTTATGATTGTGAACAACAACAATAACTGGAAATTAGGTCTTGCCGCAATCAAATGTTACGAAAACCACAAAAACTGGTACAAGTCAAGAAGATCATAAAGATCACCCAACTTGTTGGGACCATGATGTAGTGCCCGAACACATCATCATGTAATGAAGTACGTAATTTTTATTTTCAGTTTAGTTATTTCTATTTCTTCAATCGTATAATTGGGATTTACCCATTTTGCTGTCATTATTGATGTCTGGTAATTTATCAAAAAAAAAGAAATTGAGAATCTACCCTTTTCCCCCAGTACTACTACGATACAAATACTCTATAATGATGATCCAGGTGGACGAAGAGAGTGATGGGAATGATAACGTTCATTAGACGATGATCTATGTGTACGTACCTTATCACATTGTACATACATACACTTGTCTTCTTTCTTCATCTTGTGATACAATATCAGAAGTATCAAAATATTTATAAGCCCATTCATCTTGAAAACACTTTTTGTCAAACGATGTGAGTGTGTGTAAGTAGGGAAGTGGTCTTGAGCCCTTTATGGCTACCAGCAGCACCTTCAGCCAGCCGCCTTTGAAAGTGGGCAGTTATCAAATAACACGCATTCTTGATGTTTTTCTAAACGTTGTAATTAGTTTTGTTTTTCGTCTATTACTGCCTTTCAATGTTATATGTAAGTAATTCATTCAGTGGTTCTTTATTTTCGTTGCTGTGTTAAGTTCCTTTCGATTGCATGTTTTAATGTCATGATGTTGTATGGAATAGGGGGGGGAACAACTCAAAAAATACCTTCAATTGGCGCCTACGTCAGATTTCATCTAAAAATTTGTTCGGCATTCGTGTGTGATTTCAATTCGAGGAGGTAGTTATTTTTTCTCATGTAGCAGACGGCGTTTGGGACGTCCTCACGCAATTTACGTTTAAATGCAGCGAGTGATTAATAGAGTTTCGATGCATTTTAATTTAAATGAGATTAAGAAACTTGGTTGTTTTTAATTGTTTAACATTTTTGTAAAACTATTGTATATAGGTACTTTCTTATGTTCAATAAAAGTAACTTTCATTATTTTCTGGAGCTTGAAATATATTTGGAAAGTTTGTATGTGAACTTTTTGAAACCAAAATATGTGTGGAGGAAAACAAACAATATAAGCAAATGTATCTTAGAGCATTAAGGTTTTGAAAAAAACATTTTTCGCTGTAGCGAAAATTTTTTCGCCATAACGAAAAATTTTTCGCCAAAGCGAAAAGTTGACGATTTTGGGATTTTATGCACTGTTTTAGAATAATACAATAAAATTTGCACAAATTAATGAATTTTCAATGAATATGAGGAACGAAAATGTTTAAACAAAACCCAAAAGAACAAGTGTAACAATTGTTTCATCCCTATTGATTAAAACACATAAACTTTTGCAAATATTATACTCCAAAAAAAAGTATCAGAAATAAAGTTATCAAAAACGCATTTTTCGCCGAAGCGATATATTTTTCGCCAAAGTGAAAATTAGGCGAGTTTAGGGTTTTATGCATTATTTTAGCATAATTTAATAAAATATGAGAGCAAAACTGTTTAATAACCATAACGCCGAGGCATAAGAGTAACAATTGTATCGAACCAAAACTTCAAATTATGAAATCTGTTTATTTTTAATTGGTCGAAATTACTTTCAAAACTAACACACAGCTGCTTTCCTTCATTTATATTTCTTTCTATTCTAGAGCTTTACAAACTATTTTGAAGCCTTTTCGGTGAACTTTTTTTTATCAAATGACACTAAAATAAGTGTGAAGGAAAACAAAAAGTGCATGTTAGAGCATTAAAGTTTTGAATAAAAAACATTTTTTGGCGAGTCGATAAATTTTTCGCCAAATCGAAAAGTTGGCGGTTTTGGGTTTTTCAGCATTATTTATGCATTCGTAAAAGTTACGGAAATTGATGAGTTGTCAATGAATATAAGGAGAAAAAATATTTAAACAACCTCCAAAAGTAAAACAGTGAAAGCTGTTTCCCCTATATTGATAAAAACACTAACATTTTTACAAATATTATATTCCAGAGGAAAGCATGAGGACTAAAATAAAAACGTATTTTTCGCCAAAGCGATAAATTTTTCACCAAAAGC
Organism: Phaonia tiefii; assembly: GCA_963931995.1. Lineage (NCBI taxonomy): Eukaryota > Metazoa > Arthropoda > Insecta > Diptera > Muscidae > Phaonia > Phaonia tiefii. The sequence goes on from OZ008368.1 coordinate 274,843,272, forward strand.
GAAAATGGGCGATTTTAGGGTTAGTGCATTGTTTTAGCATAAGACAACAAAAGGAGCGTAAATTATTGTATTTCAAATGAATATGATGAGCAAAAATTTTTAAACAAAAGACATAAGTTTAACAGATGTATTAATTCAAAATTTAAATTTGTTTATATTTAATTGGTCGAAATTTTTTCCAAACTGATTTTAAGGTTTTATGAGAACTTTCTGAATCAAATAAGACTAAAATAAGTGTGGAGGATAGCAAAAAAATATATCAAATGTATTTTAGACCATTAGAGTTTAAAAAAAAAAACATTTTTCGCCGAAGCGATAAATTTTTCGCCAAACCGAAAATTTTGGAGTTTTGTCCATGCATAATAAAATAAAAGGTGAACAAATTAATGAGTTTTAAATCAATATGATGAACGAAAATGTTTCACAAACTGCTTTCAAGCTTTTGAGGTAAACCTTTTGTATCAAATAAGACTAAAATAGGTGTGAAGGTAAACAAAAAGTAACACCAAATGTATTTTAGAGCATTAACGTTTTGAAAAAACATTTTTTCCTGAAGCGATAAATTTTTCGCCAACGTGAGAGCTTGAAGATTTTGGGTGTTTATGAATTAATGTAACATTATACAATAAAAAAACAAATTAATGAGTTTTAAATCAATATGATGCATGAATATGCCAAAACCTAAAGCAAAAGTCTAAGAGTAAAATTTAAAAACAGACCGAGTTAAAATGAAATGATAAAGAATAATATTAACAAAAATCGCAGAAGATTAAATTTTTCGCCATGCCGTTTAGTTGGCGATTTTCGAGTTTTATACATTCTTTTAATTGTTGGGTATTATGAGCGAATATCGTCAAACTACAACACAGATGTACACGAGTAACAATTTTTTATTATATGCCAAAAACTATAAGGTCTTAAATGGTCAAAAACGCATTTTTCGCCGAAGCGATAAAATTTTCGCTAAAGCGAAAAAGTGGAGATTTTATGTTTTTATGATTTCCTTTAGGGTAATATAATGAAAGGTGCACTAATTAATAAATTTGACATAAATATGATGAGCGAAAATCGTAACGAAAACGCAGACCTATACGGGCAATTAAAACCCGTTTTCCATGACATCCCATGAAGGGATTGGGGAGAGCTTCTGTGTGAGCTGTGCGCTTTCCAATTTGTCACTCAATGCTTGTGATCCACAGTTTTACACCGGTTCTGAATGGTATTTTAAGAAGATTTTTCATGGCAATGTACTCAATGGTGTCGCCATCATTAGGCGAGGTGGCGTCGAAGGAAATGTAGATCAGAGCAGGGATCGAACCCACGTTCGGCCACATTTTATTATTTTAAAAATATTTTATTATTTAGTTTAATTATTTTGTTGTTCAATTTAACAATTGATATATCTAAAGAAACAGAATATATCAATAAAATTGAAAATGCGCATGTTTCGCCGAAATGAATTTTATTTCGAATTTTTTTGCGATTTTTGCTACTCATATATTGAACGTATTTGAACGTTTTGTATCAAATAATACCAAATTATGCACCTAATGTATCAAGGAGCTTTAAAGTTTCGGAAAAAAAATTTTCGCCAAAGCGATAAATTTTTCGCCAAAACGAAAAGTTGGCGATTTTCACGTTAAATGAATTTTCTTAACATAATACAACGAAACGTGGGCATTTGAATGTTATAAATTCATTTGACGAGCCAAAGTGTTAGAAAAAACGCACAAAAGGGGAATTCCAAAAGCATCATGCTGAGCAGTTTTATATATTCCCAACAATAAATTAAAAGTAACTAAAGTTGACCAAAATGCATTTTTCACCGTAGCGAGTAATATTTCGTTAAACCGAAACGATAATGATGTTAGCTTTAAATTGATATTTCTTAGCAGAAAATAATGAAACGAGCACAAATTGATGAGTTTTAAGTAACTATGATGACCGCGTCTTCAAACTTCGCGCGAAAATAGTAGAATATTTTATAATTGTATGCATCGTCAACTTTGCGCGTTATTTTAAATATTTTGGACATATCGACTGTCGCGCTTGATTTCTACTGAATTTTGTAACTTTATTTATTAAAAATGCATAATAAATCAAGACAATTGAAGTTGACCAAAATTCATATTTCGCCTCAGCCAAACATTTTTCGACAACACGCAAAGTTGACGTTTTTACTTTAACTAAATTTTTTAAAGTAATATATTGAAAGGTGCACAAATTAAAAAGTTTTAAATTAATATTATGAGCAAAAGTCGTTAAAAAACCCCGCGAAAATAGTTGAAAAACTGTGAGTTGTATCGTTTCAGTAAATTTGTGTTTAATTTAATGTTTAATAATCGCCATAATGTTGACCAAAATCACATTGTTTGCTAAAGCGATAAAGTTTTCGCCAAAACAAAAAATTTCAGATTTTCGCTTTAAAGTTAATTTCTTAGTATAATGTAATAAACTGAACACTCAATAATAAATTTACTTGAAAAGTCTTTACACAAAATGCAAAAATATTCGAAGCGAAAAATGAGTGTAAAGGTTTCTTTACTGTGTTAACATCTATAGTCACGGGTGGGGCCATCTATCAAAGTGAACACGTGCAAAGAACACACAGAGTTAGCATCATATACGTGGTTGTTGTACAGCAATAGTCTCTGTCTGAAAATAAGTATGATGGTATTGATGTAGCGGCAGCGAACAAACAAGCAGGAAATAATTGTTTTTGTTTTGTCATAAACACAGCGACGCCAAAGGGTATTGAATAGTATAGAGAACTTATGGAACGAATTATATGACTCAGAAGCACTGGCGTCTGGCGAATGACTCAAAATGTATTACTCTCTATTTGTTATAACTTGGTCTATTCATAATTTTGATGTGAAACATTGATGCCTTTTGAAACATTTATTCTTTTTGTATTGTTTCATGTAATAACATTTTTGAAATGGTATTAAAAAATTCTATAAAGAGAATAAGACTCATTTACTCAGACTCTCTACATGAGAGCGGAAAGAGAGTGCAATAAGTTCTCTCCACTATTTAATACTTTTTGTCGACGCTGTGTTTATGACAAAACAAAAACGATTAATTCTGTGAGCTAAATATTGCTTTTTATTCACTTGTATGCCAGCATTCAAACAAGCAGGTCGTCGCCGCTCTGTTTATAGCAAAACAAAAACAATTTTTTCAGTGAGCTAAATATTGCTTTATTTATTTTAACAATATTCCATCTAATGTTTAAGCAGATGTAAGAAAAAAGAAAGTGCAATAGCAAAAGAGCCTTCAGCACAAAAACTATTATTTTTTGTAATTTCCAATGTAACATTTACTAATGTCTCCATAGAAATCGAACAGGTACCGTGTAACAAAAAGGTGTTAGCACATCGCCCGTGACTTCGAACACTCATTGTTTTTTTTAATTGAAAGTATCAACAATTTTAAGTTACAAAAGGCTGTAAGGACGTAAAGTTGATTAATTGATTTATTTTAAAACGAATTAACAAAAATATTTTCATAAATGGAGTTTTCACCAAACCGATAAATGTATCGCAGTAGCGGAAACTTGTAAATTTTTAATTTGATGAGATTATTTAAAATTACGTAGATTTGTACGAATTTTTTTCTATCAACATTTTTAAATCAAAAGTTGTATTTTTATTATATTTTTTTTGGAATCCTTTGCTAATAATTTATCATTTATTTTTTTCTTATTACAGAATTCCGTCCATATATATTGAAATATATTATTCAAAATACAAATAACAAATAAGCAAAAACAAATACAGCTTAACAAATGTTGGGGTCATTTAGGAAAACATTTTAAGGCAATGGCAACACAATAGCTCTCAGACGAACAAAAGCGAAAGATTTGAAAACATGGATCTTTAGCTAAACTAAAAATCTTTTATTCTCTATAAAAAAAAAACAACAATAACAAAATAGCCAAATTAATGGCAGTGTTTGCATATGGACTCCAAAAACTTTTAAATATTGCGAGGACAAACAATTAAACAAAAGCAAAAATCGCATTGCATAAGAACAATCGCAGGACTCTTGTGCGAGCAAAAAGTCACACACATCCATCAACCTAAGGGTAAATAGTAATAAACAGCCATCCTATTTCCATAAAATAACAACAAATATATTACGCAAATGACTGAATCAACACAGCTACAAACAGCAGAGAATAATAACGCAGGCGTTGTTAAAATGGAACCATTGCCGCCTGCCACGACAGCCTCAACAGCCAACACCACACTGGCCACTTCACCAGCACCCTCATCGGTTATGGAACAACAGCAGCAGCAACAGCAGCAGCAGCATCAGCAGCACCAACAACAACAGCTGTCAGCAGCAACACAACAACTGCAACAACACACCGCTTCAATATTAAGTGCAACACAACAACTGCAGCAACAGCAACAACAACAACAATATGCATTAAAATGGAATGACTATCAGAGCTCAATGCTGAGTTCATTCCGCCATTTAAGAGACGAAGAAGATTTCGTGGATGTCACTTTAGCCTGTGATGAGCGTTCATTCACCGCACACAAAGTGGTTTTGAGTGCCTGCAGTCCCTACTTCCGCAAACTATTAAAAGCCAATCCTTGTGAACATCCCATTGTCATCCTGCGAGACGTGCCAGCCGATGATGTAGAAAATTTATTAAGGTAATAACTAGACCACATCCCACAGCCACCCACCCACCGTCACACAAGACTTCATTCACATCTAAATCGCAAACGTTTCATTTCCATACCTTTTCAGCTTTATGTACAACGGCGAAGTCAATGTGGGTCACGAACACTTGCCAGAGTTCTTAAAAACTGCCCATCTGCTGCAAATCCGCGGTTTAGCGGATGTCAACGGGCCCAACAATTCGTTCAGCTCCTCTCTCACCCCATCCGCAAAAACACTCAGCAATGCTCTCAGTAATAGTTTTTCCGGCAGCGCAAACAAACTCAACTTTCTCACAGCCGCCACTCAAGCACTGAGTAATACCTCCAATTCACCATTTACCACACCCTCGTTGGGATCGAGTAGTACACCCCTCAATAATTTGATCAATAATACCACTACTAGCAATAATAACAATAATAATAACAACAATAATTCAAATTCAAACAGTGGAAAAACACCTGCCATACAGGAATTGAAAGCTTCCTCCGCGTCTCCAGTAAGAAAATCAATAAACAATAAAGTAATGTAGACAAAAACTGAAACTCAGAATGTCCGCTTACAAGGATAATGGTCAGTGTTCTTCATTTGTGTTCTTCATTTCTTTTATTCCACTCTTAGGCCAGCCACTGGGACCTTCCAGAGTCGGAGAATAATCGCAATAACCACTTGACACCTCCCCCTCAGAAAAGAATAAAAAGTGCCGATTTGTTTCGTGCCCAACATGGCATCAGTCCCGAACGTTTGCTGTTAGAACGTGAGTTCCCCGTTGCCGGCCAACATCCTTTGACACGTAATCGTGATCGCAGTCGTGAAACGTCACGTGATCGAGATCGTGAGATGCGTGAATCGTTGTTGGGTCAGGCGCTGGAAAATTCAAATGGTTTACAGGTAAGTATATGGGTAAAAAACAAAGTGTTTTTAATCCTTTTGTAGACTGAAAGAAAATAAGTTTTAACAAAACTGTACGATACTGTTCATTGTTGCAATGCATATTTCCATTGTGCCAATGAATTTGCTACTTTACCTGGATTTCGATGAGACTAGTGCTGGTGAAAAGAGTCATACTGCCGGATGAAAAATCAAGCCAGCCAAAAGCGTACTGATTCTTCAATAGGTTCGAAATCGTATAATGCAATGCTTGGTGGGCGGAACTCTGGTATCGATTCCTAGGGAGTTTTTTTGGAACACGAATGCGTTCTACAGAACCGGTTAAAGAGATTACTTGTTTTGAAATATTTAGTATGTATATGAAAATGTAAAGGAACCAATTAATGCCAGGGCCCAATGAGAGCATAAAGTTAAATATTGTTATATACACGCTGAAAATCTTAATTTTTTTGTTTTTTGGATGCAAATATTGTATACTTGTGTTCAAACACATACATGTCGGAAACATACTGATTAAGAGAATCTATGTATTTGAAACCGAAATATAGCTTTGTTCGTTGAAAACTGCTGAAAACAAAAACGAACAGGCAACGGAGAAACAAAAAAAACAGCACATCAATTCATGAAAACAATGCAAGTAAATATATACATTAGTAATAATAATATATAATATAATATATACAAAAACGGCCCTAGCAACATAGTGCAGGAATCATGTATATTAGGGCGGGTCAAATTGTATGGAACGATTTTTTTTGATGAAGCGTATAGCAAAAACGTAATCTATAGGTGATTTTGAGAAATTTTGCTTAAGAGACTATAGCTCTAAGTCGGATTTGGAGCCCCCCAAAATAGATATTTTTCCATATATACATAGAATAATTTAATTAAATTCTTCATAAAATCGGATAGAATAGAATTATAGTAGATTTCTCAATGTGGGCTTGTTTGAAAGGTATTTTTATCACCTTTCAGAATCTGTATTGATATCAATATTTTTTTTTTATTTTTAGTAGAGATATTAGGAATTTTTTGTCGAAAAATAGCCTAAAATGAACTTTTATCTAATAAATTCTGAATTTTCTTCGATTTTTTTCGAGATTTTTTTTTTTTGCAGAGTATGAAAGTTCAGATAATTTCCAACAACTTTTATTACGATAAATTTTTTTTGTTTTCGAACTCCTTTTTGTAGGAAAATTGATCTAAAAAAATCAACATTTTCAAGGTTTCAACAAAATGACACTCTTTTTACATTTTTAATTCAATTTATTTTTAAATATTGGGGAGCTCCTAATTCGACTTAGAGCTATGGCCTCTTGAGCAAAATTTCTCAGAATCACCTATAGATTACGTTTTTGCTATACGCTTCATCAAAAAAAATCGTTCCATACAATTTGACCCGCCCTAATATACATGATTCCTGCACTATGTTGCTAGGGCCGTTTTTTCCGCGTGTAATTCCCACAAGTTACTTGGAAACGTGTACTTGCAACAAGCACCTATTCAAAGTAGTCATTGAGGTGACAGAACTCGCTCCAAAAGAATCTATTCCAAAATCCTTGATTTTAAAACTAATTCCAAGCATTTTCCTGAGTAGTGTCTGAACGATAAATTTGTTATCTGGAAACACACATGGACAACGAAACAATAACACCATCCAACACTAGTACGTAGCATTAAGTTGGATTTTTCGTGAGGATTTTGTGAAGAGAGAGCAAACTATTCTCATTCCGACTGAAATCTATGCATAATGGATTAATTTTGTTGAAATAGTATCAAAACTACATTGAGAAGTTTGTATAAAACCCCAGTTGCGATTATCACAGGAATAAAATGCTAATGAAATCGCCACATTTCGTTAAGGCGAAAAATTTATCGCTTCGACGAAAAGTGCCGAAAATGCTTATTTCTAGTTTTTTAATAGCTTCTAGAAGGGAAGAACTAAAAAACTAATAGATGCACCCATTTTCGTTAAAGCGAAAACAAGAAATTAACTAAGTTTTCATTTGTAAAGCTTGTGGAATTATTAAAAACAAGAATTTAAAAGCCACCACAAATTAAAATAAAATCTACTAAAATTGTTAATAATGATGAGTGGAATTTTTTACAATAAAAATGGCCACATTTCTTTAAGGCGAAAAATGTATCGCTTGAACGAAAAATTTCGAAAATAATTATTTATTTTTAATAGCTTCAAGGAGTGAAAAAAACTACTAGAAGCACCCAAACACAAACGTTAAGAAAATCTATTAAAATTATTAACTAAAAATCTACAATAATAATTTTGTATGAAAATTGTCAAATTTCTTTAAGGCGAAAAATTTATCGCTTCAACGAAAAATTACACAAATGCATGTTTGTAGATTTTATGGCTTCTAGGAATGAAAAAAATTTAGAAGAAATACAGAAATCGCCACTTTTAGTTAAAGCGAAAAATGTAACGCTTGAACAAAAAATGTCGAAATTATTTATTTCGTTTTAATAGCTTGAGGAAGTGAAAAAAAATAATAGAAGCACCCATTTTCGTTAAAGTGAAAAACCAGAAATTAATTAATTTTATTTTACAAACCTGGCGAAATTTAAAAACAATTTAAAAGCAAACACAAACTTTAAGAAAATCTATTAAAATTATTAAATAAAAATCTACAATGATGACTGGAATAATTTTGTATGAAAATTTGGGAAATTTCATTAAGGCGAAAAATTTATCGCTTCAACGAAAAATCACACAAATGCAGATTTTAGATTTTATATCTTCTAGGAATGAGAAAAATATATAAGTAAACAGAAATCGTCACTTTTTGTTAAGGCGAAAAATTTATCGCTTCAACCAAATATGCCGAAAATGCTTATTTCTATATTTAATGGTTCTAGGAATGATAAAAAAAGTACATTTAAATAGAAGTCTGCACATTTCATTAAGGCGAAAAATTTACCGTTTCAATGAAAAATAGCTCAAATGCTTGTTTTTAGTTTTGGTGGCTTCTAGAAATGAAAGAAAAAAAATAATAGTAAAATATATTACCACAGCGAAACTAATGGTGATGTTTTAACTTTTATCATATTAACTAACTTTGTTAGATAGAATTTTGGTAAATTGGTATTTTTAAAGCGAGATATACAAAACTTCAAAAAGTGGGACATTTAAACAGAAGGCCAGTAGCATCCTAAAACGTGAGTTTCATGAACGTGCAAACTATAGTGCGGCAGTGAGAGTTGATTAAGTCGTAGTTGCGGCTGTATAAAATTTTAATAAAAACAATAAAATAGAATTTGTCAGGACTTTATTAATAATAAATGTTGAACGAGCGAAAGAAATTTTTTGAGATATGGCAAATAGCTTATGCTCTTTTCCGGGATCTCGGTCGAAATTCAATCACTCGAATTCGACTGAAATTGGGTCCCTCTAACTCAAAAGGTTTCGAGCGATTTAGTGTCTTGAAACAACAAGATTTTGGGACCTAGATTAAAATGTAATTATACTAGAATACGAATGAATGCTTTAGTTAGACATCGTGAAATAGGCACTACATTTTGTTAATTAATGGGTACTATGTAACATTTACACCTGTTACATTTTCGTCAAAATGTAACAAAATATAATTCTATTTTTCTTCCGTTTCTGTCTTACATTATTTGACCTTTAATTTGTTATGCTTTTCAATCATAGTTCTTTTCAAGTTAAATTTTTTTAAAAAATGTATTTTAATAGAAAATAGTAAATCAAGAAATAATGTGAAATTGATAGATATGGAAGATACCCAGCAAAAAAATATTTAAAACTTTGAAGCAGTACATGTTTTGAAAGCTCTAGTCTGCTTTTTGATTCAAACATGGAACTGAGTAAGGGTAAATATAGAGGTTTTTGGAATGTTGTACTAAAGTGCTTCTGAGAAATAGTAAAAATGCAGTGAAATTCAACACAATTTATTAAAAACTGTTAGCAATGTTACTATCTTAGGCAATAAACGTTTCTTATGCTATCAATAAATCACCTCTTACAAGCAAGGAGTGACAGTATCAATAGCTTCTAAGTGGACATTTTTGTACGAAAAACAAGCACTTCTATCAGCGTATTGGGTAGTGCTTCCGAGCATTGTGGTTCCTTCAAAACTGATTTTTGGCAAGGACTACCAAGACATCAGCTCCCTACTCTAAAGTATTTATATTGATTATATTGATCATACGTACAAGTAGTCGTTGACTGAAATCAATTTATATTAATCATACGTTGAGGTAGTTTATATGAAAAAAACTAAGCTTTATGCGAAATTTTTCAACGCCTACTTTTGCAAATAAAAAAAATGGTGTCCCATAAAATCACATGAACGGATTGAGGAGAGCTTCTCACAACCAGAAAGATGTGCGCTTTCTAGTTTTTAAAAGCTTTTTCATGGCTAAGTACTCGGTAGCGTCGACATCAATAAGCGGGACACCGACGGCCAATCCATTGCAAAATATCAGCATTCAGAAATGTATTGTTTATGCAGGCTTCCATTGAATGCCAGTGCATCGATGTTATTTTTTCAAAAGCTAAAACAACGAGTGCCATGAGATTGGCATCACGAATACCGTCTGTGTATTATTATTGAATTTTTTTTGTTTTATTGATCTTTAAATGTTTACCATTATAAATCATAATTCGGTTCGATACCATTATTTCGAAATTAATTATTTCGGTGGATGGTTCTGTGTATCTATCTCATCAGGCCCCTTCCCCACATTAATGGTTGTATCTCAAAAAAAAATAGCGACAATTAATTTATAATAATCATACGTTGAGGTGAATTAGCGTTGAGGTAGTTTAACTAAACAAAACTGAATTTTATGAGAATCGTTTCTACGCTTACTTATGCGAATACTTCGAAAGCAAAACGTGGCCTTTCACATCCATATAAAGAAATTTGTTACCTCTTTAAGCTTTCATTGGAAGCCAGTGCATACATGTTACTGTTTCAAAAGCGAAAAAACGAGTGCCATACGATTAACGTTACAGTATACCGTTTGTGTATTGTTGTTGTTTTTTTTTTGTTTTATCGATGTTTAATGTTTATGTTTATAAATCATGTCTCGCTTCGATATCATTGTTTCCCATTAAAACAAATTTTTAAAAGAAATCAATTTTTACAAGATGCCATGAATTTGCTTATTTCGGTGTATTGTTGGGACTATAGCTATTTCTGTGCACATCCAGGTATCTATCTCATCAGATCCATTCTCCACAATTCTATCTATATCTCTTAAAAATGTGAATTTGTATTAATCATACTTACAAGTGGATCTGAGTTGTGATATATTTATATTAATCATACGTTGAGGTGAATCAACGTTGAGATAGCTTAAATAAACAAAACTCAACTTAATGGCAATTGTTTCAACTCCTACTTGAGCGAAAACATCCAATGTAATAGTTCACCATTAACAACAGTATTCCGAAATTTCTTGCCTGTCTAAGCTTTCGGTGAATGCCAGTGCATATATAAATATTCGCATCCATTCACCGCTATTATGAAATTGGTATTATTCTATAACTATTTTATATTAAAATTATTGCTTTAACCGAAATTGATCTTGAACCAGATTATCATAAAAACAAAACAAATTAAATTAAAGATAGAATAATGTAGATAAAGATGCAGGCAAAAATAAAATTTATTTTTCCCCCATTTGGGCGAAAAATACAAAATTATTGTTTCCTCAAACAATAAATAATATGGTTTTCTTGAAACAACGGCAAACAACATCATGTAGAAACATAGAAGTTTTTACAATATTGAATTTCTGCAAAGCGATAAATTTATCGCTAAGAAAAACACAAGCGATTTCCCATTTTTATACTACAATTCGAACAAGAATTTCTAAATCTATGTTTCTTTTACAATATTTTTCTAACTTTGTGTATTCTAAAACAACGGCAAACAGCATCGTGTATAAAAATCAAACTTTTTAGAATATTTAATTTCGCGAAAGCGATAAATTTATCGCTAAGGAAAACACAAGCGAATTCCCATTTTAATAACACATTTCGACCTAGAATTTCTAAATCTATGTTTCTTTTATTATGTTTTTCTAAATTTGTGTATTCTAAAACAACGGCAAATAACATCATGTATAAACCATGAAAGTTTTTGGAATTTTTAATTTCGCCAAAGCGATATATTTATCGCTAGATAAAAACAAGGGATTTCCCATTTTTGTACTACAATTCGACCTAGAATTTCCAAATCTGTGTTTCCTTTATTATCTTTTCTAAATTTGTGTATTTTTAAATTTTTTATATTCAATTTAAATTTTTATATTCAATTTTTATATTAAATTTTTTATATTCAATTATATTCAATTTATACATATGTAATTCACTTCTATTCATTTAGAAACAACACACTGATATGGCTTCCCTCCATGCCCAAAGTGTCGGTGAAGATTCAAATAGCTCCGATACAGAACCTTCCGATCGTGGCGATGCACAACATGATGGTACTATGGACTCTATGGACAATCAGCGTTCTCATTCCTTCCCTAATGCTTTCCTCGGTTTACAGGGTATACCCGGACTGTTGCCCGGTCCCTCGGGTATGGGTACCAATGATTTCGGTAAGTGAAAATATTTTCCCATTTCCCACCATATATCTCTATCTATCTCTATATATCTTTCTATTATAATATCAAGCATTTGTTTTAAAAGAAAAGTCATAATTTTTTCAATTTATATATTGAATATATTTGCCTCTTGATGTTATGTTGACAAAATTCGATCTCATACAAAATACAACATATTTAATTTAAAAACAATACCAATCAAAAACTATCAACCAATTGGAAATTTTTAACTTCTTTTGCATTTTAAATTTACCAAAATCAGTACGAACATAAAACAATCAAAATCTCGATAAAATAGCATGTAGTAACAATAGCAAATCATATGACAATAAATATAGCAACAAAAATAATGGCAAATGGATATGAAGATAAATTGGAAAATCCAAAATATTTATCAAAATCAAAACTCATTGAAATTGGCTAACAACAAAATATTGGTAAGAGTGAGAAGAATTATTTAAAAACTTGCACAAACTCAAATTATATTCCTTCTTTTTTTTTGGAAAAACATTAGGATAATTTTCAAAGAAAATGTTTGCCATTATACACATTTTAGATAACTAGAACATTCGAATAACTAAAATAACTATGCTTGCCTTATTATTTATTTAACTACTATTACTGTTATTCGTTCGTTTTATTATATTATTTTTTTTTTGTACTTCTAACTGTAAACAATTTAAAAAAAAAAACACACAAAAACAAAAGTGAAAAATCTGGCTTTATCGTCGAGAAAAAAGTTCGCTTTATATTTTATCCTCCCAATATTTCGGCTAATAAAAATAATTTTCAAATATACAATTACTATGATTATTGGCGAAACGTGTCTGGCCGCCATTGAACGACAGCACAACTACTCCTACCCAACCACTTGACGTTACGTTACGTTTCGTTATAAACAACTATTATTATTTTACTATCAAAAAACGAATAAGAAGAAATCGACGACGAAATAAGAAAAAATACATTTATACGATTTGATCGCATTTGAGTGTCATTCGAAACTACTTGAAAACAAGCACGAAAATTACTTTTATGTTTATTACGAATCGAACACATCTTTTCGTAATTTTCATGATAATCAAAGACATTTGGTGAATGTGTTTAACAACCCCACCATCATCAGGACGACCACCATTATCACCCCCTGGCATTACTATCAATGGCATCTTACAGCGTCAAGTGATGACACACAATATTCTCTAAATGGTCATATTTATCATTAAATTATATCTACATCTACAGATACAGATGCAGACACAGATATTCACTAGCATATACACACACACTTCCGTTTTGTTGTTTGTTAATATTTGAGGATTTCGTAAACGATATTCTTCTCGTCTCGCACTTTTTTAATATTCAATACACATCTATTTAAACTGACCATACGTTTTATGAGTAATAACATCTTATAGCTGTGTAAAGAGGGGTAACTAACTCTTCGCCAGCACACATCTGCATGACTTGTAAAGTATTAGTAAGGTGGTTGGTTGTTTTCTTGTTCCAAGGGTTGCCCCGGCAATGACATGCTGTTTTTTGGGATACCATTTAAGGCTGATGTTATTGTTGTTGTTGTTGTTTATTCCTTGAAGCATTGTATTGTTTTTTTCGGTTATAATCATCTATAAACATTCAATATCTATGCTTATGTCCTGTTAACGACCATAACTATATACACACACATGTGCGTGTATGTTGTTGTTACTCTAAGGATATACAAATGTAGATTATAGTACACATCCTTTATGTTAATAGTCATTGCGTTTATGTTTCTTATGACATTCATAATCGACATGAAGCTCACATGGACAACAAAACAATAGCATCATTTGTAATTCAAACAGCAGTAGATAACATTAAGATGGATTTTTTTGTGAGGATTTTAAGCCAAATTGGTACCAAAAAAAAAACTCTTCTCATTCATATTCAAATCTATACATAATGGTTTTATTTTGTTGAAATAACTAAAATACTTAAAGAAATTTATATAAAACCCTAGTTGTGTTTATTACAGGAAGAAAGTTCTATTAAAATCGCCACATTTCGTTTAAGCGAAAAATTTATCGCTTGCTCGAAAACTGGCGAAATTGCTTCTTTTCAGTTTTCATAGCTTCTAGGAATGAAAAAAAGTAAAAATAAATAAAAATTGGCACATTTCGTAATCGCGAAAAAATTTCCGCTTAAAACGAAAAATAGCGAAAATGCCTAATTTTAGTTTTTATAGCTTCTAGGAATGAAAAAAAAACACAATTAAATAGAAATCGTCACATTTCATGACCGCGAAAAAGTTATCGCTTAAATGCATAATAGCTAAAATGCGTATTTTTAGTTTTATAACTTCTAGTAATGGAAAAAAGTTCAGGGGCTTAAAAACCGACATATTTCGTGAATGCGAAAATTGTATCGCTTCAACGAAAAATTGTAAAAATGCTTGTTTTAAAGCATCATGACTTGTAGAAATAAATGAATACAAATAAATAAAAATCTACACATTCGATACGGCTACAAATGTCTCACTTCAAGGAATAGTGGCACAAATGTTTTTGTTTAATTTTCACTAATTTCTATAATTTGCAAAAAGTACATATGTAAAGAAAACGCACATTTTGTTTACAACGAAAAACAATAAATGGCAGGTGTGAATACACACTGCTGCTGAAGATGATGTTTCACAAACATCGAAACGATCGTCCAGCGAATGTGAGTTCGAATCCCATCCGCGGCATTTACATTTTCTTCACTAACCGGAGAAAACATGATCTCTTGGCCTTAAAGGAAAATAATAAATTAGTTATTTGTTCAAGTAAAAACAAGAATTGAAGAACACTAACAGCAAGCAAACATAAATATTAACCATTTAAAATTATTAAATAATTTTCGATATAAATAACCATAGTTCGTTAAGGCGAAAAATGTATAGCTTCAACGAAATTTGGCAAAAATACATATTTTTAGGTTTCGTGGTTTCTAGGTCTGTAAAAAAGTAGAAGTACATAGAAATCTCCATATTTCGTTAAGGCGAAAAATTTATCGCTTCAACGGAAACCGACATAAATGCTTATTTTTTATGGTTTCATAGCTTTTTGAAAGTGAAAGAGAACAAAATTAATGGAAAACACCAAATTTCGTTAAAGCACAAAACAGAAATAACAATTAAAATAAAATTAGACACAACAACAAACAAACATTAAAGACAGAAACAAATATTAAAATCAGTTAAAAACTAAAACGAATCTACTAAAATTATTAAATATAATATTAGTATGATAGTTTTCATTATTTTCTATAAAAATCGCATCATTTGCCCAGGCGAAAAATATATCGCTTTAACAAAAAATACATGTTTTTATTTGTCATAACTCCCAGAAGTTAAATAATATTAAACATCGCTAATTTCCATTAAAGCGAAAAATAATAAATTAATTGTTTTTCAAACCAAAGTTACCAAAGTTAATAAAAATAATCTTTTAAAGTAATCAAATAAACTGTAAAAATTATAACAGGAATTAATTTTCTATAAATATCGCTACATTTTGGTAAGGCTAGAAATTTATCGCTTCAACGAAATATGGTCAAACTGCTTGATTTGAGTTCACATGGCTTCTAGAAATGAAAAGAAGCAACAGTAAATAGAAATCACTACATTTGGTTACGGCGAAAAATTTATCGCTTCAACGAAAACCTATTTCTAATTTTCAAAACTTGTAGAACTTGAAAGAATTAAATAAAAATTAATAGAAACGCCCATTTACGTCAACGTGCATAATAATAAATTAAACAAAAGGAATTTATTAAAATTATTAAATAAAATATTAAAATGATAGCTGTAATAATTTTTTTCAAAAACCGCCAAATTTAGTTAAGGCGATAAATTTTTGTTTCAATGACAAATTGCGAAAATGCTAATTTTGAGTTTTCATAGATAATAGGAGTGAAACGGATAGTAGATAATAGGAGTGAAAGTACAACTAAACAGAAATCGCCATTTGTCTTTAAGGCGAAATATTTATCGCTTCAACAAATTTCACAAATTCTTTGCTTTTATTAAAGCGAGAAGCAATAATTCAAATTTTCGTTTCACAATATTGCAGAAACAAGAATTTAAAATCAATCGAAATTTATAAAGAATCTATTAAAATTATTAAATAGAATAGCGAAACGATAGAACGGTAAAAACAGTATATTAATGTTCTATAAATTCTATAAATAGATTACTTTGAAAAACTTCAGCACTAGTGCGTGAAAGTTATAAAGCAAAACATGTTTGTAATGGGATAAACCCGATCGCACGAGAGATAGAACGACGACGACAATTTCTGCAATTAGTGGCAATGTGTACAAGGCAATCAAGGCGCGAGGAAGCTTAGGCGCTGATGAGAAGAGTCACAAACTTCGAAACGAATGTAGGCCAACGAGAGTAAATCCTGGTTCCGACTGATTACATTTTTTTTCTAATTGCAGACAAACCCTGATCTGTATAGCTCAAAGGAAATCGAAAATGTTCTTCTAAGAAACAGATGGAATAGTTTTCTATAAAAATCGCCTCATTTTGTTAAAATTTTCTATAAAAAATTCCCAAATTTCGTGAAGACGAAAAATTTATCGCCTCAACGAAAAATTGCGAAAATGCTTGTTTTTTGCATTCATAGCCGCCAGCAATGAAAACAAATAAAAATCAGCCGCAAAACCACGGTTATCGTTAAAGCGATAAATTTATCGCCAAAGAGAAAAATGAGAAATTAATAACATATGGAATTGGAAGTTGCAAAATCGGTGAAAAATATATCTTTTCAACGAAAAATTTCGAAAATTCTTCTTCATAGTTTTCATAACATTTAGGAATTAAATAAAAGTAACAGTTAATAGAAAGAGGTTAGGAAAAGGTTTCTATAAAAATCTGCGAAAAATATATCGCTTAACATTTAGGAATTAAATAAAGTACCAGTAAAAAAAATTGTCAATTTCAGATAAAGCGAGAATCAATAAAATAACTACTTTTTCATTTTCGAAGTTTTATAAAATCAAGAAGCAATGGAAAAAAAGCAATGGAAAATTAAAGGCAATCTAGTAAAATTTGTAAATAAACTGTTAAAATGATAACTGGGAAAATTTTCTATAAAAAATCCACAAATTTCGTTAAGGCGAAAAATTTATCGCTTCAATGAAAATTTCGGAAAATCCTTGATTTTGCATTCATAGCTTCCAGCAATGAAAAAAAGTAAAAATTAACCGAAAAATAACGGTTATTGTTAAAGCGATAAATTTATCGCCAACGACAAAAATGAGAAATTAATAGTATTTTGACTTGTGAAGTTTGTATGAACAAGTATTAAAAAGCAATAAAGGGAAATTAAGAGGAATTTGTTAAATTGTATTAACTAACATAGCAAAATGGTAGGAAGTAGAATGTAATGAAATGTATATTTAGCATAGCACAAACGCGCAATTAACATAAACCCGTCTTATGAATAATGACAAGAAAATACCCTTCCTTGATGCTTCACAAAACTTTTCACATAACTTTTTCAACAGAATAAAATTAACATTTTATTGCTTTCTTACAACTCAAAATTGAAGATGAAATTCACCCTCGATAAACACGAGAAAAAAAATCAAAAACTAATAATGCACATATGTGTTAAAGGACTTTGGTTGTCCTTTTTATATATTGGTTGTTTTCATACCGACTTCTTGTGTATAGAAAATCAAACCGAGAAAAAGCTAATATTTTCTTTTGAATTTTAATATGTTTTCGGACATATCTTGAGAGCGAAAAACAAAAAAAAACAAAAGACACAAGACAAAGATAAAGATAAAAAGGGCCACATAAGTCATGAACATTTTAAAATTAAAATAAATTGTAAGCGGAGACAACAACGGCAACGACTTCGATGAAAACTACGTTTGTGATTCCGTTTCATTTTTTTTTTGTTGTGCCACAACAACTGCAAACAGATTGACAGTAAATAAATAAGAAAATCTGTAGAAAAAAAGCAAGACAACGATAGAAAAACATTAAATGGGAGTACATACAGACAAAGCAAACAAACAAAACTTCGTTTTTGTCGGGAAAATAAGACAAATACAAGTAGAGACCAAATATGGGTTTTGCCAAAATTTCTTTTTGTGTTGTTTCTTGCTTGCTGCCGCTGGAGAAGACAAGATGCCTATGTTTGTATTATTTTCTTTTTCTTACAGACCTTATTACTAGCTTTTGTCATTACATGCTGGCCCGTATTCATCTAGCAAGCAACTGATTTCTTATGTGTGTTAAATTTTTTCCCTATATTTTTTTTAGGGGAGAGCTGAAAATCTTTCGAGACAACCACAACAAAGGCACGACTTTTTGTGGGTACAAAAAGGATCAGCTCTTTTAAGTTTTTTTTTTTTGTTAAATAAAGACAACATTTAAAATTGTAAAGTTTATTTACCAAAGGCCCAGTCTTTTCATTACAACACTCCTTAAACATGTACGCCCTGATATGTTGCGGAGGACACTTCCTTTGCTTAGCAAACTGACCACTGTTTTCATTATTATGGTTTATTTTTCAAATGGAAACTTTTCAATTTCGTAATATGTTACCAGCAACAGTGGAATCCACCCTCTGCCATGTTCATTTGAGTTCATTGAGATATAAGAAACAGAAATGTGTGTTACTTTTTTTTTGAAACATACTCCTTGCCCCGTGTACATATGATGCCTCAAATAGTTTCACAAGAAAAGAAATCACAAAGTTTGAGGTCGGCGTTGACCGGTTCCCGGGATCCTTTGGCATCTTAATTTAAAAGATAATAGAAACAAAGTTTTCTCTGAAACTTTGGCGTGCTAATCTAAGAATTTAATAAAGATTTTTAAGCCATTTAACATAGAAATATCTTGGGAGCTCGGGGTAACAAGCGTGCATGTATGATTCTAATTAAAAGACTATAATCTCAATGAGATACACATGATAATAGTACATTCATGATTTCGTTTCGCAGTATTCTACCTTCTTCAGCTATTGTCAGTCTATAGTAATATATACTCGATATTCTTAATGATTCACAAGAAATAATCAACGATATGCTACTAATATTAGATACACCACATTTTCCTTGGCCTTCTGTCATAGTGGCTGCTATTGCGCCTTCTATATGTTTCTCCCCTATATATAGTTATGTTGTCTGCACATTAGGCTACCTTGGCTCACATTATGTATTTTCAATACAATTAAACACGCAATGTTTAAGTACAATACCTACTTACAGGAATGAGTGAAAGGAGAAGTTTTCTAACATCTAAGGATGTACATATGTGTTTACTCATACACCTGTGTAGATTATCTTCGTGCATATGATGTCTTAAAACGAAATGTGTAATACATATTTATTAATAAGTAATACGGGGTGTTTCATTTTTCTATTTGTTCTTCAATAAGTTACGCCTCTTGCATAGAGAACTCCAAATCGCTACTATTTTGCCAAAGCCAAAAAAGTCGCAGATTTATCGCCAAAGCGAAAATCGTGTTGCAATCGTGTTATTATTAGCCCATGAATTGTGCTGAAATCGTGTTACTATTAGCCCAGAACGTCAAATAAAAGTAAGAATCAAGGCATTGTATTAATTTATATGATATTAATTAATATTATAGTTAGTGTTGCCTATTTTTAGGATACGGAAAATAATTGTACTTGTAGTATAGCTCTGGGATGAACTATAAGCTCTAGCGTATGTGTTTAACATAATAAATATCTTAATTGTGTTCCAGCAATCTTCGTGCCAGTAAACAATACAAAATCCCCAATTTTTTGCTAAAGCGAAAAAAACCGCTTCTTTTTCGTCAAAGCGAAAATATTGAAATCGAGCTACTTTTAGCTTAAATCGTAAAATAAAAGTAAGAAACAACTTACTGTATTTAGTTAAATGTTTCACAAATGTATTTTAGTGTTGCTGTTGCCCATTTTTAGGAGCGGGAAGGTTATTGTAATTGAAGCATATCTTTAGGATGAATGTATATCGTATCTTGCCTTTTTACGATAACGCGTTTTCTCAAATACACGCGGGTTCTCAAATACACCTTTCGAAAAAAAAAACTATTTTAATGTTAACAAACAAAGAATTTGATTTACTAACAAACTGCGTAAAAAAAAAATAATGTACCAAATTGCACCGAGTTTATTCACTTCTTTCCTTCTCCTGTATGATAATCAAAAATTGAGATACGTCTTTTCTACATCGATATTCCTTTTATATCCCGTTTTTAGCGCTAAAGCGGAAATATTGAAATCCTGGAACCTATAGCTTAATCCATAAAATAAAGCAAGACAAAGAAGAATAGAGTGACAAATACTTCACAATTTAATTGTAATAATGTTGCCTAGTTTTAGTATAAAGGAAGTTATTGTAATTGAATTATATCTATATGATAAACTTTCAGCTATATCACCAACTTATAACTTATTTAATAGTTTAACTTTATTCTAGCAATCTTCGTGCACATGATGTGTTGAAACGAATTGTGGGCTAGAGTTGTATTAATAAGTAATAAGTGATGCCCAATCTTTTTTATTCTTAAAGACATTTCTACATTGTGAAAATATGCTACTTTTGCAGAAAGAAAACAAAATCACCACTTTTCTTCCAAAGCGTATTAAATCGCATATTTAACGCCGAGGCGAAAATATTAAAACC
Organism: Phaonia tiefii; assembly: GCA_963931995.1. Taxonomy (NCBI): domain Eukaryota; kingdom Metazoa; phylum Arthropoda; class Insecta; order Diptera; family Muscidae; genus Phaonia; species Phaonia tiefii. The sequence continues at coordinate 274,864,114 of OZ008368.1, forward strand.
TTGTTACTTTTAACTTAGATAACAAATTAAACTCACATAGCAAGGAATTGTAGTGATTTAACTGCGGTATATTTTTTTATATTTTTTTTTGCATACTTTTAGGATAGGACAAATGGTCGAAATTGAAGCATATCTTTTGGAAGGGCTTTCAGCTCTAGCGTGGACTTATTACTCACTAAACAGTTTAACTCTTATTCTATCAATCTTCGTACATGTGATATCTTCAAACGTAATATTGTTACGAATTTCCTTATTCGTCCTTTTTGCGTTGTTTTATTCCCAATAATAAAACAAGGTTCGTTTTTAATTACGATAATTACAACGGTATCACTTCCTTTTATTTATTTATACAGTACAACAGTTTACTTTATTTATAACACGTTAACAAGTCTTGTATTTTACTATCAATTCGCGTTGCTTACTTTACGGGGTTTAATCACAAACTGAACTCTCCATTCCAAAGACCTCCGCTATTTATACCAACTCACCATACACAAATGAAGGTACAAATATCTAGCGAATTCAAGAACCTTCTAGAAAATAGATGTTGTTGTTGTTGTTTATCTTTGTAGAACATTCTCCTACACAGGAGAATTATCTTTACTGAGGTGAATTCATGCTACTGGTTTAGCGAGCTGGTACGTTGTTACAATGCATACTTTCAGGCGCAGCACTAACCGCCTGTTGTTTACATACTGTTAGTAGAGTCATTAACAGTAAGCAAAAGCTTTTACTTATTCGTAACACTGCCCCCCACTTAAGCCTGTTCGTCCCGAGCAGGCTCAACCCTCCGTTTTCCATACAGAGCTAGTCTTTCCAAATGCACGACTTTCATTTTAGCTCTTGGACTTTGGCTTTTCTGGATTCGATAAACCACGTCATTTATTCGTTTGACAACCTTGTAAGGGCCTTCCCAGTGAGTCTGAAGTTTTGGAGATAAACCCTTCTTGCGCTGTGGGTTGAACAGTAAAACTAGCTGGCCTTCTTGAAATCCTTCTGAATTTGCCGCTCGGTCGTATCTGGCTTTCATTTTGTTACTGACCATTTTTAATTTGTTGCGCACAAATTCATGGAGATCATTAAGATCCCCCGTATCATGGTAATTGACATCACTGTTCGCAGGGTCAGACGCTGGTATGGTACCGAACTCCAAATCTCCAGGCAGCTTCAGCTCATTTCCGAAAATTACTTTAGCGGGTGTTCGCGAAGTGGAGTCATGGGTGGCCGTCCTATATGCCAAAAGGAACTTCGGTATGTGTTCATCCCAATCTCTTTGATCTGCGCTGACTACTTTTCTTAGGTATTCTTCAAGAGTTCGGTTGAATCTTTCAACCATTCCGTCAGACTGAGGATGCAATGGTGTTGTTCTTGTTTTCCGAATACCGTATGACTCACACATTTCTTTGAAGATGGTCGATTCAAAATTCCTACCCTGGTCCGAATGGAGCTCCGAGGGGACACCAAAACGGCATATCCAGTTATCCACAAACACTTTAATTATAGTCTTCGCTTCCTGATTTGGAACAGGGTATACTTCGGGCCATTTACTGAAGTAATCCATAACCACTAAGACGTACTGGTTTCCAGAGCTACTGACGGGAAATGGACCAGCCACATCCATAGCTATACGCTCAAAGGGTGCACCTGAGTTGTATTGCTGCATGTGGCCATGACTTCTTCGCGTTGGTCCCTTAGCTGTCATGCATTGGGTGCAATTTGCTATCCAATCGGCTACCGCTTGTTGACAGCCAATCCAGTAGAACCGGTGCTTTAGCTTTTCAATGGTCTTGGTTATTCCTAGATGTCCTCCGCTCGGGCCATTATGGAATTCTGTCATTATCTCTTTTTCCTTGGAGGAAGGTACCACTATTAACTTTTTGACTATTTTAGCATCCTCACTTTCCCATAACCGGTATAGGCAACCATTCAATAACTTTAGGCTGTTCCACTGGGCCCAGTATGCTTTCATCAGGGGGCTCTCTGAGGCGATGTCATTGCGTGTTGGTCTTTCACCATTTTCTTTTGCAGAAATGATTTTTGCCAGTATAGGGTCGCTTCTTTGTGCTGTTGACCAGTCTTCGTTGGATTCTAGTCGAAGCAGACGTACGTCAATGATGTTTTCTTTCACCTCTGCTTTTGAGCAGTGTTTGCATTCCAGCTTGCATGGACGACGTGACAGGGCATCAGCATTACCGTGTTTTCCTCCTTTTCTATGCTCAATGCTGAAGTCATAGCTCTGCAGTCTTTCAATCCAACGAGCAAGTTGGCCTTCGGGGTTCTTAAATTGCAGTAGCCACCTTAGCGCCGCATGATCGGTTCTTAACTGGAAAGGCTGGCCGTACAGATACTTGTGGTAGTGTTTGACACACTCTATGACGGCCAGTAGCTCTCGTCTCGTAACACAGTAATTTTTCTCTGGCTTTGAGAGTATTCTGCTGTAGTACCCAATAACTTTTTCTTGGCCATTGATTTCCTGCGAGAGCACGCCACCTATTCCGTAACCACTCGCGTCAGTATCCACACGAATTTCTCTCCAGCAACAGGATATGCAAGCAAAGGAGCCGTGCATAAATATTGCTTCAGTTGGTGGAATGACTCTTCTTGTTTTTCGCTCCAACAGTACGGCCGACTTTTCATTGTCAGCTCGTGAAGACTTGCAGCCACTGTGGCGAAACCCGGCACAAACCGTCTGTAGTACGTACAGAGTCCTAGGAAACTGCGTAATTCATGGAGATTCTGCGGTCGTGGCCAATCCTTCACTGTCAGGATTTTGTCTTCATCGGTGGAAATGCCATCTGCTGTCACTCGATGTCCCAAGTATTTTACTTCTTTCTGGAACAGAGAACACTTCTTCGGACTGAGTTTCAACCCAGCCGCGGTTATACGTTGAAGGACTTCTTTAAGATTCTTCAGGTGTTCATCGAATGTTTTCCCCATGACAATGATGTCGTCTAGGTACACCAAGCATGTTCGCCAATGAAGTCCTTTCAACACGCACTCCATTAATCGCTCGAAGGTGGCTGGAGCGTTACATAGTCCAAATGGCATTACTTTAAACTGCCAAAGACCATCCCCTACGCTGAATGCAGTTTTCTCCTTATCTTTCTCGCTGATTTCTACTTGCCAATAACCACTTTGCAAGTCCAGCGTGGAGAACCATTTTGTTCCTGACAACGTATCCAATGTGTCATCAATTCTTGGTAGTGGATAACTGTCCTTTTTGGTGACGTCGTTGAGCTTTCTATAATCCACACAAAATCGGGTACTTCCATCTTTCTTCTTAACTAGTACCACCGGCGAGCTCCATGGACTTGAAGAAGGTTCGATTACACCATCCTTCTGCATTTCAGCTACCAGTTTCTTTACCTCATCTCTTTTTGCAAGTGGAAGACTTCTGGGCGCCTGTTTTATTGGTCTCGCTTCCCCTGTATTGATGTCATGCTTTACCATTGATGTTCTACCTTGGCATTCTTTTTTCAGGGCGAAGGCAGACGCATGCTTCCACAGTATTTGCTTTGCTTTGTTCCTATCAGAAGGCTTTAGTTCTCGCACCCACTCACTGAGATGCGACTCCAGCACTTTCTGCTCCTTTTCTGATAGTTTGCTGCAGTCAGAATTAACTTCACAGTTGATGACCGCCTCGACTGGTGTACATTCTGCAATTTCTGTGCGGTCGCCGATCACCTCCTCGTTGTTGGACAAATTTAGAACTCGTACAGGCAAGTATCCTTCATTATTAGTTCTTACTAGAGCTTTGGCAGTGATGATGTTATAGTTGTTTATACTTGCCGGTTCAACTACCCACAAACCGCCGATCTCACAATCTCCCTCCATTCGGGCCCATACTATGGTTTCTGAGTTTGGTGGCAATTTTACATCTTTGTAAGCGATCAGCCTTTTAATCTGTGTTGTATTGTCGTATCCCACATTGAGAGGAATTTCCACATTAGCCCACGTCAAAATTTGCTGCCCCATATCTAACTTGAGGCCTTGGGCAATCATAAAATCTGCGCCAATTATCACTTCATCTACAATGTCGGCGACAATAAACACGTGTTCGATGCTCATGTTGGCAATGGCTAACTTCAATTTAACTTTACCATGTACAGTTGCTGGTTCACCCGTTGCTGTGCGGAGTCTTACACCATGTAACGATTCTATTGGTCCATTTATCAAATCAGATCTGATGATAGATTGTGACGCGCCTGTGTCCATAGTCAATATGCGCTTCCGACCACCGATAGCTCCGTAGACAGTGAGGTTGTTGTTTTTCTGTTGTATTATTGAGATGGAGATCGTGGGGCCCTCGGTTGTGGGAGCTAGTCCATGCCCCTCTGGGCTAGCTCGTTTTAGTTTAACGGAGATTCATTTTGTGTAGTAAAATTTACCCGTTTATTGCCACGTTGGGGTGAGCTCGATCTTGATCGTTTTCGTGGCTCTCTGCAGTTTCGTGAAATATGACCAGGTTTGTCGCAATTGTAGCACTTTGGTCTGGACTTACTTCCGCCTGGTAACGCCTTGCTGAGGGTTTGGGTGATTTCTTTAAGATCGTTTATGGCACCCTTCAAATCTCCTGCCTCCGACTCCATTTCAATTTTTCTAACTCTTTGTATTTGAGGCTTGGACACAAATTTTGCTGTTTCCTGTGCCAATGCGAACGAAACAGTTTCGGCGAATGTAGCTTTTTGTGTGGCACAAGTCACGTATTTTATGTCAGGATCACGGATGCCGTTGACGAATGCTTCAATCTTAAATTGATCCAAGAATGGGTGGGACTCACCAGGATAAGTCATCAACACCAAACGTTCCACCTCGGTTGCGAAGTCCTGAAGCGTTTCATTATGCTTTTGCACTCGGCCTCTCAATTCCATGCGATATAAATCCTTCTTGTGATCGCCACCATACTTGCGTTGTAACGCAGCCAGTATATCCTCGTAGTTGTTTCTGGCACTGACGGGAATGCTCTGAAGGACTTCTGCTGCGTTGCCTTTCAGTGCTAAAATTAGCTCAACGGCTTTGTCGTTGCTGTTCCACAAGTTCTTAATTGCGACCATTTCGAATTGGAATTTAAAAACATCGAAAGGTGTAGAGCCATCGAAACTGGGAGCTTTCAATCTACTAGAGCCTTCAGAAATTACTCGCACTGGCCCTTCTTGCAACTGGATTTCATTCATCTTTCTTTCCAGTTCGGCGAATCTTTCCTCCACATCCTGTTCGACCTGTTCGATCTTCTGCTGAAATTCCTCGAATTTCTGTTCGACCTTTCCGAATTGATCATTAACCTGTATCTCCATGTTATTCATAGCTTCTGAAATTTCATGTAGCTTGTCATTTGTGGCGTTTGATGTTTCCTGCATAATTCTAGAATTCTCGCCAAATTTCTCGTTCATAATTCTAGAATTCTCGCCAAGTTGCGTGTTAATTATTCGAGAGTTTTCGTCTAATTTTGAAAACTTTTCCATCATGGCTGCAAACATCGTAGAAATATCCATATTACCAGTTGCTTCCTTTGCAGATACCTCCATTTCTTCTTTACACTCAAACTGGTATGTATCAATGTCAATGTTTCGGCGCTTGAATTCTTCTATTAATCGCCTCTGCAGCTCTACCTTATTACCAGCTGTCGGTTGATCCAATTTACTCAACTCCTTTTTCAGTTGTTCAACTTTGAGTTCTTCAAACTTCATCGTTGTCCTTAATTCGTAATCCCACTTCTGACACCAATGTTACGAATTTCCTTATTCGTCCTTTTTGCGTTGTTTTATTCCCAATAATAAAACAAGGTTCGTTTTTAATTACGATAATTACAACGGTATCACTTCCTTTTATTTATTTATACAGTACAACAGTTTACTTTATTTATAACACGTTAACAAGTCTTGTATTTTACTATCAATTCGCGTTGCTTACTTTACGGGGTTTAATCACAAACTGAACTCTCCATTCCAAAGACCTCCGCTATTTATACCAACTCACCATACACAAATGAAGGTACAAATATCTAGCGAATTCAAGAACCTTCTAGAAAATAGATGTTGTTGTTGTTGTTTATCTTTGTAGAACATTCTCCTACACAGGAGAATTATCTTTACTGAGGTGAATTCATGCTACTGGTTTAGCGAGCTGGTACGTTGTTACAATGCATACTTTCAGGCGCAGCACTAACCGCCTGTTGTTTACATACTGTTAGTAGAGTCATTAACAGTAAGCAAAAGCTTTTACTTATTCGTAACAATATGTACTACTTCGTAATTAATGAAATTTCTAATGTTTGGCCGTCGGTGGTGCAACGGTCAGTATACGAGACTCTTGGACATGTGAACGTGGGTTCAATCCGTGCTCCGACCACCTTACCTTTCTTTCGACGACAGTCACCTCGCTTTGTGACGGCGACACTATCGAGTAATTAGCCTTGAAAATGCTTCTCAAAGCACCGTTCTGCACCGGTGTAAAACCGTAGGTCCGAATCAGTGAGTGTAAAACTATAAAGCGCACAGCTCACAGGAGAAGCTCTCCCCTATCCCTTCATGGGATGTAATGGGACACTATGTATTTATTTAAAGTTTTGAAATATTCTTCATTTGCAAAATTGAAAAAACTTGTTTGTAAATGCGAAAAAATTCGTTTATCCCCAAAGCGATAATAATAAAATTGTGTTGCTTTTAGCTTAGACCATAAAATAAATCCTCAAATCTTGTTATTCTAATGCTTTAAATGCTTTACCATATAATTTTAAAGTTATTGCCTAATTTTAAGGTAGGGGCAGTAGTTCTAATTGAAGCATACCTTTGGGATGAACTCTCAGCCAAAGCGAAACTATTGTAACCATACTACTATTTGCTCACATCATAAAATAAAAGCAAGAATCAAGGAATTGGATTGATGCATACGCGTCAAAAATGTATTCTAATGTTGTTGCCTACTTTTGGGATATGAAAATTGGGAGTAATTGAAACATATCTTTAGAATGATGATTGGGATTTAATTCCTAATATGATTGGGAATTAAATAATAAATGTATTTTTAACTATAAAGTGCTAGTTGTTTCTGTTACATAGAATTGAAAATGTAGCCTTTCCTTAACAAGTCACTTTATTTTTATAAAAATAAGATTTAAAACATATATGTTTAGAAAAGAGAGTGTGAAATAACGCAATTTCGCTAGAGCGCAAACATTATAGCTCAGTTATTGCCGTAACGAAAAAGGCTATTGTGAATAGCGGGTAACACACAAAAACTTTTAAAAACATTATAGCCTTCTTTTAGGTTGGGATAAACATAGCCAATAAATCATGACGCTTTCTTTTGGAACATTTTCCTGTATACATCCTAAACCTATTGCCTGATTGTTAGAAGTCGACTCGATGATAGAAAAAATCGTGAGGCATTCGGGATTTAAGAAATGATTTGAAAATGTAAATTTTCCCTAACAACTTTCTTTATTTTTATCAAAAGGACTTTAGAAATATACATGTAAAACACAAATTGTACAAAATCGCGCAATTTCGCTAAGGCGAGAAAATTATCGCTCACTTGTCGCCATAACGAAAAAGGCTTTTTTGAATAGCTAACAACTAGGTGCATTCAAGAACTAACCGTTTTCGCTGATTTAAATAATTTGCATGGTCAAAACCCACATTTTAAACATTACTGCCTACTTTTAGGTTGGGACTTTAAAAACATACATATTTAACAAAAAGGGTACCAAATCGAGCAATTTCGCTATAGCGAAAAATTTATCGTTCACTTATCGCCCTAGCGAAAAGTGTGTTTTTGAAATGCAGGCAATCTTACATGCAAAACAAAAATCTTTTTTTTACCGATTTAAATTATTTCCATTGTCAGAAATTCCTATTTTAAACATCATAGCCTACTTTTAGGTTCGTACAAAGATAAACAATAAATCATGGCACTTTCTTGTATACGCAATGAATTTATTGCCTGATTGTTACACGTCCAGTCGACTTTTAATGTTTAATTACAAAACTATGCGTAACTATTACAAGAAACGCACAATTACTTAGGTTTTTTGTGCTAAACTATTTTCACATTTACTAAACTAACCACCTTAATCTGAAATGAAAATACCGGAAAACAGGAAACAGGCGGAAACATTAGATTCGCGCGCATTACTTTAACTTGCACCAACTTGACATGGTTCGATATGCATATGTGTGTGTGAGTTTACGAGTCCTGGCCGATACCTATCCTTATCCCCAGTTGTTCACACACACACACAAGACGTCTATGCATAGGAACTTGGACTTTAGGAAAGAGGCAAACAGGGAAAAACAATAAAAATAATCGCAATAACAACATGAAATTGTAAGTGCGTGTCGTGTTTGAATTCAATATATTAACACAAGTAGAAAGGAAAAAAATACAAGAAAAAAAGCGAAAACCAACTCCAAGAACTCACATATGTCTTGTTCGAATCAAGACAGAAGCAAATAAACATTCGAACAAATACAAAAATGAATGGAAAAAAGGAAGAGAATACAAAATTCTTGAAAGCACAAAACACAAAAAAAAATAATAATAATGAAAAACTTTGTTAAACGCTTATACTTAATGTAATGTTAATAACACATTTGTTGTTACATACATTGATTGTTTTATATATAAAACGCCAATACAAACACATTTGCAGATATCGTACAAAACTATATAGTATGGGTATGTGCCTGCTAATAGTTGGTGTAAACGCACCCATTAATGGCTGTAAACGAAAGCCAAAAACGCTTCTCATATGGGTGAGGAGATGTTTAGGGAAACATGACATGAGCTGCCACTTAGAGTAAAAGAACGGAAGAATGAAATTAAACCTTAAAAAAGAAAGATAGATAGATCATTTAACGTTGCCTGCTTTTAGGCGGGTGTGATTTTGTTAGCAATGCCTGGCGTATGAATTACGAAAAAATTGATTTATTTTATGCCTTGTATGGGAAAAAGAAACTCATCGCAATACACATTTATACAATTACAATTTTTTTTGTAACACACATAAACTTTCCATTGACATTTCAAACTTTGTCTCACGTACAACATCTCAATAACGAAACAAGTAATGAATACTCGTCTACATACGAACAAACAAAGTTTTTTGCCAACTTCTTCGCATGGATTGAGTTGATATCAGGACACAGGAAAAGTATCTATAATAATTGCTAATGCACGCACTTTTACTTTTGTATATTTTTTTCCGCTGTGCAAAAGGAAATTGTACATTACACACGTGGTATTCCTGCTATGATTTCATGCATACATATAGACACTTGGATACATTCGGCATATTATGTACTGCATACTTTTAGGTCTGTTTGCCTTTGTTTCGTTACAATTTCCAGGTATTTTATATTAATATCTTTCGATTGTTTAAGGGTCTGTTTTTTTTTTGCTTTGCTTCGCTTCTTCGCTTTCCCCTTCCCCACACTGTCTTCATATAATATTTGATGAATATACATTATCCTTTAACACGCATGGGGCAGCAATATGTGAGTAATCTTATATAGATTTCTGTTACGTACATTACGATTTTTTTCTTCCTCTTCTTCTTCCCTTCTCTACTTGTCTTCTTTCTTCGTCCTGAACTGCCTACATTAAGAAAAATTTCTTATATCATTTGTGTGAAATCATATGGGTGTGTGTATTTAAACGATCCATTGTGGAAAAAAAACTGTAGAAAAAATGGGTGCTATGTAAATGGACATTGACAGCAGGCGAAACTACTTTATATACATATATATATATCAAGGAGCGAAATAAAAGAAACCACTTAAATGCTAATACCATTTTTTCCGCAATCAAATGTTGTGTAAAAAATAACCTCTAGACAAAGATAAATAACTTTTCTGTGATTGTATTCAAACATGACAAATTTTCTTTAACGAGCAACGAAAGTGGCCGGCCACCTTTCAATAGAAGAGTTGGATAATGGGCGTTACAGTCATTTAGGCATCAAGTCATAATATAAATTATAAAAATGCCACTTTGTCCATAAACATGTACACACAATAGCTGAAAGTCTTACAGAAGAGCTAAAACCATTTATTTGCTATAAAAAGTTGTTTTTCGTCGAAGCGAAATTTTTTTCGCTGACATTTTCGCAATTCCAAAAATCAGCGGAAATGCTGTATTTTGCTAATGTTATTCAAGAAAATGACGTAGACAAAAATATTATACAAAACTTTTAATTCTACACTGAAAAAAAAAATGTTTTGTGCAATGCAATTTTTCATGAATGCAATGCAATTTTTCATAAACTTCATAGATATTATTAATAAAATGTATAAAAAGTTTATGAATTTACTAAACGTATTCATAAAAAAATTCAATAAAAAGTTGTTCATTTGAATGAGAAGATTAATTCACGGTATCTTGTGTTGCATACCATCACATTTTTTCGAGCAAGTCTGTTCTATAGGATTCTCATTGCATTTAGAAATTTCGATACATGCACACGGTGGCTAATTAATGGTGCTATGCTAAGATACTTCTTTTCTGTAATTCATATAAATTATTTCTTCTTTATTAATTTGAAAATTAAGTAATTTTAATTAAGTCTTTTTAATTTGTTCTAAAAGTAGTTGAATTTAAAAGACCAAATTTCGCTGATATTACGAATAACTAACTCAAAAAAATCAGTTTTATTTCAAACCTCCAAAAACCATTTACTATGAACGAAACACGTTTCCAGTAGCTATTCTTTCGTTTACCGCAAACTCCAGTAGGTATTTTATGACAAACTGTCGTAGTATTTTTTGTTTAGTATTATTTGGCACTACATCATGGAAAAGTATATTAGAAAAAATTATGAAGTGAAGAAAACACCACAATATCGTTCAAGGCTCCAATGAAATGAGGAAACCCCCACATTATCGCTCAAGGTCCCAATGAAAATGTTCAAATTGCTTAGAATCTATAGAAATAACATGGAACATAGAGCTCTGATCCCCCAGCTGAAATGACCAGTAAAAAAATTGTTATGATCTGGGACTCGATTCTGTCCAAAGTTTTGTGATACCACGTCCATGTACTTTCAAATGTTGTATGGTTTGTTTGAGACCCTAAACAAAAGCATTCTATTTGTCGCATAGTGTAATCGGCCTAGTAAGCGCATTATTTGTTATACCAATGAAATATCTGAAACCCAATTTACAGTATGAAATAACGGGGGACCAAATAGACCACATCCAGCAAACAATGAAGACAATGTAGCGGCGGTAGTGAAAAGAGTATGAGATGACCATGATGATTGGATTTGGTGCCGTTCTTTACAGCTCGGCTTATCATATGCAACAACGTGGATTGTTTTAAATGAGGATCTTGGTTTAAAACCGTCATTCCAAATTGTCACAGTGTCAGACTTTAGGCTTTTGAAAAGAATAAAATTCATTCCGAATTGTTACAGTGTCAGACTTTATGCTTTTGAAAAGCTTCAGGAGGTCCAATATTTTCGACCAAAATTTAATTTAGTGATGATGCCCGCTTCTGCACCGGAATTCTGTAACGTTTTCGGTAGTTAAATTGACGAAATTCGGAAATTTTGTACTGAAATTTTATGAAATTTACCGATTTTTATCGTAGAGATTTAAATAATTCTAGTGCTATATCAACAATAAAAATGTCCATCTTTGGCCTGAAGTACAAGCCGAAGAGGCTCAAGAGCTGACTTTACATCCAGGCAAAACAACGGCTTGTTGTAGCTCATGGGCTGATTAAATCTTCAGACCATGTTTCTTTAGAAATGAGCCCGGCCGGAACATAAATATGAATGGTGCCTATTATCGCGCCTAGATAACAGACTATATGCTGTTTGAAATTGAACCCGTGATGTTGATGACTCCAAAATCGGCATGTATGTATAAGCCGACTATGATTGAGGAAAGCAGTATCGCCCGCAATACAGCGTGAAGAAACTGATCACCACACTGTGACGCGAATTGGATGCAATTCCCTATCATGCAGTATTTTTGGGTTGGAGCCACTCCATATACGACAATTTGGTTTGTTTACGTTGATGTTCAGATCGAAATGAGCCTCATCCAACATGAAAAGACAATTCCTCTTCCACCTTTCCAAGCATCTTCCGGCAAAATTCCAAACGAATCGGCAAGTCTGCTGCATTAAGTTTATTAGCCATTTGAATTTTGTAGGGGAATAAATTCAAATCCTTATGCATTATTTTCTGCAAAGTCGGCCTACTGCCACCCATTTGAGAAGATAATCTCCTTGTTGAAACACTGGGGCAGCCGTTACGGCAGCAATAGTTTCCTCTGTTCGAACGGAAGGGTGTCGAATATAAAGCCTTCTAGCGACTTCTGCAAAATTATTCACTAATCTCGCAATGGTCCATCTATTCGGAGGATCGCCGCCAAACGTGCGCCTATTTTCTCTTTGAACCAAAACTACAGACTCCAAAGCGTAATATCGGCGGACAATCCACATTCTTTTTTCAGTGTCCCAGTTTTCCATTTTTATTAAATCCAAGGATCAATCTACAAAAATAAAAAAAATCCAGATTATTTAGATGGAAAAAAAGGTTATCAAGTTTTCTTTTGGTAGCAGCTTTCATCAGCTACCCTGTACTTTCGCTATCCCAGAAATGGAGTTGAATCTAGGCGCTATCACTGGAACATCGCGCGTCTGTCCACTAAATACTTGACGTACATTCCGCGACGACGAGCAATACCTTAAATTTAGGATTTGTTTGTTTTTATTGAAAGAACCCGAAATCAATTCTAGATACATTGTAGTCTGTGTGTGTGTATTTGTATAAACGAGATTTCTCTCAAAGAAGAGAGTACCCAGCAGCGGAAGACATGACCTGGAAGACCTGAAATCATCACCAAACAGGCCTTCATTAAAATACGGAACGCCTTCCCTACACATTACCTCCTCCTTTCTTTGTAACATTGCGTGAGATTGCGAGGCAAGGCCTTCCTTGCCTATTGCCTAAAGAAGGCTTTGGAAGGCATGCAAAGAGGAAGGCCTTAGAAGGAATTCACTTCAATTTATTTTTGTTAATCAAAAATAAAATAAAAATATTTTACTTTATCACAATATCATTATCCACTTTTATACATTTATTTATAGGTATATATGTATCTATCTTAGAGAGAGAGTCAACTTCAAATTGAAAATCTTAAAAATACCCTGAAAAATATTAAATAAAAAATATAATTTTAAAATTTGTATGAAATTTTCCAGTTAAATTATGGTTAAAAAGAATCGGAAAAGAAATTTCTCAAAATTGGACAAATCTTCTTCTTGATTATATCTGATGAAAAAATTCATGCGATCCGCAGGCCTTTTTTTAGGAAGGCATTACAAACGAACCATTCCGCATGCCTTATTTGTGGAAGGCCTTGCGACTTCCGCCGCTGGGTAGCAATTCATGACATTGATCACCGATGAGTGTATGCGTGTGTGTACACATTTGTTCGTTTACAATAATCGGTTTCCTTTATTTGGCGCAAAAGTAAATTGATGACAATTTTTGGGGCAAATGAAAGTTTGTTTACAACAAAAAAATACGAGTTTTGTGATTAAAGTTTTTTATTTTTAGATCAAAAAGCTTTTTCTTTTGCAGGCAATCACGACACTAAGTAGCAAATGAAATATTTTTGAGGGCAAAAGAAATAATTTTGCCTCAAACGAATTCTCAAAATTTTTTCTCTTTGTGTGTTGATAGTATGGAATTGTAAAATATGTATGTCCAACATTCCATAATAGGAAAGGGGATTTACTTCTCTTTGAATTTCATTACAAATTCTCTTACGCAGAGACAGATATTGTTAACCCTTTTATTCTGATTGAAATAATAATATATGTATATGAATGAAATATAAAATTCTAATTTAACAATAACCAACGCCCTGTTTGCATTGTTGTTGTTTCTTTAAATCTTCAATTTAAATCTTACTACCTCCCGCTACCTCGTCCTTCATTTGCTTGTTGTTGTTTTTTTTTTTTGATGTAAACTCCCACTTCTATGCACCCATCAGATGGCCAAGACATTACACATACACACGTATTTTGTGATAAGTGTATCATTTATACGAAACTACGCATATTTCAAATAAGAAACACTTTGAGTATTGAGCAAATGAAATGCAAACACCACTCACACCATCAAGCATACATGTGTGTGTGTGTATATGTATTTATATATACATATGTATATGGAAACTCAATCGATTTGAACGGCAAGGATAAGGAAAAAACAACAAAGAAAGGATAAAGAAAAATAAGAAATAAAATAAATTTTAACACTACGCACCTACTTACATTACTTACGAATGTTAGGCAATAACTCATCCATTAAAAGGGATATTACAAATGCCACACACAAGTTAGACATATCCCACCCAAACACACATAGCCACGATACGATACGATGCGATATCCTTGTAAAAACACCCAGGGGGAGGACATTTGAGGGGTGTTAGCTAACAAAAAAGTGTGTAAGACAGGGTCAAGTAAAAAAGGAAAAGGTTTTTTTTTTACATTTCTCCAGCACCGACAAAAACATGTACGCATATACTTAAAGGATATCAATGCAAAAATAAAGGATGAAGTATTACATTTTAAGATGTATAGTTTCATGCTCACCCACTTCTTTGCTCACTCACTCAATGGCAATGATTCGAAAAGAGAGGTGAAGGCAGGCAAAGGGTCATGGGTGATGGTTGTTAGGCGATGGATGTTAGATGAGTACAGTACATGAAGAGGGTTTCAAGGGATAAGCAAAAATAACAAGAAGCTGAAGCAAAAAAAAAGGAAATAGTTATTCTTCAACTCATACTCTATTACGCACATTCATAGATTTGAACATTCGTCGAGTCTGTGAGATAGATGAGAGATAGCCACATATACGTACAATTCTTTAGTTGTATTAAATAAATGCACATATATAAATACGATGCTGTGGCACTCAAGTCCTCCCTGACGTCCTCCTATTCCGCCTAGGTTATGGTAATAAGACTGATATTTGTACTCAAAAATATAAAAATAAAACTGTTTCTAATAACACTGTTCAACGGATAAGTAGTATTATTTGGTACTAAAAAATTTCCTTACAATTAAAATGGATTACAAAATCGAAATTTCGAAACACAAACACAAAACAAAAACATTGCTGTTGGTCTCCATGGGCTAAGCAAATCAACTCTAAATTTCTAAATTTCAATCGTGTGAAAAGCTTTCGTTCGTGTTCTAGTAGAAAGACATTTCATCTGGATTCCACAAGTCGAATGAAAATCTAATAATTTCGAATCAGCCATTATTTTGGGACCAATGATAAATACACCCAATAAATGCACCCAATTTCAGCCAAATTCGAGTGATTAGCCTTCGTTGGAAATCAAGGAATAGGGCATTAGTTGCATCTACTTATTAGTCATTAGGGCATTAGTCATTAGTTACCAAAAATTAAAGATTTCAGCTTGGATTTTGAGTTTTAATTAACTTTAAAATTTATATATTTTATTGATTATGCTAAGAAAATATCAGTATTTGATATTCACATATTTTTGCGGCGTCATTTTATGTAAAAGTTATAAAATAAATAAATAAATGGTTTCCCATTACATCCCATGAAGGGACCGGGGAGAACTTCTCACAATCACTGAGCTGTGCGCTTTCCACTTTTCACTCACTGATTGGGACCTACAGTTTTACACCGATTCCGAACGGTATTTTGAGAAGCTTTTTCATGGCTATATTCTCGATAGTGTCGCCGTCACTAAGCGAGGTGACCGTCGTCGAAAGAAATTTTAAGGTGGTTGGAGCAGGGATCGAACCCAGGATCTCCTGTACAAGAGGCGCGCACCCTACCCATTGCACCACCGACGGTAAAAGTTATGAAGCGATAAATTTTTCGCTTTGGCGATAAAAATTTCGCCTAATCAAAAATCGTCGATTTTGAATTCTCATTATGCCCTGAATATTTGGAATTTAAATTTGGGTCTATAACTCAGTTATTTAAGTAAAAATCGTAAACTTCAAGAATCTCGCTATAACTAGTATGAACTAATATAAAATTAATCAACTTTTTGTACTGATTTTGGGGCGAAAACTTTAGTTTTTGGTGTATCTTTACTTCGCCTAACCGTGAAATGCAAAATTTAGCAAAGCGATAAATTTTTCACTTGAGCGAAAATTTTTCGCTTAACCAAAAATTGGCACGTTTGTATTCTCGAAATACTCTGAGTCGTTTCCGTAAACAATTTTTCATTATAACTCATTTATTTGCCAAAATTTTCGCGCAGAAACCTTTATACATATTTTGATTTAAATATGAGACACAAATTTACTTTAAATTAAATTCCGATATAGCAGTTTAGTTTTTGGTCAAGTAGTCAGATTTATTTAAAATTTTATGTACCTTAAATGATGTCTCGTTTACTAATACACATTTCATTTGCAGTTAAACACCCCTCCCTGGCTACAGGTGGCGACAAGGTTTCCTTTTACATCCATTTGTAATTTTTGTTTATTAGAATAATACCAATTAATTAACTTTTTGTATTGATTTTGATGAGAAAACTGAAGTTTTTACTGTTTCTGTAATTTGCGTATTCATAAAATCTAAATTTCGTCAAAGCGATACATTTTTCGCTTCGACGAAAAAATTTTCGCTTAAGCGAGAATTGGCGGTTTTGCATTCCCAATATACGTTGAATTATTTCCACAACGAGTTTTTACTTGTAAGATAGTTTTTACCCATTTATTTCAGTAAAATCTATAAAGCTCAAAGGTTGTCCATACAACTAATTTGATTAAGAGATTCATGCACTTGAAATCACATTTTAATTACCTATAAAACAAAATAGTTTACGATAAAACTTTTCAGTAGTTCAGGTATTTTATAGTCCAGTTGAACAACTCTATTCAAGATTTTTGCTTCAAATATATGTATATTGTAATCTTAATAAAGAAAATAAGCTACGAATGTGATTACTTAACCAGTTAAAAAATAAACTTTTTTTGTTGACTTTTGTACGAAATCTTTCGTTTTAACAATTTGTACACAATGACATACAAAACATACAAATTTCGCCAAAGCGATAAATTTTTCGCTCCTGAGACAAATTTTTCGCTTAAGCGAAAATGGGCGATTTCGCATTCTCGATATACCTTGAATCATTTCCAAAAAGAGATTTTACTTGTAGTACATTTTTTACCTATTTATTTGAGGAAGAACTGTAAAACTCAATGGTTGTCTATACAACTAATATGATTAAGAGATATTTATGATTAAGAGATTTTATTAAAATATTTTTATTATAAGTCATTTAAATTACTTATACAACAAAATAGTTTCCGATAAAACATTGCATTAGTTCGGGAATTTTATAATCAAGCAACTCTACTCAAGATTTTTGGGTTGACTGTATTAAACCGTGATAAACTAAATAAACTACGAATGTGATTACTGCAACAATTAAAAAATAAATTTTTTCGTTGACTTTGGTAAGAAATCTTTTGTTTTATAAATTTGCTCACTACGAACAATCGAAAACTATATATTTCGCCAAGGCGAAAAATTTTTCGCTCCGACGACAAATTTTTCGCTTTAGCGAAAATTGGCGATTTCATATTCTCGATGTAACCTGAATCATTTCCATACAGAATATTTACCGTAATAAATTGTTTGTTCATTGTGTTAAGGAAAAAGTGTAAAAAGCGACCGTTGTTAGTACAACTAGTATAACTAACAGAAACTTAATTATCTATAATAACAACGTTTTATATGCAACCTCAAAAATACGCATTAGCCTTAATTGCCACTTTTGCTTGGATTATGTTTTCCCCCTTATGAACTGGACATTTCTTAGTATAATTTGAAAAATAAACAATAATCAACTTTTTGTGTTGATATTTGTAAGCAAGCAGTATCTTTTGTTTTTTTGTACAGTTCAAGAAATGCTACAATGAAAATTTCGTCAAAGCGATAAATTTTTCGTTCTGGCGATAAATTTTTCGTTACAGCGAAATTTGGCGATTTTACATTCTCGGTATATTTTATGTTATTTCCTTAAAGGATTTAGGTCTGTAGGTAATTGTTGACCTATTTTTCTATCATCAAACCCTTATTTGTCAATGTTGAAAAAATAAATTTGGCCACCGATATTATTTTGAGTTCTAGTTCAAAACGTTGGGATTTATATTTCTAAGGCAATTTTTGTATGTCTTATTCCTCTGTCGCATAGTGTAATACGTCATGTATGAGTTATTTAGAGGTGGTTGCTGGGCCTGACCGTTTGCCGTTTCACAAACACTGATATACTAATGCAGAGTTAAGTAAACATTTGCCACTTTAGGTTGTAGAATAAATGTGAAGAGTAAAAGTATGTGTGTGTGTGTACAAGTAGTTTGGCGACGAGTCCATTTCAAATTCCTTTTTTACACACACACATACACTGGTATTCGTACGTACAATTGTATGTCTTCTCCTTTTTCTTTTTTGCAAAATGAAATATAAGTAAAACTGATGGGTTTCTATGCTGCCGATATAAATAAATGTACATTGCATATGGATTTATGTAAATCTATGCCAACCATCTTGAAACACAAACCCACACACACACACACACACACGTATCGTTATACATTTGTACGAACAAACCATTTTCGAAAACTCAACCAATACACCCACAAAAAAAGGTCGTTTTTCTTTAGCTCAAAAACTGTTTTGTCTTAAACGTGCATATGTATTTTGAATTGTATGTGGAAGTCAGTAAAAGTATGGGTCGCAACCTATACATATACACATCGATTGCGTGTGTGTGTGCGTGTGCGTGTGTGTAGTTTACTCTACAATTCCACTTTGACTTTTATAATATTTTAAAGCAAATATATATGTATGTATGTACGTACATTTTCCTTCTTCTAACTTCGACAATATAAAATTTATACAATTTGAAATGGATTTCAAACTGAAATGAAATCCTATTCGAATGAACAATTCAAATTATATTTTATTTGCTCCATGTCCTCCATGCCGCCTTCTTCATACATATGTACGTCCATCTATACGTCCACATCCTTTGCAAAAGGGACACCACCAACATAAACACATACTTACAACACTTGTGAATAATTTCAAAATGTTATCCCTTTTTCTGCTGAAGTCTATGTGTGTGCGTGTAGTAGTTTTGAACAATATGAAGAAAAAGTTGGTTGTTAGTTGAGGATTTTCGTATATTTCCACCTTAAGTACTTTTGGGTCCATACATTTGTTTGCTGTATATACGCACATACGAGACGAGCATAAGGACATCAGAAGAGAAGTGTAGGCCGATTGCGTTTCAGGTTATTTTTTGCTTCTTAGCTTTCCTCCTAATGTGTTGGTAAAAGCACGTACAGTCCAGTTTTGTTGTTGTTGTTGTTGTTGCTAGATTGGAGATGCTTAGATTCCTCAAAAATAATGCTAAAGGACATAAGGCGGCAAAAGAAGGACTGCTTTTTAACTCTTTTTTTTTGTACATTCATACACATGGACAAATTGTATTTATTTGTATACGTTGTATATTGTACGAGTATATGTCCAACTTTTGAGTGTTTCATATAACAATTTTACATTTGTGTGGATGTGTAAACCTACAGTTCTTTGTTTAGATTTAATGTATTTTCTATATTTTATTGTATATGTACATATACAAATTTATTCTAAATGTCCTGTATTGAGTTAGTGTGAGTGCGTGTGTGTCTGTTTTTTTTTTGTATTTTTGGTTTGAAAAACTTTAACCCATACAATTATAAAGGCTTTCGGGATAGTGAATGTCTATCTACAAACACATTGGAAATTCAAATTATCCTTTTTCCACACCACAATAACAATAGCATCCACCCATACACACACACATGGGAATGTAATACATTTTGAAGTTTAAGTACAAAATTAGAATTTCATGTATTGCAATAGGGATGTTAGTTGTTATCATTGGAATAAATAAATATATACATATAAATAATGTGTGTGTAGATATTTGAAACTCATATTATTTATAAATTATACTTTATATATTTTTTCTGACACAATAATTCTTTTATAGTCAACGTCTCAGTAACGAATATTTTAATTTTTCCATCTATTACGCAGAAACGTTTAGAATTACGCACTTTTATATCAAATTCAAACTTAAAACTAAATTAACTATAACTAAAATTATATAATTTTATAAGGAAACCTCTGTTTTATTTAAAGTCTTGACACTTATAACTAAAATCTAATATCTATATTTAATTTCTTTATCTAAATCTTTAAATCTTTTAAATCTTTAAAAAAAAATTGAAAGATACGCATCGATTCGAAAATAATTAAAGGTTTTATATTCAAAACCATTGACTGACTGATTTGCTTTATAGAAATTACATTTTGTTGAAAATCCAAAGCTGAAAAATATTTAGCTCTTGAACTGGAATATATCAACAAATTCTAGTTATAATATTTTACAGTTTTCCTACTTTTTCGCTAAAGCGATAAATTTTTCGCTTTCACAAAAATGTACTACAACTACTTTTTATCAGTAATTTAATGAAAGGAAACAATATTTTCATGATTTAGGCGAAATTTGCAAAAGCGATAAAAATTTCGCTTTGGCGAAAAATTAAAAAAATGTCGTGTATTGTTTTATTACTATTTTACAAAAGTTGAAATATTTGTTTTTGACAAATTTCACTTGGAATAAATGGGATTTTGCTATCAAAATAAATGTAATTACATTTTAAATGATCCAAGACAATACAAAGCGAATCTCATCTCAAGCTAAAAAAATCTAATTATTAAGTTATTGCTTCGTGTTTTATTTTAAATCAAAATATAAAAGCATTATTACATTTTGTTTAAAATTCCTTAAAAACTTTCGAAATTTTAATGTGTTGATTTTAACATTGTATGTGCAATACTGACTTCAAGAATTAACTTTTTATTTTCTAACAATTCTGAATTTTACGATCTCAATATTAAATATATTTAGGGGTGTTGCACTTTAGAGGGGAAATATGTCTGTTCAGAAATCATACCGAATTATAAAACCTCCGTAGTAGCAAAGTGAATTTCCACCTATTTCTTTTTTTTTTTGTTGTAATGATTGAAAAATGCCCTTTATGGTTCTGTAGGCGGCTGATATGTTCATTTTTTAAACATTCATTTGTAAAATTTTTCTTTTACAAAACTTTTTTTTTTTAGAAAATTTAAAATTTTTCTAAAATTATTTGGAAATTTTACATATTAAAAATTGTCGTTTCACTAAGTGAAATTTGTAAATTTTTTAACTTTTGCGAAAATCTTTGCTTCGCGTTTGCAAAAAAAAATCGAATAATTCGTAAGTTTTTCGCTTCAACGATAAAATTGTTGCTTTAGAGAAAGTTTCTCAGTTTTGAAAATTTTTGCTTTTAATAGTTAAATATACATATAACGAACTTTTGCAATATTCGAATAATAAGCCCTGATCTGTATAACCCAAAAGAAATCGAAAATATTCTTCTATGAAAATTTCTGTTTAAAGATAAAAATGTATTTTTACCAAAATTCGAATATTTCGTAAGTTTTTCGCTTGAACGATAAAAATTTGTTGTGTTTTGGTCTTCTTTGTCAGCTATAAAATTTAAATTTTTACAAAACTCGAATATAAAATTCACTTTAGCAAAATTGGCATTTTACATAAATTTTTTGGTTAACGATAAAAATTTAATTTAAGCGAATTTTCGCTTTACCGAAATTTGACAATATTGATGTTAGTTAGCTATACAACGAAGTTCTGCTGATTTCGTCTATATCAAAAGCTTTTCTGTTCAACATTAAAAATTTCGCTTTAATGTCTTATGATGATTCTCCTTTTTTTAACTTTCTTGGTTAGTTATATCGCGGGTTTTGGAATATTTCGTAAGTTTTCGCCTCAATGAAAAAAATTTACACATTTTGCAAGTTTTTCGTTTCAACGATAAAAAATTTCGTTTTAGCTAAATTTATCAATTTAGCTGATTTTTACCTTCCTTTTTTAGATATGTAAACGAACTTTTGCAAAATTGTAATAGTTCGTAAGTGTTTCGTTTACGATAAAAATTTCGCTATTGCAAAGTTTGTCAATTTAATATCATTTTTTTCTGGCTTTCTTAGTTATCTATATAATGAGCTTTGGCAAAATTTAAATATTTATCAAGTTTTCACTTCAGCGATAAAAATTTCGCTTTAGTGATATTAGATGATTTCCCATATTTTGACTCTATTTCGTAAAGTTTTCAACTATAACAATGTCGCTTTAGCAAAATTTTTTAGTGGCTAACTACATTACATTACCCACTTTTTGAAATTTTAATTTTGCTGGGTTTTATCTTCGTTATTTAGCTTTCTAACGAACTTTTGGAAAATTCTTTTATTTTTTAATCTTTTCACTACAACGATAAAAATGTCGTCTTTCGCTTCATCAACAAAACTCTAGCTTTAGCGAAATTTCATGATTTCCCCGTTTTTTGACATTCCTAGTTAGCTATTTATTGAAGTTTTGACTATATTCGAATATTTTTTTAAGTTTTTCGATTCAACGATAACAATTTCGCTTTTACGAAATATGTAAATTTTGTTGGACTTTGGCTTTAGTAGTTAACTACATAAAGTACTATTGGAAAATTCACACTTATTCATTTTACCGCCATTTTCGAATTTTGCTGGGTTTTATCTTCCTCATTTAATTTTTGCAAAATTCGATTATTTTGTAAATTTTACACTACAACGACAACAATTTCGTTTTTCGCTACCACAATAAAACTTTCGCTTTAGCGAAATTTCATGATTTTCCATTTATTGACATTCTTGGTTAGCTTCGTTTAATGGAGTTTTGGCAATATTCGATTATTTTGTAATATTTTTCCTACAACGATAAAAATTACGTCTTTCGCTTCATCAATAAAACTTTAGCTTTAGCGAAATTTCATGATTTCCCCGTTTTTACCATCCTTGGTTAGCTATTTAATGGAGTTTTGACTATATTCGAATATTTTGTAAATTTTTCGCTTCAACGGTAAAAATTTCGCTTTAGCGAAATATTTAAATTCTGCCGGGTTTCGGCTTTAGTGGCCAACTACATAACCCACATTTCATTTTTGCTGGATTTTATCTTTATCTTAGCTTTATAACGAACTTGTGTAAAATTCGTCTAATTTGTAGTTTTGCACTACAACGATAAAAATTACATTTTTCGCTTCAGCAATAAAAGTTTCGTATTAGCGAAATTTCACGATTTCCCCGTTGTTGCCATCCTCGGTTAGCTATTTAATGGAGTTTTGGGAATATACGAATATTTTGTAAGTTTTTCGCTTCGGCGATGAAATTTTTGCTTCAGCCAAAATTGGCGATTTTGATATCCTTGAATTTACAAATTTACCTACATACTACACTTTTGCTAAAATCGAATATTTTGTAAGTTTTTCGATTCAACGATAAAAATTTCGCTTTAACGAAATATTTACATTTTGTTGGATTTTGGCTTCATTAGTTAACTACATACAGTAAATTTGGAAATTTCTCAATTTTTCGTTTTAACGCTATTTTCTAATTTTGCTGGGTTTTATCTTCCTCATTTAACTTTTGCAAAATTCGATTAGTTTGTAAGTTTTACACTACACCAACGACAACAATTTCGTTTTTCGCTACAACAATAAAACTTTCGCTTTAGCGAAATTTCATGATTTTCCAATTTGTGACAATCTTGGTTAGCTAGTTAATGGAGTTTTGGCAATATTGGAGTATTTTGTACATTTTTCGCTTGCGCGATAAAATTTTCGCTTAAACCAAAATTGTCGATTTTGTTATCCTTGAAATTACAAATTTGCCTACATACTACACTTTTGCGAAATTCAAATGTTTTGTGAGTTAAGTGAAGCAATATACAATTTTTGCCTGATAAATCCAAAAGAGGAAACTTAACGTTTTTCACCATTCGTTTCTTGCATTTTTAAATTGTTTTTGATATTCAATACCCCTAGCTTTTCCACCAGTATTGACCAATAATTAAAACATAATTAGTTAATTAATAACAAACATCGAATACAGGATATAATGGCAGAAATGTGTGGGCTTTCAAAATGGAAACACAATTTCCTAACGAGATCTGTTCTATTTTTTTTTCAATTTTTTTTTGTGCATGCGTGTATATGTGAAATATCCAATTATTATTATTTTCAACTATCTGTTTGGCGAAATCTATAACTAAAACGCAATAAATAATCAAATACTCTACGAAATGGCACACCTCGTTTTGCATACAAAACGTGTGGGTGGGGTGGGTTGGGGTGGGGAGAGAAGAGTTGGGGCAACAATAAACATTCAAATATAAATTGACCTCCCTAAACCACCCGGGAGGGGATAGGTTGAGCCTTTACGAAACAGCCAATGCCTTTCCTGCATTATCAACTAAACATACATTTTAATGATATATCAAAATAATATTGAAACGACGACACACAGCGAGAGGAGAGAGAGAGAGAGAGAGTGCGAGGGAATACGCTGAATATTTATAATAATTGAAGGATATTTCATCAATAAAGAGAAACAAATCGCAGAGACGTACGAGTCCTTGCTATCCAATTTGACTATGGGGGTAATGGTTACATATTGTTATACAATTGATAAAGTAATAAAAAAGGCTGGGTTCAATACTCCTAATACACATATACCACTCCAAACCAAGGCCCAAACGCACGCAAGTGGGGGATTTATTTTTCCATTGTTGTGGGGGGAGAGTGGGGAAGGGGGGAGAAATGGAATAGCTATGTTAGCTTTACGTTTATTTATTATATGTACAGTTCAATACTTATTCACGCACATTTCGCATATAATTTAGGCAATGACAGCTTTCTAGTGTTTATACACTACACACTCGCAGTGACACAGGCGCACTCATATACATATATACGCACACTTAAACTTATAAATATACAGACATACAAATGTGTACGTACATTGATGTATGTACATACAATGACATTAAGGTTAAAAGGGGTGTTGGTTGGTGTATTGGTGTTGTCAACGATGATGATGATGATGGCTGTGGTGCGGCCGTCCGAGTGTTGGCGGAGGAAATAAAAAGCTAGCTAGCTGGCTGGCTGGCAGGCAGGCAGGATATAGTACGAATATATGTGGAGTATGATTATGATGATGGGTCATGTCATGATGGTCCTTTTGAACGTTCATCTATAATACAATATATTGTATAACGAGCATTGTTTAGGCATACATTATACTCTCTCACATGAAGTGCGTATGTATAGAAGTATGCATCGTTTTTTTAAATACACATACATATGTACGTATGTATATTTGGTTTCGAAAGTGTGTGACGTACGCGTCGTCCTGCCAACACCCGACAGAATAGAAAACACTCATTCATACAAGCAGCACACACACTCGCTCACACACACACACACCTACCTACCAAAAATAAACTAAATTTATTGCAAATATTTCCTCAGCAATGAACAATAACAAATTTGTGAAAACGCGTAAAGAACCAATTTTTCATTGTAAAGGTCTTTATAAAACACGCACACACTTACATACTCGCCGATATCCAATCTAATACAGGACACACACGTACCTACTGTGACTACGAGTGTGTGTGCCAGCCAGCGTGCGTCCATAGTGTGCATGTGTATGTATGGACATATATACATATTGGCATATGATAAATGTTTGCTCCTCGTTTGTGCATGTGTATCCGCCACTAATATCGATAATGTGTATTGGTGTTAGAAGTTAGTTTGGGTGATTATTTTTTGTTCTCCTAATGTGTCTATTTAGACACGGAAAACATGGACTGAAATTATTATTGATAATTGAATGAATTTTTTTGGAAGATGTGCGCTGTGCAATGTGATAGCGAGATACAGTACAAAGGGAAGAAGGCTGGACTGGCAGAATTTCTGTGGCATTAAATGAATACCATTAAAAATTCCAGTAGGCGGAAATAATATTTGGTTTTCTCAACACTTGTTCTGGGGCGTTGTACAGCCAAATTGTCGAATAAATAATTGATATGATTTTTTTTTTTTGGGAATTAGCTTGAAAGAGAGAATTAAACGAGTTAACATAAATTTCGCGAAATAAGAAATCAGAGACTAAATCGTTTATGTCTTCTTTTGAGTTATTTAAGTATTGAGAGGTATTTAAGTATTTTGCAAATCATACAAAAATTTACCATTTTCCTACACTTCGCCAAAGCGATAAATTTTTCGCTTCCGCGAAAATTGCTAAACAATACTTTATATCGCTTTCTAAATGAAAGGAACTAACTTTTGAATGTTATCGCCGAAATTTTCCAAAGCGATAAAATTTTCGCTTCAACGATAAATTGTAAACATTACTTGTTCGGAGTTACTATTGATAACAAAAAGAAAAATATAAATTCTTAAAAATTTTAGGTCGATTAAATGGGGTTTCGAGATCTCTACCAAGCGTTTACTGTCGTAAAATAAAGAAAATTTAAATAAGAAACCGGAGACAAAATCGTTTGTCTTTGTTTGCGTTATTTAAGTATTGAGGGTTATTTTAATAGTTGCTAAGAACAATTTTTTTTTACTGGCTTAATTGAAATCAAACAAAAATTTACTATTTTCCTAATTTTTGCAAAAGCGATAAATTTTTCGCTTCCGCGAAAATTACCTAAAAATACTTTTTATCGCTTTTTAAGTGCAAGAATACAAGTTTTTAATGTTTTCACCGAAAATTGGAAAAGCGATAAAAATTTCGCTTCGGCGAAAAAATACAAAAATTATTTATTTTATGTTATTATTGATATTAAAAAGAAAAAGGAAAGGTATTTTAATAGTCGCTAAGAATAATTTTGTTTAATTGGCTTAATTGAAATCAAACATGAATTTTCTATTTTCCTAATTTTTACAAAGGCGATAAATTTTTCGCTTCCGCGAAAATTACCTAAAAATACTATTTATCGCTTTTTAAATGCCTGAATACTATTTTTTAATGTTTTCACCGAAAATTAGAAAAGCGATAAAAATTTCGCTTCGGCGAAAAATTACAAAAATTATTTATTTTATGTTATTATTGATATTAAAAAGAAAATATATAAATTTTGGAATATATCAGGCCGATTTAATGGAATTTCGACATCTCTACTAAACGTTTTACTGCTGTAAAATAAAAAAAAATTAAACAAAAATTCCGCGAAATTAGAAATCAAAGACAAAATCGTTTGTCTTTGTTTGAATTGTTTAAGTATTGACAGGTATTTAAATAGTTTTCCTAAATCCAAAATCGCTAAGAAATAATTTTTGTAAATGGCTTAACTGAAATCAAACAAAAATGTACCATTTCCCCACTTATCGCCCAGGCTATAAATTTTTCACTTCAGCGAAAATTGGCTAAAAAAAACTTTTTATTACTTTCTAAATAAAAGGAAACAATTTTTTAATGATTGCGCCAAAAATTGCTAAAGCGATAAAAATTTCGCTTAAGCGAAAAATTACAAAAATTACTTTTTTTGTGCTACTATTGACATCACACGGCAAATATATAAATTTTGAAAAATTTTAGGCCGACTAAATCGAATTTCGACATATCTAAAAAACTGTTACTACCGTAACATAAAGAAAATTAAAACAAAAATTTTGCGAAATAAGAAATCGGAGACTAAATAGTTTAAGTATTATTTTGAGTTGTATAAGTATTAAGAGGTATTTAAGTAATTTCGTTAAATCCAAAATCGCTAAGAACTTTTTTGTTTAAATAACTCAAACCAAAAAATTTCTAGTTTTCTAATTTTTGTAAAGGCGATAAATTTTTCGCTTTCGCGAAAATTGCACTAAAACTACTTTTTACCCCTTTTGAAACGAAAGAATACAGGTTTTTAATGTCTTCGTTAAAAATTGCAAAAGCGATAAAAATTTCTCTTAGGCGAAAAATTGCAAAAATTACTTGTTTTGTGTTATTCATTCATTATTATCAAAAGGAAAAAATATAAATTTTGAAAAATTTTATGCTGACTAAATGGGATTTCGTCATATCTACTAAAATGTTACTGCAGTAAATTAAGTAAATTAAATCTAACGAAAGTTTTGCGAAATACGAAATCGGAGATTAAATCGTTGAAGTATTATTTTCAGTTACTTAAGTATTAAGAGCTATTTAAGTAATTAAGCTTAATCCAAAATCGCTAAAAAAAATTTTTTTAACAGCTTAAGTGCAACCAAACAAAAGTGTAGCATATTCTTACTTTTTGCCAAGGCGATAAAATTTTCGCCTACGCGAAAATTGCGTACGAATACTTTTAATCACTTTTTAAAAGAAGGGAAATATTTTTTTTATTGTTTTCGCGGAAAATTTCAAAAGGCGATAATAATTTCACTACGGCGGAAAATTATAAAAATTACTTGTTTTGCGTTATAATTGACTTCAAAAAATTAAAATACAAATTTTGGGAAATTTAAGGTAGACTAAGTGGGATGTCAACATCTATACTAAAATTTTACTATTGTAACATAATGAAACAACAACAATTTTAAGAAATAAGAAATCGGAGAATAGATGTTAACTTATTTAAGTATTACGAGGTCATTTAAATACTCGGCACCTGGATTTGACCTCAAGTTCGCGAACGATCTTTCGAAGTTTATGACTGTTCTCAACAACGTCTTAGCATTCTAGGCCAGTGACCGTCATCTTAACATTATCACTAATTGCCGTTGTCGTGGTCGGGGTTCCTCTCCTCTTTTTGTTATATCTATCTATTCTGTTTTAAATAGCTTAATTGTAATTAAATAGTACTCTATTGTTTTCCCAATTTTTCCACAAGGCGATAAATGTTTGCTGCTGCGAAAATTGTTTAAATCTATTCTTTATCTGTTTTTAAGTTAAATGATACACTTTTTTCATGTTTCCGACGAAAATTTAAAACGCGATAAAAATTTCGCTTTGCCGAAAACCAGAAAAAATACTTGTATTGTTCTAATACTATGTTAAAAAAGTAAAAATATATATTTTTGACAAATTACAAGAAAAATAAATAATATTTCTGCCAATTTCCTTCATCGAATTTCACCATGACTAAGTCTCTGTCAGAAGCTCTTACTACCGCAATATGTAACTATGGTGACCATAACAATAAAATAATAACCACATAATAAAAATGATAATTAATTAGTACTAATTTCGCTTGCCTTAAATTACTCCAAACTATATATTTTAATGATTTCCCAACTTTTTCGCCAAGACGATTAATTTTTCGCTCCCGCGAAAATTGCTTACAACTAGTTTTTATCACATATAAAAGGCAAGGAAACATTTTTTTCATGTTTTCGCTGAAAATTGGAAAAGCGATAAAAATTTCGCTTCGGCGAAAAATTTCAAAAATTGCTTGAATCGGTCGGCTACTATGTTAAAAAAGTCGAAATATATATTTTTGGCAAATTTGAAGTTGTATAATAAATGGGATTGTTGTTTTTTTTAAGTCCCATAAAAAACTTTGTATTTTATTTACAATTTCCAGGAACTCGAATATTTTACGATTTCGGGGAATTTGCAAATTGGAGGGGAAATATGTCCATATAGTTTGATCAATTCAAAAAATGTTTTTAGAAATGTGGATTCAAAAAGTTCTCAATTTGAATAATTATAATAATTCTGGTTTGCTCACGAGAACTCGATTATATATCTATTAAACTTGCATTTCTAAGTTTTCTGTCTAATTTATTGCTCAACAAATATCTATTTTTATATATGTACATACATACATATGTGCGAATAATACACTTGTATTTATCTGGAAACACAGCCAAACAACAAATTGTGTATTTACACTTAAAAATACTTTATCATGCTTGAAAATTTTTCAAAATAAAAGCAATTTACAATGTGCAAGTATTGATTTATTGTATTTATGATTTTTCTGCACTCGTACACACGCACACACAACAGAAAAGAGACACAAATACATAAAAAGTAACAGAAAATACGTACATATAACAAGGATATGGAAGTTGTGTGTGTGTATGAGTTGTCTATATGATACAACAACTCAACAACAACAAAAACATTTGCAATAAGTATTATTTTTACACCCCTTTCATTTCATTTTAAAAATTGTATGAAATAAGTAAAAATAATAGCCTTTGCAATACAGCATTTTGTAAAATTGGTCGTGCATGTGGATTTCATACCCCATTATAGGACATCACATTTCTACGTCCACACACAGACCTATGTATGTGTGTGTGTGTGTGCAGATGTATGAATGTGTTCATGTATTTGTTTTTGTGGAAGGGAAATAACCGCACATAGTTTCTAGTTTGTTAGCCAACAAATAACTCACCCACATCTACAAATAGTGTATGGTTTTTATTCATTTTATTCATCGCACACTTAGCCTTTCTGTCTCACTCTCTCTCTCGCTCTCTCTGTCTCTCGCTCGCTCGCTCTGTATCACACGCTCCCGCATCACATAAACAAATGTTGTTAATGTTAAATTTTAGATTTCCTACTTCTAACCCTTTCCGGCTGCCAACCTGTTCCCATTCGTTACCCCACACACATTTTTGATATTGTTAAAACCTAATAAAACCGCTGCTGGCACAGCCGCCGCCTACTGCCAACTAATTCCCCAACATGTATCTACCGAGATCGACGTACGTAGTTACATTTCCTCTACTGAATCGTATGTATAGACGTACGACTTGTACAGCGCATCTAACCTATTAAACTCAAAACGACGATATTCTATATGGCCGGCCAAAAAAAAAAATATTTTAAATAAAAATCATCGTCATCATCAGCATCATCATCATCATTGGTACAATAACGAGAACATACACGTACAAGTTGGCCAGTAGGATGATGGTATTGCAGGGACTGATACAACAACAATATTGTGTGAAAGCAACAATAACTATTTTATAACTAACTTTAATATTAACAGAGTAGATAACAACAACAAAATGATATTATATTAAGAGATATTACTCTTCACAATCCCCACATAGCCTCCCACAATTTTGGGCGAGAGCTTAGCAACGAGAGTATCTAATGGTATTCCAAAGCAAGCGAGAGCAGCAAAACGAGAGAGTGTCTGCTGAATATTAGAAGTGATAAATGCAATTGTTAAAGTGGTACCAAGTGGACTTTGAAAGCGAAGAATCCAATTGAAATAAAGATCAAGAAATATCAAGATTATATTCTGAAATCACAGTTCCATCAAACGTGAGCTAACGTATAAATCAAACACCACAACGTAATCGGTCGGAAGTACTAAGACTTTTATTGCCGTAATGAATATTTTCATTGGGTCGATGCATGTTGAACGTTAGCTTACTTTTGATGAATCTAGACGTCGAGGTGACAATTTGTAAAGAAATTAATACATTAATTTGTTTCACCTCAATGGATTTTACCATCATTGTTGTACTAACACCACTAAATATAGGCAACGATTATAGAATTTGTGTTATAGAATACCAAGTGGGTTTCGGATAATGAACCCCAACTATTTGTTCACAGTAAATAAAGAAAGGACAAATAGAGATAAACAATTTCCTTGATTATATACAGAAAATGTAAGCTAACGTATAAATTCATCGTCACAACGAACAAATTTATTGCAGCAACGTCAAAATTGTTGAAATTTCGAAACCATTCTTTGCTGTTATAAATAATTTTGTTGAGACGATAAATATTGTACATTTGATCATTTTTGGAACGAACTTCCTTATCGCACGTTTGCGGGATGGGGGCTAAATGAAAAAAAATTAAACAACTTTTGTTTTCACGCTATTAGCAACTATATTGTTTACTTTTACTTTGATTTGTGTCTAGACTAACAGCTAGGGAAAGAAATTAACTAGATGTCTCCCATATGTTGGGAAATTTCTTGTTTAATGGGAAGTTTTCTAGGTGGAGCCTGTAACCAATATTTAGTACTCCTATATATTGTAGTTTTTAATCAAATAACAAGTAAATTTAGAAAAGCAAAAGTGCAAGTCTGGCAAAAAAGTAAATTTTCTCAAAAAAAATATCGACTCATATTCTTAAACAAAGTACCTTTTCTTAAAAAAAATACCTTATCTTAAAGAAGTAACTTTGCTTAAAAAAAGTAAATTTTTTCAAAAAAGAAAACGATTCAAATTCTTAAACAACGTACCTTTTCTTAAAAAAATACCTTATCTTAAAGAAGTATCTTTGATTAAAAAAAAAGAAATTTTCTTACAAAAAAGTAAATTTTCTTAAAAAAGTATTTTTTTTAATTAAGTACCTTGTTTTAAATGAGTACATTTTATTACAACAAATTGCCTTGTCTTAAAAAACTACCTTTTCTGTGAAACAATATAACTTTTTGTAAAACAAAATAACTCTTCTTGAGAAAACTACCTACTCTTAAAAATTTACCTATTCTTGAAAAAAGAACCAATTCTAAAAATCAATTCCCATTTCTTAACAAAAAAACTTTTCTTCAAAAAATACCTTCTCTTAAAAAAACATTTTCTTACAAAAATTCCTTTTCTGAAAAGTACCTTTGCCTAAAAATAAAATAATACCTTTTCTTTTTTTGAGATAAGCAGCCTTTCGGAAAATAAGTATATTTTCTTAAAAAAAATAACCTTTTCCTAAAAAGAGTACCACTTCTTTAAAAAGTACCTGTTCTTAAAAAAAGTACCTCTCTGTAAAAAAATGCATACTCTTATGGCTGTTTCTTACAGAAAGTATTTCTTCTTGAAAATAGGACCTTTTCTTAAAAAAAAAACATTAGCTTTTCATAAAATATGTACCTCTCTTTAAAAAAATAAATTGTCGGGAAAATATAATACATATTCTTACAAAAAGGACATAAATATATATATATATTTTTTTAAAATACATTCTATGAAAAATGTGTCTTAAAAAAAGTTTGTCATTTTACAAAAAGTATCTTTTCTTAAATATCCATTTAAATTATCGTATTTTTCAACGGGCGCCCTAGGCGTGTTGGAACTAACTAGTACATAATATATAGCGAAAGGAACTTCGTTCCAACCGGGTGTCCCCTGACACCTCATGTGATTTTTATGAATCCAGTCGTCAAGGGAGTGCTGAGGAGTCGTTGCCTTGAAGTCGGAGTCTGGGATATTTACCTAAAGTAAGAATCGTAAAGATTTCGACGACTCCTTCTCCTTTACGTTTCGTCTCGTTTATGATTTTTCGTTTACTGTTTTGCACAGTATTGAATTAAAATAGTTTGCTTTAGGTCAGAGTACCATACGGTTTCTTGTTTGCCGTAAATTAAATTTAAGATTTGTTGGTTCTCCCGCGATGGTCATAAGTTAAAACATCGTGACTAATATAACACTTGAATAACGCTTGAAATAGAGGTTTTTCTATATTTATTATTGCATTTTTGTGTTCTCACATTTAGAACAAAAAACTACACTTAGCAGTAGCAGTGATTCTAATATACTATTTCAGTATAGTACAAATTTGTAAAAATTCTAGATGACGGATTTTAACTTCAAACCATCGTTAACCACTACCTAAATAATTACTTAATATTTCAACACGGAGTCGTACTTTTACAAAAGTAGAGACGTTCATTTTCAAAACGCTGGACTTGAAGTCATAAAATTTTGGTCAGACTGTACAGTACTGAACATTTTTTTTTTTTGGGGTGGTCTCAGAAGGTGCTTATTGAACAGCTGATTACGGGAACTTTTGATGTGTTAACATCTATATGCACGGGTAGGGCAATCTATCAAAGTGAACACATGCAAAAAACACACAGCGTTAGCATCACATACGTGTTGATTGTTCAACAATAGTCTTTTCCTGAAAATAAGTATGGTGATATTGATATAGCGGCAGCGAACAAAAAAGCAGGTCGTCGTTGCCAAAGAGTATTGAATAGTATAGATAACTCATGGAACGAATTGCATGACTCAAAAGCAGTTGCGACATCTGGCGAAATATTCGAAACGTATTACTCTCTTTTTGTCATAACTTGGTCCATTCATAATTTTGATGCGAAACATTGACGCCTTTTGAAACATTTATGCTTTTTGTATTGTTTTATGTAAAAACATTGTCGAAATGGTGTATTTATATTGCAATATTCTATAAAGAGAATAAGACTCGTTTATGCTCTTTACTTAGACTCTCAACATGAGAGCGAAAAAAGAGTGCAATAAGTTCTCTATACTATTCAATACTTTTTGTCGTCGCTCTGTTAATGAAAAAACAAAACCAATTATTTCAGTGAGTGAAATATTGCTTTACTTTTTTATCAATATTACATCTAATATTAAAACAGATGTAAGAAAAAAGAAAGTGCAATAGCAAAAAAGCTTTCAGCAAAAAAACTATTTTTTTTTATTTTCCAATGTAATATTTACTAATGTGTTCATAGAAATCCAACAGGTACCGTGTAACAAAAAGGTGTTAACACATCGCCCGTGGGTTCGAACACTCATTGATTTTTTTTATACGGGGGTACTTATAGCCACCTCCCGACCGTTGAAGTTTCTAATTTTCTGTAATGATCTCTAATTTGATCAATATAGCGTTCAGACGACGTGTCATATTGTCATGAGCAGAACTAGAAAAATATATTTTCAAAATATTGGCAGAGCTATTTTTCAAATATACATTTCCCAAATCGATACGACAAAAAGAAGTTATGTTTCCAGCCCATTGAAATGCATGAAAATCTGAGACAGGTTACTGCAGAGTTTCATTTTGTTGACTTTGCCGCCTTTTTTTGTACAAAAACAAAATTTGTTGAAAAAAACTAATGATTTATTTCTCTTAATTAAACAATTCTCTACAAAACTGCATCATTACATTTTTGATATTTGACACTCGAAAAAGGGTATTTTTGCCGGCAAAATCCCTCTGTGCGTCGTTGAGCTCCATAATGACCAAAATATAAAATTTCTAAGTTGTAATTCCTTTAGGCTAAAAGATCATGTATTTTACGGTTAGTAAAAAAATGCAAATGCCACGGGTGCGATTCGAACTTAAAATTGAAAAGATCTAGTGATTTGTTTTCTAAAATACATTTATTTTTGCCATAAAACCCTAATATCGCTGTGGGGATAAAAATTTCGCTTCATTGAAAACTTCTTCTTTCTAACTTCTACTTTAATAAATCTATGAAATTAACATAAAAACTTGAAATTAACAAGAAATGTTAGTGATTTATTTTCGAAAATACTTATATTTTACAATGAAAAACTATTATTGTTGGCAAACTTCGATCTGGAACCTAAATCTGCATTTTTCTGTGGCAATAAAAGATTTTACTATGTTCACAATTTGACGAAAGCAGCAGATTGTAACTTCGACTTAATAAAACTATGTTATTCACTTTAAAACTTGGAATTCACTAAAATCTGTGGTTTATTTTCTAAAATAATTACATTGATTTTACAATAAAAACCTAATATTAATGTCGCCTTTGGTCTGGCGACTAAATTCGTATTTGTTTCCTTTGGCGATAAATATTTGACTTCGTCTAAAACTTGGCGAAATATGAAGTTTTTAAATTGTGCATGAGAAAGTCTATGAAATTAGTATTAAAACTTGCAATTATTATAAATATTAGTGGTATATTTTCCAAAATATTTCCCCTAATACTGACGCCACTCTTCGATCTGACGTTTAAATTCGCATTTTTCGCTGTGGCGATAAAAATTTCGCTTCATTAAAAACTTAGCGAAATCGGAAGTTTTCTACTTCTACTTTAATATTTCAAAGAAATTGACATTAAAACTTCTAATTAACAAAAATCCTAGTGGTTTATTTTCTAAAATACAGCTATTTTTCAATAAAAACCTAATATTGGTGCACACACTTCGCACTGAAGACTAAATTGACA
Organism: Phaonia tiefii; assembly: GCA_963931995.1. Classification (NCBI taxonomy): domain Eukaryota; kingdom Metazoa; phylum Arthropoda; class Insecta; order Diptera; family Muscidae; genus Phaonia; species Phaonia tiefii. The sequence continues at coordinate 274,899,966 of OZ008368.1, forward strand.
TTTTTCGTTAAGGCGATAACAATTTCGTTTCATCAGTAACTTGGCGATGATGCAGTTTTTAACTTCTACTTTAGGGAATCTAAGAAATTTATATGAAAACTTTAAATTAAAAAAAATTCCACTGTTTCATTTCCTTAAATAGGTATAAGTTATTTTTCTAAACTTGTCAGTAATTTATAACAAATATATTCAATATTAATTAACGAATGGAATACGTTAGGGAAGGATTTTTTGGAAGAAGCTTGAAATTGTACCAATAAAAGTACTACTTTACTCTAATTTAGCATCTCCCTGATCAACTTTCGAATATTTATCATCATGAAAATAGAGAGAATTCGACACTATAGAATTCTCACCACACATGCATACGAGTACATATAAAGTTTTGCATCATTTTCCACTAATCACATATGTGTACACACATATGCATGTGTTTGTTATTGGTGCCGTAGGATTCTTGATGTTTTTTTGTTTGTTGTTGTTTATAATTCTCTTTATATTTTGTTTTTGTTGTATCGTATTACAAACTATTTCATAATAAAATACAATTTCAATACAATTCAAACTTTTTGGCACATTGTACAAATACAACACATTGCCCAAATTGCAAAATATGCTTGTGGTATGGCTGGCTTTTCACAACAACAATAACAACGGCAACGGCAACAGCAACAGAAGGAAAACTGTCTATGGCCTTAAACAAAATACATTTGTTAACATACACACACATACACACACACACATGCAAGCTAGCAGACCAACACACTTCTCGCTACACTTACACAATCTGAATTTTTAGGGGGCAAAATAGTTAAATAGCAAAATAACAACAACAATATGTACTGGATGTTATAAAATCTTTTTGTGCAAATGTAGCTAACAACAACAACAACAATAATTGTTGTTGTTGTACTCCCAAATACCACAACCGCAATGCTGTCACTCTCACTTGCTACCGCGCGCGCTATCTTCTCGGCTATGCCATGGTTTATTTCACACAAACACAAACCCACACACACACACACACTCGCTCGTATTCAAATCTATGTGTGTATGTGTGTGTGTGGTCCTTCTACGTTTAACCAAATAAATAAACAACAACATCACGAAAAACTATCAGTATTTTGGCAACAGCCATAGAATCTCCCTTCCCCATTCCGCCACTGCATCATAACAAACCCCGCGCGCAAACTAATGTAACTGAAACTATGAAAACTATTACGGAGACCACCCGTACTTTTATTGTACTCCGCATTCACTACACACACACACATACACACACCACCACCAACACCTCCACACACACCACTACACAAAACTATGCAGACCCACCATACATACACACACACACATTCACATTCAAGAACTCAGATCCGACATTGCCTTAACTAATACCGGGATTGATTGTTAATCCTTTGAGGGACACAGGGTGTGTAAATAATGTGAAATAAAATTGTATTTTTCTGCAGAGACAAGGGAAAATGTCGTATAAAAAGACTACATGTGGTTTGTCAAACAAATAATTTATTGGTAGATCAATGGCAATGTGTCACGCTTTTCCAATTGCGAAAATATTACCAAATCCTTTGCTTCCGTTTTCCGAACATACTCGTACCAGGGCCAGTATGAGGAGAAAAGATATGAACTAACCCTTTCCCACACACACATGTGTTACCCGAATCATAAAAATCTGTGCTTGTTTAAGTATTAACAATTGTTTGTGAACGGATTAAACGCAAAGTAAATGAGTTATTGTTGTGAAATTAATAATTTCGCTGGAATATTGTGCATATCGCTTGAGCGAAATGTTGATATTTGATGCGATGTTCGATATTCGGTTATTGTATAATAAATTAACAATAATGAAGCTTCAGAGAGGCAATTCCATGTTGTTGTAATGATTTGAATACTTTTCGCAATCACATTACAAAGCGAAAAATTTCAGTATCTAAAACAGTATCTCGTTGAAACATAATAATAATTTCGCTTAAATATCGCTCTCATATCACTAAAACGAAAAAATTAAATTTTAAAAACATATGACTCTTAACTCGCGACCTAACTTTCAGATTTCAAGATTTTGCTTTTAAAAAAATCCAAGGACCATTCCCACGCGCTGTAAAGCAATTTTCAAACTTTGCTGCAATGCTGTTTTCGACTGTCAAAACAACACAGCACAGGAGATAAGCAAAACCAAAATATAAACAGCAACTGACTGCAACAGCAACTCTGTGAAAAACCATTGCTTCGCTTGACTGCGTAAGTATAACCCAACTGCACAGTTAGATGCAGCAAATTATTTTCTTCCTCTTTTTCGCATTTGCTGTTTGCTCTTGCTGATATATTATTCGTAGTCATAGCAAATACAATTACAAATGCATTGAAAATACTCATGTCATTTCAAGCACCTAAGCAACAACAGTTGTTTGCTTCTACTAGAAATTTGTAAAATTTTAGCTATGACTCCTTTGTAAAGGGTTTTTCAACAGAGACGCTACAAAAGTAAATCGATAGGGACAGCAAACGACGCCATATTTTTTCCCGCTCTTTTGACATTTCTCTTCAGTAAGGTTTGCCATTTCATCATGGAAAGATATACGAGCCAACAACGAGTCGAAATTATTAAAATTTACTACCGAAATTTGGAGTCAGTGGCCTCAACTTTAAGAGCGCTACGTCCAATCAGCGATGAGGCTCATTTCTGGCTGAATGGCTTCGTCAATAAGCAAAATATGCGTTATTGGTCAGACAGCAATCCACACGTAATCCATGAGTCATCATTGCATCCCGAAAAAATTACGGTTTGGTGCGGTTTATGGGCAGGCGGCGTCATTGGGCCGTACTTCTTCCGTGATGATCAAGACCGGCACATTACTGTAAATGCGAATCGCTACCGTTCAATGATAACCGAATATTTTGGACCCTAATTGGATAATATGGACTTGGAGGACATGTGGTTTCAACAGGACGGCGCCACAAGCCACACAGCGAATGCCACAATCAATTTATTGGAAACCAAGTTTGGTGAACGTGTTATCTCACGAAATGGTCCAGTCGATTGGCCGCCTCGGTCGTGCGATTTGACGCCGTTAGATTATTTCCTGTGGCGCTACGTCAAGTCTATGGTCTATGCCGACAAGCCAGCGACGATTGATGAACTTCATACAAATATCGAACGTGAAATAGCAGCAGTATCGGCCGATTTATGCTTGAAAACCGTCGAAAATTGGGTTCAGCGTCTGGACTTCGACAAGCGTGCCCGTGGTGGCCATGCAAAAGAAATCGAGTTCCATACATAATGGCATCGAACGTACTTTCACAGCAATAAAGAATTTCATTGGTATCTAAAACCGGTTTGGTTTTATTTAAAAAAACTTTTGTAGCGCTCGTATTGAAAAACCCGTTAGTTAGGTTGCGATATCATCTTTTAAGCAATGTAATGATGTCTAATTGTGACGAACTGTAGGAACCGTCAGTGGTTAGAATGTTTCATTTCTTCATTGAGAGGAAACAAGTCTTTCTAATAAATTATTTCCAAGTACGTTTCTCGAAAAAAAATTTTTTAATCTGCATTGGATTTTAATTTGCATTACTTTATCTAATGCAATTGCAAAAGAATTACCATTGTTCGCAATGGCAATTGAAAATTTTTGAATTTGCATTTGCTCAGGCAATGCAAATGCAGGTTGTGCAATCAGATGCCAATTGTAATGAAATATGACAATGATTTTAATTGTTTTGAATTTGTTTGACAGCTGGCAATTCTGCTTTTAAAGTATTTTATACGTAGAGGTTTGTGGCTACGATAGGTATTGCCTCGTAGTGCTTTCCAATTCAAAAACCTCTACTGTATTAAATATTTGAAACCCAAAAGTGCCAGATATGAAGGAAATACTTTGAAAATGGTATTGCAATTTTTGTGAATTTGCATTTGGACAGGAAAATCCAAATTAAACAACAAATTATAATTGTCATATAATTAATTTGGCCCATGTATGGCTAACGTCAGCATTCATCGCTTTAACATAAATATTCATTACAACAAAGACAAAATCGTTGAAAGTGCGAAAACGTTCATGGCTACAATGAATTGTTTCCGGTGTGGTGGTGAATTATGTGCGATATCTGACTTTTTATGTAACTAGTCCTGGAGATGACTATATTTTTCCACAATTTGCGCGGTTGTTTGCCATGAGAACTTGTGTTTAAACCTTTAAACATTCGGAAATGGTGCAAAAGTGTTGATCAATATCACCTACAAATTGGAAGGGATAGGACTTTGCCCTACCCCTTCAAGTGATTTAATACGAAAACCCGAATGCTAAGTATATAACATCCCAGCAAAATTGTAATGGAGTAGTTCCAACGGCTCTACCCCTTTCAGTACTACCAACGAAGTACTATGTGCGGATTTTCGGCATACAGGAATCCGAAATTGCATTACAGATATTATGGTGTTTGTCGGAAGAAAAAGATTATCTGCCACTAATGCTGTTATTGTTCTGGCTGGCAATCAAAACGCTTGAGTTCGAATCCCGGTCCCGATCGGGGAAAATTTGTTACAGAAAAATTCATAATTAATTATGTTATAAACCCTTGCTACACAACCCCGTAATTTGTATGGTATACTTTCAGGCAAATACAATTTGATTCCAAAAATTTTGGCAACAAATGGCAACAACATCGCTTAAAAAAACAAAGTTTGATTTTGTGAGATTTGAAGCCAGGACCTTCACCAGCTGCCGTTTTCTAGTCGGTCATACTACCATCGTGCTAATTTTTGTGCTGAATTCTATTTAAAAGTATCCAAATTGGGAGTACTACCCTCCAAGGACAACACTATGTAAAAAGCGGCGGTGCAGCACCCAAATTTGCACTACCTCTTACCACGTAGTTCTGGTGGAAATTCTGGTGATTGGTATACACTTTTTTTAATGGCATATTAATAAATAATTGGAACGAAGTTCGTTATCGCACGTTGCGGGGTGGGGGCTAAATGAAAAAAAAATTACACATTTTTTTTAACGCTATTATGCTACAGCCCAGTATTATCAACTATATTAGGTATTTTTGCATTGGTTTGTGTCTAGACTAACATATATTGCGAAATTGTTTAATGGGAAGTTATGTAGGTGGAGCCTGTAACCATTATTTAGTACATATTGTAGTTTTCAACCCAATAAAAGGTAAATTTAGGAAAGCAAAAATGGAAGAAGTTCAAAAAAAAATAAAAAAATTAATTTTCTTACAACAAGAACCTTTTCTTAAAAAAAACTTTTTTTTTAAATAAGTACCTTTTCTTAAAAACGTACATTTTCTTACAACAAATTGGCTTTTCTTAAAAAAACTAACTTTTCTTTAAAGAGTACCTTTTTTGTGAAACACAATAACTTTTCTTGAGATAAGTACCCACTCTTAAAAATTAACCTATTCTTGATAAAGGCCCAATTCTAAAAGAAAATCCCATATCTTTAACAAAAAAACCTTTTCTTCTAAAAAAATTACCTTCTCTTAAAAAAAACCTTTCTTAAAAAAATTGATTTTCTTAAAAGTAAATTTTTTTAAAAATAAAATAATACCTTTTCTTTTTTTTTCTTTCCTTGAGATAAGTAGCCTTTCTGTAAATAACTACAGTTTCTTAAAAAAATAACGTTTTTCTAAAAAGAGTATCACCTCTTTAAAAATAACGTGTCCGTCAAAAAAGTACTTCTTTGTAAAACAAATTCATATTCTTATGGCTTAGTACTTCTTCTTCTTAAAAATAGTGAATTTTAAAAAAACAAAACATTAGCTTTTAATAAAAGAAGTACCTCTCTTTAAAAAATGACGTTTTCGGAAAAATAAATATAACACATATCCATACAAAAAGGACCTAACAAATTATTTTTTTTTAACAACATTTTATAAAAAACTGTTTTTAAATAAATAATCTATATTCTCCGAGCGTAAGGTCAGATTTGCTTTTCTTGAATTTAGTATCGTCGATATTTCGCTACTCCATTGTGTAGCATGATCAGGAGATATAAACAATATGTAACAATTAAAACCAAATAACAATTATGAAAAATTATGTCAATATAAAAATGTTCGAAAAAAGTTTTCCCGCCTTTTTCAGAATTTTCTCAAGTTATACAAACAAAAATAATGGACATAAAAACTTCCTATAAATTAACCCAAAGAAAAATATTAGATCGATAAACAATTTGTGTCTAAAAAATACGAATATTAAAAAATGCTTTTCTTAAAAAAAGTTTATCATTTTATAACAAGTATCGTTCCTTAAAGATCCATTTAAATTATCGTATTTTTCAACGGGCATGATTTATAGAGAAAGGAACTTCGTTCCAACCGGGTGTTCCCTGACACCTCATGTAATTTTTGTTTACACTTTTTATATTTTTGTGTACAGTTTTGTACTTTTGTGTACACTTCGTATACTTGTGTGTACACTTGTTGTACTGGTGTGAAAATTTTTTGTACTTTTGTGTACACTTGTGTTCTTGTGTGTACACTTGTTGTACTGGTGTGTACATTTTCAATTTGTATGTACACGTTTTATACTTGGGTATACACTTTTTATATTTTTTGTTTACACTTCATATTTTTGTGTACGGTTTTATACTTTTGTGTACACATTTTATACTTCTGTGTACACTTATTGTGCCTTTGTGTACTTTTGTATTGGTCTCTATTCTATTTCCGGTAATGCGACGTGTTCCAATCACTCTATTTAATGGGACGTGTTCCAACCACTCCAGTTTCGTCACGGTAAATATTGCCGTCGGTGGTGCAATGGTTAGTGTGCGCGCCTCTTGTATATGAGATCCTGGGTTCGAGCCCGGCTCTGACCACCTTAAATTTCTTTCGTCGGCGGTCACCTCGTATAGTGACGGCGACACTATCGAGTACTTAGCCATGAAAAAGCTTCTCAAAATACCGTTCGGAATCGGTGTAAAACTGTAGGTCCCAATCAGTGAGTTTAAAACTAGAAAGCGCACAGCTCACTGGTTGTGAGAAGCTCTCCCCAATTCCTTCATGGTATGTAATGGGAAACCATTTATTTATTTAATATTGTCGATCCAGATTGCAATACCGTTCCTTAAAAATTTCTCTTCAAAGAACAACTTTGTGATGAATTTCGCTCAGACAAAGATTTATGTACTTTTGGTCACAAAATTAAAAAAAAATAACTGGAAAAGGATCGTCATATAATTCAAAAACTTTTACAATTTTATAGCTGTACAGTGTTTGTTTAATTTATACTAAATTGTAATTTCTTGCCCCAACATTCTCAAAAGGGTTAACATTGATTTTCTCATGGCCTGCAGTAACAAACTACTACTATAACAAACTACTACTCCAACGTATACTACTGTTGTTACCAAAAACTACTGCTTACCACAAAATATATCTGATATTATTACTGTACACTCAAAACTATTTTCCGCCTGTTAATCCTTCCATCCTTCCTCCCGGTACATGCTCCTAATGTGAGGCTTCGACTTCACTACTTATACATAAGTATAGTTTTTCGAAAAATGTACATTTTAAAATTCATACATTACAATTACTAAACAAAAACAACGAGAACGTAGTCGATGGCGATGTCGATGTCGACGACGACAACGACCCACATTACAGTAAAAACTAACAACGTCCTTCAGTGACGTGCACACAGACGCTGAGACAAGTGTGTCCATATCCTACTACCGCCCACTAAGTTTGCAACCAACAAACACTATCCTTTGCTGTTATCCTAAGGATTCACTCAACCATATGCCTGTGCGAGAGTGTGTGTGTGTGCGAGTGTGTGTGTGTGTGTGTGCGTCGCTGTGTAACATCATTTTCCTTTAGAAATGGGAATTGGAAGAAACTGGCGTTAAAGAACTTCAGATATCAACATCATCTCTTGTAGGACACTCGCTCGCCTTCTGCTGCTGTTACTAGTGCTCCTGCTGAAAACCACAACAAACTTCATTTTATTTTAACTATACGTACAAATAAAATCATTCATTCATTCATTCATTCATTTATTCACTCTCTCGCACACATATTTTATATGTGCATACATATATACATATATACATTCATAATGTATTGTATTTCAGCAGAAATGGCACAAAAAATATCAGATAGAACAAGCAAAGCATAGACAACCAGACAGATAGACGGACAGACCTCACTGAATGAGTATACGACGAAAAGGCGAAATTGTCTTACTTTTACGAAAAAGGAGAAATCGTCTTCCTTTTTCCTTTCTACTCTTGCCTTGCAAATGCCTTCCGCTTTCATCTGCACATGTACATTAACATACATTACACTGCACGTACCGACTGTGCTGCTGCTCAGTTCATACTTCTTGTGTCTTCACCTCCACGTGCTACTCCAACGCTGCTATGCTCTGCTCGACCCCAAATGTCCTGTGTAAGGATGTATAGTATAAGATGTGGTTGTGAGTGTGTGTGTGTGTGTGTGTGTGTTCTTTAGTTAAAATACAAGTTAAATATAATCGTTTGCTCGTAAACTATGCGAAAAAGCATCACACACCGAAAGATGGATTGTAGTTTTATGCTTATAAAGTAATAAATATGTACATGCTGCTATGTGTGTGTGTGTGTGTGTTTATAGATGTGGGTACGTACAAGAAGTGGCACAAATGTTTCACAGATCATATACACAGACCCCAACTTACACAAACACACACACAAAACCAGCGTCCGTCCGTACTTTACTTATGATACCCAAAAAAGGACCTTCATAACAACCACACCATTACCACCACAACCATCACTGCCTCCAGCCCCCCCACCACACCACATTCCGTTTAGTTTGCCTGACTTCGCTTACAAACGTCCATCAATTGTATTTTACATGCTTGAAATTATACAACACACATACGCACAGCTGTATGCTGTATGCTGTATGTATGAGTAAGTGTATGTAACGCTTGAAAGGACAATTATACCCTTAGTTTATAAACATCTTAAAAGGATAACTTACCCAAACTCCAACCTCGCACCATTTGCCTCCCCAAGGAATGTAAAGCTTCGTAACGCAAGTAGTGCCCACCAGAGAAAGTAAAGCTTTGATTTAACTCTAACGAAGCCCTTTCATTCATACCCCTTTTCGACTGTTGCCTCTCTTGCCAAACCCTTCCCCTATGCAACATCATGTGTGGCATAAAGATATCGAGTACGTATGTTGCCTGTAATTTAACTACTTACACGTAAAGAAAGTTTTTTTTTCTTCTCGTTGTTGTTCATGTTTCGCTCGTTACTTCAGCACGTCCTCAATGCTTCAAGTCTGACTTTACTATTAGAGAATTTTCCTTAAACTTTGGCGTCCCTTCAATACAAATGGGAAATGTAATTTACATGTATGCACTGTATGGGGTGTTTGTGTGGGTGGGTTATATCCTTGAGTTTCGAGTCATTTTACCATAAGTTTGAAAACGTTTCATAGCCTTTTTCATAGCATTTAATGGTGGCCCGAAATGAGTTACAGTTAAGCTGAAGAAACTAACGAATGCTAATTGTTAAGATTAATTAGTAGATTTAGTAGTCTAGTTATGTTCAGGCCATTATAGTTAATATTAGGACCTGGACCTGCAGACATTAGTTAACTAAAATCCTTGGAGAGAACGGAAGAGAAATGCTCATAAACCTACTTGGCGTACATTGTCTACATGGAAATGGGTAGTTAACACATTAATATTTATAAATAAAGATATAACAAAACATCATCTAACTAGAAAAATGTGACAAATTCGCGCAGAACATATAGGATGTATAATAATAGAACTTTCACAAAATTATATTGCACTCTAATAATTTCCGAATTAAATATATTTTTTAACACGCTACTACAAATTTGTAAATTTTGAGTTGTTACAATTTTGGGGTTATGTCGCATTTACACCGTCGTTTATCGCGACCACGTTAGCGATAACCTTGGTCTCTAATTATATCGAGCCAATTATATCGGCGGCGGCGTGCACTTCACACAAGTTTTGGTGGCGGCAACGCGTCGGAAAATGTTCGATCGGCTTCCGGCTGTCAAGCAGATGATTTTTTGTGTATGTTTTTATTATGGTTGCATTTTTTTAGTAACTGACAGTGTTGCATCAAAATATACACCACTTTAAAATGAGGTTAAAAATTAAACTTCAGCTTTTACAGATTAATTTGACAATTTGTACAATTTGATGCAACTCTGCTTATTACAAAAAGAAATGCAACCATAATTAAAACATTCACCAAAACTCAGTTATTTGACAGACGGAAGCCGAACGAAAATTTTCCAATGCGTCGCCGTCGCCAAAATTTTGTTGGAGCTCACGGAGACGCCAACATATTTGGCTCTCAACGTTTTAAAATGTGTGCCGATTTGAACGACGGGCCCGATTTGACCGACTGAACCAATTTGGAAGGTTAATTTATTTCAAAAACATCCGAAATTTGTAAACAACTTGCAAAGCCAAGAGCAGCTAATTTAAGTTTTCTGTAATGCCGCCGTATTTGATAAGTTGGTCTCGGCGCAGAGTTTGTCTAAGCACAAAGTTGCCACCTGAAATGTCAATTTAATCTCAAATTGGGTGGTGTAAACGGTAAAGATTAGAGAACAAGGTTATCGCTAATCGCTAACCCCAAAATTGTAACAGCTCAAAATTTAGAAATTTGTAGTAGCGTGTTAAAAAATATATCAAATACTCAATAATAAAAATTCTCAGACGGAATTTTTTTTTTTTTTTGATGAAAGCAAATAGAAACTGATGCAATATTTTTACTGTTCATAGAAAAATGATTTGTGGTTACTATTTTCCAATACAAAACTAAAATTTGAAAATGTTGACTTGTTACACTTTTATAGTTTGGGTGCGACATGATGATGAAAAAGAAGCTGAACGTCTTGCTTTGGATGATCAGCAGTGTTGAAGTTGTTTCCATGTAAAAAGTAAAGGTTCAACAATTTCCATATTTTACAAAGTATTTTTTAAAGGAGGAGTGTGTTTCAGAAAATTTCAGACACGTTTTAAAACATTATTACGGGCATTACAGACGTGCCCCTCTGTTGCTCTCAATACGAATTTTCTTCCTATTGAGCAATTAGCAGTTTGGTGGAGTCATACCTGAAAGCACGTACTATGCTAGTCCAAAGTTGAATTTCCGGAGAGAAGAGTAGAGGAGCCACTCACCGTTGCAGGATCTTGACATAGAAACCTTTACGGCTGCATCTAAAGCAGGAATCAGTCTATCGTTAACGATTGCAACAAACCAGTTGTTTTTAACTGAAGCACAGGATTGCATAGATTTCCGTAATTACAGGGATATTAATTGGCATTAAGGAAATAAGTGTCAGCACAAAGATAAATAAAAAGCATTATAAAAAGCACAAATTATCATGGTAAAGAGAATAGAGTTTGCATAATTGCAAAAATGTTACATCAACCACCAAATTTAATAAATCCCCTTCCATTTAAAGTCCGGTATTCAGTGTTAACGATATTATTGTTCCATAGGAAGTACGTGTATAAAAAATATCGAAAATTTCGTGAACCCAAAATTGCGCTTACTTTTCATTTGCTTGGTACTCCGGTCTTTACGAAAATTTCGTAAGCAAAATCAATTACAGGGATGTTAGGCCAAAGTTATTTTGTACGAAAATATATGTTTGATACTGTTTGGGATCGGAATTTGTACAATTCGATTATTTTAATAAACAAAGTAACAATATATGCGGTAAAAATAAAATGGAGTGCGAAAATGGATGATTAAAGAAATATTTGCAAGGTAAATCATAGGTAGGTGCTAATTCTCCCTAACAACATTTTCCGTTGACAGATCAGCGCATGGAGTAATATATATAGAGTCTGCACCAGTTGTTTTTCTTGGACCGGAAACCAAGAAAAGTCACTGGAATAGTTGTGCACTACCCATGCATCTCTCTTTATTTTAATAGATTTGTGGTTTAATTGTAAACTCTATAAATAATTTTACTCTAACACTTCATTACATTTTGCTTTATTTCACTTGTTATCCCTTTTTTTCTCGATTTAATTATCACAAAAATACTCTCAGTTGATGAGTTCTGTACTTTTGGTTCATGCACAAAGCAAAATGTATGAAAAACGAATTGAGCAACCCTACATACTTCCAGTCATCTATCGCTATATCTCTTTCTTACTATATCCTGGATCAGTATGTTTTCAGGCCATCATCTACAAGTGATGGAAAATTTCAGACAAAAACAACAAATCAAACAATCGGTTGTTGCAACCGAATTTGGTACAAATTTCGGTAGTTGCTTCCGAAATAATTCCACATTCTGTTGTTGCAACCGAAATTATAGAAAATTTAGTTGACGTAGTGAATATAATTCAAGATTCACTTGTCCCAACCGATTCAGTTATTGCTTCAACTGAATTTCATTTGTGGAGACTAAATACAGTCGTGACAACATCAATTCGGATGTGGCAACCGCAATTCGGTTACAACAATGAATGAATGAAGTGGCTCTTCGTGAATGACATGTGTATTCACAGTGCCCCAGAACGAAGTCTAACAAGCAATAGCGTCCAACGTTGTCTGGTCCACTTTGCAGCCAAATTACTGACGCATTATTCCAAAAAAAAAACATAGTCACGTGTCTTCCGTGTTCTTGAGAAGTATAGCGTTCCATTGCTTTTCGACATCTATTCTGTTTACTTCACAAATATCAAAACTAATCTGACAATTTTCGCCATTTGCAACATTTATTGCATCTTCCTATAGGGTGATACATTTTGGCTCACTCTCTGCGATTGGCTAATTTTATGTAAGTGTTTAAATTTGTGTGCCCCAATATGGACTTAATATGTTTTAGCCATGATTTCTTTTAGTGTAATTGGTACACTGAAATAAAATCTTTACATTAAGTCTATGACAAATTTTCTTCATTTCAATTTTCTTCATTTCATCAACTCAAAGAAAAGGTTATTCGGCTTGAAGATTGGGCGTTTCTCCACTTTTTTCAGCTTCATTGAATTGATGATTTTTTTACATCAATCTTCATCATTGGACTTTGGAAACAATTAGTGGAATCGATTCAAAATATGGCCGTAGTAATAAAGCGAAAAAGAAAAAACTAGTTGAAAATTGAAAATAAATACATAGTAGAAAATAGTGCAATGGACAGAAAACAATATCCATACTATGAGCATTTTCTATGTGGTCTTATACCCTGTTCTTTTGATTATTTACAATGAAAAATAGTCCAAAGAGTTTGGCTACACATTAACAAACAATTTACATCAAAATGATGACCAATTTACATCAAATTGACGACAAACTTACACGAAATTAATGACAACCTTACATCTAATTAACGAAAATGTACACCAAATTGGTAAACCATTTACATCAACAATTTGGAAAATTTACTTCAACCTGATGACAAACTTACATCAAATTGATGAAAAATTTACATCAATTCAGTGTAACATTGTCGTTGAATCAACATAAACTATTAATGAAATATGGATGAAAGATTGATGAAATGTTCTTACACGATTCAATGTGTCGTAGGTTGGAAAATGAGGAAATGTTTCATCAAATTGGTGAAGAAATTCATAAATTTGATGAAGCTTTTTCGTTCAGTGTAGTATTCGTGCCTCTTGTACATGAGAACGTGGTTTCGATCACTGCTATGTCCACCCTTGGAACCATATGCCCTCTACACCATTTTCAATTCAAATTTAAAAAAAATCAATTGAGGTCTAAAAACCATCAATTGAAATTTAAAAAACATCAATTGCAATTTAAAAACAATTCAATTGAAATTTAAAAGACATGAATTGAAAGTTAAAAGACATTAATTGAAATTTAAAACATAAAAATTCAAATTTAAAGAAAAACATCAATTGAATTTAAAAAGACGCCAATTGAACTTTAAATCATATCAAATGAAATTTAGAAGACATCAACTGAAATTCAAAAACATCAATTGAAATTTAATTTGCATCAATTGAAATTTAAAAGTCTTCAGAAATTGAAAACTTTTTGTGTATATTTTTGGTACTTTTGTGTAAATTTGTTGTTCTTTGGTATCCATTTGTTGCACTTTTGCGTACATTTTTGTGAACGTTTGTTCTTTAGTGTACATTTTCCGGACTTTTTTATAAAGCCACGAAAATATTGCAGATCGGGATTGCAATACGTTCCCATAAAAAGTTTCACTTTAAAAGAATACATTGACACCAACTATTAAGATGTTATTAAACAGCTGATACATTCAAACAGCTGATTCCTTTAAACATCTGATACCTTTAAACAGCTGATACTTCCAAAGAGCTGGCCTATCCTAACAGATGATACATTAAGCTCCTGATTCATTCCAATAGTTTATGGAAATGATATATTAATGCGATTCATTCCTGCTACATTCCACTAGATTATGAAAATGATATATTAATGCGAAGTTTGGACTAAGCACTTGGTAATATTATTATATTTTGTTAAATATGTAATAATTCTAGATGCAATATAATTTCTAAACGCTAGATTGTTTCTGACCTTTTGACTTCTCGCAAATACAACTGATATCTCTTTAAATATTATATCAAATAAATATAGTAGATGCAGTTTAAAACAAAGTAAACCTATTTGCATTTCACCACTAAATAAAATCTGCATTTCATCCACATCAATTTGGTCAGAGAAAATTGCATTTCATTTTTTTTTTCGAATTTCCAATAATTTAATCAAAATTAACAAAACAACAAATTGGATGCTGGTCATCCATTAGTTTGGTCTAAACATTTTTCTAATTATCTAAAAATTGTAAGGATGTTTTTTTTTGTACTCAGCCTCCATCTCTCTCTCTCTCTCTATCTCTCTCTTTGTGTGAGTGTGTGTGTGTGTTGTCTATAATCATTTATAATCCTTTTGTGTTTTAGAAAATAAAATTAATTTATTTTTCATTCCAATAGTAATAATAATAACAATAATAACGACGACGACGACGATGATGATGATGATGATGTTGTTGATGATGATGATGATAAATGTATAGAACATAAAAAGAATTATATTTATATAGGAGTTTATATATGGCCACACATATTTAGATGGGATTGGTACATGTACAGCAGTATACACATGGACACAAATATTTCGATGGTTACACATACTTATACATGTACATTTATATATGTGTATGTATTGTATATATATGAATACTTACCCCTTTATAGTTTTCAAAACAAATTTATTGATAATTTTATAGTTTAATTTCTATATTGTCTATTTTCACTCACTCTACAGTTTTGTGCTCTGTGCTTCACTCTTTCTAAACTAAGCCATAATCCTTTGAACAGCCTTCCTCGCCCGTACACTTTATTTAGGACAATCAGCAAGCAGCCTCTGCTGCCTAAGCCTTCCCCCGTGACCTGACCGCTCACATTGGAATTCAAATGTAAATTGTGCGTTCTGATGCTGCATGATAGAAAAAACGTTAGAATCATCATAACGACCTAATAGTATAACAAAATGTACATATAATCAAACTTAAATATCCTGTATAAATGATACAAAGCATCAGTTCCTCAACATCCCTTTTGTTTTGGGCCAGGCGGCCGGCCGACCATTTGTCGGTGGGAAAACGGCGAAGTCTAAGGGGGCTCCACGTTACTACTGTACCTAGTTGCTGTTAGTTGTTCCCGGCGTTTTTGTGTAAAGGTTGCAAGAATGGTTGTGGCTAGATGATGGGTGGAGGAGGGTTAACAAAACTAACCACGGCGCTCACACAAACACACACATCATTCATCATTCCAACAGCAGCAGCGACATCCCGCTACCACATACCGCTGTACTAATGAATTACGCATTTCTAATACATATAGTTTACCAACACACAGTCACACATCACAAAAAAAAAAACATTATACACCCATACAAACACATGTGGCCCCAAACATTGTGCTCGCGTGTGAATGTATGAGTTCATGTGAAGTCTGAACATTCGATATGTCATACATGTTTTGTACATATCAGAGTTAAATTTACGCCAACTAAATATTTTTGTTAAACAACAAATGCTTTTGCATACTTATACACTCATACATTTGGTCATGGAGATAGTAGCGTCAAAGGAATTACCATTAACCACCATAACCCAGCAAACAATGTGGTGCTGTGGATTTTCCTGGATAGTCAGTTTTCTTGTACTTTTCATGTAATGGAAGTCTTTGGATTCCTTTTATAAGGTTTTTTAAATTAAAAAGCTGTCATTTGAAATCTACTAACTTGATTTAAAAATCCTTGATTCTTTTTCACAGCTAATTTATGTAAACAGCTGATTAATGTTATCAGCTGAGTAATGTTAGCAGCTGCTTAATGTTAACATCCGCTTAATGTTGACTAAAGTTAACAGCTGATTAATGTTAACAGCTGACTAATGCTAACAACTGATTAATGCGATTACATTTTTCAAGGTACTATAAAATTACACTAGTTGATACTTCTAGGTAACTTGTTTTACTCAGCTAATGATATTCTAAGGCTGGTGCATTTCAACAGTTGATTTTTTATATAAATTAATAGAGGGTGTCCCAATAAAAGTGATCGTTTGAATTTAAAAATGAAACACATATTTTTTCGACCTATTGATAATATTTTGTTTGCCTTGTAAAGTAGACATGGTCCTATTAAGTATGGAGTAAACCAGTGGAGAAATTTCAGTCATGTGAACCGACTTAAACATACCCTCACCCTAAGTCATCGATTGGGTCCGAGTTTCATTAAACATTTTTAAATTTTCCTTCCCATTGCACGAATGGGAGTGGCAAACGTGCCCATATTCAATAGCAGAGTGACATTGCTGTAAATATTTTCTAATATCCTATCAGGAGGATCGACTACACGCTGAAAAATAACGGCCACAGCAACATATTGCAGTACCCATGCACAGTAGCCGTCGGTGGTGTAGATACTAGTGTTCGCGATTCTCGTGCATGAGAACGTGGGTTCGATCCCTGATCTGAGCATCTTACATATCTATCGACGACAGTCACCTGGCTTAGTGATGGTGACACTTTCGAGTACTTAGTCATGAAAAAGTATCTTAAAATACCGTTCGGAACAGGTGGTAAACTGAAGGTCCCAATCAGTGAGCGTAAAACTAGAAAGCACACAGCTCACTGGTTGTGAGAAGCTTCCCCCAGTCCCTTCGAGGGATGTTATTGGAAAATATACTGAAGGTCCCAATCCAGTGAGCGTAAAACTAGAAAGCACACAGCTCACTGGTTGTGAGAAGCTTCCCCCAGTCCCTTCGAGGGATGTTATTGGAAAATATTTTTTTTTTTTATGCACATGTTTACAAGCATTGTTGACATGAATTGAAGATCTGCTGCATTTTTTTCTTTGTTGCCTGTCACGTTTTTATTGTCAGCTGTTTTCAACAAACAAACCCACATTTCGGTCATAAAAACATATGTTAGAACCTATTAATTATTGTGTCCCAAACATGTAATATTGAATAGCAAACACAATGTGTTTGAACTCAAGTATAATATATTTGCAACTAGCTACACACACGTTATAATTGCATCCAAATAACAAACAAGGACAGATTTTTCAGCGCGTGTGAAGTAGGAAATAGAAAACTGAGCAGTTAGGCGAGAGAGCGATAAGCAACCAGAAGCAAACCATGCAGCAAATTAAGTTTAAATAGTATTTGATTAATACTAATAACAGCTAAATTAAAATTTATATTGTTTGCTTGGAACGAATATACGCATTCCTTTTTATTTCTGTCCGTTTTATGTGTAGCCAAAAAGTATCATACAACAGCAACTCCGACTCAATGGAATGACTTACTACCTCGTCGTCATCGAGAGAATATAACATTTTAAAGTTCTATAAAACCCCTATTGTAGGTAAGGAGTCAAGAATTATTTGGATATATCAACAATATAATATATATATAACAATATAATATATATATATATATATTTCGGAAATTTTTTTGTATTTTTTTTCAATTTCCAAGAAAATAAAATGTTTGTTTTTTTTTCTTCTATCTTTTTTAACATATTTTTACATAATTACTTACTTACTTAACCGGTCTCGGACAACCCCGGGGGGTCAGGGAACTTACAAAACGAAGATAACATATTTCGCCAACCAGTTCGATCTTTTGCTTTATCTCTCCAGTTGGCAATACCAAGTGTACGCAGGGATTCGTCAAATTTACATAATTGTTCATAATAATTATGTTGAAATAATTGCGTGGAAAAAATTAAAAAAATTTCGTATACATATATTACACTTTTTTTGCATTTTGAAACTCCCAAAATTTTGATTTCTCTTTCTGAATTTCTGGTAGTTATTGTATCTCATTCAGTTTTAGATATATTGCACTTGATTATGTTGGTTTGATATGGCAGCTAAGTTTTGTTTATTCCAAATATAGTGCGGCTTTAGTAAATAGTATTTCCAAAACATATAATTTTTGAGAAAAAATTTGATTTTGGATCAACATAACTCCTTTGCTTCAAAAGTCTTCAATGAATATGATACACAGTTGGAAAGATTATTCTGTTTTCCAATTTCTCAAGGTAACTTTTGCTACCGCGCAATAGAACACAAAAAAGGCAAGACAAAAAATTCCGGTATTATTGTGCCTAAACGTGTATAACTCTTATTTGCTCAACAAAATTTAAAAAAGTAGGTTAGGAGCTAAATAGTTGATAAAACTCTCTTTCTCAGTTTGATATTTTTTATACTAATCAGGGTTTAGTTGCCGGAGTTATGTCCCAAACATCCGTTCAACACAACATTTTAGTACTGCCGTTGAATTGCATACAGGTGGTACTCAAATTCATCAAAAAGCTAAGATTGTCATTATTATAACGTTTTAATACCTGACTACCAATAAAATGTATCTCAGTGACCGTAAAATTAGTACATGGCTGTTACTAAGGCGAATTTTATTAGACTTCAGGAATAAAATAATAATAATGTCACTATTTGATTTTTGCTGAATTTTGGTACCACCTGTTTTTGTATAGAAAAGTTTTTGAAGAGATTTCTATGTGAAATCTGTTTTGCAGTTAATTTATATTTTGTTATGGTTGTATCAATTTCTCGCTATCTTCGTTGATATTAAAATAAAATCATTGCCGTTCGTCTTGTACAGTGAGTGAATACTTATATATATGTAAGTGTTTGCTTATGTGAGTGGATTATAGAATGATTGGCTTGTTTAATGAAATTGTGTAAGTTTGTCTGGCCCTATGTATTTAATGGGCTCAGTACACCTATTTTAGCCATGACTTTTTTCCGGGTTTTATTACTTTTTTATACTCTATACTTTTGTGACCACTCTTTAGAACATTTATGTACACTTTGTGTTCGAAACATATAAACAATTATTGGTCCCATTTTGTGTCACGTAGCTATTATTACGTTATAGATCTACACCATTTCCAATTGAAATTTAAAAAATATAAATTTAATTTTAAAAAATATCAAAGGAAATTTTAAAATTATATTTGAAATTAAAAACACATCAATTGGAATTTGAAATTTTTATTTGAATTGTGAAATATATCAATTGAAATTTAAATAAAATCAATTGAAATTTAAAAAACATCAATTGAAATTTGAAAGACATCAATTGCAATTTAAAAGATATCAATTGATATTCAAAATTCGTCAGTTGAAATTTAAAAATTATTAACCGACTTTATGTATTATGTTGTGGCCGTCGGTGGTGCAATGGTTAGTGTGCGCGGCTCTTGTACATGAGATCCTGGGTTCGAACCCGGCTCTGACCACCTTCAAAAAAAAAAATTCTTTCGGCGGCGGTCACCTCGCATAGTGACGGCGACACTATCGAGTATCTAGCCATGAAAAATCTTCTCAAATTACCGTTCGGAATCGGTGTAAAACTGTAGGTCCCCATCAGTGAGTGAAAACTGGAAAGCGCACAGCTCAGTGATTGTGAGAAGTTCTCCCCAGTCCCTTCATGGGATGTAATGGGAAACCATTTATTTTATTTTTTATTATGTATTATGTAGATTTTTAAATTCCAATTGAATATTTTAAATTTCAACTGATGTCTTTTAAATTACAAATGATTTACTTTCAAAATCAATTGATCTATTTTAAATTTCAACTAATGTGTATTAAATTTTAATTTATATATTTTAAATCCCAATTGCTGTGTTTTATTAAAATTGTGAAAATGATAATAATAAAAATTAATAATAATAATAATAATTAATATTTATTAAATTTCAATTAAAAAAACAAAAAAATGGTGTTTCATAGGATCCCATGAAAGGATTGAGGAGAGTTTCTCAAAATCAGTGAGATGTGCACTTTCTAGTTTTTATACTCATTGAGTGGGACCTACAGGTGTACAAAATTCCGATCGGTATTTTGAGAAGCTTTTTCATGGCTAAGTACTCGATAGTGTCGCTGTCTTGAAGCGAGGTGGCCGTTGGCGAAAGAAATGTAAGGTGGTCTGAGCAGGGATCGAACGCATACTGCTGTGGTTGCCACCAAAATCGCTGGTAGAAGCTATGTAGTTGCCTTGTATATCAGTTACTTGTAACGAAGTATGCTAGGCAGGTGCATATCCTCGAAATATGGGATCCGTGGCCCTTATCACAGAGGAGGTTTGTATAGTACCTCACTCTTTACCAAGGAGGAGTAGCTCATGTACAGAGAGTTTGCTCAATTGGTAGCTCGTGGACGGAAGAAAGAAGTCGCGCTGGCGGATATGCGAATACGGGGCGTTTGTTCTCCCACGTAATCGTGTATACCAATGGTGTAAGGCTTCCTATTCCTGATCTCTTGGCTGCCCCTCCTCTGCGGGGTAGCACGGATATCTCACGGGCGACGCTAACAGTCGTATCAAACATGTTCTTGGTGGGGCGGTGCTCACCTGTGGTTAAGGACTTCACTTCGAGAACCACATTAAATCACGCGGAATCTGCCCCACCGACGGCCATGGGTGAAATTTCAATTAGTAGTTTTTTTAAATTTCAAATGATGTCCTTAAATTTCAAATATAAATTTTAAATTCAAATTGTAGTATTTTAAATTTCAATTGATGATTTTTTAAATTAAATTGATGTATTTTAAATTTCAATTGATGTGTTTGAAATTTCAATTGATGTTTTTCAAATATCAATTGACGTCTTTTAAATTTCAATTGATGTTTCTTCAATTTCTATTGATGTGTTTCAAACTTCAAACAAAATTTTTAAATTGCAATTGATGTATTTTAAATTTGAAGTAGAAGTTTTAAATTTCAATTGATTTTTTTTAAATTTTAATTATAAATGGTATAGAGAATAATCAAAAAACTTAAATCGCTTCGGCCGAAAATGTATGTTGACGACCATATAAATAGTTCCATATTATATCCCATGTGGGCACTATGGAAACCTTCTTACAATCAGAGATATGTGCGCTGTCTAGTTCTGATTGGGACCTACAGTTTTGCACCGGTTTCGAATGGTATTTTGGGAAGCTTTTTTATTGCCAAATACACGATAGTGTCGCCGTCTCGAAAGAAATGTCGTCGTCGAAAGAAGAAATGTAAGGTGGTGGGAGCAAGGATCGAACCCATGTTATCGTGAACAAGAGCCGCGCACACTAACCACTGCACCAGCGGAGGTCACATTTACTAACAGTTGTATACAAGAGTCTTTAAGATTGCAGTGTTTAATAAAACAAATATTCCGTGAATTCGATTAATCATGTTAGTTCATTTTTGAAATTTCTGTTTTGTTTTCTTGCATTGTAGAATTTTGAAATCTATTAACTTAATTAATTTACAATGTTTCCATTATCCTTCTGTATTCGTCTTTCATAGGGTATATTTAAATCTATGCCAGTGACTTCTAATCCTTTCTTTACACTCGATTCCTAAACAGCATTGGCCATTCTTGTGTCCAAGTAAAAATCTCAATCTCACATTGATTATGTGGACAAGTTTCAACCCCTTCAGCAAATGCGAACGCAGCAGCTACACCAATAATAACAACAACAACCGAAAAGAACCATTAAAATACAAATGAAACTAAAACCTACACAACACAAAATCTAAACATTTTGTCCTTTTTTTCAAAGTTTTGTTATTGTTTTTGCTCCTGAACCATGTCACACAACCCACTTCTACTACGGGACGTGGTTGATGATGATGATGATGGTGAAACCATAATAAAAACTCTATGCAGAGATAGACAAATATAGATATTCTGATGTGAGTGTAGGTGTTCCAATGTTCCAACTCATACCATTGCACAATCAGACACATCATAAGCATAAACATTACTATCACCATTATCATTTACATAGTTACTTACATACATTACGTACTAGTTAGAATTTACATTACGTATTCGCCCAGTTGGCAACCCCCCCGCCATACACAAACAACTCGAATATTTTCTATGTCCTTTTGCAATTGTTTTTGTTGTATTTGTGTGTGAGAGTAAGAACTGTGGGTGGTTGGATGGGTTGCTGTGTGATGGTGTTTTCTTGCCATGGAGATGGAGGTCATATGGTAAATTGAGAGATTATGCCACACATAAAATAATATCGTATCGTACGTATGCTGGCTGACTGACTGGCCTGGCCTGGCTGCTGCTTTCTATAACTTGTATTATTTTGTGTGTGATTTTATAATGTTTTTGTTCTACCGTTACCAACATGTTTGTCGATGATGTACTATTATACGAAAAATACCGTAAAAAGTCCTGGGAAAATCACAATCACACACACGCACACACAAACTAACACACACACAAACTCATACATCCACAAGGATATTAATAAAATAGTCTGTCTGATGATGCTTTCACAACTATCATTGTTATAATCATCAAACAACAACAACAACAGCATCATCGTCATACTGATGATGATGACCATAAACTAATGCCGCATAAATTCGCACACTCTCGTATTCACCTACACTTGAACACTCGCTCTGTCAAAAATAGAGAGAGAGAGAGCCAAGAGTATAGAACTAGAAAATTCGCAAATCAAATGCCTATTTGATTGTCGTTTTGTGTATGTGTGTGTGTGTGTCATTAATACGGTCTGCGAAGGGGGGGCAGGGAGGAGGACTGACAGAGGTGTAGACCAAAACAAAAAATAAAATAAATTATATAGTTAAAACTTAGCGACAGTTTTGTGATATGGGTTAGAACCGTCAATAGGCATTAGTTTTGTTGTATAGCAAACTCCTGTCCCAGCCACCCCTCCCGCTCATCTGCTCTCATGTCCTTTTCATACAAATATCAGCACCAACATCATGATTGTAATATCTCCTACTTAAAGGACGGGGGAGGTAATACATCAAACTGGCCGCAACATTATAAAGTTTTATTATACAAGTATAACGAACACACACAATCATATTTGTCTACAACTACATGCATACACACAATCATACATCACAGGGCATCGTTTTCGTTGAAGTTCGTTCATATGTTTATCTGTACATGTGTGTGTATGACTGAGTATGCGAAAGTCCTTTTTTATGGGGTGTAAATGTGTCGTTTGCTTTTCTTTTTTGCACACATTTTTTGCTTTTGTTTTAGTTGTTAGCTATTACTATTGTTGTTGTTGTTGTTGTCGTCACCGTTCGAACACACACACACACACACTCACACACACATGCGAATATGTCGCAAACTCTTAACATGAAAAATGTTCGTCTTTTGCTTGCAACTTGTCGTCTACCGGCTGTATGTCTCAGACAACTCTCAAGAAACGGAAGTTAACAAAGTGTATTGCATAGTTTTAGGATGGTTTAGTGGAATTTATGAATTGCATAGTGTTGCCAGATTGTTAGTAATGTTTGTAAATATTTGGGAATATCAGAAAGATGGATTATTAAAGATTTTCAATAAAATGTCTTAAGAATAAAATAAAAATTCATACAATTAATTAAGTAAACGATTAAAATCATTGGCGAAAATGTTTATTAGTCAGAATAAAATTAAAATTTGTTATAATGTTTTAAAATGTTTAAGAACAATAAACATTTCGTTGAGTTTAAAGCAGGGGCCGTAACAGTTATAAGTGATATCAAAAAAGTTATTTTATGTAAGTTATTTTGTGAGTTTAAGAAAAAAAATCCATCTAAAACAGTTATTTTTTAACGTAAAAATAAAAGGTCGGATGAAACTCTTAAAAATAGAGTTTTATTTTTCCATCATAAAATAAAACTTTTTTGAAGAGTTTTATTTTTCCGTCTAAAATAGAACTCATTTGAGGAGTTTTATTTTTTTCGTCATAAAATAAAACTTTTTTGAAGAGTTTTATTTTTCCGTCTAAAATAAAACTCGTTTGAGGAGTTTTATTTTTTTCGTCATAAAATAAAACTTTTTTGAAGAGTTTTATTTTTCCGTCTAAAATAAAACTCATTTGAGGAGTTTTATTTTTTCGTCTAAAATAAAACTCTTTTGATGGCGTACGTTCTCCCACATACAAACCTGCTTATCAGTATACAAGTAGAAAGAATAGACTCTGGCAACGCTGATGATAAAAGCATCAGCATACAGAAAAGATAATTCAATTGTTCTCAATTCTTTTGTTCTCTTAACTTCAGTGCACGCGTTTACTGACAATCGCTACAACGCTTAGTGACAGCAACAACATATATCGAGTATTTAGCCATTAAAAAGCTTCCCTACCGTCCGGTACCGGTGTAAAACTGTAGCACCCAATCAGGGAGTGTACAACTAGAAAACGCAAAGCTCACTGTTTGTCAGTAAATCTTCATGGAATGTAGTGGAAAACCATTAGTATACGATTAAATGGTTTCTAGAATTAGAATTTATGTCGATTTCGTTTGCTTTGCAGCGAAACTTCTTATGGGAGGGTGTTGAAATTCCTATGGGCAACCTGTTCTGTGACAGAAATACGACGCTTTACCCGAAATTGAGGGGGTGTATCTCGTTGCGCTACAATAAAAGTACAAAAAGTGTAAAACTTCGGGCGTGGCTCTAAAAACCCGAAATTGGAATAAGACGTAAGAACAATACAAAATGGAAAAAGTTTTGTCGGCCGGACCCATGGTACCCATTGGATCCAACAAAAAAACAAGTCCACTTAAGAACAAGTAGGAAAAGGCAAGAGCGGGTATTCACATGAAAGGAATTACTCTCACGAATTCAACGGTGACTACTTTTTCGTGTGGCATCTGTGTGGCCAGTTAACTCTATTTTGGCATAGGATTAGGGATTTTCTCCTCTGGGGTAGGCCAACACCTCAATCAGTGCGTGACTTTTCGAACTTCCCTCGTAGTTATATGAAATGCAACACTGCTCCCATCAAGTACCACCTGGTTAATAAACTACTGTCAAATTTTGAGCAAGTTCCGTCATTTACTTTGCGATTAACAGCTGTTCAAAACATACAACCTCGTGAATTTTTATAAAAATGGATGAAAGTGATTTTCAAGTTCTCTTTAATCATTATTTTTTGCGAAAAAAATCCGACACTCAATCCAAGGAAAAGCTTGATAAATACTGTGGGGACTTTGTACCTTCGACTTCAATGGCAAAAAAGTGGTTTACTGGCTTTCGTTGTGGTCGCACAAGTACAAATGACGCTGAACGTTCTGGACGGCCAATTGAGGTCAACAATACACCAGAAAATGTCGAAAAAATCCACGATATGGTGTTGGCCGATCGAAGAGTAAAAGCGTACGGGTGCGTGTGTAGTTTCAAGGAAAAATTCCATGAATTGGGCTAAAAATTGGTACCTCATCCCCCATATTCTTCGGATTTAGCCCCAAGTGGCTATTTCATATTTGCAAACCTAAAGAAATGCCTCGGTGGAAAGAGATTTAGCTCCAACGATGAAATTATTGATCAAACAAATGCCTATATTATGGACCTCGGAAAATCCTATATTTTGCAAGAGATACAAAAATTGGAGAAACGTTGGACTAAGTGTATTGAGCTAAAAGGAGATTATGTTTATGTTATGTTTTTGCAAAAAAAACTGTGTTTCATTCAAATAGTCACGGACTTATTGATCCGCCCTTAGCAACATTTGCCAAATTTTAACATTTTTAAATTGTCCGTTATAGTCCACATCAGTTAATTCAATTGAATTCAGTTCAATTCAATTCAGTTCAATTCTATTCAATTCGTTTCGATTCAATTCAGTTCAATTCAATTTAATTTAATTCAATTCAATTCAGTTCAATTCAATTCAGTTCAGTTCAATTCTATTCAATTCGATTCAATTCGATTCAATTCGATTCAATTCAATTCACTTAAATTCAGTTCAATTCAATTTAATTCAATTCAATTCAATTCAATTCCATTCAATTCAATTCAATTCAATTCAATTCAATTCAATTCAATTCAATTCAATTCAATTTAATTCAATTCAATTCAATTCAGTTCAATTCAATTCAATTTAATTTAATTTAATTTAATTTAATTCAATTCAATTCAATTCAATTCTATTCAATTCAATTCAATTCAACTCAGTTCAATTCAATTCAGTTCAGTTCAGTTCAATTCTATTCAATTCGATTCAATTCGATTCAATTCGATTCGATTCAATTCAGTTCAATTCAGTTCAATTCAATTTAATTTAACTCAATTCAATTCAATTCAGTTCAGTTCAATTCTATTCAATTCGATTCAATTCGATTCAATTCGATTCAATTCGATTCGATTCAATTCAGTTCAATTCAGTTCAATTCAATTCAATTTAATTTAATTCAATTCAATTCAGTTCAATTCAATTCAATTCAATTCAGTTCAATTCTATTCAATTCGTTTCGATTCAATTCAGTTCAGTTCAATTCAATTTAATTTAATTCAATTCAGTTCAATTCAATTCAGTTCAGTTCAATTCTATTCAATTCGATTCAATTCGATTCGATTCAATTCAGTTCAATTCAGTTCAATTCAGTTCAGTTCAGTTCTCAGTTCAATTCAATTTAATTTAATTCAATTCAATTCAGTTCAATTCAATTCAGTTCAGTTCAGTTCAATTCAATTTAATTTAATTCATTTCATTTCATTTCAATTCATTTCAATTCAATTCAATTCAATTTAATTCAATTCAGTTCAATTCAATTCAATTCAATTCAATTCAATTCAATTCAATTCGATTCAATTCGATTCGATTCAATTCAGTTCAATTCAGTTCAATTCAATTCAATTTAATTTAATTCAATTCATTTCAATTCAATTCAATTCAATTCTATTCAATTCAGTTCAGTTCAGTTCAATTCAATTCAGTTCAATTCAATTCAGTTCAGTTCAGTTCAATTCAATTTAATTTAATTCATTTCAATTCATTTCAATTCAATTCAATTCAATTCAGTTCAGTTCAATTCTATTCAATTCGATTCAATTCGATTCAATTCGATTCGATTCAATTCAGTTCAATTCAGTTCAATTCAATTCAATTTAATTTAATTCAATTCAATTCAGTTCAATTCAATTCAGTTCAATTCTATTCAATTCGTTTCGATTCAATTCAGTTCAGTTCAATTCAGTTCAATTCAATTTAATTTAATTCAATTCAATTCAGTTCAATTCAATTCAGTTCAATTCAATTCAGTTCAGTTCAATTCTATTCAATTCGATTCAATTCGATTCGATTCAATTCAGTTCAATTCAGTTCAATTCAGTTCAATTCAGTTCAGTTCAGTTCTCAGTTCAATTCAATTTAATTTAATTCAATTCAATTCAATTCAGTTCAATTCACTTAAATTCAGTTCAATTCAATTTAATTCAATTCATTTCATTTCAATTCATTTCAATTCAATTAAATTCAATTCAATTCAATTCAATTTAATTCAATTCAATTCAGTTCAATTCAATTCAATTCAATTCAGTTCAATTCAATTCAATTTAATTTAATTTAATTTAATTTAATTTAATTTAATTTAATTTAATTTAATTCAATTCAATTCAATTCAATTCTATTCAATTCAATTCAATTCAACTCAGTTCAATTCAATTCAGTTCAGTTCAGTTCAATTCTATTCAATTCGATTCAATTCGATTCGATTCAATTCAGTTCAATTCAGTTCAATTCAATTTAATTTAACTCAATTCAATTCAATTCAGTTCAGTTCAATTCTATTCAATTCGATTCAATTCGATTCAATTCGATTCAATTCGATTCGATTCAATTCAGTTCAATTCAGTTCAATTCAATTTAATTTAATTCAATTCAATTCAAATCAGTTCAATTCAATTCAATTCAGTTCAATTCTATTCAATTCGTTTCGATTCAATTCAGTTCAGTTCAATTCAGTTCAATTCAATTTAATTTAATTCAATTCAATTCAGTTCAATTCAATTCAGTTCAGTTCAATTCTATTCAATTCGATTCAATTCGATTCGATTCAATTCAGTTCAATTCAGTTCAATTCAGTTCAATTCAGTTCAATTCAATTTAATTTAATTCAATTCAGTTCAATTCAATTCAATTCACTTCAGTTCAGTTCAATTCGATTCAATTCGATTCAATTCAATTCACTTAAATTCAGTTCAATTCAATTTAATTCAATTCAATTCAATTCAATTCATTTCATTTCATTTCATTTCATTTCAATTCAATTCAATTCAATTCAATTCAATTCAATTCAATTTAATTCAATTCAATTCAGTTCAATTCAATTCAATTCAGTTCAGTTCAATTCAATTCAATTTAATTTAATTTAATTTAATTTAATTTAATTTAATTTAATTTAATTCAATTCAATTCAATTCTATTCAATTCAATTCAATTCAATTCAATTCAATTCAATGCAATTCAATTCAATTCCATCAATTTAGTCCAAGTCAATTCAATCCAATCTAATCTAACTATGTCTAGCATAGTCTAATTCAGCTCAATTCTTTTTATCTTCTTAATTGAATTGAACTGAATTCGATTGGTTTTGATTGAGGTGCATTTGAGTCAGTCTAATTTCAAACGAATAAAACTATTTTGGTTTGTTATTTCCTGTTAACTAATTATTCGACGAATTTGTATTAGAAAAATCGCTTAATATCACTTAGCTCCCC
This sequence comes from Phaonia tiefii, assembly GCA_963931995.1. Lineage (NCBI taxonomy): Eukaryota > Metazoa > Arthropoda > Insecta > Diptera > Muscidae > Phaonia > Phaonia tiefii. The sequence continues at coordinate 274,929,019 of OZ008368.1, forward strand.
CGCACAAAGTGGTCGAAAAATTTGTGTAGCAGGGAATAAAACAAAACAGATCTAATATTTGAACCTAATAGATCATTCGCACTGCAAAATATTTTCCAGATTTCGTATCGAATGTCCTAATGTCCGAAGTGTTCGCATTGGGATTTTTCCTGATTTGATTGAAAGACAAGGCGCATTGACGAGGTAGTGTTACTACGCCAACAAACACACTAACCCTACAGCAATAAGCATTTTGCTTGGTCTGGTATTTTTCTACAATCAAATTCAGGACAAATGTATTCCAAAAATAAAAGAAAACAAAAAAGTATAAAAAACATATTTTTGAGAAACAAGAAATATCTAAGAAATGTCAAAAGTAAATAACTCGGCTATTCTAGTAGTACCACCACATCAATGTGCCTTGATTAAAATGGTTGTAAACAAACGTACTATTCGTCCATAGTGTGAGATAAAACAGCGTTGTATAAAGCAAATCAAGCATTTTTGCCTTGATTCTCAGACAAATATGGAAAAAATATCCGATTTGAAATCAAGCAAGTTTCTGTATAAGAATATTTGCGGTTGTATGCTCAAGTGTTGTTGTTGTAGTTACTTTAATTTCTTGTTGTTACTTCAATATCAGAATACCCTAGAATTTGGTTTAAATTTTAAAACGTTTCCCCACAACTTAAACTTTTTTCTTGAACTTTTGCTGTATATCTGGCAACTCCCTACAGGCCACTGCAAAGATGCTGCTGAAATCATTTGAACAACAACAGCAGCCATAACAAGACGATGACGACAACAACAAACACAACTGCTACAATAACAATAATCATGATGATAATGATAATGATGATGATAATGATAATGACAATGGTGATGGTGATGGTAATGGTTATGATGGTAGTATGATGCGGTCGTTGCTGATGGGTTGTACTAGTAGTGTACGAGTAGTAGTACACTACCAAGTGGTAGCGGTGGCGATGAGCAATTCAAGGATACAGGAAGTGACAGACGTAATGACCATTACAACTGACACGGACTGTGCGACATTGTATGTTGTTGTTGGATATGAGCTATGAATGAGTGTGTGCCAGACACATGCACCCAATAGCTCACACTTAAAGGCAAACAGACACACACTCACACACACATACACTCATGTTTACTTGGGAGATGGGAATCCTTCAAGTGCGAGTATTATTTGCAGTACATGAGATGGATGAGGGGATGCGGGTGGAGGAGGAGGGACAAAAAAGATCCTGTTTTTGGCGCTAAGACGCCAGAATAGTAATGTATGTTTGAGTGTAGTTGTTGTGGGACCTTTTTCCATTTGTTGGTCTGAAAAGTGAGAATTGATAGATGAGTTATGGCCCTTATTTCTTGGGTGGAAGAGTTGTTGTCATTTTGGAACGCGACGAAGGTAGAGTTAAAGGAGGACGACAACTTGTATCATATCATATGAGCATGTAAGCTTTTATATATAAATATATAGTATTTTTTCCCATTTTATTTCTAAGGAAGGATATTTTCTAAAAACATGTGTGCGTTCTCTGGGTAAATGTGTGTGTGTGAAAGTGTATGTGAGTTAGTTAGTTACTAGGTACGTGGTTGTTACGTAGAATATGTGAATGTCTGTTGGTGCCTGGGTGCGTGTGTGTGTGTGTCTAAGGAAAAGGATGTTTACCATTAAGGATGTACTACATACGCTTATGTATGTGTGTGTGTGTGTGAAAAGTTTTAAGAAAATAACTCATGTGCCGTTTCTTATACTCTTCTTGCACTTTTTTTTCGTTTGCTCTCTTTATTCTATTGTACTTAAGGATATATGAGCAATACAAGTGTCTATCTGTTTGTTTCAGTATGTGTATGCGTGTGTGTGCGTCTGTGTGTGTCCGTATTTCCTTCTGGTTGCCTTTAAGTTCAACTGTATGTCCGTTTATATTAAGAAGAAGAATTGTTGTAGCTTTGTATTTGGGTGAGAGATTTCCTTTTTGGGTGTTTTTATCACGCAGTCCTTTGAGAAGCTGCTATGACGTAGCTGGCTGGGTGTATGTATTAGTGTGTGAAAGGGATATTAAAAACTTTTTGTTATTTGTTATATTTTCTGTTTGCCGGTTAACATTAAAAGCTATCACATTACACACATACGAGTATAGATTCCAATGTCGTACGTAGCTTCCCTTTCTAACCGAAGGGTATCTATGTTTGTTTACTACAAACACTTGGATATTTGTATCCTTTCTCTTCCGCCGATATAGTCTGGTCTGATTTACTGTAATCTTGGTTTAGTAAAGGATGGTGGTGATGGTGGCGGGAGGGGGCTCAGACTTCAGGGGCTATGTATTTGAATAGTATTAGTATTAGTAGTTAACCGAGTAGGAGTACATTTTCATACACATAAACTCTCCTTGGCACTCTCCTCGTAATACATCAATTGCAAAAAGTTATACTTTTTACAACATATATTTCCGAAAAAGTAAAGAAATCAAAAGAAAGGACGAACAGATAAAGGAAAGGAAAATATATATATTTCTTAACCACTCGTCCTTGTTGGGTATGTGTGTGTGTGTGTGTGTGTGCGTGAATGCTTTAGGTTACACATGTACACTTAATGATATTGTAAGTTTTCCTATGAGTTATATAGTATGAATGTCCTTAACCGTTAGTTACTCCATTACTATTTACCCAAGTCCCCACACACACACACAAACACATATATATGTAGAGAGAGAAGGACACATTACAATTATTTGCTCTGAGAGTGGTGTTAGAAAGAGATACATCATCATCATTATCATCTTCGTCATGGCTCATGTTAAATACATCAAACAATTGTTGTTCTGCTACATGTCCTCGTACAGGATAATTTTGTTTTTGGTGTCCTCATAAGAAAATCGTATAAAACACAACGTCAAGATCCTGAGACCAAGCACTAGGCTGGATCGTTTAGTGAAAGCCGCTTGATACAGCCAAAAATAAAAGGCAGCGATCAATGGAAGGCTAACAGGTTACGGAAATCTCTTACTCTGTTACTTCCTTGGGTCCCATTATGTATGATGATAATCGTCCGAACGATATCGTTATGTCGATAATGCTGGTTCATAGACCATTTCAAATACATGAGTTCCTAAAACGTCACTACCGACGAAAAGATAATGAATTTGATATCGTTTCCATACATGGGGCAACTTAATTATATGACAATTATAATTCGTAGTTTAATTTTAATTACTTTTCGAAATACAAATACAAAAAATGCAATACCATTGGCAATTTTACTTATTTTCAAAACATTCCCTTCATATCTGGCACTTTTGGTTTTCAAATATTTTATTCAATCCCGGTTTATGAATTTGAAAGTACTATGGGGCAATGCTTATCAAAGACACAAACCTATACATATAAAATACTTTAAAAACAGAATTCCCAGCAGGCATCCGATTCTACAACCTGCATTTACATTGCCTGAGCAAATGCAAATTCAAAATTTTTTAATTGCCATTGCGAACAATGGTAATTCTTTCCCATTTGCATTAGATAAAGTAATGCCAATAAAAATTCAATGCAATTTAAAAAATAACCCCCATGTGTGAGTGGAAGGCAACCCGGTTAAAGAAATCTCTTACTCTGTTACTTCCTGGGGTCCCATTATGTATGATTATAATCATCCGAACGATATCGTTACTTACATGAGTACCTAAAGCTTCACTACCGACAAAACGATAATGAATTTGATATCGTTTCCATACATAGGGCAAATTAATTATATCGCAATAATAAATTGTAGTTTAACTTGAATTACCTTTCGAAATGCAAATTCAAAAAAATTTCAATACCGTTGGCAATTGTACTTATTTTATGAGCATTTCCTTCATATCTGGCACTTTTGGTTTTCAGATATTTTATACAGTACAGGTTTATGAATTTGAAAGTACTATGGTGCATTGCCTATCAAAGACACAAACCTATACAGACAAAATACCATAGATAAATAAAAAACCATAGATGGTGAAATATAGGTGGTGGATTTGAAAGTAAAGGGAAATTTTCTAAATGGCGCCGGGGTGGTGGATATGGGCAAATTTCCCTGGAAACAAAAACTTTTGAAAAAACTATATAATCATGTTTTTTTGTCTTTCATATTGTGAACAAATATCAAAAGCGATATGCTTTTCTATTATTTATATTCCATTTTCAAATGTAAATAACTGAATCGTAATAAGAATGATCTTTGAGTGCTTTTTCGTCGCATCCGAGTAAAAAATGATCGTACGGAAACATCATGTGCCCTCTGGTGAAAATGGTGATTAAGCAAATGAATCATCTATGGCTTTTATTTATCTATAGCAATACCTATCAAAGCCAGAAACCTCTAAATATAAAATACTTTAAAAACAGAGTTGCCAGTAGTCAAACAAATTCAAAACAATTACAAGCATTCCCATTTCATTCTAAGTACAATTGGCATCCAATTCCACAACCTGCATTTGCATTGCTGGAGCTAATGCAAATTCAAAATTTTTTAATTGCCATTGCGAACAATGGTAATTCTCTTGTATTTGCATTAGATAAAATAATACAAATTAAAATCCAATGCATATTAAAAACCCCCATGTATGATCGTTTCTTACATACGATTCAAATTTTATTGCGGAAATTTTCGACCATCCAGTTAGATTCAGTTACATTAGCAGCGTGTGAATTTCAGCAATCGAACCATTCTAACCACCATCATAGTCATGTCCATGACTCTTATTTGTAAGTTTTCTGGTTAGTTATGTACAGCAGCAACGCCAACAACAACAAAACGATTTATCCTTTTTAACTTTATATTTCATTTCGAAATGATATTATTTGACTGTTGTTGTTATTGTTGTTGTCTCACGTAATAAGGTTGTTGTATTTGTACTTGATGATATTTTTCAGCGTTTTTTTGTTTTTTTTTTTTTGATGTTGTTGTTGTTCCTGTCTTCTATTGTTTTATACCACTTGTGTTTTTTGTTTTTTATAAAAAGAAAAAGGAACGGAAGGCAGGAAAGAGGTTGAACCAAAAGGATGTCTGCAAAAACGAGGTATAAACAATTGTATGGCCAAGTGTGGTTGTTGTTGTTGTAGTTTTTTCCAACGGATACGTCAAAGATACATATCATACCGGATACTTTAGTTTCAAATCAAGGAAATATGTGCTTGACTTTATCCAAAAAATACAGAGAATAAATACAAGTAGATGATGTACTACTACTACTACTACTACTACCATTGCACACAGACAGGGGTTAAGATTATATCTTAGAAATATACAAACTTCTTATATGAACAGTACATGAGCACATCCATACATATGTATATGTGCAGATATGGACACTACATTTGTGATTTATGTTGTATTATTCCTGTTAATTTTCCACAAGGCAACATCAACATATAGTACAACTTTTACAACCACCCCCTCATTAGTAATCGTCTTTATTTTAAACTTAAGTCTTGATAAAGATATTTTTTGTAAAAAAAAGGTTTTAATTAGAAAAAGGGATAAAGTTAAGATGTTATATATACAAAATATTTATCTCGCACACACACTCCACATTTACATACACATATATGGATGTATTATTATTATATGGTAACACAAGTCCCTGGGATTTGACCCATTTTGTAGATTTATTAGCCTCGAACATGTTTTAATTTAACTTTCGTGTTTACACTTGAAATAAATAAAATAATAGGTATTAAGGGAAAGTTTCCTTAAGATTCGTGTGTAACATAAAATGTCTTTCTATTCTAAAGAAATATTTAAGACAAATTTTATATTTAAAATAATACAATTCAAAATCAAACTACAAATTAGTGATGTGCGATTAATCGATTAATTAGAATGTTGATTAATCGATATCGTGATTAATCAGTTTATCGACTAATCAACAATTCTGACTAATCAAAGCTGTGATTAATCATTTAATTTGAATATTGATTAAACATATCTGATTCATTGTAATCATTACCCAAATAATTTTTGGAAAACACAAAAACATACTATACAAATAAGTGGAAACACTTGAACATTTTGAGTAAAGAAGGTTGTGGAAAAAATTCAACTCAAACTTAGGCAATTAATACCGGCTTTTTAAAAACATAGTTGCGTTTTACTCATTGGAACACGTCTCTTTTGAAAAAATTCAAGAATATTATGGGTTCTCTCTAATCCCCTCGTGGGATGTAACGGGACACCATTTATATATTTATTATTATGGTTTCTTTATAAAATAATGTGTGAAATCATCGCCAAAGTTGAAAAATGGCGAAAAAATTAAAAAATATCTTTTTGCAGGACAAATACATAAACACTTCTCATATTTTCTTAAAGAACGTATATATTGTTCGAAAGACCTAAGTTTATTCTTTTTAAATCCGGTGAGAAAGTGAAAATTGTTTGATAATCAACTAACTTACATGGCTAATAAGTGCGCATACGGACGCAAAACCGGGTTTTTAACCGGTTTACAAGATTTTGGGGGTGTTTGGGAAATTTCAGAAGCAGATTCTTGTTTCACTCGACAATACCTACAAGAAAAATATTATCACTTCGCAGTTATTTCTACTTTAGTCTTTTTTTGTATCACTGTGTTATACGTAGTCACTACTTGAAAAATCTAAACTAAAACAGCAAAACTCGAGCAGTCTTTATCAAACCTTATGTATCTGTTGATCCTATTGAGATCCCATTTTGAAATTTGGCTATGATGTACAGAAAAATATGTACTTTCTTTTTGGTAGGGGAAATGAAAAATTAAATATATGTTATGCCAGGATATTCAAGGATAAAAGATACTTTGGAGGTTTCAATATCATTGAACCACAACGACTTCACTGTTGTATCGACTATTATTAAAGCGGTTATTGCAAGCTTTAAAATGATATCCAACATTTTGAAATCCATTAACGCATTCCAAAGTTATGTCATTTTTAAATCAGGTCCTTTTTTCAGAAAGTGTCAGACAATACCTACTTCAACGAATCGAATCATAAAACAAAAACTAATTTGAATTTTGACTCAATTCTGGTGCCATAGAATTCGTACGGAGGAGGAGAAACTTCTGTCCAAATTTTATACCAATCAAAAGAGGTCGGGTACGAAAATACAGATTTTTGTGTCGATTTTTTTTTGGAATTACCCCTATACAAACAAACCGAAACATTTGAACATTTTCAGTAATGAAGGTTGTGGGAAAATTTCAAACTGAAAAAAACCCAAAAATATTAATTGCTCAATAATTCAAATTTTGACTAATAAAATTTTAGATTAATCAATAAACCATAAACGTTGATTAATCATAATGAAAATTAATTGATTAAACGTAAATGTGATTACTCAAAATGTATTATTAATCAATTATTCGATTAAGCAGTGTGTTGATTAATCATGTTGTGTGATTAATTAATTAATCGCACATCGCTAATACAAATTCAAAATAAGTAACAAAGATCTATCACTCAACAGCTGATTCTTACTATTAAACTGCTGATTAACAGCTGATTCGCACTTTATAATTCAACTGGTAATCAGCTGATCGTAAGCAACAATTTCAAGTGTTATTCGCTGAAATAATTAGCTGATTAGCGGTTTTAAATTCAAAAGACCATCACTTGATACACTTTGAAAGATTAAGGGTAGTATTCTAAAAGTCCCAAAAGTAAACGTAAACGCATAAGCCAACGCGAACGCCAAAGTCAAAAAATGGAAGTTTATACATCACTTCGCGCTTGCGTTCGCTTCTTACGAAAGCTGTCACTGACATTTGTGGCTTATAGAGTTGCCCAACTAAAATAAAAAATTATAGATTAGAAAAAGTTCTCTTGAGTGAAATGCGTAGAATGAAAATGATTATAAAATGTAGCTCTATTTGAATAGATCAACAGATTTTAAGAGTGCTATTATTTATAATACTGCGAATACTAGCAATATTCACATAAAATGTGTAAAAAAAACCTATTTTAGGTTGGAATATTAAAATTAGTTGTCTTTTCAAAAACACATGCCTTTTGGCGGTATTTAAAATGTGTTGGTTCTTTTGGAACGAAGTTCCTTGTCGCATGTTGCGGGATGGAAGCTAAATGAAAAAAATTAAACAACTTTTTTTAACACTACAACCCAGTATTATCAACCATATTGGGTACTTTTGCCTTACTTTGTGTCTAGACTAACTAGATGTCTCACATATACTGGGAAATTTCTTGTTTAATGGGAAGTTTTCTAGGTGGAGCCTGTAACCAATATTTAGTATATATTGTAGTTTTCAACCCAATAAAAAGTAGTTTTGAACCCAATAAAAAGTGAACACAAATTGAAAAAGTATAAAAAAAAGAAAATTTTCTTAGATAAGTGCCTTTTCTTAAAAAAAGTAAATTTTCTCAAAAAGAAAACATATTTATCTTCTGAAACAAAGTACCTTTTCTTAAAAAATACTTTATCTTAAAGAAGTACTTTTGCTTACAAAAAGTATATTCTCTTAAAAAAAGTAAATTTTCTTACAACAAATTGCCTTTTTGCATTTTCTTTAAAGAGTACCTTTTTGGCGAAACAACATAACTTTTCTTGAGATAAGTACCTACACTTAAAAATTTACATATTCTTGAAAAAAGGACCAATTCTTGAAAAAAATCCATTTCTTCAAAAAAATACCTCCTCTTAAAAAAATACCTTTTGTTACAGAAATTCCTTTTCTTAAAAGTACCGTTTCTTAAAAATAAAATAATACCTTTCACTTTGAGATAAGTGCCTTTCTGAAAATAAGTACACTTCTTTAAAAAGTACCTGTTCTTTAAAAAAAAAAAAATTTAAAAAAAATCATACTCTTAGGGATTTTTCTTACAGAAACTACTTTTTCTTAAAAATAGTAAATTTTCTTAAAAAAGACAGAAGCTTTTAATAAAAGAAGTTCCTCTCCTTATAAAAGGACCTTTTCGGGAAAATATAATATATATTAATACAAAAAGGACCTAAAAATATACTTTTTTTAAAAATACATTCTAGAAAAACAAAATTTTGTTAAGAAAAGTTTATCATTTTCCAACGGGCGCCTTAGGCGTGTTGGAACTAACTAGAACATAATATATAGAGAAAGGAACTTCGTTCCAACCGGGTGTCCCCTGACACCTCATGTGATTTTTGGCTTTTTATTGTCAACATCAACTGAAGTCTATAATTTTCTAAATAAAAAATAATTATAATAATTTTGCAACGCAGTATTTATTTGAACTTTCCATTTCTAACTGTAATATTGTAAATAACAATTTCAGTGAGTAAACAATATAATTTTGAATTATTTTTCAAAAAAAAAGTGTAAACTCCAAAATAGGCAACTTCTTATAAGCAATGAAATGCAAAATACTTCCATCTAACGCGAGAAAATGTGGCGCGCTGAAATTTACAGCTAAAGTGATCAAAAACGTTGCGCTGCGTTTTATAAACTACCCATTAAATAACGTAACTCAACGCAGGTAGCCACCCAACAGCTGTAACGTTTTGTAAACAACCAAAACAACAAAAGTAGCGTGAAGTGACTTACTCACGACTTATAGAGTAATACCATTAGTCAGAAAAAGGGCTTAGCAAAGACTTGAATTTGCATGAAAACCACATTATTTTTCTGTTTCTTATGAGCTACACAGATCAGGGTTTTTTCTTGTAATTAATTGTTTTAATTGTTTCACAGCCGGAAGTTTTTTTAATAACGATCAGCTGATTCACTATGAGGTCTGGCACAACAACAAAACCAGAAAAAAATTATGGCACGGGAATAAGTTTAATTTTTGACAACCGGTGTAAAACTGTAGGTCTCAATCAGCGAGTGTAATACTAGAAAGCGCACAGATCGCTGGTTGTGAGAAGCTCTTCCCAATTCCTTCATGGGATGTAATGGGAACATATTTTTTTTTCAACCACCAAACATGGAGCATTCTTCACTATGACAACTCTGCGAAGTATACCTTTGCGCTTTTCAATATGACTATCTTGAAATGTGCCCTAGTTGGCTCTTTATACCTGACCGAACTCCAAACCACGCGCCCATCAACAGATCCGCAAATTATTTCGAAAATAGCGCCATCTATTTCTCGATTCTTTGAAAAAGTTCCTTAGTGAATTCATCAACCGTTCGTTTTGAGATCGTTTCTCGTTTCGGTCGTATTTTTTATAAACATATCATTAACATTAAGCTTCACTAACCTGACAAAGTGAACAATCCAGCTGCAATACAGACCACAAATACTAATGTCCATTGTGATTCTCACATGATTAAATAATTTCTTTGTAACAGGATCCTTTAGAAATCTTTATCTAGAAAAGGAAGCAGTTTGCCAGATTAATTATAATGGGAAATCTAGCATATTAAACTCATTTCTAATCCTTCCTGCGATGTAACAGGAAAATATTTATTTATTTTATTTAATTGTATTGTGAAATATTATGAACTGGTAAATTATACTGCGAGAGTAAAATGTATTTTCCCATTGTCAAATTAAAAAGATTTTCGTTTTTTGTTGTGCTATTATTCCAAACTGAATGGCACTTTATACAAGAATTATAATTGTTTATATAACCCCTTCAATTTGTTTTCATTTTTTTTTTTTAACTAATGTCCTTTTTATATTTGATAGAATTATGAGATTATATCGATGAAATTCAAGAAATTTTACATTTTGACTAAGCCAATTTTTTGTTCTTGCTGATACGTAAATAAAAGTACTTATGTGGCATTTTTTGTGCATTTTAACAAGCCAAAATGTATGGGGAAAAATACGTCACACATACTCACGAAATGAAGGAAACTTTTCCAATTTATAAAATACACTTCAAACACCCCCGCCCTAACAAGGACTAAAAGAAAATAGTAATCAAAAAGGAAACATACATTATCTAATAACAACTTTAGGCAAACAAATGTCAGAGCCAACAAAAGCGAAATGATGATAATACAAATGATGCTACGCTACGCTTTTTCTTCTCGGAGTTGCTCAATTCATATAAGCCAAAAACTCTGGGCTATCTGATGCCATCTTAAAAATTTACAATTTTTATTTATTTTTTTTTACAAAAGAAAAGGGTGCACTTTTAACCTCCCTCACATATGTCCCAATACTCATGTGTTTGTTTTTTTTTTTTGTATGTGCAAACATACAGACAAATGTCCTTTCATCATATCTTAAAATTTTCACGTATCTGCTGAGGCAAAACAAAAAAAAAGGAGTCATCAGAGGCCAGACTAGACCGTGTGTATGCATTTCGTACAGTTACATAAACTGGCGTCAAATATTAAGTCCTACCTAAGGAGTGAAGACGCCTACGAAAAACGAAATGTGAAAATTGCCGGCTAGGGCTTTTTCGTTTCTTTTTTTTTTTGTTGCAAATGTCCTTTAAGATGTTTTTTGTTTTCTTCATTTATTTCTTGGTCTTGCCGTACTCAAAAGTTCATATATCACTAAAATTTGAAAGAATTGTAAGGCAAACACTTTCAGTTAAATGGCAGGATAAAAAGCAACCAAATGATGGTCGCATATGTTTTCTATGAACAGGGCCAAACAACTCACGGACTGAAAAAGAAATTAAAGGAAACAGGGTCGGTCAAACGGTGCGGGGATATGTTAAGTTTTACAATATTGATTCTTAAACTATTTTCATTGATTTCTTTGGAATCTGAAGGTTTGAAAAATCTACTAATTAACATGGTCTTTAAAACGAAGCTGATGTAAATATCGACCGGTTTGGCAAAGTACTGCACTTAATTTTAGCAGCGTTTATTGAATTTACACCTATCACCACAACTCACGTATATTCACCACAACTACTTGGAAATTTATATGCTATATCTATGAATTTTACATGGCATTGTCATTGGACGGAAGGGCTTAAAATTTCAACTGATTATTATCAAAATGGTGATGTGTTCTTTTAGTAGTTTTCATCAAATGTGTATTTTAAAAGAATATTCAAAATCCCGACTGTGACACGAAACGGATGCGATCATTCTGCATTAAGCTGTGGTGTATATTTAACCCGACCACACGTCCCGCTATAGTCGCGCGGAATAGTCGCGCGTAAGCGTGTATCATCCTGACTTGAATCTAAAATAACATAAAGATTATGTACTTATACAAATAAAACGTTTTATTTTATATTAATTTCTATTTATATTGATATTATTTTTATTTAATTCTGTTTTTAAAAACAAAATTAACCGATTACTAAACCAAAGATAACATCAATCCCTAGATGGTGAAATATATGTGGCGGATTTGAAAGTCAAGGGAAATTTCCTAGATGGCGCGGTATTTGTGGAATTGGAAAATTTCCCTAAAAACAAAAACTATTGAAAAAACCATGCTTTTGTGCCTTTTGTATTGTCAAACAACAACTAAAGTAATATATCTTTCCATTATCTATGTTTTATTTTAAAACTAAAACAACAGAATTGAAACAATAATAATTTTTGAGTGCGTTGTCGTCGTATGCGAGTAAAAATTGGACGTACGGAGACAGCCTTTGCCATTTGGTGAAAATTGCGCCATCTAGAGATTTCTGTTATCTTTGAATTCATTTAAGAGCCTTCGAGAATAATCTCGAAAATAGATGGCGCTAGTTTCGAGATGGTTTGCGAATCTGCTGATTGTTTGATTAATTCGCTGCAATACCAATTAATTCGCTTAGGAGCATGCGATAGGGGTCTGGCCGAAGGATGGCGCTATTTTCGAGATAGTTAACGAAGCTTCTGATATCAAGGATTGGGAGTTGAACTCGTATAAATGAACCAATTGGTACAAATCTTGAGTTAGTCTCAGTTTAGACCAGTTTAGAGCCAAAGATAATATAAAACCCTAGATGGTGAAATATATGTGGTGGATTTGAAAGTCAAGGGAAATTTTCTAGATGTCGGAGAAATTTCCAGTTTATTTTAAAATTCAAAAAACAGAATTGAAACAATAATGATTTTTGAGTGCTTTTTCGTCGTATCCGAGTGAAAATTGTTCGTACGGAAACAGCCTTTGCCATGTGGTGGAAATGGTGAATAATCGAATGCACCACATATGGTATTTCTATTATCTTTGAATTCATTTAAGAGCCTTCGAAAATAAATATAGATGGCGCTAGTTTCGAGATGGTTCACGAATCAGCTGATTTGTTGGATGAATTCGCTTCATTATCAATTAACTTGCTTAGGGGCGTGCGAGAGAAGTCTGGAGGATGGATGACGTTATTTTTGAAATGGTTCGCGAAGCTGCTGATATCAAGGATTGGGAGTTAAACTCGTATTAATACACCAATTGGTAGATATCTTGAGTCAAAGGACAATTAGAATTAAAAATTCGTATCAGGTTTCTGAGACGGAGTGGCCGTCTTTGGTGCAATGGTTAGTGCGTGGTTAGTCTTGTACATGAGAACGTTTGTTCGATCCCTGCTCACACTGAAAGAAAAATCTTCATAAAATTTATGAATTTCTTCATCAATGTGTTGAAACATTTCCTCATTTTCCAACCTACGATACATTTCATTGAAGTGATGAAGAACATTTCATCAATCTTTCATTCATACTTCATTAATAGTTTACACTAATTCAACGACAATGTTACATCAATTTAATGTATATTTGTCATCAAGTTGAAGTAAATTTGTTTATCATTTTGATGTAAAGTGCTCATCAATTTGCTGTAAATTATTCGTCAATTAGATGTAAGGTTGTCATATATGTGATGCAAGTCTGTCATCAATTTGTCGTAAATCTGTCATCATTTTGATGTAAATTGTTTGTTAATGAGTAAACAGTCTCGTTAGCCTATTTTCATCGCAAAAAATCCACAAGAACAGGGTAAAAGACCACACGAAAAATGCTCATGGCGTGAATAACGTTTTCTGTCCATTTCCCTATTATGTATTTAGTTATTTATTTATTTATTTATTTGCTTATTCTATACAACAAGATTTAAATATTATAATTTTAGTATGAGAATTTAATGAAATTAGTAAAAATTTAATAATATATAATAAGATAAATTGAAAAGATAACTATGTGTTTATTTAAAAATTTCTACGCCTTTTTGAATCGATTACACTCATTATTTCCAAATTCCAATGCTGGAGATTGATGTAAAAACGTTCATCAATTCAACGAATTTGAAAATGGTGAAAAATTACCAATCTTCAAAGTGAAGAACTTGTTTTATTGACTTGATGAAGTTGGTCATCAATTCAATGAAAAACAATTGATGAACATTTATCATCGATTTGATGTAAAGATTTTCTTTCAGTGCAGACCACCTTACATTTCATTAGGCGACGGTTACCTCGCTTAGTGACGGCGACACCATCGAGTATTTCGCCATGAAAAATCTTCTCAAAATAACGTTCGGAACCGGTGTAAAAAGTAGCTCCTAATCAGTAAGTGGAAAACTGTAAAGCGCACAGCTTACTGATTTTAAGGAGCAGTCCCCAATCCCTTCATGGGATGTAAGGGGAAACTATTTTTTTTATTTTAAGCCGGATGCATAAGTAGTGAAATTCAGTAACTAAATGTATCCACATCTTCGTTCACATGATCCATGATGGTATTTCATATTGTAATTTGCAAGACGCTCAAGAAATTGTAATGATTTGTTTATGCGAATATCCCTCCTTGAAGCTTTCACCCCACGTTGAGCGCCAAGGACATAAGAATGAACAAACTTATTGCTTTCCTAAGGTGCTAGAGGTCTTTATCAAAAACAAAAAAAACTTATAACTAAAAATCGCTTTCAATTTTAAATATAACCCAAAGATATACTTACTACATATGTATATGGAAAGATATTACAAAGAAATATTTCGAGGCAAAACTGAAAAAACGTTGAAGAAATAACGATTATTGGGAAGGAAAAAAAACTTTGTTAGGCCAACGTTAAAACACACACACATACACAAGGTCTCTAGCGTTTTTCCAACATTTGTTCCTTAACTTTGACATACAAGTAAATGTAAAAGTTTTCACGTTTTTCTTTCCTGGTATCCCTAGAATCTAATATGGAATCTTTTCGAGGGGGTGGTCATGGTATGAACTAGTGTCTTTTATGTTGCACATGGCGCTTTTTCCTTACATATTTTTGTATTTTTTTGTTTTTTGAAACGACAACAAAATCTTAAGAAAATATATAGAAAAAAAAAAAAATTTTGCTCGTTTGGGCTCAGTTAGACTGCCTGTTTAATGTTTTTGAGATTATTCCTCATTCACATACAAACGTGAATATACATATGTGTGCATATGTATTTCCCTTAACATACATATGTATATACATTTAAACATATTCACACATGTACTTTTTTAGATATGTCATTTTTAAGGGTTGGGGGAGGTTATTCCCTTCATCTGTGTTTTGGTCTCTGGGCCGCGTATGTACTTTGTTTTGAACCCATGAAAGTTTTGCGAGTTATAGTAATTTTTTGCAAACGTGAGTTAACTTGTTTTCATTCTTTTTTTTCTATCTTTTTCGATTTCGTTTTCGGTTTGCGAACAAACAAAACAAAAACAACACAAGAAGATAGATTGTGCCCTCGTATAAAAGTTGACATATGCCGAATTGTTTTAACTTTAACCTTTCAAATTTTCATTTTATTTTATTTGACACACACTCACACCACCAACACAAATGCCCAACTCCAACACATTCGATAACACACACACACTCAAACACAAATTGACAAATTTCCCTTAAGAATGTGAAGAAAAAAAATCGACAACCACCCCGACCATTGCAAAAAAAATCTCAAACAAGGAACAAACAATTTTCAAAATTTTCACAGGATCTAACACAGAAACAAACAAAAAAAATCACCGGAAAAAACTCCAGACTATTGGAATATTATAGATAAATAAAAAAGTTTGCTAATAATAAAGTTACTTTGTTGAAAGTATCAAGTCACGAATTCAAATTTTTGATTCATTAGGTTTAACTTGTGGTGAGTTTCAGTTGAGGATTATGAAGGTCTGATGTTTTAACCTGAGTTGGCGTGAGGCACGCAGTGAAAAATAACGTTGCCGACAAACGAAATTTTGGACGACTAAACTTCGTTTGAGGTATATTTGTTTGCGGCAAACGAATAGTGTTATTTCTAAGAAACGAATAACGTCCCAGCAAAATATTTGGTTGTTAAGAACTAGTAATGGGCCATCTTATTTTTTCCAACAAACTGTTCTACTCCTGCTTCTACCATCGATTATATCTGAATTTGGTCTGGTTGGGGTTTGTCTGGAACATGGTTGTGATTCGTCTGGAATGGATGTCTTGAAATTTGCCTAACTGTATTCCCAGAAACGGGTCATGAATTGAGGCACAAATGCTTCGCTCACTCTTTCTCAACCTAATTGAAAGTGTTCTCATTTGGCGGCAAATATGTTTGCGGCAAAAGTATTATTTTTGAGGTAACCGACCTCCATACGATTTGTTTCTTTGCGTGTAGCATGCCTTTGAGATTGACTAAGGGAGTTAAGGATACACCTAACATCTAATGGGGCACTTTGTCTAAAACCTTGACACGTTTCAGAAAGTGAAATGGGACTTGCCTAAGTGTATGTCCCGCTTTTGGCGGGATTGTCCTACTTTTTTTGGTGAATTATCCCGCATTGTGGTGTCACATCCGGACTTGAATGTATAATAATAAAGTGATTATATTCAAACTAAAATGCTTTATTTTATATACTTAATATTATTTTACTAAATACATGTATTTTTATAAAAAATTTTTTTATTTAACTACACTGAAAGAAAACTCTTCATCAAATTTATGAATTCATATGAATTATAAATTCGTTCATTGATAGATGAAGAAAATTTCATCAATCTGTTACCATCTTTCATGAATAGTTTACGTTGATTCAACGAACATGTTACATCAATTTAATGTAAATTTTTCATCAATTTAATGTAAATTTGTCATCAAATTGAAGTAAATTTGTCACAATTTTTCTGTAAATTGTTCATCAATTGGCTGTACATTTTTCGTCAATTAGACTTAAGTTTGTGCCATCCATTTGTTTGTCAATGAGTAGCCAAGCTCTTTGGTATATTTTTCATCGTAAAACATACACAAAAACATGGTACTAGGGTAAAATTGCTAAGTTCTGAATCAGTGGTTGGGTTTTTGTTGTTTTTGGGCTTGTTGGAGAGGCCTTTCAGAGACCTTTTTTCTTTCAAAAAAAAGTAAAATCTTCGAGATTCCGAGCTTTCAAAAAAAAAAATTGGAAGAAAAAGATATAAGAACGTGCACATAACTTAAATTTTCTCATCCATATGGCAAATAACTTATGTTTTTTTCTTTTCTTAAAATATAGCCCTACCTCTTACCTTTCCAAAATTACCTAAACGAAGCCCAGGGGTTTTACCGTTCCAAAGTTATGACTATTTGACAGAAAAATGCAAATCGCTTCCAAAAAAAAAAAAAATTTTTACCATTCCAAAGTTATGACTATTTGACTGAAAAACGCAAATCGCTTCCAAAAAAAAATTTTACCAGCCCAAAGTTATGACTATTTGACTGAAAAATGCAAATCGCTTCCAAAAAAAAAAATTTTTACCAGCCCAAAACTAAAAAAATTCCGACCACTGGTTCAGAACTTAGCAATTTTACCCTAGTGCCCTCCGACCACCAATCCGAAAATTTTCAAACCGCTGCATTTTGCCCCCTTGGATTTTCGGGGATGATCGTAGATGGACCTATTTTCATGAAATGAGCCAAGGAATACGCTGGTGAAATTTGTTCAGACGTGACTGAACCATATATTTCTTCTGCGGACGAATGTACATGGTGTAGATATTGAGAATATCAAATGGTATGAAGAATCTTCTACACGTCTAGAAAAAGTTCAATTTACTATAATGCTTCTTCCTTCTAAATGAGCGTTCATTGCAGCCGATATCAATTTGTAGAACCAGAACATCTAGAGCTCCTGATACTTCGGTATCTGAACCAGAAACTATGTACTAAAGTAGACAGTCGAAATTTTTCTTCACTCCAATGCCAACAAATCAAAAATAGAGAAGCGTTAATCATTCTTTTCTATCT
Source organism: Phaonia tiefii (assembly GCA_963931995.1). NCBI lineage: Eukaryota > Metazoa > Arthropoda > Insecta > Diptera > Muscidae > Phaonia > Phaonia tiefii. The sequence goes on from OZ008368.1 coordinate 274,947,086, forward strand.
CTCTTACTCTCTTCATTGAATATTTCAATACACGAACAGCTTTTTGATAGTGTTACTGTATATAACTTTTCAAATTCCAACCACGAAGTATGAAATAATCACGATATGACGCGAGAGAGAAATGCGTTTGAGTGAATTGTTACACCTTTTTGGTTCTCATTACGAGGGTTGCCAAATTGCGCACATCTTCTGGTCGTCTAGTTCTTGATCGTCTTTGTCTGAACCAAAGAATGATTAATAACGCATTTACACCGTAGTTTATCGCGGCCAGGATAGCGATAACCTTGTTCTCTAATCTTTGCCGTTTCCACCACCCAATTTGAGATTAAATTGGCATACCAGTTGGCAACTCCGTGCTTAGACAAACTGCGCGCCGAGACAAAATTGTCGAAGACAGCGGCACAACAGAAAAATTAAGTTGGTGGCTATTGGTTTTGCCAGTTCCGTACAAATTTGGGATGTTTTTGAATTCATTGAACCTTTATAATTGAATCAGTGGGTCAAATCGGGACAGTCGATAAAATCGGCTCACATTTTAAACCAATAACAGCCAATTATATCGGCGGCGGCGTGAGCTTCAAAAAAGTTTTGGTTGCGGCGACGCGTCGAAAAATCGTTGAACGGCTTCCGTCTGCCAAACAGTTGATGTTTTATGAACGTTTTTATTATGGTTGCATTTTTTTAGTAACGAAAAGTGTTGCATCAAAATGTACACCAGTTTAAAATCAGATTAAAACTGAACTTCTGGCTTAGCGAGGGTGAACGGAGATAACCTTCCAAATGCGTTTATCTTGTTTGGTGTAAATGCCGTATAAAATACAAATAAGGTTGCACTCGTTTTGTTTTTTGTCTGAACCACGCGTAGAAATCAAGGAAACGAAAAGATGCCAGTGTTTTATGCCTAAAAGATTTAAAACCATTTATTTTGAATAATAGTTTTATATTTTCTACAAAACATTCTCAAGAAAATAAAATTGTTCATCGAGATTCTTAGTTTTATAAAATTTTCCTGAACAGTGGTGTAATCCTTATTCCCTTTTCTGCATAACTTTATCTTTTGTCCGACTTTTATGCATTTGAAAAAACTGTTATGATGATTTCGCATAAAAATCATAATCAAACTTATGAATGACAATTTAGCGCACCTTAAAACTATATTTTCTATAAATTATATTTAGTTTTTCTGTGTTTTCTTCACAAAACTTGCCCTCATGTCGAATTTTATTATTCACTCGCATAATATCAACCCTTTTCGCTACGATTTTCTTGCGATTGCAAATCTAAATCGGAGTGAAATAAAAGTAAAAACAAAAAAACTCACCCCTGATTTTTTTCTATTCGCTGAATTACCACCAAATTTTGTATTCCTTCTTTGTTTTTTATTTAATTTCTTTTTTCTTTTGCTTTTCATCGATTGTCGGTCTAAATTCTAAGTATTTTCAAACACGACGTATCATAACAACCAACAAAAAAGGGTCAGTTTTCCCCATGTGAACACAATACGATAAATGATTTATTTCAAAGTAACGAAAAAAAAAACAATCCAAACGAAAATTTTCGTTCATTAGAAGTGTAGACGTTGGCCTACCCCCTTACCCGTTGGGAGAAATAAGGCCAATACTGATATGTGTTTGCGCCTTTAAAGGATCAGATGGCTTTGGCAGAGGGAGGGTTGTAGAAATTTCAACGTTGTTCGTAGCGTAAAATATGCTAATACTAATGTAACACCTTTTGAAATAATCACCTATCTGCCGATACACCTTATTATTATTACTTTTATGATTATTATTACCATTATCCTTTTCTTGTCGACATCCTTCGGCAGACGGCTCAATGCAAAGCACGACGAACTCTGTTGTTAACAGTTGCGAGACATGCAATCTCTCCTGTGAGTGATGAAATGAATTCTCATTTCTTTTACGCCTTTATTTCAAAATCTCCATACATGAAATGAATTTCTTAATCTATATTTTTCATTGTTATTGTAATATGTAATCGAAAGGTGTTGCAGTCCATGGAATGTTCTAAGGGTTGGGGTATTAAGAGCGATATGGGTGTTATCCTTTCTGTACTCCCTTCAAACAAAAGGTTAATATTACATTTCAGTTTGTAGGAGGTGTTGTTGCATTTTACTCTAGGTTCATTATTTAAACGAAAAGAAAACGGTTTTTTTATGGCAGCTTTGAATTTTCCCCCCTTTGTGGTCAAGCCTAAAATGCCATAAAATGTATTATTTATTACCGTTAATTAGTTGAAATTAAAAGGTATTTTGCTTAGCAAATATTTTATATTCAAATGGTTATCATTCGCAGAAATCGTTCATGTTCTTAAGGGGAACAAGCACAGCAAAACCAAAATGGCATTGTGATCTCATAACTTTGTATAAAAGGATTTTGCAATGACGTATTATAATATAATAAAAAAAACGAATTCCTCGTCATACTTATTCATATTATATGACGTCACATGAATTGACACAAATTAAAACACTCTTAGTTAGTTGCATTTTAATATTAAATTTAAAATATCATCTAAAAACAATCAGCTTTTGTTTGCCAAAATATCATTCTGTGATATTGGAAACCAAAATAAAATTTGTAATTGTTGTCCAGATTTCACTTCTTTATTGTTATTACAAAGGAATTACTTCTTTCAGAACATCCAATACAACACTACACTGAAAGAAATAACTATTTCATCAAAGCTTAGCTATCGTATACATTCAACGGCACAATGTAAATATTTATTGCAGTTAAAACAACCATGAATTAATTAATCAGTTAAACATAGTAACTAAATCATAACCAACTATGAGATTGTGGCAAACGAAAACAGAAGTTATCACAAGCGATTTCCCTTTATTATTCGCTTGTGGCAATTCCTTTGTTGGTTATCATATTATCTTTTTGATGTATTAACATCTATAGGTACGGGTAGGGCAATCTACCAAAATGAACACATGCAAACAACACACAGCGTTAGCATCACATACGTGGTTGTTGTACAATAATAGTCTCTGCCGGAAAATAAGTATAATGGTATTGAAGTAGCGGCAGCAAACAAACAAGCTGGTCGTCGTCGCCAAAGAGTGTTGAATAGCATAGTACAGAATAGAAACATAGATGCCTTTTGAAACATTTATGCTTTTTGTATTGTTTTATGTAATAACATTGTCGAAATGGTGCATTTATGTTGAAATATTCTATAACGAGAATAAGACTCGTTTATCCTCTTTTACTCAGACTCTCTACATGAGAGCGGAAAAAGAGTGAAATAAATTCTCTATACTATTTAATACTTTTTGTCGTCGCTCTGTTTATGACAAAACAAAATCAATTATTGCAGGGAGCTAAATGTTGCTTTATTTATTTTAATAATATTACATCTAATGTTAAAGCAGATGTAAGAAAAACGAAAATGCAATAGAACAAACATTATTCTTTTCTTTTATTTTCCAATGTAGCAATTACTAATGTGATCATACACGCTGAAAAATGTGTCTTTTTTTATGTTTGATGCAAATATAACGTGTTTGTAGATTGTCCCAAATATAGTACACTTGTGTGCAACCACAATGACTATCAAGTTATAATATATGTATTTGTGACCCAAATGTGGTTTGGTTGTTAAGAACGGCTGAAAACAAAAATGTGGAAGACAATATAGAAACAAAAAGTAGTACTATTCACGCAAGCAATAAAACAAAAATAAAAAAAAACTTATGCCCTTATTATGGATTGACAACTAGACCGAAACTAGTTGTAATTTGAAGACTAGTTGTAATTTCGGTATTATGATTCACAACCAGTAACACAACTGGTTAGTTTTCAGTTGAGTTGTCATTTTGTACCTATTATGAATCACAACGTTTATCATTCACAGTTGTTAGATATTATATAAACTAACGAATTGTGTTACTGGTTGTAAATCATAATACCAAAATTACAACTAGTCTTCCAATTACAACTAGTTTTGGTGTAGTTGTCAATCCATGATAAGGGCATTAAACTGTACTTGGGTTCGATAGATGGAACCAATACAATTCCCGGTTTTCTATTTGGACCAGTTACTATGGTGCCTGTGAACTTCTGGCATTATAATGTCGTAAGCGTGTTTTATTTTATTTCCCTGAAAACAAATTTTTCGACGACATTGCTCCACATACAAAGTGGTCGAAAAATTGGTTTAGCAGGGAATATAAGAACAGACCTAGTGAAAACTCATTATCTTTCGACCATTTTGTATGGTAATCTACTTAAAATCACTTAGTTACCTATACAAAGCGGTCAAAAAAATTGTTTAGAGGGGTCAACAATATGCCCTCTTTTGTATCCTTGTCAATTTTTCAACCACCTTGTACGGGGAACTAAGCGATATTAAGCTATTTTAAGCGACTCCCCATATAAACCTGCCGAAAAATTAGTTTAGCGTAGTATAGCAGTCACACTTTTACCAACTTCTGGTGATTTATATGCTACACGTTAAAAACTGCAAAACGGCATTGCAAGCAATGTTTACATAAACTGAAGATCTGCTGTTTTTTTGTTACTTTATTGTCTGTCACGTTTCTGTTTTCAGCAGCTTTCTACAAACAAAGCCACATTTGGGTCACAAGAATATATATTATAACCTATTAATCATTGTGCCTCCTACATGTAATACTGAGTAGGAAACACAATGTGTTTTGGACACAAGTCTACTATAATTGCCGCAAGCTACAAACACGTTATATTTACATCCAAACATTAAAAACGTAAAGATTTTCCAGCGTGTTTGTTTTTGCTGGTATACTAACCTAAATACTTTTGTATAAATTATCTTAAAATAACTATTAATTAACAAATTCATTGCAGCAATTAAACAACTTTTATACATTTCATTTTTAATTAAGGCAAACTTTCAAAAAGGCAATTATTTTTTAATAAATCTCGATAAATATGAGATATTTCCAAATATATTTACAATCTATAACATTTCCAAAGTGGTCAGTATTAAATCCAATTTGGTTTTTTATTTGTTGCTAGTTTTATGACCCAATTTTCCGATATTGTGATTTACTGATTGAAATCAAGTCATTTCACAAGATTCCTGACTTTCTTTCTGTTGTTATTTTTGTTTTATTTTGTTAACAACAATTTTACGATCACTTACCGCGAGATGGAACTACAAGGAGGGTGAAAAACGGTTAAGTTGCAAATAGAATATATGGACAATAATAAAATTTATGAGATTTTAATTAGATTGTCCATTGGGTTTTGCCAAAAATTAATTCATTTCTCGAATTTTATGACCGTAGAAAAACGGTGGTCATCAAGAAATTTACTGCTCTTTGGTCATTGTGATGGCCCATGTAGTACAAGTAGTTGGCGATGTCATATAGTTATCAATGATTTAAATAACCCAGAAAACAATCTTTCATCATATTAACCCTCATTTGGTGGATGAAGATCGTAAAAACCAAAATGTTGCATCACATCATCAATTTGTGTACAACCAATGTGTCCCTTCATCATCCGTCTTTATTCCTAAATCTCATATGTATGTGTGTATATGTACTCGTATGTATGTGGATTTGTGTGATTTCTTGACGAATTATAACAAATAGTCTGACACGACTTTTTATGACTTTTTGAATTGAGACATTGATATAGTAGTATTCTCTCGCTAGTGTAGTGACAAATCTTAAAATCTCATCCAAAAAGTTATAAAGGATGATAATAAAAATTAATAAAAACACTTTATAAAAACAGAGTCGGCAAAATGCTATAAAGTTATGCGATTTTATGGCAGTTTTGCAATGAAAAAAAAAAACTATAAAATGAATTTGTAATATTTTCCAACACTTTTCTTTTTTCGTGTGGTGGAGTGAATGTAATGTTTGCCCAGCAAAATATTCATATGTATGTGTACACACATACACACACATATTCCTATCGCATCCTGTGAAATCTATAGGATTTTTATGATTTCTTTTAAGGGTATTTCAAACTTCTTCGACTCATGCATACAACAAATACATACATATATTTTTATAGACTTTTTAAACTAATGAATGCGGGCGGGGGGAATGAGGGGGGAGGTTGGCACAAGGATACAAATAATACTTAAAGTAAAGAATATGAAAAAAAATTTACATTTATTTTCTCTCTTTGAAGTCATTACATTTTAGGGGGGTGGTAGGTGGAATAATAAAAATTTCGCGAAAACTATTGAAAGGCGCAATTAAAGGAAAAACTGTACAAAGTGACGGAAACTGTTTATTGTGAAAATGTACATAGTGTAACGTGCAACAAGAGCATTGTATTTAAGATCGGCCTTTTCATCTCAACAAGTTTCTCTCGAGCACTCACGAAACTTTCGAACACTCACAGAAAAAACTATAATTCGGTTATGACAACCTCTAATTCGTTTGTTGCCACCTATAATACGGTTGTGACAAACTCTATTTCGGTTGTGACAACCTAATAATGTGACAACCCCTAATGTGATTGTGAAAACCTTTCATTTTGGTCTAATGCGGTTGTGACAAATAACTCAGATCGAAAACATCCAAAATTGAGAACGTTTAATTCGGTTACGACAACCTCTAATTGGGTTGTATATACGTATATAAAAAACCGTTTCCCATTACATCCCATGCATGGATTGGGGAGAGCTTCTTACAACCAGTGAGCTGTGCGCTGTTTAGCTTTATATTCGGTTATGACAACCTATAATTCGGTTGTGACAACCTCTAGTTCGGTTGTGACAACTTCTAATTCAGTTGTGGCAACTTCTAATTCAGTTGTGGCAATTTCTTTATCGGCTGCGACAAAGTCGAAATGTTCAAAAACGTCGGATGATAATAATTTGAACCGGCAGTCGGCTCGCTTAATGGAATAGACGTTGCTGAAGAGATGATGACTTCGAATGCTACCCGCAACTATTTCAAATTGTTGTTCACTAATCCAGAAACTGATCTGTCTTCTTTCTAAACATAACTCAGATCGAAAACAATGAAAATTGAGAACGTTTAATTCGGTTACGACAACCTCTAATTCGGTTGTATATACGCATATAAAAAAAACGTTTCCCATTACATCCCATGCATGGATTGGCGAGAGCTTCTCACAACCAGTGATCTGTGCGCTTTCTGGCTTTACACTCACTGATTGGGACCTACAGTTTTACACCGGTTCCGACCGGTAATTTGTGAGACTTTTTCATGGCTAAGTCTACGGTAGTGTTGCTGTCACTAAGCGAGGTAACCGCCGTGGAAAGAATTTAAAGTGATCAGAGCATGCATCGAACCCACGAACGATCTTTTGTACAAGGGCTTCACACCCTATCATAGCACCATCGACGGCCACAAACAAACACACACACAACAAACAAACACACTAACATAAAACGACCTATACGTACCATAGAGTAATCTCATACTAGAGAGAATATTTGGCTCGTCTGACGTTTCCTTTCACACTCTTCTTGATGCGGTCGGTATGATAGAGAGATGTTTGACGAAAAGTGACATACACCAGGTGGAATTGCAATAACTTCTTGCTTTAATTGTTTATGTCGTTTTGGTGAAAAACTGTGAAATTTAAATGTGTTATAAACTTTTTTATTGACAGTTATTGTTATTATACATTTGTGTTGTATTTAACACAATAATTTTAACACACAAAACGAAATTCCGTTGTTGTTATTTTGTTCGTTGTATTGAACCATTGCCTCTATCTGGTATTAGTAAAGCAATTCTTTTCAACATCGAACGTAAATATCACACCAGGCCAAATGTCATAAATTTGGTGTGAGAACTATCAGGTCTACTATAAGTATTAGTCTATGATACGTACACTAATACACTCCTACATTTAATAACTACCTACACATAGCCATACGAAATCAATCACTGTACAAGACAAACGGCAACGAGTTCACTTCAACATCACTGAAGAGGCAGACAGGCACAACAATATCAAACATCGAACCAGGGGGTATCCATTAGAGTTGGGTAGTTCATGAACTATCTAGTTCATTGGCCCCAACGAATGTAATGCACATGTTCGATAAGGCGCCTACGTTCATAATTGTTATATCCGGGCACCTTAAATTAACGAGTTCGAGAACTAGTATCCATGACACTGCTGATCGACTTAGTAGTAGGAAAATGATAGAAAACAGAGTATATGGCCAGAAGAACAATAAGCAACCAGAAGCAAACCAAGCAGCAAACTAAGTTTAAATAGTATTTGATTGATACTAATGACAGCTAAATTATATTTTACGACGGTTGCATCCAAGGCTGATCTAGTAGAGGTTAACCCATTAGAACAGCTGATTTTGCTTTCTAATGACTCTATCTGTCAAATTCAGTGTATTTTGTTATTGTACTTTTTTGTTTACTGTATTTGGTCATATATATTTGTGTTGAATTTGACATTTAGAGTCATAGAACAAAAACAAAATCCCTGTTGTTGGTGCCCACAACAACAACAAATCCTTGGTTGCATCGAACGTAAATACGCATTCCATTTTATTTCTGTCCGTATTATTTCCAACCAAAGAGTAAAATACAACAGCAACTCGAACTCGATGAATTGGTCGGACACCTCGTCGTCATCGAGAGAAAGTAAAGAGAGGGATATAGACTCTTGTCTACTGCTCTGTGATCGAAATAATGAAGACATTGCGCTCGAGCGATCAACAACAGCACTACACCATTTTCTACTGAAATTTAAAAAAGAGTCTTTTGAAGTTTAAGAACTTCATTTAAAAATTCCAATACATCAATTGAAATTCGAAAATTACTCTTGAAATTTAAATGACATTAACTGACATTTAAAAGACATAAATTTTCAATTTAAAACTGTAAAAATGTAACTCTATAAAATCGATTAAGGATTTTAGAATTTGAATTGACTAATTTAAAATTTCAATTGATGTGTTTTAAATTTCAATGAAAGTATTTTCAATTTCAATTACATTCAATGTTTTAAATTTCAACTGCTGTCTTTTAAATATCAATTGATATTTTTTAAACTTAAATTTCAATTAATATATGTTAAATGTCAATTACAATTTTTAAATTTCAATAGCTGTATTTTAAGTTTCAAATAGAATTTTCAGCTAGCAATTGCTGTATTTTAAACTTCAAGTAGAATTTTAAAATTTTAATTGATATTTTTGAAAATTACATTAATATTTTTGTAATTTCAAATGGAAATGGAGTAAAGATAAACGATAATGGATGCTGAAAATTTGCGCATGTAAATGTATTAAAAGAAATAAATCTATTGTATTCTTCTTTTATTTAATGGAATGTACGATTGTCCTTTTCCACTAATAAAACCTTTAGAATACAAATCATATATGGGCATTTTCACAGAAAATGTTACCATATATTACATCACGTTACCCTCGTTAATTGCTTATATTTTAGGACCATGTAGTTCGATTGTTTCCTATTCTTTTACTAAATACAGAAAAGAAGAGAAAATAATCAAACTAACTGCTCCTAAACTACTTATATAACCAATTAAAGAGGGTGACGTGATGTGACAAAAGGTGCACCTTTTCTGTGGAAATGCCCATATACAAAAAATGTAACTTAAATTAAAAAAACATTACTTTCAACCATTTTGAAATTGCATACTATTTAACAAAAAAATATCGTTATAAAACTAATTTCTTAATTCTTCTGTCTTGATATTATCGTATACTATCTAAAAATCAAGGTGTGTTGAAATTTCAGACTATCAAATCAACATAAATTTTTATTACTTTTTATGCAAAAAAAAAACAAAAATATAGAAAAAACTGGGTGTTAATTCTACACAGAATAGTAGTAATTTGGTTTTACGTTTTATTGTAGAACAACAACACATTCATATTTTTTTTTTATTTTGAAAGGATTCATATCATTACGGGAACACATAAAACAAATCAAAGATATTCATATAATATTGTAGAAAGGTGCCAATACAAATGGTCTATAGTATTGCAAAATAGACATAAATATCGCGTGCATTTAATGCATTAAACTATTTTTTGTTCATAACGTAGTCTACGTAGAAAAGAATGAAATACAAATCTATATAAATTTGATATCTATTTATTTATTATAACAAGTGAAAAATAGAATATGGAAAAAAATCTACTATATTAAAAACTAGACGCAATCAGTCCTTTCTCTCCAACACATTAGATGTGTAGGAAAAAAATGTTGATACGAAACTGGCGGAAAATATTTACAAATATATATACAAAAATATATAAATTATCCTTTCAAAAATAAATAGCATTTTGATGAGGCTAAAACAGCACCAAACAACACAAACAGACAATCTAATATTGTGGATATTTGTACAGTCGAATAGGTTTGCACGTACCACTCAGATAATGTGCCATCTCAAAAGTATTATCTAGAACTGAAGCGAAGATGTGTGAATATATGTAATTTACATATCCTTTTTTTATATTTTAGATGTTAGTTGGGGCCGACAGGTAAATAATCATAGTTATACTGAAATTTAGGTGTTAGTAGTATGGCCAGATTAGTTAAAGTTACCATATCAACATCGAAAACATATGGCAATAACAAGTATTGGTGCCTCTACACTTGAATAAACTCTTTAAATATATACGCTGCTGTGCAATGTTTAAGAAGTCAATTTCTTAAAAAAACTTGATTTTTTCCCTTTAAAGACATAACTCGGCTCTTCAGGTTCGTGACACAAATTAACAACAAATGCTTCAAAAATTGTTGCATACTTCAGTTAATAAAAGTTTGACAAGAAATTTCTTACAAAAACTTGAATTTTAAAGCCAAAACTATACTCTACAAGTTTGAGAGCAAAATTAGAAAAAACTGTTGCATACTTGTAGGTGCTGTGTTTTTTGTCATGCTATACGGGGCATTTAGTAAAATCACAATATAGTAAGATTTTGCTATATATCTCTTATATATGTCCTTTATTCATTTAAACAAAATACTATACAATTATACAATTAAACCACAATATTTAAATAAAAGGTTCACGAAGAACATAGGTCGTCAACAAATTCTCTCCATCGATTTCTGTTTCTAGCAAGTGATTTAATTTGATTCCAGGATAGTCGAGTTTGGTTGTACTCCTTTTCCAGGCACCGCTTCCACGTATTTGGTGGTCGTCCTAGCCATCGATACCCTTGGGGGTTCCATTCTAGTGCCGCTCTAGCAATATCCGATGTTGGACGCCTAAGTATGTGACCGATCCAGGTCCATTTTCTTCTACGTATATCGAATTCAATAGGGGTGTTATTTGTGCGTTGCCAGAGGTCTTCATTAGAAACTACATTCGGCCAGTAAATACGTAGTGTTTGCCTCAGACAACGATTGATAAACGTTTGGACCTTCTTCATAAGGATCTTCGTCAAGCTCCAAGTAGTACAACCGTACAATAGTACAGACTTAACGCTGCAATTAAATATTCGCAATTTCGTCTTTTGCGAGATCTTATTACGCCAGGTTTTGTGCAAGCCTAGGAATGCAACACGAGCTTTACTGATCCGATCATCTACATCCATTGCGGAGCCTCCGTCCTTGGTAATTTTGTATCCTAAATAGTTGAACGACTTCACGTCTTCAATTAACGAACCATCAACTGTTAGTGGAGTATCACGTTCTGTGCGAATACGCATTAACTTCATCTTCTTACTATTTATCCTCAATCCTACTTTTCCTACTTTTTTTAACATCGTGCGTTTTGGTTGGGCCACCATTGGTTGAACCACCGCAGCTACAAGTATGCAACAATTTTATCTAACTTTCCCCTCCAACTTGTAGAGCATAGTTTTGTCTTTATAATTCAAGTTTTTATTAGAAATTTATTTTTAAACTTTTACTAACATACCTACCTGTCCAAACACATTGTGTTTGCTATTCAATATTACATGTTTGAAACACAATGATCAATAGGTTATAATATATGTGTATGTGACTGAAATGTGGCTTTGTTTGTTGAAAACAGCTGAAAAGAAAAACGTGACAGGCAGCAAGGAACAAGAATGCAGCAGATCCATCAATTCATGAAAACAATGTTTGTAAACATGTGCATGGTTACTGCAATATGTTGCTGGGGCCGTTATTCTTCAACGTGTAGCAAAATTAAAATATACATAGTTAGATTTTGTTATATGCCCCTTATAGCATGCCAAAAAAACACAGCACCTTCAAGTATGCAAAAATGTTTGTTAAATATCCTCTCGAACTTGGAGATCATAGTTTTGCCTTTAAAAGTCAAGTTTTTATAAGAAATTTATTGTTATAACATACCAATCATTTATTACCATTTATTGTAAATCTCAATATATTTTCTAATTAGATTAGTTATTTTTAAAATTCGAATCAATATTGGGATTTTTGAGTTTGCATTGCTGAATCTAATACCAGGTGGTCCAAAAAATACGCGGGTTAAATTAATTATATGACAATTATAATTCGTAGTTTAATTTTAATTATCTCTACAAAAGCAAATTCAAAAACAAAATTACATGTCATTGGCGATTGTACAGATTTTCAAAGCATTTCCTGCATATGTGGCAGCTTTGGTTTTCAAATATTTTCAACGTACTGGTTTATGAATTTACTAAGAGGCAACACCAATCGAAGCCACAAACCTCTACATATAAAATACTTTTAAAACAGAATTGCTAGCAGTCAGGTAAATTCGAAATATCAAAACCATTCCCATATTTCATTACTATTGACATTCGATTCCACAACCTGCATTTGCGTTGTCTGAGTAAATGGTAATTCAAATTTTGTAATTGCAATTGCGAAGAATGGTACTTCTTTTGAATTTGCATTAGATAAAGTAATGCAAATTAAAATCCAATGCAAATTAAAAAATCCCAACACTTCCCAAAAACAATCACCCGATGTTCTTTTGCTATATCTTAACAATAAAACGACACAACTCCATAATTTTTTTATATTTTTATTTGGACCTTTAAGTTGGTTTCCATTACTATTTGCAGATGATAATGCTCAAGTCAGCGCTGCCATTGCTGATGACCGTTTGTGCTTTTTACCGAATGTAAAATCCTTGTGGCGAGAACATTATGCGGTATATTCTCGCAATCTTGTCGGATATTCTCTTTGAGAGCTTCCAGACTCTGTGCTTTGTTCACATAGACCCGTTACTTTAGAAACCCCCCACAGAAAGAAGTTTCTGGCTGTCAAACTGAGCTCTCTTGCCGGTCACTGCAAATCGCGAAAAAGAGACATTTTGCAATTCGAAAACCTAGCTTTCAAAATCTCCATTGTCTCGTTATTTGTGTGTGCAGTGGCACCGTCCTGTCCTAACCATATGCCCTCCAGTCCCTATTCCTCAATTTGCAGCAATAAAAACTCGTTGCTCATCGTTCAATATCGCTTCTGCATAATTTTACAGCGGCCGTATTTTTCAGCGTGTACAAAAGTCATTTGCCTTGACCTTTAATCTCGCCCCATATTTATAGATAAGGTAGTGTTCCATCAAATCTGAAAAATGCTTAATACCTTGGGCCTGGCTAGAGGTAGAAGGTTCATGAATCTCCTGTTGTAGATGGTCAGATTTGCACTATCATGTAGGAGCATGCCAACACGTTACAATTCCTGTTGTAACTGGCTCTGTATTTTCCCGAAATGTACCTATGCCCTGGCACCCAAATGAGGTGAGTCTAAGATATCTACGGCACTCCTAAATTCCGATTCCAGGGCCTTGAGTACCGCCTGACTATCACAAAATACTTTAACCCCAAATATTGCTGGACTATTATTCCACAGCCAATCGACCCCCAAATGTTCTGCCTGATAGATACTATAATGATCAGGCAGTTGACGAAAAAGAGTCAGCCCTAGTTCCCTAGACTAGACCCTGATAGCCTCTCACAGCCAATCGACCCCCAAATGTTCTGTCTGATTGACGCTATAATGATCAGGCAGTCGACGAAAAAGAGTCAACCCTAGTTCCCTAGAGTACACCCCGCTAGCCTCCTTTAACATTATGCAGGAACAATGTATATGTTTGGATCATTGTATTCATGAATTGAAGATCTGCTGCTTTTTAGTTTCTTAGCTGTCGGTCACGTTTTTGTTTCCTGCAGTTTTCAACGACATCAACCAAGCCATATTTGGGTCACAAAACCAAAAATTGTAACATATTAATCATTGTATCTCCAGCATGTAATATTGAATAGCAAACACATTGTATTTGGACACAAGTATACTATATTTGAGGCAAGCTACACACACATTATATTTGCATCCAAACAACAACAAAATACAGATTTTTCAGCGTGTAGATCCTGTAGCAATGAGGAAGTGGAAGAATCCAGTGAACATCTTCTCGGCACGTGTTCAGCACTACCAATGGCACTAACACCTAGCCTAACCTAATGGTTGTGGAATCGGATGTCAATTGTAATGAAATATAGCAGTACTTTTGATACATCATTTGGAATTTTTCTGCTTTTTGAATTTGCGTGATTGCTGGCATTTTTTTTTCTATTTCACCTAAAATTATGCAACACTTTGTTTAACCATTTGTTTTTAAATTTCGTTCCGAACAGGCAAAGCACAATTTTTTTAGAGTCAAAAATTTATAATTATTTTAAGAAAATTAATTAATTATTTAAACTAAATATATCATACCGACCTCCTTTTGTAAAGTTTTCTCAATATATTTTCTAATCAAATTAGTAGTTATTTGTACAATTCTAATCAATATGAAATAAATATTTCATTTTTTGTTTTTGTTGAAAAATATTATTTAATTTACGATGTATGCATGTGTGTGTAGAAAATTCCCCTTAGCAACTGTACGAAATTATACAAAAACTGACAAGTGTAACGCACACATGTACACATTTAAATATCCTGAGGATGAGCTTGGCAAAAAACAACAACAACAACAACTAAATAATATGGAAAGCTGATGAGGCAAAAGGTTGGATTTCTTTGTTATATGAATGAAGTAAAATCTGACAACAACAAAAAACTAATTTAATTTTTACACTTCAATTAACACAGTTTTTTTGTTGTTGTCGTTTTTTTCTTGTTGCTTTAGTGTATACTCAGCTTGATTTGAAATGCATTTTAAATTGAAAAAAAAAATTAAAACTAAATAAGAAATATCGACAGCCATTACAGTTTTTAAACAAGAATAATGTCCTTTGGCTTTGATTGATGGATAGACGCATAAAAATTGCATATGATAAATATTTGATGAGTTCGGCCTTCTTGGAATTTCTATTCATTGTTAGAAGTAGAGAAACTTCATATGTACTACTGTATATGTAAACACATGTGTATATTCTTGTAAATGCATTTGAATATAAGGAGAATTATTACACAAGTTTTGAAAATCCCTCCAGATTTCAAAACAAAGATGCATATAAGGATAATAAAGAGATCTGAAAGGATATTCATGTCATATGGATTCTATTCTATTTTAAAGTATTTAGAATGTAGTTTTTTTTATAGTTGCTTTTCGAAAATGTTAAAATTTATAGCCAGGGAATATTGATTAAATCTGTATGACAAGTATGAGTGAAAGTGTATTGGCTTGCATGAATTTTATATTCAATTAATTATGTATACATTTACACTTTTATAGTTTTTTACACATATTTGAACTTAGAAAGACTCTTGCAACTCCTCAGTCTGATCCAACTAACCATTCTATATAGTCCTTACATACTTGTTCAGTGAGCTGCATATAAACACGCCTTCCCAGGATACAAATTCACACACACACACGCTCGTTCACGCTCATATGACAGCATATACGCACACATCCTACCTTTATTTTAGAAATATGAAGGATTTAAATCCTTGGGTTTTTCTCTCTCGCTCTTTTACTATTTATCGTTGTCTCCCCGTGTCTTGCCCATACCCAAACTCCCGCTCGGGCCGAGTGTTAATATCCTGCTATAGGACACTTGTTTTATGGTAAATTTCCTTTTTGTCATTTTGTAAAACAAATCAGTTGGAAGTTGTTTAAGGTCCTTTGCTAGTCAAGTTACTTTATGCGAAACGAACAAAAGACCAATTGAATTGTTGCAATTTTAACCTCATGTCTTGCCCTCTTGCATCGTGGAAAATACCTCTGTGTGTAGACGAAAGCATCGACTTAACCGACCATCTATCCCGACAGCCACCACGCATGCAGGATGCATCAAAGTGTGAAGTCTTGGAAATAATTTGGTTTTCGTATTAACAAAGTGACAAAGGACATGTGTGTAGACTTTATCTGTATATACATATATATATAAAACTATATATGCATAACGTACCAAAGAGTTGATATAAACAAAAATACAAATTGTCGTTTAACATCCCATGAAAGGACACATTGGGTTACATATAAATATAAAGATAAATAATATCGTCTATACAATATCCTTTGATATGCAGCATTATATTTATCTTTTTTTTTTGTTAAATGCATGGGTATGTGAAAGATGTTCTCTTAATATTTTACGAAAAGAAAATTTAAACCGAAACAACTTTAAAGTATTGCACATGATATACCAGATCAATTACAAACAGAAATATCCCTTAAATATCAGAGAAGTCCTTAATGTTATTAGTTAGGAAAAAGCATTAAACACTACCCATTGTAAATTAAAAATAAAAGAAAAGTTAATTGAAATTTAGAAATTCTGTTTGAAATTTAAAATACATCAATAGAAATTGAAAAATTCACCTTGAAATTTAGAAGACATCAGTTGAAATTTAAAAATTCCACTTGAAATTTAAAAGACATTAATTGTAATTCAAAGCACAGGAATTGAAATTCAAAATACGTCAATTGAAATCAAAAGGACATCAATTGAAGCTGAAAAACAAAGATATACTTCAAATATAGGAAACGTTCTTAAAGTTGTTAGTTAGGAAAAAAACATTACACCCTATACGATTTTCAATTGAAATTAAAAATAATCAATTGAAATTCGAAAATTCTATTTGAAATTTGAAAGACATCAATTTAGAACACAGCAATTGAAATTTAAAAGACTTTAAATGAAATTGAAAACTTATCCTTAAAATTTAAAAGGCGTCAATTGGAATTTAAAAGACGTCAATTAAAAGTCTAGTATGTAAAATCTTTTAAAATTCAATTGGTGTTTCTTAAATTTCCATTCATGTATTTTAAATTTCCACTTATATTTTTTAAAACTTTAAAATTCTATTGGTGTCTTTTAAATATCAATTGATGTCTTTTAAATTTCTATTAAAGTCTCTTAAAATTCAAATGATGTTTTCTAAACTTCAATTCATGTCTTCTAAACTCTAATGACTCCCATTTAGTTTTCAATTGATGTCTTTCAAAATTCAATTGACGTTCTCTAAATTGTAATTATTGTATTTTAAATTGCAATTGATGTCTTTTAAATGGCAATTGATGTCTTCTAAATTTCAAATGACGTCTTTTAAAATTTAATTAATATTTTATAAATTCAAATTGATGTCTTTTAAAATTCAATCGATAGCTTTTAAATTTCAATTGGCATCTTTTAAATTTCAATTGCTGTCTTTGAAATTTCAATTGACGTAATTTAAATTTCAGTTGATGTCTCTTAAATTTCAATTGATGTCTCTTAAATTTCAATTGGTGTCTTTCAAAATGTAAACTCTAAATTGCAATTATTGTCTTTTAAATTGCAATTCATGTCTTTAGCATTTCAATTTATGTCTTCTTATTTTCAATTGACGTCTTTTAAAATTGAAATCATAATTTATAAATTCAAAATTAAGTCTTTTAAAATTCAATGGACGCCTTTTAAATTTGAATTGGCATATTTTAAATTTCAATTCATGTCCTTTAAATTTCAATTGGTGTCTTTGAAATTCAATCAATGTCTTTGAAATTTCCTTTGATGTTTCTTAAATTTTAATTAATATGTTTTAGATTTCAACGGATGTTTTTGAAAATTCAGTTGATGTCTTCCAAAATTCAATTGACATCTTCTAAATTTAAATTTATTGCCTTTAAATTTCAATTGAGATCTTTTAAATTCAATTGAAAATGGTGTAGGGTGTAATGTTTTTTCCTAAGTAACAACTTTAAGGACGTTTCTAATATTTAAAGGATATTTCTGTTTATCTGCTTCAATTGATGCGCTTCTGATTTGGTTGACGAAATTTGAAATCTTTGAAATTTTCGTTGATGTTTCTTAAATTGTAATTAATATCTTTTAAATTTCAACGGATATTTTTCAAATTTCTATTGATGGCATTCAAAATTCAATTGACGTCTTCTAAATCTCAATTGATGACTTTTAAATTTCAATTGATATCTTTTAAATTTCAATTCATGTCCTTTAAATTTCAGTCGATATCATTTAAATTTCAATTGATGTCCATTAAATTCAATCGATGTCTTTTAAATTTGAATTGATGTCTTTTAAAATTCAAGTCACGTGATTTAAATTTCAATTGATGATTTTTAAATTTCAATTGAAATATTATTTTCAAAATTCAATTGATAGTATTCAAATTTAAATTGACGTTTTATTGAATTTCAATTGGAAATAGTGTAGTAATTGGCAGAAAAAGAGCTGTAATTTGTGTATTACTCTTCCAGGGCATAACTTTCTATAGTATTCAGCCTAACCGTCATTGAAGAACTACACTGAAAGAAAATCTGTACATCAAATCCAAGATAAATTTTCATCAAATGTGTTTCATTGAATTGATGACAAATTTAATTAATTCAATAAAAAAAAGTTCTTCACTGTGAAGATTGTGCGTTTTTTCAAAATTTTCAGCTTCATTGAATTGATGATATTTTTTACCTCAATCTCCATCATCATCATTGGTAATAATTAGTGGGATCGATTCAAAATGACGTAAAAAATTTAAAATAAATACATAATGGAAAATAGAGAAATGGACAGAAAACACTATTCACGCTATGAACATTTATCATGTGGTCTTCTACCCTGTTCTTGTGGATGTTATACAATGAAAATAGGCCAACGAGTTTGGCTACTCATTAACAAACAATTTACATCAAAATGATCACCAATTTGCAACAATTTCATGATAAACTTACATCAAATTCATGACAACCTTTCGTCTAATTGACGAACAATTTACAACAAAATGGTGGAAAATTTACTTCAACTTGATGACAAACATACATCAAATTGATGTAACATTGTCGTTGAATCAATGTAAACTATTGATGAAATATGGATGAAAGATTGATGAAATGTTCTTCATCAATTCAATGAAATGTGTGTTGTAGGTTGGAAAATGAGGAAATGTTTCATCGAATTGATGAAGGAATTCACAAATTTGCTGACGCTTTTTCTTTCAGTGTACTACAGGTTGCGTTATAAGAACAGCTGATTTAATGAAGTTTTTTCTTTTAGTGTACTACAGGTTGTATTATAATAACAGCTGACTTTTTGTTTTTTCTTAACGTGACACAGGCCAATTTTCAAATTCATTGGTATAAGTACTTTATTTTTGTACACTGGTGTTTTCTTTAGAGTTTGACGGAAATCTTACACAAACCAAATCAATATTCCCGCTGTTATTACCCACAATTAAAACAGCCCCTACTGCTGTTACCTGTATTATTCTAACGACTTGGCCAAAAACGCATGTGACCCAATCGAATAGTCTGGACGAAGTATGGCACGAATTACAAAGTTAAGTCCCGTATTCAGTTCGTACGAAATTTTCGTAAAAAATTTTGTTATTTATCTCTACACGGAAATTTTGGTTGCAGAGTATTGCCACCTATCTCTCATTTACCTTACAAATATTTCATGAATATTTTCTCTTTGCACTCCATATTATTTTTAACGCATGTCATGTTACTTTTGTTTGTTAAAATAATCAAAATATCATAATTCCGGTGCCAAACAATTATCGAAAGATGTTTTTCGTCCAAATACGTTTGGCATAACAACCCTGTATTTGATTTTTCTAACGAATCCGTCGAATGACGAATATGTTGAAGTAATATGCAAACGAAAAGTGTTCGAATGAGAGGGGAGATGAAGTATGAGCTTTCTAGTTGTAAACTCACTGATTGTGACATAAAGATTTTCACTGCCTCCGAACGGCTAACATTGCACCACCGAGACGGATGAGTATGGGACTAAAGTTTCCATGTCTACTTTAAATTAAAAACGTTAGAATCTGGAACACTGATCTAGTAATTTTGTTTAGTGTGCCTCTATTGAACTCTTTTCTTTCCAGTCGAAGTGAGAGCGCTGAGAAGACTTCAGTGTTTGTTTACATACTAGTTATACACAAGATACAATAACTAACAGCTAGACACATTAGAAATGCCGGGCTCGTCTAACTTGATACAAATTTTTCGCTTTAAAATGTGGTTTATTTAAAATTCTTTGACATTTCAATTTTTTTAGGTTAAAAAAAGAAACAAAACAAAAATTGGCAGCTTAAACACTTAAACGAGAAACAACAGCAATCATCTGATCGTATGTGCTTACCTCCTCTTGTTGTATCATAGTACCACATGTCTTTCCAACTTTTAAGCCCGGTATTCAGTTTTTAAGAAATTTTCGTTGCCATTAGAAGTACGTGTATAAAAACTAATGAAACTTTCATAAACCCAAAATTTCGAGCACTTTTCATTTGCTTGGTAGACAGGTCTTTGCGACAATTTCATGAGAGAAATCAAGTACAGGGTTGTTACACCAAAATTATTTCGTATGAAAACAATTGTTTGGGACTGGAACTTTGACATTTCGATTATTATGGTAAACAAAAGTAATACCAAATGCGTTAAAATTAAAATGGAATGAAAATATGAATTATTAATGAAATATTTGCAAGTTAAATCAGATATATGTTTGTCCGTAATAAAATTTTCCATTTAGAGATAAATGATAAAATTTCTTACGCAAATTTCGCAAGAACTGAAATAAAAAAAAATTATTTAATAATAAAAAAATTTATTAAAGTTTATGTGGACGAAAATTTATTTTTGTCCAAATCAAAAATCATATGATAAGTCATATCACAACTTGAAACGACTGAACAAATCCGCCAACTTTGGCCAAAAACTCTATCGTGCTCCTCATTTTCTGGCAATTTTTGTATTTGTTTACATTTTTGATGAGAGCCTTTGACACTCTATAACCGTACTCTTTGTATTAAGGGGAATTGATGGAATTTATTGAGTTGTATTTGTTGTTGTTTGAAATGCCAGTTTTTATTAGCAGTTCTCTGTTGCATCTCGTTTTCCATGAAATTTTTGATTTATTTACATTTTTGATGAAATTCTTTGACGTTTTTGCGCAATTTGGCAACCCTCGTAAAAGAGAACCAAAATGTCGACACGATTCACACAAACGCATTTATCTCTAGCTTCATATCTTGGTTACTTCATACTTTTTATATAAATAAAATAAATGGTTTCCCATTACATCCCATGAAGGGACCGGGGAGAACTTTTTACTTTTATATACTTTATTTAATTTTACTTAAACATGGGTTGAATTTTTATATAAGATTTTTTTTTTGATGAAGCGTATAGCAAAAACGTAATCTATAGGTGATTCTGAGAAATTTTGCTCAAGAGACCATAGTTCTAAGTCGGATTTGGAGCCCCCAAATTATACGATTCATCAAAAAAAAAATTAGCCCGCCCTAATAAGTACATATTGATATAGTCAATGAAGAGAGTATGAGAGAGCAGATAGTCGTAACGCTTCACTCGATTTGTTGTTGGCATTCGAGTCAAGGTAAATTTTGACTGACTACTTTATGGTTGATTTATGACCATACCCTTTGTGTTGTGGAAGAGTCAGCTGATTGTTTCAATTGAATTTGTTTAGTTTTCAACTGATAGTTTGTATCACCTGTCGCACATCACTTTTTAGGGTGTTTTTGATTTGTTTAAATTTTTGATGAGAGTCTTGTATTGCAGAGGAATGCTTGATTGAGTTGTATGGGTTATTTTTGAAATGACAGCCTCTATCAGCTGTTCTCCATTGTTCAGCCCTTAAAATGATATTGTTTTTCTTTTAATATAAAATTTTAATAGTCTGTTCCCGGATATCGCATTAACATTCAAAATGTTATCGCTCGACTAACTCCTTGTTTATTCGCAAATGACAACACATCCGAATGAATCAGCGGAATACAAATTTGTACTGAAAAGTTTTGAAAATTTGTACCTTTTCATTCAAGATTGTGGACCTCAAATCAACACTCTTTCGATTAGAAAACGACAGAAAACTTGCGTTGGAGATCGAGATTGAGAATTGAATTAATACTATAAAATTGTTGAATTTAAAAAAAAAAACTCTAATACTCTTACAAAGCAAGCCAGATTTTTCATTTTTTTATTCTAGAATAATTGTATTTATTACACTTTAATTTATACTTTTAAGTTCCATAGTTATAAACATTATTTGTACATTAAATTATCATTATTTTAAGTTTTGTATTGCATTTTTGATGTATTTATAGTGATACTACTATTTATAAATGTAAATAATATGAATGTTTTCCGTTTTACATTTTTTGTTAGTATATTTTAATTTGTAAAATTTTTCTTTATTTGTAAAATATAAACCATCATTAAATATTAGGCACCACCACCTTAATGGCCCTGATCTTTAGTTTGTATTTAAAAAGAAATACTAAATTTAAAAATTGTTAAAATTATGAAATTTTATTTTAAGTTTTTTTTTTCTTAAGTTTAATTAACCAACAACAAAATTGGCAAACAGATCCTTTTACCACCATCTAACAAAAACCTCACCATCCAACAAAAAAAAAACAAACACAAAAAGAAAAGCAGTCCGAACTCATAGAACTGAAATATTTGTAATCAGAATCAGCACTAATTGGCTTTAAACTTTAAACAATAAATGTTGAAAAGAAAAATGCAAAATTTTCAAAATCACAAGCTTTTAAAACCCACTTCAATAAAGTTCAGTTCTTCTGTTGTTGCTGTTGCTGATCGTAGGATGATTTTTAAAATATTATCATCCTTTCCTCCCCTTCTTTCCTCGACAATTTTTATCTTCTTCCAGCATTTACGTTTCTTATGTTACTGAAGATCAAGGTCAAGGCCAAGAAAAACAAAAACAAATTTGCTCGTTCCTGAACCCTTTATTATTATTTTTTAAACAGTTTCTTGTTGTATTTTTGAACTCAAATTGTTTCTCAACCCAACAACTTGATCACAAAATGCATTACACATTTTTGTTTGTTTGCGTTTTTTTTTTAGTTTAATTTCATAATAATTTTTATTATTATTCTATGAAACCACACACACACACACATTTAAAAAAATAATTTCACCCTGATCCCTCTCCTCCCCCTTAACTTTTTTTGTTACACAACAAAAAAAAACGCAGCTTCAGACGTTCCACAAAATTTGGGCAAATTTCTGAATTCCACGCAAATTAAAGAAGAGGTCAAAGACGATATAGAACTCAAGGAAACTGAAGTGGCGACGGCGGCAGCAGCGACAGCACAAAAGAAGCCAAGGATCGATTCAACGTCTCCTTCCACGTCCGAACAGAAATCAAGGGAATATCCCGAGGATGAGGCGCAATTAGAGGCCAAGAATCTATTGGTTTCACATTTTAATAATAAAGTTGTTATCAAGACAACAAGATCGGCCAATTCCTCACCAGCGCGATCAGTAAGATCATGGCATGACAGTGACGATGAGAATTTTATGGACGATGATGGTGCCTCCTCTATATCGTCGGCGATATCATTGACTATGAAGAGTTCCAGGCAAAACAGTGAGTCCACTTTGTATCAGGCGTTATTAAAGAAACAACAGCAACACCAGCAGCAGCAGCAGCATCAACATCAGCAACAGCAGCAGCATTTGCTAAGCGATCAAGAACAACAACTGCAACAACGACATCAGCAGCATCAACAACAGCAACAGCAACAACAACAACAACAGCACCAGCAGCAGCAACAACAACAACAAACCGACCATCAACAACAGCATAGTCATCAACAGCAACAGCAATACCTGGATGAACTGCAACAATCGGCGGTATCACATCAACAACAACTTACAGCCAACCTGCTAATGGCACGCACCATTGCCTTCTCACGTTCACGTGATTTTCCCGAACTTTTTCAAAATCCCGCTGCTGTGGCAGCGGCAGCTGCAGCTGCCGCCACTGCATCGGCGGCATCGGTCAATGCGGCTGCTGCCGCTGCCGCTGCCAACAATAGCAACTACATGTTACCTTGCCCTCTGTGCGAAACACCGCTCGAGCAACGAGTTTTTCGCCAGCACTTAGATCGGCATTATCCCCGCGATAGTCCTGTGTGCCCGGTGATCGAGTGTGGGCGTCGTTTCGCTCACCCAAATTCAGTAAGAAATCATATGCGCATCAAACACACCCTACAGTGGGCCAAAATGAAAGCCATGCGTTCGTCGGGTGGTCCATTTGCAGGAGGACCAGATTTCAAATGAAACTGCGAGGGTGATTAGTTTGAAGGAAATAACACCACTCGTGACATTAGGACTTTTAGCCCTGGTAGTTAATTGGGAACTGGCTTATACAACCTAAGAAATACATAATTCTTTTAAGAAATAATCAAATGCTTCCTTACAAACAAACAACAAAAACAAAACCAAAAATACTGACAAAGTATAAAGCTGCAATTTGTTATAGACAAAGAATAATTGACTGAAAACTTAAAAAGAAAATTTACGCAGAAATGAGTTGTACATTTTTGGAACATCCTAGAAGACATTGATCGATTTTTTACAAAGAAATCTTCTTTGAGGTACAAACAAAAATGCATAGTGATTAAATCATGACAAGTGCTGGATTTTTCCGAATTTCTGAATTTTTTTTTTATAAGAAAATATTTGCAACGACAATTATCCTTTAGGACATAGCGAGAAAATAAAAGTTAAATAAAATATGATGACCAAAACATCAAAATAGATGTTGATATTAATTTGGGTCTCCTCCCATCTGTAACAAAAAGTCTGCGTCATCATATTATTTCCTAAACCATTTCCAGTTGAAATTTCCCAAAAAAAAACTTAATTGAAATAGAAAACTTCCATATGAAATTTGAAATACAGTGATTTAAATTCAAAAATTCCACTTGAAAAGGAAATCAATTGAAATTTAAAAGATATCAATTTAAATTCAAAAGACAATAACTGAAATTTGAAACGCATAAATTTAAATTTAAAACCATTAATCGAAATTTAGAACACATTAATTGATACTTAAAATATTAATGAAATTTAAATGCCATCAATTGGAAATTAAGAATTCCATTTGAAATTCTATAGACACTAAGTCAAATTCAAAAATTCCAGTCGAAATTTAAAGCCATCAATTGAAATTTAAAAGACATCAATTTAAACTGAAAAGATATCAAATACCTGTTAAATTGCAATTGATGTCCTTTAAATTGCAATTGATGTCATTAATAACAAATAGAATTTTTAAATTCCAAATATTGTAGAACCTTTAGGCTTCAATTGAAACTGTTTTAATTCCCTATAAAATATTTTAATTTCAATTGATTGATGCTTTACAAAATTAAATTCATATTTTTTTCATTTCAATTGGAAATGATGTATAAATTTTATAGATTTCAATTGATGTCTTTTAAATTTCAATTGATGTATTTTAAATTTCAATTGATGTCTTCTAAATTTCGAATAAAATTTTTAAACTTCAATTCAAATATTAAATTATCAAATATTATTATTTAAAATTATTTTATAAAAAAATATTGAATATTAAATTCATATTTTCTTAATTTTAATCGGAGTTGTGTGGAAATTTTGTATCAGCTGATATTGGATTTGTGTATCAGCTGATACTCCCCAGATTTAGAACTAACGTTGCCGTATGTTTTTTTTAAATTTTCATAATTCCGAATTTCAAAGAATTCTTAACTTTTAAATCTAATTCAGGCAAATTTTAAATTCAATGTCATACAAATAATTTTCTCTTATATCTCGTGTTGTATTTCGAAATAACTAATGCTGTCATGATGAAGTTTATTATATATTAGTAAGCATTCAAGGTACTTCAATAAAATACTGTTTAATTAAACTCACAGCAACTAGTTAGTTACTGTATCTAGGCTCGGGGTAGTGTCAAACGGGAAATGTGTTCAGGCCTAGTAGCCACGCGATAGTCAAAGGTTGCCTCATAACAGTTTCCAGTTTCTACTGTCTAACTCTAATATGAACATGTCTATTTTAGCCAAATGGAACCATGATCCTCATGATTTTTGTTAAAGAAACAACAACTTTTATCAAATGTCTTAAGTTCGCTTTGTAGCTCCCTACATAACAGTTTCCAGATCCTACTGTCTAACTCTAATATGAACATATCTGTTTTAGCCAAATGTAACCATGATCCTCATGATTGTTGTTAGAGAATCGACAACTGTTCATCAAAAGTTTTCCGTACGCTTTGTAGCTCGCTACATAATAGTTTCCAGTTTCTACTGTATAACTCTAATATGAACATGTGTGTTTTAGCCAAATGCAACCATGATCCTCATGATTGTTGTTAGACAAACGACAAGTGTTCATCAAAAGTTTTCAGTTCGTTTTGTAGCTCGCTACATAACAGTTTCCAGTTTCTACTGTATAACTCTAATATGAACATGTGTGTTTTAGCCAAATGCAACCATGATCCTCATGATTGTTGTTAGACAAACGACAAGTGTTCATAAAAAGTTTTCAGTTCGTTTTGTAGCTCGCTACATAACAGTTTCAAGTTTCTACTGTCTAACTCTAATCTGAACATGTCTGTTTTAGCCAAATAAAACGTTGGTCCTCATGATTGTTGTTAGAGAAACGACAACTATTCATCAAATGTTTTCAGATCATTTTGAAGCTCGCTACATAACAGTTTCCAGTTTCTACTGTCTAACTCTAATATTAACATGTCTGTTTTAGCCAAATGCAACCATGATCCTCATGATTGTTGTTAGAGAGACAACAACGGTTCATCAAATGTTTTCAGTTCGTTTTGAAGCTCGCTACATAACAGTTTCCAGTTTCTACTGTCTAACTCTACTATTAACATGTCTGTTTTAGCCAAATGCAACCATGATCCTCATGATTGTTGTTAGAGAATCGACAACTGTTCATCAAAAGTTTTCCGTACGCTTTGTAGCTCGCTACTTAATAGTTTCCAGTTTCTACTGTATAACTCTAATATGAACATGTGCGTTTTAGCCAAATGCAACCATGATCCTCATGATTGTTGTTAGAGAAACGACAACTATTCATCAAAAGATTTCAGTTCATTTTGTAGCTCGCCACATAACAGTTTCCAGTTTCTACTGTCCAACTCTAATATGAACATGTCTGTTTTAGCCAAATGCAACCATGATCCTCATGATTTTTGTTAGAGACACGACAACTATTCATCAAATGTTTTCAGTTCGCTTTGTAGCTCGCTACATAACAATTTCCAGTTTCTACTGTCTAACTCTAATATTAACATGTCTGTTTTAGCCAAATGCAACCATGATCCTCATGATTGTTGTTAAAGAAACGACAACTGTTCATCAAAAGATTTTAGTTCGCTTTATATCTCGCTACATAACAGTTTCCTATCTACTGTCTAACTCTAATAAGAACAGGTCTGTTTTAGCCAAATGCAATTCTGAAAGTCTTGTTTGTTGTTTGCAAAACGACAGCTGTCCATAGAAAGTTTTTAGTTCGCTTTGACTCCACTCGTTGAATACAGTTTGGTTCAAGTGTTATAAATCAAAAATAGTCAGCTGATAACCTTTCGTTCTGAATATGAGAGTAAATACCTAAGAATTTAAAGAGTAATAAGTTTGTTTACAAATTTAATAAAATTTAATTTAAAAAAATCACACAAATTCATTACTTCCATGTACAAAATAATTTAACATAATACATTTGATAAAGTTTGCAACTAATTTTGTTAACCAAAACGACTGTATATTTATTACAATATATACATTTTTAGTTTAAGATTTTTAAAGATTTTTATTTGAAATTTTTTCAGCCAAAGATAACGTAATTTGTTCTTAAGTTCATTTATGCAAAAACCTTTAAAAAACTTTAAAAACTCATAAAAAATTTACATAAAGCTTAAATATTTATGTTATATCCCAATCTCGTGATAATTTATTTAACAGAAAAATGTTTGCTGAAATAGCTACAGCTTTAACGCCTCTGTCAAATATGTAAATTTTGAAAACTCAACAAAATATTGAATGAGATGGCATTGATACTACGCGTATAAAAACGTACATAGTTTCGATTTACATTCCAAAGATAAAACCTTTTAATTTAAATGTATAACAAAAACAAAACATATGTTCCTAAGATTTCGAAAATCGAAAATTTAAAAATTATGAAACCAAAGACTATTAAGGAAATCAAGATTTGTTTTTATAAAATTTATATCGCAATTTAATTTACGTATTTCGAGAGAAAAAATTGTTCTTTTAAATAAAATAAAAAAAATTCTTGGAAATATAAGTTTTTAGACTTACTCGAAATATTTTGACGTGTAATTAGTATTAAATTTATTGCTTAATAGATTATGTTGCTATGATTTAAAAATCATAAACTATCTGGCACAGGGCGAAACGAGTCAATCAATCAAGCTTTCAGAATATTGTACAGCCAATGGGACGTATAAGTTTTTTATTAAAAATACTCATACTCACCTGTGCCCACCAATTGAATATCGTGTAGTAGTTATAACAAAAATCTTGACAACATTTTTATTTATTCAAATATCTAGCAAATTTCTATTAAATTTTGTAATTATAATTTTAAAACAATATACGGTATATTTAAAATATTTATACGTCATTTCAGCAAACTTCTTTCTATTAAAAACTTCTTAGAATTTTATGTATTTAAATTTTTCTCACTAAAGTTCCAATGATTTCCCAGAATACAAAAAGAAAATAAAAAATAAATATAATTGCCTATTAAATAGGCATAATTAACAAATACCATGCATATACATATTAGTACATACTATAAATAGTTATTTACATATACATAAGAACACACACACATACATACACAAAACTATACGTTCCTATATATATTGTATTATTAAAGAAAACGGAAACAACAACTAATAATAAAATAAAACTTTTGTAATTTAGTAAAAGCAAAAATAAACTAAAATTATATATTAATACAAGAGAAGCTAAAAATTAAAAAATTCCTATAGTTAATAAGATAAAAAGAAACTGCATAGAAATATCGCAAAAAATACATAAACAGTATTAAAATTAAAAAAAAAATAAATAAAATTTAGAGAAAAAAATTCACAGGAAATTGTAGATATATAAAACAACACAAGTTTACACAATATAAATTATACCAAAAATAAATTAATAAATAAAGAATTATAACAAAATTACTTAAAGAAATAACTATATAACTTTTGGTAATTTGTTTTTATTTGACAACTGCAAAAACCTAAAAAACGAAACATTTATAAACAAAAATATATATATATAATAAAGTATTAACATAACTATACTGAAACAAACATAGAATGTGCCTGCGTAAATATATTTTTAGCCAAAAATAAAATAAAAAAAAATAAAAACTAACAAACTAAAGAACATCATATATATATATAAAGTAAACTCTGAAGTAAACAATTAAAACACATTACATATAAATGAATAATTAAAACAAAAAATTAAACAACAAATGTATAGTATTAGTATTTAATATTAATTAAATAAATTGAAAATATAGTAAAATAATTTATTACAAAAAATAGCGCTGATAAATAACGAATGATAGTGGGACAAAAAGAGAAAAGATATTTAAAATTAGAAATGGTAACGAAAAAAACAAATAGAGCTCAAACTTCAGTAATCGCATTGAATTAATATAATTATTACAATTATTTGAAAATTAATGAACATTTTATTTTTATATATTGGCAACAAAATGCACTGGTGGAAAAATGAAGGCCACATAACTTTAAATAATTAGTTATTTTTTAAAAATATTCGGAAATTCACCACATTCTGTGTCATCAGAAATCATAAAGTTCTTCTAAATCATTTCGCTTAAAGTTTTAAATTGGAAAAATTTAATAAAGTTTATGTGCGAGGGAATGGAATTCCTTTTGGTGGTATACATGGCGTATAAGTGATAAAAATTAATATATATTTAATAAAATTCATACATTTTCGTTAAGAGCTTTGGGTAATTCAGCACATTCTATTTAAATTAAAATCAGAAAGCTCTTCTATTTCATTTCGTTTACAGTATTACAATTAAACAAATAATAATAAATTTTATGCAAAAGTGTATGAAATTCCTTTTGATGGTATGCATGGCGTATGCGTAACAAATATTAATTTGTAAAAGGCGTCCGAAATTAGCGCCAGATTTGAATTTCGTGCCATGTATGCGGTAAAGTGTTGGTGTTGGAGAAAAATGACAGCATGACAGTTGAGAATTCAGGGTTATTAAAAACGAAACTGTAAATTAAACAACAATGCGTTTTGATGGTTGAGAAATATTTAAAAAACTATGAACAAAATCATCTTTAGCGATAAGGTACAATTTCATCTTGATAGCTTCATTGATCGTCAAAACACGAGTGTCAACAACATCTTGATTAATCGTCAAAACACAAGTGATTGTTGAGAAGCAATTGTATCGACATCGAGCCATTGTTTGCTGTAGATTTTGCGCTGGGCCGTCAAAGAACCATTTTTCTTCGAAAATTTTCTTCTCTCGCGACATGATAATCTAGTTTTTTTGATCCTAAATTGTATTGTATGTATGCGAACGACATGTGGTTCCAACAAGACGATGGCACATGTTAAACATCCCGAAACACAATTTCGTTGCTTTTGATTTTGCTCGAATTTTGAAACTGCCTTTATACTGAAATTCATACAATACTAAATTTTCAGTAATTAGGTAATTCGGCGGGTGTTTATTAAAATTCTGCAAGTTTTTCTAAATCGAAATCTAGATCAGTTTAGAATGAAAAAAAAATATGAATTTTATGTGAAATTGGTTCTTAGGGTATACATGGCGTATGAGTGATTAATATTAATACATACATTGAAATTTATGCTTGTATTAAGAACATTAGATAGTTCGGCGCATTCTATTAAAATGCCTGTTAAATCAGACATTATATCTGTTAAAAATCATATAGGTTTTCAATATTATTTCATTCACGGTTTTAAAATGAAAAATTTAATACATTTTAGGTGAAAGTGTATGGAATTTCTTTTTGTGGTATACATGACGTATGAGTGATAAATATTATTATACAACTACAAGGTAGCGCAAAAGTAATCACCCAATGTACTTTTGCTGTAATTTTTGTTTTAATGCAAAACTTTAGTTCTGCTTGTAAAATTTTTTTATTAATCCATTATAATTTATTCCATCAAGTTGAGAAAATTATATCGGCAAGTGGCCGCCGCCAGAGTTGATGATCATACAGGCTCGTTTTGTGAAATTTTCCATCACTCTTGCCAGAAATTCGGGGCGACAAGTTCTCGCATTCTTGGCGAATATTCTCCTTGAGGGTTTCAAGAGTCTGAGGCTCGTTGACGTAAACCCGCGGCTTCAAAAAAAATCCCATAAAAAGAAGTATCGAACGGTTAAATCGGGTGATCTGGCCGGCCAGTGCAAATCACCAAAACGAGAGATTATAATAGCCTGTTTCTCTAACTCGAACGAAAGTTTTCGTTCGTGTTCGAGTCGAAAGAAATTTGATTTGCTTTCCACAAACTCGATATTTCAAGCCGAATGAAAATATAAATTTTTTCAAAACTTTTCAGTGGAAATTTCGGTTTCTCTATTTCGAATGTGCTGTCATTTGGGAACAAACACAGAGTCAGGCGAATAAAAATGTCGACTTAGAGGAACCCAATTTGAGTCGAATGAGAGTGACTGATTTTCGTTCGCTTAGCTTTTCGTTCGAGATAGAGAAACAGGCTATAAGCGAGCCGAAAATGCTTCCTTCAGAATATCGGTTGTGACTCGAGCAGTGTGCGCCGTTGCACATGTTCTCCAGTACCAATTCATCCAATTGAGAAAGAAAAAATTCGCTAATCATGGCCCTGTAGCGCGCGCCTTCCATCGTCGTCGTTTGGCCCGCAGCGTTCTCAAAAACAAATGTCCCGATGACTCCTCCAGCGTAAACCCCACAGAAACGATTATGTTGTTTATTCACGTAACCACTAAGATAGAAATGAGCCTAATCGCTCATGATAATTTTCGATGAAAAACCGTCCACCACTTCGTTGAGATTCAGGGTGGCTTGAGCGTAGGTTACACGTGTTTGGCGGTCAACAGCTAACAGCTGATGCACTGTCTGCCCTTTGTAAGGGATCATCTCCAAATCTTTCACCAAAATTCTGCGTATGGACCGCCGACTAATGCCCAATTGCGTGGCATGTCGTCTGGTCGATGTTCCGGGCTCCTCTTCGACATCTTGCGCAACAGCAGCGATATGCTCAATAGAATGGATGCTCCGGGGCCGGCCAGCCTTGGGAAGATCTCGTGTTGTCCCAGTCTCTTCAATATGAGTGGCCAAACGCCGCAGTGTGTGTCCAGTTGGTGTCTGAGACGAAATTCACATTCGAATTATTGCACAATAAAAATGGAAACACTATTTCCGCGTTCTTGCGGAGTAAACCGGTTCATGGCTTGTCGATTTGTATTCTGAATTTGTTTACTTCACAAATGTCAAAACCGAATTGTCATTTGGCGCCATTTGCAAAAGTTACAGAGTTTTCCAATAGGGTGATTACTTTTGCCCCAACTTGTAAATATAATGAAATTCATACAATATTACACTTGCATTAAAAACTCGTAGACGAATAGATTTGTTTACTAAGATCTACAAAGGGGACAGATTTCAACTCTACTTCATATTTAGAACATCACTTGGAAGAAATGGTTTTTTTTTTAACCAAAAAAAATTAAAAATTTTTATTTAGTTTTAATTATTACTTTAAATATTTTCTTTTGAAATAATCTAAATTTACATTATTATGATTTAAAAAACATTTCGTCATTTATCATACCGACCTCAAACATAAAGCCTCAATTTATATAGACCAACCATTAAGAGGCAGTTTTATGGAAGTAATTGGACAGCTGTTTGTTGGTTAAACTTGGTTTAACATATGAGTGCTGTATTTTAATTCATATTTAATTGAGTAAAAATTGTCAGATAATCTATAGTTAATATTTAACTGACAGACCTTTAAACTATATTTAACCACAACTCAAAACCCAGCTCTAATGGCCAGTTTTTCTCTTCGTTTCCTTTTCAAATTGTGGTTAGACTTCGAATTTGTTTTTCAGTCAATGGTTAATAATGATTTAACCACCAAATGTTGATTGGTTAACTTGTCATCAGAACCATATGATTTTGACAATTCATTTTGGTTGTTCCTCTTTGTTGTTATTACGGCTTTCTTTAACTTGCCACCGTAAAACAAAGTGGAATGTTAACTTCAAATTACATTTCAATTACGATTAAGTAATCCGATAGTTAACTACCCTTTTAAAAACTGGTTATAAGTGTTTCAAATTCAGTCACCTGAGCTTATGAATTTTTAAACTTTAATTTCGAATAAATAATGCGACATTTTATAAACGTGAACCCTGGGCCTTCATTTAACATTTCCCTAAATGAACGAATTCAATTTAAACTCTTTTCATTTTATTTAATTTTGTTTAAAATCTGATTAAAAATTTGCAATTTATTTTAAAAAAAATTAATCAAAAAAAAAAACGTAAATTATGAAAAGATTTAATACGTAAAAACTGGTTCCTATTAAATTAATCAAAAAACGAAAACTTAAAATGCAGCAATGCAAAATACTCGAAACTGAATAAAAATTTTGAAAGAATTTTTTTTTTCTAATTTAAAAAAAATTTAAAATTCGAAAAAATTAATGCATTTTGGAAAGGTACCTACAAAATTCCTTTGCAAACAACAACAATGTATGAATTCCTATTACAGAGAAAACAACAACTACAAAAATTACAATAATATACTTATATAGTTTTAGTTAAAATTAATTTAATTTATTTCCACATTTTCGAAAACCCTTAAGTATTATTATGAAACAGAAGAAGAAGAAGTAGAAGAACGATGGAAAGTTATAAAAGAAAATAATTTAAAGATGAATTCTGAAGAAAAAGGCAAATATATACAATATATTTTCAAATAAATCGAAGGAAAACAAAGAAAATGAAATAAACAACAGAAGAAAAGAAAAGAAAATAAAAAAAAATAATAAAAAAAAAAAACAAATCTGAGTGGAATTTTTATTTACAGTTCTTAAAATGAGTTTCATACTGAAAGCAAAAATATTAATTACGTTTTTTTCTTTAATATTTTCCTCTCCATCTCTAGTTACTCGGCGCTCTTTGGAAATGCGTGTACGTGCCACTGATCCTCGTCCTTGTCCCAAGTGTGGCAAAATCTATCGTTCGGCCCATACCTTGCGCACTCACTTGGAAGACAAACACACTGTGTGTCCTGGATATCGCTGTGTTCTTTGTGGCACTGTTGCCAAATCACGCAATTCCCTACACTCGCATATGTCTCGTCAACACCGTGGTATTTCCACTAAGGACCTGCCGGTTTTGCCCATGCCCAGTCCATTTGATCCCGAATTAGCTTCACGTCTATTGGCCAAGGCTGGCGTTAAGATATCGCCAGCTGAATTAAGAGCCCGTGCTTCACCCACCAACAGCAACAATGGCGGTAATGGTGGCGGAGGTGGCAATAATGGACCATCGAAAATAGATTTGAATTTGACATCGGGCTTAAAGGATGAAGTTGAAGATTCAGATGATGATCCTGAGGACTTGACCACCGGCAGTGGAGGTTATGGCAGCAGTGGAGGTACTAATGATTTGAGCCGTTACCATGAGTCGTTATTGAGTAATTTTGGACATGCCAACACCACCATATCGCGCATAAGAAATGAGGCTGCCGCTGCAGCGGCTGTAGCCGCTTTGGGCCAGCAAAATGACTTGGCAGCAGGTCAAATACCAACCAGCACAGCGGCGGGACAATCCTTGTTGGATACATATTTGCAATTTATCACCGAGAATACATTTGGTATGTTATAATTTATTTTGGGTAAATTAATTAAGTTCTATAATATAATGGTGAATTCAATTGCAGGAATGGGTATGACGCAAGAACACGCTGCAGCTGCCGCTTTGCATGCCGCCAAAATGGCCCAACTGAATGCCATGGGTCATGGTCTAGACAAAATACCACCCGGTCTATTGCCGCCACAATTCGACTTGAGTAAATTAGCCGGTCAAGCAGGCAATAACTTCAATAATCCAGCAGTTAACCACAGTGGTTTGACCATAGAGCCCATAATGAGACACTCACCGAGTCACCATGAAAATGTTAATAACTCACAAAATGCTCTTAGCCTTAATCTGCCCTCCGCCACTACCAGTAATCACGACATTCGACGAGATCCCTCTGAGCCCATGGACTTGGGTTTAGATGGCAACAATCAATCCGGCAGTCATCATGACAACATGGGCTCGGATAATGAGGATAACTACTCGGAAGATGAGGGTGTCCACAATACATAAATTGGATTGACTTAGTAAATTACTCATAACCCAACACATACATACATACATACATGTATTTTTATAAGAAATATTTAGGAAATTTTATTGGAAATCAAGTAGAATACAAAGGTTTTACATATAAGTATAAAAATATACGTAGAGATAAAAGGAAATCCTTTATGAAAACTGCAATGGTATTGAAGAAATTGGTTATCGAATGAAGAAACATATGGATTAATTATAAACAACAAAAAAAATAACAGCAGAAACCTAGTTTTATATTTAAAAAAAAAAGACAAATAAATAAATTTGTTTTACGACATGTCAAAAACATGTGATTTTGTGAGAAATCATTAAGGCTACGTTTATACTGAACATGTTTTACATGTTTCGAGGCCACAATCAGCTGATTTTTCTTACAAGACTCAGCTGAGTTTGGCCTTAAAACATGTTAAACATGCTACGTGGAAAAGTAGACTAAAGTTGCAGATGCTAAATTTATTATGCCAATTAAAATTTATGTTTTGACCGCTGTCTTTTTTGGGCAGTTGTTATTTTTTGTCGTGCAAGAATTGGACTGCATTAATTTAAATTGATATTACGATAAATCGAAATTCATACAAAATGAAGTATCTGCCAGATTTGTGGGATGATGTGAAGTCCATGATTTTGACAGCTGTCATTTTTTTTGTCGCCGGTTATTAAAGTTGTCGATAATTATTTTTAATTTTTGTCGAATGATGAGTCGGAAAAATTGGACTGCATTAATTTAAATTGATATTACGATAAATCGAAATTCATATTAAATGCAGTATCTGTCAGATTTGTGTGATAATGTTAAGTCCATGATTTTGACAGCTGTCATTTGTCTGTCGCCTGTCATTAAAGTTGTCGATAATGATTTTTAATTTTTGTCAAATGATGAGTCACAGGAATTGAACTGCGTTAATTTAAATTGATATTACGAGAAATCGAAATTCATATTAACTAAAGTATCTGCCAGATTTGTGGGATGATGTGAAGTCCATGATTTTGACAGCTGTCATGTTTTTGTCGCCGGTTATTAAAGTTGTCGATAATTATTTTTAATTTTTGTCAAATGATGAGTCACAGGAATTGAACTGCATTAATTTAAATTGTTATTACGATAAATCGAATTCATATTAAATGCAGTATCTGTCAGATTTGTGTGATAATGTGAAATCCAGCTGTTTTGGCAGCTGTCATTTTTCTGACGCCCTTCGTTAAAGATATCGATCACAATTTTTTTGTGTCAAATTATGAGTCGCAAGAATTGGACTTCATTAATTGAAATAGATATTACAACAAATTGAAATTCATAATAAATGAAGTATCTGTCAGATTTGTGTGATAATGTGAAGTCCATGATTTTGACAGCTGTAATTTTTTGTCAGCTGCCATTAAAGTTGTCAGAGGCAAACCTATTTTTATCAAATTAAAAACTTGCAAAAATTCGACGACATTATTTGAAACTGATACTACGACAAATAGAAATTCATTATAAATGAAGTATCTGTTCGATTTGAGTGATAATGTGAAATCCATGATTTTGACAGCTGTCATTTTTTGTCATCTGCCATTAAAGTTGTCAATGGCAAACTTATTTTTATCAAATTAAAATTAAACATCATTAATTGAAATTGATACGAGTATTACGACAAATTGAAATTCATAATAAATGAAGTATCTGCCAGATTTGTGTGATAATGTGAAGTCCATGATTTTGACAGCTGCCATTTTTTTGTCATCCGTCGTTCGAAGTTGTCCATGATGATTTCTTTTTATTTTTCCCCAAATTATAAGTCCCAGTTATTAGACTTCATTAACTAAAATTGATATTACGATAAATTGAAATTCATATTATAAAAAAGTATCTGCCAGATTTAGTGTGATAATGTGAAATCCATGATGTTGACAGTTGTCATCATATTTGTTGGTTGGTTGGTTGAATGAAACCTTATAAATAGCATAACTTGGAATTAGAATTCGAAAAAGTTTGAAACAAAGAAGCCTTAAAAATGTATACCAGTTTATTTCTCTTTCACTTCAGAATATTTTATTACAACAAAATCTTTGATTTTGTTAAGATAAACGGAATCTAACATTCGTATACGATTTACGAGAACATTTTTTAACAGACATTACACGAGATAACAAGCTATACGACACTCGTTTATTGTAAATATTTTATGGACAAAAAAAAAAAAAAACAAAACAAAACAAACTAAAAATATTTCACAAAAACACAAATTTTAAATTCTTGCAATATTTAATATAAAAACAAAACACGTTACTATAATAAGAAATCAATGGAATGACACACAAATACCCCTTGCCCTAGCCCTTAAAACAAAATACAAAATAATGTAGCCCTCCCTATTTCTTAACACAAAAATTTTTGAAAAATTGAACAAAATTTAAAGCAATTTTTAGATTTAGATTTTTATGTAGTTTTTTATTAGGACCCCTAGCATTAGTAAAAAACAAATTATTCAAGTAATGTAAATATTTATTCAATGTTAAAATAATAATAATATGTATATTGGTAATACGTAATACCAATAACCATCCCTTACTATCCGCCCTCCTCCTCTACTCCTTCTTCAATGTGCTAGCTTTTGAGCAGGATACAGTAATTAAACAAAATTTAAAATTAAAATATTAAAAACCAAATTTGTTAAATTGAATTAGTTAAATTTTTATAGGTTTCGGTTTCAAAACTTACGTATTTAAATTTTTTAACAAAATTTTATTTCAAGTGCCTTTTTTTGAAAACAAAAAAAAAAACATACAGATTTACTTTCTTTGAACTTGTTTGTAATTAAATTTGAACTCTGCTTTAGACAATTTTTTGGTATTGTGTTTGAATGTGTAAATTTGAATTATACATATTGAAATTATAGAAATTAGCCAAGACTACAATGCCAGGCTTTAACTCGAAATCTAATCGAAAACTAAACTAATCTATAAAAATATTTCCGTCTATAGTTCGATAATTACAATTTTGATTATGATGATATGAAAATTTTGGACTTAATTCTTTTATATTTAACCTTATTCTGAATGCATAAATTGACATCATTTTGAATGCATTAATCAGATTGTGATAATATTGCGAGAAAAAAATTCACATTATTCCCAGTTGTTTGATGTAAATCCAAAAATACAAAATATACATATAATGAACTTGAAATCGTATGGAATTGGATAAAAGTGCGTATAAGTAATATATATTGTATGGACGTGCGTATAAGTAATAAATATTATTTAAACTAATACAAATTCACACAACTGTGCATACAGTATTTAGTTAGATTGAAACACTTAAACAAATCGTTGTAGAGAAACGGCGGCTAATATAATCTTCATTTCTTTCTCGAACTGTATCTCAATAACATACGATCTTCTCGATTTTATCCGAATTTGTGTTTATATTTTGCAATATCTCATAGTGAACGGTTAATAAAGTGAAATGTTTTGAAACTTATAAGCCTGGCTGGTAGAGAAAATTCTTTATTTGTTGAACCCCCCCCCCCCCCCACATCACATTAACTAACATTTAAAACATAAAAAATAGTTAACAACACTGTACAAATCTTTTAAAAACATCGCAAGTAACAGTTGTAATGCAAAACAACCTAATTCAAATGTGCCATTTTAAAGAACCACCAACACCTCAAAAACCTAACCTTAAAACTTCCTTACTGAAACTGACTTCCTTAAAAGAGAAATTTAAAACTAAAAAAACTTAAAAAACGTCAACAAAAATTGTAAAGTACATATTCTAGTTTCTCGCCAATAACAACAATAACTCAGGAAAAATAAATGAAAATATAAAATAAAAGACATTCCTTTTTTAAAAAAAAAAAAGTAACACACCACATAACGTGAACCTTAAAACTACCTCATTTTTAATTGTATTTTTTTTTTACATAAAAACAAAAACTTAACCGCAAAAAAGTCAGTGAATTTCACATAATTTTTTACCTCAACTTTGCAAATTTTAAGAAATAATAACCTTAAAACAACAACATAACTACATAAATGTAAATAATAATTAGGAAACCTAAAAAAAAATTATTTTACAATATAAAAAAATAAATCTCATCAGAAATGCAATAATTTATTAATAATCAACAAAAATAAAAAATAAATCTCTAAAAAATAATCTTGCCAATTTATAAAAATATAAGAATATAAAAAAAACCTTACGTTAGTTTAAAAACAAAATAACAAATAGCATAAAAAGCACAAAAAAAATTAAATACCACTACAAACATAAAACAACACCACCTATGCTTAATACAAACTATAAAACTATTAATAAATAACAACCTATAACAAATGTTATTTAAAACCGAAACTGTAGTACTTAAAAGAATACAAAAATATAAATAAATAAAACCTATGCATTTATTGAAAATACAAAAAAAAAACACAAGATTCTTGCAATCGTTCATTTCACTTGTCTCGGGAAATTACCTCAAATATACTCAGAAGTTATACATGTATATTTTATTAAATATTAATTTTAATGTTTTTTTAAGCATTTATTATTATTAATTTTCTTTTAATTAAGTCTCACTAATGACTCGCCGCAAAACAAATGACAACAACAATAATAACAATATTTTTTTTGTTTGTTTTATAATTAAGTTCGTTAAGCTTTACTTATAAAATAATTAATTTTATTTATATTTAATTATGTTTTCTTCTTTCTCATAAACTCTTTAAGAGTTTTCTTTTATTATTTTACGTTTTATTGTTTTTAAATCTGAGTATAATTTTTTATTATTATACATATAAATATTTTCTCACTTAAGTTCTACCTCAATTTATGTATTTGCTTTGTATTTTTTTTTTAGTTTTATACTTAATTTTATGCGTATAATAAATTATTTCTTTAAGTTTGTATAGAAGAAAATTATTACAAAATTTAATATTTTTTTTTGTAAATTTAAAATAAATTTTAGTTAAAAATATTTTTTTAATCACACATTTTCGTTTATTAGTTTCTGGACAAGGACAATTCTGCTATAATAATAGTAAGTATTTGAAAAGCTTTAATACAGTATGTTAAAGCCTTTCTATAAAGCCAAAAATGTTTTAAAAATAAAAGCAAATCCTGGGAAAGCCTTTCCTTTCTATAAAGCCAAAAATGTTTTCAAAATAATAGCAAATCCTGGGAAAGTGAACCTGAAACTCAGGCGAACAAAACAGTTTGTGTACCACCTAATACAATGCCAAAATTCAAGTGCAATAGAAGCTTGATAAAATATAGTGCGAACACACTTGTGTAACATCTATAAGCACGGGTACGGCAATCTATCAAAGTGAACATATGCAAACAATGCACAGCGTTAACATCACATACGTGGTTGTTGTACAACAATAGTCTAAGCACGGGTAGGGCAATCTATCAAAGTGAACATATGCAAACAATACACAGCGTTAACATCACATACGTGGTTGTTGTACAACAATAGTCTCTGCCTGAAAATAAGTCCGATGATATTGATGTAGCGGCAGCGAATAAACAAGCAGGTCGTTGTCGCCAAAGAGCATTGAATAGTATATAGAACTCATGGCACGAATTGTAT
Organism: Phaonia tiefii; assembly: GCA_963931995.1. Lineage (NCBI taxonomy): Eukaryota > Metazoa > Arthropoda > Insecta > Diptera > Muscidae > Phaonia > Phaonia tiefii. The sequence continues at coordinate 274,988,304 of OZ008368.1, forward strand.
GACGCAAAAGCACTGGCGACATTTGACGAATGATTCTTTTTGTCATATCTTGGTTCATTCATAATTTTGATGTGATACATTGACGGCTTTGCTTTTTGTATTGTTTTATGTAATAACATTGTCGAAATGGTGCATTTATATTGAAATATTCTATAAAGAGAATAAGACTCGTTTATGCCCGTTTACTCAGACTCTCTACATGAGAGCGGAAAAAGAGTGCAACAAGTTCTCTATACTATTCAATACTTTTTATCGTCGCTCTGTTTATGACAAGACAAAAACAATTATTGCAGTGAGCTAAATATTGCTTAATTTATTTTAACAATATTAAATTTAATGTTAAAGCAGATGTTACAAAAAAATAAAGTGCAATAGCCAAAGAGCCTTCAGCTCAAAAACTATTCTTTTTTATTTTTCAATGTAACATTTACTAATGTGTGCATAGAAATCGAACAGGTACCGTGTAACACATCGTCCGTGAGTTCGAACACTCATTGATTTTTTTAACACTTTCCCAGTAAGTATAATAGCTGGAATTGAGAAATAATAAGGTAAATGTCCAATTACACTATGCGACAAATGGAAGATTTTTATTTAGGCCCTAAACCAAACCAAAATATTATAAAAGTACATGGACGTGGTATCACAAACCCCTAGACGGTTCTGTCCCTAATCTGCACAATTTGTTTGTACAGGTCAATGCAGATTTCGGCTGAGGATCGGGGCTATATTTTTTATTTTACTTCAGTAAATCTCAAGTAGTTTTCATTGCATCCTTTGGCGGCATAGTTGCTCTTTCCCCATTTTATATTTTTTATTTGAGTGATATGATTTCTAACTGACGTTTCGACCATTTGTCATGATCTGTAATTTTTTTTTTCATTGTATTCAGTAATGTTTACAATTGCATCAGGAAAGATATACGCAAGAACAACGTTATTCAATTTTTTTTTTATCAAAATAATCGTTCTCTCTTTCGAAATGAAGCTGGTAACATCGTTCCTGTCAATGAAGAGCGGTATAGATCGATGAAAACCAACTTTTTATGGCCGAAATTCGAAGAAGTTGATCTTGACAACATCTGGTTCCAACATCCGAATTATTGGGAGAAAAGTTTGGAGATTCGATTATTTCAAGAAATTGTGACATTAAATGGCCTCCAAGAAGTTGTGATTTATCACCATTAGACTGTTTCTTGTGGTGTTATTTGAAGTCATTGGTCTCCCTTCAAGCTTTACAAGCCAATATTGAACGTGCTATTCATGACATACGACTTGATTTAGTGGAAAAACGTGCTCGAAAATTGGGTGCATTGAATTCGTTCCTGAAAAAGAAGACATGGAGGCCATTTGAAAGACGTTTTATTCAGATCTTAATTGTATCGATTGTACTTCACATTAAATAAAAAACATTTGAATTTCCTTAACAAGTTGGAAAACCCTTTATATCTTAGGAAAAAACAACTACATCATTTCCAATTGAATTTAATTTTGAAAAATATCAATTAAAATTTGAGAATTATATTTGAAATACATCAATTTAAATTTAAAACACATCAATTGAAATTTAAAATACATAAATTAAAATTTGAAACACATCAATTGAAATTTAAAAGACATCAATTGAAATTTAAAATTCGTCACTTGAAATTTAAAAATTATTAACTAATTTTGGGAGATGATTTTTATTTATTCAGCCTTTTTATTGGTACTTTATTATTTTATTAATCAAGCTCAAGACCATAGTAAAGGGTGATTTTTTAGCAAAGTTCTTTTTGGCAACACTGTTTATGGCAGCGCAGCTGTTTTCGTCTAAAATGTTACTGTCAAACATGTTCAGTTTGGTCTATAATTTAACCATAAACCGAACAACACTTGCAGATTATTGAATTTTATTATCAAAATTCATGATCGGTTAAGAAACTGCATCGTGCACTTCTTCCATTTTATGGTCAGTTTGGGCGATTTAACGCCTTTGGATTATTTTGTGTGGGGCTATGTCAAGTCTCATGTCTATAGGGACAAGTCCGCAACGGTTGACACACTGGAAGCCAATATTGAAGAATTTATTTGTGAGATACCGGCCGATATGTTAGAGAGAGTATTCCAAAATTAGACCCAGCGTAGGAACCATTTGAGGCGCACCGCTGTTAACATTCATACGAAACCATCTTTAAACATTGAATTATATAGACATTCTATCGACTTAAATAAAGAGTTCATACATTTCTCTAGATAGCGGTCGGTTGTGCAATGGTTAGTGTCCGCGGCCGTTGTACATGAGAACGTGGATTCGATCCCTGCTCAGACCACCTTACATTTCTTTCGACGACGGCCACCTCGCTTAGTAATGGCGACACTATCGAGTACTTAGCCATGAAAAAGCATCTCAAAAAAGCCGTTCGGAACCGGTGTAAAACTGTACGTCCCAATCAGTGAGTGTAAAACTACTAGAAAGCGCACATCTCACTGGTTCCCGTCATGGGATGTTATGGGACACCATTTTTTTGTTTTACATTTCTCTAGATTTTATGTTTTTTTAAATCAAATCCGAAAGCTCTTAAAAAATTACCCATTATATCTCTATAAATAGAGATATAGTTTTTGTAGAAGAAGTTTTTGCAAATGCATCCTCATGATTCCTGGCATACCGTATAGCTATTTCATATATAGCCACAGATCTTCATCAGCGGTTGTTTGGAATGCTGCTTTTGAAAAATTTATTAAGCTAAATGGAAACGAAAACTCATCTCAATTGAGAATTTTCCACTATGCAAGTGTTCGAAAAATATCGCAAGCAAAACACAAGAGAAAACATTTGCAAACAAAAAACTTCTTCCCATCTCCAGAGAACCGTCGGTCCCCATTAGAAATGATTTTTGTTGTTGCCTAATTCGTATTTTATACGATGGCTTACGACCCTTTGCTCATTCTCTTTTGGTAACGCTTCGTAAATTCATGTGCGTTCAGACGACGACTCTCTGTATTCAACTATTTGTGACGCATTGTCGGTTAATCTTCTTTTTTCTATTCGTAATAATCTCAAATTCAACATTTTAAAAAATTAATAAACAACGGCTGATAAAATTGCAATCGTATTGTTTTAATTTATTAAGAAATTGCTTTAAACCAATTTTGGATCACTTGTTTTATATTGTTGCCTTACCGCAATGTCAAAACACGAAAGAGGTCAAAGAGAAATATCAAAATGCCCCCTGAATTTCCAAGTCGTGACTCTTATGCTACCCATCTTTCTTCTCTTCTTCACCCACCACGAAGCATCGTAAGTCGCGACTCGTGTCCTCGTGCTCTACGTTTGTCTACGTTCATCAGGGGTGATTTTTATTCATTCGACCTTTTTATTAGTACTTTTTTATTTATAGATATAGTTTTTTATAAAAGAAGTTTTTTCAAATGCATCATCCTCATGATTTCTGGCAATTAGGTTTTTAAATTGCAATTGATGTCTTTTAAATTTCCATTGATGTATTTCAAATTTCAATTGATATGTTTTAAATTTCAATTGATGTCTTTTAAAATTCAATTGATGAGTTTTAAATTTCAATTGAAGTTTTTTTTAAATTTCACTTGATTTTTTTTTTTAAATTACAATAGATGTATTTCAAATTTCAAATAGAATTTTTAAATTTTAATTGATGTATTTCAAATAGAATTTTTAAATTTCAATTAATTTTTTTCAAATTTCAATTGGAAATAGTGTAGTACTCCATAAAATGGTGAAACGTTTAAGAAAATTTTAAGTAGTTTAAATTTTATGGAATTTTCCAGTTCACGGTAGAGGAATTGGTGTAATGTTCTTTGAAAGAAGTGTAGCCCACAAATTTCCTGACAACTTTTTAAAACACACTAATCAACAAAAATTACATTTAGATCCCCAAAATGTTCGTACAACATTTATTTTTTCGTATATAAGTTTGCTTTTTAGCCTGTAAAAGTTGTGATGATCAGGCATTGTGATTGAATTTATGATACCATATCCATCTACTTTCATAATTTTTAAATCTAATGCCGAACATTGTTAGAGACCCGGTTAATTAAACGGGGCGATAAAGTCCAGGTTAAACATTTTGATTTTCACATGAAGCGGTTAAATTTAGTGGCTGACAAATGTGTAAAGTAGGCAACCCTACAGAGAAGTATGTTATTAGACGACCAGAAGATGTGCGCAATTTGGCAACCCTGGTAAAAGAGAACCAAAAAGTGCTAGAAATTCACTCAAGGCATTTCTCTCACGAGTCATATCTTGATTATTTCATACTTTTTGCATAGTTTATGTAATTTTACTTCAACATGGTTGGAATTTGTATAGTTATATACAATGAGACTATCAAAAAGCTGCTTGTGTATTGAAATATTCGATGCAGAGAGTAAGAGAGAGAACAGAGAATGACTAGGGTTTCACTTGTTGTGTTTGTTGGCATTTGAGTGAAGAGAAGTTTTGACTGTCTACTTGTACATCGTTTTTGGTATGTTCACAATTGAGAAATAAGTGGCAACACTGTAGCATAGTCAGGTGTTCAGTTTATTATAATACGACATTTACACCGACCAAGATTAACGCATTTCGAAGGTTAACTCCGTTAACCCACTCTTATCCAGAACATTACTCATACAATTTTAATCTGTAAAATCGGAAGTACATATACGTTTTAATCTCATTTTAAACTGGTGCACATTTTGATGCAACACTCTTAATTACTAAAAATGCAACCATAATAAAAACATTCATAAAAAATCAACTGTTTGACTGTCAGAAGCCGATTGAAAGCCAAAAGATTTTGAAGCACACGCCGCCGCCGATCTAATTGGCTGTTATTGGTTTAAAATTGACAGACTGATCCAATTTTAGAGGTTCAGTTATTTCTGACAAAACTGAAAAAATCAATAATAGCCAATTTAAATTTCTGTTACCCCGCGAAGCTTAATTTGTGGCATCGAATTGTCCGTTTCTGTATACGCCAATCTTTTCATTTTCCGATCCACCTTCGGAGGTTTTTCGTGTTTCATAGTTCAATGTGATGAGAAATACAATTTTTATTTTTACTCTTTTGACGTAGAATACGTCTTACCTTACGGTATGAGGAGTCATGTCAGGTTTTTATTGTTGTAATCTTTATTTCATTGAATTTGAGGAAACGGCTAGATGAATGTTTTTAAAATTTTTTTTGTAGGTAAATGAAGATGTTATCTTTCGTTTGATATACATTTCATATTGGTTGATATATTTCTAGTATTTTAATTTCTCAAATGAAAATTGTTTAAACACATACACTCAAATATATGTATGTGTGGAGTTTGGTTGAGTGTTTTTGGTTGCTCAACATTGCTTAGGAACATGTATCTAGTAAAAAGTGAAACGAACAGCAAGCTAATGTTGCTTGGCAACATGTATCTAGTAAAAAATGAAACTAACAGTAAGCTAACGTAATAAAGCTTTTTTGCGAAAGCTTCAATAAAGCTGTTGTAACATTAATTTTGAATTGTAAAGCGTAAAGCTTTAACACAACGCTCGAATGCTAATGGGAAGACTCGATAAGGTAAACCTTTTTTAATATTAGGGCGGCCCTCTCAACATTCGCAGAACTTATTTCAATAAAAATATTAATTAAAATACATAAATTAAATTAAGTTTAAAAAAATTGAACATAATATTTTTTTTTTAACGGACTTGAATCAAATGCCGTTGGTAAATATAAAAATTACAGCAGACAGTTGTCCGAGGCCTTCGGCCACGGACTGTCCCTGCAGGCTGTGTCAGAGACACGGCCATTAAGTTTAACGTAGAATACGCCATCCGATAAGACAGAAAACATATATAACAATAAATGATAAATAATATAAGCAAATGAATTTATTGTTATATATGTTTTCTGTCTTATCGGATGGCGTATTCTACGTTAAACTTAATGGCCGTGTCTCTGACACAGCCTGCAGGGACAGTCCGTGGCCGAAGGCCTCGGACAACTGTCTGCTGTAATTTTTTTTGTGCTTTATATTTAATATTTTGATATTGAATTTATGTGCTTTGTTTCACATTTATATTGTATTTTTCCTTTCCCCGTTTAACAAAAACGTCCTTTGGGTGAACTGCAACTTCATCAATTCTTCCAAAGCCGCAAAAATAAGTGCAACATATTTTTGATTTATTTATTTTTTCATTTCAACGCCACCACTCACTGACTTGTCCTATTTTGTGCGGCGACTGAATGACAAAAATTTGTTAATAATCTGTCAAAATTTCATCAGATGAATCTGCACAGCAAAATGACAACATTTTATCTATTATACCAAAATTTATTCACCCAATTTTACCACGGACTAAAAGAGCCCACAGCCATACACCACAAACATATACGACATACACAGAAAAAATAAACATCGGTAATATTGCCCAGTTTGGGTTTGGTGCTTTATTTTATATGAATACCTAAATTGCCTAAATCAAAAGTGCAAAACACACTACCAACAGCAATGTAGAATTTACATTCTAATGTTGGCAAATACACTGTTTCTTAATTGAATATCAAAAACTGCGGCTAAGCAGCAGCATACTTACTAGACACCGTGCGTTAAAGCGATACGAATTTAAAGCTATAAGAATTTGTATTACTACTGCGTCGCTGTATATGTACGCCATTAATTTGTGAAAGGAATATTGCCAAAGTTTGTCGGCTTCCATTTTATAAAATTTTTTTGAAAATTTTCAATTTCATAAAGAATTGTAAGTACAAATTTGTTTCCCATTGGCCAATTTTGTTGCATTGGCCAATATTATATTGCCAAATTTGTGTACTTAGAAAAGTTCATTGTCTTGGTTGTCTCTTCTTAATCACTCTATCAATGGAGTGATAGGCCTTTAGCCAGCGAAAAGTTTATACTAAGCGACGGGAAAACATGAATGAGAGACATGAATGAGTATCCAAATTTTATAGCAAAACGGTTGACAGTTTAATTAATTTCTTCACAGGAAAATTGAGGGAATGTGATTAGAGTCAACGACAGAAATAAACCAAGGGCGGAACTATATTTTAGAAGCCTAGACCTTAGTTATTTTAATATTATCGTTTGTTTAAATTATATTGTGGCAAACAAAATCGGTTTTTCTATAAATTGTTCTATATTAAAATACAGCAAAATTTGTTTCTGTAAATATGGACTAAACATTTGGTAAGAATGAAAATTTTAAATGAATATAATTCACCTACACTAAATTCTGTAAATTGCCCTTTCTTCGTTGGGTAAATCTACAAATATACAAGCAAATTTCACTATAGTTTGACAACGTAAAATTGCCTATGTTAATTTGTAATATTGCCCAATTAAATAGCTGACCCTATGTTGCCCAGTGCACTGGATGATATCAGACCATGAATTTGGGTAATTTTATATAAAGTTTTTTTCTGTGTATATAAGGACATGAATAATGTAATTCAACAATTTTGCCAATTTCACCTGGTGGAAGTCAATTTACGTCAAATAACTCTATCGCACCTACCGCACCACGAATATTGTGAAACGAAACGTCAGATGAAAAGGATGGTAGCTCTATATGACATTACTCTATGGGGGAAACGCGTATACTGGTCGAAAAAAACAAGGCTATAAATGAACCATTAAAATGAGAATAGTCGGTCACATCGGCCCACATCTTAAAGCGATGAGAGCCGTTATATCGACCGCGACGTAAACTTCAAAACAATGTTGGTGGCGACGGCGCGTTGGAAAATTTTCGATCAGCTTGCGTCTGTCAAACAGTTGACTTTTTTTGTGTGTTTGTACACCAGTTTAAAATGAGGTTAAAATTTAAACTTCAGTTGTAACAGATTAATATTGTATATTCTCTGTAAGCATGGGTTAACGGATACTAAGTTTCGCTTAACTCTAGTTTAGGGGCATTTCTTGGAATGGAATCAACATTTTATCATCAATAGAAATTTTTAAGCTGAGCTGAAATATATTTTTTTTGTACGACCGGCCAACTTCTTGAGATAAGGGCTTGCAAAGCTTGAGTGTATAGTCGGCTATATCTCTGAAACTACTTTTCCGCCCTGGTTGAAATTTGTCATTAAAAAGGTCTTTTTAAACTCTACAAATATGGTTAAAAGTATTTTACTTTTTATTAACCCATCATATTCATCAAAATATCAAAAATCATTTTAAAAAAATAGCGCGATTTTTCTGATTTTGTCACACATCGGCTTAAGGTACAGAAGGAATTTGAACCCTCCTGCCTGACGGCAGGGCGGCTAATGGCCAGTTTTTAAGTGGATAGTTAACTATATGATTACTTAATCGCAATTGAAAGTAAATTTGAGGTTAACTTTGCATTTTGTTTTTCAGTGGTGAGTTAATGTAAGTCGCCATCGATTATGGCAAATTTTTTTTTCGATAACTGCGCTATTTATCGAGTTATCGGCATATAAAATTCAAAAATGTTGAATAAATAGATTTTTTTTGTAGAAAGGGTCAGAATAACTTGAAAATAGTAAATAATATTTGGAACAAATTTCTTTTAGCAGCAAAATTGGATTTTTTCGTTTTTTTGCCTAGTAGAGCATTAAATGCGGATTTAAAAAAAAAGTTTTCGGAAGTTCATATTTTCCGAAATATAGGTCTCCAAAGCTTGAATGTATAATCGCACATAACTCTGTCATTTATAATCCGATCCTGATGAAATAAATTTCATAAATCGTTAAATTTATATTCCACCTAGTCGCCCGACCGTCAGGCAGGGCGGTTCAAATTCCCTCTGTAACTTAAGGCGATGTGTGACAAAATCAGAAAAATCGGAATTTTTTTAAAAAAAAAATTATTGTCTTATTCATTATTGCCTTAATGCCTTATACACGCTGCCACGAAATTGACAATTTCGGATTGAAATTGTCGAACGAAATTGAAATCGTTCACACTGGCAATTGAGAAATTTCGTTGAAAAATGACAACTGTTTGTTTACAAACATTACCATTCGTAAAATTGTAGTGCCTGGGCACAATAACCAAAATTGTGCTAGGAAATGAATGAAAACAATAAAATAAATTAATCGTACGTGAACTTTAACATGATTTTTAGTTTATTTTGACTACTATATGTCGATGAAAAGTTAACATTTCAATTTAATGAATGAGGCGGCATACAATTGTTTTGTTTTTTGTTGTAATTTTAGTAACCACGTGTTCGGTGAACGAAGCCGACCCATAATTATCGACGGCGTTGGAGCAACTAAAAAATCAATCGACGGCGGCTACTGAGTTTTTATTAAATGTGATTTTTCGGCAGATATTACTTTTAAAACATGTTTATACTGCACTCGAAATCTACAGATATCTAGATTTCGTGGCCTTAACATCAGATTTTCCATACACAAATCAGCTGTTCCTGTGAATGTAATCTAGACAATCGAGATTTCGGTTGCAGCATTAACGCGGTATTAGGCTCATCTCGTTGGTTGCGTAAAAAAATTAGATATTTTTTAGCAATTCGGGCCTTTAAAAGCAGCTTAGGCGATAACATTCGCCTATATTTTAAGTCTAAGCATGCCTTAATGATGGCGGTGTGAACTTCAAAAACGACGGCGACACACCGAAAAATTTTCTGTCGGCTTAGTTCTCCTTGCATTTGTGCAAAAAAGAGTACTAAGTTAATTTTGTTAAGTAAAAACAGCGTTGTATACGACAATTTCAAGTCAATTTCAACGAAATTGTTGTAAATATCTCAATTTCGTAGTTGTCAAAATGTATGCGAAATTGCGCAATTTCAATTCAATTTCAATTTCGCGGCAGCGTGAACAAGACATAACTCGGCTTACAGACGTTGCACAAAAAAAAATATTCTCACCGTTGAATTCGCGAGACGAATACCTTTCGTTTAAGTGCCCATACCCAAGTGTCCTTGGATGTACCGGATTTTTGGACCCTGTGTGGTGCGACGGCTAATTTTTTGCTTTCTTGATTTCTTCTTTAATTTCTATTTTTTTTATAATTTTCGGAACATTCCCCGAAATCATCCATTTTAGTCGTTGTTTCTTGTTTTGGAGCTGTACCCGAAGATCACCAATTTTGCCAAACAAAATTTCTGTTCTTTGACAATTAATACATGTTTTCACTGTCCTGGCTGGTGTAAACACACAATAAGCTCTTTACACGAAGTGGTCGAAAAATTAGTTTATTTCGGAAGAAAACACGCCTAATATTTGTTATGTTTTTGAGGAAACATATTTGTAGAAATTTTGGTAACCCTTGTTGTGGAGAAATCACCCTACAAGAACAGTGACAGTCATTTGACCGGTCAATTGACTGTCATTGTTGATGGGTATATCCATCAAAGTTTCTATCATATTCTTAAAGCCGAAATGAAAAAGTTGATGGAAACTTTTGTGTACGTGTGATTTTGTATCTCCCTCGAACTTATGAGTTCGGTCGCCTATAAAACATATACCTGAGCTGCTCACTCTAGTGCGTTTCACTAATCAAAGAATATATGAGTATTAGTCACAGTTGATAGATATATCCATCACAGTTGACTAATCATACTTGATTGATATACCCATCACAGTTGACTAATCAAATTTGATGGATATATCAGTCAAAGATGATGGGTATAGCTTTTATAAAAAAAAGACAAATGTTATTAATGATTTTATGGTATATTTTTATTATTTTTATATATTTTTATATATTTTTAATATCTAATTGTATAATAAATGGCAATGAATGATTCGTAGTCAAGAATGGGAGTGAATGAAGAAGAATAATCGATTCAAAATGAATAAAGTAGTAACTGGGCAAAATAAAATACTTATGTATTTACAATTTGTTTTTAATAAATCTTCTGCTTCATCCTATGGTGGCTTCGTTCAATTGTCTTTTAGCACATCTAAAATTTGAAAAGGAGATATATAAATATATGTATTAATAATAATAAGTATATATGAATGTATATAAATTAATAATTATTTAATCATTTATCGACAAAAATATGTATGTACATACCACGCAGTCTTGTTGAACCACATAAGCTTCCCTATCATATGCTTTTCCAACCTCCCATCCCAATTGTATATATCAAGCATGTTATCCGTGAACATTGGGGGCAGACTCTGCGGACATCCTCTGACGCCTCTTTCAGTATATTTTCTGTGAAGAAGTATGTATAAATATCAAAATATTAAAATATCGAACCATAAATTTTAGTTTGTTGATATTGCTTGAGCAAAATCTGGGGTTCCCAATTTCTGCTCTAACTCTTGCACCGCTGTAATGGTCAGGAAAGGGAGCATGCTGCCGACTTCACTAATGATTTTGTCCTGAGTTTGGCCAGGCATGCCAGACAGAATCTTCCACTACTTTTTGATGGCTTTTAAATGCCTCATTTTTCATAATCATTATCTTTGTTTTTTGGATCACATAAGTTTATTCTTTTCCACTGTTTATTTTTATTCCACGATATTTAAAGATAATGAAACTTTTGTCGTTGCACTTTGCCGAGGATTCACGAATTTTACTTTTTAAACGTCAACAAATTCAAGTTTCCATCAACACTGACAGTCGAATGACCGAAACTATTCTTGTAGGGTTGTTTCACTCTTGCAAATGGAACTCAGTATAAAATAGTTGCAAGTGTATCAGTGCAAAAATATTGTGTGTGTTAGTTTCCATCATTCATTTCTTGTAGGGCATGTATTAAAATGTAAACAATCAAGCAAGGAAAAAGCATCACCACAAAAAGGAGAGAACACTAAAATATTTGTGAAAAATCCAAATAAATTAAAAGATATGGAAAACGTGACACAGTTCGAGAAACAGTTAAACCCCGAATGCCTTGTGCGAAGTGTAGAATTTGCAGTTGATGAAGTTGCATCTGTAGTCCTAGATGTTGAATCCACTGTCGAAGAGAAAAGAGAACTAGATTTGCGCTTGTGGAATTACCCATTGAAGAGGAACGGCCAATATCACAACGCGTCTTCATCAAAAATAATAACTCCTGCCAGAAAGAAGAGGAAATTCAATCACCGGCAGAAATTTCCGGAAGAGAATAACAGCCTGCACGAATTTGTATTGTCGGAAATATCAAATACATTAATGGCCGTCGAAAGTATCGTAAAATGATCGACTCGCTATCAAAAAAGCTTGTTGGAGATAGAAGAAAAAAAATTAAAATTATTGGAGCAGAGAAATAAAAGACATTGAATTACACGCTATGGAAATGAAATTAAATGGTTTGAAGATGATCAAAGAAAAGGAGCTGGAACTACTTAACCAAAACCAACAATAAGTAGCTTATGTATATAAGTACATATTTGAATCTGTATTATTACGTGTTTATTAATTTGTATAACCCTTAGTACGAAAAAAAAACTTAAATTTGATGATTTCTTCTATTCCTTAGGTGTATTCATTGACATTAACAAATTTAATTGTATTGTCGGGTTCATAATGAATATGACTAGTACCGATCAAACAGCAAAATCTGTTCCCTATTACTCCACTTGTTCACTACATTGTGCAATGCATCTTTTGTATTAAAAATAGCATATGCACTTTTCTCTGCATCGGAGCAATGTGGTGTCTTAAAATACATCCCAAGAGGAAATCCAGCAGCACCCGTTTGTTAATTCTTCTGTACAAGCCGGTAATTGCGGTTACTAACATCATACCGTTATCGTTAAACTTAGCTAACGTTCCAAATTAATCATGGGCTGAGCCACTATATCGGGCAACATTTTGTGATCGCAAATCTACTCAAATTAAATTTCCATTAGAGTTGGGAATTTTAGTTCATTCAAGTGAGCGCTCTTTCTAGTTCAGCTCAACAGAATGAACTAGTTGATTCATTTAGTTCATTGTATCAATTCAGCTTAACAGTTTAAATGAGATGTGAACTAAAGAGCTCATTTTAGTTCAATCGGAGCGAATAATTTCTAGTGTTTTGGATACTGTGATATTTATTTATACTAAATCGACCTATTGAAGATCGGCTTATTGTTATTCCGTTTCTGAAATCTTGGTGTTTCCCTATTTTTTTATATTTTGGAACAAATGTGATTAGCGCTGTAGTTATTGTGTAGAAGTCGGTTACATATATTCCACAAAAATTGCAACATTAGGGCACCTTTGTGCAGATTGAGTTAGACAAAGATCATGAACTAGAAAATGGCGGAGGGAACTGCACGACTGAAATACAAAAACTACTGAAACAAGTGAACTACTGAAACAAAAGAGCGGAACAGTGTGAACTAGTTCCCAAGAGTGAATCGTTCAATTGAACTAGTTCGTTCGTGAACTAAACAACTCTAATTTCAACATATAGTTCGTTGTATTCACCGCTACCCTGTAAGTCGACGACGTCTTGTTTAGAGTGTTGCCAGTTTAGCATAATTAATGATTTTTTTGCATAATTTTTTTAGCGTCAGCATAATTTTTTGAAACAGGATGCTAAATGCTTTTTAGCATAATTTTCACCAAATTTTTACAAAATGTTATATTTTTCATGAAATTGTTAGCATAAAGTTTTAGATATTGCACAATTTTCCATCAAATTTTTTTTTATGAATATATAGAAACTATAATATAGAATATAAAGAATCAATATCGAATCTTTAGGCTGAAAACACACCGGACGTTTATATTTTGATTAATGGAACAATACATTCTTTCTTATGAGACACCATACAACAAAGGATGAGAACCGAAACACCTGCTCAATACACTTCCTTGCCTCATGGGTCAAAAACGATTTGGCTGATTCTGTGTTTTCAGCCTAAGAGTCGGGTGTCTCCCCCACCATTAATAAAACTTTAAGACTAAGAAACATTTATTTCTATGCTACTTATTTTACACTTTTGCATTACATTTCGTGCAAAATTGGTATAGTGACCTCTTGGATGTAATGATTACGAAATCTTTTTGGCAAAACTAAAATTAAACACTAAGGCTGTGTGTTCATCGAAAATATTTCAGTCGTGGTTAATTGTGTTGAATTTATTTCTGTGTGGTGAAGATACAATTCAGATTTTGCTGTGTGAAATGGAAAATCAAAATTTTGACAGCTGAAAATTCATGTCCTTGCACTTTTTTGAAATTAACATAATTTTTAAAAAATATTTCGGTATTTTTATTCAAATTATAAACAAAATGGATAAATTTCGATTACGCCAAAGGATGTATGTGATGTATCAAATAGAGAGAAGGGGTGAGGTATGCTCTTATTGTTTTATATTTTGTATACTGCGTCGGATAGAATATGTCATTTTAAGCAAAAAAAGTAAAATAGCAAAATCGGCGCAAATTCACAGTTTCGGAGTTATGTTGAAATTTTGAAAAATTATAGATTATTTTCTTTTACTTTTCTCAAAAATATAAAGCTATATACCACAAAAATACTATGCCGAAGCCGCGAAGCCGGTGTTGGACCTACCCCAGAGTAGAAAATTCCATACTATGCCGAAGCCGGTGTTGGACATACCCAAGAGGAAATAGTCCCTTAGCCCAGGCAAGCAGAAACCTCTATGCCATTTTTCGATAACTCACTAAGTTATCGAGTTATTCGATGTTGAAATTTTGAAAAAAAATCGATCATTTTTAAAAATTTCAACATCCCATAACTCGATAACGAAGCGAGTTATAGAGAAATGCTAGCTAATTTTTTGTGTTTATTTTGACTTCATTTATACAAAAAAGTAATGACAGCAATAGCTTTACAAAGTAACTTAACCCCATTACCCTTTCACACATCCGATATTTCGGGGACTATAACTCGGAAACAATGCATTTGCCCGGATTGTGTTATTTTACTTTTTTTGCTTAAAATAATGTATTGTTTTTTTTAAGTGTAAGCTGTAAAATAGACCTGTAAAGAACTCATGTATTTTGCTTTTGTACTCTTGTAGGCTTATGTTGTTGGTATGTATGTATGTATTTGTGTAGTTTCGCAACTGAAGCGAATGAGACAAAAACAAAATGCCTGTTGTTGCTGCCTACAACTACAACAACACCTGCTGCTATTACCATGTTTCCGAGCAAATGCTGCATAAAATACAAACGTCAAAATTTAGACTACTTGTCAAAATTTTGTGTAGCCCTGGAGCTAGTGAAAATTTTGACAATAAATACTCACCACGCTAATGTCAAAATTTTGGTCAATCAAAATTATTTGGGTCGATAAACACACAGCATAATAATCTAATTATTTGTAAAAAAATAAATGAATTCAAATTTTGCGAAGATTTATAATAGCTACAACAACATATTACGCGAATGTAAAAAAACTATGAAAACCAGTGTAAATACTTTCGCAAAAAAATGTTCCCCTGATTTTTCTGGTTTATGTACCAACATTTTTTTGGAAACAATATAAAGCGTACAT
Organism: Phaonia tiefii; assembly: GCA_963931995.1. Classification (NCBI taxonomy): domain Eukaryota; kingdom Metazoa; phylum Arthropoda; class Insecta; order Diptera; family Muscidae; genus Phaonia; species Phaonia tiefii. The sequence goes on from OZ008368.1 coordinate 275,003,685, forward strand.
GTTTGCACTTCCAATTTAATGTGGACGGAAATGCAATACTAAAGTATAAAAATAGTAATGTTACAAATACCGTTAGGGTTTCGATCTGAATTTCTGACAGTTTATACCATAGATAAAGGAATTAACTAGATATCGCACATGCCGTGGGAAATTTCTTGTTCAATGGGATATTTTCTAGATGGAGCTGAATGCAATAATTACAACATTTGATCCCAAATAAAATATACCTTGCGAGATGTATTTAGAACAGGTGATAGCAGTAGGTGTTGTAGACAACATCAACAGGCATTTTGTTTTGTTTAGTGGGCCGATGCTGTACAAGTCAACACAAACGAATACCAACAATAACAGTACACCAAAAAAGCTCATAAACAAAATGCATTTGAATTAGAAAGTGGGGAACACAACGACATGAAAAAAACTAAATTAGTTGTTTGAATAGCACAACCTTGAAAAATGTCCCACACTGTTGAATAATCGTCAGTGAATGTTATGAGAAACGTCAATGAAAGTTACAAAATGACAACACAGCACCTAGTGGCTGTACTTAACGCCTGTGGGATACCTACATATTTCCTTTATCTATGGTTTATACTTACATGTTATACTTTTGAAAGAAGAGAAAAAATACGCGTTGTTTCAGAATAATCAAAGAAAACTGTAGCTACAGAAAATATAAAATATTTCAAAAACTATGATAAGGTTTTTTCAAGCATTTTATATTGAAAGCACAAACCCGTAGGTATGTTTGGATCCCAGATGCAAATTTTGGACTTCCTACTAATAAGTGTAGCTACAAAACGAAAATGTAAATGGTCTTAAAATTATAAATCATCGGAGAATTTGTTTTATAAAAAACAAAATTTTTGAAACAAAACAGATTTTTTATTTTAATGTTTTTATGGAATTTTTTCTATAATAAAAATTATACGAATTTGTGAATAAAAATCATACTTTAAAACCCTATAGTAGGTACTAAATAATACACACAGAGGCAAATATATAAAAAATAAACTTTTTTAAATTTAGCATAATGTTTTACATTTTGCACAATTTTTTTTTTGGTGTTTTTAGCATAATTTGTTTCCATTTTGCACAATCTTTTTGGACATTTAGCATAATTTTGTTGACGGCTTCTGGCAACACTGCTTGTGTAGCCGTATTAATTTTGGCACCTCTGAAGTCGTGTCGACAACAGACGACGAGTACTTGGTACCCGCAATGGCGTTTTCACAACCATGTTGAGTCGACTCGACTTATTTCGGGTCGTTACGTTTTTTCCAAACGACTTGCTACGCCTTGATGTAAACAGTTGTGTTTTGATTGATTTGTAAGTTGGTGAAAAGTGAAATATAAAAGATAAATTGGGGGAAAAAAATAAGAATTACAAATGCAACACAGTTCGAAAATTTAATAAAAGAACAGGTGAAAAACCCCAAGCCTTGCGGACACAGATGTTGAACGAATATTTTTCTTCATTTTCGGCGGAATAGTATCCAGCATTTAAATACAGCTTTATTGTTGCAAAAATGGTTTTGAAACCTGTAGATAAATGATCATATTTGATGAATGGCATGACAAAATTTACTTGATATCTGGTACGTTAAATATATCTGACCTTTGCCTTATAATTTTTCTTTGTATACGAAGAAGGAATTTTTTCTGTTTTTCATCACTAGAACTTGAACTTAGATCAAGAAAAAAATACATGCTAGCAAACAAATTGAAGAAAATTTTCTTTACACGTTAGGGATTACACCTTTTGGTAGTACATTATCGATACCAGGCGTCACTGGCCGCGACGTCTTACCAGGTACCGATTTTGCATTGATGTGACAACGCCGTCGTTAGCAGGTGACCACGACTTTCAGACGTCGACGTCTTGGGCGACGACTTACAGGGTAGGGGTGATTAGCTTTGTTTCTTTACTTTTTGGGTAACGTTCGGGTAAAAGGGAGTAAAAGCAAAATTCTGTCAAATACTCAATACTACCCAAAAGTAAAGAAACGCAAAAAACCTCTTTTCTAGCCCGAAAAAAATGTCAAAACACAAAACATATGCTTGACAACAAATCTTGCATATCATGTTAATTTTCACTGTTCATTTACACACTTTCCATATTCTTTAAATAGGCTCTCTCAAAGCAATCACTTGTTAAATTAATAAAATTGTAAATGCAATAAATTTTTTCACTTGTTTTATTGTTTTTCACAAGTATGTGACGTTTCGAACAGCTGATTGTTTGACACTTTGCCCAAACTTACCCGAAGAAAATGTCTGGGTAAGTTCGGTAAAAAGAGAAACGCATTTTGACGTTAAGAGAAACAAAAAATCGCTTTCATTTGCCCAGTTTGTGAGTAAGTTTGTGTTCCCGTGGTAAAGTAAAGAAACAAACCTATTGGCAACCACGAATTTGTGGATGCTGTAAAGTTTTTAAAACAAAACAAAACGTTCAGGTGAACGATAAGCTGTGGCTCTTTTTTTGTTGTTAAATTGTAATGTTTATAAAAATTTGTACATACATAATACAATTAGGTATTTCACAAGGTCTCGTACTTGTTATACTGTCGTAACTTCTCACAACAGTTGTACAAATATAGTTGTTGGCTCCCCTATAAAACTAACCCAGCGGCGGAATTTGTGAGGCCTTCCACGAGTAAGGTATGCGGAATAATTCTTTGGTAATGCCTACTTTAATAATGCCTGCGAAATGCATGATTTTATAAGGCTTCCACAGGCCTGTTAACAGAATGCCAGAAGACGCCGTTGTTCATGAAACCCTGTCTTTCTACGTGTTCGCAATTCGTCGTTGCAAAATCATAACATCCGATAGCCCAGTAGATAAAGCGTCCGATTGTAAGTTCTAAGGTCGTGTGTTCGATTCCTGTGGCTGAAGAATTAAAAAAAATCATTTATAAGAATTACAGTTGGTTAAAGTATGGTGTATGTATGGCCGTCGGTGGTGCAATGGTTAGTGTGCGCGGCTCTTGTACATGAGATCCTGGGTTCGAACCCGGCTCTGACCACCTTCAAATTTTCTTTCGGCGGCGGTCACCTCGCATAGTGACGGCGACACTATCGAGTATCTAGCCATGAAAAAGCTTCTAAAATTTCCGTTCGGAATCGGTGTAAAACTGTAGGTCCCAATCAGTGAGTGAAAACTGGAAAGCGCACAGCTCATTGATTGTGAGAAGTTCTCCCCAGTCCCTTCATGGAATGTAATGGGAAACCATTTATTTTTTTTTTTAAGTCTAAATCTGAAATATGAAGCTAATTTCCATATATATTTTTTTATTTTTACGTAAGTCCTTCTAAATCTTCCCTTTTTGCAGGCCTTCTAGTAGAGAGGGATGGAAGGCCTTGCCTCCCAATCTCACGCAATGTTAAAAAGAAAGGAGGAGGTAATGTCTAGGGAAGGCCTTCCGTATTTTAAAGAAGGCCTGTTTGGTCATGATTTCAGGCCTTCCAGATCATGACTTCCGCCGCTGGATAGTGCTGTTCTTCTTGTACCGAGTTTGTTATTACCGAATACATTTGTTAAGTAACATCACTAACACAAGAGCTGTTGTTGATATTTATTACTTATTTTCAGACATGGGCATACTCCAGTAAATAATTACTGCAGTAAAAAATCCGTTTTGACTGGCTACTGAAAAAATTTGCAGTATTCAGTAAAATTTTACTGCATACTGAAAAAATTTGCAGTATTCAGTAAAATTATACTGAAAACAAAAACAGTAACCAGTAAATTTTTACTGAAAATTAAATTTTTTTACAGTATTTTACTGGCAATGAAATTTTTTTACAGTATTTTACTGATAATGAAATTTTGTTGCAGTATTTCACTGATAATGAAATTTTTTTGCATTATTTTACTGCTTACTGAAAAAATTGCAGTATTCAGTACAATTTTACATATGGACTACCTAAAATTCATAAAGAGGGGTTTCCTCTAAGGCCTATATGCTCCTCGGTCGATGCACCTTCAATAAATCTGTGTAAGTATATAACTAACATTTTAACGAAGATCACGGAAGGATCTATATACAATGTTAAAAATTCGGCACAATTCAAAGAAATGGTGAAAGAGCAGTATATTGAAGACGATGAAGTGATGTTCTCGTTAGATGTGGCCCCACTATTTCCTGGGGAATCCTGAAATGTTTACTGGAACTGTAAATTTAATACATTCCCATCAGGGAAGTAAAGATTTACACTATGTAAAGTTATTACTCATTTTTGTATATTCGACAACTTCTTAGGAACCCTAAAAAGGTTATTTGTGTTAAAAACTCTATAAGAGTCACGCTACAGTATTTAAACATTTACTGGTTACTGCTATTTTTTTCAGTAACCAGTAAAATACTGCAACAACATTTCATTATCAGTAAAATACTGTACAAAAATTTAATTATCAGTAAAATACTGTAAAAAATTTAATTTCAGTAAAAATTTACTGGTTACTGTTTTTTTTTCAGTATTCAGTAAAATTTTACTGAATACTGGAAATTTTTCAGTAAGCAGTAAAATTTTACTGAATACTGCAATTTTTTTCAGTAAGTAGTAAAATTTTACTGCTTACTGCTTTTTTACTGCAGTAATTATTTACTGCAGTATGCCCATGTCTGCTTATTTTGTGGTATTATTATTGTGATATTATTATGTTATATGGATGTTATTATTTTATCCTTTTCGTCTATTTTCGTCATTTTAGTTTCAAAAATGTTTTTCTTCAATCAGTTGTTTATGCAATCAGCTGGATACGTACGACATACAACAAAAAATGCAATAATGGTTGTTCACAACTATCGTACTTAGGCACGCCAATCCAGTACAACATTACGACATTACGAGAGCTTGTGAAAACCCTAAATATTAAGGCTGTTTTTTTATTTTATTAAGCTATCGCCACTTACGACTTTGCAAATAAAAAGATCCACACTTAATATTACGAAATGTGGCAACATCTGCTGTAATGGGTGAAAACATGCGATAGGGCATCACGTTTGTAACCAGTGCCAACAAATACATGGTAGCAACAGATGTTGTAATTATAAGCAGCAACAACAGACATTTTATTTCATTCGTTTCAGTTGACAAACTCTACACAAATATATACCAACAACACAAGAATATAAAAAGTATAAAAACGAAATACATATGAGTTTGGCAAGTAAAACGAAAAACGATATGGAAAAAATTCCAGCACCTGTTTAAGCGATTATACCTGATAGATTATTCTACCATGATCAATATGTATAGCATTTGCCGCGCGTTGTTGTGAACAATTTAGTTCCAATTTTATTTTCAATCGTAAATAAAAATCTATCCTTCAAATTTAGAGATATAAAAGTATACGTGGTTTTCCATTAAATACAATAATTTTAATGAACTTAAAATGAGTAAGCCATTTTGCAAATTTCTGCTTTTGAGTCTCTTGATAACATTTTCATTCGCAAGAAATTATAACAAAATTTATCTAAGATAACTTTTTTTGCCATTTCTTGAAATTGCTCAAGTCGGAATTTAAGTGGGAAATTGAAATGCCACTTAATATCGCTTAGCTGTCCCGTACAAATTAAGCTATAATTAACTTTAGCGGGGTAAAAAAAAACACTTATTGCTTATATAAAATAGAACCTAGTAGCGGCAAAACTGTCGGAGCTCGGGCAGCTCAAAACTTATGAAAAAACGAAATTAAAGAAAAATATAAGAACACGAAAAATATATTTTTGTTGTCGGACAGACCTATGGGGTCCAAAAAACGAGTCCAGGTAGAGACTGCTAGAAACAGGCAATTGTGGGTACTCAAATGACATATTTTTATCCTAAATTTAATGGTGTGTTTTTGTGGAACGGTATCTGTGCACCCAGATAACCCTAATTTACCATATTATAGTATGTCGACATTTATTAAAGGGTATTCAAATTAAAGAATGATGAATTTACTTCATTGCTAGCCATTTTAAAAACTTTCAAGAAGTAAATAAGTTGATTTTTTATTAATATTTTCAGATAAACATTATAAACAAAACTTAAAGTTATGGTTTTAAACTAGTACTTATTATCTACATTTTAAGAATTTTATAGATCTATATATTATTGGCTATGCGGATTAGCCCGCCATGCCGAGATTTTTTCTCCAGCATATCATCAAAAGAAACTTACACTAATACCAAACAAACTTCTTTAAAAAAAGATAAGCAAAAACTATGACTACTGAACGAAAATTATAAAAAAGTGAACATTAAAGTAACTTAAATACTAACTTAAAAATAACTTAAAACTAACTATTTACAAAACTAACTATTTATATATACAAGGTGAAGGTTACAAGATTATTGGGCAATATTAAACACTGTGTCAGTAGTGTTAAACGTGTTATGACGTCTGTGACAGAATAAGAGATTATCATGTTGAAACGGGAGGCCTTCTCTCTCTAACGCCAACAAACCTGCCGGCGGCATAAAATTATCTGCGGCGGGTTTGCGAACACATATCTGTCCTTCGAAACAATCCGCCACCAGCGGATTGGCATGTTATTTTGCCTGGTCTAAAAATGCCAACGCACCCCTGATCAAAAACGCATCTATCCGGTTGAAATCGACCTGCTAGTATATGCGCTCCGCCACTTTCCTTCACGCCTATCGCACCGAAGCCCCTTAAAAATTGAGACAATTTTCCTCTCCCATAGCCTAAGCTTTTCCATCTGGTTTGAGGAGATCCCAAACCAGATCGGAAAAGCGTAGGCTATGCGTGGCCTAACCAGCTGCTTGTAAATCAGCAGACGCACTTCGTCTGTCAGCCCTTCTCTGCACCGCAGGATTCCGAGGTACTTATGATACGTCCTAACCACCTGGTGTAAGACACGCTCAATGTGACCTCGGAACTGCAGATCCTCAATAAAACGCCTTGATAAATATGCGTTCAGCCTCGAATTGACCCTCGTCATTCTTGGGCCCGGTGCTGCCATCAATATATCATCCGCATAGCACAGGAGAAGCTCCCCACCATCGGGCTGCGGAATATCCGACATGTAAATGTTGAACAGCACCGGCCCCAACAATGACCCTTGCGAAAACTCCTGCCACAACACTCTTCTCATCCGAAAGATTCTCGCCAACTCTCACTCTAAAAGAGCGACCTGCTAGAAAATCTGCCATCATTCTGCAAAGGTTCACATCGTGCCACACCGTGTCGAAAGCTTTCACAGGTCCCTCCTAAAGCCAAACTAGCCATCAAACAACACGGCCTTCTCCATTGCACGCAGGAGATCAGCAAGTATGAACTTCTCCAGCAGTTTCCCAAAGGATGACAAAAGGGAAACTCCATGGCACTCCATCCGCGCCACTCGACCTCTTATTAGGCCTCGACCTCAACGCTTCACCCACGTCATCCGGCGTAACAAATCTTTCGAAACCTTCGCTCAAGTCACGCGACGTACCGTCCGCCCGAATTCTACTATCGGCGTTTCGCCATCCAGCACCGAAACCGCTGCCTCGACCCGCGCCGAAACCACATAATCCGTTGCGATGTCCTGCCCTACACAGCGAAAGCATTCCGCAAGAAGGTTCGCTTTCTCACGGTCGACCACCACCATGCTTCCACTGTCCTCAATTAAGTCTGGCACAGACACCGCAACCCTTGCGCCAACCGCAGCTTTAACTTCCCTCTTGGAAGCCATATTCTCGGCTTAAGTAAGGTCTTATCTTGAGCAGAATACTAATATAGAGGAGCAAAACCTGTATTATTTGTCATTTTATAAGGTTTCTCTCATCTTCAGACAGTCCCTGCAAGCTATGTCAGAGACACGGCCATTAAGTTTAACGTAGAATACGCCATCCGATAAGACAGAAAACATATATAACAATAACATAAGCAAATGAATTTATTTATTTGATAGTTACTTTTGATAATATACATAAGCTTATGGTAGGAAAAATAGGATAAATATGTATTTAAATTAAAAGAGTAAGGATAAATGATAAATAACAGACGCAAATCAATTTGATTTATATTGTTTATAATTATATATCCATGTTAAATTCAAATTCACATTTAACATTTTGTTTCACTTAAATACATAAGTAAATATACGAAATTTCAATATTTCATCAATCAAAACAACAGCCGAAGGTTTGTGTCCACACTGAAACAGCAGCATAGTTTGTGTTCACGCTACAAACTCAAACACTCAACCAAACACCACACATATGTTTGAGTGTATGTGTTTAAACAATTTTCATTTGAGAAATTTAAATATTAGGAAGATATCAACCAATATGAAATGTATATCAAACGAAAGATAACATCTTCATTTACCTACAAAAAAATTTTTAAAAAAAGTTATCTCGCCGTTTCCTCATAATCAATGAAATAAAGATTACAACAATAACAATCTGACATGACTCCCAATACCGTAAGGTAAGACGTATTCTACGCCAAAAAAATTTAAATTGTAGTTACGTTGTTTTGCATTTCAGCTGACGATATGTAGGCCCGTCCGACGAAAAATAACATATTTTTCGTTTTATATATTTTCCTCTAATTTCTGCCTTTTTTAATCAAGTTTTTATCAAATATGCCTTGAACCTAAAACGCAATTGTTTAGTACCCAGCAGGAAAGTGAAGAATGCGTTAAATTGAGAATAACATATATAATGCATTATAATAATTGCATTATATAAGACATTCTAAAGAATCGAGGAGGTAATGTCCCAGCGCATTCCCACATCTGCGAAGATAGAATGTGTTGTTTGTGAGTGTGACGATTGTTCTTTCATTAGGAATGCCATTATCTGTCGCCCTCTTCATAGCTCGTACAAATTTTAACTTTACATTTTGCTTTGTTGTTTTATTTCTTGACAATTTTGTCAAAGTGGTTTCAATTACAGGGCTGCTAACTCGCTGCAAGACACACATTTTTTTATTTATTTATGAAATCTTACCTATCTTATAAAGTTGGCAATCCAGTTCTTTTCTAAGTTTTTCACAATACGTCGTCTAACGGGAATTTTTTCTGATGGCTTAACATTGTATTTATAAACCTTGCTTTCGTCCACATTTTAAGCCAGTTTGTGTTGCAACGTTTAGAGGTGAAGATAGACAAAATTTATAAAATTTTAATTTATAAATAAATTATAATAAAATGTTTTCTAAGCGGCATGTTTTCTCTATTTCAAATGTTCTTTTTTAACTTTAGTGTATATTTACATTGGCCGTCGGTGGTGCAATGGTAGTGTGCGCGCCTCTTGCACATGAGATCCTGGGTTCGATCCCTGCTCAGACCACCTTAAAAATTCTTTCGGCGGCGGTCACCTCGCATAGTGAAGGCGACACTATCGAGAATTTAGCCATGAAAATGCTTCTCAAAATAGCGTTCGGATTCGGTGTAAAACTGTAGGTCCCAATCAGTGAGTGAAAACTGAAAGCGCACAGCTCAGTGATTGTGAGAAGCTCTCCCCTGTCCCTTCATGGGATGTAATGGGAAACCATTTATTTTATTTTTTGTACATTCTACATATATAATATTTTTTAAAAATAAATTTGAAAGTTATATAAAGATATAAATAGCAAAGATAAAAGATAAAGACAAAATACAGAATAGTTTATTTAATCCATGTATGTATGTCGGGGGAATGCATTATATAACACATTCTTTATTCATTGACAATAGATTGCATTATAATTAATGCATTATAGAATTCATTCTTGATAACATGTTAAATAATGCATTAAAAAGAACCAATTATATAATGCATTTCTGGACACATTAAAATAATTCATTCTTTACCTAGGACATCCCTGTGTTAAGAATAATGCATTGTGGAATCAACGTTCAATATACGCTACACATTACCTACACATGCCACGTTTTGTACTTTGTCTTCCTCTTCAAAAAATAATTCCACTGAACATATCACTATTATTAAAAAGGTTTTATTTTCTTCCTAAAGACACGTTTATTTCGCGCACTTTAGATTTATTGTTTGTTTACATTATTTACAGTTGACGAAGTGTCAAACCTCTGTTATCGCCGGGAAACACTGATACCTATGGCAACTGGCCAAAATTGCCATACATAATACCAATTTTTATTTCAGTGGCGTTGTCAGTTGACAACGTAACTGAGGTTCGGTTGCTATCGATAATCGACCCATAAGTATTGTAGAAGCTGTGTAAATTGAAGGCATTTTTATTTCAGGAGCCGACCTTGTCAAATTCAGCTGATCGAAATTGTGAAGATGAATTCATTTCAGGTTATATCAGGAGGAATTGTAATTTTCGACAAGATAAAATTTAATCTGCTGTTTTAACGCTACCACCTGTACTAGATACATCTTGGAAATTGGTATAAGCTCTTTTCGAGAACTCGAAAAATTGTGCAAATTTTTACTGGATCCAGTTCGTTTGCTTCAAAAGTCCAGTCAATGAGAGCGATAATATTGACAGTTCGACGTTAGAGATCTTGCAAATTTTGGTTGGAGAAATTTTAGTCAACAAAAATTTGCAAGATAAAACAGCTGTTTGAAATAAGTTGTTTTATGTAAACAAAGAAACATCCAAAATAAATTAATAGCTCATTCCCACTGCAAAATATTTTCCTGATTTCGTATCAAATGTCCTAACAAAATCTGAAGTGTTCGCATTGGGGTTTTTCCTGATTTTATTGAAAGTCAAGGCGCATTGACGAGGTAGTGTTACTACGACAACAAACACACCAAGGCTACAACAGTACGCATTTTGCGGTTGCTGGTACTTTTCCATAATCAAATTCAGCACAAATATATTCCAAAAATAGAAGTATGAAAAATATGTACCTAAGAAATGAGAAATATAAATAATAGCCTATTTTTGTAACTTAATTTTTGATCATTCGTACGCCTAATGACTAGCGAAGATAACTTTTGGTTTTTGTACGCTTTGTTTTGAGTAAAACGAAAAGAGCTTTCGTTTTACTTAAAAACTTTGGTTCAGCGAAATCAAACACGAACGAAACAAAACATCAGATTAGACAATCAGAAAATATCAATCGTTTAGTTTGTTTACAAATGTGTTTCTTTACGCATTTACAAGAAAATTAATAAAAATTGTTGTTTAATATGAATATTTCAAACAAAAAAGTCGCTACTTGTCGCCCCAAATGCCACGGATGCAATCATTTTAAAAACACTTTAATTATCTCACTTCACTAAATTTAATTTTTCCCACATTTCTTCTTGCAATTTGTTGTTTGTTTGTTTTATTTTGTCTGCAATCAGCTGCTTCCAATTAAACAGCTGATAGAGCAGTGTTGTCTGCAGTTTGCTAAATTTTGGTATTTTCCGATAGAAAGAGCTTTTAAAATCAACAAGAATACACATTGGCAACAATGTACTTTGACATAAGTCCAGCTAGTAAAATGAGCTTTCACTCCCGGACGGAACAAAAACTCAAATATAAACTTGATCGTCTGGGTAGCAATCGCATTTCTGCTTAAACAAAGTGGTACCACCACATCGATGCGCCGTGTTTGAAATAGTTGTAAACAAACGTACTATTCGTTCGTAGTGTGAGATAAAACATCGTTGCATAAAGCAGATCAAGCATTTGTTTTCCTGATTCCTAGACAAATAAGAAAAAATACCCGATTTGTCGTATGCCGAAACGTATGAGAAATCAAGCAAATTTTCTTGATTTCTTCTTGAAATCAACAAAAGTGGGAAAATCAAGAAAATCGGTGCCAGTGTGAATGCTGTATAACAACGGCCGAAAAAAATACAACTGATTATTTTATTATTTTATTTAAAATATCACTGAAATTTAGAAAGAAAATGGAAGGCAATAATATGTAGTACCATTAGGATAAAACTACATCAGCTGTTTCTTTGCTAATTTGTACTGGGAAAGTAAACGAACAAAGCTATAAACAACATTTGACAAGCTCGGACCACAACGACAAGAAAAAATTTAAATCAGCTGTTGTAACGCTTCCATTTGTAATAGATACATTTTGATATAGTTTAATAATAAGGCCACAGTTTTGACTGGTTATTTAAATTGGTAATCAGTTTTTTTTAACACTTTATTATGATTTATTGAATCTGCTCCAAAAGAGCCTAACAACAAGCATTTGAATCTAAACGGGGTTAATCTAATTATTAATAATTAGATTGATGTTGAAGCGGGCATCTGTATCGTTGCGTTTGGGATTTCTTGGTTAATTACAGTGTTGGGAAATCCCCCCTAATTAGACGGGATGAACTAGTTGTTATTCTTAGATTTCTTGCTAGAACGTTTGTGAGTTGTGAAAGTTTTTGTTGGTGAATTTGTTTGATGCGGTGGATTTCGTCCTTTATCACAGGTATTTTTAAATCTCTATGTATATTCTCATTTCGCATATACCATGGTGAGCCGGTAATTACTCGTAGTATTTTTACGGAACTCTTTGGATAACTTCGATGTTGAGAGCCGTAAACCCAATTTGGCTTAATTACACTGTTGTATCAGTTGATTTTGATTAATGTTTGATCTGACTTTAAATAAGAAAAATGTTCTTCAGTGCTTTGCCAAAAATTATTTTACTACCATGTGGCAACAGTGGCAAATGCTACGAAAAATAACCAGTATTCATACATTTATCGGCTAAAAAATTTGCAAACAAAAATGAAGTGATAAAACACAAAATATTTAATGAACTTGTTTTCTGTGGCTTTGGCTGTTTAAACAACAATTAACTATTAACCTATAATGTGAATTCAGAGTTTAAATTATATTTGATCATCGATCAAAGATGATTTTCCACTCAAAAATTAGGCCTAAATGTTTTTTTTTACCCCGCTAAAGTTAATTATAGCTTAATTTGTACGGGACAGCTAGGCGATATTAAGTGGCATTTCAATTTACACTTAAATTCCAACTTGGGCGATGATAATGTTGCCACATTTTCAATTTCAAGAACTGGCACCAAAAAGTTACCTTAGATAAATTTTATCAAATCTTCAAGTAAGTTCATTAAAATTATTTTACTAACTTTTATATCTCTAAATTTGAAGGATAAATTTTTATTTCCGATTGAAATTAAAATGTTCACAACAGCGCGCGGTAAATGTTATACATATTGATCATGGTAGAACTATCAATCAGGTTAGTCGTTTAAACAGGTGATGAAATTTTTCCGTGTCATTTTTCGTTGCAGTTGTCAAAATCAATGTATTTTGATTTTATATTTTTTTTATTCTTGTATTCTGGCTACAAACGTGTTGCCGTATCGCATTTTTTTCGCCCATTACAGCAAATGTTGCCACATTTCGTAGTATTAAGTTTGGATCGTTTTATTTAGAACGTCTAAGTGGCGATAGCTTAATGGAATAAAAAACAGCCTTAATATGTATTACTCCCGTGAAGCCACAAGGCTAACTTGTAACCAAACCACGTCTATTGTTGATATACTTTTATGTAGTTTGATAACTAAAACGAATGAACAAAAACAAAATGTCTATTGTTGCTGCCTTCAACTACAACACCTAATACAAGTACCATGTATTTATAAAAAAATTGTGTCCCATAACATCCCATGAAGGGATTGAGCAGAGCTTCTCACAATCAGTGAGTTGTGCGCTTTCTAGATTTACACTCCCTGATTGGGACCTACAGTTTTACACCGGTTCCGAACGGTATTTTTGAGAAGAGTTTTCATGGCTAAGTACTCGATAGTGTCGCCATCACTATGCGAGGTGACCGTCGTCGAAAGATATGTAAGGTGGTCTGAGCAGGGATCGAACGCACGTTCTCATGTACAAGAGCCGCGCACACTAACCATTCCACCACCGACGGCCATGTATTTATTGGCGCTGGCTAAAAACGTGTTGCCGTATCCCATATTCTTTCACCCATTACATCAAATGTAGCCACATTTTGTAGTATTTTTTAATGCCTTGTTCACGCTGCCACGAAATTGACAATTTCGGATTGAAATTGTAGAACGAAATTGCAATCATTCACACTGGCATTTTAGCAATTTCGTTGAAAAATGAGAACTGTTTGTATACAAACATTGCCATTACTAAAATTTTAGTGCCTGGAACACAATAACCACCATTTTGCTAAGAAATGAATGAAAACAATAAAATAAATGAATGGTACGTGAACTTTAACATGAAACAGTGATTCGTCACGGTTTATAGTTTATTTTTACTACTCTATGTCGATGAAAACTTAAAATTTAAATTTGATGAATGAGGCGGCATACAATTGTTTTGTTTTTTTGTTGTAATTTTAGTAACCACGTGCAAAGACCACGTGTTCGGTGAACGAAGCCGACCCATAATTACCGACGGTGTTGGAGCAACAACAAAAATTAATCGACGGCGGCAACTAACTTTTTATTAAATGTGAGTTTTCGGCAGACGTTACTTTTAGGCTCATCTCGTTGGATGTGTAAAAAAAATTAGATATTTTTTTTAGTAATTCGGGCCTTTAAAAGCGGCTTAGGCGATAATATCGGCCAAGATTTTAAGTCGAAGCGTGCCATAATGATGGCGGCGTGAACTTCAAAAAATTATTTACGACGGCGGCACACCGGAAAATTTTCTGTCGGCTTCGTTCTCCTGCATATATGCAAAAGAGAGTACTAAGTTAATTGTGTTGAGTAAAAATACCTTTGTATACAATTTCAACGAAATTGTTGTAAATATCTCAATTTCGTAGTTGTCAAAATATATGCGAAATTGAGCAATTTCAACTCAATTTCAGCCCAAATTGCGAAAGACTTGAAATTCGCGACAGTGTGAACAAGGCATTATAGTCATAAAGCATCTTTTACATGGCATGTATTTGACATATCGCATGTCACTTTTGCAGATGAAAATTTTATGCATGTCGTGTGAAAGCTGCCAAGCATGCCATAAATCAATTTTTGAAATAGGTCGTGTTCTATTTTTGTATGTAAAACCGTATCGCATCAGCTGTTTTTGATAAACAACAAACGATTTGTGGAAGAACAATTTCAAGGAGTGGTAAAATTAAATAAAAATGGATAAACAACAAGGAAAGGTAAGTAATTTATTAACAATTCTAAATAAAAGTATCAATGAGCGTTTTATTCTGGTTTGTGACATGACAACATCAGCTGTTAATGACAAGCAGAGGTTATGCCATGTGGTTACACGTGAACGTTTAAACACAATAAATTAAAAGCTGTTTTTTAATATTTTTGACAGGCATACGAAAACCAGACGGGTCAAAAAAGTGATGCGATATATAAAATACATGTCGTGTAAATCCACCTTAAGCCCGGTATTCAGTTCTGCGAAATTTTCGTAAGAAGTTCGGTCACTTATCTCTAAACGGAAATTTTTTTGCAGTTACCACCTAATTCTGATTAAAAAAACAAGCTTACTATAAGCTTGTTTTTTTATTCCCTGCTAAACTAATTTTTCGACGACTTTGTATGGGGCGCCGATAAAAATCGCTTAGTTCCCAAGTGCAAACACAAAACAGTGCCCATTTGAATGCATAATAAATTTTATGGCCTTGCACCCTGATATGGCAAAGGGGTATTTAATGACGCCGGAGGAAAAATCAAAATATGGAAGCGGTTAGAAAGTCACCTCAACATCTTAGGACCACCAATAAGTGACATACCTGGCTGGAAGAAGGTATGTTTGCCGTACAATGTATTTTATAATTTTGTAATGTTTCCACGTTTGGTCCGATCATAAAAATAATTTAAAGGCGAAGTTGCAAAAAATGAGATTAATTTTTATGATTAGATTAGATTATGCTCTATATTACCGCTAGAAGAGAGGGCAATTGAGATGCTAAATACGCGAGGGCAGTCGAAGGACTGCCAGTAAAAAAGTTCGGCGCAAAAATGTCGCGACTGCTGATAACCCGACAGAGCCAACAATCATGGAAGAGGAAGCTATCGATTGTGTAATTCCAGAACAGAACAGACGTAATGTAATAGCACCCCCTTCTCCGCCTTAATGCTCATTCGCGTTTCGATCGTCTATACCATGCCCTCCGACCCAAACCGTCGTGTTTTAAGCGACAGGCAACTATTAAATAAACGAGTCGACAACCATATCGACTATCAAAACAAAATAAACGACAACTTAAAATCGGTAGTCAGGCAGAGTCGGAAGAAATTGGAGCTGAAAGAAAAGAAGTATAGCTTGGCAAAACAAAGTTAAGTACGTAGTTGAAAGCTTTCTTGGAAACTCTGAAATTCTTTACAAAACTAAGATATGTTAATTTTTATTTGCAAAACAAATAAAATATAATCGTACCTTTTTTCCAACAACGATGAGATCCGTATTCCACCTCGCAGAGCTCTCCGTTCCTCACGTTCGTTTTCACTTGTAAACCACAACGCAACATAGAGCCTGTTTTTGTATTCCCTGCTAAACTAATTTTTCGACCACTTTGTATGGGGAACTAAGCGATATTAAGTGATTTTAAGCGGCAGTCCATACAAAGTCGTCGAAAAATTAATTTAGCTGGGAATAAAAAAACAAGCTTATAATCTATTTGGGGGATTTATAAAATGTGTACTCTTCAGAAGAAACTTTTGCACAAGAAAATGTTTGCTTTAAAAATTACCACAAACAATTAATGTTTGCCAAATAGTGTTGCCACCTCAATTACAATTTTTATTCGAAGTAGTGCCAACGTGTGGCCACACTTATTGTTCGATCCTTACATTTTACATGGTACCATTTCAAATACGTATCGAAAACAAATTGCGAACAGTTTTAGCATTCGAAACGAGTTACATAGTAGGGGCCCTGTACTTGATTTTTCATACGAAATTATCGTAGAGCTGAGTACCAACCAAATGAAAAGTGACCAAAATTTTGGGCTCATGAAATTTTCGATATTTTTTATACACGTACTTCTTATGGCAACGAAAATTTAATAACTGAACACAATTCGATCACAAACGAATTTATGCCAAAGGTTACATAACAATAAATATAAATAATCAATATTCTTCGAGCTTGAGGTCAGATTTGCTGTAGTTATATTTATTTTCCTCGATATTTCGCTACTCCTTTGTGTAGCATCATCAGGAGATATAAACAATATTCAACAATTAAAACAAAACAAAATTAACAATTGTGAAAAAATTATGTCAATTCAAAAATGTTCAAACAAATTTTCCCGCCTTTTTTCAAAATTTTCTGAAGTTACACAAACAAAAATAATGTTCGTAAAAAGTTCATATAAATTAACCCAAAGAAAAATATTAGATTGATATGATAAATAATTCTTGCTTAAATGGTTCTACTTTTTACTAATTAAATGTCTGTAAATGTGGGCTACATTATCTGTATCTGTTTTATAGTTAATTCTTTTCAATGTTGGTGTATTAATTATCTGTAGCATTTCTAACATATAACGACGTTTATAATTGTTTTCCTTATTTAAAACCGCTGTATCCTGACAACGAGGTTTGTAACAAAGTATATGTAGGGACTACAAAAAATAAACTAAAGACACGAATTGCAGGACACAAATCAGATCAGAAATATAGGCACATTTCTACACAGAAAAAAGCATTAACATCCCATTGTGCTAGTTTAAATCATTACCCAAACTTTCAGGATACAGCGGTTTTAAATAAGGAAAACAATTATAAACGTCGTTATATGTTAGAAATGCTACAGATAATTAATACACCAACATTGAAAAGAATTAACTATAAAACAGATACAGATAATGTAGCCCACATTTACAGACATTTAATTAGTAAAAAGTAGAACCATTTAAGCAAGAATTGTTTATCATATCAATCTAATATTTTTCTTTGGGTTAATTTATATGAACTTTTTACGAACATTATTTTTGTTTGTGTAACTTCAGAAAATTTTGAAAAAAGGCGGGAAAATTTGTTTGAACATTTTTGAATTGACATAATTTTTTCACAATTGTTAATTTTGTTTTGTTTTAATTGTTGAATATTGTTTATATCTCCTGATGATGCTACACAAAGGAGTAGCGAAATATCGAGGAAAATAAATATAACTACAGCAAATCTGACCTCAAGCTCGAAGAATATTGATTATTTATTGATAAGGAAAAGGTCGAACAACAGAATAAAAAAACAATAAATATATTTAGTTTTTAATAAAGAACTTAAAATATTTATTTTAATAACATTAACATATACTACTACATACATTTAAATTATATAGAGTTAAAAGAAAATAGAATAATTAACGTATGAATAAATAAATAAACTTAAAGCAACAAAACGTATTCATTTCAGGATATACAAAACATAAATAACACGGATGCATATAAATGACATTTACAATGATAAGATTAAATATGTTATACATGAAAACGGGAAACGGTAGTCTCCTTGTTTCATGTTTTTAATATAATATTTCTTTTGTGTTGTGTGATTACACACATCCATCCCAAACACAACATACAAAACAATTAAAAATCATCCAGCATAAAAATAATTTCATTATAGAAACTAAATCGATTCGGTAGTAAATGCCACTTTTTGATTATAATTACGATTGCCCAAGTTGAGAGCGCAGTTTATTGATTTCATCACGTCGCATTTGTAATACTATTTTAGCATTTCGATATTTCTCCTTAATCAGATTTAACTCTTTCTTCATAGATTCATATTGGCTCTAAAAGAAAAGATAGAGACAAAATTAAATGTTATATTTTAAAATGTAAATTAATAATTAAAAATTTAAATTTTAAATGTAAATTATATATATTAGACATTAGAATAAACAATTTTAAGGCAATACACTTCACTGAACAACTTGTAAATAAAAACAACAGTTTTCTTTCCCATCTTCTTAGAGTTAACGTACAAAAAAAATTGTGGAAAACGAGCTGCAAATACTGACACATTTGACCAAGACGGCAACACTTCGAAACGATCTTCCGTCAATGTGAACTCACTAATTGCAGAAAAACCTGATCTGTTAGCTCATAGGAAAATAAAATCTTTTATTAAAAACCAAATTCAGATCGAATAAATAAAAAAAAACCGTTTCCCATTACATCCCATGAAGGGATTGGGGAGAGCTTCTCACAACCAGTGAGCTGTGCGTTTTCTAATTTTTCACTCACTGATTGGGACCTACAGTTTTTAGACCGATTCCGAACGGTATTTTGAGAAGCTTTTTCATGGCTAAATACTCGATAGTGTCGCCGTCACTATGCGAGGTGACCGCCGCCGAAAGAAATTTTTTTTGACGTAGAACACGTCTTACCTTACGGTATGAGGAGTCATGTCAGGTTTTTATTGTTGTAATCTTTATTTCATTGAATTTGAGGAAACGGCTAGATGAATTTTTTTTAAATTTTTTTTGTAGGTAAATGAAGATGTTATCTTTCGTTTGATATACATTTCATATTGGTTGATATATTTCTAGTATTTTAATTTCTCAAATGAAAATTGTTTAAACACATACACTCAAACATATGTGTGGTGTTTGGTTGAGTGTTTTTGGTGGCTCAACATTGCTTAGGAACATGTATCTAGTAAAAAGTGAAACGAACAGCAAGCTAATGTTGCTTGGCAACATGTATCTAGTAAAAAGTGAAACAAACAGTAAGCTAACGTAATAAAGTTTTTTTGCGAAAGCTTCAATAAAGCTGTTGTAACATTAATTTTGAATTGTAAAGCTTTCACACAACGCTCGAATGCTAATGCGAAGACTCGATAAGGTAAACCTTTTTTAATATTAGGCGGCCCTCTCAACATTCGCAGAACTTATTTCAATAAAAATATTAATTAAAATACATAAATTAAATTAAGTTTACAAAAATTGAACATAATATTTTTTTTTTAAACGGACTTGAATCAAATGCCGTTGGTAAATATAAAAATTACAGCAGACAGTTGTCCGAGGCCTTCGGCCACGGACTGTCCCTGCAGGCTGTGTCAGAGACACGGCCATTAAGTTTAACGTAGAATACGCCATCCGATAAGACAGAAAACATATATAACAATAAATTCATTTGCTTATGTTATTTATCATTTATTGTTATATATGTTTTCTGTCTTATCGGATGGCGTATTCTACGTTAAACTTAATGGCCGTGTCTCTGACACAGCCTGCAGGGACAGTCCGTGGCCGAAGGCCTCGGACAACTGTCTGCTGTAATTTTTTTTAAGGTAGCCAGGATCTCATGTACAAGAGGCGCGCACACTAACCATTGCACCACCGACGGATCGAATAAGTATGAGGTATTATTCTTGTTACACATTACTTTATAGTCAAAAATCAATATCCTACATTTCTCACGAATTTGTTTAAATTTGGCCGTTCATCACGTACGAATCAATTAATAATTCCCAGAGCGAGGGGTTATATGAATAGGTCCTTTCAGGTGAGAATAGCCAGATTGTTCAACTTGCTTCCTTGTACACGAGTATTTAACTTCACTAGCTCTTCGTATTGCAAAAAGCTTCTTCAACACTTTGGAGAAATAACGCAGTAGTTGACAATGTTTCTTTTTTTTACAATGTTCCTTTGATATTTTTTGTTATATATGTATTTTATTTTTGCCTTTGGAAATTGTTGATTCATTCAACTTAGTAAATAATGTATACACTATTTTCAATAGAGCTTGTGTTGTTTTCTATTTGAATTTATTTCTATTTGAAAACACCTTTGGGAACTCTGAATTATTATTAGTCATGAATTATATAGTCTCTAATTTAACTTTGTTATCAACTAGTTTTTTTATCTTGCTATTTAATTAAAAGATATAATTGTTATATAATTTCTTATTTAATGAAAACATATAATGTGTGTTATAAATGGAGTAGTTCTTTTGTAATTTATTTGAATTGGCCGAAAGGCTTAAAATTACAAGTGTGAATAAATAAATAAAATAAATAAATATTAACGTGGGTCAAATTAAAAAAAATCAATTTATATAGAATGTCTGGTGGGAAGTAGCTAAGAAAAGAAGAAAAGCGAAAAATTCAAGATTATCATGCTGAAGATTATCATCCAATCGGAAAATTTCGAGACGATTGATAAGAGCTAGACTGTGTCATTGACAATTTTATAAAATAGGGTGGTCAATATGAAAACAAAACGGCCAAGAAGGACAACGCTGATCAGTGACAGCGCCAAATGAGAGATCAAAAGGGTTGCTGCTAAAGAAAACTTCAGCGATAAGGAAATTATTGCTGAATTGAGCTTGGGAGTAGGGTTGCGTCATGTTCAACAAATAATGAAACGCGACTTGAAACTGTCATATAGAAGAAAGTATGCAAAACTTGGTCTCATGCCAAGACACGAATTAGCCAGATTTAAATTCGCTGAAATGTACATATTTTTGGACGAGGAGTGATATTTTCCGATGAAAAATATTAAATTTGGATGGACCTGATGACTCGAACAAATATTGGCGTTGCAAAGAATTTTCCAAAATTATGCGTCAGCAGCGAAATTTTGGCGGTGACTCCCTTACGGTTTGGGCAGGTACATATGAGTTATAGAAGAAGCACTACAATATGTTTCGTTTCCACAAAAATGGACTCCGAGTATTATATCCGATTGTTGGATGTCGTCTTAGTTAATTCTGGAGAGGAATTTTGTGACCCAGATTTTATCTTCCAGCAGGACGACGCATCAGTACATTGGTCTAAGAAAACCCCAGTTTTTGGAGCCCAGCCATTATAACAACTCTCGACTGGCCTGCACTAAGCCCTGATGTTAATCCGATCGAGAAGCTGTGGTCTATTTTACGTACCAAGTTTATCACAATGGGCGCCAGTTTAAAAATGCCAAGCATCAAAATGTAGCAATTCAAGAAAAGGGTAAGTTAACAGATTCTGCGCATATTCATTCGCTGATAAACTCAATGCCAAGACGCTTAGTAGAAGTTATCAGCGATAATACAGAATATACGTCTTAACTTTTTAAAATATTTAAAATAACCTTTTGCCTTTATAAATATTTCGCACTAGTAATTAGTTTATTTTTGTTGATTCATCTGGAAGAAGTCATAGTCAAGTCTTTTTTCAGAAAAGTATTTAATTATGAAAGTTGTTAATTTATTTATTAATTCTAAGTATAAGTACTAAATTGCTATTGTTATAAATATTTTACTATGTTGTACCTCAATTGTTGTAGCGCATTTAAACATAAATGGCATTACAGCTTGATTATTGAATGAATAAAAATAAATAAATACAATATAAAATAAAAACTTGAAAATTCCTCTCAATATTTGGAAAAAACAAAAAAAATTGTTGCCTTTATATTTATTTCGACTAGTGTATACGATACAGATAACTAAAACTAATTATTTGACTCTAAACTCTACCGACTATTACGATTCGAACTATTTTAAATCCAATTAAAAAAAGTACTTTGTAAGGCTGAAGTTAAGGTGTGATTTCTTTATAACATTTATCACTAAATCACCACCACTCACTCACCTCTAACATCTTCATTTGTACAGCATCATGTGCAGACATCGAATTGCCATCAGAATTTTCTTTCTGTGTCAATCTTCCCTCCAACTCCTCGATTACACTTTTCCGATAACGACAAATGTTAATCAAATCTTTATACTTGCCCTGCAATGTACTTAAACTAGCACTTAAATCGCAATCGGTTTGTGTTTCCGCGTTCTCCACCACTATCGGAGGTGTTAATGGTGCAGTCGATGTTGAAGTGGACGCCGCTTTTGATGATTTTAGTTCAGCAATTTCAGCCAAACCTTTTTCAGTTTTTGTTGTTTGCTCGTAGAGTCTTTGCTTATAACGCTTTATTTCAATACGGTATTTATCCTGTTCCTCTTGCAAACGTTTCATAAGTACGGCATTTTGTTCTTTAAGCGGATGATTTTTCAATTCCATATTAAGAACAGTAACTTGACTTTCACGTATGAATAGTTTTTTCTCGCACTCTTGCAGTTTTTGATCCAGTTCCACACAATTACAACTTGTATCTGAAGATGACAGTTAAAAACAAAAATTGTGCTTTGAATTGTCCTCTGTAACCAAATAATATTACTTACCAACTGGAGCGGTCATTGTTTCTTTGTCATGAGTCACGCCCCAATACGATTGTCGACGTTCATTGAAACTACTAAGGCGACGATTTTTTCTATCGGCTGTATGTTGTGTCCCCCTCGCATGGTTGGTACACAACTTGTCTTCGACACTAATATTTATGGATTCTATACTTTTACGACTACGCGGAGAAGACGATGATGTACTCGTATCAATGGATGAGTTGGCCGATATATCAGTGGTTTGTTTATGCAGATCCTGTTTAAAGTTATTCACCGTAATTTCACGTATTTTTTCTTCCAGAGAAGATTTTTCGACTTGTAGTGTCTTTATAGTGCTGGTTAGTTTTTCTTTATCCAGCTCAAAGGAACTTACTTTGGTATTCTGAGAAAAAAGAATAAAAAAATTGTTTACAAACATCAGATCAAAATCTTAAATAACTGTAAAATAAAAAAGGCATACAGATTTATGGGAATACTCCAATTCACACGAGAAATGGATTGTGAGTCAAATGTTTGAAAATCGGCCATTATCATAATGTTTGGTTAAAGCTACTACGGGAAAGAAGTATCAATTACTCCAAAAATACTTATCCCGTGAAAAAAAGGTGGCACATAATAAAATAATTTTTAATAACATTTCCCCGCTTTTTACTCATTTAAATGTTTGTATATTTATTATTTATTCATACTATAAATTTGAAGCCTGCCGACCGACCCTTTTATAGTACAACAGATATACCCTAATTTTTCGCATATCTTCTTTTGTTACTGCTCATGCTCTTAAAAATATTGTCAATTTGAATGACAACGCCTTGACGAAAACCCCAAACAAGTGACTTGTTCTTTACTAGTCAACCAACAGTTATATATTTCAAATTCCATACAAACTGATAGCTATGAATGTGGATTAGCTATAAATTTTGGTTAGCTCTAACTAGATAATCAGAGGTGGCGATAAAGGGAATAGGCAGAACAAAGCAACATACTCTAAAATAGGTGTAGCGAAATAACTCCCACATGAAATAACTCCCACCAGAAAAATTAAATAAGTCCCAAAAAATGTCCATACAAAAGTGGGAGTTATTTCATATGAAATATGAAATAACTCCCACTTTAGTAGGACTTATTTCGTTTTTTTGGGAGTTATTTCATTTTCCTGATGGGAGTTATTTCATAATGAAATAACTCCCAATGTTATGACAATGAAATAACTCCCAAAAAAAAATGACCGTTTGTACAAGACCCATATAACAAGTGCTGTAGGAGAAGTCTTGGGACTTATTTCACTTTGCTATTGGGAGTTTTTTCATTTTTTGTGGGACTTATTTCATTTTTTCGTTATTGGAAGTTATTTCATTTTTGGTGGGAATTATTTCGTTGGGAGTTATTTCATGGGGAGTTATTTCGCTACGCCTCTAAAATATATGAAATTAAACCACTATTAAATTATACAATAAAATTATTCGCTTAATATGAAACTGAGGATATAATACAATTTGAATTTGTCAGGAATTTGGGTATTCCCTGATCAAATAACGAAGAACCAAATTGATCACGTGGTAATTGATAGAAGGCACTCATCCAGTGTAATGGACGTACGAGTGATCAGAGGTCATGATAACAGGTCTGTCTGCGTACACATATTTTGCATCATTTTGTGCAAAATGTTGCAAAATCTTGCAAAATGTTGTCTGCGTACTCCAAATCTCTTGCAGCGAGAGAGCGAAAAAGAGAATTTTTTGACAGTTGGAAGTTAGAGAACTTGCAAAATGTTGCTGGAGAAATTGCTTCTTGCAAGATTTTGCAACTAGTTTGAACAGCTGTTTTTGTTTACTGTTTGAATGAAATAATTTTTGTGAAATCAAAATAAAAATTGAAATTTAACAATGGCAGAGGTAAGTAGTTAGAATTGTGTTGATTTTTAACGTTTATAATAAATTATAATAAACAAAACATTTTACTTCATGCTAGAAACGTGCAAATATACAGTGCGACCGTGCGACACATATGCTAAAATTCTTTTGCTTTATTTATTTCAATTGTTTACACACAGATCAGCTGTTTTCTTGCAAGATTTCACTGGATGCTGTTTGCGTACTTTTTGAGATATTTTCAACCGAGAGAGTAAAATTGTTCTTACTCTCCCAAAAAAAGTTACTGAGTATATGCTACTGGAAAAGTACGCAGCAAGACCTAATGATCATTACCTGGTAGCAGCAAAGGTTCGCACAAGATTGAGTAGAGCGAAAATCGTACGAAACCAGACGCAGAGAAAGCTAGACATCGGAAAGCTGCAATTAGAGGTAGCCAAAGTCTACTCAAGGAAGCTCTCGCAACTTTTGGCACAGAACGCGAGTGAGAAAATTGAGTCATACAGAAGGAAGAACGAAGCCCGAAAATTCTACCAAAAAGTCAAAAACGGAACTAATGGACATGGTTCAGGGCCTACCTTCTGAAAACACATGGACGGTAATATCATCGCAGATGTGCAGAGTATGTTGGGAATATGGAGAGATCATTTCTCTGCGCTATTGGTACCTGCGATATCCAATGACGGACAATCGATCAAAATTGGGACGATGACGTCGATTGCCCCCCTCCTAACCAAGACGAGGTCAGAACAGCTATTTCCTGGCTTAAGAACAACAAAGCCGCAAGAGCCGAAGGATTACCGGCGGAGATGTTTAAGGCTGGCGACTATGAGCTGATAAGGTGCATGCATCAGCTCATTACAAAATTTGGTTAGATGAATGCATGCCCGGCGATTGGAGTCTCAGCGTGCTATGTCCCATATTTAAAAAGGTGACCCGAGTCTCTGTGCCAACTACCGTGGAATAAACATTTTATCCATAGCATATAACGTTCTATCAAGTGTAATGTGCGAAAGACTACAACCAATTATCGCTGACCTGATTGGACCATACCAGTGTGGCTTTAGGCCTGGAAAATCGACAACCGAACAGATTTCCTGGACAGAAATCCTGGAGAAGACCCACGAAAAACAAATCCGACACTTATCATCTATCAGGTATGTGATAGAAAACGTTTACGAATCAAAAACGATGAAAGTTGTGTTGCACATGTCTGTTTCGATTTCATTTCGGTTTGAGCTGAAATCGAATTCGATTTTATATTCCATTTCGTTCTATGAAGATATGGATAAGAAAGAGTGTGATAGAAAACGACAAAGACGATTTACAATTAGACGACCAGAAGATGTGCGCAACTTGGCAACCCTGGTAAAAGAGAACCAAAAAGTACTAGGAGTTGACTCAAACACATTTCTCTCTCGCGTCATATCTTGATTATTTCATACTTTTTGCATAGTTTATGAAATTTTATTTCAACATGGTTGGAATTTGTATAGTTATATACAATAACACTATCAAAAAGCTGCTCGTGTATTGAAATATTCAATGAAGAGAGTAAGAGAGAGAGTAGAGAAGAACTAGGGTTTCACTCGTTTTGTTTGTTGGCATTTGAGTGAAGAGAAATTTTGACTGTCTACTTGTACATCGTTTTTGAAAACGAATTACGGTGTTGATTTTCGTTTGTAAATCGAGTAGTCTTTGGGAGACGATTTTACAAAAGAACAATTCTTTCTTCGCAACAAAAGTGATAACTTGAAAGCAAAAGTTAAGAATTTGAAATGTAGGTACTTCTATATCTATTTTTACTTTACTTTTACTTTTTTTCCGGCAAGTCTAATGGGTTAGAAGAGTCACGCAACTTTTTTCTTTTAATATTTTCTTCTTTGTTTATTTCGTTATTTAATATTGATGAAACTACCAAAACAAATGCCATTTTAATAAATAACTTATGAGCTAACACTTGTATTTTAGAATTGTATTCCTGTTGAGCAAACACTTGTTAAAACCAGAGCTCAGATTTACTCGATTTTACTCGCGAGTGAAAAATACTCGCGAAGAAGAGTACTCGAAGAGTACGAGTGTTACAAAAGGTTTACTCTCCACTCGTTTGTTTTAGGTGGGAGTACTCGCGAGTACTCCTTTTTAAAAATGAAGAGTGGGAGTAAAAATCTTCGAAATAGAGTGAGAGTTTACTCTTAAGAGTAAAATCGAGTGGAATAATAGAAACTGTTTGTTTGTGCTGACTTGTGTGTGTGTGTGTGTGTGTGTAGTAGTAAATATAGTAAAGCAAATGGTTTTTGGTGTTGCTAAGGGCTGAGGTGTGAAGTGCTGACTGAGGGGGAAGGAGGGGACTGAGGAGGGGAGCATTTTATTCCATGGCTTTAGTTTTGTCTTTGACAGTTACAAATCCTCGTGTAATAAATAAATTTAATAAACAATAATAAATAATAAACAATTTTTGTAACACTCGTAATCTTCGAGTATTTTTGTACACAAAATCACCGGTCCCTTACAATACAATACATTCTGCTGCTTTTCTCTTCGTGGCCTCCCAGTCCTCCCTCGTCAGTCACCACTCCCCACCCCAGTCCATAGCAACACCAACAACCGTTTGAGTTACTATACTTGCTACTACACACACACACACACGCACACACAAATCGGCAAAAACAAACAGTTTCTATTTTTCCACTGGATGAGAAAGACTGAAAGAGTACTCGGCAAGAGTACAATCTGCTCGATTTCGAGCGTATTTTACTCGCACTCGAAATCGAGCAAAGCATATGCGCTCTTATTCGAGTGGCATAGAAAAATAGAGTATACTCGTTCTTTTTCTTCCACTCGCAGGAGTACTCGCGCTCGTATTCGAGCGAGTTTCACTCTCTACTCGAATTCCAGCGAAGATTTCGGAGCTATGGTTAAAACTCAGTTATTTTTTGAAGGAATATGGTGGAGATAATACAAGAGTGGAAAATGAAATCGATACGTTTTCAGTTACAACTAAAATCGATCTGTTCGTTTTGGTACTTCGATTTCATTTGAAAACGAATCGATTTGCATCACATACCTGTATTTGTCGATTATAAGGCGGCCTTCGATAGCCCGATACGGGGGAAACTCTACGAAGGAATGTCTGAGCTTGGTATTCCTGCAAAACTCATACGCCTTTGCAGGATGACCCTGACAAACACCAAATCCGCAGTGAAAGTTGGTAAGGATCTTACCGAACCTTTCGAAACTAAGCGAGGACTCAGACAAGGTGGCACCCTGTCGTGCGATCTCTTTAACATCTTAATAGAGATTATTGTGAGAAAAGCTGCTGTCAACATGAATAAAACCATCAGCAGCAAAAGTCACATGCTGCTCGCGTATGCTGATGATATAGATATCATTGGGCGCACAATTAGAGAAGTTACTGCGGTGTTTTCGAGAATTGAGAAAGTCACGAAAAGTGGGTCTGACGGTAAATGAGGACAGGACAAAATTAATGGTTTCAACGAGCAGGGCCTCCACGCGATTAGACGAAAGCGTCAACGTTGATAACCGTTATAATTTCGAGGTGGTGGACGAATTTATATACCTCGGACCTGCCGTAAACAAAATCAAAAACGACAGCCTTGAGATCAAGCGGAAAATTGTACTTGCGAATAGATGTTATTTTGGGCTAAGCAACCACTTTAGAGATAAAGCCCTCTCTCGAGTAACAAAAGTCCAACTATACCAGACTCTCTTACAACCTCTCTTATAGGAATTCGGTGCTATTCACGAAATTCCTTAGTTTTTTCCCCGTCCATACCCACAAGTTTGGTCATGTCCGGTATCATACTATCCGAAAGATATCTGAATCTAGCTTGTGTGAAGGCCGGGCAGTGGCATAAGAAGTGCTCCATCGTCTCATCGACCTCCATGCATGCCCTGCACTCACTGTTCGTCACTAGTCCAATACGGTACAGGTGGGCCCGTAATCCCGAATGCCCCGTTAAGACTCCCATCATTTTGCTCATTTCGGATTTTCCCAGTTTCAGCAAACCTTTTGTCCTCAATCCATCTGGGTCTCCCCATAGGATCTTTGTTATCCTGCCTACTGATTCCCGGTTCCACTGGGCTATATGTGCCGACTCCGCCCATTTACTTAACTCAGCCTTCGTCACCCCACAGACCGGATAAGTAAGTAATAAATTTAACCAGGGAACAATATATGTACATATAAAAGAAAAACTCGTAGTATGTGTTACTGCGGATTTATTTCATTTTCGGGTTCGTTTTACCGAGATGAAAGAAGTTGGTTCAAAAATATCTTTGTAAAGAAAAAATGTTTAAGATAACATTGAAATGAAAGTGTACAAAGCAGCAAAAATGAGATGTTTACGTAATTACAAACATTTAGTAATATAGAGTAGTATATTGTCAGCTATATGTATCGACATTAGTGTACACGTCTAACATTTCTTTTAGTACTTACCATTTCTCGTTGCAATGTATTGTATGATTCCAAGTGATTGTCTAAAAGTTGGTTCTTACGTTGCAACTCTTCACGTAAAGCTTGACTACAATGACCGGCTTCATCCACGGTGGCCTCCATTTTTCGTTGTATATCATCGTATTTGACTTTAAGGCCACTTAGTTCATCCTGTAAAGATTTTGCTGCTTTAAGCTCTTCGCTGGTCTTTTGGACTTGTTGTTCTAAAATTCGATTTTGCATTTGCAATTCGATATTTGTGGCTTGCAATGAATCGTATTTTAATTGTAACTCAGCCAGAGAAGCCTTGAATTCATGTGATTGTTGTTGCAGAGAAGATTGTTGTCTTTTCAGCTGTTCTTGGATATCTTTATATTTTAAACGTAGCTCTTCTTCTTGTCGTGTAGACTGAAGGAGTTGTGATTCGAGTTTTTGTATTTTGTTAGTTTGTGAGTGAACGATCTTTTCCTGGGCTTGAGATGAGGAAGAAATAGAAGATTTTAGTTTCGTGATTTCATTTGAGAGCTCTACGTTTTCCTTGGAAGCGGTACTGAGGGCATTTTCAAGTTCTTCATGATCAACCAAAAGATTCTCGTATGCATTTGCCTTTGCGCGCATTTCGTGCAGTTGTTGCGAAAGTGATTCAATTTTGTGACTAAGTGTGTCCCCTTTCTGTTTGTACACAGAGATTTCATGTTCATATTTTGCAACTGTTTTTTGTACGCTATCTTTTTCTTGCTGCAGAGATTTCAGTGTATCCGCTTGTAAAGATTTGAGATTTGAAAGTGCTGTCTCTACCTTGGATTTTTCTTCTGAAAGTTGCTGATATTGTGACAATTGCTCTTCGAGTTGTTGCTTCTCTCGGCTAGAACTTAATAGGGAACATTTTAACATCTCAACGTCTCGTATCGATTTATCACAGTCATGTGTTACTTTATCTAATTCCTGTTGTTTTGACTCCAATTTCTCGTTGGCCAATCGAAGACTGTGCGAAAGTTCGGTTTTTTCACTTATCATCTGGTTCAGCAATTCTTCAACCTTTTCTTTTTCACCGAGGCATTTCAGTTGTTCCTCTAGAGCTGATTTTTCCTCAGTGAGTTGGGAACACTGCTCGAAAAGAGTTTTATTCTCTTCAGTTAAATGAGTTAACTGATTTTCGAATGTTTCATGTTTATTCCTTAACAGTTGTAATTCTTCATTACGTTGTTGTAATAGTTTGTCTAAATTACACTTCTCCAATTCCAAGCTTGCACTTGAGTTTGTGAGTGTGGTTATTGTTTCTTTTAATGACTCGTTTTCTTTCAAACTCATTATTTCTTTATTCTTGAAGTCATTGAGAGTTTGTAGACTTTGTTGCACATGCTTTTGTACAGAAGACATCTTTTCGTAAAGATCAGCAATTTCTGCGGTTTGTTTATCATTTTCAACCGTCTTATGTAGTAATTGTGCCTCAAGATTTGCTGTCTCTTGTCGAAGAACGTTAAGTTCTGTCGCTTTTTCATTAACTTGAACTTCAACAGCAATCCTTTCTTGTTTGACTAAATCAAGTTCTTTTAACTTTTCTTGAAGTTGTTCCTCAATATCATATTTTTCTTTTTTAATATCATCATGCTTCTTCTGCTGTTCTTCAGAAGCCTTCCTCTCGTCTTTCAGTACTTCTACAAGCAACAATTTTTCTTCGTTTAAAATCGCTAGAGCTGTGGTCTGTTTATCATTTTCCTCCGCCTTTGTGAGTAATTGTGCCTCAAGATGTGCTGTCTCATGCCGAAGAACATCAAGATCCGTCGCCTTTTCATTAAGTCGTTCTTCAATCTCAATCTTTTCTTGTTTCACAACATCAAGTTCCTCTAACTTTTCTTGAAGTCGTTGTTCAATATCGATTTTTTCTTGTTTGGTAGCATTATTCTCCTTTAGTTTTAATTTGGTAGCCTTCTTTTCGTCGTTCAGTACTTCTTCAAGCAACCTTTTTTCTTCATTTAAGCTCGCCAAAGCAGCGATTAGTTTTTCATTTTCCACTGCCTTTTGTAGAACTTGTGTCTCCTGACTTGTTGACTCTTGTCGAAGAACATCAAGATCTATTGCCATTTTTTTAAGTTGTTCTTCGATGGCAATCTTTTCTTGTTTGACTACATCAAGCTCCCTTAGCTTTTCTTTAAGATTCTGTTCAATATCGTATTTTTCTTGTTTAATAGTATCATACTCCATTAGTTTTTCGTCGGAAGCTTTCTTTTCGTCGTTCAGTAATTCTTCAATCAACCTTTTTTCTTTACTTAAACTCGACAAAGCTTTAACATGCTCTTGGCATACGGTGTCGATTTCTTTTAACTTGGTTTCTAAATTGCTGTTCTCTTCATGCACACCCTTCAAAATAGTAATTTGCCCTTCTAAGGCGCAATTGACTTCTTGCAGGGATACTAGATCTTTTAATTTCTGTTCCAATATTCTTTTCTCATCCACTATGGTCGCAAATGATTTAAGTTGTTCTTCCAGCAATATTTTCTGATCATGCAACATTTCGTACTGTTTTGCTTTTTCTTCTAAGGCTTGCTTCTCGTCTTTAATAGTTTCCGGCTGCATTTCAGCTTCTTCTTTTCGAGTTTCAGCGCTTTCACATACTATATCAGATATTCTCTTTTCCAAAATTTGTTTCTCTTGCAGCTTTTCAAGTTGAATACTCATATTAGACAACTCCGTTTGTGCTTTTTCCAGATAACCATTCAAAATGACTTTTTCTTCCTCCAAACACGCAATCGATGACACTTGACTCTGGAGAGATTTAATCATTTCCTCCCTGGTTGCATCCTCAGTACAATACTCTTCTATTTGTGATTCAGCTGATTGTAATTTTTGCTCGATTTGTTTGCGTTCCATTTTTATTTGTTCTTTCTCCAACACCAAATTGTCGATACGTTCTTGCAGTGCTTCATGGCTTTTGAGCACTTCCTGAAGATCACAGAGTTTATGGTGAAGATTTTCTTTTTCTTCGGAAAGTAATTCTTTCTCAAGCACTAGAGAGTTATACTTTTCGTTTATTGTTTTGTAATCAACTCTTAGTTCCACTAGTTCAGAATACAATTCTTCTTTTTCTTTGAGTAGCTGAGTTTCTTTTTGTTTCAAGTCCTCCACATCTGTGGATAGTTTTTCATACTTTTGGTTTTGATCGTCTTGCAGCTGCGAATATAGAGTTTGCAGTCGGTCAAATTCTTCTTTGAGTTTTTCTAACTCTGTGCTCGTTTGATTGGATGTTAACTCATTTTTAATTTGGTTTGGCATGGATTGTTGAAGCCCTAAATGTGCTGTTTGGAGCTGATTAAACTCTTCCCTTACCATATCCAGCTGTTCCTGAATTTCCCGTGTGTTATTCCCGTCCCGCTGGCATCGTTTTTCAGTCTCTTCTCTTAACACTTTCAATTGATTTTCTAGATCTTTTATTGTGCACTCATACGATACCTTTCTCTCTTCCCAGTCACTGTTGTACTTTTTCATATTGTCTCTATGTTTGTTGGCACTTATTTCTAGTTCTCCCAACATTTCCAATTGCATTTGATTGCACTTTTCCTTGTGATTCTGCTCTTGAATTTCTAAAGCGCACTGAACTGCTTTGAGATCCGACTCGAGATCTTGAGTTTTTTGCGTCAAGTACTCTACCATTTTCGTTTGCGATTCAATCGTTTCCTGTGACTCACTTTCTTTTGATCGTAATAAATCCAATTCTGTAATCAAATCATTTTTTTCGACTTTCATGTCACCATTAAGTGTACAGTTCACCATGGATCCATCCAAAGTGTAGCTGGTCATCATTTCCTGTAGTTCTCCGCACACCAGCGTCATATTGGCTTTCTCTTTCTCCAAGCATTCGATTTGCTTTTGATACTTTTTACAGGCACAATTTTCGACAAATGTGGACTTTTCCAAAAGTTCCGCCGAGAGTTGCGTAATTTGCTCCCTCATTTCGCTAAGAGTTCGCTCTGTGTTCTCCAAAAGAGATTTACTGCTCTGTCGTTCTTGTTCATTTAGATCGTTCAATCTACATATTTTCTCCTTTAACTCATCGATATATTCTGAGCACTTTACACAATCGTTTGTTTCGACTTCAATGCAATGCTTCTCAGAAGACTTTTCTACATCACTCTCAGTACTTTGATTTAGTTCCACTATGTGGAATGAATGCTGCTTGAAAGATCCCTGTAGATGAATTTTTTCCATTTCATCTACAAAATCTTTTTGGGTTTTACTTACACCAGAAATATTGCGTAAGTATAATTTATAATTTGGTGTTGGAGCGGTGGTTGGTGTTTTGAACAGTCTTCTTTTACCATTTTGGTGTTCCAATTCTATTTGTGTCAGACACTCGGAAAGTTGATAGAATTTTTTGAGTAAATCATCGGAGTCGTTACTACCATCAAATTCTTCTTCCTCTATGCATACACCGGAGCTACGCATGGAAGAGTTGCGACAGGGTGAAGGCGTATACAACAATGACTTCCGCTCAGAAGACAGTAATTTCTCCAGCTGAGATTTAAGATCGCACATCTCCGTCTCGGCTTTTGAGACCTCGGCACATTTGTCTTCGAACTCTTTGAGATTAATCTCCAATTTCGTATTTTGGACCTTAAGCATTTCGCTCTCCTGCAAGTTATCCATTAACTGATTGGATAAGTCATCGTACTCTTTTTGCAAGTCTTCAAATTGCGTTTGTAACTCCGAGAGTTGTTGCTTAAGTTGCTCATTTTGTTTTTGTACATTTGATGTTTCTTCGTTTACTTTAGACGAGGCAACATGATAGCTTTCTGCCTTTTCTGCATTCTCTAAAAGCTGATGTTGTACATCTTGTACCCTGTGTTTTAAGTCGTCTATTTGAGTTTGCAATTCAACGTTATCTTTCTGTAAGCGCTCACAATCTATTACAGACTCGCCTTTGCAGCATTCTAGTTGTTTGTATTCCGTTTGCAAGTGATGGTACTTGCATTCAATTTCTGCATATTGAGATTCAATGTCCTTGAGCGTCTGCTGTTGCTTCTGCCAGGACAATTCCAAGACATTGTATTTATCTTGCAACACAACCATTTCTTGCCTTGCCAGTTCCACCTGATGATTTAAAGCCAAACATTCTTCGGTCTTCAAAGAGTTTTCCAGATTTACTTGTGCATACTCCTTTTGTATATCATACAATTTCTCTTTTAGCTCTTGTAATTCCCTATGTAATTTCTCGCACTCAACACTTTCTGATTTTTGCAGTTCTTCCAACTCGACAACTTTCGCTATTGAGTTTTCGTTTTCTTTTTCTAATTCTTTAAAATTAAGCTTTAGCTGCTGGAATTCCAGTGTAAGTTTTTCAAACTCTTGTGTGACTTTTCGGTTCTCTTCTAAAATCCGTTGTAAGTCCTCACATTTAACACACACTTTCCCGTTTGCGTCTGCTTTAGAATCGGATAGAGATAACTGTAATAACTCCCCTTTGGTGTTTTGTAATTGTTCATCAGTTATCAATTTAAGGGATTTTTCAAGCTTGTTGAGTTCGAGCTGTTTATCATTAAGGAGTTCTAGTAGCTCGTTTTCACGTAGTTTAGATTTATTCTTGTGACTTTCAAATTCGAATTCTAAATTGACGGCTTCACGTTTTTCCATTTCCAACTTTTCGTTGGTTTTCTTTAGTTCGGCCAATTCATGCTCATACTTTTCTATTTTTTCGTTGGCAACTTTATTGGAACATGATAATTTGGTGACCTGTATTTGAAGTTCATCACATCTAAAATGTAAAGAAAAAAAAAGTTAAATAAAAGATTTTCTGCATTAGTTAATATAAACGGATGAGTATTTATCAGGCCTGTTCTTATATCACTTCGCAGATATTTGATTTGTTTGACTGTGAAGAGGCAACAAATCACATTCTAATATTTTATACGATTTGATTTGTAAATAATAAAATATGCTGCTGAAAAAATATAAATTGATGTGTTCATCTGTTTTTGTAATAAAAAATACATTTTACACGAATAAACAGTAAACATTTTTTCGGAACTTAACAACAAAATTTCTAGCTTCCGAAGAATTTAAACCACTAAGAAGAAAAGAATTTAAAATTTAAAATCGAGTGAAGTTGATAGGAGGGAGTGTGACATAAGACAGAGTTAAAAGACAGATTTAAAATAGAACCGGGAATAGGAATAAACCACTTTGAATACAATTAGAAAAGTTTACAAAGATATGATTTTGAAATAGTTTTTTTTGACTTGTAATTTGAAGCCTAGTGGTAAATTAGAGTAAAGAACTTAAAAAAATTAAAACAGAGCTAAACAAATCCTAATTAAATAAATGAACTAAAAATAATGATCACTTATTTGTATAAGTATTACGAGGGTTGAATTTCGTGTTTCGGGATTTGGCAACCCTAGTGTTGCAATCTGGCAACTGACAGCTCTATCGTAAAGTTGGACATTTTTGAGGTTATGCGTACTCATAACGTTTTGGCATACGAGCGCTATTTGTGTAGTTTACAGTACTTAAAAGATTCATCTCGGACCAAAAATGGAATTAAATCGTGAACATTTTCGTGCGATTATTTTTTACAACTTTCGACGTGGATTAACTCAGCAACAGTGCATGGATGAACTTAGTTGAATTTTTGGCGATGAAGCTCCATCAAGCACCAGTGTTTATCGATGGTATGGTGAATCCAATCGTGGTCGTAGTTCA
Source organism: Phaonia tiefii (assembly GCA_963931995.1). Taxonomy (NCBI): domain Eukaryota; kingdom Metazoa; phylum Arthropoda; class Insecta; order Diptera; family Muscidae; genus Phaonia; species Phaonia tiefii. The sequence goes on from OZ008368.1 coordinate 275,039,715, forward strand.
CTCCCAAGACGAATTTCGTGAAGGTCGTACAAAATCAGCTGTTGTACCGAAAACCATTGATGCTGTGCGCGAACTGATTTTGCAAGATCGTCATGTGACCTATCGTGAGATTGAGACAACCTTAGGCATTAGTGGGACCACCAGCATACATTCAATATTGCATAAACATTTGACTGTCAAAAAAATTTGTTCGCGTTGGATCCCACACAATTTGTCAATCGCTCAAAAAAGGCTCGTGTCGATTGGTCGAAAGAAATGCTCCAAAAATACGATCGCGGTGCTTCGAAACACGTCTATGACATCGTGACAGGTGATGAATCATAGATTTACGCGTATGAGCCCGAAAGTAAACAGCAGTCAACTGTGTGGGTGTTTCAAGATGAGCCAAATCCAACAAAAGTTGTTCGCGCCCGAAGCACTTCCAAGCAAATGGTCGCTGTTTATTTCCGAAAAACCGGACATGTCGCAACCGTACCACTAGAACAACGTAGAACAGTAAATTCTGAGTGGTACACAACCATTTGTTTGCCAGTTGTCTTCCAAGAAATCAGGAAAACTATCCGCCGAAGACGGATCACTCTTCACCACGACAATGCGAGCTCTCACACATCGGCTGAAACAAGTGCATTTTTGAGAACCCAAAACATCGATTTGATGGGTCATTCGCCGTATAGTCCTGACTTGGCCCCGAATGACTTCTTCTTATTCCCGTACGTAAAAAACAAACTGAGAGGTCAACGTTTTTCGGCACCTGAAGAAGCGGTTGCTGCATTCAGAATGCATGTTTGGAGATACCTCAATCAGAGTGGCAAAAGTGTTTCGACAATTGGTTCCAACGCATGCAAAAGTGTATAAATCTTCATGGGGAATATTTTGAAAAACAATAAAGTGATTTTCGATGATTAATATTTTGTTTTTGTTCTCTAATCCCGAAACATAAAATTCAACCCTCGTATAAAAAAATGGGACATAAACTCTTCAAACTTGCTAGTTCAAACTTATTTAAATTAGGTTTTCAAATATTATCAGACCAGGGGACGGATAAATTTATAAATTACGTCATCATTTCCATAATGACTTGAAGAAAGTTAAAATTGAAGGTCCGTGTTACAAATATTCCAGCCATACATTATATTCTAATCAATATAATGGCAATACAATTTGATAGGTGGTATAGAGATCTATCTGCAAGCGCATGAAAAAACATATACCAAACATAACCGTTTTATTTCAATGCCTAGACTCTAAATTCCTATGCTAAATTCATTCGCAGAGAGAACGCATACCAAAACTAAACATGAACAATAGATTACAGAGAATCTGACGTTTCAATTCACACTGTTTGTGGTGGTTGAGAACTGTGCAATTTAAAAGTATTTTGGACTTTTTTATTACCTTTTATTGTTAGTGTATATTTATGGTGAATTTACACACAAATTTTTGCATACAAAACGAAATGCCGTTGCTGATTTATTGTTGGTTGGTTTGAACTAATGTCTCTATCTGCTATTATTAAAGAAATACTTCTCAACATGCAACGCCCATATATGTAGTAACCACACCAAAATTCATAAGTTTACTGGGAGAAGTCACTTCTCTAGGTAAATGATTATTCTATGATTTTAAAAATAAAAAAGAAAGAAGTAAACACAAAGAGTATATGATCATCAAAAATGTCAACCGAAATTTCATATCTCACTAGGTGGGGAAAACAATTTTTTTTTAAAGTTTATACTAGATGTTGGTTGGTAAGTCAATGCCAAATTTTGTGTGAAATTAGTGAAATCAATAAAAAAAGGATGTTTGTTTAGATGAGTTTTGGATTCACAAAAAAATAAATTTGATAGCTTCCAATTTTTTTATAATTTCGTTTTGATTATTAAACGAAATCTATACCCTGTATGACAAGTGACACTGACAGTGATTTACTCATTGAGATTTCTCATCGCTCTCCCCTAGTGAAGTAAAAAGGGAAGAGTTCCATCTGAGAGACCATCTGAGAAACAGAAAAATTTCGTAAATCAAAAAGCCTGAACTTCACTTTTATTCAAAAGAAATACCAAAATATAACAAAACAACGTTGAATTTGATTCTATATTAATGTGTTTTTTTTTGTAGCTTATTCTTTTTAAATAAACATAATGAATTGTGTATTTGTTTTTGAAATAATTACATTAAATATATAAATATATATACAAGTTGGCTAAACATTTTTTTAATTATGCCTGTTCAATAGTATTTTTATCTTCCGGCTTCGTAGTCCCTTCGTTTGACATGCACTGATGCTTGTTTTTCGGTAATCGCAAACAGAGCTTTGATCGTACTCATTTGATAAAGTAGTCAAAGACAGGGTAGCTACACCGAATGTGGCGAGAATACCGTAATTATATTTATTTATTTGCGTTGATCACTATGTTGTATCGAAGCGACGAATTAAAAACCCCTTCTGCACTCTATTAAAAATCTATAAGAATATTAAGACGAAAATGGAAATTAATTGATTGAAATTATTTAATTTCATATCTGTCTACTTCATATTTAACAGCCCAATAAAAAAAATAAAGAAACCCCGACGACGACAACTGCAATTAGTGGCAATGTGAACAAGACGTCACCTACAACTCTTAAGCGCTGATAAAAAGTCACAAACTTCGAGACTATATATCAAATCCTTTTGTTTTAAATGCAGAAAAACAAAAAAAAACTGATCTAAATAGCTCAAGGAAATCGAAACTTATTCTTTTAAAAATATGTATGTTGATTTTCCATATTCACCCCCAATAATTAAACGTGGTAAAACTCATCCTCTTCTTATAGAAGACCGAACGTTACTCACATATTCGTTTCAGACACAGAAGTGACAGACTACTGTTTCCGTTCTACCCGCTACTTGCGAATACAATTACATCGGGGTACTGTCGCTGTTATAGTTTCGTACTTGTTCCTACAGCAGAGCGACTGGTATAGCTGTGTACCGCTTTTCGTTCGCTAAACTGAACTGAAGTCGTGTGTGTACGTAACGCACGAATGTTTTTGATCATATGAAAATGTGTACCGATGCAACGCTCTAGTTTGAACCAGAGAATAGCAATAAGTACTCGTTGCAAAAATTTTTAACACGCAGAATACATACCACCACATATTTGCTTTGTACAATTTATGTGTGTACTCCTTACTTATGAGGAACATTTTCTCTACACATCCACTCCTATTCGCTCTCTTCGCCAGAATACATCTAAAGAAGATTGTACACACATGTACTGAAGTATTTTTTCATAATTTGTATACAGAGTCGTGTTATAAGTATGGGTACACACAAGTACTTATAAGTATACAGCAAGTGCTGTGGAAACGGAAAAATGTAGTTGATTTAGTGAGAAACTGAGAAATGTTGAATGGCTTGAATGGTCCTTAATACCAAACCCATCGAAAATAATAATTTTTTAATTCAATTTTATTTTGTTTGAGGACCAGAATGAGATTAATTTTTGTTGTCGATTTTTTAATAAGGCCACTAAACTACGTCATATCAATGCATTGCCAGGTCTTGTTGCATAAGCCCCAATATTCAAATGTTAATTAAAAACCAGTGCGCTAATTTTCAATATTTTCTAGTTCTATTATTCACTTTTCCACACTTTGTAATTGTATATACATACATACATACATACATATTTCCACATAATTTCACCGTACAACAGCGTTCCTTTACACAGCAACCAATTTTTTACTCATACCCAGTGGGTATTAAGTTCCTAACAGACACAAGTGTTTTTGTATACTTCTGTATAATCTAACACACACAAGTGATTTTGTATACATCTGTATAACCTAACACACACAAGTGTTTTCGTTTACTTTCGTTTAACAAGCGCCCAACAACAACCCTAACTCGCAATTGTACTTATGTACTACCCATCGAATGTTAGCACTTGTAGCTACTTAAGTTATCGTTGGCATAAATATGTAGAGTATTGTATGCGTTTCGTCTATTACTTGTATGTATTTGTATTGCGAATAATACTTGGAAGTGTATTCTAAATGGTACTTATCGACATTCTCTGGTTTGAACACAATGATGTGCCGAAGACGATCGGAGTGTACACGTACACAGCTCGCAACATCTTGTCAAAGAGCGTATGAGAACGACAAATTTAATTTAGTAGCTCATCTCAGCTTTCAACGTAGGAAGCATGCGTTTCTCATTGTGAAGGAATCGCTGTTGTATCACACAAAACAACCTAAAACTCCTTCTCAATCGCCAGATGTTAATCTCATAGAGTACGTTTGGGATCATCTTTGGTCGCCAAATACAATAACGGGAGATAAAAGGGAGAGATGATCTCAAAAATGTTACAGGTGGAAGAATGGTAGACAATTCCAAGTTCTGAGACCCAACAGTTGGTAGATTCAATGCAATCACGACTTCACGAAGTTTTAAACTATAAGGGATACCCTACAAAATACTGATTTCTTAAAATACACTCCAGTTCATTTAAATAACAACAGTTATAATCATTGTAAAAAATTGAAATTTCGGGAAAACTAACAACAAATGATTTGAATGTGCTTATATGTTATATTAGGTGGCAACACTATTTTACGAAAATGTGCAAAAGAAGAATAAAAAAAAGTCCCGTTAAAAAAGCAGTGGACGCATTCCTACTACAATAGCAAAAAATGTGATTTTAAAATAGTTCATATGAATAACAACAGTTGCTAGTTTTTGCTGTTCTTGAGCTATTGTGTTACATAGAGTATCCAGAGTTAAATAGTTTGAAAAATTGCGCATCATAAAATAATGATCGTTTTAAAATGGGACGAGGAAAGCCATTAAATTCAGAAGAAAAACGAAAAATTGAGGCATATTTTGAACAAAAGTTTTCCTACAGAACAATTGGAGAGAAAATCGGAAGAAGTGCTCGTGTTGTCTTCAATTACATAAAAAATAAGAATTCTTATGGTAAAAACATGAAAGGGAGACCAGCAAGTGTCTTATCGCCAACAGATAAGCGAGCAATTTTAAGAATTGCATCAAACTCCTCTGATTCGATACCAAAAATAAAGGCGAAAGCCGAAGTTTCCGCCAGTATTTCGACTGTACGGCGCTTGGTTCTGGATGCTCCGCATATTCAAAGAATGAAACTTAAAAAGAAACCTATATTAAAACCCATTCACAAAGAAAAACGATTGGATTTTGCAAAAGTTCATATGACGTGGAATACCGAATGGCACACGGTTGTTTTTTCTGATGAAAACAAATTTAACCTGGATGGTCCTGACGGGTATAATTCCTATTACCATGATTTAAGAAAAGATGAAGTCATTTTAAGCCGTGGGCACAGTCGGTTTGGTGGAATTATGGTATGGGAAGCCATATCGTACTATGGTCAGATTAAGCTACAATTCAAATCAGTAAAACTGAATGCAGAACAATACAAAGGCATACTAGATCGAGCTTTTCCGGAATGCAGTAACATCTTTGGACCTTTGCGTTGGATTTTCCAGCAGGATAACGCTCCGATACACAATGCCAGAGTGGTGAAAGCTTGGATAAGTGACCAAAATGTTACTGTGATGGACTGGCCACCGTACTCGCCAGACTTAAATATAGTGGAAAACGTCTGGGGATGGCTTTAGAAAATTCATCGTTAATCAATGCAATCGAAAGCGCCTGGGGTGAGATTTCCTTAAATTATCTTAAAACCCTCTACGATTCCATTTCAAATCGAATATTTGAGGTTATTAAGCACCAAGGAGGCAACACTCATTATTAAAAGTTAGTGAACACTTCTAAACAAATAGTTAAAAACAATAAAATTTAATTTAGTGAATAATTTTTGTTTTTTCCAAACTTTTCTTCGTCGTTGTTATTCAAATGAACTGTTTCTGTTTCTCATTTTTCAAGCATTTTTTATAAAACTAATAAATATATTAAAAAAATAAATTTAAAACAACAATATTATTGTCGATAATATTAAAGAATAAAATAAAATATCTAAAAAAAAATATTTCAGCTTTTGTTTTCCGTTGTGTGATCAAAAATTCCCAGTTAGCTACAACTTTTTTGCTGTTGTTATTTAAATGAACTGGAGTGTATGGTAAATGAATCATATCGCTTATTTGCCGGAATGTTGTATTAACTCAAAAAACATAGTTTCGAGTAAATCGACTTTGAAAGTTTTATTTTGTATATGAATGTACACAAAATGCTAACTTCCAAATGCTCTCCTAACGAATTTAACACAGATTTAGATATAGGAATTAGTCCATCTGAAAGAACTCGGTCAGGAGAATATTTTATAGTACTTAGTCCAAAAATGAAGAATTTTGAGTTAATACAACATTCCGGCAAATGAGCGATATGCATATTTAATACAAATCAAAATGTCATACTAAACTTTATCCCTTTATCCCACACAATTAAACAAATACATGAATATTCATTCCGAATCTTTGTAAAAGTGAAAAATTGTGTTCTTGACGTTATTTTCACAATAAATTTTGTGCAATTGTTTCACAATCAAATGTTGTTGCGAAAGCAAAAGTAAATAACATTTTCTGTACCAAAAATAAAAATTACGTAAAAATAAGATTACAGAATGAAAGCCGAGTATGTTTTTTCTTAACTTGGATGTTCAAAAGTAAAATTTTCTCAAGCAATTATTCGCAAAAAGTCGTTAAACAAAAGTAACCAAAAATTTTCATTTTCTGCATTCTGGTTTGATTCCATTTTTATACCATTTATTTGAAAATCAGCAGAGTACTCCATCAGCAGAGTACTCCAAATCCGAAGTTGCCAGAGCCCTAGATTTAAGAAATTCAACAATCAGTTTATTTATTTTTGCAATTATATAACACGACGGCATATGTAAGACATGAATGCAAAAACTATTATTTCCTAAGTTCTATGCTGCTAAATGAGTACAAATTATAAATATTCACTCAAAGTCTAACTGAGTAACAGTTGCAACTCTCTCATGTCACTTTATTTTGTTTGTTTTTGGCGCACATGCACTCCGGTTCACTTATTTAAAGGCACTAAAAATTCCATAAACAGCAGCTTGTATCTTTTGCAATTTGTAACCGATTGCAGAATTTTAAAATGGAAATGGAAGCTAGACATCTTGAGATATTAAAAAAAATCATGACAATAGTGGTTTCTTAACTAAAGAACTTTTTTTGAGCAATTTATAAAAAATTACAGCAGACAGTTGTCCGAGGCCTTCGGCCACGGACTGTCCCTGCAGGCTGTGTCAGACACGGCCATTAAGTTTAACGTAGAATACGCCATCCGATAAGACAGAAAACATATATAACAATAAATGATAAATAATATAAGCAAATGACTTTATTGTTATATATGTTTTCTGTCTTATCGGATGGCGTATTCTACGTTAAACTTAATGGCCGTGTCTCTGACACAGCCTGCAGGGACAGTCCGTGGCACAACTGTCTGCTGTAATTTTTATATTTACCAACGGCATTTGATTCAAGTCCGTTTAAAAAAAAATATTATGTTCAATTTTTTTAAACTTAATTTAATTTATGTATTTTAATTAATATTTTTATTGAAATAAGTTCTGCGAATGTTGAGAGGGCTGCCCTAATATTAAAAAAGGTTTACCTTATCGAGTCTTCGCATTAGCATTCGAGCGTTGTGTTAAAGCTTTACGCTTTACAATTCAAAATTAATGTTACAACAGCTTTATTGAAGCTTTCGCAAAAAAGCTTTATTACGTTAGCTTACTGTTTGTTTCATTTTTTACTAGATACAGGTTGCCAAGCAACATTAGCTTGCTGTTCGTTTCACTTTTTACTAGATACATGTTCCTAAGCAATGTTGAGCAACCAAAAACACTCTACCAAACACCACACATATATTTGAGTGTATGTGTTTAAACAATTTTCATTTGAGAAATTAAAATACTAGAAATATATCAACCAATATGAAATGTATATCAAACGAAAGATAACATCTTCATTTACCTACAAAAAAAATTTTAAAAAAATTCATCTAGCCGTTTCCTCAATTTCAATGAAATAAAGATTACAACAATAAAAACCTGACATGACTCCTCATACCGTAAGGTAAGACGTATTCTACGTCAAAAAAGTCCAAAAATGTGCTATTAGCTAAAAAAATTGGACGGAGCCCAACAGTTGTTGTATGGAAAAAATCTTAAAGGAAGGGTTTCATTGTCTGTATCTACGTATGAGAAAAGAAAAATCATCAGAATTATTTCTAATTCTGCGTTATCTTTGTCAAAAATAAGAGCTCAAGCTGGAGTGGAAGCGAGCAAGTCATCAGTACCTAGAGTAATAAAGAGCTGAGTATCTTAAATACCTGAAATTACAAAAAAGGCCGCCACTTAATGTTTCTCGTGAGGAAAAGCGGCTTCAATTCGCAAGAGAGTACATGGTATGGGATGTGCAGCCAAGAGGTCATGTAAATGACAGGAGAACCGCTGTATTTACGGATGAGAAGTTTAATTTGGATGGGTCTGATGGCTACAACTATACGGCCCTGTTCTGTAAACAGTATCCAGACAAACATAAAACGTTTCAGAATATTTGGGTTTCTGTAAAACAATTCAGAACAAAATTATCGTTTTGAATTAGAATGCAAATGCCTTGTGATTTTAAAAACAAGCAATTCAGAATAAAAATATCTCATGTTTTAAGAACATCAAAATTTAAGACTGTTTTATTCTGAAAGAAAATGCTGATTCAAAATGATTCTGTATGCAGAACAGGGCCGATTATTTCCATGATCTGCGCAAAGGAAAGCGTTTTTTGAACCGACATCACAGCCGATAGGACGGCGTTATGGTGTGGGGTGCTATTACGTAATATGGCACCATCAATCTTGAATTTCAAAGTGCAAAAATGACCGCCACAAGCTATAAAACGTTATTGGAATAGGTTTTTCCGAAGTTCAGTGAACTATTTAGTACCATATCTTGGATATTGCAACAGGATAATGCCCCTATACACAACGCCAGAGTAGTAAAGGAGTTCATTGCAAGCCAAAATGTTAATATTCTTGACTGGCCACCCTATTCGCCAGATCTAAACATTATCGAAAATTGGTTATCTCGTAAGGTCTATGAAGGAGGTAGACAATATGATGACAAGCAGTCACTAATTCAGGCCATTAAGGATGCTTGGAATCAAATTTTGTTGAATTACATAAATTCTCTTTATCTCTCAATGAAAACCAGTTTATTTGAAGTTATTAAAAACAAAGCGGGTTGCAGCCATTACTAATAGTTCTTAAATAAGGTAAAACAAAATTTAAAAAAACATGAAAAACTGTTTTTCATTAAAATTAGTTGAAGTGCTTTTATTCAAGTGAACCAAAAAAAAAAATAGCACGTTTTTTGACTTTTTTGTTTATAAATTGCTCAAAAAAATTTCTTTAGTTAAGAAACCACGATTGTCATGATTTTTTTTATATCTCAAGATGTCTAGCTTCCATTTCCATTTTAAAATTCTGCAATCGGTTAAAAATTGCAAAAGATACAGGCTGCTGAATATGGAATTTTTAGTGTCTTTAAATAAGTGAACCGGAGTGTATGCAAGTAATAATTTGGAAAGTATTAAACATGGAAGTTGCATGAAGAAATGTAAGTATTTTAATAGCATTTATGTTTACGAATAATTATTTATATTTTACTAGCTAACCCGGTAGGCGTTGTCCTGCATAATATTTCAAGCGATTTGTATGGGAGGTACCACGCCCCTTTGTCCAATTGGACCGAATAGTAAATCTAAACCACCCAACGCATATAAAAAATTCATTCAAATCGGTCCAGAAGTTTAGGAGGTGTTCAGTCACAAACACACGTGCAGTAGAATTATATATGTATATAAAGAATTTGTAAACACAAATAAGAAAAAACACAAAACAAGAATTCAGGAGGAGATTCAATAACCGTTCTGTTTGTTTTTGTCTTCCTTCAATTTTGTGTAAAAACGTTAAGTTCGAAAAGTGAAATCTCAGAACACCAAACTCGAATACTTGTGAATTTAAAATGCTTTGTGAAATGAATACGAATCGGAATACAGCACATGAGTCCACTTTTTTAAATTAATATTGAATACTGCGTTTGTTTTTATGGAATAAAAATATTTTGTTCTGTTTTAAATGACTTGTAGCCTTTTTTTTAAACAAAACGTTTAGGGTTTACAGCTGTATACTTACTTTTGTTATCAAGTATGTACAATATTTATTCACTGTATGCATTTGTAGGAGCAAATTAACACAAGATTTCGTTTCATTATCCTTCAGTTTTTCAATACTTTAAATTCTAAGTACCTCTTTCAAGTAGTCTTAGTTTGTTACAACCTAAGCCACCTGTCCCCAAGTGTACAATTTTGAATATTTGAATTTTAACGGTACCAAAATTATGAATACAAATTATATTTGGAAGGGGTGTGCACTACAACTTTCGTAATAAATGGTTAAATAATGAGGTTCTAGATAATTTTTCAATACGTTTAAAAACTAAACTCAATTTCCAATTAAAAACTACATTTCTGTATGGTCGAACTTAGCACCTGTGATTTTGTTTCTACTTAGGCCGTTTACTATAACTGATGAAAAAATAAATAACTAAACTATTTTGATCATCGTGGTAGATATCACGAGAAAAGCAAACAAATTGCTAAGTAATTATACAATCATCGACAACGACCCACTCGAAAAGAATTAAAAACAAAAGAAAATGAATTGTACTAAAAAACAGCAACAGCAGTAATTACAATTTCCAAGCGGCACAAACGTTTAGATTAAATTCTCTGATTGTTGTTGCACAGATAATAATCATGCAAAGTGTTTAACTGTTGCATTCATTTCCACCACGTACGATAAAATGAACAAAGAAGCATTAACCATTAACAAAGACATCTACTATTTTATACTCATGCTCGAGACTACCACATGTCATACTAAATATACAAGTATGTAGAATGAAAGAAATAGTACGTTAGATGAAACAAAACCATTGCAAAACGAATCAACCAGTCTTTTAGAGGAGAGTGAGAGAAGTAAATGCAAGTAAATAATAAAGGGTGACCAGATAGTAATGATACTTTTTCCAATTGTTATATTTGAGAAGCTGTCAAAGTTACCAATGACTTCCAGCTGCCAAAGTATTCAGCAAGGTTTGTCATTTCATCATGCATCGTCTCACGCCGGCGGAACGTGTGGAAATTATTGAAAAATATTATCGAAATTCCGGCTTAGTTGTAAATACGGAACGTGAATTTTGGCCAAAAAAATGATCTACTCGGACGAGGCCTATTTATGGCTCAGCGGCTATGCCAACAAGCAAACTTTCCGTTATTGGAGCGAACACAATCCAGAAGTGTTCTACCAAGCATCGCTGCATTCACAAAGATTGACTGTTTCATGCGGTTTATGGTGTGGCGGAATCATCGGACCTTATTTCTTTCGAAATTATTGACAAATATACTCGAAATGCCGGCGCAGTTGTAAATACGCAACGTGAATTTTGGCAAAAAAAATCATATACTCGGACGAGACCTCTTTGTGACTCAGCGCTATGCGGCGGCATCATCGGACATTATTTCTTTCTAAATATCGAAGTAGACACCGTTACCATCCATGGTCCTCGGTATAGAGCGATGTTAAAATTGGACAAGTAGGGTATCTCACGACGAGTCATGACAAAAATAGTCATGGTAGACACACGAGGTGTTGTTGTAGCTGTCGGTAAATTGATGCCATGCATTTTGTTTTTGCTTCTCACTTACGTTGTGTCAAATCCAACTCATACGTATACCAACAATAAATGTAAACATACACAAACAAAAACAAAATGTATGTGAACTTGACAGTTCGAAAGAGTTTTGCAATGTAAAAAAAGTAAATCAGCCGTGCTTATGCGTTCACCATCTATGAATCCATCTGGCGACCAGTGTTCATCAATTGACCGTTGCAATAATTCAACTTGACACCTCTCGGTTATTTATTCTGGGGGCTATATCAAGTCATTGGTAGGGTAAACGCTTTCAAGCCTATTGCCGGAATAACGCCGCACATATTGGACCAAGTCATGAAAAATTGGATCGACCACTTGAATCACTGTCAACGAAGCCGGGGCGGGGTGATCGTTTTAATGATGTGCTATTCCATACATAATGACATAAAACTAGTTTCAAAATAAAGCCAGAATTAATTTCATATCTCACATCGTTGTTGTTAAATTTAAATTTCTTTCGCTATCGTTCTTATCTGCTGACCCTTTATATATTTTTTTTTATCAGGGTACGCATTGGTGCATTTAGTTAATAGACAAGCATTTTTATGCTAAATAAAACAAAACTTAGAATAATTGCAAGTGGTGGTTTCGAATGCAGTTAATTTTATACAATTTAAAATTAGCATTAACCAAATATGGAATTCCTCTTCACTATTAGCAGAAATTGATTGTAATGTTTTCAACTGTAGTATTTACAACAATGGAATTATAAAAAAAAAGGAACCCCCTAAGTGTACGATAGCAGTCACAATATACAAATTATAAAAAAATATCTTTCGATATAAAAAGATAAACAAAAATTACACCAGACAGTTGTCCGAGGCCTTCGGCCACGGACTGTCCCTGCAGGCTGTGTCAGAGACACGGCCATTAAGTTTAACGTAGAATACGCCATCCGATAAGACAGAAAACATATATGACAATAAATTCATTTGCTTATATTATTTATCATTTATTGTTATATATGTTTTCTGTCTTATCGGATGGCGTATTCTACGTTAAACTTAATGGCCGTGTCTCTGACACAGCCTGCAGGGACAGTCCGTGGCCGAAGGCCTCGGACAACTGTCTGCTGTAATTTTTATATTTACCAACGGCATTTGATTCAAGTCCGTTTAAAAAAAAAATATTATGTTCAATTTTTTTAAACTTAATTTAATTTATGTATTTTAATTAATAGTTTTATTGAAATAAGTTCTGCGAATGTTGAGAGGGCCGCCCTAATATTAAAAAAGGTTTACCTTATCGAGTCTTCGCATTAGCATTCGAGCGTTGTGTGAAAGCTTTACGCTTTACAATTCAAAATTAATGTTACAACAGCTTTATTGAAGCTTTCGCAAAAAAGCTTTATTACGTTAGCTTACTGTTTGTTTCACTTTTTACTAGATACATGTTCCTAAGCAATGTTGAGCAACCAAAAACACTCAACCAAACACCACACATATGTTTGAGTGTATGTGTTTAAACAATTTTCATTTGAGAAATTTAAATATTAGGAAGATATCAACCAATATGAAATGTATATCAAACGAAAGATAACATCTTCATTTACCTACAAAAAAAATTTAAAAAAAATTCATCTAGCCGTTTCCTCAAATTCAATGAAATAAAGATTACAACAATAAAAACCTGACATGACTCCTCATACCGTAAGGTAAGACGTATTCTACGTCAAAAACTCCTCTTCCCTCTGTTCCAATGAGGACTCCTACTTCAGTGGTGATTTCATATGTAGTAGTTATCTTTTGGACTTGAATGGACTAATTGTCTTGTTCTGTGGGAAAAACTTTCGTACAGGTTGAAATGAACGAAGCTTCTTACAATCAAGGAAAACTATATACATTATACTTATATATTCAGACTACCGTTTTACACCAAGTCCGGACGGTTAGCTTTGTAAAAACTCTTTCATGACTAAAACATTTTCTTTAACATACGAACCAAGTACGAACCCTGCCCATGGCTAAAATGCCCCCCAAGTAAGAAAATGTATGTCTGTTTTAAACTTAAACTTTTGCCCTGAAATTCACACAGAATTTAGTGACAGAGGACCCACATTACATACATACATCCATATGTACTTAGGTTCTATTTTAGCGAAGATGGTATCATTTATGTATTCAGCTGGAAGAAAAATGGAAATGTGCTTATTTGTTTTGATTTTTTTGTGGTACAACAAAACCAAGAAACTAAAGATATTCAACAGAAAAAATACGTCTAAAATTAGACATTGCACTTAATGGTGTGCGCTTCTATTGGGAAAGATGATCCATAAACTATTAGTGTGAATGCAAGCGAGTGAATGTCATGTCGCTTTGTTTTTGATTTGTCATAGATGCTACAATCCATGTGTATGGAATCATAAAGCAACGATTTATCCAATAAAATATGAAAATAAGCAGCAAAAGGGTTAAAATATGATGAATATAAAAAGTATGAATAAGTTTCGGAGTTACCATGTAGTTCATTGGGTAGCGAAAACTGTACTATTTACAAGTGCTCTAGTTATGTGACTGATTTCAAATGGAGTTTATGTCTCGTAAAATATTAAGGGACTTCAATCTATCAAAAAAAAAAAGATCCTATGGGGATCGTTGACCCAGATGGATCGGGGACAAAAGGTTTGCTGAAACTGGCAAAACCTGAAATGAGCAAGATGATGGGAGTCTAATGGGACATTCGGTATTACTAGCCCACCTGTACCGTATTGGACTAGTGGCGAATAGTGAGTGCAGGGCATGCATGGAGGACGATGAGACGATGGAGCATTTCCTATGCCACTTCCCGGCCTTCACGCAAGCTAGATCCAGATATCTTTCGGACAGTATAACCCACATTACATTAGATACATCCATATGTACTTAGGACCAAACTTTTGTGAATGGACTGTAATAACTTAAGGAATTTCGTGAATAGCAGAGGTATAGTATATTGGTAGGGTAAACTGAGAGCGCACAACAGGTCGAATAAGAGGCTTAAGTGTATGTCTGTTGACATGGGAAGGATTAGAGTGCTTTCTTTTGAATACTCAACAACGCACCCCTCTTTTCAAACTATCAACAACAAAAATCCAATGAGTGTTCGAACTCACGGGCGATGTGTTAACACCTTTTTGTTACACGGCACCTGTTCGATTTCTATGAACACATTAGTAAATGTTACATTGGAAAATAAAAAACAGCGTTCAATCATATGATGGCGTTTAATTTAAATAATATTAATACTTAAAATTATTTAAAGACCAGTGCAAGTACATGTGCCATTATTTTCTTGCTTAATACTTTTTGTTTTATTCTCACAAAAAACAGAATGCAAAGCAACAGACACATGAACATACACAAGTTCACACAATTTTCGCTGTTCTCTTTCTATCTCATTTTTATATACGTATAACCACGTCATTATTCTCTTTCCTCTGAGAGTGCTCCGCACCCACACAAGTCAACTATTCGCTATCGCTACATCAGTGTGTGTGTTTTTTGCAGTCTGACAATCTGTGTTTCGCAGTCGGACAAATCTGTGTTCTATATAACAAATCTGTGTTCCCTTATCATTTAGGGGTATGAAAAATAGATGTTGGCCGATTCTGAGACCTACCCTTTATGCACACAAAATTTCATACAAATCGGTCCAGCCGTTTCGCAGGAGTTTAACGGTAAACAATGTGGGATCGCAGTCGGACAATGTGTGTGATCGCAGTCTGACATCTGTGTGATCGGTCGGACAAACTGTGTTTGGATGTATTCACTTTGTGAATTTAGGCCGTAAACGGACCTATAGGTGTTATCACATCAAAAAATTAAAATACTCCCTCTTTTCGTCATAAAATAATAGTTGAAGAGTGAAAAGAAACCCTTGAATGGAAATTGGCATTTCCGTACTATAATTCGTGTTATTTTTTTTCCTCTTCTTCCAAACCATTAAATCGTCTTCATTTTCTTTAGATGTTTGGCGTACGAATGATTGTCTTACCATTAACTAAAGTTTTCGAAATAAAATGGAAATCAATCTCTTTGCAGATAATTTCTACAATTTATTATAAATGATGCGAGCGTCGGTCTTTACAAATTATAAGATAGTATCTGCACACAATGCCTTACATCATAACATTAAGAAATTAAATTCCAAGACATGTGTATTATTGTTTTAATTAGAGAGAGAGAGAGTGAGTTTCTCCCAACAATCGGGTGTGTTTTGCAAGTAAATTTTATTTAGTAAGTTTAACCGACTTTACTCTTATGAAATTATGTATTACAAAACGAGCATTACTAGGAGATACTAATTGTGACTTGAGTCTTTTTATCTATAAGTATAATCATTTTGGACGAAATAAACTGAATTAGGTTTGCTAAAACGATTAGTATATCACAATTATGTTTCAGAATGTAGATGTGTTGAATACTACATGACAAAATACAAACAATAAAATGACGACAGTAGCCAAACGCCACCGCGGCTAAGGAAATCGATTCGTAATGTTTGTTCATAAAGGTTCATACAAAAGTTTTTTTTTTAATAAAACAAAACCGGTTTTAGATACCAATGAAATTCTTTATTTCTGTGAAAGTACGTTTGATGCCATTATGTATGGAACTCGATTTTGCATGGCCACCACGGGCACGCTTGGCCACCACGGGCACGCAGACGCTGAACCCAATCTTCGACGAATTTCACGTTCGATATTCGTACGAAGTTCATCAATCGTCGCTGGCTTGTTGGCATAGACCATAGACTTGACGTAACCCCACAGGAAATAATCTAACCGCGTCAAATCGCACGACCGAGCCGGCCAATCGACTGGGCCATTTCGTGAGATAACCCGTTCACCAAACTTGGTTTCCAATAAATTGATTGTGGCATTCGCTGTGTGGCTTGTGGCGCCGTCCTGTTGGAACCACATGTCCTCCAAGTCCATATTATCCAATTGGGGCCAAAAATATTCGGTTATCATTGAACGGTATCGATTCGCATTCACAGTAATGTGCCGGTCTTGATCATCACGGAAGAAGTACGGCCCAACGCCGCCGGCCCATAAACCGCACCAAACCGTAATTTTTTCGGAATGCAATGATGACTCATGGATTACGTGTGGATTGCTGTCTGACCAATAACGCATATTTTGCTTATTGACGAAGCCATTCAGCCAGAAATGAGCCTCATCGCTGAAGAAGATTTTCCGATGAAAATCCGAATCATTTTCAAGTTGTTGCTCAGCCCAATTCACGAACATACGACGCTTATGGTGGTCAAGCGGCTTCAGTTCTTGCGTCAATTTGATCTTGTAAGGATGTAGGCCAAGATCTTTTCGCAAAATTCGCCACAACGACGTCACAGAGATGCCCAACGCTTGAGAACGACGTGTGAGAGACACATTTGGGCTTTCTTGAACTGAAGCCTCAGCGGCAGCAATATTCTCGACACTCACTGGCACGGGAACATTTTGTACTGTGCCTGTGGATTCAAATTTTTCCACTAGACGCTCAATTGTTGATCTGGTAGGACGATTATGACGACCATAAATTGGACGTAGCGCTCTTAAAGTTGAGGCCACCTACTCCAAATTTCGGCAGTAAATTTTAATAATTTCGACTCGTTGTTGGCTCGTATATCTTTCCATGATGAAATAGCAAACCTTACTGAAGAGAAATGTCAAAAGAGCGGGAAAAAATATGGCGTCGTTGGCTGTTCCTATCGATTTACTTTTGTAGCGTCTCTGTTGAAAAACCCGTTATAAATAACTTAGGAGTATTCCCAAGTTGTTTTTATACCGTCACCCATAGGGATGGGGGTATATATCATTTAATACGTAAAAAAACGTAACACATAGAAGGAGCCATATTAGACCCTTAGTATCTTTGGACGAAATTCGTTTTAGGACTTTTTAAGATGTTTGAGCCATGTTCGTCTGTCTGGCTGGTCAACACGATAACTGCCGTAAATCTTTATCGATCACCGCGAAATTTTGTCAGTGACTATTATTTGTCAGTACTGAGTTTGGGATTGGAAATGGGCGTTTTGACCACGCCCCTTCTGGTACGGACACATCGACACATTTAGTACAAAATCATATTTCTTTCAAAACTTTCTTCTGGTAAATGTGATTAGCTTCAATCAACACACCGGTTAATAATCTGTAAAAGCCTACTTACTTGGAGGAAATGGACGAGATTGTCACGTCCATTCTGGTACCTCCCATACAAAACAGGGTGTTCGTCCGGGTTGTCAATCCGATAAATCGCGTGAAACACTTCCGCCCTGAATAATCTGTAAAAGCCTACTTACTTGGAGGAAATGGACGAGATTGTCACGTCCATTCTGGTACCTCCCATACAAAATAGGGTGTTCGTCCGGGTTGTCAATTCGATAAATCGCGTGAAACACTTCCGCCCTGAATGAAATTAGGTATAAGGCTTCACGTTATCAAACGCCAATCATCGATTAAAAGAAGGGCGATTTTGCCACGCCCATTGTGGTACCTCCCATACAAAAGTTGTTTGGCCGTCTGGGTGTTCGGGACGAAAAGTCCCGAAATAGGGAACCAATCTTTATGAAAGTTTCTGCTAGTCAATATTTAGTCAAATAAAACTCTCCCATAGAAAATGAGCTGTTTGCCACATCCATTCTGGCTGATCGACACGATAACTCTCGTAAACTACAACCGATCTTAATAAAATTCGGTACTATGCAATATTTGCTAAAAGCTGCTGTGTAATTAATAAGTGACTATTGTGCCACGCCCAGTTTCGTACCTCCCCCATTGGGCGTATTTGCGGATTTCCTACTCGATATCTTCAATAAATCATAATCGATCTTAATAAAATTTGGTACTGATCAAAATTTTGGCAACAACTTGCCATGTCCATTGTTGTACCTCGCATATAAATATTGGGAGCGAAACTAACTAATTTTTGAATTCAATAATATTTAGCGCAATGTCAATCTGCTACTGAATATGGTCACTTTTGAGTATGGGCGTTTTTTATTTATGATGACTTAGGGTGAGGGTGTGATTAAGTCGGTTCACCAGACAGAAACTTATGTACTGGTTTTTTATATTAATTACAGTTTGGTAGGTTGGTACCTGGGTATTCATTCATTTTATTTTTTTTTTAAATTTTTTTGTACAATATATAAATTTTATACAGTAAATAATTAGAGGTCCCAGCGCCTACTGGCATTATAGGGACAAGTTGGCAATATGTTATTCATCTATGTACAATAGCGTGTCCCGTTAAACAGCGTTTTTGCGATTTCGTTGTAGTAATAGCACTCGAACAACGCGTGTTAACGCCCTTAACAATAATAGTTCAGCATAAAAATTTTTGGAGTTGATCTTCAGTTCCCTACCAGCGAGTTAAATTTGCGGTTCAAGTACATTCTGCCAAAAAAAAAGTTTCGACGATTTTTTTCAAATGTGGCTCAAAAGTTTCGTATTTTAGTCCTTTTTAAGAAAAAAATTATTTAAAATTTTTGGTAGAGTAATTTTGGTCCACTGGAAGATGTTTTAGTTTTCATCAAGCAAATTTTCTTACAAATCAAATAAATTTTTTTTTTTTATTTAATCTTACAATCTTACATTTAATCTTACAATAAATGTTTTGGAAATACAGGTCATATATGAAAAGATTTTGAGTGTTTTAATGCAAAAATTTAAAGAAAATATTGTAAGGAAATTTACTTCACGAAAATTAAAACATCTTCCAGTGGACCAAAATTACTCTACCAAAAATTTTAAATAATTTTTTTCTTAAAAAGGACTAAAATGCGAAACTTTTGAGCCACATTTGAAAAAAATCGTCGAAACTTTTTTTTTTGGCAGAATGTACTAGAACCGCAAATTTAAATCGCTGGTAGGGAACTGAAGATCAACTTAAAAATTTAATACGCGTCGTTTGAGTGCTATTACCGAAAAATTTTTTCTATCGGGACACGCTAATGTACAAATATATTATTAATTTTAAAATTTAATATATTAAAAGTGAACATTAAAAGTATTACAATTTAATGAATTTGTTATGCATATAATATTTATGACAAATTGAAGTAGAATTATGTAAATGCATTTTACAAAACATTTTAAAATTTGAAATTCTATTCATAGATTTAATTTCAATTGGCAGATTATTATATGCCAAAGAACCAGTGTAGTCAACACGTTGTTTTGTTTTTTCCAACCTGCACAGAGGTATTCTTAAATTTGCTATATTTCTAGTGTTAAATTGATTCTGGTTTTGTGAAAATGAAAGTTTGTGGTATCCAATGTTATGTATATATACATTTAAAATCAAACAATAAAACTTGATATTTATGCAAACCGTAGATCGGCAAAACTGTTTTACTAACATCCCGGAACAATGAAATAGTTGAAAAAGTTCGTGGTAAATTATACACTACTTTCAAGGCTCTGTTCTGCATATGTTGAAGAGACTTGATGGAAGTACAACTTTTATTAAATGCGTATATAATTGCCATATAATTTAAATGAAATCGCACCAATGCTTGATATATCATTAGCTTAGTTCGTTCAGTAAGTTTATTCTTCTTTAATTCAAGGATATGTAGATCCCATGACAAATTGCGTTGGAACATAACACTCAATTATTTAACCCTATGGGTTTCATACATTGATTCTCCATTAATATGTACACTAAATGTAGTATCAGTGCTGAGATTGTAAGGCCTGAAGCGCACAGAATTGTAGTAACTAATTTTGTTTAGCAAACACGAAAGCTAATCCAGGGTGTGGAGTTTTCCTAAAATGTTAAAAACTCAGAGTCCAACTCCGAAATGTTAAACGGTTCTAACTCTAGAAATAGCCCAAAGCGTATTTAAACAAAAAAGGATGACGTTTTTTGTTTTGTTTAATGGCACTTACTATGAAGAAACACGTCAATATACAAATTATTCATTCCACTAAGTAAATAAAACAAATCACAATCACCGCTTTAATATTCTTCTAAGAGACATATTAAATGAAAGTCTGTTGTAATTTCCTTTAAGGCTAAGAGATCATGTTTTCTCAGTTTAGTGAAAAAATGTAAATGCCGCGGGTGGGATTCGAACTCACATTCGCTGGACGATCGTTTCGATGTTTTTTGTGAAGCATCATCTTCAGCAGCGTCTAGCCCGTTAAGTCACTGCGGTGTGTATTCACACCAGCCCCAAAAAAAATTATGGGGAGGACATAAATTAACTGATAGCAGTACCGAAAAGGCTTGAAATTTCAGGTTAACTGAACTATAAAAAGTTCTAATTTCTGAATATTAGAAAGTCAATATTCTACGTCCCAAAGATGGCGCCAAAAGATTGCACATTATGAACGATAGATATAGTAAGACGTGTAACTAGTATTAATTACAAAAATTAGTAAAAATGTCTGTAAAGGAGTTTCGAGATATCTCTAGACATGGAACAAGGTGGAAAGTATATATTGAAAATTGCGTTAGATTTGAGCGGAATCGGGCTTCCACGGTTAATAGTGTGTATCTCAAGTGCTGTCACTCATATCGCCTAAAAATTTCCGGTGCATAACAATGTTGTAGGGAACATTGAAGCAGATCGTCTTGCTAAAGCGGGTTGTACTTCTGCTGATTTGGTGGCATCTGTTAATCCACCGTTTTGTTACCTGTATGACTTGATTGATCGCTAGACGAGGGATGGGGTCAACGCCGCATGGTCGGCCATGCGTCTGGAGAAGCCTGATTTGCGGCTACTCATTGAAATGATTTCGGGACTGACTACTGTCGTGCATCTCCTCTGACATTGTCCGGCTCTGATGAATAGACGCCTGAAGACTAAGGGCTGTCCCTTCCTGCATAACGTCTCTGAGATACACGAGATAGATCTAGGGGATCTAATGAAGTATCTCCGATTAACAGGCTGGATATAGACATGGTACTTTGGACTGCCCGGAGTGATGTGGTATGCAAAACGGTGTGTCAAGACACTAATTGAATCTATAAATAGTATTTTAGCAACCACGAAAACCAACCAACCAACTGTCGTGCTAGCCGAAACGAAGAGGAGGTGGAGTCCATTGAGCACCGACGACGTTGTTTTGGATGGTACTCTGTAGATAGTCTGGCCTTTCTACGTGACGTGGACATTGTAGATGTATTGGGAGTTTTCACGTGGTTTTGATATGGCTTCGACCTAGTGGGACCGGCGCCCGATGAATTATCTACTAACAGCTTGCAGGTTTTTATGTTCCACTGATCGTGGGTAGTAAAACTATGATCTCTTATTCTTTGGAGTGTGTAGGTATGAGTATTATATTTGTTTATATTTTATGCCTATATCGGGATATTGAATGAGTTTTACTCTTTAGTGAGTCTTTCTATAGGGTTATCTTATTCGTCTTATGGGTATATCTTTTGTTTGTCCTACGTCTTTCAATCTACCGTAATATCTAATTTACACTCTTTTTTTCTTTTTATTTTTTTCAGATCCTCAGAACAGATTTTTCAGATCCGCAGTCATCGACTGTCTCACGTGTCCTAACCCTAAACTAACCTAATGTAGTAAAATTGTACTCCTTCCTTCGTCTGTTTTCATTTTGTCATCCTCAAATTGTTAATAATTTTATAAGCACAGAGTCCGTCTAAAAAAAATCGACTCTGACTCCGTTTTTGAAGAGAATTAGTTGGGGTTGGAGAGATTTGACCCCGTGTGTCGTGAAGCCTTAAAGCAATTGGAGTTAGTGGAATCTTTTCGAAAACAACACAGCCTATCGTTAAATTTAACTAAATCGGTGGGATTAGTAATGCCAACCACCCTTGCAGGGCTGTCGATTTTCAAATCAGAGATTAGTTGATAGCTGCTGGTGATAGCAAACGGTGGGGCCCTTTTCTGATCATCGAAGTGGTCCAAAAAGGTCTTATGAAGCCCATCCGTAGCCATGGTTATAGCCCTAGAAGCTAAACGTACAGTCTTTTTCTACTGGGTTTAACAAACACAGTGCAACACGAAAAAAAAATAACCATATACGGACACCACTACGTGATAAAAGACTAAAAAAAAAGACCCGTGTCTTCCAATTTTTCCCAAAGACATGCACTTTTTTTTTTATGGGCCGCCAAAGATTTGGGGCCTCGGTATCATTTTCGTAAAAATGTGATCATTTTCTCGGGCTCATATCTTGCAAACCGTTCAGAATTTCGATTTACTCTCTGAGGCAAAGTTGTAGCTCTTGTCATAAAGAACATATAAAATCAAAAAAACTTCACCTTCCAGATCAAAATCGCAAAAAACTTAAAAAAATTCGATTTTTTTTACCTTTTTTCCCGTGTTCAGGTCCATAGGTAGCAAACCGTTCAAAATTCAAGGAAACAATCAACTACAAAAATTTACCTAAGATCTCAATAAACAAATTTCTAGAACATATAAACTTCCTAGAGATGATTCTTAACACTGTTTAGGTAGCACGCAAAAGTGAAAAATTTGCCGAAAATTTTTTAATTTCATTTTTTTTACCTTTTTCTCCTGTTCAGGTCCATAGGTAGCAAAAAATGAAATATGCCTGGCCAGAACCATGTGTTTGTCCAAGGGTTAACACCGTTTAGGTAGCGCTTAGGTATCACGCGATCATGCACCGACAGCAGCAGCACAGGCAATGCAGTAAGCTCAGCACACGCAACAAGGGACGCTGCACACAATATAAAAGCGACACGACGCTCACATCGAGGCATTACACAGCGCGACGTCAACGAGAGCTCAGCGGTGAAAGTTATAAAGTGAAAGTGAAAGTAAAAAAAGTGAAAGTGCTACAGTATAATTCGCACACAACATTCATTGGCAACTGACAATTTCAATATGCAGTGTGAAAATATTGATTTATTTTGCTACGTTTGCGGTCATCAAACCAGAAAAAAAACATCTACAAGATTTCAGAAGGAAAAGAATCTTTTAACTAGTGAATTCAAAAGAGCATATACATTGTTTTTCGACGAAGTGGACTTGACCGGTGAAAATTACACACCTAATACAGTGTGTCGCCAATGTTATAACAATCTCATGGCATGGTTGAGTGGACGCAGAGGTACTATGAAGTATTGTAAGCCGGTAAACTAGATTAATCGCCCAGGTGATCATGATGCAACCAGTTGCTATGCATGCGTAAATTACACATGTCGTCTAAATCGACATTCTGAGAAGAACAGAATTTATAAAGCAACTGCAACAGCCACACTACCAGTGCTTGCACCTGAAAATTTTGTATCACCAAGGCCGCCAACTCCAGATCGTACTACAGAATTTACAGCAGTGAGTACAGCAAGTGGTGTTACTTATGAAGATCCATTTGATACCGATTATGAGCCCCAACAGGGAAGAGATGGACCACAACTAATAACACAAATGGAAATGGATTTCATTGTGGCCATATTGGGATTATCGCAGCGACTTGCAATATTTTTGACAGCTTTTTTAAAGCAAAGAAAACTCACACATGCTAATGTTAACTCTACGGCGTACCGCAAACGACAAGCTGAATTTCAGATGCTCTACACTCTAAATGATGACAATTCGTTCGCTTACTGCAACGATATAAAAGCTTTGGTGGTAAAAATGGGAATGAACTACATCGCTAGTGAGTGGAGATTATTTATTGATGGTTCTGTTTAAAGCTTGAAAGCAGTGTTGTTGCATGTGTCGAACCGAAAACCTTCCATTCCGCTAGCAATGCGTATCAACATGAAAGAAAGCTATGATTTTGTATGTTCGCAATTTTTGTTCTTTATGACAAGAGCTACAACTTTGCCTCAGAGAGTAAATCGAAATTCTGAACGGTTTGCAAGATATGAGCCTGAGAAAATGATCACATTTTTACGAAAATGATACCGAGGCCCCAAATCTTTGGCGGCCCATAAAAAAAAGTGCATGACTTTGGGAAAAATTGGGAAACACGGGTCTTTTTTTTAGTCTTTTATCACGTAGTGGTGTCCGTATATGGTTATTTTGCCATGACTTAAAAAATTACACACAGTGAAATTAGAGAATCTACCTTCGACTCTCAGAGATTCAATATGGGTTGATGGCAAAAGCCCAGTAGCCATTCTGAATCATCAGTTGGACAATATTTATTCTGGATATACATATTTTAAATAGTAATCCCATGAGAGAGTGAACCCATTACCAATGATCTGCAGATGTCCATGTGGTACCCTTTGCCCTTAGAGCAAATCAAATTAAGTAAATTATTGATTTTACCCAGTTTGGTGGTAATATGCCTAACACGTTCGTTCCATGAAAGGGTTTTGGAAAATATTAACCCTAGAATCCTCATGTGGGATAGGGTACTAATAGATTCGCTATCTAAATTAAAACAAATACCAGGACATATTTTCCTTCTGAACACATGTAGTAGTTTTATTTTATTGATCGGTATTGATGCCCCTGTTGTTTTTGCCCACACTTGGATTTTCACATTGAAGTTATTTATGCTATTTTCAACCTCTTCAGGTTTCCCTGTGAGATTGTATAGTTTCAATATTTTACTTTCGGTTCATATTAAATAGGAATTGGGTCGTGCTAAAAAAAAAATATAGTGTCCCATAACATCCCATGAAGGGATTGGGGAGAGCTTCTCACAATCAGTGAGATGTACGCTTTCTATTTATACACTCACTGATTGGGACCTACAGTTTAACACCGGTACTTTCAGAAGCTTCTCGATAGTGTCGCCATCACTAAGCGAGGTCACCACCGTCGAAAGAAATGTAATGTGGTCTGATCGAACCCACGCTCATGTACAAGAGCCGCGCACGCTAGCCATTGTACCACCGACGGGTCGTGCTATATCTCACTTATTATATGGGGGTTGAAGTTTACCTCGGCGCTGATAAACCTGTTAGCTATCGTCTGCATACGTGCTCTCATAAACTAATAAAAATTGTGCATACAATACGAATGAGACTATTCTGCATTTGGAGAACTGTTTTGGGGTAATGCTTTTGAACATTACCGAGAACTGAAATGCTCATATAATTTTCACTTTAGAGCCCATGCTGTGATCTTCACCAAAATTTCATCCGCGACAAAACCTTCTGCGCTGTGTTCAAAAAGTTAGATTTTTTTCGGTGCCGGGTCCAACGTCTTGAGATATGGGCCTTTGAAGCTTGAGAATATAGTCGCTCATATCTCAGGTATTTATTATCCGATCTGCTTAAAATGGGTATCATTACAAAGCCCTTTTGAAACTCTATAACTCTGTCTATAACTATATTTCCTTTTATTAACCCATTGGGGGCTATTTAAAAACAGGGGTTTTAACCTCACTTTTTCCTTTAAAATGTACTGCATATTTTCAAAAAACCCTTAGTGAACTTATTTTTTTGCTAGACTCCGATAATAGGTCAGACTGTAACCTTTTTTTAAGTATAATACTTCCCTTTGACCCTTCAAAGACCAGACATATTTAGGAAAAATTAAAAAATTATTTAAAAAAAACGCGCGATTTTTCTTATTTTGCCACATATCGACTTAAGGTACAGAGGGAATTTGAACCCCCTGCCTGAGCCCGGCAGGACGCCCGGCGACTAGGTGGCATATAAATTTAACGATTTACAAAAATTTATTTTAAGTTTTTCATTTTAACGTTACGGAAATTTTACTCGAGCCGAAGATGTTACATATCTGAACTTTGAAGGGCCATAACTCGGGATATATGGGCCTCCGGGAAATTTTTTGTTTTTTCTTATTTAAAAATAAATTCTATCAACCCCTTAAAAAATTGCTCAATTGCCCCTAAAATAGAGTTGCTCCCGAAAAACATTTCTAAAAAGACTTTTTTAATGAAAATCTTAAAAATAAGAGAAAAAACTTAAATAAATTTTTTCGACTTTAAAATCTCCGATCGTTGAAGGGTTATTGTTGAGTATTATACCTTAAACAAAAGACTGAAGACTTGCCTATTGTAGGACTCTAGTAAAAATATATGTATACTAGAGCATTTTTTTTTGAAAAAAAAAATGTATTTTTAACACAAAAGTGAGGTTAAAAAATGTTTTATTTTTCACCAGCCCCCAATGGGTTAATAAAAAGAAATATATTTATACACAGAGTTAGTGTGTTTCAAAAGGGCTTTGCAATGACACCCATTTTACCCAGATCGGATAATAAATACCAGAGATATGAGCGATATCAAGCTTTGGAGGGCTATATTTCGGAAAATATGGATTTGCACCGAAATTTTTTTTTGTTTGTTATCAGCGTTTAATGCCCTATCAGGTCCAAAAAAAAAACGAAAAAAAAGGTAAATGGGCCCTAAAGTGAAAAGTGTAATTTGGAAAATCAGCATATCTGTCACAGTAGTAGTTGGAGATTTGATTGATTTTTAATTGCTGTTAGAAGCTGGACATAATGCGAAAATAATAAAATACAATGGGATTTTAGTCCGATGTGTCCGGAATCAAACATAATTTACCTTCCAGTTGCGTATGCCTCATTCTGTTCTCTACCAAATTCAAACTGTTATTTCTATCAGATGTGGCATGGATAATAACCTCTGATTCAACAATAATTTCGAATCTGCGCAATAGTAGTGGTTTTAGCTGCACGATGTTCGAAAAATCATTTTGCATTCGAGTTGCAAGGTTGAGGAATAATTTACCTTTAAAGAACATCACAGTTTACACTTATAGTTTCAAAGAAAATCATACATATCACTTTTCTACTATGCAGCATTAAGATTTTCAAAGTTCAATAGTTTAATTGGTATTAAATTACAAAATTATCAATGGCAAGATATTGGCGCAATTCTTACGAGTTCTGTTTCAATTTCAATATTCGTCTACAATATTCACGACAAATGCAAATAAATTTCTAATATGTTTATAAATGTCGATAAAAAATCATACATACGTACATACCACAGATTGAAAAGGCTTTAGTCATACACATTTGTTCAATATGCATATACGAGGGCTTATATTTGCTTGTAATACATAAACATTCCAACACTTTGCAAGTAATAGGAGAAATGACATCGATAATAAATCAATTAAAATCAAACACATTAATAGAAAAAAGTAGCACTCATTCATTAATCTTTTTAATTTCTGTTTCACAATATACGAGACGCACGCACACACGACCAACATACATAGTCAACGTATGTAAAGTACATACATACTATATCCATCAGACGAACTTGTGACCTAATTGTCAACACTGATTTCTTATGTTCACACAATTCAAATTGGGCCGATGATGGAGATCATCTTCAATTGAACTCACAAGTTAGTCAGAAATTTGTCGATTTTGATCTCTTTTCACATTTCCAGTGAGGAAAAATACATATGCGCAACTCATGTATGATATTATTTTCTTTAAAGCAATAACGACATTATGGATTATGTTAATTAGATTTATAAAATAGAAAACAACAAAATTAAAACAAAAACAAACAAGGCAATGGGAAATATACAAAGTAGATTCAGATACCCACGGAGACACGGTGGCGAAGAAATGCATACGATGATGGGTGAAACCCTATAGACGTTTTTGTGAGTATCGGTCGCTTGATTGTACTACAATAATGATGATGATGATGAGAAGCGGATATTTAAACGCGCAAAACTTATATTGAACTATTAAATGAAGCAGAAATAACAATGACTTATAGAAAGAAAGAGTGTAGTAAGGTCTGGTCTGGCCTAACAGCAGCACGATTGGTTGGTTGATTAGGTCTTTACCTCGTTGTCGTCGTATCACTGCAACAAACTCACTACCACAGGTAGTAGATTTGCACGGAGAGCACTCGTCGTCGTCGTCGGCGTTTATGTCGATGAACAAATTAGTCTAGTAGTCACAACCTCTCTGTTAACTTCCTTTTAGTCGAATACGTTACGTTACGTTTTATCTACTATTGTTGAGCGAACCCCCACCGCCATACACCTTTAAAAATTGGCATTGCAATTTTGACGTATTTTAAGGTGTTCGCATTTAAAACACTGAGTAATTAAATTCGCCAAAAACAAATACACTTCCTTTTCTCAACACACCTCTGTCCCTTCCTCATTGTGCCCGTCACCAATTATCTGTATCAAATTGAAAACGTCGTATATCGCTCAGTTTTCGCACAATCAATATTTTTTTTATCACAGTTGTTGGAGGTGGTAGGACAGAGTATTAAAAACCGTATAATTCGGTTTTGCAAAACAGTTTAAATAAAAGCTATAAATTGTTTAACAATAATACAACACCGAACCGTTTGTAATAACAATTGAAAGTTGTCGGAACACACCATCACAAACCGAATCACCAGTGCAAAGTTGCGAACTGTTGAACATGGAATAAATTGTGTGTGTGCACTCTCATTCACTTTGTCGGCCAGACTAACTCTAAAAGCCCGTCGTCGGCCAAACAATCCAATCAGCAACAACAAGCAGACTAACAAAAATGAGAAAAAAAACAAAAGCCAAATACTTCCATGCCATCGTTCGTTCCTACTACACATAAGAGGCACCACCACCTCTCTGTTGTTTACACTGTTATGTACCTTCTTACGGTTTTTGTTTTCATTTCGATTTTCTTATTCTTTTGTTCGCCGTTTGTGTTGCATGTATGTTTGAATAACAACCGTTGACATTCAGGGAGCTGATGGTGGTGGGCAAAGGGGATTTGTTATCATGTGCACTTGGAAAGAAAGCTATGTGGAAATAATGAGAAACTAACCAAACGACGAGGTGAAGATGGCTCTTTGGCACTGCAAGAAATGACTAGAATGTGGTGACATACATATAAAGTTGTTCGACCAGAAATGATAAAATACTTTCAATAAAATTGTACCACTAAAGTGAGTAGTACATTTTCTGTAACTGAAAATTAAGGCGATCCATAAAAGTGATCAACATTTTATACAAAAATTAAGAAAACATTTCGTAATAAGGAAATGAATGACAGTCACGATACGCTTTAAAAATACACGTTACATTATTTTTTAATTTGATAGTACTCTCAATTCGAATCGAATGCATTTATTATCATGTCTGCTCTGATAGCACTTTGCGTATAGGTGATTTATTTTCACTTGATAGTGAGATGATTATCTATTTGAAAAAAAAAATAAGTAAACAGAACTTGACAGTTGAGAAAAGAAGAACAGAGTTGAGAAAAATAACTGTAACAGAAGTTTCTTAATTGATGGTGAGAAGAAATATCAATTCTTTAAATATGTATTAAATTTGTCAAAAAATATAAATTTTTTTTGTTTAAATTAAATGTTACTAATGAAAATCCCCACATGTGCTTAGATTTGAATTGAGTTGATTTTGAATTAAAACGTATGTACATGCAAACCAATTGGTGATTTTCAAGTGAAAAAAAAACAAACTCACACCGAGAATATGATAGGTGATATGCAGAACCTATAAACCGCATGCGTGGTTTGAATACGTCGAGTGATTCTGAATGATTAATAATAAATGATAATTTCTCATTTTATTTATTCAAGTTGAATATCATTCTATATTCTATTAATATATGTATACAGGTCTTTCAAGATGAAGCGGTGCAAAACTCCATCCTCTAATTCAAATCTATCGTATAAATCACATGCGTGGTTTGAAAACGTCAAGTGATTCTGAATGATTAAAAATAAATGATAATTTCTCATTTTATTTATTCAAGTTGAATATCATTCTATATTCTATTAATACATGTATATAGGTCTTTCAAGATGAAGCGGTGCAAAAATCCATCCTCTAATTCAGATCTATCAGCCGAACTTCACCAGCTGTTATTTGATAATAATTATAAGTTTGTTCCCGTATATTTTAATTGTAAAACTAGTAAAACAGAGTCTAGCTAGCAATAACAAAAAATTCTCTCTGAAAGACCAAGTTTCAAAAAAGGACGGGAACGAAGAAATAGTAAATGTGGTAAAACTTATGTCAGAAATGTGTCCACAACATGGTCCTCGCCCGAAACGTCCAATAGGAAGTCGCATGTACTGCTAAAATTGACCACAGTGATATTATATTATAAGGGTTTTCCAACAAGAGGTGTTATTTTGAATCACCCTGTATTTCGGTAGATGTCACTTTTGAAGCTTTTATTCTTTGACATTTGACAAGTAGAAAGTACGCCAATACTAAAAATGAACGATACACGCTTCAACAACGCATTGAAATTATTAAAATTCACTACAAAAATGGTGAAAATCTGGCAGTCACAGTTCGCAAAACAAAAGCATTTTTGGGTCGTGCTGAAGCACCTTGTCGGACCGTAATACAGAAATCGGTGGAAAAATTGTCGCATCTGGGGCTCGGAAAACCCAAGAGTTATTGTTGAGAAGCCTCTGCATCTTCAACGTGTGACTGTTTGGTGCGGTTTAAGGTCCGGCGGGGTCATTGGACCTTACTTTTTCGAAAATGAGGTTGGATCAACAGTTACGGTGAATGGATTGCGCTATCGAGAGATGATTAATGATTTTTTATGGTCGGAGTTGGATGGAATTGATCTGGACAACGTTTACTTTCAACAAAACGGCGCTACGTGCCACACAAGCAACGGACCCATTGCTCTTTTACGGGAAAAGTTTCCGGACCGTGTTATCTCTCGAAGAGGTGATCACAATTGGCCACCAAGATCTTGTGATTTAACACCTTGCGACTTCTTCCATTGGGGCCACGTGAAAGATAAGGTCTATGCCAACAGCCCAGCGTTGATTCAAGACCTCAAAAACAGAATTCGTGAGGCTATCGAGGACATACGGCAGCCACTTTGCGATTTGGTTATGGAAAATTTCATGAGAAGAATATGGTCTGATGTTGTTTTTCATTATTAATGGCTGATGTTGTTTTTCATTATTAATGGCATACCTTCCTCTTTATTATGAAATAAACATCCGATCATTTATCTTAAAAAATGGAATTTTTCTTTGACTACCAAAATAACACCTCTTATTGGAAAACCCTTTATATTTCCGTTTCTGTTTATAATAAAAACAATTCATTTGCCGATATTAAATTATTTTTCAAATTTATTTTGACAATCAATAGAGAATGACCATAGAATAATACATACATACATAGATAAACTTATTCTCTCATATGACGTTTCATTTCACACTCTTCATCGTAGGTTTGTGGAAATGAGAGCAATTAAATTTACAATTACCTTACACCAGGTGGAGTTACAAAATATGTTCACTTAACTTTTTCCTTTCGTTTTGGTGTAGAACTGAAAAATTTAAATATATTTTGTACTTTTTAGTTGACTTTTATCGTTAGTATATATTTGTATTGTATTTAACACAACTAGTTTGCCACAAAAACACGAAATTCGGTTGTTGTTCCTTTGTTGATCGCTGTATACTATTGCCACTATCTGGTATTATTGAACCCATATTTTCCACCATCCAATGTTTACTTTCCATCGTACCTATGACGTTTAATTTATTGAGCGAATAAAAGCTTCTATGGTATGTATTATTCTATGGAGAATGACAATTTACAACTTTAACTCGGTAAAATTATTCGAGTAAAAACTAGTAAAAAGTTGTAAAAGAGAACGCCATGTTTTTCTGTTCTCTCTTAAATTTTCTTACTACTTTTACTATTTTCTTGAGTACGGTAACGCGTTTTCGAGGAACCATAGACTAATACTTATAGTAGACCTAATAGTACTCTCACCAAATTTATGACATTTGGTCTGGTGTGATATTTACGTTTGATGTTGAAAAGAATTGCTTTACTGATACCAGATAGAGGCAATGGTTTAAAACAACGAACAGAATAACAACAACGGCATTTCGTTTTATGTGTTAAAATTATTGTGTTAATACAACACAAATGTATGCTAACTATAACAGTCAATAAAAAAGTTTAAAACACATTTAAACTTCACAGTTTTTCACCAAAACGACAAAAAAATTAAAGCAAGAAGTTATTGTAGTTCCACCTGGTGTATGTCACTTTTCGTCAAACATCTCTCTATCATACCGACCACATTACGAAGATTGTGAAAGGAAACGTCAGACGAGCCAAATATTCTCTCTAGTATGAGATTACTCTATGGGTAAAACTAATAAGTTGTAGTACGTACGGAAAACAGGGCTTATATTGGAATTTCTTAATAAAAATCTGTTTTGCAAAAAAAAAATAAAAAATCAGTATGTTTTGTTTGCAAAACAAATTTGTTTCTAAGGAAACGAAAATGTGAAAACTTTAAGAAACAACAACACATTCACAAACTTTACAGAAGTATTTTTCTTAGACATCATATCGACCCCTCTGCGCGTAAGTGACCAAATTTAGAAAATTAACTTCTTGATGCAAAATTGGGTTGTCATATAACTCATATTCTGACCAAAAGTTAGTCATAGGGGTACGACCATCTCCGCCTATCCTACAGTTATAGCTAACAAACAGATACAGCTGTCAGTTTGTATGAACATTTAAATTTATAACTGTCAGTTAGCTCTAACTAGACATTGTGAAAATGTACTAATACACATGTTTCAACATGTTTTGCAAGGACGCACTATGAGTAATAAGTGCAAAGAAACCCTTCTCCTGTAAAAGTTTCTTTTTGTCATTTACAAACAATTTGCGCGAAGGGTCGACAATTTCGTCAGAACAATTCCACGTCAGAACAATTCCATTTCGTCAGAACAATTCCACGTCTCATATCAAATTTTACATCATTTTCACAACGTAAAAAATTGAAGAACACCTGACACACGGGCTTATTTTTAGATTAAAGAATGCAAATACCAAACCCTTAAAACAATAGTTTTTATTTAAAAGCAAATTTAAATTGTTTCTAAATTGTTTGGTGTAAACTAAGTACATTAGCTTGATTCTATGAAATTTGCAATTTATTGTACAATTTTATAGCATTTGGCTATGGTTTATTGAATATTTCGAGGTGTGCCAATCTCAATCATTACAACCACAGGGCGAAAATATAAATAGCTGAAACTACATCTATTATTAAAGTTACATTAAAAAAGAGGGAGCATTAAATTTAACAAATTTGATCATTGTGAGATTTGTAGACAACCTGAATATTAGCATATCTTGTATTTGAACTTAAAACTAATATATCTGGATCATACACAAATAGATCACTGATATTAGGTGATCCTGACACTGAGCCAACAGGATATGGTTTCACCAGAAAGAAAACCTGCGATATTTACTACAGCTGCCATGACCAAAAACAAGCACGAATTCGGGTGCGATTTTATAGTTGGCAAGAGACTGCGACAGCTAGTTTCAATGTTCAACCCAGTGAGTGAACGCATAGACACCATTTGCATCAAAGCGAAATATTTCAACATCTTGTTAATTTGTGTGCATGCACCGACAGGGGATAAAGACGATGAGGTCAGATAATCATTTTATGAGCGTCTGAAAGAAGTATACGAACGCTGCCCTGACCACGACAATATAATTATTCTAGGCGATTTTAATGGCAACTTGGGAAAGGAAAGTGTCTTTCGACCAACCATCGGTAATCAGTCTACATGATACCACCTTCGATAATGGAATAAGACTGATAGACTTCGCCGCTGCAAAGAACATGGTAGTTAGTAGCAAACGCTGCCAGCATAAGACCATACATAAGGCGACCTCGTTATCTCCTTATCAGAGAACGAAGAACCAGATTGCTCACTTGGTAATAGATGGCAGGCTCTCTTCTAGTGTAATGGATGTACATACATGTGGCTCGAGGAGTCAATATCGACTCATTACCTGGTGGCTGCGAAAGTTCGCACAATACTGAACAGGGCGAAACCGTACGAAGCCAAACACTGGGTAAGCTAGATATCGACAAGGTGCAAATACCGGAGACATCATAGGTCTATCAACAAAAATCACTCTCCTGCTAGAGCAGACTGCTCTCCCTCCCAAGGACCTAGAAGCGCAGTGGAAACACATCCCCCATTCTTTGGAAACCGCTACAAGGACTGAACTTGGATATCAAAAACCGCAGAAGGATAAGCCAGACGAGCACATATGGCAACATATCAGTCCGTTACAATGCGTGCTGCGAATGAGCGGTACAAGAGACTGATAAGGGAGGTAAACCAACTATTTAGGCGAAAAAATGGGAGTGGGAGCAGAGAGAGAGAGAGCTAAAAGACCGAAATGTGCAGGATGAGTAATGAATTATGAACAATGAAAGAAAAGCTGCAGTAAATATGAACAAGACCATCAACACGAAAACCATATGTTGCTCGTGTATGCTGACGACATAGACATCATTGGGCAAAATTTGCGAGAGGTACTGAAGTATTTTCAACAATTGGAAAAGAATCAGCTAATTATTGTCCTGCTGAGGGACCCATTTAAGAGGCATTTAATATTCTGCATATGGAAATATAATGGTTTGCAGTATTTCTACTTATTGGGCAGCGTCTATGGTAGTTCTGAGCTAATGCTTTGGTCCAAACTCACACGCCCAAATGTTTGTCAGTTTTGGTAGTATGCCCGGAGACGTATTCCGTATTCGGGGGACGGTTTACAAATTGTAGACCCTGCATCACCATACAAAACTATTTTCGATTAAATGTTCCTCCAGTTTTCAGTTGGTGCTAAAATATTTTATTCGGCGAATGGTTGCTGGTAGTGCCAAAAGTTGTGTGCCATGTTCTTTCCTTTTCTTACATATTATGGCTATCTGATCATTTTCGTAGATATAATTTTCTCTATATCGTCACCTAAAATCCAAAATGACATAACAACAAAATTCCAAAATTTTCTTTCTGATTGATTACTATATGTATGTTTGACCAAAATACACGATTTGACAAAGTTGTAAACACCTAAGTTCAAAATCAACGATTTTATTAAAAAGATTAAATACAGTTTGTCAAGAAAATGTTTGCAATGCCAAAATATCTGAATAAATTCGAAAAGCACCGCTGATCACAAAATTAAATGCATTACTTTTTTATTTATTTTTATTTTTAAAATATTACGTTTGTTTGTAACTAGAATACATCAATAAAAGTACGATTTCAAGCAATAATAACAGAAATACAAATAAAAATAAAAATCAATTCAAATTCAGTGGTGTCAAACAAATCTTTGCAAAATTTTTCTCAATTTGTCGAGATAGTGAATTTCTCCGAAGTATCAAATTTTTCAGTTTTTAATACTTTGTATGTCTACCTTCGGTATGTATTACTGCTTGCAAACGCCTATGCATTGAATTTATTAGCTTCGGAATATCATATTCTTCAGGTATTTTTTCCCATTCCTCTTTAAAGACTTTGACCAAATCGTTCTTATTCTTGGGAGATCGTTTTCCTACCTTTTACTTTAAGTGAACCCATACATTTTCTATAGGGTTCAAGTCAGGGCTTTGAGCAGGTGTATCAATGACCTTACTGCAGTTGTATAGTAACCAGGTCCTACACAAAAATGATTTGTGTTTAGGATCATTATCCTGGTAACGTGTATATTTTAACTTCTTGGTATTTTCTTGATCGACAAATACAAATTTACGAACACTGTAACTCAGTTCCTCTTTCAGAATATCCAGGTACACCTCCTTAGTCATTATTTCATCAAAAAATCCTTATTTTCCCTACTCCCTTACTCGAATTACAACCCCAAACCATAACTGAAAGCTTTCCAAACTTATATGTGGGAATTATATTTTTGGTTTCTAAAGCTGTGAGAGGATTTCGCCAAACTCTTTGGGGCCCATCATGATAGTACAACATCATCTTCGTCTCATCGCAAAACATTACATCTTTCCAGTATTCCGTAGGGAACGAAATGTGTTCTGAAGCAAATTTAAAACACGATTTCCTGGCATTTCTAGAATTTAAAAATGATAAAATCAATTGTTCTTCCTACTACAAAAAAAAAATAAAAGCCTAATATTTACGCATAAACCTAACGGTATTTGTTTTTGCATTGTGGTTTTGCAAAGAATTCTTGGACACCATCGAAATTGGGTATGTTTGTTTTTTTGTGTTGCTTTTCCATAATGTTTGCCCGAATTCAAAGTAGTTTTGATGCGCTCCACTCGTGTGTAAGTAATATAACGGAATATATAGAAAAAAAATAAAACAAATAACCCTATGTCGCTGTAATTGTTTACTTAAAGAATTATTTACAAAGTATTTGTCTTTTGCAAACATTTTCTTGACAAACTGTCAAAGTTTTTGATAAATCAACGTTTTTTCTTTGAACTGTAATTTTATATAAAATTTCGATGCCCCTACACTTACAATTGACTAAACTACATATCCCCACAGACATCTACGACCCAAAATGGTAATTTTATTCACAAAATTCCGATTCTATATCTAACTATTTCTTGCCTCTACTGTAAAGTGATGAAAATGTTGTTACAGTGGCTCAACATTATAGTGGGACACTAACCCACATAATAAAATAATATATTATTTTTAAAATATGGTAACGGAATTTTAACTTTATTTTTATGATTTCATATTGCCACGTTAGTGTGTATTATTTAAGGAAATAATTGCTGCCTTATATTCAACTGAAATACATTTATAAGCATTCATTCACAATAATACAGATCACGACCCTCAAAGTAATAATGGGACAGATGGCAACCATTTTCAGTTTAGCTTTAGATAACGGTACCAAATGTTTTTTTTTTTTTTTGACTGGCACTTTTAAGAGAATTCTATAGAGAATATTTCAGTCAGTTGTGTTATAAATAACCATCATGGCGCTACGTCGTTCCCAAACATCGCCAGAGCTGAGGAGATTAATAATTACCCACTCAAAGTCTGGAAAATCTGTGCGAGATATCGCGGTAATAGTAAACCGACCAAAATCTACAGTGTTTAATATTATTAAAAGATATAAAAACTAAGAAAATTTTGAAAACATTTGGAAACCGAGCAAGCGAAAAATATTTTCGGATTCAGACGAGCGTTGGCTCTTACAGCAAATAAAGAAACGCCCACATCTTAGCGCACCTAAACTGGCGGCTGAAGCAGTAATATTTTTGGGGAAAAATGCTAATCCCGAAACCATAATAAATATTTTACGAAAGCATCAATACAACGGTCGAGTAGCTAGGAAGAAGCCTCATATCAGTAAAGTCAACAAGCTGCAACGACTATCATTTGCAAAAGAGCACAGAGGAAAAGATTTTTCGTTTTGGAGCAAAGTGATTTTTACTGATGAAAGTAAATTTAATATTTTCCGATCAGATGGGCGCGAAAGAAATTTACGACCGACTGTGAAGCACGGGTCAGGGTCAGTATTGGTATGGGGTGCAATTTTGGCAGCTGGTCCTGGGAATCTTCATATTATTGAAGAAATTATGGACCACAAGTACTACCTAAACATTTTGCGATGTAACCTTTCAGAAACATCCGAAAAATTAGGCCTTTCCAACGAGTACTATTGCTACCAGGACAATGATCCAAAGCATAAGGCTTATTATGTTCGGAATTGGTTGCTCTATAATTGCCCACATGTACTCGAAACACCACCACAATCGCCGGATTTAAAGCCGATTGAGCACGTGTGGAGTTATTTGGAACAAAAATTAAAAAATCACCACATTAACAACAAAAACACACTTACACTTGCTCTTAAGGAAGAATGGGAAAAACTATCACCTAACTATTGCAGAAAGCTGGTTGAATCGATGCCGCACCGTTTGAAAGCGGTTATACTACAAAAGGGCCTACCAACAAAATATTGAAGTTTTGAATATGATACCTTATTTACTTATTTTTTAATTCGTGTCCCATTATTACTTTGACCCTAATACTATGAATTACTTTACTTTTTTTTGTTTCTTACTTTTTGTACTAATGAAAATGACTTGTTTATAAACTCATCCCATTAGCATTAAAACGTTATATAAATTTGTTTTCTTAAGTTAGTTAGTTCTGTAGAATATAGGGAAACATAAGTAATATTAATAGGTGTCCCATTTTAATTTTGAGCCACTGTACGTCTATTTGGATTTTAGGTGACGATACGATTTTCCCTCAAATATCAACCTACTTATGAGAACCCTATTTTCTTAATCAAAATTCTTTCCTCGTCTCGCGTAATAAAAAATGAAAATGAAAATGATGAAAAAACAAACTTTTACAGATCGACAAAGTAACAAGAAAATCGGAAGTTATATGCAGACGGTACACTGTAACGCCAATCTCAATCAATCGTTGTTTCTATTTTTGAAACAAGAACATCTACATATGTATTGGCTTTCAATAAAAGCCTACATGGACAAGAAGTTGTGAATATTAATGTTCTCGGTAAATTATTGTTGTGGATGTTTTCGCAGTAGTAGGCGTTGTCGAAACAATTCTCGTTAATTTGAGAATTGTTTATCCCTATAATGTGTGG
The DNA here is from genome assembly GCA_963931995.1 of Phaonia tiefii. Lineage (NCBI taxonomy): Eukaryota > Metazoa > Arthropoda > Insecta > Diptera > Muscidae > Phaonia > Phaonia tiefii. Next base: position 275,078,815 of record OZ008368.1, read on the forward strand.
TGATATACCTAAATACTTGTGGAGAAGGGAGCTGATGAGATGCCTTGGTGGGCATCGAACTAGCTATATTCCCAACCATCCACCGAAATAATCAATTTCACTCACTGCTTCTTGTAGAAACTATTTTCGATTGAAAATTATTTTTAATAGAAAAAAAGATCTTTAACCGAATTATGATGAAAAAAACATAAAAAAGAATAACAAAATTATTTCAAAAGCAGTGTACATTTGATAAAATCTTATAAGATACACTCTCATACCAATGTTGCCCCGGGAGCAGGGATGTTTTTCTTATATTCCTTATTGTTTTAAAATATAATTTACATTAATTACATCAATAAATTATTTTCTGCCTGTCTAAAATCATGTTTTTCATATTAGTCTTAATTATACTCTGCTCTTATACGTTTCAAAATCTCTATTATATTTAGTAAGGCTCAATAAATTTATTGAAATTGATAAAATCTTACGTATAACTGCAAAAGAAATAGATAATTGTCGATAAAATAACTTTTTCACAATTTGTCTGCAAACTGATATTATTTTGACGGCTAGAAAATATCGAGTAATCCAAAACATGTGACATTACTTAATACCAATAATTACAACATCACCAAATAAACTGTTATTATTGGTTTGTACTCACATATTACAGTACCGGCAATACAAAATTGTCACACAAAAAATATAATCAGACGTTTCTGAGTCGAGCATACCAATAATGTGGGTTCGTCGTAAGTACATGACTCTCCGCGTTGGCGGAAACACCTCTCTAGAATTGAAAATTGTTGGTTGTCTTAACGATGGAATAGCAAGCACATCATCACATTTCCTCCGAACCTGAGCAGAGGTAGAGGCAGGTTGTTTGAGAACAAGACTACTAGGGAACTATGGACGACTTTAAAATCTTGTGGCTTTTCTACTGATAAATTCTATGGTAATAACCTTAATGCAGCGATTGTTGATAATCAATTAGAATCGATCAACACTAATCTCTTTTGATATATGTACATACCACACGGTTTTCTTTTCATTGTGTTGATCCTTTCTCTCATTCTCATTAGTTAAGTCAAATGCAGTTGTGTTTGATGGGTATACTTTAAAGTTTTTGAAGATAGTATTTCCATATATTTCAAACCACTTTCTATTTATAGCTAATACCATTTTGATGACATCGATGTTTCCATCCAGTTGGAAACTGGCCAAAATAGTCTCTGTAGAGAAAACGAATTGTACACAGTCGGCTATCAATTGTAGACCCATTTCGTTAATGCCTGTATTTACGAAAATAGTGGAACATCTAATCAAAGAAAAGTTGCCTGAATACCTTGAGAGTAATACTCTACTGCATGATTGTCAGTGTGGCTTCAAAAAATAGAAGAAGCACTACACCTTGGCTTTTGGGTCTGGCAGATACCATTAGAAGCAGTTTTGGGGGAGATAAATTAAGTGTACAGTCCAACTTCGATAAACCGCATCTGAAGGGGATTGAAAAATACTTCGTTATAGCTATTGTTTGGTAGAACGATATTTGAAGAAATACTAAAAAAAATTCATTATAAACTATAGTTATACCCTCCCTCACCCATAGGGATGAGGGTATATATCATTTAATACGTAAAAAAATGTAACACATAGAAGGAGCCATATTAGGCCCATAGTATCTTTGGACGAAATTTGTTTTAGGACTTTTCAAGATATTTGAGCAATCTCCGTCTGTCTGTCTGTGTGGCTGGCTGGTCAACACGATAACTGCCGTAATTCTTTACAGATCACAATGAAATTTTGTCAGTGACTATTATTTGCCAATATTGAGTTTGGGATTGAAAATGGGCGTTGTGACCACGCCCCTTCTGGTACCTCCCATACAAATCGACACATTTAGCACAAACTCATATTTCTTTCAAACCTTTCTTCTGGTAGATGTGATTAGCTTCAACTCTCACACCGGTTAATAATCGGTAAATGCCTAGTTAACTGGAGGAAATGGGCGAGATTGTCACGCCCATTCTGGTACCTCCCATACAAAACAGGGTGTTCGCCAAGGATGTCAATGCGATAAATCGCGTGAAACACTTCCGACCTTAATGAAATTAGGTATAAGGCTTCACGTTATCAAACGTCAATCACCGATTAAAACAAGGGTGGTTTTGCCACGCCCATTGCGGTACCTCCCATACAAAAGTTGTTTGGGGGTGTGGTTGTTCGGCACTAGAAGTCCCGCAAAACCGAACCAATCTTAATGAAAGTTTGTACTAGTCAATATTTAGTCAAATAAAACTCTCCTATAGAAAATGAGCTGTTTTGCCACACCCACTCTGGTACCTCGACAAGATAACTCTCGTAAACTACAACCGATCTTAATAAAATTCGGTACTAGGCAATAGTTTGCTAAAAGCTACTGTTTAATTCATAACTGACTATTGTGACACGCCGAGTTTCGTACCTCTCATACAAAAGTTGGGCGTATTTGGGGTTTGCCGACTCGATATCTCCAATATATCATAACCGATCTTAATAAAATTTGGTACTGATCAAAATTTTGGCAACAACTTGCTACGCCTTTTTTTGTACCTCGCATATAAATATTCGGAGGGAAATGAACTCATTTTGGTATTCAATAATATTTAGCGCAATGTCAATCTGCTATTGAATATGGTCACTTTTAAGTATGGGCGTTTTTTAACAGAACTCCCATGCAATGGATGACTTATGGTGAGGGTATGATTAAGTCGGTTCACCCGACTGAAACTTATGTACTTGTTTTTTTTTCATATTCATTTTTACACCAAAATAAAAATAAAAATTCACTATTTAAGAGGAAAATAAAAAAATTAAACACGTTTTTATGTTTTGTTAAATTTTAATAAAATTTTGTGTTATTTTCGTTTGTTTCGAATGTAATCAGACGCTAAGCTTTCGAATGCATTTTGCTATGTAGAATCCTGTGTGCCTCAAGAAACATTTGCAGTTTTCCAACAATTATTATCTTTAGCGGTTAACATTTTAACATTTTCAATTTCTTTTTCCTCCTGCTCACCAATGTCTGGTGGTTTCGTTACATTAGTAATAATCTCATCATCGGTAAAGGAACTCCGTAGAAGTAACGTTGTCATCAAAATTCACAAAATCATCAAACTGTTCGGTTAAATTAAAATGTTTTTTTAGAATAAGCCATTCTTCGTTGTCTTGGAGGCAAACATTGTCTGTAATCAAAATATTTGGAGCCACAAGTCGCGAAACAGTTCACAATTGTTGATTTTTGCACACTTTTCCACGCCTTATGAATGATAAAGAAAATAACAAATCCTAATCCCATTTTCCATTTAAACCGATTTATTTTTTTGTATACATTAACATTTAAGTTTGGTGCCTTTTTTTGTTAGAAACAGAAAACAGGCAACTAGTAGAAACTACAAATATAAACTTATTAAAGAATATTATAAAAACTTTGGGACCACAAACAACATGGAAAAATTACACTAATATAACTACGTTGAAAGATAAGCATTATTTATAATTTCAACTCTTACTCACCGCTTTTCATGTTTATTTAATCGATCACTTGTAAAGTGAATCTCATTTTTGACTTCTAAATATTTGAGTCGTTCCTTTTCAAGAACAGCATTGCGATTTGTTAGTGATTCGACTGTTTGCTTTAAAGCCCAATCCGTATTATGTTGAATATCAGCTTTATTTTCCAGATTAGTGAACTCTTGCAATTCCATTAATTCATTCTCAACAACTTCCAAACTATAACAAGAGTTAAGGAGTTTTAAAGCCAACAAAAAAAGGGGATTAATAGCAAATGTAGATGCCAGACGATCAAAAGCCAAATTGTGGTTAGCATTAAAATGAGAGTCCAATTTTAAATGGCCCCAAACGATAACAAATATTTGCAAGTTATGTGCAATTAGTAGAACTGGTTGTCACAAAATACAATTTAAAAACAAAAACTTACTTTTTCTTTTCATTTTGAGTAACCTTTGGGGTTATGCTTATTCGATATTGTGACTTCGACCTATGTATTGGAGTTCGCAAAGGCGACAACATTTCAAAGTTAGCCATATCTGCCGGAGCGAATTCTTCATCGATTTCGGGAAGTGGTCCTTCGGGTATCGGTAGGCCTCCCTGTGATTTAGGTGCTGCTTGTGGTTCTGTGGGTTTCATGGTTATTAAAGGCGTATGGTAATTCGATGATTTTGGGGGTTGAAGACGAGATGGAGGCGCCATTAGGGAGGGGACAGGCAGGGCGGACGCCAACTGACTAGAGCTTGAATCATGATTTGTGGACGATGGACACCATGTTCTCCTGCGCTTTTCCCGATTTCGCACCGAGTGCAATGAATTACAAGATATTATTTTTAAATCTTCTTTTCGAATAAGTTGCTCTAGCATATGCACTTGAATCTGGCTTTCATTTTTGCGCTGTTCCTCCTCCAAACGTGTCTTGAGTATTTGGATTTCGCGTTCTAAACGTTTCATCATTGTGGCATCCGAAACGGTCTCATTAACCTGCGGTTTGGTTTTAATAGTTTTAGCGCGTAATGCAAAACTGTGATGTAAAATTGAAAAGAAAAAAAAAAACAAAATCATAAGTTTTGTATGACAAGACGTTTCGATACCGATTTTCACATTCGCTTTCCCACTTTCAAAATATCAAAATATACAATTATTGAAAGTAGTTGAATATTTTATACTTTCTATTACTCGAAAACGAATATCAATTTTATAAATCATTCTAAATTCCAAGGATTTTAGTTCAGTCTTTAATATATTATATTGCCACACTTACTTTAAGGTTGATTGAGATTCTTCAACGGACGTTGGTTTTATGGTACATATGATAGCCGTCAAAGCATTGCCGCCTAATGAGGCCTGCAATATACGCGTAAGTTTTGTGTCCCGATAACTTATGTACTGATCTTCGTCTTCTGATAGACGTTTTATAACATTGCTTAGAAACAGTAGACTCTTATTAATGTGTCCACCCTCCTTTAAACGAGTACCTCTAGCGCCCGTTTGATCCGCACGTTCTGAACCAGCTAAATCTACAAGATTTAGAACACTCTGTGTAACTGAATCATCCTCACTGCGATCCATTTTACGCGATTCAATTATCTGTCGAAGACACGTTTAGTTATATACTTATACTTATATATGATTAATAGTATGATTACTTACAATACGAAATATGGCATGAGATCGACTAGATCGTTCATTCATGTTAGTTTCACCCACGGTGCGTTCTTTAGTGCCCTCGGTTAAACGAAGGAAAAAATCTTCCTCGCAAGTTATGATGAATTCCACGCAGTTAACGCTAACCAGACCATTCACGGTATCATGAATTTTCAAATCTTGATTTTTCTTATCAAGCAAATCATAGATTTTCTCATTGTAGATTTCAATATAACCAATTCTGAAAAAGAAAACAGAAAAATAAATTTTAATAAAAGTTAATAATCGTTAGTCCTATTTTTGGTTGGGATATATTGGACGATGTTTACCTTTAAGGATTCGTTATGAAAAATTGCGGTATAGATAGTATTTTTACATGAACATTTCAATATAAATACACATATTTTCATGGAACTATTACTACAAAAATTATTTGTGTGAGAGAAGTTTCTGAAGGTGGATCAGGGATGCAAACTCCGAACTTCATATTTCAGCTCTAAAAACAAAATCAAATTGTACTTTTTTGAACGTTGGCGTATCAAAATCAATTTTGTTGGAAAATTTATGTAATGATGTAGAAAAGCAAAAGAAAATACAAAACAAGATACAAAAATTTGTTTCTTGGAATTAACAAACTAAATCCTATAATAAAATGGTGAAAAGTTAAAAACTCCACTCCACCAACTCTAATGCCCAGTTTTACAGTTGAAAATTCTCCATTTAAATGGACTTTAAATGCCTGATGCTTGTCATTTAATATGAAAATTTTCTGTAAGCTTTTGAATTGAGCTTTTAAATGACGAGTGTGAAACTCGCCCTAAGGCTTCCAAATCTGAGCTAGAAAAAAAAATCACTTCAAACAATCAAAAAACAAAATTTAATGTTTTTGAGTTTTTTTCAAAAAATTCATTTATTCTTACTGCAACGGTCTTTTAGATGAAGCCTCTACGTTTTCAATACATGCCTGACTTTCTTAACGATTTCAAGAGGACATTTTTTATTTTTTTTTTTAAATTGAGCGAACCCACCGCCGCCCTCTTACCAAACCCTACGGACCGAGGGTCACGTCCCAATAACGTGAGGACAACGTCCACATTATAGACCGGTCTATAACACACGAAAAATATAACCATATACGGACACCACTTGTGTCATCAAGAACAAAAATTGTGAACATATAAATAAAAAAAACTACATCTTCAAGGTCAAAATCGCAAAAAAAAACTTAAAAAAAATCGACTTTTTTTAACCTTTTTCAATCAACTACAAAAATGTACCTAAGATCTCAATAATCAACTTTGTAGAACAATATGAACTTCCTAGAAATGATTACACCTAGAAGTGAAAAATTTTTTTCATTTTATCATGCTCATATCTTGCAAACCGTTCGGAATTTTGATTATTGAGATCCTAGGTACATTTTTGTAGTTGATTGTTTCCTTGAATTTTGAACGGTTTGCTATCTATCTGAACAGGGGAAAAATTTTTAAAAAAAATCGAATTTTTTAAAGTTTTTTGCGATTTTGACCTTGAAGATGAAGGACCGAGATAACCCCATTTCAAGATCTTACACCGGGTCTGGTGAAATTAACAAAATAAAAACTCCTAATAAGAAATATAAAGTAATGTAAATTTGTTCGAAAAATTTCGCGATTACTGGTCTTCACAGAGATAAGATTCGCTATTTTTAAAAAAAAAAGTAAAAAAAATGTTGTCTGCGGGCAATTCGCATCACAAATTACAAACTCCATCGAAATAAAGGAAATAATTTTTAAAGTTGTAATTTCCTTTAAGGCTGTTTTTTTTAAATCGATCAATTTTTTTTTTTATTAACAGCCAAAGTCACGATGTCGAACGTTAATGTTCGCTTTCTTTCTATGCGACAAACAGCTGATTTGGGAGTCACTAACAAGCGAACGAAAACATATACAATTCAGTACAAAATCAGACCCCACTTACACCCTCTCCATCAAAATCCAAGCGAACGAAGCCAGGCACTCACTTTCGTTTCAGAATGCGAGTCACTATCTTTCGACTTGTCGTTCGCATGATTTTACGTGTGTTTGTGTGGTTGTTGTTCAAAGCAATAACATAAAGTTGTGGTTCGCCATTTAATTTCGGAGCGAGAGAGAAGAGTACGAGGAACCCGTATCTGCAGGTGCCACAAAGTTGGCGTTTTTGTGCTGAAATTGAAATATATTTTAATAACAAATTTATTATAATGACATTATTTTCAGTCCATTGTGATTCTTTCATTGATTTCTATTTAAATTGTTTTTGTTTCAACCTTTTATTCGATTTCCAGCTATGCGACAACCAAAATACAAGTGACTGGTTTTGACATTTTCGTTCGCATAGATGACAGCGAAAATAGTTAGTGGCTTCCGATTTTTCTAATACACAATCACACAATAACATTTAAAGCCTGGGATAAGAAAGAAAGTGAGTGACTGGCTTTCGTTCGCTTAGGTTTTCTTTCGAGATCGTGACTTTGGCTGTAAATTGTTTTAAAAAAAATTTTGAAATTTTTTCTAAATTCGCCTTTAAAAACAAGCAAAACGGAATGTTTTTTCTCTCCATTTTTCAGTGGGAAAAATTTAATATTTTAATTTCTACAGACAAAGCATGTCTCAATTACGGAGAACGCAGTTGTGAAGGGGAAAAAGATCAAAAATTCTTTTTTAACAAAAAAAAAATCCAAAATTTAAAAAAAATTAAACATTTTTCTAAATTTATTTTTTAAATCCATTTTTAAGCCAACTAAAACGCACTAATTCTTTTTTTTTTCTTTTCGAGCAGTATATAAAAATTATTACACTATTTTCAATAGAGCTTGTGTAGTTTTCTATTCGAATTTCTATTTTTTGAAAACACCTTTGGGAACTCTGAATTATTAGTCGTGTTTTGGTTACAAGCAAGCGATTGTAGCTTGCTAAGTGGCAAAGAAAACGGCAATTTAGCGATAAGTCATTTTATTCAAAAATATGAAAACACGCTTATTATTAGTCATGAATTATATAATCTCTAATTTAACTTTGTTAGCAACTAGTTTTTTAATCTTGCTATTTAATTAAAAGATATAATTGTTATATAATTTCTTATTTAATGAAAACATATAATGTGTGTTATAAATGGAGTAGTTCTTTTGTAATTTATTTGAATTGGCCGAAAGGCTTAAAATTACAAGTGTGAATAAATAAATAAAATAAATTGAATTGTTAATTATAGATTTGCCAACTAGACCGAACCTAGTTGTAATTTGAAGACTAGTTGTAATTGCGGTATTATGATTTACAACCAGTAACACAATTCGTTAGGGCCTCAATTTCCACTGTTTACGAATGTGTTTCTAATTATCTGTCCAACCTCAGAAACACGTGTCACTACAGTTTTCGCAATTGTGAGAAATTTTCAAAAGTTATTGTTGATATTTAGAAATCCAACAAAATATTGAACTAGAGTGAAAATATAACGGGACTTGCCAAAAAGAGACAATTTATAAGAAAATTGTGAAAAGAAATGTAACTTTGAATACATCGTTTCTAATTGTATGACCACCAACCACTGTATACTTGTTTACCTAGTGAAAGAACGCAAGTCAATTTTCAAATATCTAAATCATAATAACATGAAATCAAAACAGCTGTTTGCATTTATTGTTCCGATAAACTACAAACAGCCGATAGACCTGCTGTTGATGTTATCAGCCGGATTCACTTAAGTATAAATTGAGAAAAATAAATTCTTATAAATAATATATGGTTTCCCATTATATCCCATGAAGGGACTGGGGAGAGCTTTTCACAACCAGTGAGCTGTGCGCTTTCTAGTTTTACACTCACTGATTGGGACCTACAGTTTAGCGCCAGTTCCGAGCAGTATTTTAAGAGCTTTTTTAATAGCTATGAATGTATGAATGAAATTCTGCTGCTGACCGGTAATTTATCGTTAGGATAAAAGATAACCGGACATCGAGAAAGTGTCCATAAATATGAGAAACTTCATAAAAATCGGGGGGTCAAGCGTTAATGACATAATTATAAAATATTTCGATTAATCGGTGTAAAAAATCGATTTCAGTGTAAAGTTGAAAGTGTAGATCGGTTGCGCATATTTGTTAACCATTTTAATTTTAAAATTAATAACTTACCTAAGCAAAAACTGCCTTTCTGTAGTTAATTCGATTTGACGAAATATCTCTTTAGCGGCCAAAACCATAACTCCAGGATTTTCATCATCGCCCATCATTGTGTAAGTTTTACCTGGATATTAAGGTAATTAAAGTTATTATATATATTTTGTTTTTAAATTACATCTCAAACATACCTGACGAAGTTTGACCATAAGCAAAAATTGTGCCATTAAATCCTTCGATAGCAGAATGAACAATAGGCTTGCCCACCTTATCGAATATGACCTGATTCGTGGCATCCTGGTCGAAAATGTGATCTAAAATTAAAAAATAAAACAAAACAAGATTTATTTTCGTGTGGCAGCAGACAGACAGACAGATTATAGTATATTGCCACAACAGACATAAGGAAACTTCAAATTTAGGTTGAACTAATGAAAAGTTTCTATTTATATATTTGAGTAAAAATTGGAAAACATGAACAGAGAGTGTCGTAATATTTCTAACAATGGCCAGTGCATACATAAGACATCCAAAATGATGCATTTCTTATATGCATCATGTTGTATATATAGCCGACATCAAAAATAAATGCACAAATAGAAATACTTTAAAAATTCGTTTCGTTTGATGAACACTGATACTTTTTAGCGGTGTTCAGCGATACATTCCAGAATTTCTGTAAAAAGAAGTACTGTCAATACATTTTGTACAATAAAATGAAATTAATAATATTTTCATCATAGAGAAATACTAAAGAGAAGCCAGGAGTGTTTCAGTTCCACCAAATTCTCCTTGAGCCATTTGGCTAATGGCAGTTAAATCCAAATTTCATGCTGTAATTTTTTATGCAGCTCCTATTTGAGCTAAAAGTGCCAAATGTTACGTGAAAAGACTCCAGATTGTCCAAAATAAACTGTTGAAATTAATTTACAATCTTCTACGGAAAGACTTCACCAAATTGCGGATGTTGAATTGGTGGCCGTCAAGATAGACCGATTGTCTTCAATTTTTAATGCCAAACGTTCTTATTCAGAATACGATCACATCGCTGAGCTGGCCTCAACCTGAACAATTTGGATTAGATTTAAGTAGGTTATAAGTTTTTATCATGTACCATAAATTCATAAAGGTCTTTTGCAAATTTTCAACTCCATTCAATACATTAAACCACAAATAATATTTTATGAAACCACATGATATATTTAAGCAGAAAAATGTAATCTCCTTAAACTCTATATATACATACTAAATTATAAACAATTCTGTAAACGGTTTGAAGACAATAAAAGTTGAATTGAATTTATGCCAGTTTCTTTCTGCCAGAAAGTGGATGTCATACAAGTACAAATTAATGAAAATTGGTGTGTTCTTCAAATCAAAACTAATTCATTGCATATAAAGTTATTTTAAGAGAAATAAGGGCCGATAAAATCAAATGTAGTCAGTTTTTTCAATTCGCCTACCGCTCAATCTTTTTCGCATTCTGTCCAGTATCAAATTTGCAGCTAGGAGGTCGACCAGCTGTGTCATCAAACCCCCTTTTATTTTCACATGAAAGATTCTTTACCAAGAAGAAATTTATTTAAGACTTGATAGAATTTCTGGACGGATTTGTATGTTTAAGTTATTGTCACTATTAGTTCCACGAATACATTCTCATCTTATTATCAATGGGAAACATGGGTTTAAATGGAAAGGTTGGGTTTAAACTGATACAAGACAAAAAAGATACAACACAAGACAAAAGTGATTCCGACAATATACTGGGAACATAATGGGTTGTTTGATCTCCCAGACATATTTAGGTATCTGCACATTTTGGAGCAGATTGTCTGCCAATTTCCTTTTAAACATCGGACTTTTGAAGTCTGTAGTCAAGCGGCTCAAAAAAAATCCAGTATTTTACAGTGGAGTTAAGATGATGTTTATCGTGACTGTTCCCATTATAATTAATAGCTTGAAGTCTTAGCTATAATCTTATTTTGACACGTTGAATTTACGGCGGACACCTCCAGAGGAAAAAATTATCCAAATGAGACGAAAAAAAGTGGGTACTCGACCCTAACGAACACAAACACCGGAACGGTCCCTGGTATGTTAGGATATACAATGAATAATGCTATTTATCTAAATTATTTATCTAGCAAATTAAAGACTTCGCTCTGCTTGGCCTAAGGTTATTCTTCTGCGTCCATCAGCGACCTTGGGAAAGTAGAGAAAACGGCATATTAGGCTCAGAAAATCGAAACCTTTCAGAATCCAGGCAAATGATTTTGAGTCATTGAAAAGTTTTGTACGTATGCGGGACCATTTTTTGGATCTCGAAGGTCCATAGGACTCAACCACTATTTTTGTGTCATTCTCGACTTCAGGCACCTATTTTTATATGCGCTGTACGTATATTTGTGGCCGTTGGAGGTGCCATGGTTAGTGTGCGCGGCTCTTGTACATGAGAACGTGAGTTGGAGCCCTGCTCAGACCACCTTACATTTCTTTCGACGATGGTCACCTCGCTTAGGCGACACTATCGAGTACTTAGCCATGCAAAAGCTTCTCAAAATACCATTTGGAACCAGTGTAGGTCCCAATCAGTAAGTGTAAAACTAGAATGTGCACATCTCACTGATTGTGAGAAGCTCTCCCCAATCCCTTCAAGGAATGTTATGGGATGCCCTCAGTGGCCTTTGTTTTATACCAAAGGAACTCCTGTGTTTATAAACAGACCGAACCCTAATGATATTAAATTTCATCAGAGTGAACCAAGAAGTTTCCAGCACAAATCGTCGCTTGAGTGCTTATTTGCTCCAAACTCCATTTTGGACTGTTTTGAGTTAGGAGTGGTTTTATAGGTTTTCGGCTATCCTCTTTCTGAATCTGTTGTCAGATTTTACGTAGCTCAAGCTCAAGTTCTTGAGATATTGATGTTGATTTTTGCTACATATCCACTTTTTAAAGACTTCGTTAGCATTTATTTGCCTCAATCGCCACTTTCTGGCGTTTGGAGCAAAATTTCCATACAAAAATTTGTTTTTGTTTTGTTAAGTTTTATTTGCTTCATAACCAAAGACAACACTTCTAACTTAAAAGTCGATTTACTCGAAATTGACTAAATGGCGTTTGGAGCAAATAAGCACTTAGCGACGAAATGCGTACACTACTTTTTGACGCCGACTATAAATGTCTAAGAACCGTTATGCTGTTGTGTTGATCATTTTATGCACCAAGTAGTGATCACATCCACGCACAATCATGGGATAACAATATTTGTGTCCACTATTTTATTTATAAACTTAACCAAAAAAAAAATCCAAAGAAATTGCATTTGACATGTCCGTCCGTCCCACTAGCTAGTGACCCAGCGTGAGTGTGGTGTTCTTACCAAAATAAATGGGATCGCCTTGTGAATCAGTCGGTTGTATTGAATTATCGACCACACGCCAAAGCGATTGCTGTTCTTTATCCTTCTCCTTTTTCAGCAGTGGTCGCACTTTGATGGCAACTTGTATGGACTTCTTTCCAGACGACATGTTATTATTGCCTGTATTTCGTTCTCTTCAGAAAGTTTCAGAAAAATTTTTTACACGAAAAATGACTTAACTATACGTTTTAACATAAAAATCACCGACTGTTTTTAATATTACGATTTCCACTTCAAATAAATTTTACAATGCACAAACACAGAACATCTTAGCAAGAAATCCCCACCACTCAACAGTTATTTTAAAATAAGCGGCATTTGCATTTGTTGTTGGTAAATTGGTGTTGCGCTTTTGGTGTGGTATGTTTAGTGTTGCTGTAGTTCACGATGTATTGAGAAGGTAAGAGCATTAGAACAGCTGGTGCACATTATTTCTATTGCGACGTTCAGGTATTCCGCGATTTTGAAGTTTACGAAATTTCAACTCACCAAATATATGTTTTGTCCATAGAATAACACATACGTAGAAGGTTTTATTCGCTCAATAAATTAAACGTCATAGGTACGATGGAAATTACACAGTGGAGGGTGGAAAATATGGGTTCAATAATACCAGATGGTGGCAATAGTATACAGCGATCCACAAAGGAACTACACCCGAATTTCGTGTTTTTGTGGCAAACTAGTTGTGTTAAATACAATACAAATGAATACCAACGTTAAAAGTCAACAAAAAAGTGCAAAATACATTTAAATTTTTCAGTTCTACACCAAAACGACAGGAAATAGTTAAGTGAACATATTTTGTAACTCCACCTGGTGTATGTAAACATTTCCACAGATTTTGTCATACAAAAGTCATTTGTTTATGTTAATGAAATCGGGAAATCTGTAAAATTGTGGTATACCTGAATAAAGCTTTATAGGGCGTTTACATGCATTCGATCTATAATCTACAATCGACAAATCACACAAGTGTGTTAATAATAGCTTAATTAGTACGGGGCAGCTAGGCGATATTAAGCGTAATTTCAATTTCCCACTTGAGCAATGGGCAAGAGTACGATATCCGTGGCCCCTCATTTCGATAACTTTTTCTTTTAGAACACCCCAAAATAAGCCGAAAAAATTAAATAAAAGTCATCGATAACGCGCTTAGTTATCGAAATATTGAGGGTTAAAGTTTTAAAAAATCGATAAGGTTTTTTCAACGTTTTACTCAAAAAGATAACTTTTTCTGTATAACTTTGAAAATTATTCGGAAAATTTAAATAAAATGTATCGATAGCTGTAGTAGTTATCGAAATATTGTCAAGAGTACGATTTCCGTGGCACTCATTTCGATAAATTGAATTTTTATAACATTCGAAAGAAAGCCGAAAAAATTAAATATAATTTATTGAAATATTGGTGGTTAAAGTTTAAAAAATCGATAACTCTGTTTTACCGTTTTGTCAAAAAGATAATTTTTTTCTCTAGAACTTTCAAAATTATTCTATAGAATTATAAAATTATTAATAGTAGTTATCGAGATATTTAATATCGGATTGGTAAACTTTGTGATTTAGCAAGAAATACTGCAATTGAAACATTTTGAAATTAAACGCAGGGATCTTTGCATGATTTGTGAAGTTTATGCAGTTGCGATTATTATTTATTTTTATTATTATTTAAAAAGTTTTTTTTTGTCTTTTTGCTCATTGGTTCATTGTAATAGAAACTGCCGATTACTTTATAAAAAATCGCGCGATTTTTTTGTCCGTTTTCCCATTGGATTGGTAAAAAAAATACAAGTAAAACTGTTGAAAGTGGTACATATAAAACGTTACAGCTACAGGTATCTCGATAACTAAAGAAGTTATCGATAACTCTTATTTAACATTTGGGAGGAGTTGTTAAGGAGTTGTACCACTCTGGTTGAGTAAATTGGTAAAAAAAGGTATTAATTTGTTAAAACTTCAACCCACGATATCTCGATAACTAAACGAGTTATCGAAAAATTTTATTTAGATTTTTCACCTTATTTTGGGGCGTATTATCGGAAAACATTGTCGGATCGAGGGGCCACGGATATCATACTCTCCCCGAGCAATGATAATGTTACACATGTTCAATTTCGAAAATGTTCAGAAAGTTATCTTATATAAATTTTGCTATCATTTCTTGTGAGCGAAAATGTTATCAAGAAGGAGAGATTGAAAATCATAAATTTCCACATGATAATTTCATTAAAATTATTTTATTTAATGGAAAACTGCGTATATTTTTATATCTCTAAATTTGAAGGATCGATTTTTATTTTCTATTGAAAATAAAATTGGAATTACATTTTTCACAACAACGCAAGGTAAATATAGACCAATACATACATAGATACTTTTATTCTCTAACCTGACGTTTCATTTCACACTCTTCGTCGTAGGTTTGTGGAAATGAGAGCAATTAAATTTAAAATTAACTTACACCAGGTGGAGTTACAAAATATGTTCACTTAACTTTTCCCTGTCGTTTTGGAGTAGAACTGAAAAATTTAAATGTATTTTGCACTTTTTTGTTAACTTTTATCGTTGGTATACATTTGTATTGTATTTAACACAACCAGTTTGCCACAAAAACACGAAATTCGGTTGTTGTTGTATGACGTTTAATTTTTTGAGCGAATAAAATTATCTGTTTTTTTTGGCCTATGGTGGTTGAATTATCTATCAGGTATAGTCATTTAAACAGATGATTTCGTGTTTCTCATGTAATTTTTCGTTCATATTTATTCTTGTGTTGGTAGTATTCATTTGTGTAGTTTGGCATCTGAAACGAATGAACAAAAACAAAATGTCGCAGCCTACAATTACAACACCTGATTCTACCATGTATTTGTTGACACTACCTATAAACGTTTTGCCATATCGCATAGTTTTTTCACCCATTACAGATATTGCTCTGACCACCTTACATTTCTTTCGGCGACGGTCACCTCGCATAGTGACGGCAACACTATCGCGTATAAGCTTCTCAAAATATCGTTCGGAATCGCTATAAAAACTGTAGGTCGTAATCAGTGGGTATAAAACTAGAAAGCCCACAGCACGCTGGTTGTGAGAAGTTCTCTCCAATTCCTTCATGGGAATATTATTTTAATACATACAAATCCTCCTGCAACACCTGCTATAATGCCATCATAAAATACAAAAACGTCAAAACGAAATCGAGTAATGCCTTGTTCACGCTGCCACGAAATTGACAATTTTGGATTGAAATTGTCGAACGAAATTGGAACCGTTCACACTGGCATTTGATCAATTTCGTTGAAAAATGACAACGGGTTGGTTACAAACATTGCCATTAGTAAAATTTTAGTGCCTGGGCACAATAACCGAAATTTAGCTAGGAAATGAATGAAAACTATAAAATAAATGAATGGTACGTGAACTTTAACATGATCCCCTGATTCACAACGACTTTTAATTTATTTTCACTACTCTATGTCGTCGAAAAGTTAAAATTTAAATTTGATGAATGAGGCGGCATAGAATTGTTTTGTTTTTTGTTGTAATTTTAGTAACCACGTGTTCGGTGAACGAAGCCGACCCATAACTATCAACGGCGTTGGAGCAACAAACAAATGAATCGACGGCGGCAACTGAGTTTTTATTAAACGTGATTTTTCGGCAGACGTTACTTATAGGCTCATCTCGTTGGTTGTGTAAAATAAAATTAGATATTTTTTTAGTAATTCGGGACTTTAAAAGCGGTTTAGGCGATAATATCGGCCTATATTTTAAGTCGAGGCATGCCTTAATGACGGCGACGTGAACTTCAAAAAAATTATCTACGACGGCGGCACACCGGATTATGTTCTGTCGGCTTCGTTCTCCTTGCATATATGCAAAAAAGAGTACTACGTTAATTTTGGTGAGTAAAAACAGCGTTGTATACGGCAATTTCAAGTCAATTTCAACGAAATTGTTGTAAATATCTCAATTTCGTGGTTGTCAAAATATATGCGAAATTGAGCAATTTCATCTCAATTTCAGCCCAAACTGCGAAAGACCTCAATTTCGCGGCAGCGTGAACAAGGCGTAAGAATGCATGTAAACACCTTCTCGCCGTAGAATGATAGTCACGACATTATCATGATAAAGTAGTGCATTTACGTTTACGGAAGCGTAATTTCATGCTCAATAAATTACAAACCAGTTTGTTACTACGCTCGCTAATCCAAAATATGCTCAAGGATAAAATGATCTATGTACAATAAAATAGCATACAACTTATATTAATAGCGTGTTTATATGCACTCTTTTGTCATGTTAATGTCGTGATTATCATTCTACGGTAAAAAGGTATTTACATGTATTTTTACTCGATTTAGTTTTGACATAGTTGTATTTCATGATGGCACTATGGAATATTAGCAGGGGATGACAGAAGGATTTGTATGTGTTAGAATCATACAATTCTGCCAGTTAATAATTTTTTCTATTTCTTTACCTTTTTATTTAATTAACAACATTTTTATGTGGAATTTATTTAGAATGTTTAGAAGTTTTGTAAGCATTTAGAAAATAAAGAATGAAAGTAAAGTCAGCTGTTCTTATAAGTCGTCGTTTGGATTATAACTTTTCCCCTGGCACCCAAACATCACTGTTTTAGTTTTATTGGTATTTTTTGTCGTTTGAACATTTGTATAATGTGTCTCATCAGCAATACGTGGATAGAATTAAAAGGTCAACTGATTAAACGTCAAAAATTCCCAACTATAGATGCAATCAAAAGTCAAAATGTAATAGTAAGGTGGCTTACGAAGGGTGTTTAAAAGAGAATTGAATTAAAAAGCCTGCCGGAAAGCCAATAGTGTAATTGTGCTCTAACACTACCTCTTGTTGTCATTAATGTACATGTTCAGTGAAGTACGTCTCCTTTATATTCCGCGGTCTCATACTGAAAGTACGTATACAACTCTGCGGTTGAAATGATTTGCTACATGATAATAATATTATCGAGGTAAATGTAGTCGACCTTGGGTACAAATAATGTATGAGAAATCATATGATAATAGTGTGATTTGTCGATTATCGAGTCGATCTACCAGATCGAGTACATGTAAACGCCCTATTAAGTTTGAAAACTGGTGTAGACCAGACAAAACCAAAATACCTCTTGGAGCTACCTTGTAACAGGGAGTTTCTCAAAAAGTGGAGAAGAAAAAACCAGCGCAATTTGGCAACCCCAGTAGAAGAGAACCAAAACAGTCGACGCGATTCTCTCAAACGCATTTCTTTCCCTCGTCATAACTTGATTATTTCATATTTTTTTACATACTTTATGTAATTTTTTTTAAATATGGTTGGAATTTCTATAGTTAGATACAATATCATCAGAAAACTGTCCATGTACTGAAATATTCAACGAAGAGAGTAAGGGAGCAGAGAAACGACGCGCTTCACTCGTTTTCTTTGTGGGCATTCCACTCCATGAGTAAATTTTCTTCTCTGTATCATACATAGATGCTTTATGAGTTTCTATGGCATAGCTGATCGACAAGGTACTAGGGAAATGATGTAGAATTAGATACCAATGAAAACATAGAGGTTATAGACCATCCAACAAATTACGTTTAAATAGTGTTTGATTGATACTAACTACAGCTAAATTATGTTTCATGTTGTTTGTTTTTTTGCATCGAAATACGCATTCCCTTTTATTTTTGTTCATATTATGTCCAACTAAAGATTAAAAAAGTAACTCGAACTGGATGAAATAGCCTACTACCTAGTTGTCATCAAGATGACGTGAAGAGAGGGATAGTTGCTCGTGTATATTTTTCTTAGCTTGTAAGCAGTGTTGCCATGATAAAAATACTCATGGTAGACGTCGGAGGTGTTGTTGTAGTTGATGGTAAATTGATGGCAACAACAACATACATTTTGTTTTTGCTTCTCACTTACGTTGTGTCAAATTCAACATATATGTATACCAACAGTAAATGTAAACAAACAGATACAAAAACAAAACACATGTGAACTTGACAGTTCGGTAGTGGTTTGCAATGTAAACAAAGCAAAACAGGTGTGCTTATACTAAACATCTGCATGAGTCCATTCGCACAACGAACTCGCATCTGAATTCATGAATGATTTTTGAATTCATGAGTTAAAAAGACCTTTGTATGAATTACAATGAATTCAGCCACTGAAGTTGTGTTGTAGTTGGTTGTGCTTCGCGAAGACGAAGATTGTATTTATTCGTCTCATAAAACGATCGAACTCGAACTCACTCACATTCAGTAACAGAGCGAACAACAAAGTTAAGGGCCACTTGCAATGAGAACGATGAGTCATTGTTATTCACTATAGTCATGTATGGCCACCACTACATTGAAAGTTTTGCATGCATGTACTTATGCTTTGTTGTTTGTTTTTTTTGTGTTGCTTGTAGCGACTTGAGCATGAGTTCACTCGAATTCAAAAATCATTCATGAATTCAGATGATTCATGAATTCAAAAATCATTCATGAATTCAGATGTGAATTCGAATGAACTTATACAGCCATTGAAGTTGTGCACAATCGAGGTATTTCATAAATCTCTGAATTTACACGACAACAACAGCTCAACTAAAATGATTTTTAATAGTTAATTTTTTTTTAATAAGTAAAAAGTGAACAATTTTTAAAGTAAAAAGTAACTTTATTTATTGAAACACTTACAATTTTAAAACAATATGGCCACCCCGTACTGTTTTGTTCGTCGTTCGCTGGCGTATTGAAACACTTAAAATTTTAAAACAATATGGCTACTACAAATTCTTTATATACCGAACATTTAAAATCTAATTTAAATTTGATAGATCATTTTTGTCACCACCACGAGTCTGCCTGCAAAGTTTCAGCTCGATTGGATCACGGGAAAAAGGTTAAAAATCTATCCAAAGTTTTTCAGACGTGCAGACAGAGAAAACAAGTTAATATAAAGAATTAAAAAAAAAAAATATTTTCTTTTATAAGATTTCATCGCATAATTCGGATAGGTGAATGATTTTCTATAATTCGAATTCATTTATTAAAAAAAATGAATCTCACCACTACTTCGTACAAGTACTGGCCTCACTCGCGCCAACGTTGTTATTTACAACACAAATTCATACAGAACCAAACGAATTCAATGAGTTCGGGTTGTGCTGAGTGTGAACCAAACGAATTCAATGAGTTCGGGTTGTGCTGAGTGTGAATCATAGTTTGTGTGAATGCTACAAGTTAGACGAATTCGAAGAAATTCATGCTTTAACAAGCTCGAGTCTCTTTTGCTCTCACTCATTGGTTCTCATTGACGGTGAATTCAGTGAATTGAATGCCAAAACTGTTAGTGAGTGACTCATGGGTAGGTTTTTTAGCATTCATGCAGATATTTAGCTTATACGTTCACCACATATGAATCCATCTTGAGTGTTGCTGTGTGCTTATCGGACCAAATAATTTTGATTGACTAAAATTTTGACATTAGCGTGGTGAGTATTTATTGTCAATGTTTTCACTGCCCCAGTGCTACACAAAATTATGACAAGTAGTCTAAATGTTGACGTTTGTCTTTTAGGCAGTATTTGCTCGGAAACATGGTAATAGCAGCAGGTGTTGTTGTAGTTGTACAAGAAGACAAAAGAGTACAAAAACAATACATGAGATTATTAGGAACAGTTACGGTTTAGACTCTAAAAAACAACCATTTTTTGAGGGGGCAGAACATGTTATTTTAAGTAAAAAAAGTAAAATAACAAAATCCGGGCAAATGCATTGTTTTGGAGTTATGGTCCCGGAAATTTCCGGATGTGTGAGAGGGTAATGGGGTAAGGTACTGTAAAATAGATTTTTTGTATAAAAGAAATCAAAATAAACCCAAAAAATTAGTTAGCATTTATCGATAACTCGCTTAGTTATCGAGTTATGGGATGTTGAAATTTTGAAAAAGTTAGTTAGTTTTGAGTTATCGAAAAATGGTATAGCGGTTTCTGCTTGGCCGGGCTAAGGGACTTTCACCTCTGTGGTAGATTCAACGTCGGCTTCGGTATAGTATTTTTGTGGTATTAAGCTTTTTGCGCTATAAAGCTTTAGTGGTATAAAGCTTTTTGCGTGGCCGGGTTAAGGGATTTTCTCCTCTGGGGTAGGTCCAACACCGGCTTTGGCATGGTATTTTTGTGGTATAAAGCTTTATATTTTTGAGAAAAGTAAAAATTCGATAATTTTTAAAATTTCAACATACGGGTGGTCCATAACTCCGAAACTATGCATTTGCCCCGATTTTGTTATTTTACTCTTTTGCTTAAGTAACATGTTCTATCCGACGGCGTATTTTTTTTTTAATTTTTTAAGAGTAAGCTGTATAATAGACATAAGCCTGGCATATAGCGTGGATGGCTGGAGGTACGGAGCTTTAAAAATGTATGTGAAATCGGCAGTATTTCACCTATATTTTCTGTGGCTCGTACTTATATGGAACTTAAATAGATTTTGAAAACATTCAAATCAACCAAATAGACCAGTATGAGAAGGAACTTGCGTTTCAAAATTGTCGGATATCTACATTGATGTCATTTCGGCATTGTATAGTGCAACGCTAAGGCTTCTTCTGTGGCCGCCTTTAAGCGTCCCAGCCAAGTTTTTGATTTGTTATACTGACCTGAAGGTGTGAGCTACATAAATAAAGTCTGTAAAATTCAATATTTATTGTCAATATAGTCATACAAAATATAAAACAATAAGTGCATATCTCTCGCCTTCTTCTCTCCATATGATACATCACATACATCCTTTGGCGTATATTTTCGAAATATTTTTGAAAAATTATGTTAATTTCAAAAAAGTAGAAGCACCTGAAATTTCCGCTGTCAAAATGTTGATTTTCCATTTCACACAGCAAAATCGAAATTGTATCTTCACCACCCAAAAATAAATTCAACACAATTTACCACGCCCGAAATATTTTCAATGGACACACGGCCTGTGTGTACTATTGCCTATACCTCGTTAATACATCTTCTGTAGCCATTGGAAAGAGTGGTGAAAACCAAACAGCTGTTATGAAAGGCGTGAGTACACTACTAACTCGACAGTGTTCGCAAGTGATTTAAAATATGTATTTAAAAATCATGGTCATGGTAAAATTGTCTATCGGGTAAATGCGATATCTATTAGGTAGTCGCATTAGCAATTCCGTGTTAAAGGTGGGTACTATGCTGACTTTCCACGGCGAAAATCCATATAAAAAAATGGTCGTGAAATTCTAGCGAAATTTTTCCACCATACAGTACTATGTTCTTTTCACGAGGAAAAATTTTTGGATTTTACAACACTGGTTTGCAAGCAGCTTTCTTAGAAAAAAATGACAGCGGCAAAAAGTAAGTATGTAATATTTAAAATATTTGAGTTTTATACTTCACAGATTATCTTGTTTTAGATATTTCTGTAAACTTGTTGGCAATGGCAACATTCAACGCATACTGTTAAATATCAAGGAATTGACAAAGACTT
This sequence comes from Phaonia tiefii, assembly GCA_963931995.1. Lineage (NCBI taxonomy): Eukaryota > Metazoa > Arthropoda > Insecta > Diptera > Muscidae > Phaonia > Phaonia tiefii. The sequence continues at coordinate 275,101,066 of OZ008368.1, forward strand.
CACCATGTCTAACATTGGTGGCCATTGGACCTGTCTCATCGACCACATCATTGTCTTCGTTACACTCTGTCATCCCTAAACTATGGCCAATCAGCACATTGGCTTTACCTCAATCCCAGGAGGCGACAACAACAATTCAGCCACAACAACAGCAGATGCCACCACCGCTGCATTCCATGCATCACCGAATCATAATCAAAACATCATAATGCACTTCAAAATTACATTAATAATAACTTCTACCAAAGTAATTTCGGGTATTGTGGAATATGCGGGTAAAGTGGACAGCCCTTTATTTCGGAAACTACAAGCGTGGATGAATATCTTAAAGGCCGTGCCGAATTCTGTACTGTGGCTGTTACGATTTCCCGCAGTAGGAGAAACGGACATTAAGAAATCTGTAGAGGATATGGGTAAGTAAAGTAAATCAGCAACGGCAACATAAATAGATTTCATTTCCTTTTGCTGATTCTCCAGGTGTTTCACCGGAACGCGTATGTGCGCCGTGGGCAATTTACTGATGTGTGCCTTGATTCGCCATTGTGCATCCACTTCAGTGGATGTTTTATGGACTGGCACACCTGTTGTTACATTGCCAGGTGAAACATTGGCGTCAAGGTATGCTTTCGTTTGTATTTTCTAATCATGCTTTTTATGCTAATATAAGTATATATTTTTTTTACGAATGTGTGAGATTTTTAACATGTTTTTTATATTGTTTTTACAGAAAGGCTGCTTCCCAATTGGCTAGAATACCATGAAATTTCCACTCGCTTGGGTACCGATCGTGAATATTTCAAAGGTGTGGATGGCGCCAGATGAAATCCTGCTTTATGATTGCCAGCAATATGCCCAGACATTATTAACATAATGTGATCAATGAAAACTTTTTCTGTGCGCATTCGAAGAATAAATATTTGTATTGGTTTCTTTGTATTGTATGTATGTATATCTTAAGAGTTGTACAGACATTACTTTATAGGGAAGTCTCTTTTAAAAACGTAAAAATCTTGCAAAAAAATTTTCTATATAGTATATTTGGTTTACAACAATAGTATAAATACGTATGTATAAATTATCATGTGTAAAAGAGAAACAAATTTAAATGTACTACTCCAACATATAAAACTTGAAAGTCATTTAAACAATGTAATGAGTGAGAAAATGGGAAAAATTGAAAACATAAAAACAATCTGTAAAAACATTCTACTTTTTTTTCTATAAAAGAAAATTTCAAACAAAATAATGATGTTTTTAGTATTAAAAGATGTTATGCTTTACAAAAGGGTCAAGCTACATGAGGGGAGGTGGTTCTCGTATCAAATCGTTTAAACCAAACTTTTAAAATACTGATACATTTTCATTTAAAATGATTAAAATGATTCTGAATGCAGAACAGGGCCGATTGTAAAGAATGAACTAAGTAATAATTTCATTCAGTAAATAACACTCTGTTCCATCTTCCCGGGTCACTAATTTTGTTTGTAAATTCTTTGTATTAACTTCACCTGTCTGTATGCATGCATGCATGCAGAAAAAACTGGATTGATTTGTAACCCTTTCCCCGAGATTCAATCCAGCTGAAACTTCGCGACGACAAAAATGATCTATCAAAATATGGACGGGATTGGACAAAGGAGCGTGGTCATATACATGTAAAGAATTTATAGTCAAAAACTATGTTTTTTACGGGTTGTTTTTGTTTTACTTTTATTTATTTATTTGTAATTGTCTTCTAACACGATTCAAAATCATTTAATGTTCTTAAAAAGGCTCAATAAATTAATTAAATTAAATTATTTATTTGTATAAAACCGCACATGATTTCTTAAATTATTTATTATTAAAAACAGAGGGTTTAGTGAAACCTTATATCTAGTAAGCCAGAAGGACAAAAATAAATATTTAATAAGTAAAGTATTGCCAATATTGCAAAATACTATGCAGTCAGTTAAAATAGTTATTAAATTTAATCGTTACTCTCATTACTCTCCAATTTGCAAATGATGAAGTTACTCTTCCCCAAGAGTAACTTCAGGCATTTTGAAACTCCATTTTATATTTTTATTTAACAAATATTATACATAAATATTATTATATTAACAAAAATTGCATCTGATTGAATCTAATATGTTTGTTGATCGATTGGTTAAGTAAATTTATTGCAAAAAATATATTTGGTTAATACATAAAAAATTGGAGGGCAATGTGGAACGCCCTAGGCGGGTAATGTGAATTTCTCTGCCGAAGATAACAATTTAATACTATTTTAACTGATTTTGCACAGTATTTTTCAATATTGAAAATTTTCAATACTTTAAATATTTATTTTTCTAGCTTACTCTCCTTATAATAAAAAGTTTAAGAAATCACCTAATTACAATTTCAAGCAAATAAATAAATAAAAGTGAGAAAAACAAAATTGGTGAGCGGGTAAGGTTGAGTAGTGCCACAACCACCAACTTGAGGTATTTTATATTAGCAAATAATCCACAACAAATCTTATAAAAATTATAAGACATACATATTAAATAAACGTATTTACTGAATGAAATTAACACCTAGTTCACCCTATGTAATATCTTATTGGAAATTGTAGAAAAATCGTAAATATGTTGAACAATATAACACTTCGAATACACACAAAAATACAAATACATGTGTTTTTACTTTCAGGCTAACTGAAATCTAACACCTTACGTTAATATTTTCTAGTAAGCTACACAAAGACGGAGTTGTAAAAAAACATGTAATTAGTTTCCGAAATAAAGGGGATTCCACATATCCCCCATATTCTACAATTCCCGAAGTTACTCTACCTCATATTTTTCGAATATAACCAAACCTATTTATTGTTTGCAATACATTCACTTTACTAATTGTTTGTAATACATTCACTTTACCAATTGATCAACAAACATTAATATTTTTCGTAGAACGACAGAATAGAAAATATAGCTTTATTATATAACTTGAAAACGTTTTTATTCATTTAAGTACTATACCATTTCCAATTGAAATTTGAAAAATATCAATTTAATTTTGAAAAATATCAATTGGAAAATTCTATTTGAAATACATCAATTGGAATTTAAAAAACATCAACTGAAATTTAAACTCGTCAATTAAAATTTAAAACAAATCAATTGAAATTAGAAACACATCAATTGGAATTTAAAAGATCAATTGAAATTTAAGACATCAATTGAAATTTCAAATTTAAAAAAAAATTTAAAAATTATTATCCCATTTTATGTATTAGATTTTTAAATTTCTATTGGATTCTTTTAAATTTTAATTAATGTATTTAAAATTTCATTTGAGTGTCTTAAATTTCAATTGATGTATTTTAAATTTCAGTTGATGTTTTAAATTTCAATTGATGTATTTTAAATTCCAATTGATGCTTTTCTAATTTCAATTGATGTATTTTAAATTTCAATTGATGTGTTTCAAATTTCAGTTGATGTTTTTTAATTTCAATTGATATATTTCAAATAGCATTTTTAAATTTCAATTGATGTATTTCAAGTTTAAAATAGAATTTTTAAGTCGATTAATTTTTTTTAAATTCAATTGGAAATGGTGTAGTTGAAAACCAAAATAAATAGTATGTTTTCACAACATTGATGAAAAGTATTTTATTATTTTGAACGCAAGCGAACCACTGACTTGCCATTCATGAACATGAACATCAGCTATTGTTCATGTTTGTCGGTAAACCGTCCTTCTTGATGCCAAATACGAATGTAATCGAAGTTCGTAACACTATCATGTTTAAATTTTTTTTTGCTAATATTTTTCAAATTCATCAGCCACATAAAAAGTTATCGACTAAGCTCATGCTCATAAATGACAGGTCTGTGGTTCGCTATAGATATTCAAAAGAAAATTGTTGAGAAAGTTATTTAACTTTTAACTTTAAAAAAATGTAGGCAAAAATTCATGAGTCCGGGCAAGGCTAAAAACCCGAAAATCGAGTAAAATATGACAATTTCAGAAACCGACAAATTTTTTAACGATCGGACCCATGGGGGCCTCTGAGTCAAAAAAAGGGAATCGTAAAAGGGGCAAAATCGTGCGATTAAAAACAAAATTTTCCCCTTTGTGAAGACCCGTAATAGGGTAAATTTTGCGAACAAATTTACATTATTTCTTATTTGGAGTTTTTATTTTTGTAATTTCACAAGACCCGCAATATCTTAAAATAGGGTTATCTCGGTCCACAGACACCGCACAGCCGAAATATATACATATATGACTGAATTCGAGAGGAGACTACCTTTAATTTGTGTACCCACACTTGCTTGTTCTGAGATGTACGTAGGTGCACCCGTTTTTTGGAGCCTAGTGGCCCGCTCGTTAAAAATTTTTTGTTTTCTGAAATTGCCATATTTTACACGATGTTCGGTTTTTTGATCCCGGGCTCATGCATTTCAGCCAAAAAACATTTTCTCTCCTAGGGACGGTTGCTCCGAGCTGTTTAATCGGGGCTCGATATGTAATTCAGCAGCTGCCGTCCTTCTGGCTGTTGATTAAATGCTGGTATATTGGACAACTGCAGCAACGGTGGCAATTCCAACCAGGTCGGGAATCTGCAAGGGGGTTTCAGCGAGAGTACAGTAGACTGTTAATGAGTGTGCTTACCTGGAATGTTGGCCAAATCAACCCACTTGGCATGATAATGAGCACCACAGGTGGAACACAAATGTAGAATCCTTTGTGGAGCACGTAAACCATAGAATAACACATACTATAGAAGTTTTTATTCGCTCAATAAATTAAACGTCATAGGTACGATGGAAATTACACAGTGGAGGGTGGAAAATATGGGTTCAATAATACCAGATGGTGGCAATAGTATACAGCGATCCGCAAAGGAACTACACCCGAATTTCGTGTTTTTGTGGCAAACTAGTTGTGTTAAATACAATACAAATGTATACCAACGTTAAAAGTCAACAAAAAAGTGCAAAATACATTTAAATTTTTCAGTTCTACACCAAAACGACAGGAAATAGTTAAGTGAACATATTTTGAACTCCACCTGGTGTATGTAAATTTTAAATTTAATTTGCTCTCATTTCCACAGACCTACCGAGAGAGTGTGAAATGAAACGTCAGATGAGAGAATAAGTTCTTCTATAGTATGTGTTATTCTATGACGTAAACAAACAAATGTCAAAATGCCTAAAGGGGCCCTTAGACCTGTGGATAAGTTGCTCGACTTCAAGTTGACATCAACTTCGATTATTTCACATCAACTTCGATTTTGCCCTTACACTCTCAAACTAATTGAGCCAACTTCATTTTCTTGGCAGATGTCGAAGTGAAAGGTGGTGAGCTCACTGCGAAAATATCACCAAATTGAAGAAAAAACACTATTTTTATTTTCTTCAAATATTTATAAATAACACTATAAATCACATTTATTTAGTATATATTTTTCCGATACTGTTTAATTTATTTATTTTTTGGTTCATTTATTTACATTTTGCCGATAATGTTGTCTCATGAACGTTTCTCACCGAAATGCGTATGGAAGTTGATGCAACTTCCCCTTACACTGGTGGATAAGTTGATATCAACTTCAAAAAATCAAAATGGCTTTGATTTTACATCAACTAGTTTGTACAAACCACCAACTTCACCTTACACCATGGATAAGTTGATGTCAACTTGAAGTCGCTGCAACTTATCCACAGGTCCATAGAATAACACATACGTAGAAGGTTTTATTCGCTCAATAAATTAAACGTCATAGGTACGATGGAAATTACACAGTGGAGGGTGGAAAATATGGGTTCAATAATACCAGATGGTGGCAATAGTATACAGCGATCCACAAAGGAACTACACCCGAATTTCGTGTTTTTGTGGCAAACTAGTTGTGTTAAATACAATACAAATGAATACCAACGTTAACAGTCAACAAAAAAGTGCAAAATACATTTAAATTTTTCAGTTCTACACCAAAACGACAGGAAATAGTTAAGTGAACATATTTTGTACCTCCACCTGGTGTATGTAAACATTTCCACAGACCTACCGAGAGAGTGTGAAATGAAACGTCAGATGAGAGAATAAGTTCTTCTATAGTATGTGTTATTCTATACACAGGTCTAAGGGCCCCTTAAGAAAAAAAAATATTGTGTCAATTTATGTGTTGAAAAGCGGCAAAAAAACACGTCGTTTCTGTGTTGGAAACAGTCAAAAACAAGTAGTCAACTTTGTTTTCAGCTTCGCAACACTAGTAGTGTTTTCACGAGGAAAAAATGGTTGGGCGTATTTTCTCCTCGTGAAAAACATAGTACCCACCTTAAGCCATAGAATAATACATACATAGAAACTTTTATTCGCTTAATAAATTAAACGTCATAGGTACGATGGAAAGTAAACATTGGATGGTGGAAAATATGGGTTCAATAATACCAGATAGTGGCAATAGTACACAACGATCAACAACCGAATTTCGTGTTTTTGTGGCAAACTAGTTGTGTTAAATACAATACAAATGTATGCCAACGATAAAAGTCAACAAAAAGGTGCAAAATACATTTAAATTTTTCAGTTCTACACCAAAACGACATGAAAAAGTTAAGTGGACATATTTTGTAACTGCACCTGGTGTAAGTTAAATTTAATTTTAATTTCTCTCATTCCACAAACCTTCGCTGAACCAATTGTCGTGGGTGAAATCAACGAAAATTTTTAGTAACTTTTTAACAACGCTGTTTATTCAAATTTGCCGAAATTTTTGTTAAATTTGACAAAATTTCGTCAATATGAAATAGTAGTTGTGTGCGTGTCATTTACAAATACAGTGACATTTTAGTAATAGCGTGAGCGTCATTTGCGAATAGTAATTGTTAATAAATATAGTTCCCGTGAGTAATATTATTTGTTAATATTGTTTGCTAATATTGTATTGTTAAATTTACGTGTTTTCAGATACTATTGTCTGAACAGAAATCAATTAGTGACTTGAGGTAATAGAACAAATGTTTTCTTGGAAATACATGTGAGCACTGGAGAATATGTACTATGTAGTTTCATAAATTCTGGCTATTCATTACATTACCAAGATGTTAAGGATAAACTGTGAAATATCCAAATCAGAATGCATTTGGTATTTTAACAGCAGAGAAATACAATACCATTTGTGTAAAACAGTTCCCACATGATCTCCGCATTGGTTTGGTCAATGATTTATACTCCTGATGTTCGGACTTTTGGCAAAACATATTTGAGACAGCCTTGGATAGCTTGGATTGCCGGGGCCCCAAAGTGTATCTTGGAGCCTAATTGTACTTTTATTTCCTTACACACGAATTATTCAACTTTATATAATTGTAATAAATATATGCTTTGTAAAATATAGAATTGTAAAAGCAAAATGGTTGTCATATTAAATATAAAATATAAGAATATATATAAAAGCATTTTTATTGTGGTTCAAAAACGAACAAAATATCGTCAAATTGAATAAAACCACTAGTGCAATGTAATATACATTTTTTTCAACTTGACGAATTTTTATCAAAATGAATAAAATATATTATTCAATTTGACGATAATTCGTCAAATTTACTACTCAAGTGAAAACGAAAAGTTTACAAAAAAAATGTAGTCAAATCAACAGCCGCCTTTTGTTAGGTCTATAGTGATGAAATATCGTCAAATTAACCTACGTTTTCGTTGATTTCACCACTCCATTTGGTACAGTGTACGACGAAGAGTGTGAAATGAAACGTCAGATGAGAGAATAAATGTATCTATACCTATATTCGTCTATGGTATACCACCCCTACAAGAAATGAGTGATGGAAACTAACACACACAATATTTTTGCACTGATACACTTGCAACTATTTTATACTGAGTTCCATTTGCAAGAGTGAAACAACCCTACAAGAATAGTTTCGGTCATTCGACCGTCAGTGTTGATGGAAACTTGAATTTGTTAACGTTTAAAAAGTAAAATTTGTGAATCCTCGACAAAGTGCAACGACAAAAGTTTCGTTACAAGTTCATTATATCGTGGTTCAAATATCGTGGAATAAAAATAAACAGTGGAAAAGAATAAACTTATATGATCCAAAAAACAAAGATAATGATTATGAAAAATAAGGCATTTAAAAGCCACCAAAAAGTAGTGGAAGATTCTGTCTGGCATGCCTGGCCAAACTCAGGACAAAATCATTGATGATGCATGCTCCTTTTCCTTACAATTACAGTGGTGCAAGATGTAGACCAGAAATTGGGAACCCCAGATTTTGCTCAAGCAATATCAACAAACTAAAATTTATGGTTCGATATTTTGATATTTATACATATGTACTTCTTCACAGAAAATATACTGAAAGAGGCGTCAGAGGATGTCAGCAGTGTCTGCCCCCCAATGTTCACGGATAACCTGCTTGATATGCGGTTCTACAAGACTGCCTGGTATGTACATATATTTGTCTATAAATGATTAAATAATTATTAATTTATATACATTCATATATATTTATTATTATTAATATATTTATATATCTCCTTTTCAAATTTTAGATGTGCGAAAAGACAATTGAACGAAGCCACCATAGGATGAAGCAGAAGATTTATTTAAAACAAATTGTAAATAAGTATTTTATTTTGCCCAGTTACTACCATAGAGTAAATATGGGTAGAGAAAATCTTTCACTCACCAAATTTCTGACATTTGTCCTCGTGTGATGTATACGTTTGATGTTGAAAAGAATTGCTTTACTAATACCAGATAGAGCCAATGGTTCAAAACAACGAACAAAATAACAACAACGGCATTTCGTTTTGTGTGTTAAAATTATTGTGTTAAATACAACACAAATGTATGCTAACAATAACAGTCAATAAAAAAGTTTAAAACACATTTAAATTTCACAGTTTTTCACCAAAATGGCATGAAAAATTAAAGCAAGAAGTTATTGTAATTCCACCTGGTGTATATCACTTTTCGTCAAACATCTCTCTATCACACCGACCGCATCACGAAGAGTGTGAAAGGAAACGTCAGATGAGACAAATGGCGGCTCTACTATAAATTTACTCTATGGTTACTACACTCCCATTCTGGACTAAGAATCATTCATTGTCATTTATTATACAATTAGATATTAAAAATATATAAAAATAATAAAAATATACCATAAAATCATTAATAACATCGTCTTTTATTATAAAAGCTATACCCATCACCTTTGACTGATATATCCATCAAATTTGATTAGTCAACTGTGATGGGTATATCTATCAAGTATGATTAGTCACCTGTGATGGATATATCTATCAACTGTGACTAATACTCATATAATCTTTGATTAGTGAACAGCACTAGAGTGAGCAGCTCAGATATGTGTTTTATAGGCGACCGAACTCATAAGTTCGAGGGAGATACAAAATCACACGTACATAAAAGTTTCCATCAACTTTTTCATTTTGGCTTTAAGAATGTGATAGAAATTTTGATGGATATACCCATCAACAATGACAGTCAATTGACCGGTCAAATGACTGTCACTGTTCTTGTAGGGACGTCTCTATGCAATAGGGATGCCAAACGGGATATCCCGAATTCCGGGATTTTTCGGGATTGATGAATCCCGAATCCCGGGATTTTAATAAGTAAATCCCGAGATTTTTCGGATTATTATTATTTTTGAAAAACATAAAACTAAAAACAATGATAAAAGTTCAGTGTGGTGTTATATTTTGGAAGAGTCGAAAGGTCTGCAAGGCAAAATGTAAATTGTGCAAAAGGGTTTAAAAACCAATGGCGGCTCTACAAAACGTTCAATTAACACATCTTAACGTAAGTTAATTTTGGCATATACGGCTTACTCTCCAAAAATTAAAAAAAATTAAGCAAAGAAAGTAAAATGACAAAATCGGGGCAATTGCATAGTTTCAGAGTTATGGACCCCGACATTTCGGATACTTTTTCCACTATAACTCGATAACTAAGCGACTTATCGACAAATGCTACATTATTTTTTGAGTTTGTTGTGACTTGTTTTATACCTCAATGGCTTTACGAGGTACGTTAACGCCATAAACCTCTCACATATCCGAAATTTCGGAGCCTATAATTCCAAAACTATGCATTTTCCCCGATTTTGTTATTTTACTTTTTTAGCTTAGAATAACATATTCTACCCCCTTGTGGTTGTTTTTTTTGGAGTGTAAGCTGTAAAAAAGACCTGTTCCCAAAAAAAATTAAAAATAGAATCGCGAAAAATCCCGAGATTTCAAAAATCGCGAATCCTGGGATTTTTTAAAATCCATCCCGGTTAGCATCCCTAGTATGCATACACCGAACAACACATAACTACTCGAAAACTTGTTCACTTTTCGACTACTTGCTCGCTTCTCGAAACCCTGCTCACTTCTCGAGACTATCTCTCATCTCTCTGAGTTCTCTCTTGCTGTGTTTAATATATTCGCTCGAATCGAGAACTTCAGTGGAGAGTCGTTGGTGATAATTTGTGTGCGCCATTAAACGACCCATTTTGGGTGCTATCACTGACGTTATCGTTTTGTTTTTAACTAATTCTCGCTTCAGTGCACCCGTTTAACGAGTGCAGTACTATACACAGTGTTACAAATGTAGTTATGCAATACTTTAATATTTAATCGTGTTTACAACTCGAAATGTGAATAAATTGTAATGCATGTGGTGTTACCTCTGTTTGTCAATATAATCGAAATACCAAAATGTCGGGCCCAAACGATTTTTTTTACGTTTTTTCCCGTGTTCAGGTCCATAGGTAGCAAACCGTTCAAAATTCAAGGAAACAATCAACTACAAAAATTTACCTAAGATCTCAGTAAACAAATTTCTAGAACATATAAACTTCCTGGGAATTATTCTTAACACCGTTTTTTAATTTCATTTGTTTTTTATTTACTTCAACATTGAGATACTATGCTATATATTACAAAAATATTAAAAAAAAAGTATTCGTATTATGTTTATAATGTTGATGGCCCTGGACTTGCAAATCGCGCTCTCTTAAATTGTGGATCCAAATCGTCGTCCGAATCGTCCGAATCTGACTCTGATTCAGCAATTATGGTGTCCACAGGCACGTTGCTTCCAGACTGCCCTCCATCATCAGCTCTTTCTTCTTCAAATACTTCATTAACATCATACAGGGTGATCTTGTGACTCCACCAACATACCTCTGCAAGCAATGCGTCGAGGTTTTTGCCTTTGTACCGTTTTTCCATGGGCATTGTGCGTCATAGATACGGTGGAAAGTAAACATTGGATGGCGCAAAACAAGGGTTCAATAATACCAGATAGTGGCAATAGTATACAACGATCAACAAAGGTACAACAACCGACTTTCGTGTTTTTGTGGCAAACTAGTTGTGTTAAATACAATACAAATGTATACCAACGATAAAAGTCAACAAAAAAGTGCAAAATGCATTTAAAATTTTTCAGTTCTACACCAAAACGTCATGAAAAAGTTAAGTGAAAATAATTTCTAACTCCACCTGGTGTAAGTTAATTTTAAATTTAATTGCTCTCATTTCCACAAACCTACGATGAAGAGTGTGAAATGAAACGTCAAATGAGAAAATAAGTTTATCTATGTATCTATTATTCTATTCGTAAAACTAAGGTGCATAGAACACCAACTCGTGTAGGCAATATATTGTGCATTATTGAAATTCATACAAAAATAAATTACCTATGCCAGCAAAGGTTATAAAACTGCTATTATTTTTTTGTGTGTAAATTTCTGAATTCCTTAAGTTTTTGTGTATCAATAATAAAGATCTAAATAAATACGGCAATAGTCAGACCAATACTTGTCCATGGCATCGTAGTTTGGTGGAGGTCCTCCAAAAAAAAAATATATTCTGAATTCCTTGATGAAAATTCAAAAATCAGCACTGATTAGCGTTAGTGGTACAATGGGCACGACGTCAAGTACTGCACTTTGTGCTATCCTGAACATCTGTACTCCTGATATCATGGCCGAATCGGCAGTCGCTACATCCCTGGTGAGAATCAGGGATTGTGGCGTTTTGATATCGGGTCATTCCGGACACGCTGAATTACTACACCGGACTAATGGGAACTAAGCGATTTTAAACGGCACTCCATACAAAGTCGTCGAAAAATTTGTTTAGCGGGAAAGAAAAAAAAACAAGCTTATTGCCAACGTATATTTTCGGACAAACTGTTTTACCGTGATTTTATTCTATTCGATAAACTAACTATTAAGCGGCAACCCATACAAAGTCATCGAAAAATTAGGTTGAATTAGGTTAGCAGGTATAAAAAAAAAAACATGCTAATTGTGTAGTTCTATCGGTGGCAACAATAATAACCATAATGTTGACAATTTTATTAAAACAAGTTGTAAAATGTGCAAACATAACAAATTTTCAAACACAAGATGAATTATGACCCAAAATTTTGTGAGTATGCATTAGAAACTGCTCAACCATGTTACATACGATTTTGTCTCATGACAATAATTAAATTGAGTATTATACAGCATTCGCACTGGTATCGATTTTGCCACTTTTTTTGATTTTAAGCAGAAATCAACAATATTTGCTTGATTTCCCACACGTTTTGACAGACGACAAATCAGGTATTTTTCCCTATTTGTCTAGGAATCAGGGAAAAAATTCTTGATTTGCTTTATGCAACGCTGTTTTATTTCAAGAAACCCCGCAATTTGGCAACCCTAGTAGAACAGAACCAAAACGTCGACGCGATTCACTCAAACGGAAGAGAGTAAGAGAGCGAGCAGAGAAACGACACGCTTCACTCGTTTTCTTTGTTGGCATTCCACTCCATGAGTAAATTTTCTTCCCTATACCATAGTTGATTTATGTTTATCTCACACTGCGAACGAATTGTACGATTGTTTACAATCATTTCAATCAGGGCGCGTTGATGTGGTGGTACCACTAGAATAACCGACTTATTTACTTTTCTTATTTCTTAGGTATTTATTGTTTCTCAAACATAAATTTGTATACTGTTGTCATAGTAACACTATATAGTAACACTACCTCGTCAATATGCCTTGACTTTCAATCCAATCAGGAAAAATTCCAATGCGAACACTTCAGATTTTGTTAGGGCCCAAAAAGGATGTACAGGTAGAGAAAAAAAACCTCGCAATTTGGCAACCCTAGTACAAGAGAACCATAAAGTCGACGCGATTCACTCAAACGCATTTCTTTCCCGCGTCATAACTTGAATTTTTTTACTTTCTACATACTTTATGTAATTGGTTGGAATTTATATTGTTAGATAGAATAACATCACCAGAAAACTGCTCGTGTATTGAAATATTCGAAATATATGAAGCGCGTCGTTTCTCTGCTGGCTCTCTTACTCTCTTCGTTGGCATTGCACTCCATGAGTAAATTTTCTTCTCTATACAATAGTTGCTTTCTGTTAGGGCCATACCATAGTTGCTTTATAGCTCATTCGCACTACAAAATATTTTCCCGATTTCGTATCAAATGTCCTAACAAAATCCGAAGTGTTCGCATTGGGATTTTTCCTGATTTGATTGAAAGTCAAGGCGCATTGACGAGGTAGTATTACTACGACAACAAACACACCAAGCCGACAACAATAGGCATTTTGCTTTATCTGGTATTTTTCCACTATCAAATTCAACACAAATGCGTTCCAGGAATAAAAGTAAACAAAAAAGTATAAAAAATATATTTGAGAAACAATAAATACCTAAGAAATGGGATAAATAAATGAGTCGGGTATTCTAGTGGTACTATCACATCGATGCGCCGTTATTGAAATGGTTGTAAACGAACGTACTATTCGTTCGTAGTGTGAGATAAAACAGGGTTGCATAAAGCAAATCAAGCATTTTTTTCCTGATTCCTATAGAAATAAGAAAAAAATACCCGAGTTGTCGTCTGTCAAAACGTATGGGAAATCAAGCAAATTTTCCTGATCCCTGCTTGAAATCAACAAAAGTGCCAAAATCAAGAAAATCGATGCCAGTGCGAATGCTGTATTATGTTTATTTCACACTGCGAACGAATAGTACGATTGTTTATAACCATTTCAATCACGGCGAATTAATGCGGTGGTACCACTAGAATAACCGACTTATTTACTTTTCTCATTTCTTAGATATTTATTGTTTCTCAAACATAAATTTGTATACTTTTATTCCTGGAACACATTTGTGTTGAATTTGATTGTGGACAAAATACCAGACAAAGCCAACTGCCTATTGTTGTAGGCTTGGTGTGTTTGTTGTCGTAGTAACACTACCTCGTCAATATGCCTTGACATTCAGTCCAATCAGGAAAAATTCCAATGCGAACACTTCCGATTTTGTTAGGGCATTTGATACGAAATCAGGAAAATATTTTGCAGTGCGAATTAGCTATTAATGCTTACCAAATGGAGAGTTGGCAGAAAAAGCTCAAGAATGCAAACACAAAGATTTCAAAAATAATTTAGATACACGAATACGTGCAAGATTTCACGGTCCATTCATTTTAAAGCTTAAGAAATTTTCTATCAAATTCGTTTTAAATTTTGACAATATCTTAATTACTTCATTTTGCTCTCTTGAAGCCTACGTTTCTCAAAATTTGTTGTTTTTATGTTTACGCAGAAAATACAGATCATGGGAACAATACATGTGGTCAAAACAATATGTATACAAGCCTGAGTATATTTATATTCTTTCTGTCTTTGTGGAACTTCTACATGTCTTACTAGCAAATATCGTATTTACTCCCCAATGTGTAATCCATATACATTCACTGTGTGAAATGGGTAGTGGACGTTTAACCATTACCCACAGGGTATGGGGAAAATAATGGGTAGTTACTAGGGATGCCAAACGGGAAATCCTGAATCTCGGGATTTTTCGGGATTATTATTAATTTTCAAAAACATAAAACTAAAAATAATGACAAAAGTTTAGTGTGGTGTTATTTTTTGGAAGAGTCGAAAGGTGCACCTCAAGCAAAATGCAAATTGTGCAAAAAGGGTTTAAAAACCAATGGCGGCTCTACAAAAGGTTTAATAACACATCTTAATGTAAGTTAATTTTGGCATATGTCTACTATACGGCTTAATCTCCAAAAATTACAAAATTTATTGCGTCGGGTCGAACATGTTATTTTAATCAAAGAAAGTAAAATGACAAAATCGGGACCAATGCATTGTTTCGGAGTTATGGACCCCGACATTTCGGAAAACAAGTCACAACCAACTCAAAAAATTATGTAGCATTTTTCGATATGTCGCTTAGTTATCGGGTTATCGGATGTTTACGTTCCTCAAACAAAAATTTAAAAAAATTTTTTAAATAATTTTTGTTTTTGTTAAAAAAAACAATTTCCAAAAATCGCGCGATGTTTTCAAAATATTTTTTGTTTTTGTTTGAGAAAAGAAAAAAAATCGATATTTTTCTAAATGTCAACATCCGATAACTCGATAACTACATTATTTTATGAGTTTTTTTTGAATTATTTAATAAAAAAAAACTGATATCAATGGCTTTACACATTTGCCCCGACTTTGTCATTTTACTTTTTTTGCTTAGAATAAAGTATTCTACCCGTAAAATAGACCAGTTCCTAAAAAAATTTTAAAATAGAATCCCGAAAAATTCTAAGGGGTTAATATTAATTGAAGCAATTCGATTGAAAGATTTTTTTCAAAAAATCGCCAAAATAAGGAAAACCCTAAAATAAAAAAATGGATATAACTCGAAAACTTGTGTGTACAATCGTAAAAATAATAATTTTTTACCTCCATAGCAGGTTTTACCCAACGCGGAACAATGTATCCGGAGAAAGTGACAATTTGGTGTGAATTGTGGGTCGGTGATATCATTGGTCCGTACTTCTACGAAAACGTTGATGACATTTCTATCACCGTCGACGGAGAGCGCTACCGATCGGTGGTAACCAATTTCTTTGGACAAAATTGGATGATATGGATGTGACCGATAAGTGGTTCCAACAGGATAGCGTTTCGTACCACACTGCTGATCACAACTACCGTGGGATAAGCCTTTTATCCATAGCATACGAGTATAAGGTTCTATCAAGTATAATGTGCGAACGACTGAGACCAATTACCGGTGCGGCTTTAGGCCTGGAGAGTCGACCCACGAAAAACAAATCTGACACCTATCATCTATTTGTCGATTATAAGCCGGCCTTCGGTAGTCCGATACGGGAGAAACTCTATGAAGCAATGTCTGAGCTTGGTATTCCAGCAAAACTCATACGCCTTTGCAGGATGACCTTGACGAACACCAAAGCCGCAGTGAAAGTTGGTAAGGATCTTACCGAACCATTCGAAACTAAGCTAGGCCTCAGGCAAGGCGACACCCTATCGTGCGATCTCTTTAACATCTTAATGAAGATAATTATGAGAAAAGCTGCAGGCTAAAGTCCGGCTGTACCGGACTCTCATTCAACCTGTCTTGCTTTATGGTGCAGAATCCTGGGTCCTATCGCAAGCAGACGGAACATCTGTAGGAGTCTTCGGGAGGAGAATACTCCGGAAAATGTATGGACCTATAGTGCACAATGGCGAGTATCGGCGACGCATGAACCATGAGCTGTATGAGCTTTACCCTGACATTGATATAGTTAAGCGGATTTGACGGGATGGCGCTGGCTGGGCCATGACAGTAGAATGGATGAAGATGAACGAACTCGAGGGAAGGCGA
This sequence comes from Phaonia tiefii, assembly GCA_963931995.1. Classification (NCBI taxonomy): domain Eukaryota; kingdom Metazoa; phylum Arthropoda; class Insecta; order Diptera; family Muscidae; genus Phaonia; species Phaonia tiefii. The sequence continues at coordinate 275,117,802 of OZ008368.1, forward strand.
AAAATAGGAAGACCAAGACTCCTCTGGAGGGATCAGGTTGACGAATCCCTGCGTACACTGGGGAAATAGAGCAAAGGATCGAACTGGTTGGCGAAATATGTTATCTTCGTTATGTAAGGTCCCTGACCCCCCGGGGTTGTCCGAGACCGGGTAAGAAAGTAAGTAAGTAAGTTGCTCGCTTGTGGGGGATTCTCAAGTCAATAAATCACAAATGGCCGATGGCCTCAAAGTCAACATAACCTGCGCCATCAATCAATTTCAGCCTGATATATGAGCCAGTCTTCGAAAATTGAAGGTATCAGATGAGTGCCACCCAGTGAAGCCGCTGCGGCCATTTGAACAATTGTATACACACTACTTGTGAGAAGCTCTCGCCAATACCTTCATGGGTTGTAATGGGAAACCATTTTGTTTTATATATTTCACACATAATGCAGTTATTGCACTTAACATCTACGAACCCTATCGGAAAACCCTTTAAATTTTTGTATTTATATTTATAGAGTATTTAAGATCATAATATTATTGAAAATGGACACCATCTGTCTTTTGGCACGAACTAAGTCGCCTATTCCAGTACGCACCACATCCATAGGAATATTGTCCACTGCCTGGGTAAGTGCACGCTATAGAGGTTTCGTATAAACTATGCTTAAAGGCTTTTCTTATAAAACATTCTCCAAAAACGTCGAACTTGTACACCATTGTCGAACTTGAACTACATTTTCGCAGAAATGTTGTTAGTAAACCCATTATAGGCGATTGTCCCCAAAATACACACAAAGGCCGGATGGTGATTTATTTGCATTCTTGGACCCTTTGCTTTACTACGGAACTATTATTTTGTTTATTAAACGAAAACTTCACGGTGAAAATTTTCTTATCTGTTAACATAATTCGTCTGTTGGCGTTATTCGAGTACTGTCAAAGTAGTGTTTTAGATTTTTTCTTACGTTTATGCTTCAATGTAACCGTAACTAGCTGAGAGGCAAGCAATCGAAACGAAACGAAACACTCATGGAAACATGAGAGAATGGAGACATGAGAGATCGAATAGCATAGTACATCACACTAGTGGTCGTTTGTTTCGTTCAAAAAAGCAAAACAAACGAAACATGAATTTTTTTCACGAGAATTAAAACCGAAACACACAATCACTCTCATCTTTCCAAATTATTATGGAGACATTCGAATGTTTTGATTTTTGTTTGTGTGCGATGGAGAATAAGGAAATGTTTGGTTTCAACATTGCCGATTGCAGTTGTCATTTGCATAATTAGGGGGTTTCCCTAAATACAATTTACATTTATTGCTAAAAAAAATACTTGCAGCTGCATAATGAAAAATGATTTGAATAAATTTTCAATGAAATCAAAACAGAAATCAAATTTTCATTTCATTTGATTGTAAATTCAATATTTTCAGTTAAAAAATGTTCAAATGGTAGAACAACAACATATTTACAAATTTAACTTACATCATGGCAATCCATTTTTGATGTGTTAACATCTATACGCGCGCCTCTAGGGCAGTAAACTATCAAACTAATACATACGCAAGTGTTAGGTTTGTAAGAGTAAATCATCGTTTGTTTGTTCGTTGCTTGGCAGTCGGTATCGAAAGTGATTATTGGGTGAATTTCATATAATTTTCCCACGCGATTTTCTCCGGAAATTCATAGCCGATTTTATTAATTTTTGGATTAAAAAGCTAGTGCGGGTTTCGACGAAGAGTTTAGGCCAAAAATGAAGGCGATCCGATATCGGCGAGCCGAGATTTAAGTGTTTTAATTTGGAGTATTAATTTGGAGTAATATTAAAAAAGTATTTTATGTTGATCTTCGGTTATATCGTACGAATATAACAATGTATGTATGTATGTACAAGTGTCTGTTGCTCTGCATTCTTTGACTTTTGTGGGAATAAAACAAAAAGTATTGAGCAAGAAAATAATGACACATGTGCTTGCACTGGGTCTTTAAATAATTTTAAGTATTAATATTATTTAACTGTAACGTCATCATATGATTGAACGCTGTTTTCTATTTTCCAATGTAACATTTACGATTGTGTTCATAGAAATCGAACAGGTACCGTGTAGCAAAAAGGTGTTAACACATCGCCCGTGAGATCGAACACTCATTGGATTTTTTTTAATATCCTTCTTTCACAAACTATCGGATTTACGGGAATGTTTCCTTTGTTTCGCGTTTTAAAACGAAACAAACAAAACATTTCCTTATTCTTCATCGCAAACAAGCAAAAATCAAAACATTCGAATGTCTCCAAATAATTTGGAAAGATGAGAATGATTGTGTGTTTCGTTTCTCATTCTCGGAAAAAAAATCATGTAATCCGCTAGAGTGATGTGCTATTCCATTCGATCTCTCATGTTTCATTACTCTCATGTCTCCATACTCTAATGTCTCCATTCTCTCATGTTTCTATTCTCTAACAACAACAAACATTTTTGGAGTTCGATTGCTCGTTTCGCTTTTACAAATGCGAATAGGAAGACTGTTTACAAATTTGAGAATGTGTTGAACAGCGTTTCAAGCATACTCGTGCAGATCTTTAGTAACAATCATATTGTAACCACAAAATTGTTACAAAGCTGTCACCTTTGTTTGTATCTGGTATTCTGGCAACACGGTGACAACGAAAAATTCACCTCGTAACAAATAATTCACCTCAGGGACAACAAAACTACAACATATTGTTTTCTGCACAAAATGAACGCCGTAAAAAAGGAAAATTAAGTATTTAATGTATTTATTGAATTAAAATTAATACATTATTATTAGGGGAATTTGAGCGCACCGCAAAGGCACAGCTGGAATGTTATATTGCCTTCCTCAAAGAACATCCAGAGATGCTAAGCGGAAAGAATACACCTGCGTATCCGCGCCAAATAGAAGAAGAAATTTACTATAGCGCCAACTCTCTGATCTACATCAAAATTTCACAAAAAGTAGGTTTTCCCCCCGCGGTCGGTCCAACTTCTTGAAATATAGGTCTTTAAAGCTAGAGTATATAATCGTTCGTATCTCCGGTATTTATAATCCGATCTGGTTGAATTGGGAATCATTACAAAGGTTCTTCTAAGCTTTATAAATCAGTGCATAAACATATTTAGTTTTATTGACCCATTGGGGAGCTAATTAAAAAAAGTTTTTTAACCTCACTTTTCTGCTAAAAATTATTATTTTTTTCAACAAAATGACCCATTATACTTATTTTTTGGCAGGTCCGATAAAAGACAAGACCTTAGGCTCTTTTAAAGGTACATATGTATATTACTCACCAATATCCCTTCAAACACCGGAGATATTTACGTTAAAATTTTGTAATACATTTCGCGATTTTTTAATGTTTGTAACACAAAAGCAAATTCTTTCTTCTTTCTGCTGCATTTCCATAGCACAAAGTAACAAAAGTCCTTCCTCCATTTAATTATGCCCTCTTGTCGTTTTGGTATAAAATGTATTATTAATTTTTCCCGTATACAGTTTAATTTTCTTCTTGCAGAATTTATAAAGTGTTTTGTATCAACTTTCCGGCAAATAAAACAGCTGTTACCTCCTATTTGGCATGTAATAGTTTTTGTTACTTTTGTCACCAAAATAAATGTGTCAGAATACCGATTTGTGACAATTGTCACTTAGCTGTCAAATAGTAACCGTGGTGACTTTTGTAACCCTGCCAGAATAGGCCTGTTAATGGATTTGTTCCATAATAGCGGACGTTACTCTGTTTGACAACTGGAAATAAATTAATACCCTAACCCCCATATTCATAATGAAAATTTTGTCAATGAATGCATGCTATGTGCAACAAGTGTCTAACTATAATGTTCGACTTATGGCCAGCTTTTCAGTCAGTGGTGATCTTCGTTTCTTAGTTAAATTGTAGTTAAACATCGATTTGTGTTTTTTAGTCATTGTTTAACTATGAGTTAACCACCCAATGTTGGTTGGTTAACTTATAGTCAGAACCATATTATTTTGACAATCAAATTACTGACTGTCAAAGTGGGAAATGAAGATTGTATACATACGTTGAGTCTAGATCGTTAAATTGTTGCGCCTATATAGTTTTTTACACATTTTTGTTAAAATGACTTCGATTTTATGCATCTATTTCTTATTTTACATAATTCCATTTTGTTTGTTCCCCTTTATTGTTTTGGTATTTATCCCAAAACACACATTTTTCCAACAAGAATACAAGGGTTGCCATATTAGTTGACAAAATGGCGACTTACATTAACTCACCACTGAAAAACAAAATGCAAAGTTAACCTCTAATTAACTTAGAATTAAGATTAAGTAATCCGATAGTTAACTACCCACTTAAAAACTGGCCATTAGTCGCTCGGTAGTCAACAATTGATATACAACAGTTTTGTATGATTTTTCATGATTTTTGTTTAGAGTTAGTAGATAGCTCTTTCTTCGATTCGTACCTAAGCGTTTCACAAAGTTTTGGTTGATGGAGTTATAAATAGAGAATCGGTAGGCAGATGATAGCAGGTGGCTAAATTTTCGTTTTGAATACGGGGGTAAGTATTTAACCGTAGTACTGAACTGAACCTGAATTTCGGGTTGCCATATAAACTCTATGTATGTGCCAAATAAGGACTATACGGCGGATGACCCATCAAATCGATGTTTTTTGTGCTCAAAAATTCAGTTTTTTCAACCGATGTGTGCGAGCTCGCATAGACGTGGTGAAGAGTGATCCGTCTTCGGTGGTTGGTTTTCCTGATTTCTTGGAAGACAACTGGCAACCAAATGGTTGTGTACCACTCAGAATTCACTGTTCTGCGTTGTTCTAGTGGTACTAATTTTTTAAAGTTTTTTTGCGATTTTGACCTTGAAGACGACGATTTTTTTGATGATGATTTTTTGATAATAATGATTTTGATGATGAAGATGGAGAATTTTGTTCTTTATGATAAGAGCTACAACTTTCCCTCAGAAAGTAAATCAAAATTCCGAAGGGTTTGCAAGATATGAGCCTGAAAACATGAACACTTTTTTTTCCAAAAATGACACCGAGGACCGAAATCTTTGGGGCCCATAAAGAAAAATTGCATGACTTTTTGCAAAACTGGGAGACAAGGGTCTTTCTTTTGGCCTTTAATCACGTAGTGGTGTTCGTATACGGTTATATTTCCATGACTTTGCACACAGTGTAATACCAGATAGAGGCAATAGTACACAACGTCCAACAAAGCAACAAGAACCGCATTTCGTGTCTTTGTGGGAAAATAGTTATGTTAAATACAATACAAATGTATAAAAAAGAAAAACCGTTTCCCATTACATCCCATGAAGGGATTGGGGAGAGCTTCTCACAACCAGTGAGCTGTGCGCTTTCTAATTTTTCACTCACTGATTGGGACCTACAGTTTTTACACCGATTCCGAACGATATTTTGGGAAGCTTTTTCATGGCTAAATATTCGATAGTGTCGCCGTCACTAAGCGAGGTGACCGACGTCGAAAGAAATTTAAGGTGGTCAGAGCAGGGGTCGAACCCAGGATCTCTTGTACAAGAAGCGCGCAGAAGTTTTTGGAAACACTAAATATAATTTTTTTCAACGAAAATTTAATTGAAATATTAATTCCCATGAGTACTTATATAAAAAACAAAGAAACTTTCGCTCTCTTTTCATTTCGTTGACACTCATCTGCTTGATACAATTTCGTAAGCAAAATCAATTGCTGGGTTGTTATGCCAAGTATATTTCGTCCAAAAATAATAGTTTGATAATTGTTTGCAAGCGAAATCTTGAAATTGAAAACAGAAGCAAAAATAATATGGGGAGTGCGAAGAGGAAATATTGGTGAAATATTTACTAGGTAAATCAGGGATTGGTGGCAACTCTCTGCAACAAAAATTTCCATTTAGAGTCCAAAGAGAACCATACCAGCGGAATTCTATGGCACAGCTGATCGAAAAGGTACTAGGCCTATGATGGAGAATGAGTGAGCAAAGAAGACAGGAACTAATTTTAAATGGTGTTTATTGATACTAATGACAGCTAAATTATATTTTATATTGTTTGCATTGAACGAAAATACGCATTCCCTTTGATTTCTGTCCGTTTTATGTCCAACGAAAGTGTAAAATTGGTAAAATATGTACAGCAACAAATAAAACTCTGTGAAATGGCCTACTACCTCTCATCATGAAGAGGCATGGAAGAGAGTAATGGAAACTCTTTAAATATTTCTCTATGAAAAGATTCTATTCTAGCGGCGAGTTGACAGCCGCAGCGGATTTTCGTCACCAATTTTTCGCTGCCATAAGAAACCTATTTAAAAAACGTCGTCGTCTGTAGCGTGTTTGATTATAAATGGACTCTTAGAGAGAAATCAAAAAAATTCTAACGAAAATTTCGCAAAAACAGAATACTGTACTTCGTTTCTGTAGTTTCCTCGTTTCTCGATTTGTGAGTAAAAAGTGTTTCTGTACTTCGTTTCTTTAGTTCTCGAATTGAAAAAGTTTCCACATGAAACATGTGAATTGAAACAATAACGCTACGAATCGGTACAAAAAATCGCTACTCACATGTGACTGTTTCTGCAACATTTGTTTTCCGGAAACTTTTTGTGACGTACTGCTATTTTCATGCTTATTGGAAAAATGCTAGAAAAACTGTTTCTAAAAAGCAGGGAGTCGAAAATTTTAAACGTCAAAATAGTTACAAATTAAAACAGAGAGCGATTTTTATATTATTTCTGCAAAAAGGCTTTTTAAGAAATTAAGAATTTTTATTTTAAGTGCAGAAGATAAGAATTATATTTTTTTTGTTATGTAGTTCAATTAATTTTTATTTAATATTACAGAAAAATAAAAAACCAAAAAGAAAATATAGTTGAAAACATGTACAATGTCAACTAATTTGGAATTTGCAAGCGGGCAATTTGGAGGGTTAAATTCCATCAGAAATTGTAACTTCTGTTTGATGTTCTATTACGCACTAGCTTATTTTGTTTGTTTATATTTTTTTAATACTTGACAGCTTTCTTGGAATATTCCATCATCAGTGTTGCCTCAAATTCCAAATTATTTGAGACCGAGGTATGCAGTCAATTATTTCTTAAGCCGTTCTGAGTTGTGGCCATAAGTGGACATATTGTGATTACGGAGACTTGATACAATATGTGTGCGAAGTTTCGGAAATGAATCTTCATTTGCAACGTATACTACGTTTATACGGTGGCCTATATCACGATACGTCCAAAAAATACACGTATATTCGCTTTAGCGAGATATAAATTTTGTCACGAAAGTTTACTATGATTTCGCTCCATATCACGATATTCTATTTGTGAGTTGCCACCTAGCATCACATGGCTGTTTATATCATGATGTGTTGAATATCGTATAAACAGGAACATGGGGATATCACGATATGATTGATATTGCGATAAGTGTCGTATAAACGAGGTAGTAGTGGCGAACGCTCCAAGTTGAAAAATCTAAAAAAATCGGTTGAAACTATCCTACACTTAAAGAAAAGATGTTATAAGCACTCCTCAGTGGTGAATTCGCTATTTTCATAGCGTACTGTACTAAATGATGCTAACATTTTGAAACCGAATTTCAGGGGCTTTTCGTGTTTTCGATAGGGCGCGGACGCCCCTCTAGTTATATAAAATGTAAATGTAAAATGTAGCCGCTGCTACTACGAATCTTTTGATGCATATTTTGTTGATGTAGCTTTAACAGTGTCGATGTAGCACGGACGCAAAGTACAAAAAAAGCGTGAATTTTCTAACAAAACATATTTTTTGAGATGGGTTTTGACACTTACTCTCCAATAGATAGAAATACCTGCGTGAATCCAGTTTTTTCGCATTCTGCGTCATTTAAGCGCAATCCCGCTTCAAAAGGTCAACAGCAACCGAAGATATGGCAACCCCGTGTTTGGTGTTTAATACCCGAAATTGCATGTAATGTTACATCCAAGCCGCTGAATGAAATTGGATGAAATATATATCAATCGATAGGGCTTTTAATAGCGCATCGATAAATGGGAGGCGCATTAAAAATTTTGACCGATGTCCATTTTATATGCATTTTTTGATTTTTAGTACCCTACATTGGAATGCACGTGTTTGTCTGCATTTGGCTAAAAGTTCCATAACTTTCGCGCCCCTCAACGAAAATCGTGAACGCGAACGGATTTAGTACGACAATTTAACGGCAAATATACTCGTATATGGGAAAAGCCGCGAATGTAGCTTTAAAAAAATCGCAATTTTTTCCAACCCCAAATTTTAAAAAATTTTTACTTTTGCCAATATATTAAACAGTATTTTGTTTTTGCGTTTTGAGTTTTCTGTAATATTTGGGAAAAATTAATTGAAATGCACAACAAAAAGATATAATTCTTATCTTCTCTACTTAAAATATAAATTCGTAATTTCTTAAAAAGCCTTTTTGTAGAAACAATATCAAAATTTCGCACCGTTTTAATTTGTGTGTATTTTTGACGTTTCAAGTTTAAAATTTTTCGACTCCCTACTTTTTAGAAACAGTTTGTCTAGCATTTTTCCAATAAGCATGAAGAAAACATTACGTGACAGAATGTTTTCGGAAAACAATGTTGTAGAAACAATCACATGTGAGGAGCAATTTTTGGAAAGAAGTTCCTTATCGCACGTTGCGGGAACCGTATTATGCTATAACCCAATATACAACCCAGTATTATTCTGCATACTTTTAGGATTTGGTAATTATTACTAGATTTGTACAGTCAGGGACGTATATGAGGGTTGTGCTCTTTCATATTGGCTTTGTGATCGGCATGCCATTGTGGAGTGTGCTGGCTTCAATGGAAGGCATTATGACATAATTACGGCTAAGGAAAGCGGGTTTCACTGAACATGTTGGAAGTGTAAGGACTTCGATGTTGACTTTTTTTAGGTTATTGCCTTTTGCGTTATTAACAGTATTACCCCATTCTGTGTCGTTGCAGTTCAAGTCTCCCGCTAGTACATAGTAGTTATTTGAATTTTGAAGATTCATAAAATCAAATAGTTTTTGCAAGTCTGCTCGTATTGAATTTATATTGCCGGCCGGATAGTACGCACAAGTAATAACTAAAAAGTTGTTGCAGTCAACAGGTATCTTTATGGCGCTTGTATCTAAAGCATCTAGCGAATATGTATGTATTTACTTTTATTATCGTGACTGTAGTATTGTATGTTATTCTTGATTAATATTGCAGTTCCCCCACCCTTTGTTGCATCAATTCGATATTTGCTTATGATTTTATAATTTTTAAATGGTACATAGTGTGTATGGTTTAATTTGGTCTCATTTAATAGGACAATATCTTCTATCTACCTACTCTTAAAAATTTACCTATTCTTGAAAAAATTACCAATTCTAAAAAAATTACCATTTCTTAAAAAACATTTTCTTCAAAAAAATATCTTATTATAAAAAATACCCCTTCTTACAAAAATTCCTTTCCTTAAAAGCACATTTTCTTAAAAATGAAATATTACCTTTTTTTCTTGAGATAAGTAGGCTTTCTGAATTAAAGTAAATTTTGTTCAAAAATAACATTTTCCTAAAAAGAGTACCACTTCTTTAAAAAGCACCTGTTCTTACAAAAGTACTTCTTTGTAAAAAAAAGTCATACTCTTATGGCTTTTTCTTACAGAAAGTACTTCTTCTAAAAATAGTACATTTTCTTAAAAAAAACCATTAGCTTTATATAAAAGAAGTACCTCTCTTTAAAAAATAGAACCTATATAATACATATTCCGGAAAATGTAATACATATTCGTACAAAAAGGACCTAAAAATATTATTTTTTTTAAAAAAATACATTGCAGAAAAAAAAATGTTCTTAAAAAAAGTTTTTTATTTTACAAAAAGTACCTTTTCTTAAAGATTCATTTAAATTATCATACTTTTCAACGGGCGCTTTATACGTGCTGGAACTAACTAGTACATAATATATAGCGAAAGAAACTTTGTTCCAACCGGGTGTCCCATGACACCTCATGTGATTTTTTTTACCGATTCGTAGCGCTTTAATTACATTTCACGTGTATCATGTGAAAACTTTTTCGATTCGAGAACAACAAAAACGAGGTACTGGGCTTTATTTTTTTTAAAAATTTATAAATGATCATTGCATATTTGAAATTAGCCGCAAACGCAATTTCGTCACACTGTGCCAAACACTTGTCCACTAATGAGATAGCCCAAGCGATAACGTTGGGGTTCATCATACATACATTGAGAGCGTTATCGGTTGGCATTGTCCATTTCGGAGTGCACTTCGCGACAATATGGTCTCATTTTGAATCAGTTGAATTCCATTAACCGTCTGTGTTGGTTGCCTTTTCGACTGGTCATACGAGAATTGCTAAATAAAAAGAAACTCGAATAAATAAGAAAAAAAAACAATGCCGGTTGATATTAAAAACGTGTTAGTTTGCGATGCAGTCGACAGTGCCTGTGTCGATCTATTGAAAGAGAACGGCATCAATGTAATGCTGCAGATTCCAATTTAGTATTAAAATTTATCACCATGAAAGCTTTTTGCGTTGCAATGGGTTTATTGGTTTTTCTGTTATTGTTTTTGTAAACAAATATAAATTAAAGTTAAAAAAAATATTAACATAAATATTTTTTTATTTCATTGCCAGGTTTCTTATAAATTGAAATTGCCGGTTGATGAACTTTGCAAAGAAGTCAAAGTAAGTACAGTGCCCCATGATGTTGACTTTTTTACTTTTGATTTCACTTTGGGTGAAAATGTGAAGATAAAAATTTTAAGTGATTGTCGTCGTACTAGGTAGTATAAGATGGACAGACAGTACTGTAGTTGCTAACGCGGTGACCACGTACTTAGCGCATTTGATTTGCCAATTGGTCTGCCTGCCTGTCTAGACAAGAAGATATTTAAATTTGATTTAAATTAAAAATGAAATTAAACACTGCCACCTAAGACCCTGTTAGATTGTGGGGGTAAATGAAGAAATGAAATCTCTCTTCCATTTCAAAGAAATCGTACGATCATTCTGCTTTCGATTTACACAATCAGTTTTAGATAATGAAAGAAAATGTAATGGGAGAATATAAAAATGTGCGCTTGCAAAGTGACAAACGAAACAACTGTTGGGAAATAATAAAGAATAGATGAGGAAGAAAGTTGGGAGCAAATTTCTTTTAGCAGCAAAATTGGATTTTTTTCGTTTTTTTTGCCTGGTAGAGCATTAAATGCGGATTTAAAAAAAAAAAAAAAAGTTTGCGGAAGTCCATATTTTCTGAAATATAGGTCTCCAAAGCTTGAATGTATAATCGCGCATAACTCTGCCATTTATTATCCGATCCTGATGAAATAAATTTCATAAATCGTTAAATTTATGTTCCAACTAGTCGCCCGACCGTCCGGCAGGCAGGGGATCAAATTCGTTCTGTAGCTTAAGTCGATGTGTGATAAAATCAGAAAAATCGCGTGAGTTTTTAGAAATAATTTTTTTATTTTTGTGTGTAAAATCTACAACAAAGCACAACAGAAATAAAAGACAACAACAACAACGAAAAAAGAAAACAACACAAAAAGATACGAACAACAAGTTGATTAAACCAAAAAAGTGAGGTTAAAAACATTTTTTTAATGAGCCCTCAATGGGTTAATAAAATAAAACATATTTATATACACAGTTATAGAGCTTCGCAAGGGCTTTATAATGATACATATTTCAAGCAGATCCGATGATAAATACCTGAGATATGACCGATTGTATACTCAAGCTTTAAAGGCCTATATCTCAAGAAGTTGGACCTAGCGCAAAAACCAAAACTTATTTTTCAACTTAGCGCAAAAAGGCTTGGAGAAATTTTGGTGCAGATCTGATTTTGTTGCTAAAATAGGTTTATGCCTAAAACTTTTTCTTTTAAGATAGTTGTGATTTTTTTATTCGAGTGCAATGAAGACATGTTCCGTTTAAATATGGAATAAAATATCTGTCAAATGGCCCCCACGGCTGTGATGACAGGCCATTGATCTTTTCATGAAATTTTCCATGACTTTTGCACAGAGATGTGGCTGTATCTCACTGATGACGCGTTGTATCTCGGATTTGAGCTCAGGGTTTGTTTCTGGTTTATTCGTATAAACCCGAGGTTTCACAAAACCGCAAAGAAAGAAATCGCACGGCGTTAAATCGCATGATCTTGGTGGCCAGTTGACATCAGCATTTCTTGAGATAATTTGTTGTGGAAATCGTTGCTGCAATAAATCGATTGTTTCATGCGCGGTGTGGCAGGTGGCGCCGTCTTTCTGAAACCACACGTCGTTCAGATCCATTCCGTCCAGTTGAGGCCACAAGAACTCCGATATCATGTTCCTGTAACGAATGCCGTTCACAGTCACCGCAATTTGGGCCTCATCTTCAAAAAAGTAAGGCCCAATCAAGCCGCCTAACCAAAATCCGCACCAGACAAGTGCTCGTTGTTGGTGAATTTGTTTTCATGGATTGCATGAGGATTTTCTGAGCATAAATTCGACAATTTTGTGTATTCACGAAGCCATTCAGATGGAAATGCGCTTCATTGGAGAAGATGATTTTTTTTTTGAAAAGTGGCATTGACTTCTCTTTGGTCTGATGGTTTGAGGTCCTGAGTATGCCATAGAGTAATACTTAAGAGCCTCTATTACTCTCTTCACTGCCTCTTCATGATGACGAGGTAGTAGGCCATTTCATCGAGTTCGATTTTCTGTTGTATTTTACCAATTGGTTGGACATAATACGGACAGAAATCAAGGGGAATGCGTATTTTCGTTCAATGCAAACAACATAATTTAGCTGTCATTAGTATCAATAAACACTATTTAAACCATAGAGAAATACTTAAGAGTTTCCATTACTCTCTTCCATGCCTCTTCATGACGACGAGGTAGTAGGCCATTTCATAGAGTTTTATATGCTGCTGCATTTTACCAATTTTACACTTTCGTTGGACATAAAACGGACAGAAATCAAAGGGAATGCGTATTTTCGTTCAATGCAAACAATAGTGGTCTTCATGAAAGCTCGAAAGAACCTCGTAAACTTGCACAGCAAACGTCAAAACAAACAAATTTCCCATACAAAGCGACTTGCTCAAAAGTGGAAAGTTTTCGAGGCAAATTTGCTGCGCAAACGTGGGATGGAGAAACGTGTAAACTTTTGACATTTCGTTGTCATCTGACTAGGATGGATAAATAAGGTGATAGCACTAGAACAGTAGACAAAGTACACATACATAATACATGCAATTGCTACTGCTACCACCTTATGTATCCATCTTGGTCAGCTGATATGGTTTTAAGCACAACTACGCTGAGCAACTTTACCTAGTGCCTCATGCAACGGTGCGAGGGAAACTTGCGCTGAGCAAAAGTTCTCGGCTTTCACGTTTGCATGAATGCCGCTAATATAAAACATAATTTAGCTGTAATAAGTATAAATAAACACAATTTAAAATTAGTTCCTGTCTTCTTTGCTCTCTCATTCTCCATCATCGGCCTATTACCTTTTCGATCAGCTGTGCCATAGAATCCCCCTGTTTAAACTTAGTTTCTGTCTTCTTTGGTCTCTCATTCTATATCATTTCCCTAGTACATTTCCGATCAGCTGTGCCATAGAAACCACCTGAGTAAAATTCGCTACGTAGTGCTTCGTGAAATTTGAAGTTGTTGAGGACGATGCCGAATTGATGTTTTCGGATTTTCGGCGACACTCTCGTTTACAGCAGCAATGTTTTCAAGAGACCGACCGGTACGCTGGCGTACAGGAGTCTACTGTTCAATTCCGACCCAGTTTCTCCAAATTGTTTGATCACTCTTCGAATGGTTGACACAATTCTTCGAAGTTTGCGAGCGGTCTCAGCAAAACTTTCCAAATTTTTGTAATAAGTTTTCCCAATTATAACGCGTTGTTCTTTCGTAAAGCGCTCCATTTTTAATGATCGGAATAAACATATGTGACAGCTGCCAAATTGCAGAGTTGTCACTCGCACAAACAAAATTACACTAAATTTAAAAAGTGCAATCTTACTGAGACACCCTTTACAAGTTTGAATCACCGTTTTATTTTTATATCCTCACCCATAGGACGGGGGTATACATCATTTAATACGGGGAAAAATGTAACGCATCGAAGGAGCTACTTTAGGCCCTTAGTATCTTTGGACGAAATTTGTTTTACGACATTTTAAGACGATTGAGCCATGCCCGTTTGTCTGTCTGGCTGGTCAACACGATAACTGCCGTAAATCTTTACACATCACAATGAAATTTTGTCAGTGACTTTTATTTGCCAATATTGACTTTGGGATTGCAAATAGACGTTTTGGCCACGCCCCTTCTTGTACCTCCCATACAAATAGACACATTTAGCACAAAATCATATTTCTTTCAAACCTTTCTTCTGGTAGATGTGATTCTCACACCGGTTAATAATCGGTAAATGCCTAGTTAACTGGAGGAAATGGGCGAGATTTTCACGCCCATTCTGGTACCTCCCATATAAAACAGGGTGTTCGCCCGGGTTGTCAATCCGATAAATCGCGTGAATCACTTCCGACCGTAATGAAATTAGGTGTAAGGCTTCACGTTATCAAAGGTCAATCACCGATTGAAACAAGGGTGAATTTGCCACGCCCATTTTGGTACCACCCATACAAAAGTTTTTTGGCAGTCGCCGTCACTAAGCGAGGTGAACGCCGTCGAAAGAAATTTTAGGTGGTCAGAGTAGGGATCGAACCCACGTCCTCATGCACAAGAGCCGCGCACACTACCATTGCACCACCGACGGCCACATATAAATATTATATAAATAGATATTATATAATAGATTATTATATAAATAGATTCAGATAAACATTTTTCTGGAACAAATTAACCCTCTAGCTTTCACGTATAACCATAATTTTTACTTGTTTTTTTAAAACTTGCAAAAAACTGCTCCAAAATGACGGGGGCGTGGTCAAAATGTTCTACAAATATTATCGCCATAAAATTTCACAAGTGCTAGATAAAAGATGAAATATAATAAAATTCATTACATTATGTGGACTATTTTTAATGGAAACAGCAAAATGACAAAATTCATTATTAACCCTTAGAAGGAGTTAGTTTTTGCTTATTATCTAGCACTTGGGCTAAGATTTGTGTTTTGGAGTGTTCAGACACGTATAGTGAAATTTTATGGCGATAATTTTTGTAGAACATTTTGACCATGCCCCCCGTCGTTTTGGAGCGGTTTTTTGCGAGTTTTCAAAAACCAAGTAAAAATTATGGTTATACGTGACAGCTAGATGGTTAATTTGTTCCACAAAAATGTTTATCTGAATCTTTTCTATAAAACTTCTGAACATACTTTGTACCTCAGAAGTAAGGAACACACAATTTTGCATGCCGATATGTTGCAGGAAAGTTCCGAAGGGCGGAAACTTTGACCCACCCTAAAAAAAAATTCTGATCAGATCTGGCACGTATATTTTTTTTAAGACTTTTCTACCAGAATCCGTTGACAGAACCCCATCATGTTTTTTGGTGTCGCACAGTGTTATTAGTCCCTGTAATCATAATTTAGTTCCTGTCACAAAAACACTTGTTACAAAGTTATGTATTCGATTTTTCACAAGAGGCTTTACTGTTAAAGAGAAATTACATGTATTTGAATGTTACACGAGGACTTTAAAGAAAAACAATTATTTTAAACAGACAGTGATAAACAAAATTGTCAAATTATCAAATATCAAATTTTTACGGGTTTCTCACAAAGTGTTCCAATTCGCATGAAATAATTTGCATCACCTATGGATGTTTTCTATACGGCATCAGTTTTATTTTTTAAATATCGCTAAAACTAAAATCTCTGGTATCAAAAATCGCTAAAACAGCCTTATGCCAATATCTCGGAAACGGAGCGTCCAATCGAAAATAAAATTATTTTTTCCGAGTTTCAAAGGATTTTTCATAAAATGGTTCAATAGAATGGAAAATATTTTGTTAAAAAATCATCAAAATATGAAAATCGCTGAAATAAAAATTGGCTATAACTCGGAACCGGTGCGTCCAATCGCAAAAATAACAACTTGTTTACCTCTATAAAAGACTTCAAGCAATAGATGTCTTTAATACATCACGTATTTGGAAAAAATCGCTAAAACATACATATGTGTGCTTTAGCGATTTTTTATTTGAAAAAATTTAGTTTTAGCGATTTGTTTAAAATGATGATGCCGTATGAGAGGCATCCATTGGTTACTGCCTCCTTTGGAGGTAAAAAACATTATTATTTTTGCGATTGGACTCACCGTTTCCGAGTTATAGCAATTTTTTTATTTTAGCGCTTTTTTTATTTTGGTGATTTTTTATTTTGGCGATTTTTTGAAAAAAAATTATTTCATGCGATTGGACGCTCCTCCGTTTTAGAGATATAGCAATTTTTTCATATTTTTTTTTATCAAAAATGGGCACGAAATACGAGCCCTGGTTATGAATAATAATAATTTTGTTTATATTTAAATATAAAATACACAATTTTAATAAAAAATATTTTTTTAAACTTTTTTTCTATAAAATTCATAATGGGTCAAAGCATCACCAAATGGTTGTGACAGCCATCAAATTCACGTACATAATTAGTTGAGCATACCAATATATTGTTTGGTACAACCGAATTAGTGTTTACATTTTTCGTTCATCCAACTAATAGAATATTCACCACTATAGGATGATTTGATTGCTAGAACTAAAACTTGATTGACAGATCACATTTATTTCTTGTTGCTGTGGCTTCAACTAAATATTTCAGTTCTTGCAACCAAAACTGAATTACAGTTTTGAATCATTCGCCAGATGTCGGCAGTGCTTTTGAGTCATACAATTCGTTCCGTGAGTTCTCTATGCTATTCAATACTCTTTGGTGATGACGACCTGCTTGTTTGTTCGCTGGCGCTACATCAATACCATCATACTTATTTTCAGGTAGAGACTATTGTTGTAAATACAACAACCACGTATGTGATGCTAACGCTGTGGGTTGTTTGCATGTGTTCACTTTGATAGATTGCCTACCCGCGCCTATAGATGTTAACACAGCAAAAACATACGTGGCTGTGTGTGATTATGTATAGCACAAAAATACGATAAGGGTTTTCAGTATCTTGTGAGAATGGCTTTGCAACGGAGCAATTGCAAAATGTCTGAGCTCTTTTCCGCACCCCAACAACAAAATGTACACAGTTGTAATTGCTCAAGTTTTGTTTTTATTGCACTGTTCAAACCTCATAGCTATATTTTGCTCCCTGTGAGATTGCTTATTAAACATGTGACGTTGTCACACAGCTGATACTTTCACACAGTGCAGGCAGTGACGCAAACATATATTACGCAAGAGCGCTCACGATCTGCACACATCTTGTGCAATTGCAAAATGTTCGCAATTGCAATCGCACAGGAAGCTAAAAACCCTTAATACTACTAGTTGTACTTTGCTTCGCATCGTGTTGTGTTTTTGTGTACTCACTCACACGGACATACTCGAATTCTTTGTCGATAGTACACCGAAGTACTTGGTTGTTGCAACATCGATACGGCACATGTCTTCAAAAAATCAAATACTTGAATGGTCATTCCAAACGTCTTGTCTTTTAGTGAGACACTGGTTGTCCGGATCATAGCATTTTGTTATGAATACGGGGGATAGTTTCTATGTATATGAATATCTAACTGGAACATGAGTGTCAAATTTGAAATCAGTTATGTAATTATGGAGTTTAAATACAAATATTGCGCGTCTTTTGGTAACACCGCTTGCTTAGATTGTTGCCTTTTTTGTATGAAGTACTTAGCGAAGACTTAGCGGCACAAACATTTCCGCTAAGTTTATAAACATTTTTTTTAAAGTGTTACCATATTTTTGATTAATATGGCTTATAGTTAAACTGCCGTTTCTTTGCAACTTAGCAAGCGATAATCGTTTACTTGTAACCAAAAAAATGGTCATTGATATGACACGGACACCAAACGAGTTGAATGTATAATAGTACTTGTGTTTTTTCCACGAATGAATTGAATTCACGGTTGGGCAGGGTTGTGCAATTCACGATTGTACAGAGTTGTTGTGCACTGGCACAATTTATTAGGAGACTTGTTGTAAAAATTGCATTTGTTTCCATTTCTAATTTTAGTTGTATTTATTCTTTATTTTTCACTAGAATTACGATGCAGCCATCGTTAGATCCGATACGAAAATAACGCAACAAGTTTTGGAAGCTGGGGCTGGTACTTTGAAAATTATTGGTCGTGCTGGTGCCGGTGTAGATAATATCGATGTGGCAGCTGCAACAAAAAATAATGTCATTGTTTTAAAGTAAGTGAAACAATATTGTAAAATAACTTATAAATTTATTTTCATTTCAATATCTATAATTATTGTAAATTTTTATATATATATTAAATTTATTTAAAATTATAAATTAATTTTAATTGAAATTCTTTCTGAAATTTTGTTACTTTACTAACTAAGACCCGTATCAAGTTCAACATTGCACGTGAAACTTTACAAAATTCCATGAAGGCCCGTAATAAGATCAGCATTTCACGCGAAATTGTAAACAACTCCATACAAAAAAAATGCGCACAGAATATCGACGAAAGTTCTTTACGTGAAATACCAGCAACATATATTGTGCAACATTTTAATGTTGCTAAGAAATATACAACGACCAATCAAATTGAAGGAAGATATTATCAATTTTGTCTACGTCGCTCAATTTCTGAACAAGAATAGATTTTTTGTGTAAAAGGAACTTAAAATCAGTCAAAAATACAGTCGTCATCACTGATATGTTGCTGGCCTATTTCTCAGTGAAACAAATTGAGGTTGCTCAATCAATATATACACGTTATATAGGCGAAATATTTCCACGCGTTAGTTCTAAGTTGTTCACACGAATTACAGCAACATGTATCGAGCAACATTTTAATTTCCACGCGTGTAGTAACCAGGGATGAAAATCTGAAATTTTAAGGTGTACCTAATTTACCAAAAAATTTGTACCTTTTTGGGCCTGAGTGTACCTAAAACTATTAATCTGTTGTGTTTAGTTTTTATGTATTTTTTTATTTAAACATATGTACATAAATATCCATATCTGTATGATAATAATATAAAATAAAATAAACGCTATGCGTAACTTAAAATTTTTAAAAAAATCATTTAAAGAGATCATTAAAACTATATACTTAAAATTGAAAATATTTATGTACATTAATTGAAGACCTAATCAATTAATTGATCTTCATTTAAGTCATTGTTTGGTAAAGTATATTTGCTTAAATTTTTAGTATCAAAATTATAACAGCTGCTTTCGTTGCATCTAATTAAATCTTTGGTTTGAATTAAAGCTGCGCAAGTTGCCAATGGTAATTTATTCCTGCATTTTGTTTTAATTATATTTTGTATTGAAAAAATCCGCTCAACACAAGCGGAAGAATGTGGCAATGAAAGCAAGCCCTGAACAATTCGAAAAATATTAGAAAACATTAATTCGTTCATCTCATTTTTGATTTGACTTATTTCAATCCAAAATTCAGTTATTTTCAAATTCGAAAGATTTATAATTTCCGCATAATCGACTAATTCCCTATACTCAGTATTTATTATTTCTGCTTTTTTTAATTCTTCGTCTGGAAATAATTTCAAAAGTACTGGTAAAATGCTGATAGTTCTTCCAGAAACTACTTCCTTAGGCGAAAAAGCCGGGAGCGCATTAGTTATCTCATTTTCAAAATCAATTCTTTGTCTCAAACCTTCACAAAATTTTATGTAAAATTTTAATACATTTCTTTTAAACTCTAATATTTCTGCTTCGTTCAGATTTTGCTCTGTAATGCTTATTTCAGCTTCTGTGCCACAAAAAATATTTAAAACAGAAATGTGGTCTAATAAGTTCAAAGAATGTTTCGAGCAAGAATCAAGTTTCTCTTTCAAAATAAAATTGCGACATATTTGTCTACAAAGGAATGTTAAGCGAGGAATTAATAAATGAATGCGGGCTTCTTCCGCTTGCATTTCAATATTAACATCATTAATAAGTTTAAGAACATAAGATAAAAAATAAAAATATAGTTTTATGTTCGGATCAGAAAGACTGCTGCAAATAAATTTGTTTTTTTCATTGCCGAACCCAGACTCGAAGTTGCATAACGTAAAGTAGTACTGCAATGTAGTCCACTGCTCTAAAATTCGATTCACCACCATCTAAGATCGCATACATTAAGAAAATTTGACTTCATCAAGTATATGATCATAAATAAAACTTACCTGCCGTGAAAGCCATCGCGTGGAGCTAAAACGCAAGATGACATGAAGCTCGCTCCCAAAGTCTTGTTGGAACTTTAAAAAATCTGCTTTGCGACTTGCACTATGGCAAAAATGATGGTTAATGTCCCGAATCAGCTTCTCAATTTTGTTAGGAAGCTCTAAAGCAGCTGCCTCCGATGATAAGTTTAAATTATGGCAAACGTCGCCGTTGACAAATATTTTTGGGCAAACTTCCTTTAGCTTCGCTTGCACACCATTGCGTTTGCCCATCATAACATTACAGTTGTCTGCAGCAAATCCGAGTAAATTTTTTGTTGAAATGTTATGATCGTTCAGAACTTTCAGAATACCATTGAAAATTCCATCAGAAGAAGAATCAGCAACTGGTGCAAAATCTAGGAACCTATCTCTGCACTTTTGAGTGAAAATCCTAATAATAACCGCGAGATTCTTACTCATGGATACATCTGTACTTTCGTGTATTATGATAGAGTAATACTGCGTATTGGCTGCGTTTGCAATAGACTTACAGTTTTGGGGGCCTGTCACAGATCTTATAATTTTTTGCCCCTTTTGCCGGTTTATACACATTTTTGAAATTATTTTCGAATCCTTGACTGATTTAACGCAATAGTGTAGAATAGAAAACAGAATAGAGTTGCCAAACCAATATTTTAGTTTTAAAATAACTAGTTGTTAAAGTAATTATGGATTTACAGCCGTATAAGAGGTTAGTGGAAAATTAGTTCAACCGCAACCGAAATGTACCTAAAATAAACCTATTGTACCTAATGTACCTCTAAGGTTGAAAACGTCGGAAAAAGGTACAATTGTACCTACTTTTTCATCCCTGGTAGTAACTACTATGTTGTTCACACTAATTACTGCAACATGTATCGAGCAACATTTTAATTTTGCTTAGAGAAATCGAACGACCAATCAAATTGTGGGAAGAAATGATCAATGTTGTCAATTGTCGCTCAGTTTCTGAAACAAAGAGTTTTAGTGCAAAACAAATTAACAGAAGAAAAACATATAATCGTCATCACTGTTATGTTGCTGGCACTTTTCGCAGCTTAACAAACTGATGTTTCTCAATATTTTCCACGCGAACTATCGTAGTACTCCGCTATATCGACTACAAAATTCCGCCAGTGTAGTACTAAGTTATTCGCGCGAAATTACAGCAACATGTATCAAGCAACATTTTAACGTTGTTAAAAAAAATTCAACGACCAACCAAATTGTAGGACGAAAAGATCAATGCTGTGTCAACTATCGTTCAATTTCTGATATAAAGAAACTTTTTGGTGAAAAAAAATACCGAAAAAACCTAATCTGCTGGCCTAAAAGGAATTACAACTTTCTAAAAATAATTAGGATAGAAGTCAACTAAAATTGAAAACAATGGTCGTCAAAACAGTGATATTATGCTGCTGGTTCATTTCCCAGCAAAGCAAATTGATGTTGAACAATATTTATCAGGCGAACGATCTTAGTACTCGACTTAACACTATAAAGTATAATACGTACATTATTGTAAGGATTGAAAACATTATGAGTAAATTTTTGGTTAATGTATGAGAAAATTCATACTACAAGCTTACAAGTCATGAACAATTATCGAATTGAAAAATGGTTAGTTTTTGTTGGAAATAATAGACAGTTCAGTTCAACGCACACTCACATGCATGACTAGTTTCGAACTCCGTGACAAGTTAATCATTAGATGCCTAACTACTGTGCCTGAATTGATACCATCGGTGGATCATCAATCGTATATATACAAACTCAATTCTGCAATTCACATGTGCGAATTAGTATCGATCGAAGATCCCTAAGTATTAACTACACTGAAAGGCCTATAATTCCAACAACAAGAACAGATAGCATTTTTCCACCATGTTCTTCTAGTGTAATGATTAGTGTTCGTTTTGGTAAGCAATTGGTCTGTGATTTTATAGGTCTGTAATGGATATCAGCCCCTGGATTCATAACGAAAAGTTAGATATTGGATGTATTGACACACGCTGAAAAAAACGGCCTCTGTAACATATTCTCCCAAACATATTCTGCAGGAACCATGTATATATTTGGAACACACACCAAACATTCATATGTTTGAAAGTCCCAAACTCGTTGTATTTACGTGCACATATTAGAATGTTTACTGGCAAGCATATATACTTTTACGTGGAAATATATGCGTGCTTCATCCCAAACATCTATATACTTACTTGGAGCATTCGCGTGTGTCCTCCCAAACATACATATGCTTACGTGGAAACTTGTGCCTATTTCCTCCCAAACAAATTATTTTTTGATTTCAATATAAATAGTATTTATTATAAATAATTTTACCAATGTCTACATCTATAACCAACTAATGAAAACATTACATGAGGTGTCAGGGGACATCCGGTTGGAACGAAGTTCCTTTCGCTATATATTATGTACTAGTTAGTTCCAACACGCCTAAGGCGCCTGTTAAAAAATACTGTAATTTAAATGGATCTTTAAGAAAATATACTTTTTGTAAAATGATAAACTTTTTTTAAGAATTTTTTTATTTATTGAATGTATTTAAACAAAAAAAGAATATTTTTAGGTCCCTTTTGTAAGAATATATATTATATTTTCCCGAAAAGGTCCTTTCTTTGATGAGAGGTACTTCTTTTATTAAAAGCTAATGTTTTTATGTAAGAAAAAGCCTAAGAGCATGCATTTTTGTTTTACAAAGTAATGCTTTTTTTAAGAACAGGTACTTTTTAAAGAAGTGGTACTCTTTTTAGGATAAGGTTGTTTTTTTAAGATAATTTACTTATATTCAGGAAGGATACTTATCTCAAGAAAAGAAAAGGAAAGGTATTATTTTTTTTTTAAGAAAGGATACTTTTAAGAAAAGTTTTATTTTTTTAACTTCCTTTTATTTTACTTATATAATACAACAGTTTACTTTATTTACACTAATTTAATAAGTCTTATAT
Source organism: Phaonia tiefii (assembly GCA_963931995.1). NCBI lineage: Eukaryota > Metazoa > Arthropoda > Insecta > Diptera > Muscidae > Phaonia > Phaonia tiefii. The sequence goes on from OZ008368.1 coordinate 275,141,153, forward strand.
TTTACTATCAAATCGCATTGCTTACTTTACGGCGGTTAATCACAAACTGAAACTCTTCTTTCCAAAGACCTCCGCTATTTATACCAACTCACCATACTCAAATGTAGTTATCTCTAGCGAATTCAAGAACCTTCTTGTCGTTGTGGTTAGTTATCTTTGTAGAATCATCTCGAGTGGTGGAGAATTATCTTAACTGAGGCGAATACATGCTACCGGTTTAGCGAGCTGGTACGTTGTTACAATGCATACTTTCAGGCGCAGCACTATCCGCCTGTTATTTACATAATGTTAGTAGAGTCATTAAGAGAAAGCAAAAGCTTTTACTTATTCGTAACAATATGTAAGAAATACTCACTTCATCTGCAATTTACACACGCATTCAATAATTTATAGCAGTCACAGACTGAAAAATAATGCAAAAATATAGTTACACATATACAATTTTGACTGTGAATAATCTCTCCTTGTACCTCTTTTATGCTCTTGCTCTCATCAGAGAGTAAATAGTGTAACAAGCACAGCTGTATTTGTATCCCAAACACAGCTATACTTGGGTCACAAACACATATATTATAACATATTTATCATTGTCTCTCCAACATGTAATATTGAATAGCAAACACGATGAGGTTGGACACATCTTCGAACAAACTCCAAACACACGTTATACTTGCATCCAAACAACAAAAACACAGATTTTTCAGCGTGTAATAGTTTTAATTTGAACATATCTGTTTTGATTCCCAGACAGTCATGAGTGTTGGTAATAAAACGACAGTTGTCCCTGAAGGAAATGTTTATAGTAAAACTGTACTGATTCACTAATGACTTTGTCACAAGTACTACTGACCAATTATACCCCAGGCAATTGTCTCTGTTGTAGACATTTAACATGTGCTTGTCATTGAGAATTATGGGATCATATGGAGACATTCGAACCAGAGATTCGTTACTACGTTTTAAGGATTGTAGTCTACACTTTTGGTACTTTTTACTAAATATCCACAATAGTAATATTGGGAGGGGTATAAGTTCAAACAGGTCAATTTATTAAGTTAAAATTAGATATTTAATTAAAGAAAAAAAAATTACACCAAAGGAAAAAAACGTACGAGTTGTGCATTTCTTTCACACATTCTTATGTTTGCAAGTCACAAACTTACTTGTATTTAAATTCAAACAGTATCATGTTTACTGACAAACATGCATGCTTTTACGTGGAAACATATGCGTTATTCATCCCAAACATCCATATACTTACGTTCGCGTGTTTCCCTACATATACTGCCGGGAAACATATGCGTATTTCCTCCCAAAAAATAATAATATTTAGAAACTAATTATTCTTCGATTTTAATATATATTATTTATTATAATTAATTTTAACAATAAAAATCCACATTTATAAATAATTAATACAAAAAATTAATAGATTTAAAACGGCCCTATTTACATTTATTTGCATTGAATGCATTATTTGTTTTTTTTTCCATGAAATGCTGCTCTTTTGCTTCTCCTTTCTTTGTTGTCTCTCACGTTTTTGTTTTTAGAAGGTTTCAGCTATGCGTTGGTACACAAACAAGATATTTATATACAAATCAAGTTCATGCAAGCCAAGCGTGGATTAATTACTTGTGTTTCTTTTATTACACTAATTTCACAAATGGTCCGCCGTTCCGATTTTCTCAGCAAAAACTCGGACAGACAAAAGGGCTTCACGTTGTTGCCCTTTCCAGTTTCTTTCGTCAAAATCATTTCTCACTTTGGTAGCACACATACATATATACGAAACACATACACAAAAACCAAAGTAACATCTCAAACTATTTAAGCGTCCGAGCCTTCGTTTATTCTTTTTTCACTGATCAAGCGCTTTTGATATCCTCTGTCCGATGCAGCATTGACGACTGATTACATGAAACTAAAACGCAATACGTCAGCCAAAATAAGAAACACTGACTTCACCTACAATTTTCACGCACATTCAGGAATATTTATGACTCACTGACTGAGAGAATAATGCAAAAATACAGATACACATTTACAAGATAGAGTCTCTCGTTGTCCCTCTTTTATTCTCTTGCTCTCGAGAGAGCATAGACAGTACAACAAACACAGCTGTTTTTGTTATCAGAAACATAAATATATGTGGGTCGTAAACACATATATTATAACATATTAATCATTGTGTCTCAAACATGTAATATTGAATAGCAAATACAATGTGTTTGGACACAAGTATATTATATTTGCGACAAACTTCAAACACACTTTATAGTTGCATCCAAACAACAAAAAAAGACAGATTTTTTAGCGTGTGAAGTTTTTTGATGTGTTAACGTCTATATTCATGGGTAGGGCTATATATCAAAGTGAACATATGAAAACAACACACATCGTTAGCATCACATACGTGGTTTTTGCACAAGAGACTATTGTAAATTGAAAACAAGTATGATGGTATTGATGTAGCGGCAGCGAACAAACAAGCAGGTCGTCATCAGCAAAGAGTATTGAATAGTATAGAGAACTCATGGAACGAATTATATGACTCAAAAGCACTGCCGACATCTGGCGAATGATTCAAAATGTATTACTCTATTTTTGTCATAACTTGGTCCATTCATAAGTTTGATGTGAAACATTGATGCTTTTTGAAACATATATGCTTCTTTTTATTGTTTTATGTAATAACATTGTCGAAATGGTGCATTTATATTGAAATATTCTATAAAGAGAATAAGACTCGTTTATGCTCTTTTACTCGACTCTCTACATGAGAGCGGAAAAAGAGTGCAATAAGTTATCTATATTATTCAATACTTTTTGTCGTCGCTCTGTTTATGACAAAACGAAAACAATTATTTCAGTGACCTAAATATTGCTTTATTTATTTTAAAAATATTACATCTAATGTTAAAGCAGACGTAAGGAAATATAATGTGCAATAGCAATGTGTGTTCATAGAAATCGGACAGGTACCGTGTAACAAAAAGGTGTTAACACATCATCCGTGAGTTCGAACACTAATTCATATTTTTTTTGTTATACGGTACATGTTCGATTTCTATGAACACATTACTAAATGTCAAAATGGAAAATAAAAAAGAATAGTTTTTGTGCTGAAAGTTCTTTTGCTATCGCACTTTCTGTTTTTTTACATCTGCTTTAACAGTGTAAGAGATAGAAGCGGTATGAGAAGAAAGGAGTTCACCTATCCCTTTGTGTAATATACTGGGGAAATACTTGTTTTTTTTTGTTTCTAAAGTAATATATTTATATTTTGCTAAAATCATTGTGTGTTTTTATCTTTTATAATCGCTTTGACATTTCTGAGAATTACATCAAGGTCAATTAACTCTTTGCCTGATATTAGGGGGTTTAAAGCCAAATACCATGTACACAATGCCCCGCCCCCACCTTGCCAGAAAAAATTTCAAAAAAGCTTACGACATCACGTCATAAATAGCTGCTAGCTAACACCAGCCGTGTCGATGGTGTGACTGGTATGTGGGAGCAAAATTTGCATGTAAGAGCAAGCAAACCAGTCACAAATTTACATACACTTAATAACTTGAGGTTTCCAAATTATTAGCATAAATTGTGTCTAGTCAAAATATCGTATACAAAAGGTTAAACCTCAACATTAACATCAACAGTAGCTACTTCGTTTCGACTCTTCAAATTTCCTTAGCTTTAATTTACGATGACACTGTGATAGTCGAAAAAATGAACTTTGATGAATCCTTTTCGAACTATTAGGGGGGAGTCCCCAGAGTGCGAAAGTACATTTGGAAATGTCAGATTGGCTCCAGGTTTTGAAAAATCGGTATATATGGATATAGCTAAGTCTGCGCTATTTAAACAAATTTTATTGGCCATAGGCCAATTTTTTTTTCGTCTAAAAGGGCTTAAGAAGCTTGTTAAAATAGAAAAAACAAATGTTTGTGCTCGGTACAACTTCGTGAGATATGGGCCTTTAAAGCTTGAGTATATAATTGAATGAATACCATTACAAAGACCATTAAAAGCTCTTTAAATCTGCATATAAATATATTACGTTTTATTAACCCATTGGGGACAAATTTAAAAAATACGATTTTTTAACCTCACTTTTTTGCTAAAAATCAGATTTTCTCAAAAAACAGCGCTAGTAAACCTATTTTCTACCTAGACTCAGGTTGTAGGCAACACTTCAGGCTTTGTTTTAAGGTATAATACTTCGCATCAACCCTTCTAAGACCGGAGATATTTATGTTCAAAGTTTGAAATACCAGAAAAAATGAAAGTTTTTTTTACTTTTTTCCAAAATTTTATTTATTTTCCTAGGATAGGCCTCAAGTTAAGCTTCAAAATCAAAATATTGGACTTTTATGTATTTTCTACGTTTAAAAAAAAAAAAAAAAAAAAATTTTAAAAATAACCGTTACATAAATATAATGCTAATCTTCATCATCCAACTCGGATTGCAAATTCCAGCAAAGGTCTGCTAAAAGAGAATTTAATCTTTTCCACTATACCAATGCTCTAACTGAGCTGAAACTTGATGAAATCGTTCACCATGCTCATCTGATTCCGATGGCAATTGGCGGTCGAAGTAATCTTGGTGATAATGAAGAAAATGTATTTTTAATGACATGTTGACATTAATTTTTTCAAAGGATTGAAGCATGTTGTCAACATATGACTTCCAGTTATGTGCTCGAAAATTTCCTATAACGTTTTCAAGAACAGCTATAATGTTTTGCCAGGCAATAAGCTCATCTTCACTAAGGCAATCATCAAAAAAGCTCCATTTCTCATCAATTTGCGAATGTCTGGACCATTCAACATGCCTGAAAAAAATAAACAATAGAACATTTCAGTTGAGATTGTACAAACTGTAAGCTCTCATAAAAATTATTACCTGCTTTTATTTTATCTTTACTCAAACGAGGAAAAGTATATTCAAGTTGGTTGAACGCTTGCTCATTCTTCCGTTTAATCAACGCCTTAATAAAATTTTTAACAATGCCTAGCTTTATATGCAGTGGCGGTAGCAAAATTTTTTCTACTGGCACCAAGTTTTCATGCAAAATGTTGTTGACTCCAACTGCATGCACTTCTCTCATTGCCCAATCACGCTTTTGGTATTGTGATGTTGATGTGTCCTTGTATCTCGAATTCCACAAGCACATAAAACACATATTTTTCGTGTAACCTGTTTGCAGTCCAGATAAAAGGGCAACAACTTTTAAATCAGCACAAATTTTCCACATGTGGTCTTTGCACTTTAATGATTCTATGATCGTTTTCATTGAATCATAAGATTCTTTTGTGTTTACGGCAAGAGCAACAGGTACAGGGTTGGTCGTATTGTCTTTATACAAGAGCACCGCTTTGAGGCTTGTTTTTGACCCATCAATAAAAAGTCGCCAATCTTCCGCTTTATAGGTGTAATTCATCGCCAACATCAATCCACCAACGTCATTGCAGTATGCCAATGAATTTGCTTTCATTTATGTTAAAAAACTGTAAAAATTCTCGCTGGCGGCCTCGTGATGAATAAATTTTAACACCTTTTTCTAGGATATTGACTGCGCTTAAATGTTGACCGAGCAATTTGTTCGACGTTGTGACAACTTGAGCTGACGCACCATTCTGTCAAATCGTGATTTCAATATGATTACAATTTTGTGAAACAGTGGAAGGTTGATACAAAGACATCGATGACTCTGCTGAAGTTTGAAACGTTTGTGGTGCATAGGCTTCAGTAGGACTTGGTCTTTTTGGAACAGGCACTGCATCTGAGTGCAAAAGTGGTGTTTGTGCTGATGGAGCGCTTTGGTAAACGTGACCAATAGAATTATAATTAATTAACTTAAAAAAAAACGAAAAAAATATATAAAAGTCCAATATTTTGATTTTGAAGCTTAACTTGAGGCCTATGCTAGGAAAATAAATAAAATTTTGGAATAAAGTAAAAAAACTTTAATTTTTTCTTGTATTTCAAACTTTGAACATAAATATCTCCGGTCTGAGAAGGGTTAATGCGAAGTATTATACCTTAAAACAAAGCCTGAAGTGTTGCCTACAACCTGAGTCTAGGTAGAAAATAGGTTTAATAGGGCTGTTTTTTGAGAAAATCAGATTTTTAGCAAAAAAGTGAGGTTAAAAAATCGTATTTTTTAAATTTGTCCCCAATGGGTTAATAAAATGTGATATATTTATATGCAGATTTAAAGAGGTCTTTGTAATGATATTCACCGGAACCAGATCGGGCCATATATATGTGAGATATGGCCAATTATATACTCAAGCTTTAAAGGCCCATATCTCAAGAAGTTGGACCGAGCACAAACATTTGTTTTTTCTATTTTAATAAGCTTTTTAAGCCCTTTTAGACCTAAAAAAAATTAGCCTATGGCCGGTAAAATTTGTTTAAATAGCGCAGACTTAGCTATATCCATATATACCGATTTCTCAAAAACTGGAGCCAATCTGACACTTCCAAATGTACTTTCGCACTCAGGGGACTCTCCCCTAATAGTTCGAAAAGGATTCATCAAAGTTCATTTTTTTCGGGTCAAAAACTATCACAGTGTAATCTTTAAGGATTTGGGTCGAAATTCCTAACAAAATTTAACTCTGCCACTTCGTAGCAAAAATTAAGGATATTACTTGCTTTAATTGAAACAACGCAGACACGCTGAAAAATGGACGTATCCCAAATATATGTTTGCTTTTAATTCGGACATGTTGGAAGAATTACAAATATATTTACAATTGAAAAGTAAGCACAATATGAACATGGTATGTTTGATTCTGTAATATAATTTGTAAATCATGATCATATTGGAATAGCACGATAAACACGTTGTGGGATACAACTTTTTTTTAACAACTTTATTACAACCCACTATTATCAACTACAGTGGCGAGCAGATGTGGATACATCATAATCACATTTGACTTTGTCCAGTTGTAAAACCCGTAAAAAGACAACTATTTCTACCAAGTTTTTTTATTTTTATTCTTTATTAATTCTAGAAAAATTAAACATAACTGGATTCTCCAATACTTAATGAAAAAAATAACATTTGGAACTTAAACCGAAAAAAAACAATGTATCCACTTATGCTCGTTCGAAAATTAAATGCTTTTAATCACGTTGTTTAGTATTTTGTCCAACAATCTTTGGCTTTAATGACACTCTTTATACGTTTGACCATTCTTTTAATCAGTTTTTCAATGTGTTCCTTTGGAATATTGACCCACTCCGCATGTATTCGAGACCATTGTTCGTTCAAATTCTGTGGTGCATTTTCGTATGTAGCCAATCGTTTTTCAACCAAGCCCATACATTTGCGATCGGGTTAAGATGCGAACTTAGAGCTGGCCACTGCATTGTGTTACACTTTGCTTGACAATTTTGTCCGTATGATTAGGATCTCCATCCTGCTGAAATATAACTTCATCCTCGGTATACGCGCTTTTGTCCACGAAATGTAGTAAATTATGATCCAAAATACGAAAATATCTTCGATTTTCATTAGTTCGTCGAGTTTTACCAATGGGCCGATATGCTACCAAGTAAAACAACCCCACACCATCAAGTTACCTCCTCCATGCTTCATTGTTTCTTTGACTTGGCACTTCTTCAACGTTTCATATGGGCGGTGCCAGAAATATTGCTAACTATCCGACTGAAAGCGATTGATTTTGGTCCAGTTCAACCATATTACCCTCTTCCGGTCGTCGACGCTCCAATTTTTGTGCTCTTTGGAAAACTTGAGACGCGCCGATACATTTTTCGCGGATAATGCTGGTTTCTTCCGATTTTTTACGTGCTTTCCACCCACTAAATGGGTTGATTATGGCTGCTGCAGCTTCTTTAGGTGTTGTCACATGCTTGGTCAGTATTACCTGTTCCATAGCTCGAGCATCTCTATTGGTAAGCAATCTTGGTCGCGATTTTCTGGCTTCTGGCGGCTCTACATTAGGTCTTGTTCTAACTTGCAGCACTGTTCGATGGCAAACACCCACTTCTTTAGCAATTCTACGGGTTGAAACACCGTTTTTTGTCATTTCAATGATTCGGCTTAATTTTGTCACGAAGTGCATATTTTTTCGAAAAATTTAGTATCCAGATAATGAAACTATCAACTGTTCAATTTCACAATAATTCAAATAATGGTAAATATTGCGTGTGCTTTTGACTCATGTGCCAGTGTGACCAAAAACCAAAAACCAAAACGGGCATAAGTGGATACATTGGATTTTACGGCATAAGCCCAAAATATTATTTTTTGCATTAAATATTGCAAAATCTAGTTATGTTTTCGTTTTTTTAGGATTAATAAAGAATATTAATAAAGAAGCATGATAAAAAATTGTTATGGTTTTATGGGTATTACAGCAATTCAAAGTCAAATGTGATTAGAATGTATCCACATCTGCTCGCCACTGTATATTGCGTACTTTTGCCTTAGTTTTTGTCTAGACTAACATCTATTGCGAAATTTCTTGTTTAATGGGAAGTTTTCAAGGTGGAGCCTGTATAGTTGATATATTGTAGTTTTGAACCAAATAAAAAGTAAATTTAGAAAAGCCAAAGTGAAAGAAGTTTAAAAAAAGAACATTTTCTTAAATAAGTGGCTTTTCTTAACAAAAAAGTAAATTTTCTCAAAAAAAAAAAATACAAAGTACCTTTTCTTAAAGAAGTACCTTTGTTTAAAAAAAGGAAACTTTCTAAAAAAAGTACCTTTTCTTTAAGAAAATGTATTTTTTTAAAAAAGTATTTTTTTAAAATAAGTTCTGTTGATGAAAATGAAACAGACTTACCTATTGATCAAATAACCGCAGATAAAGAGCAATGCCTACATATGTACCTTCGTGAAATGAGAGAAGGAGTAAGAACTGATTTTTCTATGCAGAATAACTTTCCAGATTTAATAGAACGTGTTCCAACGTGTATCAAACCAGCAAATATACCTCGTTCACCATTACCAGTACTAGAAAAAATCTTTCGTTTCAGGATGAAAATAAAAGTAACCAAAAAAAGACATCCGGGATATGATACGCTTTTTAGCATCCGTAAATTAGCTGACGACATACAGAATACATTTTCAGCCCGATTCTGAATACTCCCCGGGATTTTTCCCGGGAATAAAGTCCTCCTATTCTAAACAGACGGGGAATAGAATAATAAGGGAGAGAGAATTGCGAATTTTCGAAGTCAGCTGTTTTGCTTTATGACGTTTGGTTTTGGTTGATAAATGCAAATCATTTTAAGCAAATAAAACTTAATTAATAATCAAAATAAGTGAAAATGTACACCATAGCCTTTAGAATGGCAGCAGAAGAACGACCGGGAGCAGAAGAAGCAACAACAAACGTTTGCAAGGAGGTAGTAACGCGATGCGACAAATTCACTGGAGCTGCCGCAAACTTTGTAAGTAAATAAGGGAACGTACATATTTACTTGGCTTAACTCGAGTTCAGGGGCATTTCTAGGAATGGAATCAAAATTTTATCATCAATATAGATTATTAAGCTGAGGTGAAATATATATTTTTTTTGTACGAGCGGCCCATCTTCTTGAGATATGGGCTTGCAAAGCTTGAGTGTATAGTCGGCTATATCGCTGAATCGTACTTTTCTGACCTTGTTGAAATTTATGTCATTTAGAAAGGTATTTTTAAACTCTACAAATACGGTTAAAAATATTTTACTTTTTATTAACCCATTGTGGAATAGTTTAAAAAAAATTATTTTATAACCTCACTTTTTTCTTTAAAATCCTTATTTTTCAAAAATATACCGTATTGTTGCTACATTTTTTCTACACACCAGTAATAGATAAGATTTCAGGCTTTCTTTCAAGATATAATACGGCTCAGTAGCCCTTGAAAGACCGGGGATATAAAATGTTAAAGTTTTGTTATCAAACTTTCAACATAATATGAGGACCTGTTTTCATTAAAATTTCAAAAATTATTTTAAAACAATCGCGCGATTTTACTGATTTTGCCACACATCGACTTAAGGTACAGAGGGAATTTGTACCCCCCCTGCCTGAACCAAGGTGAAATATAAATTTAACGATTTTCAAAAATTTACTTTCATTTCGACGTTTCGGAAAAGAGATAAAAAAAGGGCGCTGGTCCATATTTTCCGAAATATAGACCTCCAAAGCTTGAATATATAATCGGGCATAAGTCAGCCATTTATTATCCGATCTAGTTACATTACAAAGGCATTTTTAAACCCTATAAATCTATGTATAAACAGTTTTATTTATATTAATCAATTGGGGAGCAAATTAAAAAAAAAACATTTTTTAACCTCACTTTTTTGATATACTTTTTTTTTTCACAAAATGCCCCATTATATTTCTTTTTTGGTAGGAGCCGATAATAGACAAGATCTTAACTTTTTTTAGGGTATAATATTCACCTATAACCCTTCAAAGACCGAAGATATTAAAGTTGAAATTAAAGTTCATAGTATTTTTGTGTTAGACCGCTTTCACACTCGGCAAGTTACTTGCGCAAGTCTCTTGCCCAAGTCTTGGTTGGTTGATGACAGAGGTAAGGTCGGGTTAGGGGAATAAATTTGAGGTACAGACTTGTTTGTACTCGGAAAGTTGAAAAACGGACTTGCGCAAGTAACTTGCCGAGTGTGAAAGGGGTCTTATAAAGCTTTCTGCGTGGCCTAGCGATTTTCTCGTCTGGTGCGGGTCCAACACCCGCTTCGTGGGTTTGACATAGTATTTTTGTGTTAAATCGCGCGATTTTTTTATAAATAATTTTGGTGAAAAAAGTGGCAAATGTATTCAAAACTTTGAGTTTAAATGTCTCCGGTCTTTGAAGGGTTATTGGTGAGAATTATACATTAAAAAAGGCACAAGTCTTGTCTATTATCGAAGTCTACCAAAAAACTACAAATTTTTTGAAATAATAACTATTTATTAAAAAAGGGAGGTTAACAAATATTGTTTTTTTAATTAACCCCCAATGGATTAATAAAAATAAATATGTGCACACACAGATTTTTAGAATTTACAAAAGACCTTTGTAATGATACTCATTTCTACTAACTTTGATAAACTCTTTTAAAACTTTTGAACTCAGTGCAGACGCTTTTCTCGGTGGTGACATTTTGGTGTAGGTCTGACAGTGGGTGCTAAACAAAATTTATTCCGTAAAATAATGCCATAATATTGATGAAAATAAAAGTAATTATTTAATTTTTTATAGAAAATATTAAATACTTACATTTTTGCGCAGCACTCCCTAGCAATTTGTTGGCGGAATTACTCCCAATAGTTGTTTTCACACTCTCCATTTTATTGACATTTAGAATACCTACTTTTTTCCCGGGGAAAAATTTGCCTTTTTCGAAGTTCGTTTAGAATAAGGGAAAAGGGAATAGGGAAAAAGCTCCCAGGCAGATTTAATTAAGAATAGGGGAACAGGGAATAGGGAAAAAACTCCCCGGGAATTGCTATTTAGAATTGGGCTGTTTATTCAATACCACAAAAAACTCGACGAGCAAACATGCAGTCCAAAACTCAAGCACTTTCGCAGGCATTATCTTCCCAACAAACCTCAGAAATGGGGAACAATATTATTTGTACTTTGTGGTTCTCAAGTTACGTATATCGATTTGAAGTGTACAATGGGACAGGAGATAATGTAATATTGCCAGGAACTCCTAATCTTGTTGCCACAGCTAATGTATGTGTTCGTTTGTCACAGTGTTTACCGGATTTCGTAAATTATATTTTTTATTTCCACAATTTTGGCACCACTCCGCCATTACGAGTATTGGCGAATTTTCGTGCCAAAGATATTTTCAAATTAGGCACAGTAGGATTGAACCGTATTCCGAATTGTAAACTACCCTCCGAAAATATATGTATTGGGAAACAACCAAGAGGATAATCAACTGATTTTGTGGGAACAGCATACGGAGTAGACGTGAACACAGTCCTACACACATAGAAGAGATTCGTTGTCACAACTATTTTTTACAGACAACTAAAATTTGGCGGTTCCTTGGACTATCACATTATTCAGTTGTGTTTACCAATAATTGTGTTCAGTATCACCAAATGTGGTGCATATTAAATGATTTGTAATTCAGTTTTGTTGCCAGAACTGAAATATTTAGTTGAAGCCACAGCAACAAGAAATATATGTGATCTGTCAATCGAGTTTTAGTTCTAGCAATCAAATTATCCTGTAGTGGTGAATATTATATTAGTTGGATGAAAGAAAAATGTTATAACTAATTCGGTTGTACCAAACAATATATTGGTATGCTCAACTAATTATGTACTTGAATTTGATGGCTGTCACAACCATTTATAAAAAAAATGTTATAGAAAGAAAGTAAAAAAATAATTTTGTATTAAAATTGTGTATATTATATTTAAATATAAACAAAATTATTATAATTTGTATTCGTATTACGTGCCATTTTTTCATCGAAAATATTAAAAAATTTCTATATCTCGACAACGGAGCGTCCAATCGAAAAACAAATATAAAGTCTTTCTAAATTTTTCATATATTCGATCAAAAATGGGGATGGGTTACCCTGGGTATCATATGAAAGTTAATTTGTGTCATCCACAATAATAGTTCCTCCAGCCAAGTGACCACAATTGTTTGCATGTGTTTGTGAAGGCGTCAATAGTGACGTCAGACTCAGCGATTGTGTTTAAAAGACTCACTTCACCTCAATTTATGATAATTCTTCGCTGGCTGATATCTATACACTTTATTGTTTTTCATAACTTTGTTTATCACTTCCTGTTTAAAATAACAGTTTTTCTGTAAAGTCCTCGTGTAACATTCACCTATATGTTGTTTCTCTTTAACAGCAAAGCCTATTGTGAAAAATCGAATACATAACTTTGTAACAAGTGTTTTTGTGACAGAAACTAAATTATGATTACAGTGACTAATATTAGAACACGAATTCTAATATTGCAATTTTTATTAGTTGTATCTTCAATTTCAGATGAATGAGGTATTAGAAATACTCAAATTGGTTAATACAACTAAAGCTCAGTAGTAGCAACTTGTATTTAGTAAGACCTATTTTTGATCTATCAATAATGTCGACAAATAATTCTGATGTTTGACAATTATGAATTCTAATCAAAAACTTTATGATGGAATTTCCAATGCCTGAATTAATTTCCAACTAATCTTTTCCCTGTGTGTATGTTGGTATTGCTGCATTTGACAGAGGAGGTGCAACCGTTAAAGAAGCAAAAGTTGCCTAGATACCATCGGAAGCAGAAACTCTACCTTGAAATAGATGCTTCACAAATTATCCATGAGCATAACAGGAATATGGGCGTGGCAGACCATTTGGATGGATTGATGGGTCGGTACCAAATAAGAGCCAAAACACGAAACCTAATGATGCGACTTGTTTTTTTTTTATCTTTTTGTTGATTTGGCGGTTTTTCTCACCTGGAAACTACATCTGGCAACATAAATCAAATCTTTGCTTAGATTAATCATGGTCTTGTCAAATAATGCCACGATGCCAAATTTCAAAAAATTATATCCATGGGTTACATTTTGTCAGTTAGAGGGTTAATTATGACATCCACTTATGCCTTATAATTGAACTATACAATAATTGTATTCTTAATGTTATGCCAATCAAATAAATAAAAAAATACTTGTTTTCTTGTTGGTTGGTTTGAACCTTTGCCTATATTTAGTATTATTAACGCAATTCTTTCCCACATCCAACGTTCATATTCAATTCACACACAGCAATTCACACACAGCAAGAGAAATACATATATAGAGAAAATATCTCGTCCAAATTTCTGACATTTGGTCTGGTGTGAAATGTCAGAAATTTGGACGAGATATTTTCTCTATATATGTATTTCTCTTGCTGTGTGTGAATTGAACCAAATATTTTGAATCAACTAAAATGTTGACACTAAGCCTGTTTTTTTATTCCATGCTAAACTAATTTTTCGACGACTTTGTATGGGGAACTAAGCGATTTTAAGCGGCACTCCATGCAAAGTCGTCGAAAAATTAGTTTAGCAGGGAATAAAAAAACAAGCTTATTATCGTGGTGAATATTTATTGTCAACATTTTTTATAGCCCCAGAGCTACTCAAAATATTGACAAGTAGTCTAAATTTTGACGTTTGTTTTTTATGCAGCAATTGTTTCGAAGATCGTTCCAACTTTTTCAGATATCGGGCTTTAAAGTTTGAGTATATAATCGCTCATAACTCAGGTATTTATAATCAGATCTGGTTGAAATGTGTGTCATTAAAAAAAGGTCTTTCTAAACTCTATAAACCCATTGGGGGGCTATTTGAAAAAAACTATTTTTTGCATGTATCGAAAAACATTTTAATGTACCTAAGAAAAATTAACTCTTGTTCAATTCCTCAAATTAGTCGAGTACTAACATCGCTTGAAAAGTATTGCGCAACATCAATTAGTTTTGGTATGACCAGGGCCAGCAACTTCTCAAGGTCGACAATTATATTTTTCTGTTTTGAAGATTCTTTTACACAAAAAATTTGTTTTTTTGAGAAATTGACTGGTAGTTGACAACATTGATCATTTCTTTCTTTAAATTTGATTGGTAGTTGCGTTTTTTGTAGAAACACCAAAAATGTTGCGCGCTACATGTTGCTGATATTTTGCGTGAACAACTTAGTACACTGCACTGGCAACACTTTTTATATTATATTTCGCAGACATTTTGGTTGCATGAAGTTTTGTAAAATTTCACGTGAAATTAAGATCTTAATTAGGGGCCTGAATGCAGGCTTCCTTTAAAGGAAGGCCAATGCATATGTGTATGAGAGTAACAAATATTTCTAAGAGATTTTACATACTTTTTTCTATTGAAAATAGTAAATAATTTTGTATAGAAAATATAGATATTCTGACGTTAGACAATTAATTATTTAATCATATTTAAATTAGTGTTTGATCACAGCAATTTATTACAATATTTTTATAACAACCTAAAAACTGGCCACCATTCACTCAATCGTTATTAATGCATTCAATTCTGTCTGTTTTTTTTTATATTCCCCTCCTCCACCATAGCACTCCAGGTGGCAACTCAATTTCAGCATGTGAACTCACATGCATCTTGATTGGTACTCTAGCGCGTCCTGTGGCACCCGCCGTCCAGAGCATGAAAGAGGGACGCTGGGATAGAAAACTGTACAGTGGCAGTGAATTGTATGGCAAGACCTTGGCTGTATTGGGTTTGGGACGCATTGGACGTGAAGTGGCTATACGTATGAAGACCTGGGGCATGAGGGTAAGCATCACATAATATTATACATGACAAAAAAGGTTGTAGTACTTATAAAATGTCTGGCATCGAGAATGGAATTATTATAATATATATTCTTTCAGATTATTGGCTATGATCCCATAACAACGGAAGAAGAGGCTAAAGCAGCGGGTATAGAGAAAATGACATTGGATGAAATTTGGCCATTGGCTGATTATATAACAGTTCATACACCTTTAATACCGGCCACAAGAAGTAAGTATTTATTGGATGCATAAATAGATTGTAATATGTTATAGACAAATAAATATTATTGGAAGATGAAGAAGGGATGACAATTTTGGAGGAATATTTTGTAATGATGAAATGTGTATGTTACTGTTGTTGCATCACTCGAAGAAATAGAGATTTCAAATAGTGTAATAGGCGCGTTCAGTTTATAGAATCACTAATGAAAACATATAGTTTATATACTAATGCAAAAGGCAAAATATTGTCGTGTCAACTGATGCTAAATCTACGGAAATAGAAGCGTTTGTTAACCACTGCTTAAAAATATATAAAACCATTTCCTTATTTGCGAGATATCTCGAATATTAAAGCTGAATTATTACATTATTATAATTAGTATTATTATTACATATAATTTGCACTTTCCTATTCGCTAAAACTTTCTAATAAAATTCATTCATTCTCAACCCGATATCTGTAGAACTACATATCGGATGCGATTTTTTTTTATAGTCAGACTAGACTTATTTACAGAACCACTTCTAAAAATTTAACATTAAAAAGAAACTTAACAAGGATTATATTTCTTTATATCTTTCTTGTTGATGTGATATCTCTAAAACTGCAGCTGACACAAAAATTTAAATACCGTAAATCACCGGATTCGATTTATCTTAACTAATGTCTACAGACTGGGCTCCAAACATTACTGCTTTTAAATATTTAATTTTAAAAAAAGTTGTTCTGTTTTTCCCTATCACTTAAAGTGGATTTAGACCTGCTTAACCATTATTGAAAACGCTTAACCAGTTTACAACATAAGCAATTCAAAATACTTTCAAGAAATCGCCAAGTACTCAGATCAATGTTTCATGTGAAATTTTACAAAACTCTTACAAAATAAATGCCTGCGAAATATCGACGAATTAATTCCCTCAGTGTAGTGCTACGTTGAAAACACGAAATATCTGCAACATGTCTCAAGCAACATCTTAATGTTCCTAAGAAAAATGTAACAACCAGAGTTTGTATTTATCCCACCATGTGTAACCCATACATATCGTCGGGGAGAATGTGTAATGAACGAATACTCATTACCCTCAGGGAAATGGGGAAAATAATGGGTAGCTACCTGCGACGATGGGTAATGGGTTGCCCCTGATCGAAAATATTAAAAAATTAGAAAAAAAAATTTCTATATCTCGGAAACGGAGCGTCCAATCGAAAAAATAACTAATTTTTTCCGGTTTCTAAGGGTGTTTCATAAAGTGGTAATACAAATTTTACCTCCGTAGGAGGTTTTAACCAATGAGTGTCTTCAATATGGCATCACTTTTTTTTTTTTAAAAACTAAAATTTTTCGAATATAAAAATCGCTAAAACGCCCTCATGTCGATATCTCGGAAACGGAGCGTCCAATCGAAAAAATAACCAATTTTTGCCGGTTTCTAAGGTTTTTTCATAAACTGGACCAATTCGTATGGAAGAATTTTTTTTCGAAAAATCGCCAAAATAAGAAAATCGCTAAAATAAAAAAGTGGCTATAACTCGGAAACTGTGCATCCAATCGAAAAATAACTCAAATTTTACCTCAATAGGAGATTTTAACCAATGAGTGTCTTCAATATGGCATCACTATTTTTTTTTAAAACATCGCTAAAACCAAAATTTTTCGAATATAAAAATCGCTAAAACGCCCTCATGTCTATATCTCGCAAACGGAGCGTCCAATAGAAAAAATAATTAATTTTTCAGACTTCTAAGGGGTTTTCATAAAGTGGTCCAATTCGAATGAAAGAATTTTTTTTAAAAAAATCGCAAAAATAAGAAAATCGCTAAAATAAAAAATGGCTTTAACTCGGAAACGGTGCCTCCAATAATAATACATTTTTTACCTTCGTCGGAGGCTTTAACTAATGAATGTCTTCAATATGGCATTAATTTAAAAAAAATCGCTAAAACCAAAATATTTGATTTAGAGATTTTTAAAAAAAAGTGAGTAACCCAGGGTAACTAACCCATTACCCACGAAATACGAACCCTGGTAACAACCAATCAAATTGAAGGAAGAAATGATCAATGTTGTCAACTCTCGCTCGATATCTCAAAAAAGAGAGATTTAGTGTAAAACAAACTTAAATTCAGAGAACAATATTGTCGTCAACACAATTTGCGTCTATACAAACTCGTTGATCATGGTTATGTATCGCTTACCAGTTTCAGTAACCGTGTTACCCACGGCGTACGCAAGAAAGATAAGACACGATGACACCTCCGGCATAAATGGTGCACCATGAAGTGACTTTGAGTGGATGTAATGCCTCTTCGTGAAAAATTTGTGGATTCCCAGTGCCCCAGAAGCTAACATGTTGTTTGTTACCTATTCGTTCATTTGAAAATGGGTCTCGCCGCTCATAATAAATTTTGACAAAAAATCGCCCAGGACAGCCGGAACGTAGTTTGACAGAAAATCGCCCTCATCGTCCCTGAGGTTCAAGACAGCTGGAGCGTAGTTTAGACGCGATTGCCTGATTGCAGGCAATAACTGATGGACTACCAGCACTTTGTATAGGAACATATTCAAGTCTTTCACCAAAATGCGCTGCAGAAACGAACGAGTAATGGCCAATTGCGTGGAATGTCGTTTGGGCGACGTCCGCGACATTTTCAGCCACAGCTGCGTTATTTGCGTTGGAAAAAGCGAAGAGGTCCCTCTTCTGTCACTTGTTGCCCCAGTATCTTCAAGGCGAGCGGCTAAACGCCTGATTACTAGTTTTTAAGTGGGTAGTTAACTATCGGATTACTTAATCCTAAATGAAAGTTAATTACAGATTAACTATGCATTTTGTTTTTCAGTGGTGAGTTAATGTATGCCGGAATAATATTAACAAATATGGCAACATTTGTATTCTTGCTGTGGAAAACATCTGTTTTGGGCTAAATCCCAAAACAACAAAGAAGAACAAAATGGAATTATAGAAAATAAGAAATAAATGCATAAAATCGAAGTCATTTTGCGTAAAACTGTGCAAGCAACTGTGTAGGGGGAACAATTTAATGATCTACACTCAATGTATGTCTACAAATACTATAAACAGAAACATGTAATTTACATTTCCTACGTTTTTCATTTTGACATTGAGTAATGTTATTATCAAAATAATATGATTCTGACTACAGGCTAACCCACCAACATTGGGTGGTTAAAGTATTGTTAAACATTGACTGAAAAATTCAATTCGATGGTTAACCACAATTTAACAAAGTCACGAAGATGACTGGAAAACTGGCAGTAATTAGGCTTCCACTTTAGGTCAAAGGGCAGAAAAATGACCACTGACTGAATAATTAAAGAACGGCCGGAAAATTTGCACCGAAAATCGCGTTGCGCCAAAATCACTGACGAATTATTCCGTACAAAAATAGTCACGAGTATTTCGCGTTCTTGAGGAGTACAGCATTCCATAGCTTGTCGACGTATATTCTGCATGTGTTTACTTCACAAATATCAAAGCAAAACTGACAGTTGCCGTCATTTGCAAAATTTATAGCACCTTCTGATGGGGTGTTTTGCATTTCGGGTCAGCTTGTTGCTAATTTCGTTCACACGAAAAACTTTGAGCAACATCAATTTATTTCATTGCGCAATTGGCTAGCAACCTATCAGTGTTGATGACTATATATTTTTCTGTTATAAGTTTTTGACACCAACAATCTCGTTTTTTTTTTAAAAATTGAGTGAGACTTGACAACATTGGTTATTTCTTCCTTCAATTTTATCGATCGCTACATTTTTCATAGACACATTCAAATGTTGCTCGATACATGTTGCTGATATTTAGGGCAAAGAACTTTAGTACATACTACATATTTTGTCGGTATTTCGCAGGGATTTTTTGCGTATAGAGTTTTGTAAAATTGCATGCGAAATGTAGAACTTAGGAAGGGTCATATTTTGCAGGCATTTTTTTCGTATGGTGTTTTTGTGAATATTTACTTTTGTTTTTACATTGGTTAACTATTAAAATATATTTAAATAGTTTAAAAAAAATATTGACCGACCTATAACTGAGACAGGTGCTAACACATTTAATTTTTTTTAACGTTTAATATATATTTTCTGACTTGTAAATACAAATTACACATTTAAATTTATGTTTTCGCAAATTTAATAAATGTTTTATGGTTTTAATTTCCTGTTTTCTAAATTTCCATTTATGTTTTCTGAATTTATGATGGAAATTGCTTATTTTAATAAATATTTCCTTAAGTTATATTGTAATTTCAGGTTTTTGAATTTCATGTGGATTTTGACTTAAATTTTAAACTTTATTTGATTCTTTTCAATTTTATGGCGAGTACTAAGATCATTTACGTGATAAATTTTGCAAAGCATCAATTTGTGTGGATCCGAAATGGACCAGAAACATATCAGTCTTGACGACGATATTTTTCTCAGTTTTTAAGTTTTCTCCCACTAAAAATCTCTTTTTTTGAGAAATTAAATGAGAGTCAACAACAGGATAATTTCTTCTTTCAATTTGAAACATTAAAATGTGGCTGTATACGTGCTGTTGATATTACTTACGCCAACCAGTTCGATCTTTTGCCTTATCTCTCCCGTTGGCAATACCAAGTGTACGCAGGGATTCTTCGTCAATCTGATCTCTCCAGCGGAGTCTTGGTCTTTCTATTTTTCGTCTTCCTTCGAGTTCGGTTTCGTCTTCATCCATTCTACTGGCATGGCCTAGCCAGCGTAATCGTGTTATTTTGATCTGCTTAACTATGCCAATGTCATGATAAAGGTCATAAAGCTCATGGTTCATGCGTCGCTGATACTCGCCGTTGTGCACTATAGAGCCATACATTTTTCGGAGTATTTTTCTTCCGAAGACTCCTACAGATGTTTCGTCTGATTGCGATAAGACCCAGGATTCTGCGCCTTAAAGCAAGACAGGTTGTAAGAGAGTCTGGTATAATTGGACTTTTGTTACTCGAGAGAGGGTTTTATCTCTAAAGTGCTTGATTAGCCCAAAATATCATCTATTCGCAAGCACAATTCTTCGCTTGATCTCAAGGCTGACGTTGTTGTTCTCGTTTACGGCAGATCCGAGGTAAATAAATTCGTCCACCACCTCGAAATTATAACGTTCACGCTTTGGTCTAATCGCGTAGAGGTCCTGCTCGTTGAAACCATTAATTTTGTCTTGTCCTCATTTACTGTCAGACCCAATTTTCCTGACTCCTTCTCAATTCTCGAAAACACCGCAGTAACTTCTCTAATTGTGCACCCAATGATATCTATGACATTAGCATACGCGAGCAGCATGTGACTTTTGCTGCTGATGGGTTTATTCATGTTGACAGCAGCTTTTCTCAGAATAATCTCTATTAAGATGTTAAAGAGATCGCACGATAGGGTGTCGCCTAGCCTGAGGCCTCGCTTAGTTTTGAAAGGTAAGGTAAGATCCTTACCAACTTTCACTGCGGATTTGGTGTTCGTTAAGGTTATCCTACAAAGGCGTATGAGTTTTGCAGGAATACCAAGCTCAGACATTGCTTCGTAGAGATTACCCCGTATCGGACTATCGAAGGCCGCCTTATAATCGACAAATATATGATAGGTGTCAGATTTATTTTTCGTGGGTCTTCTCCAGGATTTGGCGTGGCGTGATATTGAATGTGTTTAATTTCAAACGTATTTTTGAGCTAAATTCGCGCCTACATCTTTGTTTGTTGGGTATCGTTATCCGCTTTGTTTGTTGGGTATCGTTATCCGCGTAATTATCGATTTACTCGTAAGAATCTTTCTACTACCTTCATTTTGC
The DNA here is from genome assembly GCA_963931995.1 of Phaonia tiefii. Classification (NCBI taxonomy): domain Eukaryota; kingdom Metazoa; phylum Arthropoda; class Insecta; order Diptera; family Muscidae; genus Phaonia; species Phaonia tiefii. The sequence goes on from OZ008368.1 coordinate 275,162,506, forward strand.
AACGTTGAAACATATTTTTGCTATAGATTCAAACGAGTAAGACAAGTCGGCTTAATTTCGGAATATCCGCCACCTATCCATCTTGGCTTCCCTTACTTACTACAATCGCGACCTGTGTCGTTACGTATCCCCTCCTTGGATTGTACGATAATCTGAATAAACCTACCAGTTTTCTACAAAAAGAAGGTAATTTAATGCTTTCTGCAATAAAGCATAATTTCTATTATTTAAGAAAATTAACTTGTGTTTTATTTCATAAAACCCCGCCTACTGCAAACAGGCTGCTAAATTTTTCTTAGAAACATTAAAATGTGGCTGGATACATGTTGCTGATATTGACCGTTACAGTTTTCTTAGAAACATTAAAATGTGGCTGGATACATGTTGATGTTATTTCGCGTGTACAACTTTGTAGTACACTGGCGCAATTTTTTCGTTGCTTTTTCTTAGCCACTTGTTGTAAATTGCCACGTGGAAGGTTGAGTTTAGGCCTTTAAATATAAATTCGGATGGAAATCAATAGATGTTTTCGAAATATCAAATAAAAATGAGATTTTCGTGCAGCAATATCTAATTTTCTATTCTAAATGATATAGTATTGATGTTTCGAAATTCCGTGAACATGAAACGCAATTAATGAGTTCTGAATTTCAAATTAAAGTTCTACGTTTTCTAGTTTCTCAATTGCAATTGATTATTGTTGCATGCTTATAATCTTTGATCTGAATCTATTTTATGGACATGCAATTTTTGTATTTCCTGGTCTTGAAAGGACAATTTTTGATATAAATTTCCGAAACAAATCGATATTTTTTGAATATCAAATGACTAGTTGTTTATTTTATTTTTTTCAGATCTCATATCCACAGAAGCTCTAACAAAGTGCAAAAAGGGCGTTAAAGTGGTTAATGTCGCCCGCGGTGGCATAATCGATGAACAGGCCGTTCTGGATGCTCTCGAGTCTGGTCAATGTGGTGGTGCTGCCTTTGATGTATATCCCGAAGAACCTCCCAAATCGGAAGTTACTAAAAAATTAGTGCAACATCCCAAAGTGGTGGCCACCCCACATTTGGGTGCCAGTACAGCTGAAGCTCAAGTCCGTGTTGCCGTTGAAGTTGCTGAGCAATTCATCGCATTGACGGGCAAATCAAAGGCTTATACCACCTACCCGGGTGTTATCAATCGTGAGGTGCTGTCTAATTATCAGTGAAATGTAACCGACATATTGATGACCTCCACTCCAACGTCATGGGGGGTCCTCTGATTACGATGATGCTGATAATCGTGTTTACTAGTCCAACGATAATTTGTTGTGCATTGTAGCAAATTGCATCAGCCATACATCATCTTGTTTACGAGATTTATTTACTTGTTGTCGCATTTCATTTGGATGCGGTTTTATTTCATTTAATTTCATTAGTATTGTAGAAAAAAACATACATTACATATTTTCAATCGAAATAAATATTTTAAACTCATTAACAAACTATGTACTTAATTTGTTTATGTTTTCCACAATAATAATGATGACTGTGACTTCAATTATTCATTTGGTTTGTGATAAACGTAATTATATAAATTATTTTCATTCTATTATTGCGCATTCTCATGAAGAGAAAATGGTATGAAATGCTCATGAATTTGAAATAATTCCTATGACATGTTGCTTTTGATTTATCCCTCATTTTCATAAATTATGGTTATTCGAAAGTCAGAGCTAACCAACAGTTATACAAAACCAAAAAACTTCTGATAAATTTGAACAGGCAGTCCGACATTTTAATGGGGTAGACGACGCTGCTGAAGATGATGTTTCACAAACAACAAATGTGAGTTCGAATCCAACCCGGGACTGTTCCATTTTTTTTACTAACCATAAAACTGATCTATTGGTTTGAAAGAAATTATAACTTTCTAAAAATAATTCGAATCGAAGACAGCGAAAATGCAGTCACTTTGTAGTTTGAAATCTATAACTGTTGTTCAGCTCTAACGAGACATGATGAAAACGGCGGTTAGCCTGTTTGATTCCTAGTTTTACTCCAAAAATTCGTACGAAAAAACGAGGACTCAACAATCGAATCGTTTACGTTACACCTAAGGCCCTGTATTCAGATCTCTCGAAATATTCGCTCTCATAAAAATTATGTGCATAAAATATAACAAAAATTTCGTGAACCGAAAATATCGTTCACTTTTCATTTACTTGGTTCTCAGTTCCATGGTGGATATTTCGTGAACAAAATCAATTACAGAGTTGTTATGAAAACAATTGTTTGGAAACCGAAATTTTAACATTTTGATAATTTTGACATTATCATTTTGAAATTTTTTATTAAAGCCCCGCATTCAGTTCTTTGGAAATTTTCGCTAGAAATGTTTGGAAAATTTTGTTGCAGTGTTACCACCTATTTTTGATTTTCTTTGCAAATATTTCATTAATAATTCCTCTTCGCACTCTATTTTATTATTAACTCTCGTGGTGTTACTTTTATTTGTTAAAATAACCGAAATGTCATAAATCCTGTCACAAACAATTATCAAACAATTGTTTTCGCACGAAATAAAATTGACGTAACAACCCTGTACTTGATTGAGCTTACGAACTTTTCGCAGACCCCTTTCACACTCGGCAAGTTACTTGCGCAAGTCAGTTTTTCAACTTTCCGAGTACAAGCAAGTCTGTACTCAAAATTTATTCCCCTATCCCGACCTTACCTCTGTCATCAACAAACCAAGACTTGCGCAAGTAACTTGCCGAGTGTGAAAGGGGTCAAAGAACTGAGTACTAGGCAAATGAAAAGTGAACGAAATTTTCGGTCCATAAAATTTTTGCTATTTTTTTATATACACGTGCATACTTCTTATGGCAACGAAAATTTCATAAAATCTAAATACCGGGTTTAACACTAAAATGGGGTGCGAAATGGAAATATTCACGAAATATTTGCAAAGCAAATCAGAGATAAGCCCGGTACTCAGTGTTTATGAAATTTTCGTTGTAATAAGAAGTACGTGTATAAAAAATACCGAAAATTTCATGAACCGAAAATTGCGCTTACTTTTCATTTTCTTGGTACTCAGCTCTTTGCGAAAATTTCGTAGGCCGAATCAAGGACAGGGTTTGTAACTCAATTTAATTTATATATCTTTTAATATCAGAACAAATCCGTTTAGAATCCACAAAAATTTATAAAAGAGAAGCCGTTTCTAATCCATATTAGTTACAGGAAATTATCCCAAAACGGATTCAAATATGAAGTCCGTTGCGAGTTCGAGACGGCTCCGAACAAGTAGAAAAAATGATCCGCTTTTTCAAGAGGAATTTCATGCTCGTAAATCATGTTCGTATGGATGTTTTGACACGAGTGTACGTTCGCTTTGATGTTTTCGTAGCTGAAGCATATTTTTTTTTTGATTGTGTATTTGTCTCATTTTATTTGTTGCTACCGCAATTAAGTTGTTGTTATTCGTCTTGTACAGTGGGTAATTGTAAGAATAGTGAACAAGAAACTAAATTTGCATTAATTTATACTGCATATAGATATAATGAAAAAGTATGTATTTTCAAAGAAAATTGTTCAAACAGCATGTGAGCGAATTTGGATTTCATTGAGGTGAATTTGATTGAGGATTAGGTATAACAACGTTAACAAAATGCAGGCAGTAGAAAGAGAATTTCCTCATCTTTTCAGCTCCGTACTTACTTTTCGAGCATAATGATTCTAAAACAAGAGAAATGTAAGTTTTTTGTGCGCATTATGAACAATTAAAACTGTTAATAGTTTTTAACTAACCGAATACATAGAGTAAATATATGTAGAGAGAACATTCGTCTCATCTGATGTTTCAATTCACATTCTTCGATATGTGGTCGCTGTGATAGTGAGATGTTCAACTTACACCAGGTGGAGTTACAATAACTGTAGACTTAAGATTTTCATGTCATTCACTCTATACGGACTAAACTGGAATATAACTCACACCAACACCAGCATGCAACATGTGCAGAGCAAAATTTTAATGTTTCCAAGAAAAATATAACGACCAATCGAAAGGCAGCAAGTAATGATTAATGTTGTCGACTCTCACTAAATTTCCCAAAAATATTTTGCTTTAGTGTAAAAAAAGAGAAAAATATAGTCGTTAACACAAATATGTTTCTGACCAATTTCGTAGCGAATTATCGACTTTGCAGTGTGTGTTGGTACTTAGTGATCTTAAATCGATACTAATTCGCATATATAAATTGCATATTAGAGTTTGTGCATATGCGATTGATGATCTGCCAATGGTATGAACTTGTCACCGAGTTCGAAATTGGACATGCCTAGACTGAATTGTCTATTATTCCAACAAAATCAAAAAACAAATGTTACTGACATTGTAAGCTTGTAGTATGAACTTCTCATACATTACAGCCCATACTACGATAAGATAAACATTCCACGTCAAATTTGATAGAACTCCATACAAACACAAAATATATGCCAGCGGAAAATCGACGAAATATTTCCCCACGTGTAGTACTAAGTTGTTCACGCGAAGTATCAGCCACATGTATTGAACAACTTTTTAATGTTGCTAGGAAAAATGCATCGACGTATCAAATTGAAGGAAGACATGATCAATGCTGTCTACTGTCGTTCAATTTCTGAACAAAAATAGATTTTTAGTGTAAAAGAAACTTGAAAACAGAGTCGTCACTGATATGTTACTGGACCATTTCGCAGCGAAACGAATTGATGTTGCTCAATATTTTTCGCTTGAACGATCTTAGTACTCAGCTTTAACTAAAAACTAACAAAATCGTCCATAGAATTCAAATTCGTCAAAATAGATTTTGAACTACAGGTCTTTAATGTCCAAAAATACTATCACTTCCTTATTCCTTCCCTTTATTCTACTTCCCGGCAGTACAATGAATCGAATACAAAGGGCGAATCCCTATAATATCCCTATATAATCATGTTGGCTAGAACTAAACAAAATTCTGATATTAATAGTACCAATCAATCATGCTTGGAACAGTTTGTATTTGGGATATACCAATCCGAGGATCAATATGGCCCATTTTCAAACGCGATCATCCTTGATCTAAAAATACATAATGATACATACATCGTTGACATATTTTGAAAAAATTTATATGGGGGCTATAACAGAGCGCATTTTCAAAACCAATCAGCTTTAGCTTAAGAAAACCTTACGGACCAAATTTTGTAAAAATCGTTTTATATTTTTGTAAATTCTACAGTCAACCTTGATTGGAACTATTTGTATGACCACTATTTCAGAATGTGGACCGATATGACCCATTACAAACGTGATTATATTTGACCTAAGAAAATAATACGTACACTGAACGGAAAAGCTTCGTCACAGGGATGAAAATGTTCATCACCACAACAACTTTTGTCATCAAAAGTGAGCTAACGTACAGTTTCATCCCCGCAAAGTAAATGTGTTCATCAACTGCAAATTGTTCGTCACTGTGCTGAAACCTACAATGAATTTGTTTCATTGCTGCAATGAATTTGTTTCATTTTTGCAATGAATAAGTTTCATTCTTGCAATGAATTTATTTCATTGTTGCAATGAATTTATTTCAATGCTGCAATGAATTTGTTTCATAGCAGCTATGAATTTGTTTCAATGATGCAACAAGTTTGAGTCATTGTTGCCATGAAATTGTTTCATCACTGCAGTGATTTTGTTGCATTGCTGGAATGTATTTTTTTTACTGCTGCAATGAATGTTTCGAACTGTTTGATATCATTTATTGTCAATTCTACATAAATACACGGTTAGTATTCCATTGCTGGTGTTTTCGTCTATTTTGATAAAAGAAATTTTATTTTTGTTTCGAAAATTTACTTAGTTTGCTAAATATATTACATCCATTCCATGTTGAAACACTCGTCTGGAGAAAGATTGCGGTAGTCAAGGGGTTGAGTGTTATTGTGGCCGTCGTATTCAGGTCCAGCAATTAAAAACAAATATTTATTATTAATATTTATATTTAAATATCAAGTGTAGAAGATATGTACATATCTATATCTTTACTCACCATGACCATAAGCTCTACTCTCCAATGGGTTTCATCACAGGAGTGGAAAACTTCCGTTAACATAGCACCATATCTTTGGTCTCTTAAATCATGCAAGTGCTGTTGTGTTGAGGGTTCTGTCAGTCATTTACAGCACCAAATCTCCCCGAGATTAAGCCAGTAATCTCTCTGTAGGTATATTCTTCTTCAACCGCTCACTTTCATTTATTTTAACCAAATTTGTTAAAATTTCGACTGAATTCATTTCAATAAAAGAAGTCTTGCTTTATACACTTTGTGTCTTTTACTTCCCGTTTTCATTGAATTCGTTGTTGGGGGCAACAAACGTATGTCTTCGTTTTTTCCTGAATCCAAACAGCAATGCGAACGAGTTATGGTTAAAATACAACAATATGGTCAAAATACAATTCGATTTGTAAAAACCACAACATTTTGTTGCGATTTGTAATGTCGCGAACATGTTCAATGACATATTTCGGGGTTGTGTTCAATGACATATTTCGGGGTTGTTTTTCTGCCCTCAATGCGTCACTTTCTTTACTGTTGTATTGCTCCTTGCATTCTGTTTATTTATCTATATGGTTTATGGATTCGCAAGTTACACAAACGATCAGAGCAAATACAAAAATTCACATAATTTAGTTTTCACAATAATAGATTATTACTAAGTATAACTAATTAGTCTGTTTTAACAAATTTATTTAAATTATTTCGGCGGAGAAATATGTCTACCACTTTCGGTTGTTGCAAAGGAACTGACTTAAGATGTGTACGTGACCCACCACTCACGCTCACCATTTTGTTTTGCTTGCCTGTTTTTACTCTCGCTCATTTTTTCGACTGCTTTTCTCTCTTTATCCTCATAAAAATTAGTTTCGTTGCAATGACGAATTTGTTTCGTCAACTATAAATGTTGACAAACCCCCAAAATAAATAAATAATAAAAATTAACTATAAAAAGTAAGAGATAAACCAAATACCAGTAGTTTACATATCATGCCTTTACTGTTTTTTTAATTTGTAACCCATTTTTCTACAAAATTCAAATTAAATTAAATTGTTGCAGGAACGAAAAGTACATTGTTGCAGTAACGAAATGAAAAATTTTCAAAGAAATCATGTATGAAATATTTCGTTGCAGTGACTACCAAATTGTCGGATATACGACCCTTTCACTATAGCAACGTAAAAACATTAACGAAAATGTTTCATCCATGAGACGAAGCGTTTTTCTTTCAGTGTACTAGATTTCAATAAAATTGGTTTCAATTTATAATCTCTGGAGCCGATAGTACGAATGTTGGTGGGACTATGGGGTATGGGGACTATATCAAAGCATGATCTGACCAATCTGACCTATTTTTGGACCACGTTATTGTCAAATTATTGGCTTGTGTATAATTTTACTTAATTCATACACCAAATGTGCCTTTGTGAACCTTGGGACCTTGCTTGGCAGGAAAATTTTATAGGAGCTATAAGAAATCGTGAACTCACATAGTCTATTTTCAAAAGAGTTCGCCCCAGGTCCAATCAAAAGCTATGCGCAACATTCCCTTGAAAGTGGTTTGTATTTGCCAGTGTTGGGATTTTTTATTTTGCATTGGCTTTTAATTTTCATTACTTTATCTACTGTAAATGCAAAACAATTATCATTGTTCGCAATGTCAATTAAAAAATGCTGAATTTCCATTTACTCAGGCAATGCAAATGCAGGTTGTGGAATCGGATGTCAATTGTAACAAAATAAGGGAATGATTTTGATATTTTGAATTTGTTTGACTGCTTGCAATTCTGATTTTAAAGTATTTTATATGTAGAGGTTTGTGGTTTGTATGTAGAGGATTGGTGTTGCCTCGTAATACTTTCTGATTCATGATCCTGTACATAAAACAAAAATAAATGGTTTCCCATTACATCGTAAGAATGAATTGGGGAGAACTTCTCACAACCAGTGAGCTGTGCGCTTTCTAGTTTTATACTCACTGATAGAGACCTACAGTTTCTACACCGATTCCGAACGCTATTTTGAGAAGCTTTTTCATGGCTAAATACTCGATAGTGCAGCCGTCAGTATGCGAGATGACAGCCGCCGAAAGAAATTTAAGCTGGTCAGAGCAGGGATCGAATCCAGGATCTCTTGTACAAGAGGCGCGCACATTGCACCATCGACGGCCATCATACTTATACATACATACGGCCTGTACATACTTATAAAATATTTGAAAACCAAAACTGCCATATAAATTCAGCATGAAATCCCAAAATTGCTATATTAGAAATGTTTATCTTTTTCAAGTATTTTTTTGAGGTTGCCATAGGTTTAGCGCAACAATTATAGCAAATATTGAAGAGCATTAATGCATATTGTGAGAAAGAAATTTTGATTTAATTTTTAATTTCCTACGAATTTAATATGGCATCTAAATTCAGATTCTACTGCAGCACATACAGGGTGGCCCAAAATTAACGAAGGGGTTTAACATAATTTTTAATTTTTATTATAATTTTTTTTTCTTTGAACAACGTGTCCAAATTGTTGAGCTTTATTTTTCAAATCAACGATCCATTGTTTTGACTCAGCGTGCATATCGTCGTTATTTTAATGTGCGGGCTGGACCCTCAGTGTCAACAATAAACCGTCTGGTTGCAAATTTTCGCCAACAAGGGGCAGTAAGGAACCTTCCTGGTGCTGGCAGACGACGAACGGTGCACACAGATGACAATATTGAACTGGTACAGAGGAGTATTCCGGAAGATGGAGAAACATCAACCAGGAGACGTTCGACACAACTTTTTCCGGCAAAAAGTAGAAGAAAATCATAATTTTGTTCATAATTTAATTATGCGCGACGAAGCCCATTTCCAATTAAGTGGGTTCTCTAATAAGCAAAACTGCAGGATATGGGCTACGGAAAATCCGAGAGTAGTTCAACAGCGAGAATTACACCCACCTAAGTGTACGGTTTGGTGCGGTGTTTCATCGGAAAGGATAATTGGTCCTTATTTTTTTGAAAATGAACAATGGGTCGCCGTCAATGGTGTCAGATATCGGACAATGTTGGACAATTTTTTAAGGCCAGCCGTGGAAAACCATCCGCAAGTATGGTTCCAACAAGATGGAGCCACAGCCCACACTACAAGGGACACAATGGCTCTTTTACGGGACATCTTTGGTGAACGAATTATTTCGCGTACAAGTGATTTTAATTGGCTCCGCGTTCACCGGATTTAACCGCTCCAGACTGTTTTCTTTGGGGTTATTTGAAAGGAAAAGTCTACATTAATAAGCCTAGAACCATCCAGCAATTAAAAAGCAATTTACGCGACGAAATAAACAACATAACACCTGAAGTTTTGCGAAAAGTGATGGAAAATGTGTTGGAAAGAGCACGAATATGCGAAGCAAAAAATGGCCACCACTTGCGAGATATTATTTTTCATAACTAAACTAAAAATATTCCCCATTTATATGCTGTATTAAAAAAAAATTAATAAATATGTCTTAAATAAAAAGTTATAACGAATTCAAACCCCTTCGTTCATATTGGGTCACCCTGTATGAGAAAACAACATGAACACATCTAATACAATTATTAGAAATTTCTTCAGAAATTCCATTAAGAATTGTAAGCTAAGTACTTGTTATTATGAGCCACTTTAATTATGAATTGAACAAAATACATTAATTATATATTTCAAATATTATCGACACCACAACGTATGAATATGGTAATTCAATTGGAAATGCCACTCTGAGTTTCCTTTCAAAATAAAATAATAGATGCCACATGCGCGAAAACTCTAACCACATAATATGCACACATTCAGGTATATTGAATTTCGTTTACACGTTTCTAGCACTTATTTAAGTTCAAATATTTGAGAAGAAGGACTTCATTTAATAATTTGTGCACAGAGAGGAAATACTTAGTAAACGTGACACATTGCAACAGAAAAAGATATGAACATAATATCTTCATACGTTAAGGTACTTTTCGGTTTATACTTACTTTATTTTAGGAAAATGATAATAAGAACGTTTGTACAAAAGCGTCATTTAAAGTTACCACTACAAATTAGTTGCCTTGTAAGAAAGAACATGCACACAGAGAAAAGATTTGTTGTCGCAACTACATATGTATATTTACTTAATCTTTGCAAGTCAGGAATCATCCCGGACGAGTTTCATCACTGGTACAAAAGCTTGAAAACAAGCAAAACCACTAGCAATAAGGCCCTAGCACCCGATATAAACTATGATTCGGAATCATATCAAGATTAATTAATTTTTAAATAAAATAAAACTTATGTCCATAAAATTATTTTTTAAAGCAAAAAAGATTCATTTTATTTTTGTACAAAAAAAAAGTTGAATAAATTAAATTGAATTAAATTTGTTGTTTTAATCTTATTTATGAAATTCAATTCAGTTTATTGTTTTCATAGTATTCCATAATTTTTAAAACAATTTTAATATTAATAAATTATTACCTTATTCAGCTTAATTATACAAATTCCTTTTTTAAATATAATTTTGTAAAAAAGGAATTTGTGTATTTAAGCTAAATGAGGTAATATCCCTAAACTCTTTAATTATAAATGGGTCAATTTCAAAAAAAAAACGTACACAACGATTTTTTTTGCTTATTTTTAAAGTTTTTTCAATTCGCCTGTAAGAGTGGCCAATTTATGTAGAAATTGATGAAGAATCCGATGGTACTTTTGGGCTCTCAAAAAAATCCATATTTTTTGATTTTTTTTTAGGTTTTCTATGATATCTGTCTTGAGCGTCACACACCAAATATGTACAAAAAATCGCTAAAAATGCAAAAATATTTGAAATTCAAGCATACTACGATGTTCGTCAAGATTGACTTTTGCGAAAATCACCTTTTCGATTATAAACACAAAATCACGATTCACCTTGATTTATCATTTTTTTTAAAGGGACTAGTTACTTTAAAATTTTAAGATGAAAATGGGTAAATTTTTGTTAAAAAAGGACTTGAACTTAGAGGTTACTTGCAAAGTAATAGGCTTGTAACAATGTATTTAAAAAAAAAACTGCAATTATAAGCGTTTTAAGGAAAAAAATTAATGAGTTTTCGAACTCACGGATGATGTGTTAACACCTTTTTGCTACACGGTACCTGTTCGATTTCTATGAACACATTAGTAAATGTTACATTGGAAAATAAAAAATAATAGTTTACTTCGGCCCGGCCGAACTTAACACCGTTTCTACTTGTTTTTGTATACACCGGGCAATGCTGAACATCAAATGACTCGCTTTGTTTGGCCATAGCAACAACAACGAAACAACCAAACACACAACATCACACATACTTTGTCCAAAGTAGCTGACGTATACGTGTGTCACATAACCACATGTTTGCCATGTCAACAGCAACGAAACAGCCAAACACACAACATCACACAAACTTTGTTCGAAGTAGCTGACGTATTAGTGTGTCACCATAACGTCGGCTTGCAAATGAAATTTTGCGTGGCTATGCTTTATATCTCCGTTCTACAACAGCAACAGACACATGAACATACATACATTATTATGTTAATCCATACGCTATAGACACAATTTCGTTTGCCTCACCTCTGCCACACCACTCTTTCATTGCTCTCTTGCTCGCTCATTTTTGTTTAACACATCATTATTCTCTTTCGCAGTCGCAGAAAATCTGGTTTTAGCAGCAGCATAAAATCTGGTTTTAGCAGCAGCAGAAAACCTGTCCATACGCTACAGACACAATTTCGTTTGCCTCACCTCTGCCACATCACTCTTTCATTGCTCTCTTGCTCGCTCATTTTTGTTTAACACATCATTATTCTCTTTCGCAGTCGCAGAAAATCTGGTTTTAGCAGCAGCATAAAATCTGGTTTTAGCAGCAGCAGAAAACCTGTCTATGATGTGTTGACTTTGATAGATTTAGTCCATATACGCCGCTATAGATGTTAACACATCAAAAAACTAAGTGTGACGCTCAAGATATTTTGTGACGATCAAGAGATTTTGTTGCACGTAAACAAGAAATAATGCCAAATTTAAAGTTTAACGAAAAAAGTTTATTCTTTTACAAAAAGTAAATAAAAGCAAACAAAAATTCTTCAAAAAACAAAAATTTTCATACAAAACTAAACATGTACATATTCTTTGATGTCTTTAACAAAAATGGAAAAAAGGAAGTAATTCTTGACGAAACTTATACACATATGTAAATATTTGACGCAAAACAATAAAATCAGAAAATAAAATCAAAATTAAGCATTTTAAGCTATGAAGCAATATAACATATCAAAAGTGATGCTCATGAAATGTTTGCCTATTTTGGTTTTTTTTCGTAGGCAATTTATTTCTCAAATTCACAAATTATAAAAAAAATGAGTTGAAACCACGTAAACAATGATTGTCAACTCCAATTTTTTACATTTAATATATTTACTTTTAAAAAAATTAGCGTGACGCTCATGAAACTTTGTCGCGCCCTTACCATGGTGTTCACAAAAACTACGCAAATGCACACTTTTTTAATAGATTTTGTTTTCGCTTCCTCACTTTTGTAATAATTAAACTTTGTACTTTCCTTACGTTATTTACTTTATTCAAATGCAAATTGTAAACTAGTAATATTACTTGAATTATAAAAAAGTGACGCCCAATGCAAATTGTGGGGACAACCTTTCTTTGCAACGCCAAATTCGCACTAATTAAGTTTTGACGACTATAACAAATCAAAACACAAGAAAGAAACGCAATAATACGAAAACTGTTATTAAATGTTGCATATTTACTTTTTTCTTGATTTTATTTCATTTTGTTTACTAAAAATTCTAACGGGGGGCACATGTTTTTGTCTGGAAGAAGTCAGAGAGAGAAATAAAACACCATTCTGAATAAATAAAAAAAAAACAAACATACAAATTTGAGAATTACGTTTTTTTTGGTACATATTCCTCGCTGATCACTCTCACATTTTTGTTTTTTTTTACCTAAAATTGCTCATTTTCGAAGAAAAATTGCCCAATTATGCCTCTGGACCAAAATCCGCACCAAACAGTGACTCGTTTTGGGAGCATCGGCTTTTCAATGTATGCGTGCGGGTTTTCTGTGCCCCAAATGCGACAATTTTGCTTGTTTACATACCCGCCAAGATCAAAATGAGCTTCATCTGAAAAGATGATTTTTTTGGCAATATCGGCATCTTCTGTAAGTCGATCGTAGGCCCATTTTTCCTATATTTCCCAGAGTTGTTCAAGCGTATACACAACCATATTCGTTCAGCGGAAGGACAAAACTAATTATCTGTCAAATCAAACATGAGCTAAGTGTTACCATTCACCAAATAAGCACTAGTTAAAAAAAAACGTTAGATGGCGGACCCGTTAAAAGTTGTAAGCTTTCTTTCGGGTATGCAAACTGGATACGTTAGAAATGGATGCTTTTTATGCAATTGCAATTGCAGATGGAAGGGGAACCAATATTTCAAAAAAAAAACAATGTGAGCCAAGAGTTGAAGGGAAATTAGGCGAGCACAATATCCTTCATACCAATTGAAACACTTCTTTTACCACCATTGAATATAAAACTTGGTGTGGTAAAAAACTTTGTTTAATGTTTGTATACACATGGAGGTATGAGTGGTTTAACCCTAGTGAGATAACGTACGTCTCTGAGACGTATGACAAATAAGCATATTTATTTATTTCTTTGATTTGTAAGGGGAATACTGTTCGTCGGTTTTGCAGTTTAGAATTTGAGGGCTTTTCTTTAGATATCTTTTTTTTTATAGAGCAAGACTTATGGCCAGTTTCATTTAATGTACTTTAAATGCCCGATGCTTGTCATTTAATATGAAAATTTTCTGTGAGCTTTTAAATGACGAGTGTGAAACTCGCCCTTACAGTGCTATTCTCGACCGAGTGACAAGCGTATTTGTCGTGATAGTAAATAAATACATTTGTGACAAGAACTTCAATTTGCTACTCTGGACGTCAAATGACAGGTCTTTTTGTTTTAGTTGACAATGATAGTTATAACGTTCTCAATAGCACATGACAATAAAAATGTTGTGTAAATAAACAGCAAAAAAATTTGACAAATGCCTATATCTCGCAAAAGGAGTTGCCAAACGAAAAATTAGTCAATTTATAACGGTTTCCAGCGATTTTAGAAAAGTGGGTTCAATGCATATGCTAAAAATATTTGGCGATTTTGGAAAAAAATTACGATGTGAAGTGAACTAAGTTTTCTAAAACCCTTGGAAACACGGAAAATTGGTTAATTTGTTGTTTGGACTCTCCTCTCCGTTTAAAGAATATTTTTATGAAGCAATTTTTCTAATTGGTAATAAGTAGGGATGGGATTTCCATGCAAATCCACGTTTTTTCTCAAAAGTCTAAAAGTAATTACACAAATTATCTTGTATTTTTTATGATGAATGCTTTATTTTTTGTAAATGCATATTTTTTTGGATATTTAAAAAAACTATGTCTATGTATAATAAAATTAGGCAAAATTGTCAGTCTTCGGGAGAGGCTCAAAATTACGCCAAGAAATCAGTCTAAAATACTAGAACATGAAAAATTTAGAAATTCTTGAATGACGGACCCATGGAACCCACTTGGTACAAAAAAGTATTGCGAGGACGATTTGCTGGTTTTATATACTTCTTTGTAGAAGGCCTCAATATAAGCCAAAAATTATATAACAATTTTAGATAACCCGACTAGTTATCGGGTCAAACGCCGGGTTCGTTTCTCATTCAGAAGACCCCCTATATCGTGGTAAATTAGGGTTATTTGAGTCACCATATGACGCACCACAAAACTAAAGACATCATTAAATTTGCGTAAAGAATGGGTTTCATTTCAATAACCACACTTGCCTATTTTTGTCCGCGCCTAAATGGACCCGTATTTTATTTTACTGATATAAAAATAATTTTTCGTGTTCTTTATTACTTCTCTAATTTCGTTTTTTACCAAGTTGTAATCTCCATCGTAGGCTCGCAATTAAAAGTTATTGACAATGTATTGCTGAATTTTTAATGTGCATATTTCTAAATGCATTTGTTCAAATTTTGATCTTTTTTGTTCAACAATAAAGGTATGAAACCCCATCCCTAGTAATAAGTATTTGTTAGGCAAAGGTATTGCCAGATTGAAAAATTATGAATTTCAATTGTTTTGAACAAACACAAAAGCTCATGAATTCATGAATTCGAGAATAGCACTGTTAATCTTATTGATTTGAAACGAATTTTATTTTAAAACATTTTGGAACCTTTACTAATTAGACCTCAAACTAGCATACGTCTTTAAGACGTATGGTTATCTTTTATGTATAAAAAATAACGTTATCTTTGTAGGGTTAAACTTTAATTTTTGTCATTGGTTTCATACAAAATAATTTTTAAAAATTGTGTCTTTTCATTACAACAGGTGTGTTTGTTGGCCCGGATATACGGAAACTTATGCAAAACGCTGAATGTAAGCAAATACTCTCACCAAACGAACTTGCCGCATGGATAAGCATTACAGGCGTTATTTACAACTTTCTAGGCAAAAATCGTTCCGGTACTGCTCGAATATACGTCGACACCATGCTAAGTGCTTTCGAGAAACTAGGTGTTCATACGAGGTGGATCAATAAGTCCGTGACTTTCGAACTTCCCTCGTAGTTATTTGAAATGCAATACTGCTCCCATCAAGTACCACCTGTTGATACACTAACGTCAAATTCTGAGCAAGTTCCGTCATTTACTTTGCATTTAACAGCTGTTCAAAACATACAACCTCGTGCATTTTTTTAAAAATGGAAAAAAGTGCTCGAACTCATTAAACATTACTTTTTGCGAAAAAAAAAACCATCAATCAAACCAAGGATAAGCTTGAAAAATACTATGGGGACTCTGTACCATCGATGTCAATGGTAAAAAAGTGGTTTACTGACTTTCGTTGTGGTCGCACAATTACAAATGACGCTGAACGTTCTGGACGGCCAATTGAGGTCAACAATACACCCGAAAATGTCGACAAAATCCACTATATGCGTGAGATTGTTGATGCCATAGTCATTTCATATGGCAGTGTGGTTTCGATTTTAAATGATCAGTTGGGTTTAAGAAAGCTGTCTGCAAGATGGGTGCCACGTTAGCTCTCAATTGACCTCTCAATGACAAAATTCCATGAATTGGGTTACGAATTCGTACCTCAACCATCATATTCTCCGGATTCAGCCTCCAGTGACTATTTCCTGTTTCCAAACCTAAAGAAATGGCTCGATGGAAAGAGATTTAGCTGCAACGATAAAATTATTGATCAAACAAATTCATATTTATGGACCTCGAAAAATCCTATTTTTTTGGAAAGGATACAAAAATAGGAGAAAGATTGGACTAAGTGTATTGAGCTAAAAGGAGATTATGTTGAAAAATATTTTTTTTTTTCCAAAAAAAATGGGTTTCATTCAAAAAGTCACGGATCCGCCCTCTATGTCAACAAAAATTAATATTTTTAATTCTAAAATGGATTAGTTTGAGCATCCGATGGCAACAGAGTCCGATGAACATGGTGAACGATTTCATCAAACATATGCACCTACTGAAGAACGCTATAAAGGGGAAAGTATTCATCCTGTTATAGCCGACATATACTGGACATTGTTTGATAACGACATAGAATTACCAAGAGCTAAAAGAAAATGTAATAAATGAATTCTTGCTTAAATACCCAAATTTATTCTCATCTTTTGTTTATTGATATTATATATACAGCTTTCTTTTGTTCGGTGACTTATAGTCAAATTTAAGGATGTGAAGATAAATTTATCCGATACATTTATTTATCGAAGACACAAACCACGTATACAAAATTTCTGAAATCTGATTCTTTGTCAAAAAACAAACAAGAAATTTTGTACAGAAAAAAGAGCCAATAAGCGTTTTTGAAGCCATTTATGATGAATATAACATATAATTAGCTTTATATGGAAACAAATATTTTTTCTTCCTATAAAAAACTGACATTGGTTATTTTTTATCTAACCTGGGTCGCTCACGACAAAGGTGAATGAACTTCTAATTTCTAGCCGCCTAACACCGTAGAAGCGCATAACCAGCGCAGCCTATATATGCTGATTCCATTTCAGATCGGAGATATACCCCAATTTATTATATTGGACACTCCTGATAAAAGTGAATGGACTAGCTATATACCCCCAATTAGCCCCATGGGAGCACATAACATCCCCATTACAAATATATGCTGATTCCATTTCAGATCGGAGATTTAGTCAACTTTAGGAACCGACCCATGTCATTGACAGAAATAATGATTGCGACTGCCAATATTGGACACTCCTCATAAAAGTGAATGGACTAACTATATATTCCAAATTAGCCCCATGGGAGCACATAACATCCGCATTACAAATATATGCTGATTCCATTTCAGATCGGAGATATAGTCAACTTTAGGAAGCGACCCGTGTCATTGACAGAAATAATGATTTCGACTGCCAATATTGGACACTCCTGATAAAAGTGAATGGTCTAGCTATATACCCCCAATTAGCCCCATGGGAGCACATAACATCCCCATTACAAATATATGCTGATTCCATTTCAGATCAGAGATTTAGTCAACTTTAGGAACCGACCCATGTCATTGACAGAAATAATGATTGCGACTGCCAATATTGGACACTCCTCATAAAAGTGAATGGACTAACTATATATTCCAAATTAGCCCCATGGGAGCACATAACATCCCCATTACAAATATATGCTGATTCCATTTCAGATCGGAGATATAGTCAACTTTATGAAGAGACCCATGTCATTGACAGAAATAATGATTACAAATGGCATCTGATTATAATTGTAGATAAAGTAATGCAAATTAAAATCCAATGCATATTAAAAAAACCCATGTATGGTACATGGTTTTAGTACATTTAGTTTTAGTGCACGGGCCCTGTTTTAGGGTTTTGTTTTTTTTGCCGTTTTCCACAAAAATAAGAAAAAAGACCCATATATTGAAGCGGTATTCCACAAAAATGTTTCTCGTAAATTTTTTCATAAAATTGCTGCACAGATCCTATAACTAAAATGTAAGGATACCATGGTTTCCTATGCCGATTCATCATAAGAAAGTGCAAAAAGGGGAAAATTTCAACCCCCTGTAACTGTAAACTGTTATAACGCCCATACACTTATATATTTTTTTCCCCCTCTACCAGAACCTTGTTATTTTCGAAAAAGTTTAATTTTGTTCCATAGTGTAATTGTTCGTCTCAAGATCAATAGCTATTAAAAAGTACTTTTTCTATGAAGAAGTAAATTTTAATAGCAAATACATAAATTAAATATGTGAAATTGATTATGATGGCGGATGGTTGGGAATATAGCTATTTCAATGGCCACCAAGGCATATCATCAGCTCCTTTGTCCACAAGTATTTACATTCTTTTTCATTTTTAGAAATTTATTTATTTAACTACTTTTCTATATATTCAAGGCGCTTAGAGGATAACTTACATCTATGGCTACTTATTTCTATCATTAAATAATATTCCAAGAACTGTATAATTAATACATATAAAAGTTGCAATTACACCACATACATATTAATCGGGTCAACTAAATAATTCTACAACCTACGAGAGGTTTCCCCAAAAACGGAACTCTAATCAACTCCCCCTTTTCCACTTAATACTAACACTTAAGCATGAAACACATAGACGACGACAGGCTACATGAACACACGACTACAAATGCCGCTGACTGCAACTGTAGACGTGTGGCAGCTACTGAATTATTTTCAAGCCGGCAACTGCAAAGTAAACAGCTGATCTGTAATGTTGACGTTTGTGTTATTGTGTTATTTGTGTTAGGAGAAAATAAAATGTCTGGAGAATATTTAATAAATATTATTACAAACATAACAAAAATTGTGAAAACAGTTGATTATTCTGTCAGTGGTGCCACTTCAGGCATTGACAGCTCTAACCTGTTGATTGTCGCCCACACAAATAGAAATTAGTTTAATTCAACTACAGCTACATAAGTAGCATAGACAACAACCTGCAGTCGTGTCGCCTTGCCGTCGTTAAAATATTCACTTGCATATAAACGCATGTATTTTATTTTTGACAGGTTGTGGTCGGTAGCCTGTCGTCGTCTATGTGTTTCATGCTTTACAACTAAGTTCTGCTTATAACTACCGACACTACTGGTCGCTGTTATAGACCGTGTTGCTTAAATCAAACGTACACAAGAATTTTGGTATATCGTCACACATTATAGGGATGAACAATGCTCAACTAAACGAGAATTGTTCCAACTCCTACTTGTGCGAAAACATCCACAACAATACTCTGCCATAACCATCCATATTCACAACTTTTCTTTCCTATGCAGACTTTCGTTGTAAGCCGTTGCATAGATGTAGTTGTTTCGCACAAGTAGGAGTTGAGACAATTCCCGCTAAGTTGAGATTTGTTTATCCCTATAATGTGTGATGATATACATACCTAAATACATGTGGAGAAGGGGGCTGATGATATGCCTTGGTGGGAATTGAAATAGCTATATTCCCAACCATCCACCATAATAATAATTTCACATAAGTCTTTTAAATATTTTCGGTTCGCTAAAAAATTTAAATTATGTGCATACTTTGAGGAGCAATTCCTCTTAATTTATTACAAATGTAATTGGGTGCCTAAAAGTAGGTCATAGTTTTGTTACAATTTCATATATATAGAGTCCATATATTTAACCCTCAACGGTACAAATGAATTTATAGCGCACCACTTTCAGGCAATCTTGAAGCTAAATGTGAAGCTCAACACCCATTCTATGGATACAGATGCGAAAAACGTACGTTATTATGAAAAGCTGCCTCAAGCTAAACCGTGATACGAAAGAGAATGCCCCATCGCAAGTCACCAGAGGAACACTGCATATGTATACAGTAACGTTGCAGACAGATGCAACGGGGTAACAGGAGTTAAGGAGAACCGCAGCTTTAGGCAAAAAAAGGCAGAGAGAAAAGTTCGACAAAAAAAACAAAAACAAGTTCGAAACAATCAGAATGTACAGAAAAGCCAATGATGACAGAAAACTACTAGAAACTCAAAAGCAAATCCAACAGCCACACACAGCGCAAAGATTAGTTAGAAATCAATTCAGGCATTGGAAATTCCATGATAAAGTCTACATTGAGATTTGAACCCATAATTGTCATACATCAGAATTATTTGTCGATGTCATTGATACATTAAAAATAGGTATTACTAAATAGAAGTTTTTACTACAGAAATTAAGTTGTATTAACCAATTTGAGTATTTCTAAAACCTCATTCATCTAATGTATATATTTTTCTACGAAAATATCATTACATAATCATTAATTTATGAAATCAAAAGATCATTAAAGTCCATGAATATTTTACTATTATCGACAAGTCGCATATACCCAGTTGATATATCTCACCACACTAGATTCTGAATCCCATGTGTTTTTTTATTTTACTAGTAAATATTACCATAAATTTAGGTGAAGTGAGACTTTTAAACACAATCGTTGAATCTGACGCCACTATTGACGCCTTCACAAAGATGCAAACAATTGTGGACAATTGTCTGGAGGAACTATTATTGTGGATGACACAAATTAACTTAAACATTCATATGATATTTTTAAATTATAACTCTGTGTATATGGTTGCAAACAGGGTTCGCATTTACCCCCATATGTAACCCATACACATCACCATGGGGAATAGGTAATGAATGTTTACTCATATGTGAAAATAATGGGTAGCTACCCACGACGGTGGGAAATTACACCTCACGATTATCCATTCCACATTTAAACATAGGGATTGGGTAAGCGGCCTTTACCCATTACTCACGGTGATGGGTAATGGGTTATCCAGGGGTAACCCATCCCCATTTTTGATCGAAGATATGAAAAAGTTTGAAAAAAGTCTATATCTCGAAAACGGAGCGTGCAACGAAAAACTAAAAAATGTTTACGGGTTTCTAATTTATTATGTTTGTGTGGCCAGCACCGTTTCCGAAATATAGCCATTTTTTATTTTAGCGATTTTTTTATTTTGACGATATTTAAAAAAAAATTCTATACGAATTGGACGAATTTATGGAAATCTCTTAGAATCAATCAAAAATTAGTTAGTTTTTCGAAAAAACGGTCCGTTTCCGAGATGTAGAAATTTAGTTTCATATTTTCGATTAAAAATGGGGATGAGTTACCCAGGGTAACCCATTAGCCACGAAATACGAACCATGGTAATAAATAATAATAATTTTTTTTGACGTAGAATAGTAAGACGTATACTACGGTATGAGGAGTCATGTCAGGTTTTTATTGTTGTAATCTTTATTTCATTGAATTTGAGGAAACGGCTAGATGAATTTTTTTAAAAATTTTTTTGTAGGTAAATGAAGATGTTATCTTTCGTTTGATATACATTTCATATTGGTTGATATATTTCTAGTATTTTAATTTCTCAAATGAAAATTGTTTAAACACATACACTCAAACATATGTGTGGTGTTGGGTTGAGTGTTTTTGGTTGCTCAACATTGCTTAGGAACATGTATCTAGTAAAAAGTGAAACGAACAGCAAGCTAATGTTGCTTGGCAACATGTATCTAGTAAAAAGTGAAACAAACAGTAAGCTAACGTAATAAAGCTTTTTTGCGAAAGCTTCAATAAAGCTGTTGTAACATTAATTTTGAATTGTAAAGCGTAAAGCTTTCACACAACGCTCGAATGCCAATGCGAAGACTCGATAAGGTAAACCTTTTTTAATATTAGGGCGGCCCTCTCAACATTCGCAGAACTTATTTCAATAAAAATATTAATTAAAATACATAAATTAAATTAAGTTTAAAAAAATTGAACATAATATTTTTTTTTTGAACTCACTTGAATCAAATACCGTTGGTAAATATAAAAATTACAGCAGACAGTTGTCCGAGGCCTTCGGCCACGGACTGTCCCTTCAGGCTGTGTCAGAGACACGGCCATTAAGTTTAACGTAGAATACGCCATCCGATAAGACAGAAAACATATATAACAATAAATGATAAATAATATAAGCAAATGAATTTATTGTTATACATATATGTTTTCTGTCTTATCGGATGGCGTATTCTACGTTAAACTTAATGGCCGTGTCTCTGACACAGCCTGCAGGGACAGTCCGTGGCCGAAGGCCTCGGACAACTGTCTGCTGTAATTTTTTTGTTTTTTTTATAAACTTCATAATGGCATATGGGCATCAATAAAAGCTTGTGACAGCCATCAAATTCAAGTAATTGGTTGAAGATATCAATATATTATTTGGTACAAGCGAATTAGTTTTTACATTTTTTGTTGATCCAACAAATATAAGTACAAGGTGTCTGGTGGCAAATTTATACTTTTAAATACGATTATTTCAAAAAGTAATAAACGGTGCGGAGAGAGGGTGGCGCCGCACAGAGGGATTTTGCCGGCAAAAATACCCTTTTTCGAGTGTCAAATATCAAAAATGTAATGATGCAGTTTTGTATAGAATTGTTTAATTAAGAGAAATAAATCATTAGTTTTTTTCAACAAATTTTGGTTTTGTACAAAAAAAGGCGGCAAAGTCAACAAAATGAAACTCTGCAGTAACCTGCCTCAGATTTTCATGCATTTCAATGGGCTGGAAACATAATTTATTTTTGTCGTATCGATTTGGAATATGTATATTTGAAAAATATGGTATTTGTACATTAAGTTTTAAGAAAAAATAATTGAATAACAATAACAGATTAAAATATATTCATGCTTTTATGATGACACTCAAAAAACTAAGTGTTTTTAGTTTTTCTTGGACTAAAAAAAGGTGGTCGTTATCGATCGTTGTGGTCTGGTTGCTAAAATGTGAAAGGTGGGAGTGTATTCTTTTGATTTCATAAATAAAATTCCCAAAATATTTTATACTGTTGATCAAAGTTATAAATTTTATAAAAAAAGTGCCACGAAATTTCATTACAAAAATGGATGAAAACACCATATAAAATGGTGTATACTTGTAGGCATATGTGTTTTAATGCTGTCGATAATAGAAACGTTAGTTAAAGTTTTTTTTTACAGCGGTTGTGTTTTATACATCATATCCCTAAAAGTATGCACTGAGAAATGCTGAAAAATTAATAAATTTCGATAATTTTATAGTACAAATTTGACTTTTATTTGGAATGATTGGTTAATTAAAAAAAAAACGGTAAACTATGGCTCCCTAATTTTTTTGCAAATATTCAGCTAACATATTAGGCTTTAGTTATTTATATAGATGTAAGTGCTGATTTACATCTATCACAAACTACAAAGAATTATATCTGTGTTTTCGAAAATTTTGAAAAATGAAAATATGTATATGGGCGTTGGGCGTGGCACTTAAATTTGTAATATAATTGAGGACTCAAATGCAAGCACTGGCAGTAATTTTTATTGACATAGATATGAAAATGAGGAAAATACAACGATTTTTTATTTTACGTTATATGGGAGGTAGGCGTGGTTGTGAGCGGATTTGAACAAAAACATGTTTTTTTCTAATTTAGCAATATGAGAGATGGGTGCGAAATTTCAAAGCCCTAGCTCGATTCCTTCTAATTTTTGCCGCGGCTTATATGAAGAAATCCCACTGTGCGCCATTGGAATTACTGATTGTGCGGATTTGTCAGTCACGATGTCGCAGTGGTCGAGTGAGCATCGTGCGTTCGCTATGGAGACATTTTTTAAGAGTAATGATTCTTACGTAATTGCTCGTCGATAATTTTGTTCAAAGTTCGGTATTCGGCGAATAAGTGGTGGACCGAGTGTAAATTTAATTCGTTCGAGGGTGCAGAGATTCCGCGCAACTGCTTCGGCTGTGAATGTCCCACGGCCAGGGCCCAGTCGATCTTCAAGGACTCCCGAAAATATCAAACTGGTTGAAAGCAGTTGACGTGGAAATCCGCGACTTTCTATACGGAAAAGAGCAGCACTTCCAAAAGTGCTCATTCATGAAATTTTAAAAAAGGATCTGAAGTTCCATCCTTTTAAAATTCAAATCGTTCAAGAAATGAAAGAAAGTAACTTTGATTTACGCAAAATTTTTTGTGAAACGATGTTGGAGCGTTTTCGCACTGTAAATCCCATTTTTTGGAGCGACGAGGCTCATTTTCACTTAATCGGCCACGTCAACAAACAAAACTGCCGTTACTGGTCTCCAAGAACCCGCAACCCTCGATTGAAACATCAAAAACTATTGCATTGCCCCAGGGTAACTGTTTGGTGTGCCTTATCCACGCATGAGATAATTAGACCATTTTTTTCGACAATTCTCGAGGCCAGGCGACGAATGTCAACGGTCATCTGGATGACATACTCTTTAGAAAATAAAATCCGCATTTCCATTCTATCGTTCAATGCTCTCAATAAAACTTTGTTATCAATTATTATGTTTTTTATTTAAGTTTGAAAATATAAATCTGCTACCAGACACCTTGTATAAGTAGAATAATCACCACAACAGGATAATTTGATTGCTAGAACTAAAACTCGATTGAATATTTCAGTTCTTGCAACCAAAACTGAATTAGAAATTAATTGATATGCACAACATTTTATGATACGGAACACAATTATTGGTAATCACAACTGAATAATGTTATATTGGAATGTAAATTGATCATTCTCCAAACTGTCCTTCCCGAGTAACCCAATGCAGTCGTTGAAATGGAGCGAATTGAAAATACTGGTGTTTATTGTCCTTCACCGAATTAGCTTTAAAACAACAAAGATTCGGATGGCGATGAACTCTACTAAGCAATCTTTTTTTAATTTGTAAAATCAGGAAAGAGTAGCGATTTGTCGATTTGGCACCAGCAATCGGCGAAATGTACAGTTTCTCAGCTTTTGGACCCATCTCAAACGCAATGGGTGAAAGTCAAAGTCCAATTGCTGCAAAATTGATTGTGTTTTATCAGCCTGGCTTCAGACCAGCGAAATCTACTACGAATATCAAATCAATACTTGCCGCCTAATAGTCGATTAGGAAGTTGACTTCTATAGCGCGATGCGGAAAAATAATCTACGTTTTGAATAATCTACGAAGTTATCTCTGAATATGTTATCCCTACTAAGCTGATACATCTGCTCCTGATTTGATACCAGACAAGACGATCTCTTCAACATATTTTTGAAAATAATAATGAATACATATATCTGTAGTAAACACAAATTAAACCATCATCAGCCAAATCCGTTACATTAGTGTTTTCAAAAGTAGAGAAGGAATCAGCGAAGGTTGGTTTGGCAGTGAATGAGGATAAGACAAAGATAATGGTTTCGAGGTTCAGAAGTTTCTCTAAACTGAAACAAAATTGGGACTAACATTGAATTGTTAGTTTCACTAACACTTGAATCAAAACGCAAAACTGCAGTATGTTAAATTTGTAGTGTTCATTGCAACTTAATTGGTCTAACAGTTTGCCAGATTATTGAAGCTTATGGAGATTTCGTTTTTGACGAAAAAATTTTTTTTTTGCTCTTTGCCGAAAAAATGGAATTTTGTGTTCGTTTCTGAAGAAAGTGCAACCCTACTTCAAGGTTTTGTGTTCTTTCCTGACAATGTTGCACTCAAGAAGTGCAAAAATGTTGAATTTTTCGCCCTCTCAGCGAGTCACGGGCGAGAATGTTGCCCAATAAAATGGCAAACTTTCTGTCATTTTGTTTGTGTTATTTGTCCTCACTAAGCTAATTTTTCTACCTTTTGTGTGGGGCGCTAAGCTAATTTCTTCATCAGCTGTTGTTTGGGATGATGCTAATGAAAAATTCATCAAACTAAATGCAAACGAAATCTCATTTGAATTGGGAATTTAACCGCTGAGGAAGATCTGTGGCTAGATCTGAAATAGCTATAAGGTTTGACAGGAATCATAGGAATACAATTGCAAAACTTCCTTTTGAAAACTATTTATATCTCTATTCATAGAGATATAGAATGGCCTAGAGCTCGGATAATAAAATTAAAAAATGAATAACAACAAATAGCAATTGTATTGGTACTTTGTCGACCAGTTTGTATGAAGAGTTGGTGATAAGTGAGGTAAATAAAACATGGTAAGAGCGCAGACGCAAGTATCCAGTTGTGAGAAAATTCAACATTTCCATGTTCGTTTCCCACCACAACAAAGGCACAACTTTGAAGGGCCGATGGCAACAATTTTTAAATATGACCTCATACAAGGGCCACATTATTTTTAGAAATGAAATCACTATTATTGTTAATGAAATGTCGATAAACTCATCATGGCAGTGAGTTGAAATGCTACAGTTTACGATCTCAACACGCACGGCTGTTGAAATTGTTAACATAGATAAATAAAAAACCATAGATGGTGAAAGATAAGTGGTAGATTTGGCAGTAAAGGGAAATTTTCTAGATGGCGTCGTGGTGGTGGATATGGGCAAATTTCCCTGGAAACAAAAACTATTGAAAAGACTATATAACCATGCTTTTTTTTCCTTTTGTATTGTGAACAAATATCAAAAGCGATATGGTTTTCAATCATTTATATTCTATTTTAAAATTTAAACAAAAGAATCGAAATAGAAATGCTGTTTGAGTGCTTTTTCGTCGCATCCGAGTGAAAAATGGTCGTACGGAAACAGCATGTGCCCTCTGGTGAAAATGGTGATTAAGCAAACGAATCATCTATGGTTTTTATTTATCTATGTTGTTAAGGAACCAAAGAACATAGAAATACTCAAGATGGAGCATTTGATTATTCACCAGATGGTAAAGGCTGTTTCCGTACGACCATTTGTCACTGAGATGCGACGAAAAAACACTCAAAAATCATTTTTATTTCGCTTCTGTTGTTTGAATTTGAAAATAAAATATAGATAATAGAGAGGCATATTGCTTTTGTTATTTTTTGATAATTGAAAAAGCAAAAAAGCATGGTTAAATAGTTTTTTGAATAGTTTTTGTTTTCAGGGAAGTTTGCCATATTTCCATACTATTTCCAAAGATGATAAAAATAGCGTAGATGGGGAATTTTCCCATATCCACCGTTCTTGCGCTATCTAGGAAATTTCCCTTGACTAGGAGTTTCTAATCCACTACTTATATTATACCATCTAGGGGTTTCTATCATGTCATTTCTGCGCCATCTAGAAAATTTCCCTTGACTTTCAAAACCACCTCTTAAATTTCACTATCTAGGATTTTATATTCTATAGGTTTTACTTTCTATAAGAATCGAGAATTAAATGGCGCAATTTTTTTGTGTAAAAACTACGATATGGTTCACCAAACTACTGATGGTGCATGATTAAGAATTTCAAGTGCTATATAAAGGGTCCGCCATCTAACGTTTTTTTTTTCAACTAGTGCTTATTTCGTGAATGGTAACACTTAGCTTATGTCTGATTTGACAGATAATTAGTTTTATCCTTGCGCTGAACGAATGTGGTTGTGTATACGCTTGAACAACGCTGGGAAACATAGCGGCATTACTTTGAAAATCATGGTAATGTTGCAGAATGTGTGCGAACATAGCGTACGGATTTTGGAAGAAGAGAAGCACCGTCAGCTCCGTATGTTCGTTATCTTGTGAAAAAAGTGAAAGAAACTGACATCCTCATCTATAAACCAAAGCGTGAAAAGCCAAAAATAGTGCGTACATCCGAGAATATTGCTGGTGTGGCAGAAAGTGTGCGTGAAGCGCCATCAACATCAATTCACCGTCGTTCTCAACCATTGAAAGTTTCGGAGACATCATTGAGACGAATTTTGCATAAAGACCTTGGTATGACGCCATACAAAGTCCAATTGGTTCAGGAGTTGAAGCCAACTGACCATCCAATGCGTTTTCGCTTCGCTAAGTGGGCCTGCGATCGACTTACAGAAGATGCCGATTTTGCCAAAAAAATTATCTTTTCAGATGAAGTTCATTTTGATCTTAGCGGGTATGTAAACAAGCAAAATTGTCGCATTTGGGGCACAGAAAACCCGCACTCATACATTGAAAAGCCGATGCACCCAAAACGAGTCGCTGTTTGGTGCGGATTTTGGACCAGAGGCATAATTGGGCCATTTTTCTTCGAAAATGAGCAAGGAGTGGCCGTTACAGTCAATGGCGATCGCTAACGGGCCATGTTGAACGAATTTTTGTTCACAAAAATTGAAGAGGAGGGTATTGGCAACATTTGGTTTCAACAAGCTACACTCGATGTTTTGCGCCCTGTTTTTGAAGATCGCATTATCAGCCGCAGAGCTGATGTCGTTTGGCCACCTCGGAGCTGCGATTTGACACCGTTGGACAATTATTTGTGGGGTGCCCTCAAAGACAAGTGTTACGCCGACAAGCCAGAGACAATTGACGCTTTAAAGGACAATATTTGTGAAGCCATTGTTGAAATACAGCTGCACACAATCGATAATGTGCTTAAAAATTGGACCGATCGTGTAGGCTACTGCATGGCCAGCCGAGGCAGCCATTTGAATGAAATTATTTTCCATTGTTAACCGGTAGGATTGTACTTTCAAATAAAAGTAGAAATTTGAGAAAATATGCAGTAGATTTTTTTTATAGCATTTTCAAAAAAAAAAAGTTATTTGGCGGACCCGTTAAAATCAGCATTACCTCTCCATATAAAACAATTTAAAATCAGAATTGCCAGCAGTCAAACCAATTCAAATTAATTAAAAGCATTCACCATATTTCATTAATGAATTGCATGGGCAAATGGAAATTAAAATTTTCTTAATTGTCATTGCGAACAATGACAATTCTTTTTCATTTGCATTAGATCAAGTAATGCAAATTAAAACCCAATGAAAATTAAAAAACCCAAGTATGATATATATCAATGAAAAAAAAATGGTTTCCCATTACATCCCATGAAGGAATTGGGGAGAGCTTCGCACAACCAGTGAGCTGTGCGCTTTCTAGTTTTATACTCACTGATTGGGACCTACAGTTTTACACCGGTTCCGAATGGTATTTGAGGAGTTTTTCATGGCTAAATACTCGATAGTGTCGCCGTCACTATGTAAGGTGACACCCGCCGACAGATATTTAAGGTGGTCAGAGCATGGATCTAACCCAGGGTCTCAGGTACAAGAGGCGCGCACACTCACCATGACATAATTAATTGTTGTCACACCATAATTAAATTTTGTTATTGTTGTCATATTTAATTTCTGTTGTTTGTTTAAGTTTTGCTAATTTTTTTGACATATTTAATTTCTGTTGTTTATTTAGTTTGTTTCCGGGTCCTGCGGGCATTGGCAGTAAATTCTAGTGTTGCATTTTTGTTAATTGGGTGACTTACATTCTTGTCTGGCGAGTGAGCCCAACGCTAAAGTGTATCAAAATAACTAGAACTAATAACTAACAAAGGTGAACATATTGTTTCGTATTTCCCTAATCGTCCTTTTTGTGCTGATTTATTCGTTTTATTTTATTTTACTTATATAGTTTTAAAGTTAACATATTTCAACCTCTATTACTATTGTTATATGAAACCGTTCACTCTTTGGATTAATCGCAGACTGATTCATAATTCTGCTCAGCTGCTTTTTATATTAGTTCTTCTCCTTACGAAAGTGTCATCTGTCAATTTCAATTCGTTACCAGAGTCTTCAAGTGCTGCCAGCTATTTCTCGAAAAGTCTACTAGTATGGTGAATTCACAATACTGGTTTGAGATTATTGGTATCTTGTTGCAAGGCATACTTTCAGGCATGACATTAATCGTACTATTATTTACAGTACGCCAAGTAAGTAAGTATGCATATTACGTTACTGTAACATAAGTAAAGATTTTAATCGTAACAATATTTTGTTTTACTCGCGTGAAACTGGCAAGACTTGGCGTAGGTCATGGCTTGATTCAGTTTCCGTTTTAAATGACTGCGGGCACAGAATAATGCTTGTTAGGCATTACGGTAGTGATGAGATTAATATAAATAAAGAGTAGGCAGTGATTTTTGGAAGACGAAACCGCGTTATTGATATATGAATGAGTGTGTAAATATAGCCATTTACTTTTTATCCAGCACATTTGAAGCACAGGGGCGGACCGTTTGGGCACCGAGCTTCAGTGTGGGCCACGCACGATACGAAACAGGTCGACTCTGCAACGTAGGTATACTGATCTCCACTACAATAACACACACACACACCACTATAACGATAGGTTAAACCAGCGGACCAACACTTCGTATACGATATCGCATACGAGAGTTACGCGAAACTTTTGCGGGTAAAACTCTCGAAAACAGATCCGAAAACGATCGGAAAATGAATCATCAGTCGCTCAGTTTGTGGCAGTAAAAGTTTCGTTTACGATGTCTTGCAAGAGATTCGTTTGCGAGACTTTTGCCATATGTTTTGCGAGAACAACACGAAAAATAAGACAAAATGCAATTGCCAAAACATTATTGTTGTGTCGTGTGCCTGCACGTGTGTGCCTCTGTTTGGCGCACGACACAACGACAACAATGTTTCGTCGTTCAGCACCTTTTTTCGTCCGTTCAGCACCCGTTTTTAAACCAGTTTGCGAACATTTGGGCGAGTTTAATTTCTCCCCCGGTTTTGGTCCGGTAAATACACTTTTCTGAGCCCGTTTGCGAGCATTTAGCGTAACACTCGCTAAGGCTCGGTTTTTTGCCCGCTGGGAAGGTTTTAGGAACTGTTTTCTCAGAAGACACTTGAGGAATAGGGTGTCCCAAAAAGTTTTAGATTTTTCGATTTTCATGGTTGTTCAGACTTGATTGGAAAGCTTATAGGGTAAAGTATTTTTGAGATTTTTCGGAAGAGGTCGCACAAGTCGAATTTTCCCCAAAAATCGGGTATTCCGGACGTTTTTTTGACTTTTACTTAAAACTCGGTCAATAACCATGATTTTCTTAGATTGTAAGTCAACATTTTTAAAGCAAAACGTTCAAACTTGTATTGTATATGCATAAACCACCAGTTTGGCAATGATTTTGCGCAATAAGGTACAACGTATTACGTTTTTTCGTTAATTTTGGGTAAATTTTGTAAATAACGCTTAATATTTTTTAAAATTCCTATGAAAATTTAAAAAAACTAATGGCGCATTTATTGGTGGGGCACCCTATTGATGAATCTTCTCTCTATCAAAAATGTATAAAAACTACATAGGCACAACAACATGGCCATCAAGGCTTAAAGTATGTGTACAAATACTCACAACAGAAACATGTATTTTAAACAATCGTACATTTCTGATTTTGACAGTCAGTAATGTGATTGTCAAAATCATAGGGTTGTTATTACAAGTTAATCAACCAACATTGGGTAATTAAATTATTGTTAACCACAATTCGATGTTTAACCACAATTTAACAAAGACACGAAGTTGACCACTGACTGGAAAACTGGCCGTAATTAGGCTTGCATTTTAGGTCAAAGGGCAGAACAATTGTTGTCCAACATTAGCCAGAACAACCACTATGCAACACTTGCCTCAGTTGCGCAGACACATTCAAATGTTGGCGTAAAATACGGTACATGTCCGTTGGGATTCAAATGTTAGTTCAGCGAAAAATGTACAGAATTTTTCTTAACAATATGTACTTATGTTATTGTGTAAGGCTCCTGACCTTAAAACGTTGTAAATAACCACAAAAAAAGTAAGAAATGTATCTCTGAATCTAATCCACACAATTGCATAAATAAATTGTGCAAATTTGTTGTTTCCAAATGGACCTTTCATACCCATGTAACTGTTTCCCTCCCCTCAATTGGAAACATTAACAGAACCGTTAAAAGGAAACAATAACAAACCGCATCATTCATTCATGAGGAACTTCACGCCATCCGCACACCAATAAACACCTGTAGCGAAATGTATACGATGATGATCTACGAAGTTTATAGGCAATAACGATAGCAAATCCATAAACAGACAAAAAGCCAACGACTCCACAGGATTTTGCCCAGTCAGCGACAGGATGTCGGTGAAAGCGCAAACGGAATTATTGGTAGATGAAATACAAATCGTAGTATAACAGTTATTTCTACAGTGTGAAGTACGAATAATACGTGTGTGTGTGTGTGTGAGTTGAGTTGAGCAGAGAGAGAGCTTCTGATTCCTTTAACAGCTATCAACAAGTGCCAAAGCCTTCGCAAATAATTCATGCACACACATTAGAGTGCGTTTTTATGGTTGTGTGCATGTGAAAGAGGAACCGGAAATATTTGTGTGTTGCTATAAATCACGAAGTCGGTGGTATTCAATTACTTGCAGGTTTATTTGTTTAATGATACTCGAGTGAATGTTTAAAGATATTGTGGTATTTTCCTTAAAGTAAAGACAGTGGAGTTTTTTTTTTAGAATAACCGCTTTAATTAAGACAAATTTTAAATAAACCATAATAACGGGAAGTGTTTCGATAAAAAAAAAACCAAATAAAACCGAATTATGCCGTTATTAAAATTATTATTTTTTCCATGGTTTGTGCTCCTGTAATATTTGTAAATCCACAAAATTGTAATGTAAGAAGTGCAGAATTAGACACTTATCATTTTCACCAAGTCCTTGAACATTTTCAAAAATGTCCCTTCATAAACCTGTAAATACAATTGTATTCATTTTCGCAATAATTGGCTTACAATGTCAATTCACAGACCAAGAATTGTGCAAAAATACGTCGGCATTATTGTCGCCAACATTCCCCACGACAACAAGTGCAGCATCAGTGTCAACAATGGCAGCATTACCGGTATCATTGCCGCATCCATTGGCATTGACATCAGCAGCTGTGCCTCAAATTCATAACAACCAGAAGATCAATTTCAACAGCAGAATCATCAGCCGCAACCACAACATTTATCTCAACAATGTCAAGGATACAAATTCTATTGTCATAGGATTTCTGGCCGAATATTCACAAATGCGGGTATGTTAATATTATTCGTAACTTTGTTACATTCGTGTGGGAAGTAGGAAATACAATTTCGTATGTTTTTGTTTTTTTATTTTGGGAATTTTTGCGTTAGTTTGTAAATTTTGGTCAACGTTGGTGAAACAATTGTTTTTGAATTTAAGTGAAAATATATTTTGGACTTCAGGGGCAATCAAGGAATCAATATACACACAGAGAAGAGATTTGTTGTCAACAATTGAAGTGAAACAATTGTTTTTGAATTTAAGTGAAAATATATTTTGGACTTCAGGGGCAATCAAGGAATCAATATACACACAGAGAAGAGATTTGTTGTCAACAATTGAAACAATTGAAGTGAAACAATTGTTTTTGAATTTAAGCGAAAATATATTTTGGACTTCAGGGTCAATCAAGGTAAAAATTGACTGCAAATAATATCCATATACACACAGAGAAGAGATTCGTTGTCACAACTAAATCTACAGCCAACTAACATTTTGCGGATCCTTGGACTATGACATTATTCAGTTGTGATTACCAATAATGGTATTCAGGCCACAACAACAAGAAATAAATGTGATCTGTCAATCGAATTTTAATTCTAGCAAATTATCAAATTGTGGCCGTCGGTGGTGCAATGGGTAGTATGCGCGCCTCTTGTACTTGAGATCCTGGGTTCGATCCCTGCTCTGAGCACCTTAAAATTTCTTTCGACGGCGGTCACCTCGCATAGTGACGGCGACACTATCGAGTATTTAGCCATGATAATGCTTCTCAAAAATACCGTTCGGAACCGGTGTAAAACTGTAGGTCCCAATCAGTTAGTATAAAACTAGAAAGCGCACAGTTCACTGGTTGTGAGAAGATCTCCCCGATTCCTTCAGGGGATGTAATGGGAAGCCATTTATTTATTTTTAATCAAATTATCCGGTAGTAGTGAATATTCTATTTGTTGGATTAACGAAAAATGTTAAAACTAATTCGGTTGTACCAAATAATATATTGACATGCTCAACTAATTACTTGAATTTAATGATTGTCACAACCATTTGTTTGATGCTGGGATATGGAATTTTATAGGAAATTGAATTATGAATTTTATAGAAATTTTTTTTTTAAATAGTGTATTTTTATATTTAGAGATATAAACAAAATTATTATTATTGGAATGAAGTACCTTATCGCACGTTGCGGGATGGCGGTTAAATGATAAAAAAATTAAAAAAATTTTTAACACTATTATGCTACAACCTCGTATTACCAACAGTGCGGGCCGATTTGGAGGGAGGCAAAAAAATTGCTCAAGTGACAAGGAAAATCGTATTCTAGGGATCAAAATAAGAAACTTTGCCCGAGGAACCATACCTCTAAAAGGAATTCTGATGTCCCGACTTTTGAATTATCCGAAATTTTGAAAAATCCCACTTTGACCCATTTAAAGTGCCCCAATCGAGTCCAAATGTATGACCGACTCCCACTTACTTTGGAGGACCGATCCACCTATGCCAGAGGCACACCCCCTGGAACGCCCTTGGGAGGTTCCCCATACAAATATTTCAAAAACTCACAATTTTTGACACTTTACATGAAAAAAAACAGCGAAATGGCTTTGGTTTTTTCTTTTTGAAGTTTATTTTTCCCTTTAGAAATTTATTTAGTCAGAACATATGTATGTATGTAAATGAAAAAATGAATTTAACTTAGTAACAGAAAAGAAACAAAAAAAAAAATTATTGTTTGAAGTTTTTTTGCTTTCAAGTCTGGGCAATTTCGCATGTCGTCGCCATAACAGCCACTACATTTTCCGGTATAACTCATTTGGAAACACTAGCTAGCAATTGAACGTGTCGTTCCGTTCCTTGTATGTGTGATGGAATTTTTGGACCATTAAACGGTGGATATAAACTCTAAGTTCCGTTGGGTCTAGAGTTGTGAATTTTAGTTCATTTAAGTGAGCGCTCTGTTTAGTTCAACTCAACAGAATGAACTAGTTCCTTCATTTAGTTCACTAGTTCATTGTATCATTTTAGCTTAACAGTTCCCATGAGCTGTGAACTAAAGAGCACATTTAAGTTCAACTTGTAGTTTTAGTTCAATCGGAGCGAATAATCGCGAAAATGGGCTGATTTTTGCATATTTCTAAAGTGTTTTGGATACTGTGATATTTATTTATAGTAAATCGACCTATTGAAGATCGGCTTAATGATTTCTTTTCTGAAATATTGGCATTTCTCTATTTTTTTTATATTTTGGAACAAATGTGATTTGCGCTGTAGTTATTGTGTAGATGTCGGTTATAGAGTTGGGTAGTTCATGAACTATATAGTTCATTTAGGGTGGCCAGACATCACCCTCACGAACATAATGCACATGTTCGATATGGCGAGTATATTAGTGATTGTTATATCCGGGCACCTTAAATGAACGAGTTCGAAAACTAGTGAACGAGTTCGACACAAGCCTAGTCGGTTACATATATTCTACAAAGATTGCAACATTAGGAACCTTTGTGCAGATTGAGTGAGACAAAGAGCATGAACTAGAAAATGGCGGAGGGAACTGCACGACTGAAATACAAAAAAACTGCTGAAACAAGTGAACTAGTTCATCTAGTTCACAAGAATGAATCGTTCAATTGAACTAGTTCGTTCGTGAACTACACAACTCTAGTTCTTGATAGCACAGTCGCGCTTTTTTTCGCTATCATCAAACAACATTGATAACAAGATATTTTCCGAATGCGCATAACATGATTATCTGTAATTACTTGATTGACAATTCTGCGTAAACGAGGTTCTAGAAATCGTGACCAACTATTGAACTTGAAAAATAATGCACTACCGTACCCGACAGAGCTGCAATACTTGATATTGAAGTACATTGGCACATAATATTTTTTAATTATAAATTCAACCAGAATTCGTAAATTTTCATTTGGTTTTTCCGTTGTCACATATAATTGTAATAATCCAGCGGCC
The DNA here is from genome assembly GCA_963931995.1 of Phaonia tiefii. Taxonomy (NCBI): domain Eukaryota; kingdom Metazoa; phylum Arthropoda; class Insecta; order Diptera; family Muscidae; genus Phaonia; species Phaonia tiefii. The sequence continues at coordinate 275,198,551 of OZ008368.1, forward strand.
TTGCTGAGTCATACATTTTGACTCGATTGGGGCACTCTAAATGGGCCAAAGTGGGATTTTTCCAAATTTCGGACAAATTTCGGATTTTTCAAAAGTTTTAGAGGTACGGTTCCTCGGGCAAAGTGTATACAATTTTCCTTGGGCAAAGTGTATACGATTTTCCTTGCCACTTGGGTGATTTTTAAACCGACCCGCCCTAATACCTACTCTTAAATAAAATTCCTTTTCTTAAAAGTATATTTTCCTAAAAATAAGAGAACACCTTTTCTTTTCTTGAGATAAGTAGCCTTTCGGAAAATAAGTAAATTTTCTTAAAAAATAACATTTTCCAAAAAAGAGTACCACTTCTTTAAAAAGTACCTGTTCTTAAAAAAAGTACTTCTTTGTAAAAAAAATGCATACTCTTATGGCTTTTTCTTACAGAAAGTACTTATTCTTAAAAATAGTAAATTTTCTTAAAAAACATTAGCTCTTAATAAAAGAAGTATCTCTCTTTAAAAAATTACATTCTCGGGAAACATAATACATATTCTTACAAAAAAAAAACCAAAAATATACTTTTTCTTAAAAAAATAAATTCGATAAAATAAAATTTTTCTTAGAAAAAGAAAAGGTTTATCATTTTACAAAAAGTATCTTTTTTTTTTCTTCTATTTTTCAACGGGTGCCTTACGCGTGTTGGAACTAACTACTATATAATATATGATCTCAAATATGACAAAATTTCTATATATCGGAAACGGAGCGTCGAATCGAAAAAATAAGAAATTTCTGAAAGTTTCTGGGGTTTTCCAGTTTTTTTTAAATCGCTAAAATAAGAAAATCGCTGAAATAACAAAGTGGCTATAACTCGGAAACGGTGCGTCCAATCGGAAAAATATATTAAATTTTTTACATCCAAACGAGTCTGTAACCAATGGATGTCTTTAATACGGCATCACTTTTTGATGTGTTACCATCTATAGGGCAATCTATCAAAGTGAACACATGGTATATAGAGAACTCAAGGAACGAATTGTATAACTCAAACGCACTGACGACATCTGGCGAATGATTCAAAAGGGGTTACTCTCTTTTTGTCATAACTTGGTCCATTCATAATTTTGATATGAAACATTGATGCCTTTTGAAACATTTATGCTTTTTGTATTGTTTCATGTAATAACATTGTGGAAATAGTGCATTTATATTGTAATATTCTATAAAGATAATAAGACTCGTTTATGCTCCTTTACTCAGACTCTTTACATGAGAGCGGAAAAAGAGTGCAATAAGTTCTCTATACTATAGAATACTTTTTGCCGTCGCTCTGTTTATGGCAAAACAAAAGCAGTTATTTCAGTAAGCTAAATATTGCTTTATTTATTTTAACAATATTACATTTAATGTTAAATCAGATGTAAGAAAAAAGAAAGTGCAATAGCAAAAGAGCCTTCTGTACAATTACTATTCTTTTTGTTATTTTTCAATGTAACATTTACTAATGTTTTCATAGTAATCGAACAGGTACCGTGTAACAAAAAGGTGTTAACATATCGCCCGTGAGTTCAAACACTCATTGACTTTTTTTCTACAAATCCCTAAAATTAAAATTTGTCGAATAAAAAAATCGCTAAAGCGCCCTTATGTCTATATTCGTGAAACGGAGCAATCAATCAAAAAATAATTAATTATTCCGGATTTCTATGGGTTTTCTATAAAGTGGTTCAATTCGTATGGATTTTTGTTTAAAATCGCCAAAATTAGAAAATCGCTGAAATAACAAAATGGCTATAACTCGGAAACGGTGCGTCCAATTGCAAAAATATATTAAATTTTTTACATCCAAACCAGTCTGTAACCAATGGATGTCTCTAATACGGCATCACTTTTGATGTGTTAACATCTATTGTCACGGGTAGGGCAATCTATCAAAGTGAACACATGGAAATAACTCACAGCGGTAGCATCACATACGTGGTTGTTGTACAACATTAGTATCTGCCTGAAAATAAGTATGATGTTATTGATGTAGCGGCAGCGAACAAACAAGCCGGTCGTCGTCGGTAAAGAGTATTGAATAGTGCAGAGAACTCATGGGACGAATTGTATGACTCAAAAGCACTGGCAACATCTGGCGAATGATTCAAAACGTATTTCTCTTTTTTTGTCATAACTTGGTCCATTCATAATTCTGATGTGAAACATTGATGCCTTTTGAAATATTTATGCTCTTTGTATTGTTTTATATAATAACATTGTCGAAATGGTGCATTTATTTTGAAATATTCTATAAAGAGAATAAGACTCGTTTATGCTCTTTTCCTCGACTCTCTACATGAGAGCGGAAAAAGAGTGCAATAAGTTATCTATATTATTCAATACTTTTTGTCGTCGCTCTGTTTATGACAAAACGAAAACAATTATTTCAGTGACCTAAATATTGCTTTATTTATTTTAACACTATTACATCTAATGTTAAAGCAGATGAAAGAAAGAAGAAAGTGCAATAGCAAAAGAGCCTCAAACACAAAAACTATTCTTTTTGTTATTTTTCAATGTAACAGTTACTAATGTTTTCATAGAAATCGAACAGGTACCGTGTAACAAAAAGGTGTTAACACATCGCCCGTGAGTTGGGTTTTCTTTGACTTTTTTTCGACAAATCGCTAAAACTACAATTTTTTGAATAAAAAAATCGATAAAGCGCCTGTATACCTATATTTGGAACGGAGCGTTCAATCAAAAAATAGCAAATTTTTCCGGATTTCTAAGGGGTTTTTTATAAAGTTGGACGACTTTTTTCTTCAAAAAAATCGCCAAAATAAGGAAATAGCTAAAAAAAATGGCTACTCGGAAACGGTGCGTCCAAACGCAAAAATTATAAATTTTTTACCTCAAAAGGAGGCTTTAACCAATGGATCCCTTTTATAAAAAAATCCGTTAAACTAACATTTTCCAAATACAAAATCGCTAAATCGCACATATATGTTACCGATTTTTTTAAACATATGTGATGGCGTATTAAAGACGTCCATTGGGTAAAGCCTCCAACGGAGGTAACAAAGTTATAATGTTTGCGATTGGACGAACCTTTTCCGAGATATATATCCCTATTTTGGAGATTTTTTTTATAAAAATTGTTTCCATACGACCGAATCACTTTATAAAAAACCCTTAGAGACTCGTAAAAATGTTGTATTCTTTGGATTGGTCGCTGCGTTCGAGAAATTGTAGTTTTAGCGACATATAAAAGATGGCGTATTCTAGACATCCATAGATTAAAGCCTCCAACTCATCGTTTCCTTGGACGCACCGTTTCCAAGTTATAACCGTTTTTTTTTTATTTTGGCAATGTTCTTATTTTGGCGATTTTTTAAAAAAAAATCTTCCATACGAATTGAATCACTATCTATATGAAAAACCCTTAGAAACCCCAAACAATAAGTTATTTTTTCAATTGCACGCTACGTTTCCGAGACAGTTCATTTTCTAAATTATTCACATTTTTGATCAATAATGGGGATCCATCGCCGTGGTTAATGGGTTAAGGCCGCTTACCCATTTGCCATGTGTAATTGATAATCATGCAGGGTAATTTTCCATCGTCGTGGGTAGCTACTAGGGTACCCATATAATCGGGTTTTTTGATTAATCGGTTAATCGTTAATCGTAAAGTTCAATCTGACAATTAACCGAACAAAACGCAATCAAATTATTCGATTATTCGAGTAAAATAATACAAAAAAAAAAGAAAACAGTGTTCAGTATTAGGTACATTTATTAAAAGAAAACAAAACGTAGCAAAAGCAACTTCATTATATAAAATATATGCAGGTACAATTCACAAATCATAGATACAGAAACATGAAAATTAGGGACTTGGTACCAAGCCAAAATTAGGAAATCTCAATGTTTGTACCCAAAAGTACCTCCCATAGAAAGGCTAGAGTAGGCTCTGAAACTATAAAACCCTATTGGATTGATTAATTTTCTCAAAATTTTACAAAACGTAATTTCCTGACTATTATCCGTATTGTACACAGTTTGGGCAGAATCGGACCAGGCTTTTTGGTACCACTGGGTCTTGAAATTGCATCTGACTATTACACCCAATTTAATGAACCAATTTTCAGATATTCTTTTCTGATTTATGTCTTTGAGCCAAAGTACTATGCATGCGACGCTTTCCCTCAACATACTATCAAATCTGTTCGAAATGTGTATAAAGTAATGAAATTTGTTCGCAAGTCGTTGTCATATGAGTTGATACATTGTAGGAGTGTTTCAAGACGGACTGCTTGCCACAAGTATGTACTTATTTTTTATTAATCGATTAATTGCACTGATTAGTTCGAGTTAATCGAAAAATTAATTTTTAAAATGGTCGGTTAATTTTATAACACGATTAATCGCTTAACCGAATAATAAGGCTGTTTTTTTCATTCCCTTAAGCTATCGCCACTTTCGACTTTCCTAATAAAACGATCCACACTTAATACTACGCAATGTGGCAACATTTGCTGTAGTGGGTGAAAAAAATGCGATACGGCAACACGTTCGTAGCCAGTGCCAGCAAACACATGGTTGCAGCAGATGTTGTTGTTATTGTAAGCAGCAACAACAGACATTTTATTTTCGTTCACTCGTTTCAGTTGTTAAACTCTACACATATGTATATATAACAACAATACAATAATACATCAAAGGATAAAAACAAAATACATGATGAAAATCGAGATGCATTGAACCCGACCCCCTCAGATATCGATGAAATTTTGTTTATAGCTAAATTTGATCAATACAAAGAAACCCTCATTTTTAGAAATGACTGTTTTGCGATTTTTTGGGCGTGGCACAATGGGAAAGTTTTCGAAAAAACCCGAAAATGGTCGAAAAGAGCTCCATTTGAACTACAATAACTCAGAATCGGCTGAACCGATTTCCATGATCTTGGTATCATTACAAAGATATTTTAACAGGCTTTATGACACGTTTAAAAAAAATACAAAATACACTGTAAAAAATTTTATAACAAAAAAAAATTTTAACTAACGAAAAAACCAAAAAGATCAAGAGTTTTTTTACAGTGTAGTATTTTTTTGGGTTCTTTTTTAGTTTTTTTTATATAATTTTTTAATGTTTAAGATAAATTGTGTCATCCACTATAATAGTTCTTTCAGACAAGTGCCAAAAATTTTTTGCATCTTTATGAAGACGCCATTAGTTGTGTCAGATTCAACGATTGTGTTTAAAAGTCTCACTTCACCGCAATTTATGGTAATACTAGTAAAATAAAAAAGTACATGTGATTCAGAAACTAGTGTGGTGAGATATATCAAGTGGGCATATTCATCTTGCCGATAACAGTAAAATATACATGGACTTTAATGAACTTCTTTTGTTGACGTATGGAAAAATATATATCAACAGTTGTTTTTGTCCAAAGCATAACAAATTCTGGGTCTATTTGGCGTAAACTGTCAGTATGCATAAAATAAATAAATGGTTTCGCATTACATCCCATGAAGGGACTGGGGAGAACTTCTCACAATCACTGAGCTGTGCGCTTTCCAGGTTTCACTCACTGATTGGGACCTACAGTTTTACACCGATTCCGAACGGTAATTTGAGAAGCTTTTTCATGGCTAGATACTCGATAGTGTCGCCGTCACTATGCGAGGTGACCGCCGCCGAAAGAAAATTTGAAGGTGGTCAGAGCCGGGTTCGAACCCAGGATCTCATGTACAAGAGCCGCGCACACTAACCATTGCACCACCGACGGCCAATATGCATATTTACCATATTTTTCGGTGGATGATATTTATATACTTTATTGTTTTTTCACAAATTTGTTTCTCACTTTCTGTTTAAAATAATAGATTTTCTGAAAAGACCTCGTGTAACATTCAAATATACTTATACACGCTGAAAAATCTGTAGTTTTTTGTCGTTTGGATGCAAATATAACATATGTTTGGAGTTTGTCGCAAATGTAATATACTTGTGCCCAAACGCCTTGTGTTTGCTAATCAATATTACATGTTTGAGACACAGTGATTAATATATTATAACATATGTGTTTGCGACCCAAATATATAAATACAGCTGTGTTTGTTGCACTCTCTATGCTCTCTCGAGAACAAGAGAATTAAAAAAGGGACAACGAGAGAGTCTATCTTGTAAGTGTGTATCTATATTTTTGCATTATTCTTTCAGTCAGTGAGTCATAAATATTCCTGAATGTGCGTGATATATTTCATGTATAAAAAAAGGAGAAGCAAAAGAGCAGAAGATTCTTCTCATTTTATAAAAAAGTAATGTATTCAGCAAGTAAATGTAAAAAGGGTAATTTTAAATATTTAAATTTTTTGCATTAATTATTTATTTTAATTATAAAAACTAGAGAAAGAAAGAGTAATTCGTTTCTAAATATTATTATGTTTGGGAGAAAATACGCATATGTTTCCACGTAAGTATATGAAGGTTTTGGGAAAACACGCGAATGCGAAAGTATATGTATGTTTGGGTTGAAGCACGCATATGTTTCCACGTAAAAGCATACACATTTGTCAGAAAACATGGTAATGTTTTTATTTAAATACACCTGAGTTTGGGACTTGCAAATATATAAATGTTTGAAGTGTGTTTGGGAGAATATATTACAGAGGCCTTTTTTCAGCGTGTGGTTTCTCTTTGACAGTAAAGCCTCTTATGAAAAATCGAATACATAACTTTGTAACAATGTTTTAACGTAGAATACGTTATACGGTAAGGTAGGGGTGTTGATCTGGAGCACAAAATTTTGAGAAAATGTTTGTCAACTTTCACCCACTTTTACTAAAATATTAAAACATATTTTAGCAATTTTTATATGTTACTCAGTTTTGATAATATGTTTTGTTTCGAATTACATTAAAAAAATTATATGTCTATATATAAAAGTTTTATGTAGTTAAGGAAATAAATATTTAAGAGCATGATATTTTAGACTTTTTTTGTACATGCCGCTGTTGTTGTTGGTTTGTAAATGCCGCTGTTGTTTTTGTTGTTGTTGTGAAATCAAATGATTTTGGCTTTGCTGTGCTTTGTTTATTTATCGAGCAGCGTGTAAATGTGTGTGTGTGTACATTTCGTTTTGTTGGATCGGTCGGTTATTAGTTCGTTTGGAGGGGAACATAAAATGAAAGGAGGGGAGCGTGGACACTTGTGTGTGCTTGAAAGTTTACAGATCTTTGCTGTCGTTTGTTTACTTCTGCGAGCAGCGTGTAAATGTGTGTGTATGTACATTAATACAAAGGATTGGCGATGTATACGCTCACTATATCAATGGCGTTTTTTTCATTTTTTTAGGTTTTTCAAAAATGAAAAACGCGAATAAAATCGCGAGTTTTTTAAATTTCAAATATCTGATAATGGGATTCTCTTAATGGCTCCATAGTGTCTCTCTGTTGTCAATATAAACAAAATCGGAGGATGTGAATTCAGAAAATCACTTATTTTCAACTTTCTTTCCTGGAACGAATGATATATGTTTTCTGTCTTATCGGATGGCGTATTCTACGTTAAACTTAATGGCCGTGTCTCTGACACAGCCTGCAGGGACAGTCCGTGGCCGAAGGCTTCGGACAACTGTCTGCTGTTTTTTTGTTATAGAAACTAAATTATGATTACAGTGACTAATATTTTAACATAAATTCTAATATTGTACTTTTTATTAGTTGTATCTTCCTAGATCAATACTTATAGTAGATCTACTAGTTCTCCCACCAAATTTATGACATTTGGCCTGGTGTGATATTTACGTTTGATGTTGAAAAGTCTTGCTTTACTAATACCAGTTAGAGGCAATGGTTCAAAACAACGAACAAAATAACAACAACGGCATTTCGTTTTCTGTGTTAAAATTATTGTGTTAAATACAACACAAATGTATGCTAACAATAACAGTCAATAAAAAAGTTTAAAACCCATATAAATTTCACAGTTTTTCACCAAAATGGCATGAAAAATTAAAGCAAGAAGTTATTGTAATTCCACCTGGTGTATATCACTTTTCGTCAAACATCTGTCTATCACACCGACCGCATCACGAAGAGTGTGAAAGGAAACGTCAGATGAGCCAAATATTCTCTCTAGTCTGAGATTACTCTATGTTTTAAATACTCAAATTGGTTCATGCAACTTAATTTCTGTAGTATCAACTTCTATTTAGTAATACCTATTTTTAATTTATCAATAACATCGACAAATAATTTTGATGTATGACAATTTTGCATTCTAGTCAAAATATAGACTTTATCATGGAATTTCTAATCCCTGAATTGGTTTCCAACTATTTTTTTCCTTGTGTGTAATTGTTTGAATTTACACAACTGAAATTCGGTTGAAGCAACTTCTAATAGGTAGTGACAACTTTTAATGCGGTGTGTGACAAAATCTAATTCGAATATGATGACATCTAACATGGAAGTGACAACCTCAAATTCGGTTACAGCTAATTCGGTTATATTTTCTGTGGGTGTATCACATACTAAACTAGGAAGAATGAGGATGATACTTGTTGAAATGTTAATTTTGTCAATTGAGTTTTATATTTGCAATGGAGCAACAATAACAACATTCGACTTAAATGTTTATGTTTATTTTTTTAACCAAGTTTTAATATTGTAAAAAGTGCATTTGTATAAACATGAATATCTTTATACCATATGGATTATACGTTATATCATTCAAGAATATTTTGGTGAAATCGATGCAATAGAAAAATATTCCTGCATTTCCAAATTCAGGTTTTACTATATTTGACTTTACTAAATAAATAAATATTTACATAAATCGCATATTGTTGTATTCTGGTAATTGCAATATTTACTTTAACAGCAAAAAAATAACCATAAAAACTTCGTGTTGTAAAAGTAATATTTACTGCACTTGTCAATTTAAATTAAAGAAATATTTAGTTAGATGTTTTGAAATATTTTCATTTGTTTAATTTCATTTTGTATATAATATTCAAAAAGATTCGAATAAAACAAAAATAAAAATTATTTAGACATTAGATAATTATTTCGAAAACATTGTGGAAATAAATAGTGAAACGATACACATCGCTTAAAGGGCTAGGTTAGTTTAGGATTTCTATTTCTAAATTTTTCAATTGCTGAAAATTATAAATTATAATCTTAGTAAACATAAATTACATGTAAGGCAGTGTTGCCAGAAGCCGTCAAAAAAATTATGCCAAATGATAAAAGCACCAAAGAAAATTGTGCAAAATGCAAAAAAATAATGCTAAAATTTATTTTAACATAATCTTTTTAATATATTTGCGTTTGTGTATATTATTTAGTACCTACTTATACTATATGTATATTAGGGTGGCAATGAAATGTAAGGAGGAAAATATATTTTAGAATTTTAATAAACCCCCAGGCAGATTCTTGTTCCTTATGGTCTAAAACTGACTTGGTGAAAATTTGAGCCGAATCGGACAACTCTAAGCCGTGCCGCATTTTAGTCAAAGTTTTTGGATTTTGGCATTTTGGGTGAAAATTCGTATACACTAGAATATCTTCACTCCTTGGTGCATTTGAAAAAAATTTGCACATTGATTTAGTTTAACCTGAGTATAAACTGGACAAAGCTTGAGTAAAATCCGACCACTCTAAGGGTTCCATTTTTTAATTTGAAAAAATTTGATATTTTTAACAAAAATGAAAATTTGGGGTTTTCGGTTTTTTCCCAAAAATTTTACCTAAATGAAAAAACTATTTAACTTGGATGCCAAAACCTTCTAGCTGAAGTCTATACGCTTCCAATAAGCTATAACACGATATATTCATGCAACGGATTCATGGTGTTATCGTGCGGCAAAGTAGGCTATCTCGAGAAAAAATCGCCAAGATGGGCTTACAAGGGTACCGCAATATAAAAATTTCAAATTAGAAACATAAGTTAGAAACATAAGCTATGTGCTCAAACCGAGTCTATTAAATCTGATGTGACAGTTGGTTACAAAAACCGGGTTAAAAATCCGGGTTTAAAAAACCAAGTTTAATACCGGGTTTAAAACTCGTTTTATATAAAACCGTTTTATACAAACCGAGTTTTAATTTCGGGAGTTAAACCCGGGTTTTTAACTCGGTTTTTTAAACTCGGGTTTTTAACCCGGTTTTTAAAACCGGTTTTTGTAACCAACTGCCAATGCTTTCTAACTTATAATTTGACATTTTTATAATGTGGTACCCCTATAAGTCCATCTTGGCGATTTTTCCTCGAGATAGCCTACTTTGCCGCACGATACCACCATGAATCCGTTGCATGAATATATCGTGTTATATCTTATTGGAAGCGTATAGACTTCAGCTAGAAGGTATTGGCATCCAAGTTAAATAGTTTTTTCATTTAGGTAAAATTTTTGGGAAAAAACCGAAAACCTCAAATTTTCATTTTTGTTAAAAATAGCAAACTTTTTCAAATTAAAAAATGGAACCCTTAGAGTGGTCGGATTTTACTCAGGCTTTATCCAGTTTATACTCAGGCTCAACTAAATCAATGTGCAATTTTTTTTTCAAATGCACCGAGGAGTGAAGATTTTCTAGTGTATACGAATTTTCACCCAAAATGCAAAAATCCGAAAACTTTGACTAACATGCTGCACGTCTTAGAGTTGTCCGATTCGGCTCAAATTTTCACCAAGTCAGTTTTAGACCATAACGAACAAGAATCCGCCTGAGGTTTATTATTTATTATTTTTTCATTGCCACCCTAATGTATATAATACAGTTTTACAAGTTTTTAAGCATGATTTTTATTGATAATTTCGTAAAATTTTTATAAACACAGAAAAAACATTTTAAAATCAGAGATGTGTATATTTGATTCAAAAATTGTCATTAAAACATAAACATAAAAAAATCAGTTTTGTTTCAAAAAGATCCGATGATTTATCAGAATTTGCTTGGGTGTGATTTTTATGACCCTCTACAGGTTGGTTTTGTATATTGTAGCTACTACACTTGTTAGCAGCAAGTCCTTAAATTTTGAATCTGAGAGCCCATAACTGTTGAGAAACATGGCAAAACATACCTAAGTGTTGTGCTTTTCATATTAAATATTTGAGAAAAAAAATACTCTATGGTAAGGATTTTTCAAAAGTTTTATATTTTCTGTATATTCACGATTTTGGCATTAATGAAAAACTAAATTCGATTTCTTACATGTTTGTTTATGTGGTGGTACCTCAAGATATAGTTGTACCTAAAGCTATAGTTTCTGAAAGTACTTATCGAAACTAACAAAATGGCATTTAGAGTTTTTCTGGATTAGCTCGAATTCAAATGCCCTCAGCATAATTGCGGGTAGAGACTAGGAGAACAGGACGCAAGAACGAAAATAAATTTATGCCTACGACGATTTTCATGATCTATGTCTCATTTTGGTCACAGGTTATGTGACGTTATGTGAAAGTACTAAGATTTGACAATTTTTCCCGTTTTAGATTTTTCATGATTTTTAAAAATTATTTTTTTTTTATTTTTTAGGCAAAAATTAGTTTTCTTCATAAATTTATTTATAACTGCAAAACTGATGATTATGTAGAGATATAGTATATCAATGGATTAAAGGAATTATAATTCTTAATTTTCCTAAGTTTGTTTCAGGAAAATTGGACTAGTCGTTTACGAGTTATGTCAAATAAAAGAGCCCCAAAAGTGACATATTCCCCATATGATACTTACTTACTAATTTCAAATCAATATATCTCGATTCCTAGACGTGACCCTGCGAAACGCCGGGACACGTAGTAAGAAATCCCGTCGATTTTGGCTGTCACACAGTGTTATGTGGCAGAAGTTTTTCGAGAAATTGGGAAAACCAACCGTCAAAGGCAGATAATTCGCCACCACGACAATGCGATGTCTCACTCATCGGTTCAAACAAGTGATGCATGGAAATAATAAGTCATCTGCCGTACAGTACTGATTTGGCACCCGCTACTTCTTCTTTTTCCCGCATATCAAATGTTATAAACTGCATGAACAACGATTTTCTTCAGCAGAAGAAGACGTTGAAGAGTTCAAAAATCATATTCTTGAGGTGTTTCAAGCGGTATGGGCAAACTGTTCCCACCGGCCTAAGTCGCAAGTCCTTCCACAAATAAGGCATGCGGAATGGTTCTTTTGTAATGCCTTCCTAAAATAAGGCCTGCGGAATGCATGCATTTTTTCATCAGATATAACCTAGAAGAAGATTTTTAAAATTTTGAGAAATTTATTTTCCGATTCTTTTTAACCGTAATTTAATTGGAAAATTTCATACAAATTTTAAAATTATTTTATTCTATTTTTATTTAATATTTTTAAGAGTATTTTTAAAATTTTCAATTTGAAGCTGGGCGTGGTAAAAATTTCTTAGATACATGCATACTTATAAATAAATATGTAGAAGTGGATAATGATTTTGTGATAAAATATATTATTTTAATTTTGGTTTTGTTTAACAAAAAATAAATTAAAGTAAATGTGTTATAAGGCCTTCCTATTTGCATGCCTTCTTTAGGCAATGGGAAAGGAAGGCATTGCCTCCCAATCTCACGCAATGTTAAAAGAAAGGAGGATGTAATGTGTAAAAGGCCTTCCGTATTTTACAGAAGGCCTGTTTGGTCATGATTTCAGGCCTTCCAGGTCATGATTTCCGCCGCTGGGTTATGACAAATGGTTCGATCGTGTGCAAAAGTGTAGAGACTATAAAGGTGAATGTTTTGAAACGCAATTAAGGCATTTTGAATTACAGCGTATAGTTTATTTTTATTATTGGGTATAGTATAAATAGTTACCCTAATACTACTGGTAAAAATATGCAGGAGAAGGAGCTAAGCATACACCCTGAAAAATATTTATTTTGTTATTCTTTGTGTGAACATACATAGCGTGTGTTTGGACTTGCCGCAGATATATAGTATACGTGTGTCCAAACTCACTGTGTATGCTATTCAATATGTTGGCTTCAGATATTTGTGATTCAAATATTGATGTGTTTGTGGTACAAATCCAGCTGTGTTTCTGGCACTGTTTATTTAAAAAAATTTAATAAAAGAGGGAGTGTGTGATAGGAGTGTGTGATTCCTTCAGTCAGTGACTAATACGTATTAGAGTTGGGAATTTTAGTTCATTCAAGTGAGCGCTCTTTTCAGTTCAGCGCAACAGAATGAACTAGTTCATTCATTTAGTTCACTAGTTCAGTGTATCATTTCAGATTAAGAGTTCATATGAGCAGTGAACTATAGAGTTGATTTCAATTTGTAGTTCTAGTTCAATCGGAGCGAATAATCGCGAAAATGGACTGATATTTGCCTATATATAAAATGTTTTGTATACTGTGATATTTGTTTATACTAAATCGCCCTATATTCATTAACGTGGCTATCAAAAACCGCAGAAGGATTAAGCCATGGTACGATGAAGAATGTCGCTCATGTCAACGAAACAGTCAGTTACAACGCGTGCTGCGAGTGAGCGGTACAAGAGGCTAAGAAACCAACTACTTAGGCGCAAAAAATTGCAGTGGGAGCAGAGAGAGAGAGTGAAAAAACCAAAATGTGCAGGATGAATGGTGAATCGCGAAAGGTCTTCCAGAGGGTAAGAAGATCGAATAAAGGGCCTAATAATGGGCTGCCCTCCTGCAAGGACGAGAATGGGAATCTGGTGATTGAGAAGCAGTGTCTGCTCAAAGTGTGGAGAGACCATTTTTCAGCACTACTTCCTTCAGATTCTTCCACCGAAGATCAGGAGGTAATTATAGTGGAAGATAGTGTATATTGTACCCCCCAACCAAGACGGCGATCTCCCGCCTTAAGAATTATAAAGCCGCTGGTGCGGATGGCCTACCTGCTGGAGAAAGACCTCACCGAACCATTCTGTACGAAGCGAGGACTGAGACAAGGCGACAAAACTTTCATGAAATCTCTTCAACATCTTAATGGCGAAATTTGCGGGAGGTTACTGTAGTATTTTCGAGAATTGAAAAAAGTATCAGTGAAGGTGGGTATTGCTGTTAATGAGGACAAGATAAAATTGATGGTGTCCACGACTGGACATATCTCTCTGCTTGATCCGCACTTAAACGTCGACATCCGATTTAATTTTGAACAAGGACAAAAACGTCAGCCTGGAGATAAATAGGAGAACTGTTCTTGCAAATAGATGCTATTTTGGGCACAACAAGCAGTTTAAGAACAAAACCCTCTCTCGGCAGAGAAAAGTCCAGACATACCAGACTCTCGTTTGACCTGCCCTGGCATATGGTGCCGTAACTTGGGTCATATCGTAAACGGGGGGTAATTTCTCCGTAATATATATGGTTCTGGTGAAGGAAACAGCGAGAACCGACGTCGTTGGAACCAAGAGCTATATCATTTGAGGGGGTTAGAAGCAAAGGGATGCAAGTGACTTTTGAAAAATTTTGAGTGAAAAAAGCTTAAAGTTAAATTACAACGTAAATATCCCATCTATATTATTACTTCTTTAATTTGAGAAATTTTGAGATATATTTTTATCTAACAAGCTAAAAAACTAACTTCTATTACACACTCAAATACACAGGAAAGTTAACTCTATTTGAGTAAAAAATGCACTTGCATGCCTTTGCTTCTGGCCCCTTCATTTATATTCTGACGTGAACATAGCTAGGCGAATCAAATTAGGCCAATTGCGTTAGGTAGGCCATGTAATCAGAATGGTAGAAGATGATCCAGCGCGAAAGGATTTCGATAACGTACCCGCTGGAAGTAGGAAAAGAAGATGACTAAGGCTCCGATGGAAAGACCAAGCCGAAGAATCCCTCCGTATCCTTGGTGTTACCAATTGGCGACAAAAGGTGAAGCATAGAACCAGTTGTGGAAATATGGTAAAATTTGTTTAATTTATTTGTTTGTTTGTTTAATTAACATGTGTAAATATATAAAAATGGATGCATGTATGTATGTATGTATGTGTGTATGTTACGAATGGAATCGAAAACGGCTAGACCGATTTTGATGAAATTTTCAGACAATATTCAGAATTATCTAGCGGGTGACATAGGCTACACAGTCAGGCTGAAAGTGGGCGGTGCCACGCCGGTTTTTCTGATATACCAATACACCGATTGTTATG
The DNA here is from genome assembly GCA_963931995.1 of Phaonia tiefii. Taxonomy (NCBI): domain Eukaryota; kingdom Metazoa; phylum Arthropoda; class Insecta; order Diptera; family Muscidae; genus Phaonia; species Phaonia tiefii. Next base: position 275,213,688 of record OZ008368.1, read on the forward strand.
AAAATTTCGCCTGCTGATACTCCTTGGCTGTACTTGGTTGTGATTGTATAAAGGGGTGTGGCACCGCCCATACAACTTGAAATTTAAAATGGCTATATCTCAAGAACTGTCAGAGATATGAAGATGAAATTTGGTATACATATATGTTGTTGGAACAGTATGAATTACAGCCAGGGTGGAAGAGGGCGCTGCCACGCCCCCTTTGAAAGAAACCGATATAACAGCCATAACTATAGTTTGAAACGTAATGGAACAACAAACTTTGTTCACCCTTTGGCATTACAAAAACTTTGAAGGCAAAACGTAGTTTGCCGGGTCCAGCTAGTAATCAATAAAAGTATGTTGAATTTTAGTTACATGCATACAATCGTCAATCGTTCATTGGCAATAAAATACGATTGGTTGGTAAAGTTGAAAAGTGAGAAACAATTTTGAAGAAAGAAATAGAAAGAGCAACAACGCGAAGTTCTTTGTCTGTCCACGCCATTAGTGAGAAAATCAGAGCAGCGGCCCAATTGTGAACATTTAAAGAATTTGGTTGTGTAGCACCTCATACTGAGAATCTCGTGATAAAGTGTTGTAGCGTTTGGTGACGTTGCAACCTGATGAAAATAAAACGTAAAAGACAACAAAGGAAAGAGAAAAATAAAGCAGCAGATTCTCGTTTCACGAAAAAACTCAAATAAGCCTTCAGTGCACATACACTCGATGTTTTGCGCCCTGTTTTTGAAGATCGCAGTATCAGCCGCAGAGCTGAATTCGTTTGGCCACCTCGGAGCTGCTATTTGACACCGTTGGACTATTATTTGTGGGGTGCCCTCAAAGATAAGTGTTACGCCGACAAGCGAGAGACAATTGACGCTTTAAATGACGATATTCGTGAAGCCATTGGTGAAATACAGCTGCACACAATCGATATTGTGTGCTTAAAAATGGGACCGATCGTGTAGGCTACTGCATGGCCAGCCGAGGCAGCCCTTTGAATGAAATTATTTTCCATTATTTACCGGTAGGATTGTACTTTCAAATAAAAGAAGAAATTTGAGAAAATATTCAGTAGATTTTTTTTATAGCATTTTCAAAAAAAAAAGTTATTTGGCGGACCCTTTAATTGACTAAAGATATTAAATTGTTTAATCTTTTGTGGACCAAAAAAAAATTAGGACCGGCTCGCAATTATCACTTCTGAATACTTTAGACCCTAACCGAAGTCACTGATTTTAATTCATTACCCTTTACTACCATTTGCTGAAGAAATTTTTTTTAAACTTTGGTCCAGTTTTTGATTTCATATTTATATATAAAATGCTTGTGTAAAAATTGATTTTTTTCAGTGTAAAGTTAAAAACATTACTGTGTAGGGATTTAGGTCAGGCAATACCATAAAATGTCAAGCCAAAATTTCGAAATTTCAAACTAAAATTTCGAAAGATCCGAAGACGACGATGATGAAAATGTCGAACGTAATGATATAGATTTTTTTTAAACGAAGTTTTTTTTTGAGGTCCCAAATAAATCTTGTATGGTTACGAAACAAACTTCTCACACTTTTTATTTATTTTTTAATCCCTAATAAAGTTGGTAGGAAAGTTTAATACGTTAAACATTGTTAAGAAAAGAAATTTTATGGGAAAAGGTAAAATTACACATGCTCTTCCCTCCGTTAGGGTAGTTATCGAAATCCTGATCGAAAAAATGTTTGCCAAACATGAAATCGGGGCATCTAAAAAAATTGAAATGATACCCATAAAGATTTTTAAATTTAACCCCCCCCACTAAAACTCGACCCCCCTCCAGCCGATAGAAACAGCAGTGCCAGAAGTGGTCTCAGCACCCTCAAAAACCTACCGACTAATGAGTTTGACACATCTAAATTCAAAAACAACGACGTTAGTAATTTTGTCCGGTCATCTTTTAAATCTGTCCCAGTGTGCAGTGCAGTGAATGTAAAAAGGTCTTGTTTAAATCTTCTTATTTCTGTATTAGTGGGGTATAAATGTGGATTTACAGTGGCTCAATAAAGTAGTTGGACAAACGTTAAAATTATTATTACTTTACTATTGTGTATATTAAATAGTGGTTTCAAACCATTTTTGTTTTATAGAAATAAATAGCGCAATACAGCATTTTGATAATCAACCAAATTTTGACGTAGAATACGTCTTACCTTACGGTATGAGGAGTCATGTCAGGTTTTTATTGTTGTAATCTTTATTTCATTGAATTTGAGGAAACGGCTAGATGAATTTTTTTAAAATTTTTTTTGTAGGTAAATGAAGATGTTATCTTTCGTTTGATATACATTTCATATTGGTTGATATCTTCCTAATATTTAAATTTCTCAAATGAAAATTGTTTAAACACATACACTCAAACATATGTGTGGTGTTTGGTTGAGTGTTTTTGGTTGCTCAACATTGCTTAGGAACATGTATCTAGTAAAAAGTGAAACGAACAGCAAGCTAATGTTGCTTGGCAACATGTATCTAGTAAAAAGTGAAACAAACAGTAAGCTAACGTAATAAAGCTTTTTTGCGAAAGCTTCAATAAAGCTGTTGTAACATTAATTTTGAATTGTAAAGCGAAAAGCTTTCACACAACGCTCGAATGCTAATGCGAAGACTCGATAAGGTAAACCTTTTTTAATATTAGGGCGGCCTTCTCAACATTCGCAGAACTTATTTCAATAAAAATATTAATTAAAATACATAAATTAAATTAAGTTTAAAAAAATTGAACATAATATTTTTTTTTTAAACTCACTTGAATCAAATACCGTTGGTAAATATAAAAATTACAGCAGACAGTTGTCCCGGCATCGATTCTACTAAGTTTCTGCATACAGAAGGATCAATTTTCGCCCATTCGTCCTTTATTGCCTTCTCGAGGTCTTTTTTATTGGAAATCGTGTATTTTTTTAGTTGGTTTTCTAAATGTGCCCATAAATGTTCGATAACATTAATCTCCGGAGACTGTGCTGGGGTTTCGAGCACATGTGGACAATTATACAGGAGCCACATGCGTACAGAATGTGCCATATGTTTGGGATCGTTATCCTGGTAGAAGTGAAAAGTGTCTTTAATGCCCAACCTTTCGACACTCGGAACCAAATTTTGTTTCAATATGGACAAATATTTGGATTGGTCCATAATGCCATCTATTATGCACAGCTCTGCTACTCCAGACGCTGACATGCAGCCCCAAACTAGCACGGAGCCGCCCCCATGTTTCACAGTGGCTTTCAGGTTTTTTCTTTTAGTTCTTCGTTTGGCTTTCTACATACATAGGACTGTCCGTCTGATCTGAATAACTTAAATTTAAACTTTGTTCCAGTATGAAATATCCATAATTTTATACTTTTTGGCAAAATGTATGCGTTTCGTTCTATTGGCACTATTAATATATGGTTTCTTACGAGCGACTCTTCAATTAAAGCCATTATTACGCAGCACCAGTCTTACTGTATCTGGGTTACAGTCTTTATTTATGCGTTGAGATATTTCATTAGCCAATTTTGGAGCACTCACTTTGCGATTTTTTTTTAACCTGTTGAACAATCCATCGTTCGTCCGAGCTTCCAGATTTTGGTTTATTTTCTGCAGATTTTGTTTCTTTATACCTTTTAATAACATCATGGACTGTTGATTTCGGTCTTCCGACAATGCCTCCTATCTCTCGGACTGTTTTCCCTTCTTCAAAGTTTTTAACAATTATTTTTCTGATTTCTTCAGATGTGTATAACTTGGGTTTTGACATTTTCAGAAATTTTAATTTTGAATAACGTAGAAACGATCTTCTTTTAACTTTTTTAGATTATGCAGCTTTCAATGAAGTTGACAAACGCCAGCAGCTTAAAATAACGGGATTTACACGAGTCAGTTAAGCAATGAACAAAAGAGTTACCATCTGTCCGACTACTTTTTTGGCGCTTTATTTTGCACTAAGAAATATTCTTGTTAAAATTTTTGTAAAGAAAACAAAATATTTGTTTAATTGTTTTGTTTTCTTAAAGGGCATTAACAAAACATAAAAAATAACAAAATTTTCCATCATAATTCTAAGTTTAATATGCAAAATATACTTGACCAAATATAAATGACTACTTTATTGAGCCACTGTATATTGGAATTATAATAAATAGTATATAATATTGAAATCTAAATTTAATTTGCTTCTAAATATTATTATGTTTGGGAGGAAACATACATATTCTTCCACGTAAGTAATGACGTGTTTGGCAGGAAACACACGAATGATTCCACGTAAGTAAAATGATGTTTGGGATTATTAGGTTTGATGCTACTATTTGCATTTAAATATAAGTGAGTTTGGGGCTTACAAATATATGAATATTTGGAATGTGTTCCAAACATATACATGGTGAATGTTCTGCGGTATTTATTTGGGAGAATATGTGGCTTGTGGAAAATTTCACTTCACTTTCTATATCTTGTCCATTATGCTGCCTTTCTTATCTTGCAGACAGACCCTAATTCCTAGAAGAAGATCACTGGATGCACATGTATGGTATTTCGTTTTATTTAATTCTTACTCATACATGTGTGTCCTTATGACCTTTTGAAATTATCAGGAAACTCGACTTGCGTCATAAGTATGTTTCCACTAAAATGCTATTATGACACTTGAAGCACCAGTGTCAACGATGTGGCTGGACTGACGTGACTAAATAAACATCAATTTCTGTTCATATTTTTGTCATCCCATCGCCCATATTCCACAGAATTATATACATTTTGGTACATTCATAAAGATTTAATTTGAAATTCGGAATTAACATCACATGTGCCTAAGAATATTGCTTTTATTTTTGTGGGCGACAAGTATGTCAAATAGATAATTTCCACTTCAGGTGGCCATAACGATATCTCTTTGGTTTAGTGAGTTTGATAAAGCTTTCAATATAAATTTTTCCTGTGATAAATGTTGACTTTCAGAAATGTTCAGTAAAACATTTTGTGATATGTGTGTCATTTTAATACAGGCTTTAAAGTGACACCTGAGTGGGATGACCGAGAAGACATAGATTTTTTGACATTTCTTTCTTTTTTGTCTAGTTTTTCTCATTGAACTGCGATTGTGTTGGATATCCAAGCATACAAATTCGCGGATGTTGATTAAACAAAAAGGAAATTTCGTGTGCAGACAAACCATACAGTTCTTTAGCCAAAATAAATACAATGTGGATTCTCATTGTATCAATTTCAATTGCAAAAGGTGAACATCTGCATGAATGCAAACAAGGCTACTCGTAAAACACTCACAAAAAGTAAGCGGACATATTCAATCACTTGACTTTCAGTGAGAAAAAAAGCTTGAATTGTTTATAATAAAGAAAGCATCGAACTCATTTAACCTGTAGCATTCACAGCTCTGTAAGCATTGGATGTACTTTCTTCGTTATGAATGGGAGAAAACTAAAGACAAAGCACGGTACGAAGTAGAGTGCCGCATGACAAGTGATAATATGCTACACTGCACGCATGGCAATGCTTTAGTCAGTTGCAATGCAGGCCGCAACGGAGCAGTACAATGAGAAACTCGTTTATTTTTACGAAGATCCTTATCGCACGTTGCGGGATGGGGGCTGAATGAAAAAAATTAAACAACTCTTTTTTAACACTATTATGCTACAACCCAGTATTATCCACAATATTGGGTACTTTTGCTTTGGTTTGTGTCTAAACTAACATATGTTGGGGAATTTCTTGTTTAATGGGAAGTTTTCTAGGTGGTGCTTGTAACCAATATTTAGTATATATTGTAGTTTTGAACCCAATAAGAAGTAAATTTAGAAAAGCCAAAGTGAAAGAGTTTAAAAAAAGAACATTTTCTTAAATAAGTGTTTTTTCTTAAAAATGTAAATTTAAAAAAAAAAAAAAAACCTATTCACATTCTTAAACAAAGTACCTTGTCGTAAAATATACCTTATATTAAAGAAGTACCTGTGCTTAAAAAAAGTACCTTTTCTTAAAGAACTTATTGGAACGAAGTTCCATATCGCACGTTACGGGATGGGGGCTAAATGAAAAAATTGTAAACAACCTTTTTTAACTACTTTACTATAACCCATTATTATCAACTATATTGGGTACTTTTGGTTTGGTTTAAAGAGAAGTTTTTAAGGTGGAGCCTGTGCATTAAATATTGTAGTTTTGAACCCAATAAAAGGTAAATTTGGAAAAGCCAAAGTGCAAGACTGGCAAATCCATGAAAAGGATAGTTTTTTTGCTGAAGGCTCTTTTGCTATTGCACTTTCATTTTTCTTACATCTGCTTTAACATTAAAATAAATGAAGCAATATTTAGATCACTGAAATAATTATTTGTTTTTGTTTTGTCATAAATAGAGCGACGATAAAAAGTATTAAATAGTATAGAGAACTTATTGCACTCTTTTTTCGCTCTCATGTAGAGAGGTCTGAGTAAACGAGCATCAACGAGTCTTATACTCTTTTCAGAATATTTCAATATAAATGCACCATATCGATAATGTTATTACATAAAACAATATAAAAAGCATAAAAGTTTCAAACGGCATCAATGTTTCACATCAAAATTATGAATGGACCAAGTTATGACAAGAAGAGAGTAATACGTTTTGAATCATTCGCCAGATATCGCCAATGCTTTTGAGTCATACAATTCGACCCATGAGTTCTCTATACTATTCAATACCCTTTAGCGACGACGACCTGCTTGTTTGTTCGCTGCCGCTACATCAATACCATAATACTTACTTTCCGGCAGAGACTATTGTTGTACAACAACCTCGTTTGTGATGCTATTGCTGTATGTTGTTTGCATGTGTTCACTTTTATAGATTGCCCTACCCGTGCCTATATATGTTAACACATCAAAAAGGGTGAACGTTGATAAGGTTGGTTACATTTATTTTCCTCAGATCTGCCGTGAACAAAAGCAATAAAGGCAGCCTATAAATCAAACAGAGAATTGTGCTGGAGTACAGGTGTTACTTCTAACTAAGCACTTCAGAAATAAGGCTTGCTTTCTAGAAACGAACATCGAACATAATTAGACTCTCATATAAACTGGCTTGCTTCATATAAACTGCCCTGTATCATGGGAATAGAGCTAACAGTACATTGCAGGTTATGCCAAGTTGGATGTAAAATAATACAAATCAAAGTTTTGAATTTCGGTTGTCCCGACTGAATTTAGTTCCCATAACTACAGTTCGGTTGCTGCAAATTCTAATAATTTGTGACAACTTATAATGGGGTTGTGACAATCTCTAATTCGGATGTGATGATATCTAATGTGGTTGTGACACACTTTAAATTCGGTTACGGCTAATTCGGTTATTTTTTCTGTGACTGAAGGTGGCCGGAAGGATAACGCAAAATAACTTGGTGTGATTCTGGACAGAAAAGTCAGCTTCAAACATAACATTAAAGATAGGATCTGTACAGCTACAGTGACCCTATATTATTGCAAGAAGTCCATTGGACGTCAATGGGGCCTTTACGAAGATAGTCATTGTCGTTTGGTGGCCGGTGTTGGATAAATCCATATACTGACAAAGGTCCATAGAATGAGTAAGATGTGTATCACGAGTGCCCTTCGCATAACACCTACCTTGGGTTTGGGGGTTATTCTTCGCTTATTACCCTTAGATTTGCTGGACAGGCAAATGGCGGCAACGTCAGTAATCTGTTTAGGACATTTTTCGCTATGGATCAATAATCCCTATGACCACGGTACGATTTTAAGTGCTCTGCGGCAATCCGAATTTTAAGCGGATTACATGACAACAAAGTCTGCATTTGAGAGAAACTTGTCGACTCATATTCCAGACAGAGAGGACTGGAAGGAACGCTTACTAGGTAATCGAATATATTTATGCTTCTACACTAGCTCCAAAGTCCAAACTAGTTGGTAAACGAGGATTTTAGAGATTCTAAGGAGGTGGTTCTGGAAATTGTGCAAAGGCTACGAGACCATTGCAGGTCTATTCTGGTGGAAGTAATGGTAACGGGGGAGGTTGCTCTCTGGCTGGGACGAAACATCATCATTGCCAAGTGTTTTACAATCTACTCTAACAGTCTGGCTGCTATAAACTTTCTGCAATCTGTATTTTTGACTTCAAAAACTGTCTATAATTGCGGCTCATCTCTAAATCACATGGCCAAGCAGTTGATGCCTATCTTGTCTATCTATCTTGTCTGTCTATGTCTATCTATGTAACAACTAAGGGAATGACAGAACGGATGAGTTGGCGAGATTATGGACTACTTTACTTATTTCACTGGATATGGGTCATCTTGGAATTCTTCTTTCTACATGCAAGCTTATGCTTGAACCCAGAGCTGTCAGAAATTCGAATAATAGATGGTCTGGAGGCACATATTGTCGACGTACCCAAATTTGTCTCACCATCTCACCATGAAATCTTTGAGAAAGTCGGACGTGTTATACCTTATTAAAAGCACACAGACTTTAGACTCTATTTAGAATTGTACCCTAGTTTATCTAAAAACGTTTTTAGTACAAAATCTGGAAACATAAATTTTCAGTTGTTTCAAAACTTACATTTCCATCCTCGGGAATTTGTGGAATTTTTCTAAACTTTCACCATTTAATAATTTGATTGAGCTTAATTCATTCCAGGAAAATGTTCGGGATTTAAATAAATATTGAAAATTTTCTACAACATTTGAAAAAAGTGCTAAAATTCCAAAATTCAAAAACTTTGATCGATGTCGTTTCGCAAGGTTTTATCACAAAATTAACCAGAACACTTTTTTTGTTTATTTTTCCAGCATTTCTAACGGCCTTGTAAATTTAGTGTTAAAAAAAATCATATCCCTACTGTACTATCTCTTGAGTTGATTCTGTCTTCTTTCAACAAAAACATGGTGGGTTGGTGGTTAAGGGGTTGTTCGTCTTCGCGCACCCTAAGCGATGGCTCGGTGGCAGTAGATATCTGAACAAGACGTCTTGAATGGTCACTCAAGACATTTGGTTTTTTTCATTGCATGTACTGTAGCAAAGTTGCGGCAACCAAATACATTTGCGAATGAGTGCGAGGCTTTAGAGCACAAAAAGACAATACTTCATATCTAGGGACTATCTCCAAATTATATATATGACTGGCCATTATAACTTACTACCGGCCTAATGACTAACCATTTGACAGATGATTTTAACATGTGGATGTTCTAGGACAAATGCTGTATACGTCCACAAATTGTTTTCAACTGTCTCCTCGCTCCGACATAAGGAGACAGTAAAGTGCCAAGTGTCCTCTGCCTGCGACACAAATGCCAACTGTCTCCTCGCTGCGACAAAAGGAGACAGATAAAAGTCAACCATCTCCTTTCTACGAACAGTAATGAGAAGATTGACCCGACCATAGTGTAATTTGTTGAACGTAAAATGACCGATCATATAAGTCAAATTTTAACTGTCTCCTACATAGATATTATGTGGATAGTAAAATAGCTGGTATATAAAGTAGATGCCACTTTCGCCCAGAAAAGTGCTATCTGGTACAAAGTGCTATCTGGTACAATAATAGAATTGGCTACATTGACACTTCTAAACTGCAGGGATCGTATCATAGAGTAAATCTTATAAGAGAACAAATTTGACTCATCTGACGTTTCCTTTCACACTCTTCGTGGTTCGGTCGGTGTGATAGAGAGATGTTTGACGAAAAGTGACATACACCAGGTAGAATTACAATATCTTCTGACTTTAATTTTTCATGTCGTTTTGGTAAAAAACTGTGAAATTTAAATGTGTTTTAAAGTTTTTTATTGACTGTTATTGTTAGCATACATTTGTGTTGTATTTAACACAATAATTTTAACATATAAAACGAAATACCGTTGTTGTTATTTTGTTGGTTGTTTTGAACCATTGCCTCTATCTGGTATTATTGAAGTAATTCTTTGCAACATCCCACGGTCATATCACAACAGGCCAAATGTCATAAATTTGTTGAGAGAAATGTTAAGTCTTTTATAGTAATTAGTCTATGGATCGTATTGTCGTTTTGTATTCACATACATACACGAACGAATGCTTTGTCGACACTACCCGGAAGTACTTGGGTGTCGCAACTTCGCTACAGTACATGTGTTGAAAAAATTAAATGTCTTGACTGACCAATCAAGATATCTTGTGCGGATGTTTAGTAAACAGACGCGCGGACTTTGGTTTAGGTAGAAAATTCTCTCGATTTATTTCGAGTTTTCTCAGAGATCGTTCCATACGAGTTGTAATAGACGGTATCTCTTCCGAAGAGTATACAATTAATGCGGGAGTACCTCAAGGCTCTGTGCTTTCTCCCTCTCTTTTTCTTATTTTCATCAACGACCACCTTGATCGGACTACCAATCCCATCTACTCCTTCGCTGATGATAGTAATTTATGCCACTCATATTCTTTCGATCATCGACTCAATCTTTTCGTAGTGCAAGGAAAGAGACGAACAATGAATGACACGCTTAATCATGACTTGCATCTGATTAGTGAGTGGGGCAGGGAAAACCGAGTCGAATTTAATACACGCAAAACACAGTGTTGCAGAATATCGCACAAGCACACTGGTGACTCGACCCTGCCAATGATTTCAATGGGTGGTTTATATGTTGGTGAATCGGAAGCTCTTGATGTTCTGGGCATAAAGAATGTCACATTCGTTGGAATAAGCACATTTTCAACGTGTCGAAAGAAGCATTCAAGTGCGTCGGCTTTTTAAAGCGGTGTAAACGATTTTTCACCCCACCCGATCTCCCTAATATCCACACCACCTATATTCGGTCAAAAATGGAATTCAACTCACATATTTGGGCTGGGGCTCCAGCGTCCACCTTGGAGCTTCTAGACCGCGTGCAAAGAGAGCGTTGAAGCTGATAGTCGACAGCAGTGTATCCAGCACTGTTGCCTCCTTGGAGCATCGACGAAATGTTAGCTGTGTCTCGGTATTTTATAGGTATTTCCATGGAAAGTGTTCCGCCGAGTTACATGGCCTCATTCCAGAAGTTAGGATATTTAACCGTACGACGCGGTTTTCAAGTGGAACTCATCCCTTTTCTGTTTCCTTCCCGTTGGATCGAACTGCGCATTACAGTAACTATTCGTTCTTCAGCCGAACAGTCCGTATGTGGAATAAGCTTCCGGCAAGTTATTGCCCACTTCTTACAACATCAGCAAGTTTAAGTCAAATATTAACAAGTACTTCTCTCTCTTTCCCCCTACTCATATCCCATTTTCCTAAGTCCAATGCAATACAATACAAAAAAAAAACAATGGTGGGTGGTGGATTCAGCTCCAATTCAGTGAAAGCGTAAGAACTGATATAAATTTGTATTATTTAAATTCTTTAAAATACTACTACTACTGATGTAGTTACACTTCCAAACATTACTTTCCCCAGTACACACAGAGAAGAGATTTGTTGTCACAACTATATTTACAGCCAACTAAAATTTGGCGGTTCCTTGGACTATCACATTATTCAGTTGTGATTCAGTTGTGATTCAGTTGTAATTGTGTTCAGTATCACCAAATATTGTGCATATGAATTGATTTGTAATTCAGTTTTGTTTGCAAGAACTGAAATGTTTAGTTGAAGCCACAGCAACAAGAAATATATGTGATCTGTCAATCGAGTTTTAGTTCTAGCAATCAAATTATCTTGTAGTGGTGAATGTTGTATTAGTTGTATGAACGAAAAATTTAAAAACTAATTCGGTTGTACCGAATAATATATTGGTATGCTCAACTAAAGTAATTTTGTTGATGGCTGTCACAACCATTGGATGATGCTTTAACCCCTTATGAATTTTGTAGAAAAAAAAGTAAAAAAAAATAACTAGTATTATTTATAATCAGAGTTCGTATTTCGTGCTCAATTTTTTTTTTTATCGAAAATATGAAAAAAATTCTATATCTCGAAAACGGAGCGTCCAATCGAAAAACAAATATAGGCAATCTTTCTACATTTTTTATATTTGCGATCAAAAATGGGGATGGGTTACACTGGGTATATTTAAGTTAATTTGTGTCATCCACAATAATAGTTCCTCCAGCCAAGTGACCACAATTGTTTGCATGTGTTTGTGAAGGCGTCAATAGTGGCGTCAGACTCAGCGATTGTGTTTATAAGACTCACATCACCACAATTTATGATAATATGTATTCTTCGCTGGCTGATATCTATACACTTTATTCTTTTTTCACAACTTTGTTTATCACTTTAAAATAATAGTTAAAATAATAATAATAATAATACACGAATTCCAATATTGTACTTGTTATTAGTTGTATCTTCCATTTCAGATAAATGAGGTTTTTGAAATTGGTTAATAAAACTAAAGTTCGGTAGTAGCAACTTGTATTTAGTAAGACCTATTTTTAATCTATCAATAACATCGACAAATAATTCTGATGTTTGACAATTATGAATTCTAATTAAAATTTAGACTTTACCGTGGAATTTCCAATGCCTGAATTGATTTCCAACTAAATCTTTTCCCTGTGTGTAAATAAAAATGTAATGTATTTTCCGTTAAACGAAGAAACAGGTTGTTGCCAACATTATTCGTTTCGTGTAAAAGTTCTACTTAAGTTTATTGTTACTTTAACTCGTGTCCGGTAAACGAAAAAGTAAATGTTGTCGCAAATATTTTTCGTTTCTCGTAAGAGTTTCTTCGAGTTTGTGCTTAACTGATTTCCAGTAAATGAAAGAACCTGTAAATTATATGTTTTTCATTTCTGTAAATGTTTGAGTTTATAAAGGGTGTCTCAGTAAGAATGCAGTTTTTAATTTTAAAATTAAAACGTTATGATTTTTTGTAATGATTTGTAAAGGAGACATGTCCCGATTAAGTTTGAAATAAAATACCCGTGAAATGGCTCCCAAGGCTCTCATGACAGGCCATTATTCTTTTCATGAAATTTTCAATGACTTTTTCACAGAGATGTGGCTGTATCTCACCGATGACGCGTTGGATCTCGGATTTGAGCTCAGGAATTGTATCTGGTTTATTCGCATAAACCCGAGATTTCACAAAATCCCAAAGAATGAAATCGCCAGTTGACATTACAATTTCTTGAGATAATTTGTTCTGAAAATCGTTGCTGCAATAATTGGATTGTTTTATGCGTGATTCGTGGAATTTGAAGTTATTGAGTACGATGACGAATTGATGTTTTCGGGTTCTCGGCGACACTCTCGTTTACAGAGAGAGACCAACCGGTACGTTGACATACAGGAGTCTTACTGTTCATAACCGACCAGTTTCTTAACATTTGTTGATCACTCTTTGAATGGTTGACACTTTAGGTAACAATTTCGAAGTTTGTGAGCGGTCTCAGCATAACTTTCCAAATTTTTTGAATATATTTTCACAATTATAACGTGATGTTCTTTCGTAAATCGGAATAAGCATATGTGGCAGCTGCCAAATTTCAGAGTTGCCACATGCACCAAAAAAAAAAATTACACTAAATTTAAAAAGTGCCACACAGCAACCATATATCGATTTTGACAAACATTTTTAATTTTCGTAACATTTTTACTACTGACATTGATTGAAGTTAATGTCACTGTCTCAGCAAGCACAGTCTGCTGGACCTGCAGGATTTTATTTTGCTGTCATTACCAACATCTATTTTTGAGTGTACCTTGTTGGAGTACTGCTATTTATTGTATAGATACGTTTTGAGGATTTCAAAATATTTCATATTGTTTATCAGTTAGTGACACAATGATTCAATGTGGATCGTACAATAATGTCTTCTATAATTGGAACAGAGTTTTAAAATATCAATGAAGATTTCAGGACATTTAATTTTAGGTACATATGCAAATTTGAAAATATTTTAAATTTTTTACAAAATTAAAAACTAATTCAATACTGAATATAAATCAATCTAACTAAACATAGATTTGAAATTTGTCCCTGATTTACATCTAGAATTTTGCATATTTGAAATGTGTAATAGAATTATACGTCAATGTGTAATAGAATGGAACGTCAGAACACTGCATGGGACGGGTACCACTTCCGACTGACGGATGTCCTCGCAAAATATAAAGCTGACATCACAGCTATCCAGGAAAAGCAATGGACAGGATATGGTTGCACCAGAAAGGACAACTACGATATTTACTACAGCTACCGTGAGCGAATGTACGAATTCGTGTGGGGATTTATATAGGGTTTTTCAACAGAGACGCTACAAAAGCAAATCGATAGGGACAGCAAACGATGCCATATTTTTTCCCGCTCTTTTGACATTTCTCTTCAGTAAGGTTTGCCATTTCATCATGGAAAGATATACGAGCCAACAACGAGTCGAAATTATTAAAATGTACTACCGAAATTTGGGGTCAGTGGCCTCAACTTTAAGAGGCCTCAACAATCATCGATGAGGCTCATTTCTGGCTGAATGGTTTCGTCAATAAGCAAAATTTGCGTTATTGGTCAGACAAAAATCCACACGTAATCCATGAGTCATCATTGCATCCCGAAAAAATTACGGTTTGGTGCGGTTTATGGGCCGGCGGCGTCATTGGGCCGTACTTCTTCCGTGATGATCAAGACCGGCACATTACTGTGAATGCGAATCGATACCGTTCAATGATAACCGAATATTTTTGGCCCCAATTGGATAATATGGACTTGGAGGACATGTGGTTCCAACAGGACGGCGCCACAAGCCACACAGCGAATGCCACAATCAATTTATTGGAAACCAAGTTTGGTGAACGTGTTATCTCACGAAATGGCCCAGTCGATTGGCCGCCTCGGTCGTGCGATTTGACGCCGTTAGATTATTTCCTGTGGCGCTACGTCAAGTCTATGGCTTATGCCAACAAGCCAGCGACGACTGATGAACTTCGTACGAATATCGAACGTGAAATTGCAGTAGTATCGGCCGATTTATGCTTGAAAACCGTCGGAAATTGGGTTCAGCGTCTGGACTTCTGCAAGCGTCCCCGTGGTGGCCATGCAAAATAAGTCGAGTTCCATACATAATGGCATCGAACGTACTTTCACAGGAATAAAGAATTTCATTGGTATCTAAAACCGGTTTTGTTTTATTTAAAAAACTTTTGTAGCGCTCTTATTGGAAAACCCATTACTTATGGTTGGCAAGAGACTGCGACACCTAGTTTCAAGGTTCAACCCAGTGAATGAACACATAGCCACAATTCGCATCAAAGCGATATATTTCAACATCTCGTTAATTTCTGGGCAAGCGCCTACAGAGGATAAAGACCTGACCACAACAGTAAGATTATTCTACGCGATTTTAATGTTAAATTGGGAAAGGAAAGTGTCCAACCATCGATAATCACAGTCTACATGATACCACTTCTGATAATGGGAAAACACTGATAGACTTCGTCGCTGCAAAGAACATGGTATACGGTTCCAGACGATTCCAGCATAAGAAATTACATAAGGCGACCTGGTTATGTCCTGATCATAGAAGGAAGAACCAGATTGATCACTTGGTAATATATGACAGGCACTCTTGTAGTGTAATGGATGTACGTGTGATTCGAGGTGCCAATATCGACTCAGATCATTACCTGGTGGCTGCGAGAGTTCGCACAAGACTGAGTAGGGCGAAAAACGTACGAAGCCGAACTCGTGAAAGTTTGGATATTGACAAGCTACAAATACCGGAGACATCAATGTCCTAAAAATTAAAGCCCACTCTCCTGCTAGAGCAGAATACTCCCCCTTAAGAGGACCCAGAAGCGCAGTGTAAGCACATCACCCATTCTTTGGAAACCGCTGCAAGAACTGAACTTGGCTATCAAAAACCGCAGATGGATAACCCATGGTTCAACGAAGAATGTCGCATTGCAATTAATGAAAAAGACGCTGCACGTGTGGCAACGAAACAGTCAGTTACAACGCTTACTGAGAGTGAGCGGTACAAGAGGCTGAGAAGGGAGGAAAACTAACTATTTAGGCGGAAAAAATACCAGTGGGAGCAGAGGGAGAGTTTGAAACCCGAATTCTGCAGGACAAATGCTGAATCCCGAAAATTTTTCCAGAGGGTAAGAAGATCGAATAACGGGAATAATAATGGGAATGGGAATCTGGTGACTGATAAGCAGTGTGTGCTCAAAATGTGGTGAGACCAATTTTCGTCACAACTCCACTCAGATTCTTCCACTGAAGATCAGGAGATAATGATTGTGGAATACAGTGTAGATTGTACCCCCGCAAAACCAAGGCAAGATTAGAACAGCAAGAATAATAAAGTCGCTGGTGTGGATGGGCTACACGCCGAGCTTTTTAAGGCCGGTGTCGAAGGACTGCTAGCCCACATGCATCAACTTATATGCAGTATATGGTTGGGGGAATCTATGCCTGAGAATTGGAGTCTCAGTGTATTATGTCCTTCATCCAAAAAGGTGATCCGTGTGTCTGTTCCAACTATGGCGGTATCAGTCTTTTATCCATTGCGTATAAGGTCTTGTCAAGCGTATTATGTAAAAGACTAAAGCCAATTGTTGAAAACCTGATTGTACCCTATCAGGGTGGTATTAGGCCAGGCAAGTCCACGACTAACCAAATATTCACGCTACGCCAAATCCTGGAAAAGACCCAAGAAAAGCAAATCGATACATACCACCTCTTTGTCGATTACAAAGCTGCTTTCGATAGCCCCATACGGGGAAAATTGTACGAAGCTATATCTGAACTTGGGATTCCGGTAAAACTGATTCGACTCCGTAGAATGACGCTGACCAACACCAAATCAGCAGTGAATGTGGGGAAAGACCTCACCTAACCATTCTGTATTAAGCGACGACTGAGACAAGGTGACACACTTTCGTGCAATCTCTTCTACATCTTAATGGAGATAATATAAGTAATGAGAAAAACTACAGTAAATATGAACAAGACCGTCAACACGAAAGGCTTTATGTTGTTGGCGTATGCTGACGACATAGACATCATTGGGCGAAATTTGCGAGAGTTTACTGGAGTATTTTTAAGAATGGAAAAAGAATCAGCGAAGGTGAGTCTTGCTGTTAATGAGGGCAAGACATAGTTGGTGATGTCAACGACTAGAAAATCCGCTCAACTTGGTCCGCAATTGAACGTCGACAACCGATTTAATTTTGAAGTGGTAGATGAATTTGTTTACCTTGGATCGGCCGTGAACAAAGACGGCAACGTCAACCTGGAGATAAATAGGAGAATAGAGGCTGTTTTGGACTCTACAAGCAGTTTAGGAACAAAGACCTCTATCGACAGACAAAAGTCCAGCTATACCAGACTCTAATTTTACCTGTCCTGACATATGGGTCCGAAACTTGGGTCATATCGCAAGCGGATGAAAAACACCTGGGAGTATTCGATATAAAAATTCTCCGTAAAATATATGGCCCTGTTAAAGAAAACGGCGAGTATAGATGTCGTTGGAACCAAGAGCTATATCATCTATATTCTGACGTGGCCATAGCTAGGCGAATCAAATTAGGCCAATTGCGTTGGCTAGGCCATGTTAACAGAATGGATGAAGATGAGCCAGTGCGAAAGGTTTTCGATAACGTACCCAATGGAAGCAGGAAAAGGGGACGAACAAGAGTCCGCTGAAAAGACTAGGCAGAAGAATCACTCAGAATCCTTGGTGTTACCAACTGGCAAGAAAATGCGGAGGATAGAACCAGTTGGAGGAATATGTTCAAATTTGTTTAACTTGTTTGTTTAATTAATATGTGTACGATCCTAAGGCCGGATTGAAAAATAAAATCAAAACCAGACTCATCCCTTCCATTTCCATTTCCATACCCCACTGCATTTGCATCATAAAATATTAAATACCGGCACCCCTTTGTAGATGCCTGGTTCACCAGTCCGAGAACTATCCTGCCAGACGAAACTTATATAAATCAAATAAGACATTCAATTTAATTTTATTTTCAAGACATAGCCTTTATTTTTATCCTTCCCATACTAAGTATCTTTAAATTTGTTTATCCTAAAGTCTACTTTAATCTTTCAACACAAGGACAATAGAAGGAAAGGGAATCGAATCCTTGTTCACATAAATTTGATAATCAAGATGCGTTTAAATTACCTATTATACAATTCGTTCTGGCAATTACGCACAAACTTTTGATAAAGTGGGTAAGATCTAATTACAGCAAAGTGTGTTTATTTTCCTTTTGATATAAATTTACGAGTTCAATTGCAAAAATTCCTAAAAATGAAATGAAATCCCTTAATCCAAAACATCTAGTAATTAACGTAATAACATTATAATTCGTTTGTAGCAACAGTACAACAGAGTCGCAGAGTGTAATATCAAAGTGATTGGCGTGACGTTCTACTGTTGCATAGTGTAAGATATTGTATCGAGTTACATTAAGATCTGGTGTGTGTTTTACGGATGCTATCGCGTCCACTTAGCAAATGGCCACCCAACTGTTGCAGGGATGGTACCCCAATAGGAGTAACGAAATCACCAAATTTTCGAAAATAAAGCCGACAACGCTTAATCTTCTTAGGAAGTCCCAAAATTAATTTTGCACAATGATATCCACGTTTAGAGTTCGTTTGGCGCAAAAATATTTCTTTTGCCCCAAAAATATGTCGTTTTTTATTAAGTCGTGTAAATCGAAATTTTATTTATGCCAAAATTGTCATAATTTTCTTTTGTGGTTGTTAGAAGCTTCCCCAATCCCTCCATGGAATTTTGTGATGCAAATGCAGTGGGGTAGTGGTATGAGAAATGAAAGGAGTGAGTCTTTTTTTGATTTTATTTTTCAATCCGGGCTCAGGATCGTACACGTATTAATTAAACAAACAAATTAAACAAAGTTCAACATATTCCTCTAACTGATACTATCCTCCGACTTTTCTTGCCAGTTGGTAACAAAAAGAATTCGGAGGGTTTCTTCTGTCTAATCTTTCCAGCGGACTCTTGGTCGTCCTCTTTTCCTGCTTCCATCGGGTACGTTATCGAAAACCTTTCGCGCTGGCTCATCTTCATCCATTCTGATAACATGGCCTAGCAAACGCAATTGGCCTAATTTGGCTCGCCTAGCTAAGGCCACGTCAAAATATAGATGATATAGCTCTTGGTTCCAACGACGTCGGTACTCGACGTTTTCTTTAACAGGGCCATATATTTTACGAAGAATTTTTATGTCGAATACTCCCAGGGGTTTTTCATCCGCTTGCGATATGACCCAAGTTTCGGAGCCATAGTTCAGGACAGGTAAAATGAGAGTCTGGTATAGCTGGACTTTTGCCTGTCGATAGAGGTCTTTGATCCTAAACTGCTTGTTGAGTCCAAAACAG
This sequence comes from Phaonia tiefii, assembly GCA_963931995.1. Lineage (NCBI taxonomy): Eukaryota > Metazoa > Arthropoda > Insecta > Diptera > Muscidae > Phaonia > Phaonia tiefii. Next base: position 275,233,021 of record OZ008368.1, read on the forward strand.
CGTCTATTCTCCTATTTATCTCCAGGTTGACGTTGCCGTCTTTGTTCACGGCCGATCCAAGGTAAACAAATTCATCTATCACTTCAAAATTAAATCGGTTGTCGACGTTCCAGTGCGGACCAAGTCTACAAACTACACTACAAACTACACTATCTTCCACTATCATTACCTCCTGATCTTCAGTGGAAGAAGCCTAGTGGAGTAGTGCTGAAAAGTGGTCTCTCCACACACCACTTCTCAGTCACCAGTTTCCCATTCTCGTCCCTGCAGGAGGGCAGCCCATTATTAGGCCTGTTATTCAATCTTCTTACCCACTGGAAACACTTTCGGGATTCACCATTCATCCTGCACATTTCGGTTTTTCCACTCTCTCTCTGCTCCCACTGCCATTATTTCCGCCTAAATAGTTGGTTTTCCTCCCTTCTCAGCTCCTTGTACCGCTCACTCGCAGCACGCGTTGTAACTGACTGTTTCGTTGCCATACGTGCAGCTTCTTTCTCAGCAGTTGCAATGCGACATTCTTCGTCGTACAATGGCTTATCCTTCTGCGGTTTTTGATAGCCAAGTTCAGTCCTTGCGGCGGTTTCCAAAGAATGTTCTGGAGGGGGTATTCTGCTCTACCAGGAGAGAGAGCTTCTGTCGATAGGACATTGATATCTCCGGTATTTGTAGCTTGTCAATATCCAAATTTTCCGTGTTCGGCTTCGTACGTTTTTCGCCCTGCTCAGTCTTGTGCGGACTTTCGCAGCCACCAGGTAATGATCCGAGTCGATATTGGCACATCGAATCACACCTGCCATCTATTACCAAGTGAACGATCTGGTTCTTCGTCCGCTGATCAGGAGATATCCAGGTCGCCTTATGTATGTACCATGTTCTTTGCAGCGGCGAAGTCTATCAGTCTTATTCCCTTATCGGAGGTGGTATCCTGTAGACTGTGATTACCGATGGTTGGTCGAAAGACACTTTCCTTTCTTAATTTGGCATTAAAATCGCCTAGAATAATCTTAATGTCGTGGTCAGGGCAGCGTTCATACACTTTCTCCAGACGCTCATAAAATGTTTCTTTGACCTCATCATCTTTATCCTCTGTCGATGCATGCACACAAATTAACGAGATGTTGAAATATTTTGCTTTGATGCGAATTGTGGCTATGCGGTCACTCACTGGGTTGAACCTTGAAACTAGGTGTCGCAGTCTCTTGCCAATTCGTGCTTTATTATTCTTAAGACGGCAGATTGCCGTTCTAATCTTGCCTTGGCTTTGGGGGGTACAATCTGCACTGTCTTCCATAATCATTATCTCCTAATCTTTTCGCCACATTTTGAGAATGCCAATTGTGGCATCAGCTGCGTCGCACGTAGCGCCATCCTATTGGAATCACATGTCGTTCACTTCCAATTTTGACCAAGAAATTGGTTATCATTAATTGGTAGTGCTCTCTGTTGACGGTGGTAGCAATGCCATCATAGTTTCGAAGAAGTACGGAACGATCATGACGCCAGTCCACAATCCATACCAAACAGTAACATTTTGCGGTTGCAGTACCACATGGTGGACCTCGTGTGGATTGGTTTCATTCCAAATCTGGAAATTTAGCTTAATGACGTATTCGTTCATTTAAAAACGGGCCTCGTCGCTGAACATGATGTTTTTGCTGAAATCGGTGTTCCCTTCCAACTACACCATTTCCAATTGAAATTTGAAAAATTTTAATTTAATTTTGAAAAATGTCAATTGAAATTTGAAAATTATATTTGAAATTTGAAACACATCAATTGAAATTTAAAAATTCTATTTGAAATTTGAAATACATCAATTGAAATTTAAAAAACATCAATTGATATTTGAAAGACATCAATTGAAATTCGAAAGACATCAATTGAAATTGAAAATACATCCGTTGCATTTTAAAACACATCTCTAAATTGCTATTCGCAAGCACAATTCTCCGCTTGATCTCAAGGCTAACGTTGTTGTATTTGTTTACGGCAGATCCGAGGTATATAAATTCGTCCACCACCTCGAAATTATAACGGTTATCAACGTTCACTCTTTGGTCTAATCGCGTGGAGGCCCTGTTCGTTGAAACCATTAATTTTGTGTTGTCTTGACCCACTTTTCCTGACTCCTTCTCAATTCTCGAAAACACCGCTGTAACTTCTCTAACTGTGCGCCCAATGATATCTATATCATCAGCATACGCGATTAGCATGTGGCTTTTGCTGCTGATGGGTTTATTCATGTTGACAGCAGCTTTTCTCAGAATAATCTCTATTAAGATGTTAACGAGATCGCACGTTAGGATGTCACCTTGTCTGAGGCCTTGCTTAGTTTCGAAAGGTTCGGTAAGATCCTTACCAACTTTCACTGCGGATTTGGCGTTCGTCAAGGTCATCCTGCAAAGGCGTATTGCAGGAATTTTTGCAGGAATTCCAAGCTCAGACATTCCTCGACAAATAGATGATAGGTGTCATTTTGTTTTTTGTGGGTCTTTTCCAGGATTTGGCGTAGCGTGAAAATCTGCTCGGTTGTCGATTTTCCAGGCCTAAAGCCACACTGGTATGGTCCGAACAGGTCAGCGATAATTGTTTTTAGTCTTTCGAACCTTATATGCTATGGATAAAAGGCTCATTCCACGGTAGTTGGCACAGAGAGTCGGGTCACCTTTTTTAAATATGGGACATACTATATTGAGACTCCAATCGCCGGGCATGCATTCATCTAACCAACTTATGCTAATGAGCTGATGCATGCACCTTATCAGCTCATCGCCGCCAGCCTTAAACAGCTCCGCCGGTAATCCATCGGCTTTGTTGTTCTTAAGACGGCTTTGTTGTTCTTAAGACGGGCAATAGCTGTTCTGACCTCGTCTTGTTTAGGAGGGGGCAATCGACGTCGTCGTCCAAATTTTGATCGATTGTCTGGTCATTGGATATCTCAGGTACCAATAGCGCAGAGAAATGATCTCTCCATATTCCCAACATACTCTGCATATGTATGTCATGATCAGAGAGGAAAAATTTGCTACTTTTGCTTTTTTACTTTTGTTTGCTCTTTTTACTAATTTTTGCTTGTTTTGCTATTTTCGTAATTTTTTGTGTTTTTTGATATTTTTAGCTATTTTGAGTTCTTTTTCGTCAAATGGAGTACATATTATGGGCTATTTAAGATTACAGTTTTTTGCAACTCGGGGAAAACATATTTTTTAATACTTATTATTGCAACTAAGTTTTCTGCTCTGTAATCAAATAGTTTTATTTGAAAACCAAACAGATCTTGCTTGCTAAACGGAAAAAATGCCGAAAGAAAAGTCAAATAAGTTATTTTTATTAAAAATGACTCAGTTGTATCCATAGAATAACACATACCTAGATAAACTTATTCGCTCATCTGACGTTTTATTTCACACTCTCATCGTAGGTTTGTGGAAATGAGAGCAATTAAATTTAAAATTATCTTACACCAGGTGGAGTTACAAAATATGTTCACTTAACTTTTTCCTGTCGTTTTGGTGTAGAACTGAAAAATTTAAATATATTTTGCACTTTTTTGTTGACTTTTATCGTTGGTATACATATGTATTGTATGTAACACAACTAGTTTGTCACAAAAACACGAAATTCGATTGTTGTTCCTTTGTGGATCGCTGTATACTATTGCCACCTTCTGGTATTATTGAACCCATATTTTCCACCATCCAATGTTTACTTTCCATCGTACCTATGACGTTTAATTTATTGAGCGAATAAAACCTTCTATGGTATGTGTTATTCTATGGTTGTATCCAGGAGTTTTCAAAATAGAAAAAGATTGGCTTTTTTGTAATGTTTGCTGTTGCAAGATAAATAGTCAAAAAAAGTGTAACGTAGCCGCACATATCGATACACAGAAACACAATAAACATTTAGCACCATCTAATGGAGAAAAACGTCCACAAAAACTAATTACAGATTTTTCTGTCAGCAACAGTGTCGCGACATTTAATCAAGATCTGTGTAAAGCTTTAATGCAGTCTAATATTCCAATAAAAAAAGTTAGCAACCCTGGTTTTAAAAACTTCATAGAGAAATATTCCAATTTTTTAGTCCCCAGTGAAACCACTCTTCGAAGCAAATACATTCCGCAATTGTATAAAGAAACTTTAGAAAAACTGCGGGAAGGTGTTAAAGATAAATATATATGGATTTCTGTAGATGAAACCACAGATAGCACACAAAGATATGTAGCCAATTTCATATTTGGAATTTTGGATGATTTTGGATCAATTGCGGCGTTCTGTAACGATTCGTTACAAATTTTATGGCCAGACGGTATGTAGAACTACAAACTTTTTGCATTTTTTGTTATACATATTTAATATTTGTCTACATATTTTAGGTATTCAGTACGACAAAGTGCTTCTTATTGTAACAGATGCAGCCTCGTATATGTTAAGTGGAATTTCTTCCCTCAGGATTATGTATCCCAAAATGATGCATTTGACATGCTTTGCTCATGGGCTTCATCGAGTTGCTGACTACTTTCGCTTAAACTTCAAGCTTGTAAACAAATTAATATCATATACTAAAGCGGTATTTTTAAAGGTAATCCCCCCACATAAATCTAGAACTATAGTTATACTAAAAGAGTCATATTTATAAGCACCTCGGAGGAAGCAGCTATTTTTACAAATGTATCCCAATTTGGCACTTCCACCACTCCCATGTCCAACTCGTTGGGGTACTTGGCTAGAAGCAGCGATATATTATGCCGAACACCTGGTAGAAGTGAAGGATGTTGTTTCAAAATTAAATAGTGAAGATGCGAATTCGATTGTTTTAGCCAAGCAAATATTTGATATGCCTGAACTAAATACACAACTCGTGTTTATAAAAAATAATTTTTCAGTCATAGTATCTTCTTTAAAAAAGCTACAAAACGTTGGTTTAACAATTCATGATAGCATAAATATTGTGTCCAAAGTAAACGAAGGTCTTAAGAAACTTGAAGAAAAACACTATTTTGATAAATTTGAAGCTGTATTTCTACGAAATCCGGGATATAAACAATTGTTGGAAATTAATAGCATTTTTGAGTCCGGTACGAATCCAGATGATGCATATGTTAAAAGCCTTTCAGCAAAAGAAATTTTAAAATTTAAGTTTGCTCCATCAACATCCGTCGACGTCGAAAGAAGTTTCTCCATGTATGGAAATCTTTTGACAGAAAAACGGAGAAAAATGAAGTTTGAAAACATAAGAGCTCATATGATAGTGTACTGTAACAACTTTCGTAATATTGTTAATTTTTATTTACGTTTTAGTGCTTTTTTCCGATATTTGTTTTGCTATAAATATATTTTATTTAGCTTTTTTTGGTCTTGTCTGGTCATGATAGACAACATGTATGTCATAATAATATTGGAATGTTAATGAAGTTTATGATGTGTATTGCAACTTCTTTGACATAATTTAATGACGAATTGTATGGCTTTGTAGCAAGTTGATATGTTACCAAGTTATAACAAATATTTGTTGATATCGCGGGAACAGTCTGAAAACATCAATAGCAGATGGTATCTCACCACAATTAAGTCAATGTCGGCGCTACTGCGAAATGGTTCCGGAAACGGCTGAACTCGTATAAATAAAGGCTTTATGCTGTGAAACTTAGCTCAGCCTCATTTCAAACTGATAAAGGTACACATCGTCTGCAATAGTGTTATTGACATTTTGTCTGCAATAGTGTTATTGACAAAAGACTTATTGTAAAGTTTTAACTTGTACTAACTAAAGTAAACGCAACTAAAACAGCGCTTAAAAAGACTATTGGAACATTCGTCACAATATGTTTGTTGAAACAACAAACTGGTTGTTTCCTCCCCTTCAGTGTTTTTTTTAGTGTAAGGTGACACCTTCTGTGTGACGTCATTCTATAGCACGCGCATTAATTATTAACTTAATATGTTGAAAGTATTTCAGGCCCAAAAATCTCAATTTCCCTAGGATATTAAAGTCAATGTTATTTTTCCTACGACCACAACTCCAATATGTATTAATAATAAATCACTTTTCATTAGCATTCTATTCCAGTGGCAACTGAACAAACACTGTGACGCATCAACTCATATTAAATATTCCTATCAACTCGATTTGAGTATTTGTTGTCATAAAATTAAAATTGTATTCGAGGAAAAACTGATCGACTAATATTTTACAAAAGTATAAACTATAAGGTAAGGTTTTGTATAAACAAAGGAGGGCAGGCATTAGTGGGAAAGCAACGAATGATACATATATGACATACTGTTTTACAGTGTGCCCGTAATTGGGTATAACAAATGCGCTTTCATTTAGAGTCAAGAATACCATGCGTGCTAGGTACATTTGAATCGGTAACACACACGTCGGGGTACTGTGGACCGCAGGCCCAAAAAGGTGTTCAAAATCAAAAATATAACACAAGCATTTGGTAAAATGAATGAATGTATCGGATAAAGAATTCCTCACAGACTAAAAATCCGGAAAATCGGCTATAAATTATGATTGGTAGAAAAAGTTGCAAAAATTTTCCGTCTGCAAGAGAAATATGTATCCACTTCGAATTGAATTCTAGGAAACTCGTGCAACCGATTTGTGGTGTCTATTTCCAATATAATAAAATAAAAATTGTATTATTATTGTTTTTTACGTTTTCAGTAAGTACAGTTTTGTCAACTTAGTATTTTCTCAAATTTTTTCAACTTTGTTTGAATTTAACTACAAAAGTGACGGTTTGTTACAGGTGAATTTTATTAAAGACGTGTTCTTATTCAATTCTCTAACCAATAAAATTAAAATTGGCTGCACCATTTTACCCGATTAAAATAAATAAAAATAAATGATTTCCCATTACATTCCATCAAGGAATTGGGAAGAGCTTCTCACAACCAGTGAGCTGTGCGCTTTCTAGTTTTATCCTCACTGATTAGGACCTACAGTTTTACACTAGTTTCGAACGGAATTTCGGGAAGCTTTTTCATGGCTAAATACTCCATAGTGTCGCCGTCACTATGCGAGGTGACCGCCGTCGAACGATATTTAAGGTGTTTAGATCAAGAATCGAACCCAGGATCTCATGTACAAGAGGCGCGCACATTACCCATTGCACCACCGACGGCTTCACAACATGAAACCCCGCTATTTGTTTAGAGCCCCCGCAATCATTATAAGGACAACAATTTACAGTATGCACATGGAATGTTAGAACGCTATACAAATCCGGTGCCACTATCCAACTGGCAGATGTTGTCTAGAATTATAAAGCTGACATTACTGTTATCCAGAAAATGCGATGGACAGGTCATGACTGGAAGAATAACTGTGACATATGTTTGTCAGTAGTACGAGATTCTAACATAAAGACATCCACAAGGCTACTTGGATAACGCCTGATCAACAGACGAAAAAACAGATTGATCGCATGGTAATTGATGGAAGGCACTCTACTGGTGTAATGGACGTACGTGTGTTTTGAAGAGCTAGTATTGATTCTGAGCATTACCTGTAAAAGTACGCACAAGGTTGACTAGAGCGAAAGTCCTAAGAAACAAGACATATAGAAAGCTGGACATCCAGAAGCCATAATTACAAGAATTAGCCATAGCCTGCGCAGAGAAGTTCATTCAGCTACTGTCGCAGAACGCATCTCCGCCTAGTGATTCTGAAGCACTGTGGAAATAGCAGAAATAGTACTTGGCTATGGCGGTGCTTCAGACAGTTGCAACGCGAGCCCCGACGAAGTGGTACCAAGAGAAGCAGGTGGCGCCGTCTTGCTGAAGCCACAAGTCGTCCAGATCCATGCCGTCCAGTTGAGGCCACAATAACTCCGTTGTCATGTTCCTGTAATGAAAGCCGTTCACAGTCACTGCAATTGTGGCCTCATCATCAAAAAAGTAAGGCTCCATCACCCCGCCTGACCAATATCCGCACCAGACAGGTGCTCGTTGTGGGTGCATTTGTTTCTTATGAAAACACTGCTACACACGATGAAACATGGCCATGTTTCAAACAATGTTGCATCGTGTGTGGGCAGCATTATGGATTGCATGAGGATGGATGAGGAGCCCAAAATTCGGCAATTTTATGTATTCCCGAGCCCGTTCAGATGGAAATTCGCTACGTCGGAGAAAATTAGTTTTTTTATTTGAAAAATTCTTTCCTTCATTACCCATTGAACGAATTGCCGGCGCTTTCAATGGTCTGCTGGTTTGAGCTCCTCAGTAAGCTGCATTTTTTACGCATAAAGGTGGAGGTATTTTGTCAAAATCCGATTCATAGTAAGTCGTGAAATTTGAAGTTGTTGCGAACGACGCCGAACTGATGTTTTCGGGGTTTCGGCGACTCTCTCGTTTACACCAGCCAGTTTTTCCAGAGACCGACCGATTCTTAGACCCAGTTTCTTAAGGTTTGTTGACCACCCTTCGAATGGTTTCTCGACTGAAAATTCTTCGAATTTTGCGAGCGGTCTCCGCATAAATTGCCAAATTTTTGTAATAAGTTTTCACAATTATAACGCGTTGTTCTTTCGTAAAACGCTCCATTTTTAATAATCGGAATAAACATGTCTGGCAGCTGCCAAATTTCAGAGTTGCCACTTGTAAAAAAAAAATAATGACACTAAATTTGAAAAGTTCAATCTTTCTGAGATACCCCATATTTGTACCGAATCTAATATTGTAGTTAGATTGTTCTTCTGTAGCTATTACAACAATAAAAAACCTGTTCATAATTGAATCTCGCCCTACTGTACAATAGAAGGATTTCTACAGCAGGATGTGATGATTTATTTAAATCGCTTGATTGGTTTCGGTCGGCAATAAGAGGAAATGGTGTTCTTAAGTCTTCATCTGTAAAAGTTATAATCATTTGAAGTCTTTAAATTGAAAACAATTTATTGAGATTCAACGGAATTTGTTCATACTGTATTTAATATTCGTCCAAGGTTTTCCAATTCTGGATTGCAATAAAAAAACTAAAATAAGGATTTACTGCATTTGGGGGACAATACTTTCCGAAATGAGTCAGAGTTTGTAGTGTCTATGGAAAATTTAGTTATTTAGAATTACAACATTAATGGAAAATTTTACATATTTCATTTTCGCATTTTTTGATAGCAATAGTAGTCAGGATTACTGTTATAAACGCCCTCGTGAAAATTTGGCTTTTAAGTCATTTTACGAGTATATTTATATTCCCACGCATTTCGGCACACGCCATCTAAGGTGCTGCATAGAAACAATCGAAATATGTATTCATCAAAATCTATTCCATTGCCTTATCCAAAATTCGGAGGGGGTTGAAATGGTAGCCAATATTTGAATGACTGCAAATGATATTTAATTACACTGTGGAACACAAAAAAAATCAAGGTTCTGACAACGGATTCTGGTAGAGGGGTTAAACAAAATATACTTGTGTTGGTGTTTTGAAAGTTTTCGTCTGAATTTTTTTAAGGGTAAAATTTTCCCCCATTTGCAACATTCTTATGATGAATCGGCATAGGAATTCCTTACATTTTAGGTATAGGATGTATTGTGGCCGCCGGTGGTGCAATTGTATTGTGAGCGGCTCTTGTGCATGATAACGAGGGTTCGATGTCTGTACTGACCATGTAAATTTCTTTCGACGGCAGACACCTCGCTTAGTGACGGCGATACTATCGAGTAATTACCCATGAAAAACCTTCTCAAAATACTGGAGCCGGTGTAAAACTGTAGGTCCGAATCACTGAGTGTAGAACTAGAACGCGCACAGCTCACTGGTTTGTGAGAAGCTCTCCCTAACCCCTTCACGGGATGTAACGGGAATTAATTTTTTTATGTGTTCAGCAGTTTCATGTAAAAATTTACGAGAAACAAATTTGTGGAATACTTTAACCATCTTCCGGCTCAATATATGGGTCTTTTGATGTTTTTGTGGAAAAGGGTAAAAAATACCCCTTATTATTAACAAGTATTTTGTTACAAAAAGTTGCATTTTGTTCCACAATGCTATTGGTCTTGTTCTTACTGAAATTTTGATATAATGTATAATGTTTGTTTGTAAAATATTTATGCACTAATATTTATAAAAAGATTGGAAGATTTTGTCAATTAAAATAAATTCTAGATGTAGCAAATCATTTATTATTTTATTACTTTTTATTATAGAGTATTTCCTATTATAAATTAGGTTCTAATAGAAAATAATGATCTTGAATCTAATTATGATTGAAATAGAAAATTTAAAATTTGTCATTCCAAAAAAAGGAACTTTTATCTTTCATTTGGAATTTTCTTGTTATATTTGATCATAATAAGTCCGGACAGTTTTCATGGGGGACGCTTACAACTTTTGGGGGTGGGGTGGAATGGAAAACCTACCAACAGTTTTAGCAGTTTCATTAGTGTGAAATGAGAATTTTGTACCTGCAAGTACCATACTAAGCCAAATATATGGCTGTGACTTTTATATACATATATTGTTACGATAAAAATGTTTAAATTGTTTTGGCTTTACTAACACTTATGCCGAAATGGTATTGGAATGTCAACTGACAGCTTTGCAGTTTGATTGCCGAATGTTAATTACGCCTAAAATTATATTGCCGCAGCAAGTTGAAAAGCTACCTAATACCAACTTACCACGAATGTTTGATGAAATCACACAGTCTGAAACAGGCGAGAATAGATTCCATTTCACCTCTTACCATTAAGTCCTATGGTACTACGGTAAAACTTTGGCTTCACAAACAACTAATGTTTGCTACTAACAGAAAATAATGTTTGCTACCTATCGATCGGAACTTTGTCTACTATTACAGCAAATACCGATAAGAACAAAGTGTTTGCTAAAACAATAAATATATATTTGCTGCAATAAAAAGCAAGTTTGATTTCTACTTTTCAGTAGTATTTTCTGCTCTGTTTACTAACCTATTTGTTGAGTGCAATATTTGATTAACCATAAATTTAAAATTTAGTTAATGTATTCAAAGTTCCTATTATAAGCTTGGTTTTAGTTGGAATAATAGAAAATGCAGTTGGAATAATATACAGGAGTTCGAAACTAGTCGTGCCAGTGAGGACTAGTTTCGAACTTCGTGACAAATTCATCATCAGATGCCTAACTACTGTGCCTGAATTGATACCATCGGTAGATCATCAATCGTAGGTATATAGACACCTAAGTATACAATATACTTATGCGAATTAGTATCGATCGAAGGTCCCTAAGTACCAATACACTTTGATATGTCCATAATTCCAACACCAGAATGTTGAAGTGCTTTGAAGTGAGTTTTATGCACGCTGAAAAATCTGTCGGTTTTTGTTGTTTGGATGCAAATATAACATGTGTTTGGAGTTTGTCGCAAATATAATATACTTGTGTCCAACCGCATTGTGTTTGCTATTCAATATTACATGTTTCAGTCACAATGTTTAATATGTTATAACATACACGTTTGCTACCCAAATATATCTGTGTTTGTGATGCAAATACAGCCGTGTTCGTTGCACTGTTTATGCTCTCTCGAGAGCAAGAATATAAAAGAGGGGCAACGAGTGTGCATATCTTGTAAGTGTGTATCTGTATTTTGCATTATTCTCTCAGTGAGGGATTCATAAATATTCCTGAATGTGCGTGAAGTATTGCGTTTTAATTTCATGTATTCAGCCCTCAATGGTTCATCGGACAGAGGATAACAGAAGCGCTTGATCAGTGAAAGAAGAATAAATAAATGCTCGGACGGTTAAATGGTTCATGATGGTGCTTTGGTTTCTGTGTATGTATGTCGCTTATATTTATTGTGCTACCAAAGTGAGAAACAATTTTGAAGAAAGAAACTGCAGAGGGAAACAATGTGAATCCCTTTCTCTGCCCGAGCCTCTACTGAAATAATCGGAATGGCAAACCATTTGTGAAATATAATAAAAAAAAAACACAAATAATTAATACACGCTTGTCTTGCATGAACTAGAATTGTATGTATATCGGATTTTTCAATAGGAGCGCTACAAAAATTTTGTTTAAATAGAACAAAACCGGTTTTAGATACCAATGAAATTCTTTATTCCTGTGAAAGTACGTTCGATGCTATTATGTATGGAACTCGATTTATTTTGCATGGCCACCATGGGCACGCTTGCAGAAGTCCAGATGCTGAACCCAATTTTCGACGGTTGTCAAGCATAAAGCGGCCGATACTGCTGCAATTTCACGTTCGATATTCGTACGAAGCTCATCAATCGTCGCTGGCTTGTTGACATAGACCATACACTTGACATAGTCAAACAGGAAATAATCTAACGGCGTCAAATCGCACGACCGAGGCGGCCAATCGACTGGGCCATTTCGTGAGATAACACGTTCACCAAACTTGGTTTCCAGTAAATTGATTGTGGCATTCGCTGTGTGGCTTGTGGCGCCGTCCTGTTGGAAGCACATGTCCTCCAAGTCCATATTATCCAATTGGGGCCAAAAATATTCGGTTTTCATTGAACGGTAGCGATTCGCATTCACAGTAATGTGCCGGTCTTGATCATCACGGAAGAAGTACGGCCCAATGACGCCGCCGGCCCATAAACCGCACCAAACCGTAATTTTTTCGGGATGCATTGATGACTCATGGATTACGTGTGGATTGCTGTCTGACCAATAACGCATATTTTGCTTATTGACGAAGCCATTCTGCCAGAAATGAGCAGACCATAAATTGGACGTAGCGCTCATCATTTCCCTTACGGGAGTTTTTATTCGGTCTGTTTTCCAATACTTATGAATTTATTCAAGCTCAAGACCTTTTTAAATAATATAAAGCTTATTATCTTTATATTACTTTCAAAAAAATCGAACATAAAAATGTTCCAATGATACCAAGGCTGTCTGTATAGCTATTTCGGATCTTGCCAAGATCTTCATCAGCAGACGTTTTTGGTATGTTTTTGGTGAATTCTTCAAAAATATATATCCAGAAACACTCATCATATTAATGAGAATTCCTTTATATACTCGTCTGAAGAATACCAAGCACTACCATTGGAACATGCCGTAAAACCATTGGTTTTAATCAGACATGATTTGTTTTTGTTATGTCATTACAAAAAACAACAAAACAGACGGTTGCCATCAACAATTTTATTGTTTTAAGCTCGCGGTGCTCATCGTCAACTTTCATCATTTCCCTTACGGGAAATGATGGCAACCCTCTGTTTTGTTGTTTATATGTTTCCACATAAAAGCATACACATTTGTCAGTAAACATGCTAATGTTTGCATTGAAGTACACCTGAGTTCAGGACTTGCAAGCATATAAATGTTTGAAGTCTGTTCCAAACATATACATGGTTCCTGCAGAATATGTTTGGGAGAGTATGTTACACAGGCCGTTTAGTTTCAGCGTGTGGTATTGCTTATGTGCTATAGATTTTTGATGACCATGATGAGTGCCAGTTATGTTTTTGAATTTTATGACAGATTTTGTTAGTTTTTGTTAATGAATGAGAAGTTCATACTACAAGCCTACAAGGTCAGGAACATTTGTCTAATTGAAAATGATTAGTTTTTGTTGGAATAATCATTATTTGTTGGAATAACTATGGATGGCTTTAACCTGTGTAAGTCTTGAATACTGCATCCCTTTTATTTTATAAGAAAATTGCTGAAATAAAAAATTACTTTAGCTCGGAAACGATACATCCAAGCGCAAAAATAATAACTTTGAGCGTCGTTACACTGTGGCTTCACGCGCGTGTTCGACGCGTTCCTAACGCGTTTTTTTTTGGTGAGAGGTGTGGTGTTACTGGCGAGTAGATTTTCACGGGAGTTTTGACGTTTCTCTTTCTTCACTTTCGTGTTTCTGCTATTTTGTTTCATATTAATTCTTATGTTGTCATACAGGAAATCAAGTTCTCAAATAAAAATTCAACAAATTCTCACTAATTTCGTTTAATAAAAAAGTACTTTTGATTAGATTGTGGTAATCTCTAAATTCGCTTGTGACAACCCATCATTCAGTTGACACAACCTCTTATTCGGTTGTAATGATGTCTGGTGTGGTTGTGACTCTCCTGAATTTTTCTTTGGGTGCACTAAAGAATTAGCAACTGTTAAAACAAAGATACTGTTGCCATAGATTCACCATAAAAAATCCGCATACCAGCATCACTGTCATTCCCCACAAGAGAGTTAGAGCGTTTCCTAGAAATCTAGGTTATTTGTGATATTCCTGCTAACACGAATTGAAGGCTAATCCTTTCAGCACCACTTCTCTTGCAAACTTTCGTTGTAAATACTAAATTGCTTATCCATGTACTTAAATGTATAAAGTTTCAAAGCATAACAAATCTCCATGGATAAAAATGAGGACGACATATTTCTCATTTAAAAAACTTGAGGAGTAAAATGCATACAAACTTGTTTATACTCTATTATGCGTTCAGACTATTACAATAATTGACCTTAATACAAGTAACTGAATATTTTACAAAATATATAATTTGACTCAGGACATCAGTTATCTAAATTAATTGAGACCATTTAATTTGGGTAGTAGTTACCATATTTGTAATGGCAGTTGACAGAGTGTAACAGTTGACATCTAAGGGTGTGGATGTTCTAAGGGCAACTTAAACATACTGTTTCCTCTGCTATCTCTGGTATGCTGAGAAACCTGAACACCTTAGAAGACGATGTTGAAACCAACCCACGTGCTTAGCTACTGCGTCAGGGTTACAGAGAGAAAAAAACTCGAGCATTGACAATCCTAATATATTCCGCCTAATATCCAATGGAGAAGAATTCAGTATAAATATATCGCATCAACAAAGAAACAAATCAACGGAATTCATATAGAAATATCAAGTTACATCATAAATGTTACTTTGCTGTTTATATTAAAAACAGAGGAAATTTTGATTTGACACTCCTTTTCCAATTTCGAATTACTTTCAGTATGAAATTTAAATTTTAAGGTTAAGGCTGAGATTTAAATTTGAATTAAAATTGAATATTGAATATACATAAACTTTTATAAGATATTCAAAATTTAAGGTGAAGGAGTTAATTTTTCCTTGATCCTAAGAAGTAAATAAATAGAAAGGCAGTCAAATGAAAAAGCAAACACTGATTTTCTTCGGGAACGACCGTTTTTAATTTTAAAAGATATATCTTAATGATTATAATGCTAGACGAAACATTCTTTTTTAAAAAAGTCTGCGAAAAAGAAAAAAAATTAAACAACTTTTTTTAACACTATTATGCTACACCCCAGTAGTATTAACCATAGATAAAGGAAATAAGTAGATATCGCACAGGCGTTGTCAAGTACTACCACTAGGTGCTGTCTTGTCGTTTTGTAATTCTAATTGAAGTTTATCATAACATTCATTGACGTTTTTTCAACTCTGTGGGAAATTTGATACATACAAAAAAAGTATAATTTTCCAGGTTGTGTTATTCGAACAACTAACTTAAGTTTTTTTTTTTAAGTCGTTGTGTTACCCACTTTCAAGTTAAAATTTTGTTATTTTGATTGTGTCTTTTTGTTTACTGTTATTGTTGGTGTTCGAGAGCTACGGACACCAAAATAAAATCAAAATCTCTGTTGATGTTGCCTGTTATTAGCACCTGTTCTAAATACATCTTACAAGGTACGATATATTTTGCTTGACATCAAACGTTGTAATTATTGTATTCAGCTCCATCTAGAAAATATCCCATTGAACAAGAAATTTACCAAGGCATGTGCGATATCTAGTTAATTCCTTTATCTATGGTATCAACTATATTTGGGTATTTTTTCTTTGGTTTGTGTCTAGACTAACATATGTTGGCAAATTTATTGTTTAATAAGAAGTTTTCTAGGTGGAGCCTGTAACTAATATTTAGTATATATAGTAGTTTTGAACCCAATAAATGTAAATTTAGAAAAGTGAAAGAATTTTAAAAAATAAAAGTTTCTTAAAAAAAGTAAATTTTCTTAAAAAAAATACCTATTCATATTCTTAAACAAAGTACCTTTCCTTAAAAAAAACCTAATCATAGAAGTACCTCTGCTTAAAAAAATTAAATTTTTTTATAAAAAGTACCTTTTCTTAAAAAAAGTATTTTTTTTTAAATAAGTGCCTTTTCTTAAAAAAGTACATTTTCTTTCAACAAATTGTCTTTTCTTAAGAAACTACATTTTCTTTAAGAGTACCTTTTTGTGAAACAAACTAACTTTTCTTGAGATAAGTACCTACTCTTAAACATTTACCTATTCTTGAAAAATGGATCCATTCTGAAAAAAATTCCCATTTCTTAAAAAAAAACTTTTCTTCAAAAAAACCACCTTCTCTTAAATAAATACCTTTTCTTGCAACAATTTATTTTCTTAAAAGTACGTTTTCTTAACAAAAAATCAATGAGTGTTCGAACTCACGGGCGATGTGTTAACACCATTTTGTGACACGGTACCTGTTCGATTTCTATGAACACATTAGTAAATGTTACATTGGAAAATACAAAAAGAATAGTTTTTGGGCTGAAGGCTCTTCTGCTATTTCACTTTCCTTTTCCTTATATTAGATGTAACATTAGACGTAAAATTGTTAAAATAAATAATGCAATATTTAGCTCACTGAGATAATTGTTTTTGTTTTGTCATAAACAGAGCGAAGGCAAAAAGTATTGAATAGTATAGAGAAATTATTGCACTCTTGTTACGCTCTCATGTAAAGAGTCTGAGTAAAATAGTATAAACGAGTCTTATTCTCTTTATTGAATATTTCAATATAAATGCACCATTTCGGCAATGTTATTACATAAAACAACACAAAAAGCATAAATATTTCAAAAGGCATCAATGTTTCACATCAAAATTATGAATGGACCAAGTTGTGATGAAAAGTGAGTAATAAGTTTGGAATCATTCGTCAGATGGCGCCAGCGCTTTTGAGTCATACAATTCATTCCATGAGTTCTCTATACTATTCAATACTCTTTGGCGACCACGACCTGCTTGTTTGTTCGCTACCGATACATCAGTACCATCATACTTATTTGCATGCAGCTACTATTTTTTTTTTGCATGTGTACACTGTCATAGATTGCCCTACCCGTGCTTATAGATGTTAACACATCAATAAAATAATACTTTCTCTTTTCGTGACATAAGTAGTCTTTCTGAAAACATGTACATTTCCTTAAAAATATAACCTTTTCCTAAAAGGAGTACAACTACTTTAAAAAGTACTTATTTGTAAAAAAAAATGCATACTCTTATGGCTTTCTCTTCCTGAAAATTCTTCTTCTTAAAAAAACATAAGCTTTTAATAAAAGAAGTACCTCTTCTTAAAAAGAACCTTTTCGGGAAAATATAATACATATTCTTAAAAAAAATACGTTCCATAAAAAGAAAATTGTTGTTAAAAAAACTTTATCATTTTGCAAGAAGTATCTTTTCTTAAACATCCATTTAAATTATCGTATTTTTCAAGGCGTTTTGGAACAAACTTGTACATAATATCAAATTTGTTAATCCAAATTTGAATTTAACAAAAACTGTTGTCTAAATAGACTTTGGTGTTTATATCAAACCTATGAACATTGAAAATTTTTCAAAAGTGAGTCATTAAGTTGAGTTAGGTCATTGCGGACATTTGTACATCTTAAGTGGTGATTGATTTAAAAGTGGTAAATTTTAACAATTGCTGTGAAAAAGTTGTGGAAAATGTCTGAAAGAGTACAAAAATTGGTGGAATTGCCTAAGATGCTGGCTGAACGCCCTAAGTTCAAAGGTAACTAAATAAAAGTTAGTTTATTGATATCTATTGTTAAACTTTGTTGAAAAATTTAAATTTCATTTAAGAACGAGTAATGTTACGTAGGTATGGATATCAATTTTTACAACATGCGTCTATCGACATACGTCTATACACGACTGTTATATCAAATACATATTTACTTCAATATAAACAACTTAATACTCTTGTTTATAATTTTACTCTAGTCAGACGTGTTGAAACTGGCTCATCTCAGGTCGACAATATTTTATATCGAAATGGTTTCATTCCAAATTTTCAACCATGTGTGCCGGTCATCAGTGTTTGGAATAAACTTTGATATGGACTTGCCCAGATGTAAGCGATATTTTGTAGTAGAAATTAACATTAAACTAAATTTATCACGTAAAACTTTAATAACGGAATATTAATTATAATATAGGTTCACAAACGCTAAAACCACAAAGTAATGAAGCTGGTGATGAAGTTTTTCTTGAAAACAGAGCGTTTGACTCAGACGATACGATAAAGGACCCAGATTTTAATTCATCATGTTCATCCACTACCATTCTATACATAGTGGGAGACAAAAAGTGTGATACCCTTTGTAATGTTGGAAAACGTAAGAGAAATCGTGAAAACACCATGAAATATTCTTTAGAAATTGGAGGTAATGTTATCCAAATATGAAAAAAACATTTTGCACAGTGTTTTGATGAATCAGATGAATTGGCTTTCCCTCAATGTAATTAAAAAATCTTCGAGGAAAGCATACTCCACCCTCTAAGATAGATGTTAAAGTAGTACACGAAGTTAAAAACCACATTTCAAGTTTCCCTGCGTATGAGAGTCACTACAGTCGACGCGATACGAGTCAGAAATATTTGCCTTCCAACCTGAATCTATCATTCATGCACTGCCTTTACAAATTGAAGGTCGAAAATCCAGTAAGCCTATCTAAGTACTGTGAGATATTCAAGACTATGGGTCTGAAAAAGCTTCTCAAATTACCGTTCGGAATCGGTGTAAAACTGTAGGTCCCAATCAGCGAGTGAAAACTGGAAAGCGCGCAGCTCAGTGATTGTGAGAAGTTCTCCCCAGTCCCTTCATGGGATGTAATGGGAAACCATTTATTTATTTTTTTTATGGGTCTTAAATTCAAAGCACCTAACGTAGACACTTGTAGTATTTGTGATACCTATGTTGCAAAATTAAAAATCGCTCAAACGGAGGAAGAAAAATGTGCATTAACTAGACAAAAAAATAATCATTTAATTGGAGCTGAAATGGCTTATCAGTCAAAACGAAACGATAAAAAGGATTCAATGACATCAATCACCTGGACGTTTAACTTATCAGTCCATGACCTTGAAATTAACATTGCAAAATGCTTTATGTGGCACGAAGCTATGGCCCGGCGTCGCGGAAATTAAATTGCGTCATGTCTCTACAAATTGTTAAAAATGTTGCCAGCGGAAACAAAAACTGTAACATTCTATAGTGATTCATGTTCAGGACAGAATAAGAACTCTTTAGTTTCTGCAATGATTCTTTTATTTATTTCAAATCTTCGTTATGCAAAAAGTTGTAATAACATACAATACAAGACGTCTTTAGATACAAATGACTCCTTTCAAATCTTAAAGATGTCTCTTTTGCGTACGCGGGCTTAATGGAATACAAATAATAGCGGATTTACCATGCATTAGCCGCGAAAAAAGGAGATCTTATGGACCTGAAACAGTTTATAAGCCCACAATTTTATTCATTTTACGACAATTTGTCAACAAGTATGGAACACCCAAATACCCATCCGGATTTGACAGAGTATGACAGCGAAGAAAATATTTAAATAAAAGTGAAATATAAAGGGTTTTTCAACAGAGATGCTACAAACGTAAATCGATAGGGACAGCAAACTACGCCATATTTTTTCCCGCTCTTTTGACATATCTCTTCAGTAAGGTTTGCCATTTCATCATGGAAAGATATACGAGCCAACAACGAGCTGAAATTATTAAAATTTACTACCGAAATTTGGAGTCAGTGGCCTCAACTATAAGAGCGCTACGTCCAATTTATGGCCGTCTTAATCGTCCTACCAGATCCTGGATGAATGGCTTCGTCAATAAGCGTCATTGGGCCGTACTACTTCCGTGATGATCAAGACCGGCACATTACTGTGAATGCGAATCGCTACCGTTCAATGATAACCGAATATTGTTGGCCCCAATTAGATAATATGGACTTGGAGGACATGTGGTTCCAACAGGACGGCACCACAAACCACACAGCGAATGCGACAATCAATTTATTGCAAACCAAGTTTGGTGAACGTGTTATCTCACGAAATGGCCCAGTCGATTGGCCGCCTCGGTCGTGCGATTTGACGCCGTTAGATTATTTCCTGTGGGGCTACGTCAAGTCTATGGTTTATGCCAATAAGCCAGCGACGATTGATGAACTTCGTACGAATATCGAACGTGAAATTGCAGCAGTATCGGCCGATTTATGCTTGAAAACCGTCGAAAATTGAGTTCAGCGTCTGGACTTCTGCAAGCGTACCCGTGGTGGCCATGCAAAAGAAATCGAGTTCCATACATAATGGCATCGAACGTACTTTCACAGGAATAAAGAATTTCATTGGTATCTAAAACCAGTTTTGTTTTATTTAAAAAAACTTTTGTAGCGCTCTTATTGAAAAACCCATTACTTGTAAAAACTTTTATAATTTAATAAAATGGATTTCTTTAATAAAATATTGAATTTTCTGTAATTATTTTTATTTATATTTATATTATATTTTTATTCTTCAGATATAAATGGTATAATTCTTAGAAAAAATTAAACGAATTCAAAGTAAAAATTAACCCTAAGTCTTTAAACTTTATGAATTATTATATAGGAATAACAACCTAACTCAACATGAGAGACATGAAAATTTTGACAAAGAATAACAATTTATGTGAATTTAGTCGCACTTAAAGTTTATTTTATCTGGAATAATAGGCCTAACTCCAATTTAACCTTTTGACTTTCTTTCGTTCAACAATTCATAAGAGCCTAAGTGTCTTTTTCGGTAATATCTTTTGAATAAGAGAATAAACAACTACTTTTTTTAACAACTAAGTAAATAAATTCGTTTCCTTGGAATCTGTAGCAAAGTTTTCCCAAAAAAGCCGTCTCCCGATTTTCAGTGAAGATTCCAAACTTTAAACGGCTGTACTGAAAATATTGAAAAACAGACTTAGGCTGTTATGACTTGTGACCACAGATATATAGCGAAATGAACTTTGTTTCAACCGGCTGCCCCCTGACACCTCATGTAATTTTTTTATTCCAGCTCAATTTCAATTAAATTCTACTAATATAGTTAGATTCTACAAATATTTAGATTTTTACAAAATGCATCCTTATGAATCCTGTCAAACCGTACGAAGGCAGTTTGATAACTCCGTGACTTTTGGAATCAAAAAGAGATTGTTTCGGAAACAACATAGTCACCTACAGGCTGAAAAAAATGTACCCTGTAACATTATGCAGGAACCATGTTAATGGTTGGAACATCCATATACATCCTTACTTATGTGCAAGCATTGTTTTCATGAATTGAAAATCTGTTGCTTTTTTGTTTCTTTGTGTTCAGCAATTTTCCACAAACAAAATAATATTTGGATCACAAAAAAATATAACATTGTGTCTTCAACATGTAATATTGAGCAGTAAACACTATGTGTTTGGACACGAGTATACTATATTTATGCCAAGCTACAAAATACGTTATATTTCCATCCGAACAACAAAGAATACCGATTTTCAGCGTGTAACAGCGTGATAGATTTAGTCCATTGTTTTTAATTTTTTTTTGTTTCTTCCAAAAAATAGTTATCAAGGTCATTACAATGGGGGGTTTTTTCAGTGATGACTACTTCATTAGACCAAAATCTCTTACCCCCCGAGCCATTTGTTTTTGAAATAAAAAGTAGTCACTGGGGGCTTAACCCGAAGAACATGGCGGATGAGATAGTAATTCGGAGCCGAATTTATGGATTTCTGCCATGGCGACTACACACGTGTGCGCCGATGCGTAGTCTTTAGAGTGGCCAAAAAAACCGGCACTTTTAAAAATAGGGTTCCGAATTGTTGGACAAATCTTTATTGTCAAAAGTTTGTTTGTGGAAATTGTTGTTGTCAAACGTTACTTATGGACAACTTTGTTGTCGAATGTTTCTTTTAAAAACATTTTTGCTGTCACCTGTTTGTTTTAGAAAATGTTGTTGTCGAACATGTTTTTAAGAAAACTTATTTGCCAAATGCATCTTAGGCGAAACTATGTTGTCAAAGGTTTCTTTTCCAAAACTTTGTTGTCAAGAATATAGAAAGTTTTGTTGCCAAAGTTTTCTTATAGAAGGCTTAGACAAGGCTTAGAAGACAATTGCCGTGTTCTGGTTACACTGCTTGCTTAGACTATCAATTATTTTGTATGGCACTTGAGTTACCGCTTCCATATCAGTTCTTCGCAGGCATAAAGTTGCCAGTCTGAAAAAATCAGAAAAACTGTGTTGGATATCGTTATCACTAAGGAGAAGAATATAAACATTTGTAAGAATAAGTACAAACCTTGCGTTAGAGCAAGACGATTTTATGTATTTCCGGTTGAAAGGGGCAGAAAGTTGCCAGTATGAAAAATCAGAAAAATAGTGTTGCATATCGTTATTGTGAACCACAGACGAGGAGAACAATATACACATATTAAAGAATAACTACAAACCATGCGGTAGTGCAAGAAAATTATATACAGGGTGATTCAGGAAGTTCCGGACAAATTTCTCCAGCGTATTCCTTGGTTCATATCATGAACAAAAGTCCACTAGGACCATGTCCGAAAATGCAAGGGTGCGAAATGGCAGCGGGTTCAACATTTTCGGATTGGCGGTCGGAGGTTAGTAGGGTAAAGTTGCTAACTTCTGAGCCAGTGGCTGGATTTTTTTGTTTTTGGGCTTGTTGGAAAGGTCTTTAAGAGAATCAATAAAAAAAGTAGAATAAAGTCAAATCGCCGAGATACAGAGCTTTCGGGAAAAAAATTCACATAACCTCAATTTGCTCAGCCAGATGGCAGGTAACTTATTTCTTTTTCTGTTGAAAGATAGCCATACCTCTTACCTTTCCAAAATTACCTAAACGAAGCCCAGAGGCAAAATTTCTTACGAAAATTACACAAGAACTGAATACGGGGTTTCAGGCCATAAGAAGTACGTAAATAAAATATAACAAAAATTTCATGACCCGAAAATTTCGCTCATTTTCCTTTTGCTTGGTACTCAGCTCTTTGCGAAAATTTCGTAGGCAAAATCAATTACAGGGTTGTTACGTCAAAGTTATTTCGTACGAAATCAATTGTTTGATAATTGTTTGGGACCGGAATTTGGACATTTCTATAATTTTAACAACCAAAAGTAATACCACGTGCGCTACAACTTAAGGGATTCCACTTACAAAATGAACACCCGAAACTTTTGTATAATACCATAGAGAAATAGACAAGAGATTCTATCTCTCTCCTTAGGTTCTCTCGATGACGACGAGGTAGTAGGCCATTTCATCGAGTTTGAGTTGCTGTTGAATTTTACTCTTTGGTTGTACAAAAAACGGACAGAAATTAGAAGGAATGCAAATTTTCGTTTGATACAACCAACATAGAACATGATTTAGCTGTCATTAGTATCAATCAAACACTATTTAAACTTAGTTTGTTACATGGTTTGCTTCTGGTTGCTTATCGCTCTCTCACCTATCCACTCGGGTTTCTATCAATTTCCTACTACAGCTAAATTATGTTTTATGTTGTTTGAACGAAAATCCGAATTCCTTTTATTTCTATCCGTATTACATCCAACCAACGAGTAAAGTAAAAAAGCAACTCCAACTCGATGAAATGGTCTATTACCTCGTTATCATCAAGAGAACGTGAATAGAGGGATAGCGGCCCTAGTCTATTTCTCTTTGATCGAAGCCACGTTCACATGTACAAGAGCCGTTTCAACTGACCACTGCACGAATGACGGCCATTCCAATACCCTACCATATATAGTTCACTTCAAAACCAGGGGTTTTCCAGATTTTTAAAAGAAATGATAAAATAAACTAATAAATTATTAATCATTAATCTCTGTCACATTAAGTACGAGTATAAATAATAACAAAATGAAAAATCTATAAATTAAATTGGAAAAGATTTAAAATCGATACTATAATGAATTGAAATGTGTATATATCCCTAAAGAGTTCCAATTCTCTGCCGGATTTAATTTTTATTGTCAATAAATTTCATCGGAAAAACAATAATAAATGAATTTAAATTGTAAGAGATATCATCAATTATGTCGCCTCATAAGTTACTGAATTGTGTCAGTTTAATTATACATTCATTTGCGTAATTATTCACTGAAATGGCCGACAATATTATGGAAATGCATTCTTGGTCATGCATCATCAACATCGTCACTAGCAGTATAAATATCAGAAACCGCAACCACAACAATGTTAAGGACAAATATGACATTGCTATAGGACTCCTTGTTGGAATATGTATTCTCAAATGTATGCAAGTTGAGCAGCACCCTTACTCTCCTTCGTCATCCACAGTGTTTTAACTTAATGTGTAACTTATTAGTGGTCTTCATGAAAGCTCGAAAGAACCTCGTAAACTCGAAAACATCGTAAACTTGCACAGCAAACGTCAAAACAAACAAATTTCCCATACAAAGCGACTTGCTCAAAAGTGGAAAGTTTTCGAGGCAAATTTGCTGCGCAAACGTGGGATGGAGAAACGTGTAAACTTTTGACATTTCGTTGTCATCTGACTAGGATGGATAAATAAGGTGATAGCACTAGAACAGTAGACAAAGTACACATACATAATACATGCAATTGCTACTGCTACCACCTTATGTATCCATCTTGGTCAGCTGATATGGTTTTGAGCACAACTACGCTGAGCAACTTTACCTGGTGCCTCATGCAACGGTGCGAGGGAAACTTGCGCTGAGCAAAAGTTCTCGGCTTTCACGTTTGCATGAATACCGCTATTGTCTAATGTAATGCACTTTAATGGGGGTAAGACATGAAGGACATACAGACATAAAAATAAATTTCTACAAATTTAATCATAAAATAATTATATATAAAGGGTATCTCAGGTAAGAATACACTTTTTCATTTTAAATTATAAACACGTATTTTTTTAAAGAGTTTTGATTCTTTTTATTGGATTGTAAAAAAGCCTTGTTCCGGTTAAAGCCCCGCATTCAGTTCTTGCGAAATTTTTGAAAGAAAATTTGTCATTTATCTCTCAACAGGCAATTTTGTTGCGGAGATTTACAACCTATCTTCGATTTACCTTGAAAATATTTCACTTATAATTCCTCTATGCACTCTATTTTATTTTTAACGCATGTGCACGCTGAAAAATAACGGCCCCAGCAACATATTGCATGAACCATGTACATGTTTGAAGGCATTGTTGTCGTGAATTGAAAATCTGCTTGTTTTTGTTTCTTTATTGTCTGTCACGTTTTTGTTTTCAGCAGTTTTAATCAAACAAAGCCACATTTGGGTCATAAATACATATAAGTATTATAACCTATTAATCATTGTGTCCTAAACATGTTATATTGAATAGCAAACACAATGTGTTTGGACACAAGCATCCAAACAACAAGAAAATAAAAATTTTTCAGCGTGTGGTGTTACTTCTGATTGGTAAAATTATCGAAACGTCAAAATTCCGGCCCCACACAATTGTTTTCGTACGAAATAACTCTGGCGTAACAAAGCGAATGAAATGTGAGCGAAATTTTCGGTTCATGCAATTTTCGTTATTTCTTCTAATGGCAACGAAAATTTCATAGAAACTGAACCCCGGGCTTAAGTATGGAATAACATATCCTTCAAATGGCCCCGCGGCTCTTATGACAGGCCATTACTCTTTCCATGAAATTTTTCACGACTTTTTCACAGAGATGTGGCTGTATCTCATCGATGACGCCTTGTATCTTTTGATATGAGCTCAGGAATTGTTTCTGGTTTATTCGCATAAACTCGAGGTTTCACAAAGCCCCAATGAAAGTAATCGCACGTCGTGAAATCGCAAGATCTTGTTGGCCAGTTGACATCAGAATTTCTTGAGAAAATTTGTTCTGGAAATCGTTGATGCAAAAAATCGATAGTTTGGCAGGTGGCGCCGCCTTGCTGAAACTTCATGTCGTCCAGATCCATGCCGTCCAGTTGAACCCACAAGAATTCCTTCATTATATTCCTGTAAAGAATGCCCTTCACAGTCACTACCTCATCTTCAAAAAAGTAAGGCCCAATCACGCCGCCTGACCAAAATCCGCACCAGACAGTTGTTCGTTGTGAGTGCATTTGATTCTTGTGGATTGCATGAAGATTTTCTGAGCCCTAAATTCGAAAATTTTGTGTATTTTTTGAAAATGCGCTTCATGGGAGAAGATGACTTTTTTTTTGAAAAATTGGCTTTGATTTCATTTTGCTCCGTTACCTATTGAAAGAATTGCCGGCGCTTTCCATGGTCTGCTTGTTTGACCTCCTGAGTAAGCAGAATTTTGTACGCATGAAGGTAGAAGTTTTTTTTGTCAAAATTGCGTGGTGCTTCGTGAAATTTGAAGTTGTTGGGAACGATGCGGAATTGATTGTTTTCGGGCTTTCGGCGACATTATCGTTTACAGCAGCAATGTTTTCAAGAGACCGACCGGTACGTTGACGCACAAGACTCACACAGTCCATTGATTACCCAGTTTCCTAATTTTTATTGACCACTCATCGAGTGGTTGACACATTAGGTGCACTTTCTCGACTGAAAATTCTTCGAAGTTTGCGAGCAGTGTCAGCAGAACTTTCCAAATTATTGTAAAAAGTATTCACAATTATAACGCGTTGTTATTTCGTAAAGCGTTCCATTTTTAATAATCGGAATAAACATTTGTAACAGCTGCCAAATTTCAGAGTTGCCACTTGCACAAAAAATAAATGACACTAAATTTCAAATGTGCAACCTTATCGAGACACCCTTTATTTTGTTTTAATTATTGGAAGTAGTTTATAGATATACGGGCAAAACTGATCCGCCTCTGTAGAATGACGCTGACCAACACCAAATCACTGAAAGTGGGGAAAGACCACACTGAACCATTCTGTACCCAGCGAGGACTGAGACAAAGCGACACACTTTCGTGCAATCTCTTCAACATCTTAATGGAGATAATAATGAGAAAAGCTGCAGTAAATACGAACAAGACTATTAACACGAAAAGTCATATCTTGCTGGCGTATGCTGACGACATTGACATCATTTGCGAGAGGTTACTGCAGTATTTTCAAGAATCGAAAAGGAATCAGCGAAGGTGGGTCTTACTGTTAATGAGGGCAAGACAAAATTGATGGTGTCAACGACTAAAAAACCTCTACACTTGGTCCGCACTAGAACATCGACCACCGATTTGATTTTGAAGTGGTAGATGAATTTGCCTACCTTGGATCCGTCGTGAACAAGGACAACAACGTCAGCCTGGAGATAAGTAGGAGAATTGTGTTTGCAAATAGATGCTATTTTGAGCTCAGCAAGCAGTTTAGGAACAAAGCCCTCTCTCGACGGATAAAGGTCCAGCTATGTCAGACTCTCATTTTACCTGTCGTGACATATGGCTCCGAAACTTGGGTCATATCGCAAGCGGATGTAAAACACCTGGGAGTTTTCGAGAGCAAAATTCTCCGTAAAATATATGGTCCTGTTAGGGAAACCGGCGAATACCGACGTCACTGGAACCAAGAGCTATATAATCTATATTCTGACGTGGACATAGCTAGGCGAATCAAATTAGTCCAATTGCATTGGCTAGGCCATGTTATCAGAATGGATAAAGATGAGCTGAAAAGTTTTCGATAACGTACCCGATTGAAGCAGGAAAAGAGGACGACCAAGACTCAGCTGGTAAGACTAGGCAGAAGTATCCTTGGTGTTACCAACTGGCGAGAAAAGGCGAAGGATAGAACCAGTTGGAAGAATATGTTGAAATTTGTTTGTTTAATTAATATGTGTAAGACATCTGACCTCATCAGGTTGTAAAATAGTCAATAAAAGTAAAGATATTTGTAAAAAATTAGGAGAAAAGTTCGAAAAAATATACAATTTAATTGGGAGTTTATAATATTTTTTGTTTAGTGTAGTAAATTCAAGGTTAAATTAAATTGGATTGATCTGAAACGAATTTAATTACATTAAAATATATTGAACACTGAAATGATTACTCACTGTTGTTTCAAATGTAAAGAAACCCATTTGCAAGTATTTCTGTGTGACTAGAGAGGTTGCGTACATACATATTAAGCAACTTTTATTTTATTTTTATTTATTTATTTATTTTATTTAAAAATATGTAAAACCTAACACAATAAGATTAAATCTTATATATTATAGTGTTAGTGGTAATAATGTTACATTTATTTTGTTTTACAAATTCATTCGTTAATGATGATAATAATTAGAAATTTTTTTTTTTTTTTAAAATAAATTTTAATAGATTTTAATAAATTTTAATAGATTTTAATAAATTTTCACTTCACTGAAATAATTCTCATACTTCTTTATGTTGAAAGCTAATTAGCTAATGAATTGGAGTTGTGTAATTCACGAACGAACTAGTTCAATTGAACGATTGTTTGTTGTGAACTAGAAACTAGTTCACAATGTTCCGCTCTTTTGTTTCATTAGTTCACTTGTTTCAGCAGTTTTTTTTATTTCAGTTCCGCAGTTCTCTCTGTCATTTTCTATGCACAGCTGGTACCTAATGTTACCGTGTTGGAATGGAAGTGTTAAACCCATCTCAAATTTGACCTCCGCGTAAGCTTATATCAAATAATTCCTCAAATATCCCGATGTGTTATAAAAACATGACAAGATACAAAACATTTCAGAAATACGAAAAAAACCTTATAATTTTTGCGATTATTCGCTCCGAATTGAAGCTACGCAGTTCCCATTGACTTCTATTAAACTAAAATGCTCTTTAGCTTACAGCTCATATGAACTTTTGAACTGAAATGATACCATGAACCAAATGAACAAACTATTTAGTTCATTCTGGTGAGCTGAACTATAATGAGCGATCACTTGAGTGAACTAAAATGTCAAAGACTGTACTGAATTGAATATCTCTCACACTCGCTAATAATTTCTATCATTGTTCGTGTTGTGTCCTACGGAGTGCCGATCGTGAACCGCACATGGTATATTTGGTGTATTCTTGTACATTTGAATTCGTTTGATAAAATCAAATGGCTTGGGGTACTCGGTGTGTTCTTGTATATTTCAATACATACAATCAAATGTCTTGGTGTACTCGGTGTGTTCTTGTATATTTCAATACATTTCAATATATCAAAACATTTCAATAAGAGAACAGTAGTGTTCATAATTACTTTCGAAATAGCAAGTAGTGTACTGTGTTTGGTTTTACTTTTTAGAATACTCATTCTTCTATCATTCGTTTGCATTAACTACTACTTTATAGAGTGCAATGAAATAAAAGTAAGGCGTAGACCCCTAAATGAATGTCTTTCTGCAGATCTTTAATATATACCAAGATGTTCCAGGAAGAAATGATGAGTTGAAGTAGGGTACTAAGGGTGGATGGCGAATTCTGTTAAATGGTTGACAATATATTATTTTTCTGTTGTCTGCCTTTTAGTGTTGCCAACCGTTAAATTAAACAAAAAAAATGCTAAGAAAAATTATTTCGGAAATCAAATAAATCACGTTTTTGATTAAATAATATTGAAAACCAAAATGAAAAGAGACTTGCCGATTTTAAAAAAAGATGTGTTTTATTATGAAATTGCTGTTTTCCGTTTTCTGCATCTATTTCAGCTTGTCACTGATAATACACTGTTAATTCACCATCTGACGCTAACACCATCTACATTTATCGGTCATCTTGAATCAACAAATTTGCCATCTCGCAACATGTTGTGATATATAAGTATGCCTTTGTGTTATTAACAAACTTTATTTTTTGAGTGTAATATATTAGAAGTAATAAAATTGAGCTAACACCCACAACGACTCTGGAATGTAATACTTTTTCTGTTTTCTTTACCTTTTTAAAGACTGGTATTCAGCTCTTGCGAAATTTCCGTAAGGAATTTTGTCATTTATCTGTAAAGGGAAAATTTTTTGCTGAGAGTTACTACCTACAGCCATGGACAGTAAATTAGCACAAAATGTTGTCGTAAAAAACATTTAATTTTTTTATTGTATTTGAGTTCTTGCAACCAAAAACTGTAAACATAAATAGTTAAAATGCATATACTTCTTTAAATAACCAAAACTTGGACGAAATTTCCGTTCGTCTGCTCATTAATGGTAGCAATATGTCATACGCCCGATTTTATATGGACAGTAAAATAGCACAAATTACAATTCTGGAATAGAAATATATATTTTAAAAGTTAATATAATAGTGCTTAGTTTATTTGGTCAATATTTAGTTGTGTAAGCTTTATTTTCAAGTACCGCTTGGAATCTACGGCACATGTTTTTACTCAAATTCTGGCAATGCAAGTCTCTATTCCAGTTCAAAGATCGTCCTAGATTTTGTAGATATGTTGAGCAATCGCACAGTTTACATCGTTCTAGCGGTTTTCAATCGGGTTCAAGTCTGGACTTTGAGCCGGCCAGTCTGAAACGGGGATGCTTTCCTTCAAAAACCACACGCTGAAAAATAACGTCCTCTCTAACATATTCTCCCAAACATATTCTGCAGGAAACATGTATATGTTTGGAATACACTTCAAACATTCATATGTTTGCAAGTCCCAAACTCACTTGTATTTAAATATAAACAGTATCATGTTCCCCCTAAACCCGCATATACTCGATATGCTGTAAATTTCTATCTGATAACAAATGGCTGAGTTATGGCAACTAAAAGTTCAAAATGTGCATTTTTTTTACGCTCAAGTCGCTCGTAATTTTAATTGAAATTTTTTGAATTAACGCCGAATATAGTGTGTGAGCAATGAAAATGAAAATATTGTCGTTCCACCAAATCCTTAATAAAAACTTTATTTATCATCCGATTTTGTTCAAATTACGGTTAAAATTTTGGTAATTAAATAAACTATATGCTAAAAAAACATTTCAGATCTTTACTATAACGTAGAAGAAAAAAAAAACGAAATGAAAATGAAAATTTTTGAAAAAAAACGTAAAAAAGCTAATTTTGAACTTTGAGGTGTCATAACTCAGCCATTTCTTATCAGATAGAAATTCACAGCATATTCATTTTTAACTTAACCCAATTAACTTATCTAGGCATGTGGCGTTCTTGGTATTTTTTGGCTGTAAACCAGTGTAATTAATACAAAAATCTAAAAGATTTAAAACGTCCCTTTTTACATTTACTTGTATTGAATGCATTTTTTCATGAAATGAGAATCTGTTGTTCTTTTGCTTCTCTTTCCTTTGTTGTCTCCCACGTTTTTGTTTTCGGAAGGTTTCAGCTATGCGTTAGTTATCACTATGAGTTGGTACACAAATAATATACATATTTATATACAAATCTAGTTCATGCAATCCAAGCGTTGATAAGCGTGTTTATTATACTGATTTGACATACGGTCCGCGGTTCCGATTTGCTCATTAAAGGCTTAGACGGACAAAGGGCCTCACGTTGTTGGCCTTTCCAGGAGTCTTTCCTCAAAATCCATTTAACCGTGCCAGCCTTCGTTTATTCATTTTTGACTGATCAAGCGCTTTTGATATTCTCTGTCCGATGAACCATTGCCGACTGAATACATGAAACTAAAACGCAATACATCAGCCAAAATAAAAAAACACTGGCTTCATCTGCAATTTACACGCACATTCTGGAATATTTATGACTCATTGACTGCGAAAATAATGCAAAAATACAATTACACACTTACAAGATAGACTCTCTCGTTGTCCCTCTCTTATTCTCTTGCTCTCGAGAGAGCATAAACAGTGCAACAAACACAGCTGTATTTGTTTGGGTCGCAAACACATATAATATAACAAGTTAATCATTGTGTCTCAAACATGTAATATTGAATAGCAAACACAATGTATTTGGACACAAGTACAAACACACTTTATATTTGCATCCAAACAACAACAAAAAATACAGATGTTTCAGCGTGCACTCCTTCACGAGCTTCGAGGTGTGCTTGGGGTCATTGTCGTGTATGAAACTGGCATGTGCTCAAAAGTATAAGGTTTCATTTGGTTCTTAAGAATATCAAAATAATGGTAACGGTACATTTTTCCATTAATATTCACAATGCGGGTCACACCCTGCCATGAAAAGGATCCTCACTCCATGGTGCTTCCCCCACCATGCTTCATGGTCTTCTGAGTGTAGCGTTGATTCAAGTCCTGGCATTTTAGTCGATGAACAAATACTCTACCATACGGTCCAAACGATTTACCGGTCCAAACTCTTGGCAATGTTTTCTCTTGATAGATGTGGCTTTTTCGGCTTTAATCCAAATTGAGAGATATTTTCGTTCGAAATATCGTGTGATGGCAGGAAAGGGTCCTTCGGCGACATCTGGACAATACCTCGGCCCACTGCATCAGATTTTCTACATGGATTCTGTTTTTTGTTTTCCATTATAACATTTTCATTAGTTTTAATGGAATATATAACATTATAGACCAGTTTTCTCAATCGGTTAAGAATTTTTGCAATTTTGCATCACCGTCACATTTTTACGAAAAGTAAAAAGGTACCGTTGGACACAAAATACGCATCAAACAACTTTTTATGACCGCTCCGATCGCGTTGTGCTAATTTACTGTCCAAAACAAAGATGCTAATGGGACAATCCAGTAATCAGAACAAAAGAGAATATTTTGAATATTTGCAATTTTTTTGTGACACAAGCTTGATTCTCTGCTGCAACAGAGCAGACCATATAAATTGGTTTATATAGTAAAAAAGTTTAGAAAAAATGCTACGTCAAACTTGAGAGTAGTTTTGTGCTAATTTAGTGTCCATAGCTGTATCTCTGATTTACTTTTGAAAAATTTCGTTACTAACTCCTTTTCGTAGTCTACTTTATTTTTAGCGGGTGTAGAGTTACTTTCGTTTGCCAAAATTTTTTTGGTTTGTTTATTTTATTTGCGTCTGTTTTTGTCCTTAATGATTTCATTAATCGCTACTATTACACTATGATGGGTTATGTTATGCTCTGTTATGTTATGTCGTGACTACCTCCGCCATTTCTTCAATACGCTGCTAATCTGCCTTTTAGATTAGTTATATTATTTGACACCTAGAGAACTTGAAAGTTCTGGAGGCATCTCCTCTATTCGTTACCTTTCGGTGTCGTTGCACGCGTTATCTAAAACTTTCCACCCATTTTCAGAACCAGTGGTACTGCCGTCTCTTTCGAGATTAGCCGAGACAAATCTTAACCGAATTTAAGTGGTATTGGAGCGAATTCATGATACTGGTTTGGCAAATAAGTATGTTGTTGCAAAGCATGCTTTTAGGCTTAACATTAATCAGGCTGTCATTTACATTCGGTTACAAATGTTAGATAAGCCAAATAATTAAAGCATTCACATACATTAACATTACTTTGAATTATCCATTAAGCGTAATTCAAGCTTTTAAGCGTAACAATTTTTCATAATACTATTCACTCCGCATTATGCTTATGCAGCTTATGATAATTCCTCCTATCAAGTTAATAAACCGACTATGCCGCCGCACAGAAATGTAGGTTAATATATATACAGTTAGGAGTTGGGTTGCAATAACAGCAATACGATGAAAGCGGCAATGGCCACAGAATTTGTTAAAATTCTAAGAACGAGTGGAATTTTTCGTTTTTTAATTTGTTTCCGTTAAAATTTAAACGTCATTAAGAAGAAGAAACTCTTTTCGGTGTTTGAAATGTATTTTTTTCACTGATTTTCTCTAATTACATTTTTCATTCTCTTTACGAGCAATTTTATTTATATTCTACATTATTCCTTAAATTGGTTGTAGAATTTTCATTACGACCCTTTCTGTTTTACTAAACCTGTTACCCTTTCTGTTTGTTTAACTGCCTTTTTGTGGTTAGGAATAAAGAAAAAAATACGCCAAAACAAAATACCTGTTGTGGGCTCTTCTTCTTGCACCGACTGTAGTATATTTGGGGGTTGTGGGGTTGCTTCAGTGGTATTGTTTGCTTTAGCATGTGAAAGGGCAAAATTGGGCAACCATTTTTGGTTTAATTAGTGAAAGTATTGAATAATACAAGGATTTTCAATAATGTCTCCTATAACAAATTGTCACGATTTTAGTTACATTCTACTAAAATTGATAAAAAGT
The DNA here is from genome assembly GCA_963931995.1 of Phaonia tiefii. NCBI lineage: Eukaryota > Metazoa > Arthropoda > Insecta > Diptera > Muscidae > Phaonia > Phaonia tiefii. The sequence continues at coordinate 275,267,210 of OZ008368.1, forward strand.
ACCCAAATAAAATAGTAAATAACACAAGAACCCACTTTTTATTTTATTACATTGTAAATTATCATACTCTTCAGTACTTATGATAGAGGTGCATCGCCTTCCCATGACTGTAGGGTTCCGAAATTCCGTCTATAGATTGCCAGGGCAGCTCGCTTTTTTATAAAGGTATTGTAGTTTATAAAGGTATTGCACATTTGGTATTTTGAAACAGTCTACTGTATAGTTTACATACAAATGAATTCGAAAGCGAATATTATTTTTAAACTTTGTGCATTCTCTTGCAGAGGGACAGTTTTTGCGAATTTCAGCGGCTCTACTATTCATGATTTTTATGGCATTTCAATGAACTTTAAGGATTCTTAAGCTGTGAGGAGTTCTTTATACGATACATTCATTAATTTTACCGAATGGTTCAATAAAATTGTAGATTTTTTCCCCGTTTTTCGCACTAAGCCACACAGTGCGACGTTACACAATCCTCTGGCTTCCCAATAAGCACAAAGTCAGGCTTAGATCCGGCTTGAGTCCGACACGTTGGATTTCGCTTTTGCCGATCATATTCGGATTCTATTCAGGTCCGACATGTCGCATTTCGCTTTCGCTGATCCAATTGGGATCCGGTTTGAGCCTGACACGTCGGATTTCGCTTTAGTTGATACGATTTAGATGCAGTTTGAGTCCGTTATGTTGGATTTCGCTTTCACTGATCCAATTCGTATCCGGTTCAGATCCGCTTTCACTTATTCCATTTAAGTAACCAAGAAAATGTAATTTACTGTTTTTGATTTATTTGTACTCGAATATATTAGTTTTATTTTATATTTCATATTACTAGAATACTAGAATATAGTAGAATACTAGAATAATAATCGTTTTATTTTATATTTCATATTGTGTATTTTTGATGTGTTAACATCTATAGGTACGGGTAGGACAATCTATCAAAGTGAACACATGCAACCAACACACAGCGTTAGCATCCCATACGTGGTTGTTGTACAACAATAGTCTCAGCCTGAAAATAAGTATCATGGTATTGATGTAGCGGCAGCGCACAAACAAGCAGGTCGTCGTCGCCAAAGAGTACTGAATAGTATAGAGAACTCTTGGACCGAATTGTGTGACTCAAAAGCACTGGCGACATATGGCGAATGATTCAATACGTGTTACTCTCTTTCTGTCATAACTTGGTCTATTCATAAGTTTGATGTGAAACATTGATGCCTTTTGAAACATTTATGATTTTTGTATTGTTTTATGTAATAACATTGTCGAAATGGTGCATTTATATTGAAATATTCTATAAAGAGAATACGGGTCGTTTATACTCTTTTACTCAGACTCTCTACATGAGAGCGGAAAAAGAGTGCAATAAGTTCTTTATACTATTCAATACTTTTTGTCGTCGCTCTGTTTATGACAAAACAAAAACAATTATTTCAGTGAGCTAAATAATGCCTTATTTATTTTAACAATATTACATCTAAAGTTAAAGCTGATGTAAGAAAAAAGAAAGTGGAATAGAAAATGAGCCTACAGCGCAGAAAAACGAATTCAAACCACAATAAAACAATTTTAAACTAAATTTTAAGTATAAGTAAGTACATTTCATATAATGGCTTTTGGAATTGACTGCATTCTGGGCATCATATAAACCTTGATTAATACTTTTTAAATGAATTTATTAATGTGATTATGATTTTATGATTCTAATATACACGACATCAAAGACGAGTATCATTATGATTTTAAATCAGCTGATTACGGAGAAATTAACAGTTTTTTTAACTCTATATGTTGGAGTCAGGTATTTCATGGACTTGCATTAAAGATTTATTTAAGGGCATTATTAGCAAATGCTTACACCGTCATGTTCAAATGAAGAAGAGAAGGAAACCACATAACCTTCCTTGGGAAAATCACAGGTTGTTAAATTTGAAAAATCGTAGGAATAAGGCGAACAAAGTATACAAAACCTCTGGATTACCTTAAGATAGAGAGAACTTTACGCGCCTGCGCCGTGAATTTGACTTTTTTTAATTTTTTTGTACAAACGATATATAGCTGAAATGGAATATTGGATAACAGACAATCCTAAAAGTTTTTGGATATTTTTCAACGCAAAGAAAACGTCTAATGGCAGTCCTAAATCTATGATTCTTGGTCAATTAGATGCGAAGGATGAACAAGAAGTTGTAAATCTTTTTTGCGATGTATTTTTCATCAGTTTATGAAGATGCTGCCATAGCAGATGACTCTACCCATTTTCTTAATGGAATACATGATATGGTTGACATTGGTGAAATTCATCTATAAGTTTCTGAAGTACTCGAAGCACTAAATGGACTCGACGTAACCAAATGTCCCGGCTACGATCTGAATCCACCTAAGTGTATTCGCAATTGTGCATGATCACTTTCATATGCTCTTACTACGATTTTCAACCAGTCTCTAGCAGAAGGGACATTTTTGAATGAATGGAAAATAGCTAATATTTCTCCTATATTTAAATCCGGCCGGAAGGATATGGTTGAGAAGTATCGCGCCCCATTGTAAAATTGTCGGTTATTCCAAACTTTTGGATAAGATCATAAGCCGTAGATTAGTTGAGACTCTTAAAAATACCATTTGTTCTCAACAACATGGATTCTTCCATGGAAGATCAACCGCAACTAATCTTTGGTTATGTACTCATTTTTGTAATAATTCAATCGAAAGTGGTATTCAAGTAGAAGTTCTTTATACAGATTTTAAAAAAGCTTTCGACAAAGTAAATCATTCGATTCTGATAAGAATGCTCTTCAAAATGGGGGTTCATTCCTCATTGTTGAATTGGGTATATTCTTACATTTCGGAAAGTGTTCTGTTTGTTATGGTTAATGAATCGGTGTCTGATCCGATATATGTGAAATCGGCTATTCCGCAGGGTAGCCATTTGGGCCCATTAATTTTCCTCTTGTTCGTCAATGTCATCCCTAATATCTTTACAAATTGTCAATGTTTATTATATGCTGATGATTTAAAAATATTTCATAATATAAGATCTATCGAGGACTGTGTAAACTTCCAACAAGACATTTCCGCACTAATATTATGGTGCAACAATAATCACCTCCCAACATACCATATAGAAATAAAACTGCAATACCACTTGAGAATAATATTACGACAGTAGTGGATTCACAACAGTTTCTGCACTGTTCGTATGTATGCACACGAAAACTATGTATATATATGAACAACGAACACACGATGCAACATTGTTTGAAACATGGCCATGTTTCAAACCATGTTGCATCGTGTGTAGCAATGTTTCATGTTTAAGGGGCCCTTAGACCTGTGGATAAGTTGCTCGACTTCAAGTTCACATCAACTTCGATAACTAGACATCAACTTCGATTTTGCCCTTACACTCTCAAACTAGTTGAGGCAACTTCATTTTCTTGTCAGACGTCGAAACGAAAGGTGGTGAGCGCTCTGCGAAAATATCACAAATTTAATGAAAAAACTCTATATTTATTTTCTTTAAATATTTATAAATAACACTCCAAATCATATTTATTTAGTTTATATTTTTCCGATAATGTTTAAATTATTTATTTTTTGGTTCATTTATTTACATTTTGCCGATAATGTTTCCTCATGAACGTTTCTCATCGAAATGTGTATGAAAGTTGATGCAACTCCCCCTTACACTGATGGATAAGTTGATATCAACTTCAAAAAATCAAAATCGCTTTGATTTTACATCAACTAGTTTGTACAAACCACCAACTTCACCTTACACCATGGATAAGTTGATGTCAACTTGAAGTCGCTGCAACTTATCCACAGGTCTAAGGGTCCCTTTACAATCGTGTTTCAATTTTGGTTGCAAAATTATCAAAATTTTTTGATATTTGCTGTGTTTCAAACACAATGTTGCATCGTGTGTGGCGATGTTTACTGTTTTTGCTCTATCATTCGTTGCGATCAGTCGTGCGTGAGGTTCTTTTTTATAATTCGCGGAGTAAAGGAAAGCGAAGAGAGACAAAAATGACGACAATTGGGAATAATGAAAGCTGGAGAAATTTTATAAATGAATATAAGAATTATGGAACGTAAAATGAGATAGTTATAAAAATAAAACTAAAAAAAAGCAGTATATTAATTAATATTTTTTTTCCTTCCGCGTATGTTTGATTAGCAGAAAAACTCACCGACTGATGTTTCATTTATGGTTTCAATTTTGGTTGCATTGTCTGTGGAAAAAAATTAAAGCTGGTTTCAAACACATGTTGCATCGTGTGTGGGCAGCATAAGAAACAAATGCACCCACAACGAGCACCTGTCTGGTGCGGATATTGATCAGGCGGGGTGATGGAGCCTAATACTTTCAGAAAAATATTTTTAGAGTAATATTTTCAGAAAATAAATTAAAAATGCCTAACCGATATAAAAGAAGAAGTGTTAGAAAAGAAAAAGAAAAAATTGCAAGGATAAGCTTACAACAATATTATTTTCGTAAGCTTATACCACAATTGCAAGGATAAGCTTACAACAATATTATTTTCGTAAGCGTATACCACAATTGCAAGGACAAGCTTATAGTAAGCTTGTTGGTTAAGCTTACGCATAAGGGGTCCGTTTCGATTATTCTACAATTGTTAACAAGCTTTTTACAATAGTTTTCACAACTCATTTACAAGCTTGATGGCTTGTGCTAGTAAGCTTATTATAATATTATTCTCAAGTCATTTGGTATGTTGGGCTGTTTTTAAATTATTCAAAATGTAATATTATGACTTATACTCGCAAATTCTTGCCAAACAGCTACGCGCACGAAAACGGTCAGTCGTTTTCTCGTGTGAACCTTCTAAAAGATTTGGAGATATATTTTGCTAGTGCATTGACTTTTAAAGATCATATTAATTACATAGTCTCTAAGGCAAATTCACAATTCGGATTTTTAAAAAGGAACACAAAAGGGTTTCGAATCTTAAGGCTATTACTGTTCTATTTGGGTGTTTAGTAAGATCTCACTTAGAGTATGTAAGCTTTGTTTGGAGTCCATTCTATGAAGTAGGTATCAATTGTATTGAGAAACTTCAAAAGCGCTTCACAAGGTTCGCTCTTAGAAAGAACTTCTCTTTCGAAATCATGCCGCCATACGAAAGTCGTTTCAATATTCTTGGAATTCAAGAACTACATAGTCGCAGAAAACTTCAAGGCATAATTTTTATAAAAGATATTTTGGATTCGAACATCGATTCGCCCGAATTGCTATCCATCCTCCTTTTTCACGTACCGACACGGTATTTAAGAGAACCCCATTTGTTCGCTATTCCATTTCATCGAACTAACTATGGAATGAATGAACCTTTAACTAGATGTTTACATATATTTCACTCGGTGGCCAACACTGTCGATATCACGCTCAATATATTTTCATTTAAACGAGCTGTAATTAGACTTTTAGGAAATGATACCTCACTTTGAAGAGCTTTATTTAATTCTTGATGTATTACATTTTAAACTCAACCGCCTGGTATATATTGTTCTAGTAACATCTTTTTTGTTAATTTATTTTCTTCCCCCCTTTTTTCGTTTTTTGTAATCTGTTAGAGCAAATAAATAAATGTATGAAAAAGCTTAACATTTTTTTTACAATGTAATATTTACTAATGCGCTCATAGAAATTGAACAAGTACCGTGTAACAAAATGGTGTTAACACATCGCCCGTGAGTTCGCACACTCATTGGATTTTGGTATTCGTATTTCTTTCCTGGCAAAATTTTTGGGTTAAAGAAAACAAAAAATCACATGAGGTGTCTTTTAAGAAAAATTTTTTTTATAGAATATATCTTTTATTTTCAAAAAAAAGTATATTTTTAGGTCTTTTTGGAAGAATATGTATTATATATCCCGAAAAGGTAATTTTTTTAATAGATGTTCTTCTTTTATTAAAAGCTAATGTTTTTTTTTAAAGAAAAGGTAGGTATTATTTTTAAATTTTAAATTTGAATTTTTTTTTGTACAAAGAAGTACTTTTTTAAAGCACAGGTACTTTTTGAAGAAGTGGTACTCTTTCAAGGCAAAGGTTATTTTTTTAAGAAAATTTACTTGTTTTCAGAAAGGCTGCTTATCTCAAGAAAATAAAAGGTATTAATATATTTTTTAGAAAAGGTACTTTTATGAAAAGGAATTTTTGTACGAAAAGGTATATTTTTTAAGAGAAGATATTTTTTGTGGCCGTAAGTGGTGCAATGGTAAGTGTGCGCGGCTCTTGTACATGAGAACGTGGGCTCGATTGCAACTCCTTACATTTCTCTCGGTGCCAGTCACCTAGCTTAGTGATGGCGACACTATCGAGTACTTAGCCATGAAAAAGCTTCTCAAAATACCGTTCGGAACCGGAGTAAAACAGTAGGTCCCAATGAGTGAGTGTAAAACTAGAAAGCGTACATCTCAGTGATTGTGAGAAGTCTCCTCAATCCCCTAACGAGATGTTGTGAGATACTTTTTTTATACTGTTTTATGAAATGGGAATTGCTTGGTGATTTTTTCACGAATAGGAACATTTTTAAGAGTAGGTACTTATCTCATGAAAGGTTATTTTGTTTCACAAAAAATTTACTCTTTAAGGAAGAGGCAGTATTTTAAGAAAAGGCAATTTTTTGTAAGAAAATATAATTTTTTAAGAAAAGGTACTTCTGTTAAAAAACATACTTTTTTAAGAAAAGTTATTTTTTGTAAGAAAAGGCACTTTTTTTAAGCACAAGTGCTTCTTTAAGATAAGATGTTTTTGTAAGAAAGGGTACTTTGTTTAAGAATATGAATAGGTAGTTGTTTTTGAGAAAATTTACTTTTTTTAGAAAAGGCACTTATTTAAGAAAACTCTCTTTTTTGACGTAGAATACGTCTTACCTTACGGTATGAGGAGTCATGTCAGGTTTTTATTGTTGTAATCTTTATTTCATTGAATTTGAGGAAACGGCTAGATGCATTTTTTTTAAATTTTTTTTGTAGGTAAATGAAGATGTTATCTTTCGTTTGATATACATTTCATATTGGTTGATATATTTCTAGTATTTTAATTTCTCAAATGAAAATTGTTTAAACACATACACTCAAACATATGTGTGGTGTTTGGTTGAGTGTTTTTGGTTGCTCAACATTGCTTAAGGCCAGGACTCACTATCAGATTTAGTCTTTGGATCTGTCAAAAATCGTATGTGTGCTGAAAAAATAGGATAGTCTGGATTGTATGCGAATAAGTATGAAAGAGAAACGAAAATAATTTTGACAGGTCTGTTAGATTTGCTCATGTTTTGAAAAGTTGCAAAAAATTAATATTTTCTCTGCGATCAGGGTTGTGTTTTGGGAGACAGCTGATAAGAATAACAACAATGCCAGCTGATACAAAAATAGACGCGGGTGAGGTAGTTGTGCAAAAGAATAAATAATAGTTGTGCAAAAGAATAAATAAATGAATATGTCCAAAAATATTAAAGTGAGTATGCTGTAAATACAAACGAAATCAAAATATGGTCAAAAGCAATCCAAAGAACCAACGTGATGTATTGGCATCCAACATTACATTATGTGAAAACATATGGTTTTGCATCATTTTTGTGTGATGGTCTGGCATCCACAACACACTTGGATCGGATTTTTTCAAGTGTGATGCGATTTTCTTCAATTGTGATAAGATTCTGTCAGATTATTTTTTGAATAAATCGCACCACCATCTAGGATAGTGAGTCAGGGCCTTTAGGAACATGTATCTAGTAAAAAGTGAGCTAATGTTGCTTGGCAGCATGTATCTAGTAAGCTAATGTTGCTTGGCAACATGTATCTAGTAAACAGTGAAACAAACAGTAAGCTAACGTAATAAAGCTTTTTTGCGAAAGCTTCAATAAAGCTGTTGTAACATTAATTTTGAATTATAAAGCGTAAAGCTTTCACACAACGCTCGAATGCTAATGCGAAGACTCGATAAGGTAAACCTTTTTTAATATTAGGGCGGCCCTCTCAACATTCGCAGAACTTATTTCAATAAAAATATTAATTAAAATACATAAATTAAATTAAGTTTAAAAAAATTGAACATAATATTTTTTTTTTTAAACGGACTTGAATCAAATGCCGTTGGTAAATATAAAAATTACAGCAGACAGTTGACCGAGGCCTTCGGCCACGGACTGTCCCTGCAGGCTGTGTCAGAGACACGCCCATTAAGTTTAACGTAGAATACGCCATCCGATAAGACAGAAAACATATATAACAATAAATGATAAATAATATAAGCAAATGAATTTATTGTTATATATGTTTTCTGTCTTATCGGATGGCGTATTCTACGTTAAACTTAATGGCCGTGTCTCTGACACAGCCTGCAGGGACAGTCCGTGGCCGAAGGCCTCGGACAACTGTCTGCTGTAATTTTTAAATAAAAGTAGTTGTTTAAGAAAATTATTTTTTTTCAAATTAAAGGTGATAAAAGGAATTGAAATAAAACGTAATATTTTTTATGAAAATAAACTTTTTATTTGTATTACTTTATATTGTACAAAAAATAGAACTTTTTTGCTAGTCTTGCACTTCGGCGTTTTTAAATTTACTTTTTATTGGGTGTAAAACTACAACATATACTAAAGATTAGTTACAGGCTCCACCTAGAAAGCTTCCCATTAAACAAAAAAATTTCCCAACATAGGTGAGACATGTACTAGTTCATTTTTTTCTCTATGATCCAAACGGTTAGTCTGGACACAAACCAAAGCAAAAGTAAACACTATGGTTAATAATACTGGGTTGTAGCATAATAGTGGTAAAAAGAAGTTATTTAATTTTATTCATTTAGCCCCCATCCCGCAACGTGCGATGAGGAACTTCATTCCAAAAAGTACAAAAACAAAAATTTTGTTGCGGAGAGTTGGCACGTAACATTGAATTACCTTGGAAATATTTAATTAATAATTAGTCGTCGCATTGCATTTTATGTATAACTTATGTGATATTAGGTTAGTATGTTTAAAATTATCGAAGTGCAAAAATTCTGGCCCCAAAAATTATCCAACAATTGTTTTCGAACGAAATAGCTTTGGCGTAACAGCCCTGTAATTGATTTTGATAACGAAATTTTCGCAAAGAGCTGAGTACCAGGTGAAGTTCTTGCGAAATTTTCAAAAGAAATTTTGTCATCTATCTCCAAACGGAAAACTATTCTTGTAGAGAGTTGCCACGTTACCTTGATATACGTTGCATATATTTAATTTATAATTCCTCCATGCATTCTATTTTAGCCATGTGGTGTTGCTTTTGGTTGTTAAAATTATCGAATAGTCAAAATTCCGCTTGCAAATAATTATCAAATAATTGTTTTCGTACGAAATAAGTTTGACGTAACAACCCTGTACTTGATTTTGCCTACGAAATTTTCGAAAAGAGCTGAGTACCAAGCAAATGTAAAGTGGGCAAAATTTTCGGTTTATGAAATTTTCGTTATTTTTTATACACGTACTTCTTATGACAATGAACATTTCATAAAAACTGAATACCGAGCTTAAATGAAAAGGGCGCTAAGTTTTCGGTTCACGAAATTTTCTTTGTTTTTTATACACGCACTTCTTATGACAACCAGAATTCCGCACGAACTAAATACGGCGATTAATATGTAAACTAAAGTAAACAAGCTGTATGGAAGGGGAGATCAATCAATATTCACCATAGCTTGAACTTGCCAACTGTAGTTTTCCAATAAAATGTTTAAAATTCTTGTGCACTCGTTTGATTGTCTTCTTTGTGACCCAGAGATAATAAACATAGAAAGTGTAAACATTAAAGTGTAAACAAGATTGAAACTCATTCATACAACAGCTGTAAAAATTTACGCACCAATTGTAATCTTCGAGTATTACATACACCCATTCATAAAACTAACACGAGCACGCGAGCAAGGACACAAGCGATACAGATAGGGACAACATTAACAGCACAGTTAAAGCCAAATCTCATCAAATATTCAGGGAGTCTGCAACCGAATATCTATGTTAGAAAACGCAATTGGAACCGTCGCAGGGATGAACATGGTATATAACGCGTAAGTTATATTGCGATGATATGCTAAGGTATTGCGGGATATACTAAGGGATGTGTGTGGTTGAGCTAAGAGTCAACAAGTGGTGTAACGTATCAACAAATGACCAAGGATAGTATGTAAATACCGTGCTGAATTTTATGCATCTGATTATGTTCAAAAATAAACACCGGTGAAGGACTTTTTGCTAGTATGAAAACTTTTGGCATTCAACGCAACATTGTTGAGTTCAAGTTTCCTTTTGCCATAAATTTCAACATTAGCCTTGTTCTGGTAGAGCATTCGCCACTGGATCACATTTGCCACATACCTTTTATCTTTAAATCTAATAAAGGATTTGAATTGCAAATACTATATACTCGTATATTTTGTGTAGTTGTCGATGATATTTCATCCTTAATGCAATTTTGGTTATTTTACTTTTCATACACGCTGAAAAATCTGTCCTTTTTTTGTTTCGATGCAAATTAAACGTGTTTGTAGCTTGTCGCAAATATAGTATACTTGTGTCCAAACACATTGTGTTTGCTATTCAATATAACATATTGGAGACACAATATTAATAGGTTAAAATAAAATAAATGGTTTCCCATTACATCCCATGAAGGGACCGGGGAGAACTTCTCACAATCACTGAGCTGTGCGCTTTCCAGTTTTCACTCACTGATTGGGACCTACATTTTTACACCGATTCCGAACGGTATTTTGAGAAAGGTTTTTTCATGACTATATACTCGATAGTGTCGCCGTCACTATGCGAGGTGACCGCCGCCGAAAGAAATTTTAGGTGGTCAGAGCAGGGTTCGAACCCAGGATCTCATGTACAAGAGCTGCGCACACTAACCATTGCACCACCGACGGCCACATATTAATAGGTTATTGGGTCTTAAATTAATAGTTTTTGGGGCCCAAATGTGGCGTTGTTTATTGAAAACAGCTGGAAAAAAATTTGACATAAAACAAAGGAACAAAAAGCAACAGATCTTCAATTCACGACAACAATGCTTGCAAACAGACACGGAGAAGAGCTTCGTTGTCACAATTTACAGCCAACTAGAATTTGGCGGTCCCTTGTACTATCACATTATTCAGTTGTCGCTACCAATATTTATGTTCCGTATCACCAAATGTTGTGCATATCAATTGAGTTGTAATTCAGTTTCGGTTGCAAGAACTGAAATATTTAGTTGAAGCCACAGCAACAAGAAAGAAATGTAATCTGTCAATTGCTATCAAAATATCTTGTAGAGGTGAATATTCTATTAGTTGGATCAAAAATAATTCGGTTGTATCAAATAGATTTGTGTCGAACTCGTTCACTAGTTCTCGAACTCGTTCATTTAAGGTGCCCGGTCGTAACAATAACGAACATACTCATGAGGGTGATGTCTGGATCAAATAATACATCGTATCGGCATGTTCAACTAATTACTTGAATTTAATGGCAGGCACAACCATTGATTGTTGCCATATCCCATTATGAATTTTATAGAAAAAAAAAAACAAAAAATATATTTTTTTTTATTAAAATTGCATATTTTATATTGAAATATAAACAAAATTATTATTATTTGTAACCAGGGTTTGTATTTTGCGGGTGATTTGATCCCCCATTCGTGTGGAATTTTTTTTTTAAAAAAATCGCGAAAATAAGAAAATCGCTAAAATTAAAAATTACTATAACTCGGAATAGCGATTTGGTTTTAAAAATAAGTGATGCCGTATTATAAACGTCCATTGGTTAAAGCATCCGATATAGGTAACAAATTCATTATTTGTCCGATTGGGCGCACCGTTTCCGAGTTATAACTATTTTTGATTTTAGCTATTTTCTTAATTTGGCGATTTTTCCAAAAAAAAATCTGCCATACGATTGGACCACTTTATGAAAACCCCTTAAAAACGTTAAAAGTTAGTTATTTTTTCGGTTGGACGCTCCGTTTCCAAGCCATTGACATAAGGGCGTTTAGCGATTTTAAATTCGAGAATTTAGTTTTAGCGATTTAAAAAAAGATGCCGTATTCGAGATATCCATAGTTTAAAGCCTCCTGAGAAGGTAAAAAATATTATTTTTGTGATTGAACGCACCGTTTCCGAGTTATAGCCGTTTTTTAATATGACGATTTTCTTATTTTAGCTATTTTTAGAACAAAAGATTCTTCCATACGAATAGGATGACTATATGCAAAACCCTTAGAAACCTCCAAATATTAGTTAGTTTTTCGATTATACGCTCCGTTTCCGAGATATATAAGTAGTAAATTTTTCTAAATTTTTCATTTTTTCGATCAAAAATGGGGATGGTTTACACTGGGTAATGGGCATCCATGTGTAATGGATAATCGTGAAGGGTAAACGTTAAAATAAAAAAGTAGCTATAACTCGGAAATGGCGCATCCAAACGCAAAAACAATACATTTTTTAACTTCCATAGAAGGCTTTAACCAATGGATGCCTTTTATGAAAAATCCGTTAAACTAAATTTTTTCAAACAAAAAATCGCTAAAACACACATATATAGCGATTTTTATTTTTAAAAATAAGTTATGCTGTATTAAAAACGTCCATTGGTTAAAGCCTCCGATATAGGTAACAAAGTTATTATTTCCGAGTGTATAGGCGTATGCCAGAGTTGATTGGAGATGATTAAGTGGATTGAGAGTAGAGATTGATAAAATCCTCTTATCAACTAGTTCGCCTTTATTGTTTTTGTGGAATCAAAGAAAGAGGACTGTATGGGACTGGTCCGTGAGAGGTTTGGCTTTACTCCACAGTGAAGATTCTGAAATTGATTTCAGATTTGTATGTTAACGTATTAGGTGTATGGTGTAATTTCTCGGTTATGAGAGATTACATCCAAATAGTTAACCGCCAAATATTAAGGAACAAGAAAAAAGTTAACACGGTAGGGAATTAGTGTACAATTTAGAGTTTATTTGAGATAAGATGCTCACCAGTGATATTGTGTCGAGAAAGTGACTTATCTTTTATTTTCGTCTTCCGAAGATATGTCGGTTTACAATAACAAGATTTTATCCGTGTAAGTTTTAGTACAATTAATTCACAATAGGGGGTTTAATTCATTTCAGAGAGAGTAACCACTTGGGTTTAGATACTTATAAGCTACATAATTAACAATAGTTGTTAGCCGTTAAAAAATTCAAGATTATTACGAGTAAAGAAATTTAAATTCAGTTCAGTCCTAAATATATGGAAAAACTATTCAAGTTTAGACATGCCGCCGGGCCGAAGTTGATGAAGAATTTTGGGTTGCACAGAGAACCGATGCTAGGGACTTGATAGCCTCTGAGAGTAGTTGTTGATCTGGTAAAGCTGACTCCGGAGATAGCTGTCTTTGCGGTGTTGGTCTAATTGCTGGCTGTCTAGCAGGAGACTTGCGTTTGGGTGTTATTCTGGATCTCGCCGGTGCCTTGACTCGAGGGTGATATTGATGAAGCAGGGTATGATGAGAACGGCCACATTTCCGGCAAGTGTTTTTCGATTTACAGCTGCGAAATGTATGGCTCTTAGCCAAACAATTAATGCAATAATTATACTTTCGTACGACTTTATTGCGTTCAGTGGCGTCCATTCGAACGAATTTGTTGCAAAACCTTATGGAATGAAATTGTTTGCACAGTAAACAACGATATACATCAGAATCCCGATGGGGGTTACGGCGACTTTGTCTGAAAATATGTAAAAGATGAATTGCAGATTAATGATAAACCTGTTCTCCACGTGCGTGAAGAGTGGAGAAATTGAGATATTGAAATATGTAGATATTAGACATTGATATTTGATATATTTAAAGTTTTTGTTATTATTGAGGATCAGTTTGATCCTTGTGAAAGGGCAGAAAGCATAACTTTGCAATAGGGCGGGTAATGATCCCCTTTTCCGTTCGTACTTCTGCTACTCGAACGTTATCGTCTGGACCATGAAACGTTTTTTCGATTCGTCCTAGTCGCCATTCATTAGGAGGTAGTAGATCGTCAACTACTACCACTAAGTCTCCGATGCTTAGATTGGGATTGGCGTTTTTCCACTTATATCGCTTATGGAGTGATTTAAGATAATCTTCCTTCCATCGTACTGCAAACTGGTGGTGAATAGCCCTTAATTTTAACCAGCGATTTATTAGAGATAGATTTTGAGATAGAGGTTCGGGTAAGGCCAGCATGGGGGCTCCTTTTAGGAAATGCCCTGGCGTTAATGCAGTTAAATCTGCGGGATCTTCCGTCATTGCGGAGATTGGGCGAGAGTTCAAGACACTCTCTATTCGAGCGAGTACAGTTGAGAATTGTTCAAACGTAAATGTATGTGCGCCAGCAATTCTCTTAAAGTGGTGTTTAAAACTTTTTACTGCGGCCTCCCAGAGGCCGCCCATGTGAGGAGCGTGAGGTGGTATGAAATTCCATTCAAATCCGTGAGTTGAGTACCTTTGAGAAATATCGCTAGATGTTGTCTTCAAAAAAGTGCTGAATTCTCTCAATAGAGATCTACTGGCACCAATGAAATTTCGTCCATTATCTGAAACTATCCTTCTGGGGAGCCCCCGCCTCCCAACGAATCTCGCAAATGCGGCCTCAAAAGCAGCCGATGATAATTCAGAGCACAATTCTAGGTGAATGGCTTTTGTAGAGAAACATATAAATACGCAAACGTATCCCTTTATTATTGGAGATTTGCGTATGGGTGAACTTTTAAGTTCAAACGGACCGGCGAAATCAATACCTGATGTGTGGAATGGTGGCGTAAATGTGCATCTATCGGGGGGTAATGGTGCCATTATTTGGGAACACGGCTTGTGTTTAAATATTATGCAGATCTTGCATTTATGTATAATGCTTTTCAGACGTGGTTTTAGTCGAGTGATGAAAAATTCGGTTTGTACCATTCTGTACATATGGTTACAACCAGCATGAGCGAGGAATGTATGTAGATGAGAGAGATATAAATGACAAAATCTGGAGTTTCCAGGTAATATGATTGGATAACGTTCATTATAAGGCAATGAGGACTCAGATAATCTTCCATTAACGCGTACTAGCTTGTTAGAATCAATGAATGGATTTAATGTCTTCAGTGGGCTTTTATCACACAAGGGTTTCGAATTGGAGATTGATATGTAATCTAGTTCATAATGTTGGCGTTGAGTCAAATATATCAGCCTATCCTTTGTGAATTGGATTTCAGCGTGAGTAAGATCTTTAGATTTGTATTTGACATCATTTCTGTGGGAAGGGTGAGCGTTACGGTAAAATCGAAACAAATATGACACAACCCTTAGCGCTCTTGTGTATGAGGAAAAATTATCCAGTACATCCCAATGTTCTGTAGTAACTTGTAAAGATTGTGTCTGTATATTTTCTAGTGGGGACGGCGTTGTCATTCTTTTCGACCAAGTTTTTGACGAATTTGTTATCCATGGCGGTCCTGTCCACCATAATGCTTTATTACTGAGATCAATTGGTTTACATCCTCGAGTTCCTAGATCAGCGGGGTTGTCGTGAGTGGGTACATGTCTCCAAGTAGCTCCTGAAACTAGTTCATGTATCTGAGCAGTGCGGTTGGCAATGTACGTTTCCCAGGACCATGGTGGCTTCGCCAACCATCCAAGAACGATAGTTGAGTCTGTCCAGAGGAATGTTTCGGAGATGTTAAAGCTGAATGTAGATTTTACATAATTCACCAATTTAGCGAGCAACAGTGCTCCACTAAGTTCTAATCTAGGTAAACACACCGGTTGAAGGGGAGCGACTTTACTTTTTGCTATTAATAAATTTGAGAAAATGTCAGAATTTGAGGTTTGACATCTAATATACACACATGCACAATAAGCGGACTTGGAAGAATCTGCAAATCCGTGAAGTTGGATGAGATCGGCAGGTGTATATTGAATCCAACGTGGAATAGATATTGTTTCCAATTGGGAAAGGTCAATTACTATATTATTCCAGGCTTGAAGAGAATCTGAGATAATCTCATCATCCCAATTAAGGCCTTCTAGCCAAAGTTGTTGCATTAACAGTTTTGCCTTGATAATTATTGGGGTTATCCATCCAGCTGGGTCGAATAATTGAGCTACAGTCGATAGAACCTTTCGTTTTGTCAAGAATGAGTGAGGTTGTATGAGAGGGAATGAATAAGAGAAAGAATCTGAAAGTGCATTCCATTTAATGCCTAGGGTTTTTGTGGAACTGGTCTCATGAAACCGTAATGAGTCATACAGATCTTCAGAAGGGAAATCAGCTAATAATTGAGTATCGTTTGCTGTTATTTTCTTTAGAGGTAGTCCAGCGGATTTAAGAACAGATATGAGTTCTTGTTGTTTCTGTATGGTTTCGTCGATTGTAAATCCACCGGAAAGTATGTCATCAACATACGTTTCAGATTGCAGTATTCTTGCAGCTTTAGGGAATTTGGGTTCTGAATCAGAAGCTAGCTGTAAGAGAGTGCGAATTGCGAGAAAAGGTGCGCAATTTAAGCCGAAAGTGACTGTTTTCAATTCGTAATCTTTAATGGGTGAACTAACATCCTTCTGATATAAAATTTTTTGATATGATCTATCAGCAGGATGTACCAAAATCTGCCTATACATTTTTTGGATGTCGCCATTAAATACATATTTATATCTTCTCCAATTTAGTAGTATAGATATTAGGTCCATTTGTAGAGTTGGCCCTGTATATAGGACATCGTTTAGAGAGAACCCTGATTTGGATTTTCTAGAAGCGTTAAATACTACTCTAACTTTTGTACTTTTATGTTCGGGACGAATTACCGCGTGATGAGGGAGGTAAAACGACTTAAAACTACCGTCAGTGACAATTTCACCACAACAAGATTCTTCCATATGGTCTAAAGCAATATATTCATCCAGAACATCATTATATTGCATCTTAAGTTCCTCATTTTTCGCTAGATTTTGTTCCATTCGAGCGTACTGTCCAAGAGCAATGAATCGAGATGAGCCGAGATATACTGACTTAGGAAATTCTTGCTTGAATGGGAGTCTTACGATATATCTTCCATCTGGTTGACGTGTAGTCGTTTTTTGATAAAAATCTTCACAAATTCTATCTTCTGCGGATGCTGAGGAGGAGTTAGGTATTTCTTCTTGTTCCCAAAACTTTTTTAAAAGATTATGAAGGTAAAATTTTTCGGAAGCAACGACATTAGTTGTAAAGGATTGTATCTGTTGAGTTTTGATAGGACCACTGAGAACCTAACCGAATACAGTATTGTAGGCAGAAGCAACTCCGCAAATATTTTTCTTAATACCATCGAGGTTAATAAAATGCTCAGAGTCATTGCCAAGAATTAGGTCTATTTGTGAGGATTTATTAAAACAAGGGTCTGCTAAATCTAGAGTTTTGAGTTGTGAGGGATCGGATATTTCAAAGGAAGTGGCTGGCAAATGCCTGGTTACCTTTGGTAATACTATCGCATTGATTGAAAACGAAAAATTGTGTTTAGTAGAGAATATCCGTAGTTCACACTCTTTTTCTGATATTTGTTTTTTGCCTCCAATTACAGTGATCTCAAAGTATGATTTCTGGAAGGGAATTTGTAGTCGACTTCGTATCTTTTCTGAAATAAAAGTTCTTTGCGATCCCGGATCTATTAATGATCTAACAGTAAAAAGTTCTCCTCTGTGGCGAATTTGAACTAGAGCGGTGCGTAGCAGAATTGTCTCGTTGTTGGCAGAAAAGTTTGCTTGAATGTGGGAAACATGGGTGTAGGTTGACGGTTTATCAGTGTAATCGACGGGTGATTGGGTTTGATTAGAAGCGGTCTGAACAATATGCTCTGTGTTAGAGGATTTGTTTTCAGATCTGTTAGTCTGATTAACACCATTTGATTTTATATGTAGCAGCGTGTGATGACGTTTTTTGCATGTCCAACAAGTATTTTTACTTTTGCATGAAGCTTTTGTGTGGGCGGAAGACAGACAGTTATTACATATTTTATTTTTGAAAACAAAATCTATTCTTTCCTGCGTTGTAAACTTCCGAAATTCAGGGCATGTTCTAAGGTTGTGAATTGCCTGACAAAGTACACACAATGAATGGAGTTTATCCTGAGAAGCATACGATTGAACATTTCCTGTGGAATGGACAGGCTGTTTGCATCCATCTTTTGTGGACTTAATACTTGAGATTCGTTCCACAATTTAAAATCTGTTTGTCAGAAAGTCATCCATTTCCGACCATTTTGGCAAGACACGATGAGATTTTAGGGACTGTTCCCATAGAGAGAGAGTTTGATCTGGGAGTTTTGACGAAATTAAGTGGATGAGTATTGGGTCCCACCCTTCTATTGGAACATCTAACGACTTCAGTATACACAGACAATCATTTACTGTAGATTGAATGTTCTGAATTGATTCACCATTTTCGACAGTGGACACAGGGATACTAAAGAGAACATTGAGTTGATTATCAACTAGTACTCTCTTATTCTCATATCGAACTTTCAATGCATTCCACGCTAAATCAAAGTTTTCGTCACATAGAGCATATCTTTTCACAATCGCTCCTGCATTTCCCCTCGTTTTGTTCCTAAGGTGGTATAACTTTTGGGCTCGGGAGAGTTTGGGATGGTTTGCGTAAACCGCCGTGAACATGTCACGAAACGATGGCCATTCCTCGTAACTTCCTTGGAAGATTTCCGTGTCACAAGGAGGGACTTTGAGGAAGGCGCTATTGGTATCAACTGAAGCTTGTAAGGGTATATCATGTTGATTAGGAATAATACTAGGACGGGTTAATCTTGAGCGTTCGGCGGGAGCATTATAGCCGGCTGACAATCGCATCATATCTACTATGTTAGCTCTCGCAATATAGTACGTCTCAGAACAGACATTAAAATTTACTTTACAGTTTTCCCTGAAATCTCGCGTTTGTGAAGATGTGGGCAACAGCATTACGGTTTGGTAGGCAGCCTGCAATCTTTTATACCAATTGTCTAAGTCGGTTAATCTGACTTCCAGCAAGGAATCGGTTTGTTCCTGTGCATCGATCCTCTCGATGATTGAGCACAGATTAATAAGCTGATCACACTCAAACAGAAACCGATTATGATCTGCAGACGTGTCAATGCTCGTTATGTCTTTAGAAGCGCTGGTGGATGCTGCAGTTTCGCTCATATTCGAATTGTTGTTCTCGTTTGAGGCAACAGAGCTTTTTACTTGCTCTGTGGGGTTTGGCGACATAATGAAATTTGATTCTTAATATAAATATAAGTAACTAAATACTTTATTTATGAATATGAATATTTAGTGAAAATTGTATGAGAAATTGACGAAGATCACGAAGAAAAATTGTATATTTAGACTAGTAATTAAGATTGCCGAACTTTAGACCAGGTCATAAATCAGCAAAAAAAAATTATCGAACAGACGTAGACGTCCTGATTTTCGATAAGTTTTAATAAATTCTAATAAAATATTCCAGAATTTTATCTTTCAACAAGTTGTGTATTGTTGGCTCGAATCTGCATCCGTAGAAGGTCGATCCAATAGATATCACTACCCAATCACTACTATCATCTAATGTAAACAGATGATTTGAACGAAAGTTTAAGTTGAATTTATTATAGATGGTATATAGAATTTTTATTAATTGTTGTTTGGACGTAATCCAAGATATTGGAGAACAAAGTTTCAATCAATTTTAATAGGTATATTGAGATTGATTTCAAAAAAAACAACCCTAATCTGACAAAGTCACAAATTATACGTATGCATGTACAACTTAATGATTTGTCAGAAAGTATTACCCACGTACGACTTTAATTTGATTTCTTCTACTGTGACCAATTTTTCTCACAAAATTCTTTTGTAAATGATTTAGCCAACCGTATTATTTTCCGCCAGTTTCATAAAAAATAGAGTATGTTATTGCATTTATTATTACAAATTTCATAGGTGTTTGTTGTTTACTGTTGTAGTACATTGTTTCGATGTTTGCCGTGGTAGAAGTGTAACAAATTCAGGGTTTGTGCAGTTGAAAATGACTCCAAACAATTTTTGTAGTTAATATGTATGTATCTATGTTAATATTATAGAGTAAAACATTTTTTCTAAATGTTCAATATATTTGTTTAGCGTTGTGTTTGTTTAGTACTTTGTGTGTGAAAGTGTGTGTGCGTGTAATCATTTGGAAATGATAATTTAACAAATGATAAATGTTACCGATTTTTGATGATGTTTAGATTCAAAATTTTCCCTCATAATTTCGTCAAGCATATGTGGAATACAAAAACTAAACAAATCATAAGCTTCATTATGGTTTAATGACACGAGATACTAAATTTTGTTTTTGGAATACATATGTTTAAATCGATGCTTTGCAGGAGTATATTCTCGTGAATTGAATCGAAAATGTGTGATAAAATTGAATCTACTTCCTTTTAGTATTTGTATGTGAAATTTTTAATATTTTATTATAATGCGTTTTATCTGTTTTCAATTTATTGAAAACTCATTATTATTCTGCACTATTATTGACCGAATGTAAATTTATTTATCATAAAGTTTTTCAGATTATTTAGTGTGATGAAATGTTTTGTGTTTCAGTGTATGTTGTTCGCTTGACTATTCTATGTGCATATCCAAGTTCCATTTGTTGTTGTCCACACAAATGTCATGTAAGCCAGCTGGTTAAGTTAAAAGAGTATTTTATATAATCTGTTTCTGTTATTTAACATGTAAAGAGAAAAATTGTTCATCACACTGCTGTGTACGTTATACATACGTATGCTCACAATGTGCGAATGTGCAGAAGTATTTATTGCAAAATCATTTTATTTATGTAAAGATGATGCTGCTAGAATTGTAATACTTATCGGGTGTTTCTCTTCTTCAAATTTTAATTTAACTTTATCCACATAGGAAAGACACAAAGCAAATTTGAAAATGTCGACTTCTCGATCAGTAGCCCCCGCAAAGAGAACTTTAACTAAGAGGAGATGACAGAATGAGTTGTGATTGAAATTATCATGCGTACAATATCACAAACTGATTCGAAAATGTTGGTGATGTTTGGTACTTTCCACTTTTTGCACTTTACGTAATAAGCTTTTAGTGAAAATAAAATACAAATGGAGAACTGAGAAAATTTCTCAAAATTATGTTTATTTCTTATTACTTTTACTTTCACTTTGACACGCCGATAATCTAAAGAGGAGAATGACCACCTGTTTCTTCTTTTTCTTTCTTCCAATGATCGGTATATAGGAATGTACTATGTACCTACTTGTGTTGACCTCTAAGTTTTTCTTTTTTCGTACATATACATATGTATAAATCGTATTATGTATTCGCTAAATAAATTTGCATGGATTGTAACCGTATAAAAAACAGTTGTGTATAAGTATATATATTTATGTATATACACTTTATATGATTTGAAGTTTTCCGTTTTTTATTTTTCCTGTATATGACGATTATGTATATATATGATATGCCGTTTTTTTTTTCTCAAAAAAAATCGATATTCTGGGAATTTTGGTTATTCTATAGCTTTTTTCCGTTTTCCAGTAATGTCTAACGAAAATTATTTGCTTTACTCACGGTTTTCGCACAATGCTGACGTTTGGAGATTTTCACTTAGTTTTTCAAGTTATTTGTTTAAACGATCGCTCGATTTTGGTAGTTTGTTGTTGTTCTATGCACAGAATTTCGCTTTAGATTTCGAGTTTTTGCTCTTTTCTATATCTTTGCGAAATAAATACTTATTTATTTTTCTTTAATAATCTTGCGTTTTTTTCTTTTTTATTGTTGTTATATTGTATATGGTTGACATTTTCTCTGAGTTTTAAGTGACACGAATTATTTATCACACAACCGTTTGCTGCATTTTTTAGGCTTTGACACACACACACACTGTTTATAATAATTTCGTAAATTAGCGCAACGTCTTGCACTTACCGTGTCCGAGAGTAGACTATTTCATTACTGTCTTTGGAATGTGATTGGAGTTACCTCATTATGTGGAATTTGTAGCTGATGTTCCTTTCACGTCTCTATTAGTCTCTTTGCTCGAAGGACCATGTATAGGCGTATGCCAGAGTTGATTGGAGATGATTAAGTGGATTGAGAGTAGAGATTGATAAAATCCTCTTATCAACTAGTTCGCCTTTATTGTTTTTGTGGAATCAAAGAAAGAGGACTGTATGGGACTGGTCCGTGAGAGGTTTGGCTTTACTCCACAGTGAAGATTCTGAAATTGATTTCAGATTTGTATGTTAACGTATTAGGTGTATGGTGTAATTTCTCGGTTATGAGAGATTACATCCAAATAGTTAACCGCCAAATATTAAGGAACAAGAAAAAAGTTAACACGGTAGGGAATTAGTGTACAATTTAGAGTTTATTTGAGATAAGATGCTCACCAGTGATATTGTGTCGAGAAAGTGACTTATCTTTTATTTTCGTCTTCCGAAGATATGTCGGTTTACAATAACAAGATTTTATCCGTGTAAGTTTTAGTACAATTAATTCACAATAAAAAATAATAAATGGTTTCCCATTACATCCCATGAAGGGACTGGGGAGAACTTCTCACAATCACTGAGCTGTGCGCTTTCCAGTTTTCACTCTGATTGATCACAATTAATTCACAATAGGGGGTTTAATTCATTTCAGAGAGAGTAACCACTTGGGTTTAGATACTTATAAGCTACATAATTAACAATAGTTGTTAGCCGTTAAAAAATTCAAGATTATTACGAGTAAAGAAATTTAAATTCAGTTCAGTCCTAAATATATGGAAAAACTATTCAAGTTTAGACACCGAGTTTATACCATTTTCCGTTTCCGAGTTATAACCATTTTTTATTTTAGCGATTTTCTTAATTTGGCGAATGTTTGGAAAAAAAATTTTTGTGATTGGACGCACTGTTTCCGAGTTATAGCCGTTTCTAATATGACGATTTTCTTATTTAAGCTATTTTTTTGAACAAAAAATTCTTTCATACGAATAGGATCACTATATGTGACTTGCTCCACGAAAAGGGACCTCAGCGCCGAAAAGAAGTTATTGAGAAAAACGCGTTTAAAAAAAGCGCTTCGTTTTTCCGCTACAGAAGAACCACCAAAAAAGCGTGTTAGGAGTAAAAAAGAGTAAAATTTTGAAATTTTTGTATTTTTGTACCTTTGATATTGAACTTTTTTTATATTTCAAATATTATAATACATTTATATTTAATTATATCAGATTTTTAAATTTTTTCATTAATTATGTTCATCTTTACAGGTGATTTGTAAAAGAACTAAAAGACATAGAAACTTGCGGTTTGCGGCATTTGAAAGAGAATCACTCAAAAATCACTTTCGGCGCGGAGGTCCCTTTTCGTGAAGCAGGTCACATTTGCAAAACCCTTAGAAACCCCCAAATATTAGTTAGTTTTGCGATTGTACGCTCCGTTTCCGACATATGTAAGTAGTAAATTTTTCTAAATTTTTCACATTTTCGATCAAAAATGGGGATGGGTTACACTGGGTAATGGGCAAAGACCGCTTACCCATTCTCCATGTGCAATGGATAATCGTGAAGGGTGAAGTACTATTGTCGTGGGTAGCTACCCATTAATTTCCCCATACCCTGTGGGTAATGAGCAAACGTTCATTACCCAATTTATGCGAAGTTCACATTACAAGGTCTGATACATTTTCCTACGTGAAATTACTCCAACAAAAGAGTAATAGATAATTCAGTCCAGCGTAGTAACTGGCATGACTAGCTTCGAACTCCGTGATAAGTTCAACATCATATGCCTAATCACTGAGTCTGAATTAGCACCATCAATCATACATCAATCGTAAATATACCAACTTTATATGGTATCGATCGAAAATGCCTCAGTAGCATCTCAACCTGAAAGTCAATTTTAACAATATACTTCTGCGGTACATCCAAAGCCGGTGGTGCAATGGTTATTGTACGCGACTATTGTACATAAGAGGGTGCGTGAGATCCCTGCTCTGACCACCTTACATCGTCTACCACGGTCACATCGGTTAGTGAGGAGTATCGCCATCGAGAAAGTGACCGTGAAAATGCTTCTCATAACACTTTCATGGCCATGTATAATGTTAAATATCGGCCATGTTAACACTGAGTGTATAATTACATACTCGTAGCTAACAGATCATTGACTATGAGGCATTGTGTCATTTCCTTTCGTGGAATATAACGGCAAAAATTAACGGCCCTATTCATAAAAAGTTATGAGAGGATTGAGAGACGTTTTTTTGTATGATAAATCGTAAATTTTTATTTTAATTTATACATCCAAAGTTTATTAAAATAATAATTATTTTATATTGACCTGCGGTTCAAAACATTTTTTAAAACACAACGTGAGTTTTTAAATAATTTTATTCTGTTTCTAAAATTTATTGTGTTAAAAAAAAAAGACTCGTGAAATATAATTTTCCCTCCATCGATTCTTTCCATATCTATGGTGGAAACTAAATGGTGTTATGTCGCATTTACTCCGCATTTTATCGCGGCTAGGTTAGCGATAACCTTGTTCCCTAATCTTTGCCATTTACACCACCCAATTAGAGATTAAATTGATATTTCAGGTGGCAACTCTGTGCTTCGACAAACACCGCGTCGAGACAAAATTATCGAAAACGGCGGCAAAACAGAAAAATTAAGTTGGCAGGTGTTGGTTTTGCTAGTTTTGTACAAATTTGGAATGCTTTCGAAATAACTGAATCTTTAAAATTTTGCAGTTGGTCAAATCGAGCCAGTCGATAAAATCGGCTAACATTTTAAACCTATAAGAGCCAATTATGTCGGCGGTGGCGTGAGCTTCAGAAACTGTTCAATATTAGCGGCTTCCGTCTGTCAATAAGTTGATTTTTTGTGTATGTTTTTATTAAGGTTGCATTTTTTTAGTAACTAACACCGTTTTATCAGAATGTACATCCATTTAAAATGAGGTTAAAAATTAATCTTCAGTTTCTACAGATTAAAATTTTATGAGTAACCTTCGGGGTTACTGAGGTTTAACGGAGTGAACCTTCGAAATGCGTTAATCTTGTTTTGTGTAAATTTTATTACATTGATACAGATTGATTGATACTCTATCGGAAGATGTGGCCATCTTTTGCAATTGTCAGTTTGGTTTTAATATTTGTGAAATAACACTATACTCCTGTTGCGTCCTGGTCAAGCACGAACGCGTTTAACCGCTCACCTCGAAGAGATTCGAACTACACGTGATAGAAGAGACACCGGAATGCCTCGCTGTGATCGCTCCGACGAGAATGTCGCCGCTGTGGCTGATTCACTAATAGATTTTCATCTATCTGCAGCGAATTTTTCTGTTAGCAGTCCAACAGATAATGTGAACCCGGCTCTGACCACCTTCAAATTTTCTTTCGGCGGCGGTCACCTCGCATAGTGACGGCGACACTATCGAGTATCTAGCCATGAAAAAGCTTCTCAAATTACCGTTCGGAATCGGTGTAAAACTGTAGGTCCCAATCAGTGAGTGAAAACTGGAAAGCGCACAGCTCAGTGATTGTGAGAAGTTCTCCCCAGTCCCTTCATGGGATGTAATGGGAAACCATTTATTTTTATTTTTTTTAGTCCAACAGATAATATCTGCTAACCGTCAATCGTGACTAAACTACGCTCACACTCTCTTGAGCTCCAATAACTCCTTGAACGATTTTCGGTTATCCTGAGGGACGAGGCCCATTTTCATCTGAATGGATACAAACTAACTTTGCACTTCTGGGGCACTTAAAATACACGAAGATCCATTACATCCTCTCGAAGTCAATGCATGGTGCGCCATTTACGCAGGAGATGTCATCGACCTTATTTGCCTAACTATGATCAACGAGATTTCTGTGACGCAAATCGATGAGTTGGGATTTTTCGAAGGATGCGTTTCCATGTGGCCTAATGTATCATTTTGCCAATTTGCAGTGGCTGTCAGGAAAGCCCAATTTGACTGCTCTAGACTCTTTCTTCTTGGTGTTTTTTGTAGTCGCGGTTTTGTCGAGGGCTAAGGTAAGCTCAGTCATGTCCAGAGTCTTTCGCTAGGATTCACCAAACCTTTCGAAATAAGAACAGAATAGTTTACCCTTTATGGGGGTTCGAATTCAGATTCTATATTGATTCTAATTTGATTTACAGGAATAACATCAACTGTTTCACTCATTGCGAACGCTCCTCTTAGCTTGAGAACTTTCGCCTTTGTTTGACAGCATTCTTCCAGGGGCACTTATCTTGGCTTAACAACACTCTTCTGGGAATACTAGTCTTGGCTTGAAAATACTCTTCTGGGGACAGGTTGCGGACTAGTCGATTTTAAGATGATCGAGAGCTCAGTCTCTTGCACACGCGTTTATTTAGTTTCGCTGCGTAGATCGGTATCGGATATGCGGGATACTGGCTCGGTATGTGGTTTATATGTCCTTGAGAACGGTTCGGGATCGGTTATCAAGGGATGGGCTGCATGGAAACAGTAAATGTAGGAACTGTAGGCCGAATCCCCTGTGTAGCAACAGTGTGCCGAAGCCCCTGCGTACGAACAGTGAGCCGAAGCCCCTGTGTAGGAACAGTGAGCCGAAACCACTGTGTAGGAATAGTGAGCCGAAGCCCCTGTGTAGGAACAGTGAGCCGGAGCTTCTGTATAGGAACAGTGATCCGAAGTCCCTGTGCAGGATGGTGAGCCGAAAACCCTGTGTAGGAGCAGTGATCCAAAGCCCTTGTGTAGGAACAGTGAGCCGAAGCCCCTGTGTAGGAACAGTAAGCCCCTGTTTAGAAATGTTATACCGTCTTTACTAAAGAACTAATCCCAAAATCGCTCCTGTCCTTTACAGAACTAGAGCCCCAAATAAAATGCTATAATCTTGTCGTGTTGTGCGCTCGGAAGTGACCCTGAGTCTAGTCAATCTTAACTTTAAGTACCATAGCTGTTGTGTCGCAAATTAGAATTGCATCAAAGCACTCATTCTTGTGTGGCCATTCGCTGCTAGTTCGCTGCTACTATTTAAACAACGTCGACAGAAACGGACCAAGTGGTTATCATTAATGATAGCGCCCACTTGATCGATGTCATCTTTAAACACTAATAAAAACACTGATAAGAATCCAAACATAAAAACAAAAGACCAATTATTAGAAAAGTTCGGGAACATGTGTCTTTCTAAATTATGAATTATGAATTATGAGTGCATTTACAATATTGTTCTGAAAAATGTTTTACATTTCTGCAGAAGTAACATTTGAATGTTAATTAAGTGTGCGATAGCTGTTAAGCCAATATTTTAATCTCAGCGCTTACCTGCGGTATGGCAAATCAACATTTTCATTTTAATGTGGGGCAGTAAGTTAAGCCCGGGATTCAGTTTTTATGAAATTTTCGTTGCCATAAGAAGTACGTGTATAAAAAATAACGAAGGGTTCATGAACCGAAAATTTCGCACAATTTTAATTTCTTTGGTACTCAGTCTTTTCGACAATTTTGTAGTCAAAATCAATTACAGGGTTGTTACACCAAAGTTATTTTGTGCCGAAAACAATTGTTTGATAATTGTTTGGGACCAGAATTACGACGTGTCGATAATTTTAACAACCAAAAGTAACACCACATGCGTTATAAATTAAATGGAGGGTGTAGAGGAATTATTAATATTAATGAAATATTTAGAAAAAAATTTCTTACGAAAATTTCCCAAAAGCGGTATACGGCGCTTTGAAAGCTAACATTTATAATCACACCACGAACGGTTGAAGAATTCGCTAAGCAACTACAGGACTAACCAAAGGCTAGATGGCGCTAGAGATATATGACTGAAATGATTGTAGTTTTGTGACTGCAATCAATTGACGACTGGCGACGCATTTCTGGTATACATTGTTTATATATATCTTCGAGAATTAGAAAAAATTTAGAATATTTGGACAATATATAAGTAGTTCACATCAGAAGTAATATTACCATTACCGCAATTTAAAAATAATCTTATTTTATTAACAATAAATAAAACAATATAGAGTAATGAAGTACTACTGACATATCTATGGGCACAAGGCATAACACCATATGAATATTTTTTCAAGCGTTTGTAAAGTTAAACTTCCATTTGTAATGTACTGGCAAATGCAGATGTGCTAATATAATAAATCTTCTTTAATATCTCGGGAACTACAAAAAAAAAACAAAATGGGTTCCCATTACATCCCTCGAAGGGATTGGGGAAAACTTCTCGCACTACTGAGTTAGTTTTATACTGATTGATTGGGACGTACAATTTTACACCGGTTCAGAACGATATGTTGAGAAGCCTTTTCATAGATAAATACTAGATAGTATTGCCGTTACTAAGTGAGGTGACCGCAGTCTAAAGAAATGCCAGGTGGTCAGAGCATGGATCGAACCCAAGTTCTCATGTACAGGAGCCGCGCCCACTACTATCTCGGGAAATGCATATAGGATTATCTCTATAAATTGAGGCAATGTGTAATGAGATTTATCAGATCGATTCTATTAAATACCCAATTTGGGAATAAGTCGAGTTATTGTGTTATGTGTTGAGAACACACATATTTTTTTTAAATAATTATTTAAAAATAAATCAAATCTGTGACACTTTAGACAGGTATAAAACAATGTTGTGAAATAGAAAATAATTTGAAAGCGAAGAAAGAAAAATTTGTCCAACATAATTCGAGGAGTTTCTTGGAATATTTTTGTGGTATTTCTGGGCTGTAAATGCTTACTGGGATAGGCTATTATTAGTTTTGTTTACAAACAATTTTTAAGCAATAATGTGTAACAGTATTTGGACTAAAATATTTTCTCTATCAATGGTAAAATATTGTAAGGTCGCTCACAATTCAACACATCCATTATGATTAAATCTTTCACATTTCCAGCCTATTTACATTTCCCTTACTTGTGAATATTTAAAGGATTACGTCTATTTTCCATTGTAACACCTTTATTTAGTAAACAATATTGACAACCAAGAATAACAAAATATTCGTACAATAAAAATACTTTAGCAAATCAAAAATAAACTGTGAATATAAATTTAATCCAGCCTCAATATTGTTGAAGAAATATTTAAATTACAGGGATAGGCAAATTATTTTCGGTTCAGTGGCAATGAACTCCTACAACATGAACCCATGTAAATGGGCTATGAGGTCTACAAACACATTAATTTGTATTACGTATCAATTAAATGATCAACATGCGTTCGTTATCTATGACTACAAATGACGTAGTTGCCTTCAGAGTGCCTAAGGTATATTCCAATAGCTCAGCCCTTGGAGGATGTTAGCTCTGCCTAGAGTAGCTCAATATATTCTCGTAAAAGGACAACGGTTTAAACATTTACATTAATAGCATAACATAAACATCAGCAAATTCGACGAAAACCCTTATGGTACACTCGCAGAAATAGATGTTACCATTAACAGCACATAATATTTCATACTCATCAGCTGGCAATTTGTCTGCTATTACAGCAAATGTACTGGCAAAACACTAAACTGTTTGCAGTGTTGGTACAAATACCCGACAACATGTTGTCCAAAACAACAAGTGTATGTTTGCGGAAATAACAAAATTGCAGTCTTTTCTCATTAATTTTCCAAGCATTGTTTTTTTGAGTGTAACAATTTTGAGAATATAGATAATGTTGTTATAGGATCTCGAATAGAATATTTTAAAGCGTATGTAATTTAATATCTTTTCGAGGTATTATAGTAAATAAGATACTGTACAACCTCGGTAAATGCGATAAATGTATATATGTACATATGTACATATACCAAGGCTAAAGGGAAATAAATTAATTTAAAACCTTTTCAGTGTTCGTAGAAGTTGTTGGATTAATGGGAAGAACTGCGTGTTTTGGTTACACCGCTTTATTGTATTATCACTTACTTTGTATGGAGAACTAATCGATATTACGCAGCACTTTAAACTAAGACTTCCATTTCTGTCTTAAACAGGCACTAAGTTGCGAGTTCAAAAAAAATAAATGGTTTCCCATTACATCCCTTGTAGGGACCGGGGAGAGCTTCTCACAATCACTGAGCTGTGCGCTTTCCAGTTTTCACTCACTGATTGGGACCTACAGTTTTACACCGATTCCGAACGGTATTTTGAGAAGCTTTTTCATGGCTATATACTCGATAGTGTCGCCGTCACTATGCGAGGTGACCGCCGCCGAAAGAAAATTTTTTTTTAAGGTGGTCTGAGCAGGGTTCGAACCCAGGATCGCATGTACAAGAGCAGCGCACACTAACCATTGCACCACCGACGGCCACAGTTCATTTCAGTTAAATATCGGCATCGTGAATTCAAATATAAGAAAAAGAAACAAACTTTTGCATGAGTGGTTGTAAAACATGCGTTACGAAAGACGATTCTATATATTTTTGTCTTAAGGTCCAATTAGTCTTGACGGTTGACGGTAGACGGTTGACGGTAAGCGATCAGCTGTTTGAGTTGGGGTTGTATTTTGCATGTGTTAGAAAGAGACAACTAAAATTGACGGTTAACGACGGTAGACTTCTGCAGGTTGCAGAATCAACCGTCAACCGTCAGCCGTCAAGACCGATCAGCTGTTATTGTTATCGATTTTACTTCGACATTTTACGTGCGGCAATACACAATTACACTGCAACCACAATTTTTAATTTTTTTATTTGACATAATCATTGTTTAACACAAAACTCATGCATGCAAATTATATTTTCTACAAATGCTCTTCGATCAGTTGTTTTTGTTTTGTTTTGTCTTTATACCGTCTAACCGTCATAACTAACCGCGCAATATTGAGTAGAACGTCAACCGTCGAGACTAATTGGACCTTTACATAGGCATAAAGTTGCCAGTATGAAAAAATTCGAGTACACCGTTGTGTAAATGGTTTCCCATTACATCACATGAAGGGATTGGGGAGAGCTTCCACAATCAGTGAGCTGTGCGCTTTCTCGCTGTATACTCACTGATAGGGACTTACAGTTTTACACCTGTTCCGAACGGTATTTTGAGAATGTGAAAGCTCTGAAAAGAATATCCGCTAAGAGTGCGAGAACTTATCACCAACGAATGAAAATGCCATAAAAACAGCCCAACTGGTTATCAACAATGGTGGCGACCAGTTGATCGACACCATTTTTAAATATTAACAAAATACACTGACAAATATTCAAACTTAAAAAACAAACACCGTTTATCAGAAATGTTCGGGAACATGTCGAGCCCTTAACGCGAAAAAGACGTAAGCGCCAAAATGCAAATTTTACAGGAGAGGTTTTGTTATTTTTTGTCCAATTCATCTGGAGGATTCCTTTGAAACTTGAAATTTAGCATGTACAAGGATGCATATAAGAGACGAATACATTCGTGAGTTTTATTTGTGCTCAATAAAGTTTTTTTTGGCGCTTACGATTTTTTTTGCCGTCACTTTGCAGGCAGCACTGAAAAATTTTTGTTTTTAGGTTCGAAATTATTTATTTATTTTTTAAAGCAGATGTGCATTATTACAGTTTTATTTTATATCCAGCTAGCTGAACGAAATACATTTTTGACACGTCTTCTTCATCAGTTTCGTTCAAAGTGTCGTTTATATTTATCGAATGTTTTAGGTTAAGATATTCGTTATGGAAATTTTTTGGAATGCTGTTTTTATTCCAAACAGTTTTCAAATCATTAAATTTATTGGAAGAAATGTTTATTTTTCTAGCGTACAGAAGAGTTGGTCAGCGGTCGGCACAGATACTAAAGTTAGTTTTTATACTTTTTTCATTGCTACTCTCAAAATAGCCGTATTTTATTGTGATATTTTTTACTTCGAAACTTGCAAACCTCAATGCGCTTATTTTTAATTTAATATTTTTTGGAAGAAGGATATCAGAAAATTGTTTCCAATTTAAAAAATCTGAGTGTTTTAACGTTCTGCATTCATAACAGCAAGGATTTGTTCGCGCACTGCGAATAACTGTAGGCCACTCACTGGGAGCCCATACAGTTCGGTTTCGCGTAAATGATTTAATTGTGCTGTGAATTGAATCAAATGGCATCATGGTATGTTATTTTAATACATTTAATAAATGTGAATAATTTACTGAAAAATGCTATCATGGCCAACATAGCTTTGTTACGATTTTGTCCGGCACAGCTATCGCAATATAAACTTAACTCCTTTACAGTTTTTCTTTCATCTAAGATAACAAGATATTTATACATATATTGCTGTATAAATTTCGCTACAACCTCGTTTGCCATCTTTTTTGCCCCATACAGAACACAATTCGTTCCTTGCCACGTTTTCATAAATAAAAAAAAAAAATGGAGTCCCATACCATCCCATGAAGGGATTGGGGACAGCTTTTCACAACCAGTGATATGTGCGCTTTCTAGTTTTACACTCACTGATTGGGACCTACAGTTTTACACCGGTTCCGGACGGTATTTTGAGAAGCATTTTCATGGCTAAGTACTTCGTCCGAAAATTATCGTCCGAAAATTATGCTGCACAGTCATTTCCACATATTTTGTTGAGGCAAGTGTTTGGTTGAACACGTTTTTGAGCACAGTTTGTGCGTAGTTGTTTTTTGTTTTGTTTTTTATGGCCCCGTTTCGTAACACAAGTCTCTTCTTCGTATGCATTATTATCCATATCTGATTCACTGTCAGTTCTCCTCTATGGCACTAGAGAAATTTTGTCCGGCTACAACAAAAACATTAGAAAATCAGCAATATAAATAATTTGTAATAAACCTCAAACGAACATGCATTTTACGTTGTTACACGAAACACAGACATTTGTAAAATTAACGAAATCGATACACATAATATTTTGAAGTACCTGACACTATTTATTTGTTTCAAAATAATAATATGTAATTAAGAAATATTAAGTTTTGCGAGCCTAATTTGCGATAATCGATTTTAACTTTTTACACTCCACTCTTCACGGCTTATGCAATTACAAATGTAGATTTCACAAAAACATAACCTAAAAGAACATTAGAAGATCAAAATATTGAAGAGAGTGGACAATAAAAAAATGCATGTATTATCCCGTTAATCATATTTTCTTAAAATGCTGTTACTCTTGTTCTCCGACTGCGCTATCTTTCATTTATACAACTTTTTTTGCCGCTTACGCTTTTTTTGTGGTCAAGCAAAAAGGAGGGTGGCGCTTACGATGAAATTGAATTCGCTATATCTTTGTTAGTTCCTATTGTTACGCTATTGTTACGAAAAATTTACATTTTTTGCAGAACCAACATTTGAATGTTAATTATGAGTGCGATATCTGTTAAGCCAACATTTGAATCTCAGCGCTTACCTGCGGTTTGGCAAACCAACCTTTGAATTTTAATGTGGGCAGTGAGCTGTAAGCTAACATTTACAATCTCATCCCGAACGGTTGATGAATTCGCTAAGGAACTTTTTAAAAGAAGTAGCCAAAGGCAAGATGGCGCTAGAGATGTCTGACTGAAATGATTGGAGTTTTGTGACTGCTATCAATTGACGAGGTGACCGCCATCGAAAGAAATTTAAGGTGTTCAGAACAGGGTTCGAACCCCTGGTCTCAAGCACAAGAGCCGCGTACACTACCATGGCACCACCGACCGCCACATCTATATTTACTTAAATAAAAATAAATGGTTTCCCATTACATCCCATGAAGGAATCGGGGAGAGTTTCTCACAACCAGTGATCTGTGCGCTTTCTAGTTGTATACTCACTGATT
This sequence comes from Phaonia tiefii, assembly GCA_963931995.1. Lineage (NCBI taxonomy): Eukaryota > Metazoa > Arthropoda > Insecta > Diptera > Muscidae > Phaonia > Phaonia tiefii. Next base: position 275,301,056 of record OZ008368.1, read on the forward strand.
GGGACCTTCAGTTTTACACCGGTTCCGAACGGTATTTTTGAGAAGCATTTTCATGGCTAAATACTCGATAGTGCAGCCGTCAGTATGCGAGATGACAGCCGGCGAAAGAAATTTAAGGTGGTTAGAACAGGGATCAAACCCAGGTTCTCAAGTACAAGAGGCGCGCACACTACCCATTGCACCACCGATGGCAAACCAACCTTTGAATTTTAATGTCGGCAGTGAGCTAAAAGCTAACATTTACAATCTCACCACGAACGGTTGATGAATTCGCTAAGGAACTTTTTAAAAGAAGCAACCAAAGGCAAGATGGCGCTAGCGATGTCTGACTGAAAAGATTAAAGTTTTGTGACTGCTATCAATTGACGAGGTGACCGCCGTCGAAAGAAATTTAAGAACCCCTGATCTCATGTACAAGAGCCGCGCAAATTACCATGGCACAATATTAGGCCTGCTGTTTTATTCCATTAAGCCTTTGCCACTTATAACTTTCCAAAAAGAACGATCCATACTTAATCCTATGGCCTCAAGCTGATGTCAAAATTGAAAACCATTTGCTGTAATGGATGAAAAAATGCGATACGGCAACATGTGTAGCCTGTGCCAACAAATACATGGTATTTTAGTTGAAATACATGTTATTTTAGTTGAAGGCTGCAGCAAGAGACATTTTATTTTTGTTCATTGGGTTCAGTTGTCAAACTCTACAGAAATATTTACCAACAATACAAGAATACAAAATAGTGTATAAACAAAATACATACGATATTTACAAGTGAAACGAAAAATGACATGGAAAAAATTTAATCATCTGTTTAATTCTACCACGATCAATCTGTATAACACTTACCGCGCGTTTTTTTGAACAAATTACCTCCAATTTGTTTTCAATCGGGAAAAAAATCTATCCTTTAAATTTAGAGATATAAATATAGTATACGTATTCTTCCATTAAATAAAATAATTTGAATGAACTTACCATGTGTCAAGCCGTTTGGAAATTTCTGGTTTAGAGTCTCTCCTCTTGGTAACATTTTCATTCACAAAAAATGATAACAAATTTTATGTAAGATATGTTTTTCTTGAAATTGAACATGTGGCAACATTGTCATTGCTCAAGTCGGAATTTAACTGGGAAACTGAAGTGACGCTTAATATCGCTTAGCTAAAAAAAAAAAAAATGGTCTCCCATTACATCCCATGAAGGAATTGGGGAGAGCTTCTCACAACCAGTGAGCTGTGCGCTTTATAATTTTATACTCACTGATTGGGGCCTACAGTTTTACACCGGTTCCAAACGGTATTTTGAGAAGCTTTTTCATGGCTAAGTACTCGATAGTGTCGCCGTCACTAAGCGAGGTGACCGTCGTCGAAAGGAATTTTAAGGTGGTAGGAGCAGGAAACGAACCCAGCATCTCCTGTACAAGAGGCGCGCACGCTAACCAGTGCACCACAGACCACCGACGGCCATATCGCTTAGCTGCCCGGTACAAATTAAGCAATTAATCACTTTCGCGGGGTAAAAACACACTTATTAAAAAAACACACATAAACCCAAACAGCTGTGGAATGGATCAGCGGTGGAATGAGGCTACACAGAAACAAAATTGCCCTGTAAATTTCAATTAAAAATATAATTGAAAATTTTCAAAAAATTCAATTAAAAATAAATTGAATCAATTACATTTTTAATCATATTTACAATTCATTTTTGAGTTTACAACAGAGCTTGGAGTTGGCAAAGCGCAAATCTACGGCAGTAAAAATGTTTAATTTTTGAGTGCCTTATCGAATTTTTGCTGTGAATCTTTCTAAATTAATATAAATATGCACGATATGTTCTTAACAAACCTTTTATAGAAAGTTGAATTTTACAGCGCCGTTGGGAGGCAATATGTGTGGCGGCTGAGTCACCAGCGGTCGTCGTCATTTTTTGTACGGCTCTAGTCTTTGATATACAACACTGTTGGTATTTGTAATTTGTTTATTGTTGATTGAAAGATTTTATTTTGTGATCTTAAAGAATAATAGTGTTAAATTGTCTTGTTTCGTGATTAAAACTGCGTTTTTGTAATTGTGTTTAATTGGCAAGTGTTTTTGGATAAATTTTATTGGAAATGAGTGCGTGCGTTGTTTTGTTTGCAATGAAAAATGTGGCTGTCCCCAAACATTATTTATGCACTTGAAAAAACACAAAAAAAACAAGACAAACAAACATACAATTGTTTACACGAAAATTGCTTTCAAAAATTCCACGTAAAAAGAAACTTTAAGACTCATCTTCTTAGACATTTTGAACGTGTAAAACAAGAGTGCCCTAAATTGGATAAAAGCAATACATTTCTCCAATAAAGCTGTGAATATGCAGAAGATATGTTTAATATCATAACCACAAATCTTTCACAAAGATTCGAAGATCGAAATAGATCCTCACATCACGAAATCCTAAGAAATTTGAATTGTTAACTTCCTTCTATTATTTCAGAAATGAAATCTATGGTAAAAATGGTGTCTAATAACATCCCATGAACGGATTGAGGAGAGCTTCTCTTAATCAGTGAGATGTGCGCTTTCTAGTTTTACACTCACTGATACAGTTTTACACCGGTTCCGAACGGTATTTTTGAGAAGCTTTTTCATGGCTAAGCACTCGATCAGTATGCGAGGTGACCGTCGTCGAAAGAAATTTAAGGTGGTCTGAGCAGAGATAGAACCCACTTTCTCATGTACAAGTGCCGCTCACACTAACCATTGCACCAAATTCAAAAAAATTCTAAAAAATGAAATTTTTTATAGATATAACTACATGTGTATCTACGAAACCTTGAATAAAATCGTTTTAAAAATAGATTATGTTTCTGAAAACAGCAATAACGGTTTTAATTGATTCAATTCCAAATTTAATCAAAAATTGCGAATAATCAATATTTTTAAAAAAAATCAATAAATGTTTTAATCAAATTTACAAATTTTTTAATTGAAGTTTTTTTTGACAAATTTACAAATACCTTTAATTAATGTTATAATTTTCGTGATTACACCAAATTCGATTAAAAAACAAGTAAAAGTGTTAAATTCGGCTGTGCCGAATCTTTGATACCCTTCACCTTAGTGTTAACCAGCAAAATATTAAGTTTTAAAAAGGACCTTTTTTAAGAAAATGTACTTTTTCAAAAAAAATAAAAATAAGTTACATGTTCACAAATGCAATTACTTGTTCACAAATGCAGGATGCTCACAAATGCAGGATGCTCACAAATGCTCACAATGCTCAAATGCTCACATTGAAAATGTACTTAAGAAACTGTACTTTGAAATGTACTTTGAAATGTACTTAATGTACTTTGAAATGTACTTTGAAATGTACTTAAGAAATGTACATTTCTTAAGTACTTAAGAAGAAATGTACTTAAGAAATGTACTTAAGAAGAAATGTACTTAAGAAAGAAATGTACTTAAGAAATGTACTTAAGAAATGTACTTAATGAAATGTACTTAAGAAATGTACTTTGAAATTTACTTAATGTACTTAATGTACTTTGAAATGTACTTTGAAATGTACTTAAGAAATGTACTTTCTTTTAAGAAAATTTACTTTTTTAAAAAAAATAAAAATAAGTTACTTGTTCACAAGTAAAATAAAAAAGCATTTTTTAAAAAGAAAAAGCATTTTTTGAAGAACTGTTAAAAAAAAAACAAGCTGGGACGAGAGTTGAACCAACAACCCTCAGACTCCAACGCGCAACCCTTTACCCATCACGCCACAGCGACCTTATAAAGTGTGACAAAATTCATATAAATGTATGAACACATGAAAGTACATCTAAACATTCTAAAGTACTTACCTATTATAAAGAACAACAAAGATTTTCAACATGGAAATTTACCACACGGCAAAAGGAGTAGTTTAGTATAAAACTACAAAAATTAATGTGAAAATTTTATGAGTTTTTTTACGTTTCCAATCATAAAATTTTTTCCAATGGACCAATTTCGCTGATTTTCAATACCAAACTGCTCAGGAATACGTGGAACATTCTGGCCAAAAACCAAACCGCCTTATCGCCGATTGAAGTCGTGAGAATGTTTTCAACAGACGGACAGACGACATGGCTATATCGACTCCGGTTGTTATAAGGATCAAGAATATATTTACTTTATGGGGTCGCAAAGCCTTATTTCTATATGTTACAATCAGAATGACAAACTGATGTATACCCTCTGTCACTTACAGTGGAGGGTATAATTAATCAAATAAACAAATTTATTAATTGAAATTGATTTTTATTTTTTTCTGTGTACAATATTAGTTGTGTTCGTTTACTTTCCCAACAATAATTTGCAAGATTGTAGTTTGAGAGAGTAAGAAAGATTTTACGCTCTTTTCGAAAATTTACAGAAAAAGTAAACGAACAGCATCCAACAAAAATTTGCAAGAAAACAGCTGATGAGCATGTTAGTTTTTTAATTGTGATTAAAAAATGGAAAGGAAGCAGTTACTTTTAAAGTGTTCTCCAGGAACTTTTTCAAAAGTTTCAATTGGTAAGGATTCACACAAATAATGTAATAAAATGGCTATAAATAATGTTTTTTTACTTTACACTTTACTGTATTTACTTACTTGTCTTTGATAATTTATTTTTCATTTGCTTTGTTTACAAAACAGCCGAATTTAAACAGCTGTTTTATATTGCAAATTTTGGTTAGCTAAAATTTATCCAATCAAAATTTGCAAACTCTCTAACATCGAACTGTCAAAATTTACGTTCTGTAGCTCTCTTTTGCTGGTTTTTTGGAGTAAACGAACAGAAAACTAGCAACAATTTGCAAGAATTTGCAGGTAAACGAACACACTTATTGTCTTGTGCCCATAAAATATGGCACAGTCGCAGCATAGTCGGCATTAAATATCTTGCGAACGGCACTAAACCAAAACGAATAACAGGTGTCAACGGGATTAATGGGACGGTTTTGAAAATACCGACTTGTCTTAAAAGAGACCAACGTTTGTTATCTTCTAAAGTTTGAGGATAAAGCACAATAAATAGTAGCACCATGGCCCTCGCCATCCAAGTTCTGGCTAAAGATATAATCTTAAAGCTGAAATTGAGCAAGAATTTTAGCAATTCAAACACTGCATCATGTTTACTAATCGTTTAGAAAATACAAATTCTATTCATTATAAAATCATAAATTTTCTCTTTGTTCACATCATCCCAATAGACCAACAGATGGCAACGAATTGTAAGCACAGAAAACAATCCGCATATAATATTCACTGCTGTCTTTGCAAGCACTAAAACTTCCAACGCTGAAATTAAAAGAGAATGTTAGCAATTGAAACACTGTTTTTTGTTTACTAATCGTTTTAAAACTACTCACAATTCTATTCATTACAAAATCATAAATTTCCTCTTTTTTTCACATGAACCCAAAAATCCAACAAATGGCAAATAAACACACTGCATACAATTTTCACTGCCATCTTTGCAGGCACTAAAACATGTGTCGGGACGTTGGCCTGCAGCAACGTCTGATGCACATGTAAAAAAGAGCAGCTACAACAACTCTTGGATATTTTATTAACTTTTTTAAACTTTTCTACCATCCACTATAGATTTACGATCTAAACGTGACAAATCATAACCCAACGCGACAGTAAATTAAATTTGTCTTTGTTGACATTGTATATATTATATATAACTATATATAACAAAAAGTAGAGTTGCCAACATATAATTGCACATTCAGCATTGTTTAATAATGCCTTTTTCTTGTCCTCGTACAAAAAAAAATCACCAAACCCAAAATAGGGAACTTTACCGATGGTTTTTTCCAGGCCTGTGGATTCTGACCAATATTAGACGACTCCAACTCCGACACCAATAATTTGAAACTCGACGACTCCGTTTCGACAACAGCATTTTAATGATATTAAACAAAAATATTTTCTAAGGTATCATTTTCAATAACAGCGAAATAACAGTACAAGCCAACCGATTTTGAATCGGGGGCTTGACGTCGCCATATGCTTTTATGTGCTGGTCTTCGCCGGTGTTTTCATAGTCTTGTATCGACTTGAAACACGAGCTAACCTCCGATAATTTGTTCTACGTTTGGAACTCAATTGGCCACCTTTCACCCAACCATATGAAAAAAATTAAATGATTCTATTTTTTAGACTCATACGGAAGAAAAAAGTGTCTTTATACAATTTGGACAAAAACAAAAACCAAACATAGGCGTCAGCTCCTTATGGAACAAACTACAGTTAAAGTTTTCTTGGGTGGCAAAACGATTCGAACTTTATGAGAGTGAACTTTGAAAGTACCTCAAAGTTTTTTTTTTTTAAAAAAGTATTAACAAAAAAACTTTGTATACAGCACAGATTTCTATAAGAAAACTTTGACAAAAAAAAAAATTACAGCAAACAGTTGTCCGAGGCCTTCGGCCACGGACTGTCCCTGCAGGCTGTGTCAGAGACACGGCCATTAAGTTTAACGTAGAATACGCCATCCGATAAGACAGAAAACATATATAACAATAAATTCATTTGCTTATATTATTTATCATTTATTGTTATATATGTTTTCTGTCTTATCGGATGGCGTATTCTACGTTAAACTTAATGGCCGTGTCTCTGACACAGCCTGCAGGGACAGTCCGTGTCCGAAGGCCTCGGACAACTGTCTGCTGTAATTTTTATATTTACCAACGGCATTTGATTCAAGTCCGTTGAAAAAAAAATATTATGTTCAATTTTTTTAAACTTAATTTAATTTATGTATTTTAATTAATATTTTTATTGAAATAAGTTCTGCGAATGTTGAGAGGGCCGCCCTAATATTAAAAAAGGTTTACCTTATCGAGTCTTCGCATTAGCATTCGAGCGTTGTGTGAAAGCTTTACGCTTTACAATTCAAAATTAATGTTACAACAGCTTTATTGAAGCTTTCGCAAAAAAGCTTTATTACGTTAGCTTACTGTTTGTTTCACTTTTTACTAGATACATGTTGCCAAGCAACATTAGCTTGCTCGTTTCACTTTTTACTAGATACATGTTCCTAAGCAATGTTGAGCAACCAAAAACACTCAACCAAACACCACACATATGTTTGAGTGTATGTGTTTAAACAATTTTCATTTGAGAAATTAAAATACTAGAAATATATCAACCAATATGAAATGTATATCAAACGAAAGATAACATCTTCATTTACCTACAAAAAAAATTTTAAAAAAATTCATCTAGCCGTTTCCTCAAATTCAATGAAATAAAGATTACAACAATAAAAACCTGACATGATTCCTCATACCGTAAGGTAAGACGTATTCTACGTCAAAAAATCAATGAGTGTTCGAACTCACGGGCGTTGTGTTAACATATTTCTGTTACACGGTACCTGTTCGATTTCTATGGACACGTTAGTAAATGTTACATTGGAAATTAAAAAAAAGAATAGTTTATGTGCTGAAGGCACTTTTGCTTTTGCACTTTCTTTATTCTTACATCTGCTTTAACATTAGCTGTAATATTGTTAAAATAAATAAAGCAATATTTAGCTCACTGAAATAATTGTTCTTGTAAACGAGTCTTATTGTCTTAAATGTTTCAAAAGGCATCAATGTTTGACATCAAAATTATGAATGGACAAGTTATGACAAGAGATGAGTAATACGTTCTGAATTATTCGCCAGATGTCGCCAGTGCTTTTGAGTCATACAATTCATTCCATGAGTTCTCCATACTATTGAATACTCTTTGGCTACGACGACCTGCTTGTTTGTTCGCTGCCGTTACATCAATACTATCATACTTATTTTCAGGCAGATACTATTGCTGTACAACAACCACGTATGTGATGCTAATGCTGTGTGTTGTTTACATGTGTTCACTTTAATAGATTGCCCTACCGTGCCTATAGATGTTAACACATCAAAAACTTTGACAAAAATGTTTTCTAAAAGAATCCTTTGCTGACAAAGTCTTATAGCACAAACCCTTCAAAACACAGATTTGTAAAAGAACCGAGCGACAGCAAATTTTTCTAATAGATACCTTTCGCAACAATGTTTTGTAAAACCACAATTTCCAACCGCGTTTCAAATTAGATACAAATTCTGTCAACGTCGCCACCGACGACCCTACAATGGTCCAACCGCCGCCCACAAATTGCAGTGGGCTTTGAACTCTGCATATAAGATGTCATTGTTGGCAGCACAACATTGAATTGAAAACAAAGATTTGAAGTTCGATTGTTATTTTCAAGTATGATTTAGATGTGTGTTGGAGCACTTTTAACATTACCAAGAATTTAATAATTCATAGGTTTTGTTGACATAAATATGTTATTCTTCACATTAGAAACCATAAAGAGCTAAGATTTTATCTAATACGGTGTAGAAAATTATTGTTTACGAAAATTTTAACTTTTTATGAAAATTATATATTATATTAAAAATTATAATATTTTTATGACTCAAACTCCGACTCCGACTCCAGGCAAATATTTCAGACGCCGACTCCAAGACTTTGACTCTAACACCGTCTCCACAGCACTGGTTTTTCCTGTGTGGCGTGAAATTTTTGCTGGTTTGACGTTTTGGGTTGGTTTTGTCGATAATTGACGGATTATAACGAATATACGCGTATTAGATATTCGATTGCTCAAACGCTTCAAGCTGACTCAAATTTGAGTGTTCTTTAATTTAAATCTTGAAAACCTCCGAAATATATAAATCGTGACACCTTCGCCTACTTGCAGTCTCAGCAATTCAAGTTTCAACATATCAATATATTAAGGTTTTAATTAAGTCTGATTTCAATCCTTTACAATCCCGAGATAAAGGACCATACCAAGTTACACGCTAAAAATAATCCAACCAGGAAATTGGGGACCAGAGATACAAGCTGGCCGACATTGAGCCAGAGGCTGGCGCTGCCGTGAGTTTGGCTGATCCGATAGCCGCCACCATTTTTATCGGCTTATATCGATTGGAAACATGAGCCAGTCAAACAATAAAGCCTCATATAATCTATTGTGGACGTCAATAGCTAATGTGTGAGGCCCTTCGTACATGAGACCGTGGATTCGATCCCGGCTGTGAGGACCTTCCATTTCTTTCGACGACGGCCATATTTCTTAGTGACTGCGACAATATTGAATAATTAGCCAAAATAACTTCTCAAAAAACCGTTCGGAATCGATGTAAAACTGTAGGTCCCACTCTAAAACTAGAAAGGTCACAGCTCACTGACTGTATGAAGCTCTCACCAGTCCCTTCATGAGATGTAATGGGAAACTATGTATTTAATTTGTTCTACGATTAGAATAAAATTTGATACCATTACATACGAGGCGGATTAATAAGTCCGTTACTTTTCGAACTTCCCTCATAGTTATATGAAATACAACACTGCTCCCATCAAGTACCACCTGTCAATAGACTACTGTCATATTTTGAGCAAGTTCCGTTATTTACTTTGCGTTTACAGGTGTTCAAAACATACAACCTTGTGCATTTTTTTTAAAATGGAAAAAAGAGAATTTCGAGTCTCATTAAACATTTTTTTTTTGGGAAAAAAAACCATCAATCAAACCAAGGAAGAGGTTGATAAATACTATGGGGACTCTGCACCATCGATTTCAATGGTAAAAAAGTGGTTTACTGACTTTCGTTGTGGTCGCACAATTACAAATGACGCTGAACGTTCTGGACGGCCAACTGAGGTCAACAATACACCCGAAACTGTCGAAAAAATCCACGGTATGTTGTTGGCCGATCGAACAGTAAAAGTGCGTGAGACTGTTGATGCCATAGGTATTTCATATGGCAGTGTGGTTTCGATTTTAAATGATCAGTTGGATTTAAGAAAGCTGTCTGCAAGATGGGTGCCGCGTTTGCTCTCAATTGACCATAAACGCACGGGTGCACACGTGTGTAGTCTCAATGTAAAAATTCTAGGAATTGGGCTACGAATTCGTACCTCATCCACCAAATTCTCCGGATTTAGCCTCTAGTTCCTATTTCCTATTTCCAAACTTAAAGAAATGGCTCGGTGGAAAGATATTTAGCTCCAACGATAAAATTATTCATCAAACAAATGCCTATTTTATGGAACTCTAAAAATCCTATTTTTGGAAGGGATACATAAATTGGAGAAACGTTGGACTACGTGTATGGAGCTAAACGGAGATTATGTTGAGAAATAATTTTTTTTTAAGATCTGCTGGTTTTTTGTTATTGTGTTGGCTGTCACGCATTTGTTTTCAGCAGTTTTAAGCAAACAAAAGCACATTTGGGTCCTAAAATATTTACAAATATTTAAGGACACTATTTCTTCAAAAATTAAGTCGGAATTCGCGATACGGTCAATGGAAATCGTTATCATACCATGATCAATGGTTTTTTGCTTGAAAATGTGAGTGACCTTGATCCGGGCGAGATGTGGTTTCAACAGGATGGAGCTACGTGCCAAACGGCGACCGCAACCATCGATTTATTGAAATCTAAATTTGATGAGAAGTTGATTTCGAGAAATGGACTTTGTCAATCAGTCTCGAAGGTCGTGCTATTTGACTCCTCTCGAATATTTCCTGTGGAGCTACGTAACGTTTCCAATTTATGCTGATAAACCAGCAACAATTGATCCCTTGGAGGCCACAATTGTTCGCGTTATTCGTGACATACAACCAGCCATGCTCGAAAATATGATCTAAAATTGGACGTCCAAACTACGCGACATCATGAACAAATGATGTCGAAAATGATTAAAAATGTTAATATCATGTATTGATCTTTCGAATATAATTATGCCTTTGATTAAAATTTAATTTTTGAAAACAGACGTGGTTGTTGTACAACAATAGTCTCTGCCTCAAAATAAGTATAATGGTGTTGCTACAGCGGCTGCGAACAAACATGCAGGTTGTCGTCGCCAAAGAGTATTGAATAGTATAGAGGACTCATGGAACGAATTGTATGACTTAAAATGACTGTTGATGTGAAACATTGATGCCTTTTGAAATATTTATACTTTTTGTATTGTTTTATGTAATAATATTGTCGAAATGGTGCTTTTATATTGAAATATTCTATAAAGAGAATAAGACTCGTTTACAGTGCTGCCAGATAAAGTTGATGAAAAATCGTCAAATTGGTGGTGCCGAAAGGGTCAAAATAATTTTTGGAAATCGTCAACATACAAAAAATCCTTTACCAAATTTGAACAGTTTTGTGGGGAAAACCAAAGCAATTAGATCAATATATAAGTATAGACATATGTTTAAAATAGATAAATTTATATCTCGTATATCAAAATTTGAATAAACAAAAACAACAATTCAAATAAAGTACATTTGTTTACATTCAAACGAAGAGAAAATCTAAATTTATTCTAAAAAAAATATTTAAGCATTTTGACATTGTATATTATATAATTATATAATTTATTATCATCAGCGATGATTTTAAGAAATAATTTATTATCTATAATTGTAATAATAATGCGTATTTTTAGTAGAGAAATCCATTCACGTATAGAGATGATTTATTTTAAAGCTTCAAGAGATTTTTTTGAAATCTGGCTCTATTTGGGGCAACAGCTGCTAATGGATTAAAATTTACTACTTGAAATTTGGTGCAGAAGAGCTGCTATAACTATAAATTGTCATTTCAGGAGCTGAAATCGTCAAATCGTAATTTTTTGTTTTTGGACCTAAAAATCGACAAAATGACGATAAATCGTCACTTCTGGCAACACTGCTCGTTTTTGGTCTTTTACTCAGACTCTCTACATGAGAGCGGAGAAAGAGTGCAATAAGTTCTCTATACTATTCAATACTTTTGTCGTCCCTCTGTTTGTGACAAAACAAAAACAATTATTTCAGTGAGCTAAATATTTCTATATTTATTTTAACAATATTACATCTAATGCAAAAAACTATTCGTTTTTTATTTTCCAATGTAACATCTACTAATGTGTTCATAGAAATCGAACAGGTGCCGTGTAACAAAAAGGTGTTAACACATTGCCCGTGAGTTCGAACACTCATTGATTTTTTTCTGTCATTTATTAGAATTTGAATTTGTATCGTCCTTAAAAAACACATTTTAGTTGCACTGAAAGTCTTTCATGACCTTAAGCGTATCCAATTTGTGGACCTGCTCATAAATCAGCTACTCAGGGGCCGATTTATCAGACTCCACAAAATAAAAAGTAATGAAAATTGGACAGATGTTTGGGACTTTTGTAGATTCTCATACAGGGCGTTTCAAAAGTGACCACCCTATTGGAAGATGCTCTTATATTTGCAAATGACCGCCAATGTCAAATCTGTTTTGACATTTGTGGACTAGATAGATGTAGAATACAAGTAAACAAGCCATGGAGCGATACACTCCCCAAGAACGCGGAATAATCGTGTCTATTTATTTGCGTAACAATTCGTCTGTGGTGTTAGCACCTTGAAGAGTATGGGACCACACGAGACGTTGCCAGGAGTGGCCGGCCCCGGAGCGCCCGTTCTGCCGAGAATATCGCCGCTGTTGCAGAGGATGTCGAGCTGTCGCCGGAATCATCGACCAGGCGACGTGCCTCGCAATTAGCCATCAGGCGGTCGTCCCTATGGCGAATTTTGGTCAAAGACCTGCGCATGTTCCCATACAAAGTCAACAGCTGCTGCCTGTCGAACGCCAAACGCGTGTAACCTACGGACGATTTTTCCACCAAAATCATAATGAGCGATGAGGCTCATTTCCACCTCAGGGGGTACGTGAATAAGCAAAACTATCGCTTCTGGGGCACCGAAAATCCACGAGTGATGCACGAGGAGCCATTACACCCGCTCAAAGTGACTGCATGGTGCGCTGTTCACGCTGGAGGAGTCATCGGGCCATTTTTTTTCGAGAACGCCGCTGGTCAAACGACAACAGTGGACGGTGCGCGCTATAGGGCCATGTTAACCGAGACATGTGGTTCCAACAGGACGGAGAAACGGCCCACACTGCGCGAGCCACAACCGATATTCTGAAGGCGGCGTTCCCGGTCGCCTCATCTCTCGTTTTGGCGATTTGCACTGGCCCGCAAGATCGCCCGATTTAACCATTCTAGACTTTTTTGAAGTCCCGTGTTTACGTGAACAAGCCCGAGACCCCGGAAGCCCCCAAGGTCAGCATTCGACACGAGTGCGAGAATCTGTCGCCAGAAGTTCTCGCCGAAGTGATGAAAAATGCCATAAAACGAGCCCGTATTGTGACGGCGCACATTTAACCGATATTTTCTTCTCAACTTAACCAATAAAATTATAAAGGTTGAAATAAACAAAATCAAAAAAGAGAATCGAAGTTATTCATTTAGAAAAAAAATGAGAGCCAAACAACATCGGATGACTTCTTTTGAAACACCTTGTACAACTAAACGTCCGAGGCCCACAAATAGTTCAAGCTTATTCCATAATTTTGATGATTACAAACAAGAAGAAATACTGATGACAAGATGAGGATGAGCCATTGAAATCTCAAAATTGTTAAAACATGAAGTTAGATCAATTTACAACTGAATACATATCGTTATTCGTTTTTTTCGAATTTACTATTATTGTGAAATTCCAGGCTGTGCTGTATTAGCTCGAGTTGAGGAATAAACTCTAGACACTTGTAAATTTTGTTGTCCGTACTAAATTGTGTTCTCATGTATTTAAATGTATAAAATTGTTGTTAAAAATTTAACAATTTACAGAAGAATATCTCCAGGGAAGGAGATGTAAAGGAATTTGTTTGCATTTAAGAGAAATTCGAAAAATTGCAGTTTGTTTGTTGTACATCCTTGACTATGCGATAATATATATGTATGTACGTTCAGGTGCTTCTGTTAGCTGATTGCAAAGCAAGAAAGATAATAGAATCTAAAAAGTAATGAAATGTGGGACTATACACCTGTTCCCCAAATTAATTAAAAGCATTTTCTTATGGCCATATTTTTTAATTGGTAACGCATAGAATGTCCGAGTTCGCACTTAAGTGTTTGCAGTTACTAAGGAATAATTCATATTCCCTACTCCTGGTAGCGTATCCTGGGAAACCTGAGCAACTTGAACATAGAAATGATATCAATTTTGGTCAGCTAGTGTATGAATGCTGGAAAATAATTCAATGTAAATATGTAAAAAACAACATTCGAACGTAGGACGTATAACACAGAAATTACAAGAACAACAACAAAAATAATAAAACAAACCACAGCTACATCGGCTTAAGGATTCATTCACAGGGGCAGTGTTAACCAGAAGCAAAACACGTCGGTTGCTGTATTTTGGGGAAAGTGCCTTCAAGGAAGAACATTAACAAGCAAATGGGGTGTCGTCTGTTAAAATTATCACCACATTCTCATATTGGACTTAGTGATGTGTTTTCGTTTAGTTACTTTACGGCCAGAGATTGGTGGACAAATGATGCCATAATAGCGAGGTCACCGCCGTCGACAGAATTTTAAGGTGGTCAGAGCAGGGATTCAACCCACGATCTCATGTACAAGAGCCGCACACTCCACATACAGAGAAGAGATTCGTTGTAACACCAAATGTTGTGCATATCAATTGATTTGTAATTCAGTTTTGGTTGCAAGGATTGAAATATTTAGTTGAAGCCACAGCAACAAGAAATAAATGTGAACTGTCAATCGACTTTTAGTTCTATCAATCAAATTATCCTGTAGTGGTGGTTATTCTATTTGTTGGGTCAACGAAATATTTGTAAACTAATTCAGTTCTGCCAATTTATATATTGGCTTGCTCAACTAATTTCTTGATTTTAATGGCTTTCAAAACCATTTCTTGATGCCATATCTAGAGTGTGCAAAAAACCAGAATATGTTTAAAACCGTTTTTGGGTTTGTTCGAAAAATACATTTTTCAAGAAACCGGTTCTCGGTTTTTAATTTTGGCATTTTGTTTTTTTCGGGGTTTTGAATTATTTTATTTTTGAAATTTGGAAACAAGTTTGAAAAGCCCAATTAATTGTTAATTAATTCTTAAGCCTCATAAAATCATTTTGAAATTTGAATAAAAAAATGTTAGAACTTAAAAAGAACGGTTTCCCGTTACATCCCATTAAGGGATTGGGGTGAGCTTCTCACAACCAGTGAGTTGTGCGCTTTTTAGTTTTTAGACACACTGATTGGGACCTACAATTTTATACCCGCCCCGATCTGAATTTTGAGAAGCTTTTTCATGGCTAAGTACTCCATAGTGTCGCCATCACTAAGCGAGGTGGCCGTTGCACCACCGACGGCCATAACTTATTGAAGCAAAAAGTAAGAACTTATTGAAACAACTAAAATCATATTTGAAAATAGAAATCAAGTTCTTTATTCCAAAATTTCATTAAATTTCGAAAATCAAATCAGGAAAATCATATCAGGTAAACAGGAAAAAATACTATTTAAAATCACTATTTTTTTCTGATGTATTGCAAGAACCATGTTACAAAAGTGGACAAAATTTTAAATTCTATGGATAAGTTTTTTTTAAATAATTTTTTAAGTAAAATTGTCCATTTTTGAAAAGCTTGTTCCACGCATTTTAACATAACTCAAGAACGATTCATCCCACTTTACTACTGAATACACCAAATAATGTGCTACTAAAATGCCTATAAGTTTTGTTAACATTATTTTTTAGCCTGCACAATTTTTTTTTTAAAAATTAGAGAAAATCCTAAGCGGCAAAAAGTGCTCGGTTTAGCACTTTGATAGTAAAGCCTGACCTGCTATGAATAAAATCAGACATTTGATAAGAAAATCGATGGATAAATTTTGATTTTATTCACAATTAGGTAAAGGTATCCCATTTCGTCAAGAATATTGAAATTTTACAATTTCAACAAAAATGAGCAAAAAATTAAAAATTTTTTTTTATGTTTCTGATATGAGAAAAAAAAATGAATTTCGATTGAAAATAGTTACATTGAGCAGCAACAAATTTGGATTTAGTGCTTGGGCTCTTGTAAAAACACACACAAGAAAGGTGTTGTAAAAACCCAGTTCTACCTGAATGCAACACGAAGATAAAACACACTTGCAAATCATAGTTGCTAATAATCTTCTTTCGGTTGATTGAACCTTAAAACAATTTTATATTGTATTAAAATTTATATTTTCTTAGTTGAATTTATAATAAGAAATGAAGTAAGAAAATAAATAAATAATTAATTTAAACTACAAACTCTGGAATTTTCTTTTATACGATTTTCTACTATTCTTGAATGACGAAGTGTTACTCTGAATACTCCAGCAAAAATCAGCCATCATGTGTGCATCCCACCGACCCTGGTATCGTTCCTCCATTGTCCGGATATCTTGGTGGAATCGTTTGCCCTGTTCTTCACTCAAGTCTCCTAGATTTTCAGAAAAACGATCTAAGTGGCTGTCCAGGTAGTGTACTTTGATGGTCATGTTGCATCCAAGTCGGTGGAAGTGAGATAACATCTCTTCAATGTGCGCATCGTAATCATCAGACTTGTTATTTCCTAAGAAATTTTTAATAACCCATACAAAGGAATCCCATGCATTCTTCTCAATTTCGGACATTGAATTACCAAAATCAGTATGCTTCACCAATTTGCGAATTTGTGGGCCGTCAAATATGCCTGATTTCAGCTTTTCCATGCTCAGATTGGGAAATTTCCTTGAAGTACACTGGAAACATTCACTATCTTTGTTAAGCGCTTTAACATATTGTTTCATCAGACCAAGTTTAATGTGAAGAGGAGGTAATATGATACGATCTCGGGGCACTAGAGCTTCGTTTATAACATTTGGCATACCTAGAATCAGTCTTTCCCTAGTAAGCCATTGTTTTCTCGTTCAATTTTCTGATTTAGCTCTGCTGTCCCATAAACATATGAAACAAGGATATTTGGTAAAGCCGCTTTGTTGACCTAAGAGGAGATTGGCCTTCTTTAGATCAACACAAATTACCCACTTATGTTCATCATACTTTATCTTGTTCATGACCAATTCAATTACAGAGTATTCTTTTTTTAATTTGGTTGAACGTGCGATCGGCAAGGGCCCAAATTTATTTCCATTATGCAAAAGGACACACTTCAATCTGCGTTTTGATGAGTCGATAAATAAACGCCATTCGTTTGAATCATATCTCTGTAAGTCATCAAACCAGATATATCTGTGCAGTACACAAAATCATCCACTTCAGCAAAATAATGAAGTAAGCCTTTTTCCCGAGTACGGTAATACGATACTTTAGTTTCTTGAGTTATCGGATATGTTTCTTTCATCCGGGACGCAAGTAATTCAGAAGATTTTTTCGACAATGCAAGGTCTCTAATTACATCATTAAGCTGGTCTTGATTCCATGGTCTCGGCGAGAAATGTTTGTGTGGGATCTGCGTCATTTGCAGATGTAGATGGTAGTGCTGGATCTGAACTATCTGATTGGTAACACATACTTGTGGTTGAGAGTCCTAGTGAAGATGAAAGCACTTGACTGCAGCTTGCACCCCGATCTTTTGCATTTGCAATTTCTTCCGAATGTAGAATTGCAAATGTAAACCCATCAGCAGACCTCGTGGGGTAAGACCATCGCATATGTTTTCCGAAGCCGCTTATTGTACTTAAACACTAATAACAATCAGATTCGTGGCTCGGTGTTTCTCTCCATAGCATAGGCTTCGAAATTTCCCAGTGTCGTCTGTAAAATGAAAAAAAATTGAAATAAATAATATATGAAGAATTCAAAATTTAGATAAGAAATACTGTTAGTATAAAATATTCCAAATCTATAAACCTATACTTACTTTACTTTAGAAGCTAAGTTCAATCGACATGACATGCATATAGTACTCGGTGTCCAATGCTGGTTTAAATTGTGCGGATTTATATTATAGCAATCTTTATTTTTTTTTGTACTACATCTGAGAAAATTTGTTTATTTTTCAAGGTGGTGTATTTACCGCACACGTAACAAAATAAATTCGGGTCGTTTTTGCACGAAAACTTTCTGAATTTGTTGCTAATTTTTGGGTAAATTAGACTTTTCACTATTGCGTACACTTGTTGAATGATTAAGAAAGGATACTTGAACTATTATATATACTGCTTCCGGGTGTGATTGTCAAGTGTGTTTTAGCTTCTTGTTGCAGTAAAGAGGTAGAACAAGTGGATTTTGTGTGGGGTTTTTTACAAAACTCTTCTTTGTGAGGGGTTGTAACAAGATCACAGGTATTGAATACAAATGCGTTACGATTCACAGAATTTACAATCGCATTTTGTGATTTTTTTTCATTCTCAGAATCATTAAATAAAAATTTCTATATTTTGGACACAATGAGGTACCTTTACCTAATTGTGAATAAAATCAGAATTTATCCATCGATTTTCTTCTGAAATGTCTCATTTTATTCATAGCAGGTCAGGCTTTACTATCAATTTTTTATTTAGGATTTTTTCTAATTTAAAATAAAATTGTATACATTTTGGCTGAAAAATATTATTTTTCACCACAACTTTTTAGATAACTCCGCAACTCTTGTGCAGGCTAAAAAATAATGTTAACAAAACTTCTAGGCATTTTAGTAGCAAATTATTTGGTGTATTTAGTAGTAAAGTGGGATGAATCGTTCTTGAGTTATGTTAAAATCCGTGGAACAAGCTTTTCAAAAATGGACAATTTTACTTAAAAAATTATTAAAAAAAACTTATCCATAGAATTTAAAATTTTGTCCACTTTTGTAACATGGATAAAATACATCAGAAAAAAATAGTGGTTTTAAATGGTATCAAAATTTTTTCGATTTTGTCCCTTGTGTTATTAATTTTTTTTAGGATATTAACACAAATTGAGAAAAGACCGGTTAACCGGCGTCAAATAACCGGTTTAGGGTGTGTTAGAAAATTATGTTTTTTTAAAAATGGCAAAAAACCGGTTCATCGGTTTCGGTTTTGGACACTAGCCATATCCCCTTATGAATTTTATAGGAAAAAAAATTAAACAAAATAATTTTTTATTAAAATGATGTATTTTATGTTTACATATACACAAAATTATTATTATTTGCAACCAGTAGTGCGATTCACTAACTTTTAACACTTTAGCAGGTGTTAACTTTAACCACACATTCTGATGTTTGCACTAACCACTATGTGATTCACTAACTTATTTGTAACCATGGTAAATAGTTTTATATTTCTCTATATTCAAATTGATATTAAGTGGCAACTCTGCCAAGCGAAATGTCAAAATAGGAGAAAATAATAAAGAAGAATAAACAAAAAAAAAAACAAAAAGCTTGTGATTTGTAAATTTTAAATAGTTTTGTGCACAGTAAGTAAAACATTATACATTTTTAATATTTTATTAATTTAGTAAACGCTTGTAGGTATTAAAATAGAACGGCTAGTACTCCAATAAATTGTAGGCTAAATACTCCAAAGCCATTATATTCAACGATTGTATACAACGATAAACACTTCTCTAAACGAATTAAACTACACCAAAAATGCTGATGTTAATAAACCACAATGTGTCTTGCTAAAAATAACAGCTGGCAGAAACAGCTGACTTTAAACGCCAGCAGATATCGTTTAAAGTGTTAGTGAATAGCAAAATGTTTAATTTTGTGGTTAACATTTTTAAACGAAACAATTACTCTGGGTTTCTAAATCCCGGTAACGGAGCGTCGAATCGAAAAAAAAGTAATTTTTGACGGTTTCTAAGGATTTGCCATAAAGTGGTTCAATTCATATATTTATATGGATGTTTTTTTTTAAACAATCGCCAAAATAAGAAAATTGCTATAATAAAAAATGGCTATAACTCGAAAACGGTGTGGACAATCCCAAGAATAATAAATTGTTTACGTCCGTAAGAGGCTGTAGCCAATGGATGTCTTTATTACGGCATCACTTTTTATATCCTCACTCATAGGATGGGGGTATATAACATTTAATGCGAGAAAAATGTAATGCATCGAAGGAACCACTTTAGGCCCTTAGTATCTTTGAACGAAATTAGTTTTACGACATTTTAAGATGATTGATCAATTTCCGTCTGTCTGTCTGGCTGGCCAATACGATAACTGCCGTAAATCTTTACAGATCGCAATGAAATTTTGTCAGTGACTATTATTTGCCAATATTGAGTTTGGGATAGAAAATGGGTTTTTTGACCACGCCCCTTCTGATACCTCCCATACAAGTCGACACATTTAGCACAAAATTATATTTCTTTCAAACCTTTCTTCTGGTAGGTGTGATTAGCTTCAACTCTCACACCGGTTAATAATCTGTAAATGCCTACTTAACTGGAGGAAATGGCCGAGATTGTAACGTCCATTCTGGTACCTCCCATACAAAACACGGTATTCGGATAAATCGGGTGAACCACTTCCGACCGTAATTAAATTAGGTGTAAGGCTTCACGTTATCAAAGGCCAGTCACCGATTAAAACAAACAAGCTGTTTTGCCACACCCACTCTGGTACCTCTCATATAAAAATTGGGCGGATGACCGATTGATCGACACGATAACTCTCGCAAACTAAAAACGATCTTAATAAATTTCGGTACTAGGCAATATTTGGCTAAAAGCTGCTATGTAATTAATAACTGGCTATTGTGCCACGCCCAGTTTCGTACCTCCCATACAAAAGTTGGGCGTATTTGCGGTTTGGCGACTCTATATCTCAAATAAATTATAACCGATCTTAATGACATATTTGTACCTCGCATACATATATTGGGAGGGAAAAAATTTCCCAAAACCACTTAGGATAGTAACTAATTTGGGTACTCAATAATATTTAGAGCAATGCCAATCTGCCGTTGAATATGGCCACTTTTGAGTATGGGCGTTTTTTAACACAACTCCCTTGAAATAGATGACTTAGTGTGAGGGTAGGCTTGCCAGATGGTGCAAATCCGACTGGATTGTCCAGTTATTTTGCTATTGTCCAGTTATCCAGCCAAAATGAAATTTGTCCAGTTTTATCGCCGTCGTCAAGTCAAAATGAAATTTGTCAATAAAAAATATTTTTCCAAGAAAAAATATTTTGACTGAATTAATTATTGTTCGCTTCGAAATATTGCACAAAATAATTAAAATGTCGTTTGCATTTTTGAATGTTACTCAACAAATTCATAGTACTAGTCCGTTAAAATGTGTACTTACAACACATCACTGGTAGCTTTAAAATGACATCAGCTGGTTGTTTGCGTAGTCTCAGCACTATTACCGCCTTTAAATCGATTAATTGCAATTAATCGACAATATGTGCTCATCACTGGCGAAAACATAAACAAATCAGTCGGCAGGACGGAAAAAATTTTGGGTGAGAATTAAATAATTTATTATGTATTGAAAATTATTTTAAGTTAAATATTATCAGGTTGTAATCGATGGCGACGGAGAACGAAGAAGAAGCGATTCCCAGTAAAAGAAGATACACAAGTTTTTGCGACAAATGGATGACTGATCCATTATTTTGGAAGTGGGTCGTACAAAAAGATGAATATACAGCTTTTTTGCAAATTGTGCCAAATGGAATTCTCCATTCAATATGAAGGATCGTGAATGTTATTGAAGCATACAAGAACACAAAGACATTCCAAAATTGAATCTGCACATAAAGTGTCGCAGAGTATTTAGAATTTTATTACCCCAAAGCAATTTATAGAAGAAGAACTAGTTTCCAGGGCTGAGCTGGCTAGTGTATACCACAAGGTTAGGCATGGGCTAAGTTATAATAGTTTAGACTGTCAATAAAAGCTTAGTTCTAAAATATACTGCGACAGCAAGATTGCTGCAAAAATTTCATGTGGACGAACTAAAAGTGCAGCAATCGTAAGAAACGTACTATCCCCATATGTACAAGAAAATATTTCAAAGGAGTTAAATGAATGCAGTTTTTTTTTCAGTAAGCAGCGATGGCTCCAATATTGGAAATGTTAAAACTTTTCCCTATGCTGTCCAGTATTTTGATGCTGAAAAGGGAATTCAGAAGAAAATTTTAGATTTTTATGAAGACCCTAAGGAACAACATACAGATATTTTTGAAAAAATTATTGCAATAACTAAGGAACACTCTTTAATACAGTGCTGATAATGCAAATGTCAATTATGGTGTCCATAAATCTGTTTTTAAAAAACTTCAGCACATAAACCCCCGTATTGTAAAAGCCAATTGCAATTGCCACATAATCAATAACTGTATTAAGTAATATTGTTATCAAAGCATATAATGAATTCAGCTCTTCGGCAAAAAAAAAACTAAAAATTAAAGGAATGTTATGAATTTGGGGGCATTGAATACAAAAATTTACTTAGGCACGTACCAACCAGATGGCTTTCTCTGTTACCGGCAATCGACAAAATGGTGTATAGTTGGCCAGCAGTAAAGCGATATTTTTTGCAAAAAGGTAAAGGAAATACCCAAAAACCTTAGTGGGATTTTATTGCTCGTGATGTACCACCTGATGATATTATAAACGACGATGATGAATGCAAGTACGAGGGAATATCGGTGGCATATCTATTTTTTTAATACATAACGTAATGCAAGAATTTAATGCAGCCACATTAAGTTTAGAAAGTCATTCAAGTACAATCACTGATATACACACTATAATGTGTAAATTTTTGAATAGGTTGAAGAGCCGTATCAAAGATGAGTTTTACGGCAGTAAAACTATTTCCGTTATTAAACACCTTTCAATCGAGGCCCGCAATTTCTTCAAATCAGAAGCAAACACTTTTTTGGAATCTGCTGTGATTTATTTGGAGCAGCGATATAACTTAGAAATGATTCACTCTACAACCAAATGTCAGCATTAAATTTAAAGGATACCCTCATCTCATGGAACGATCTATCTGAACTACCAAAGAAAATAAAACTTCGAGAGGTTTTTGGCCAATTTCCAAAAGATAGCTCGAATGAAAAAATATGGTCATATTTTTTTAAAAAGTGTGACAAAAATATCCACCAAGATTTATTTGACTTAGTATTTTTTGTATTTTCAATACCAATCAGTAACGCTTTTTGTGAAAGAGTATTTAGTGTTTTGGACAATTTATTTTCAAAAGAAAGACAGCGTATGAATTTTGATCTCATCAAGGCAGAAGTTATGATAAGAATTAACTGCGATGAAAATTGCGATAATTTTTACAATATTTTATTGAAACCTGAAGCTTCGCAGTTAGTAAAATCTGTTGCAAAAATACCAAATACATGTGGCAAAATAAATAATTTTCCAGCTGTAATTATTTAAGTGCTACATAAAAACAAGACTTTATTTTGTGCTAGAAAGGCTGAATTATTTTTTTTTGTTTGTTATTCTAAATGGTTTACGACATTTTTACGTTATAAAGACTGAAAGTATTCACTTATGTTTTTTCGTTCTTTATGTAGTTTTAAAAAATAAATAAAATACTCTTGTTACAAACATCAATACTTACACATGTTCATTTATTTTTTATAAAATCTGAAATCAACTGTATAGAAAAATGTGGTTTAACTGAAAAAATGACCCATATATAAAGGGTCCGCCATCTAACGTTTTTTTTTTCAACTAGTGTTTATTTCGTGAATGGTAACACTTAGCTCATGTCTGATTTGACAGATAATTAGTTTTATCCTTCCGCTGAACGAATATGGTTGTGTATACGCTTAATCAACGCTGGGTAACATAGCGACATTACTTTGAAAATCATGATAATGTTGCAGAATGTGTGCGAAAATTGCGTACGGATTTTGGAAGAAGAGAAGCACCGTCAGCTCCGTATGTTCATTATCTTGTGAAAAAAGTGAAAGAAACTGACATCCTCATCTATAAACCAAAGTGTGAAAGCCAAAAATAGTGCGTACACCCGAGAATATTGCTGCTGTGGCAGAAAGTCTGCGTGAAGCGCCATCAACATCAATTCACCGTCGTTCTCAACAATTGAACATTTCGGAGACATCATTGAGAATTTTGCATGACGCCATACAAGGTCCAATTGGTTCAGGAGTTGAAGCCAACTGACCATCCAATGCGTTTTCGCTTCGCTAAGTGGGCCTGCGATCGACTTACAGAAGATGACGATTTTGCCAAAAAAATCATCTTTACAGATGAAGCTCATTTTGATCTTGGCGGGTATGTAAACAAGCAAAATTGTCGCATTTGGGGCACAGAAAACCCGCACTCATACATTGAAAAGCCGATGCACCCAAAACGAGTCGCTGTTTGGTGCTGATTTTCTTCGAAAATGAGCAACGAGTGGCCGTTACAGTCAATGGCGATCGCTATCGGGCCATGTTGAACG
Source organism: Phaonia tiefii (assembly GCA_963931995.1). Classification (NCBI taxonomy): domain Eukaryota; kingdom Metazoa; phylum Arthropoda; class Insecta; order Diptera; family Muscidae; genus Phaonia; species Phaonia tiefii. The sequence continues at coordinate 275,325,373 of OZ008368.1, forward strand.
AATTTTTGTTCACAAAACTTGAAGAGGACGATATTGGCAACATTTGGTTTCAACAGGACGGCGCTACGTGCCAGTCAGCCGAAGCTACACTCGATGTTTTGCGACCTGTTTTTGAAGATCGCATTATCAGCCGCAGAGCTGATGTCGTTTGGCCACCTCGGAGCTGCGATTTGACACCGTTGGACTATTATTTGTGGGGTGCCCTCAAAGACAAGTGTTACGCCGACAAGCCAGAGACAATTGACGCTTTAAAGGACAATATTCGTGAAGCCATTGGTGAAATACAGCTGCACACAATCGATAATGTGCTTAAAAATTGGACCGATCGTGTAGGCTACTGCATGGCCAGCCGAGGCAGCCATTTGAATGAAATTATATTTTATTATTAACCGGAAGGATTGTACTTTTGATTCAAGAAATTTTAGTTTTAGCGATTATCATAGGTGAAAGCCTCCGCAGGGGGTAAAAATTTATTATTTTGGCGATTGGACGCACCCTATCCGAGTTATAGCAATTTTTTTATTTTAGCGATTTTCTTATTTTGTCGATTTAAAAAAAAAAAAATATTCCATACGAGTTGCACCACTATATGAAAAACCCTTTGAAACCTCCAAATATTTGACAGTTTTTCGATTGGACGCTCCATATTCGAAATACAGAAATGTTTTCTAAATTTTTTACATTTTCGATCAAAATTGGGGATCAAAACTTAAGAAGAGGGTAACGATCCAGCAGCTGCAAAGTTAACAAAATTACCAATTTAAGAAAAAGAAAGAAAATTGAAGATTTTTAGTCATGCATTTATGCCAAAAAATGCAACTACATAATGAAAATATTCAATTCGGATACAAGTGTCTCTTAGCTATAGTCTGTATGGTTCCAATAAAGTATAAGACGCTACAGTATCTCAAAGTAGGTAAAGTAGGCTACCTCGAGGAAAAATTCCCAAAACGGCCAATAACACTGTGCAATACCAATTTAGGGGGTGGACGACTACTGTACTAAATGATCACACTAGGCGAGTATAGTCAAACCCCAAAAACTTAGACCGCTATATAGCTATACTTTTTTGTTTGGTCATGGCAAGTTTGAATTTTCTTATCCGATACTGTCCGAAATACATTTTAAAATCGAGTATAAATTTTGAATTGAGCGAATTCTTGTGATGACATGTTTGCACTGAAATTTGACAAGGATTAGTTTCGTAGAATAGTTAAATGCTTTATTTCCAAGTTTGAAGGGCCTTTTCGTCCTTTGTTCAAAAAGTACCAAAAATTTTCACGAAAATTATCAGCTACGGATTCGGAATGTTCCTCATTAAATTTCCAAATTTTCTATCTTTATTTTCAGACGTCCTTTTTGGGTACAAGGTCAAGAAAACTTCACCAAAATTACCGGCAAAATATCCAAATGTTCTACCAGTTTATAGTAATAGTTCTACCAGTTTACAGTTTATAATTATCTTTATAAAATAAAGATAACAAATTTCGAAATTAAAAAAAAAATACAGTTTCCCCTGTACATCCTATGAAGGGATTGGGGAGAGCTTTTCACAACCAGTGAGCTGTGCGCTTTCTAATTTTTCACTCACTGATTGGGACCTACAGTTTTACACCGATTCCGAACGGTTTTTTGCGTAGCTTTTCATGGCTAAGTACTCGATATCGTCGCCATCACTAATTCATCACGTTCTCATGTAGAAGAGCCGCGCATACTAAGATTTGGTATATATCTCATACTTTATCAACAGGTTTATTCGGACGGCTCTGAAAATCATCGACTTGTCAGAAACTGCATCATCGGTTGATGTCTTGTAAAGGTTAAGGATTTAATCGCCCACTTAATTGTAATGCGGCTAAAGCACTTTGGTTAATGCTTTGTTTAATGCTTTGAAAATGCCAGAGGAAATGTCGGGTAGTACTTTGTTTCTTCCATCTACGGCAAAACGGATAACCTCTGTGCGGTTGTGACTGTTGCTGCACAAACACTGGGTGGTGTTTCAGTTTCAGCTGGCTCCTTAACTTAACTCCTTTCTGCAGTTGACACCCTGGTTTTGGCATGATTTTCAATTTAATATTCTTGATGTTATTCATCAGATGGGGTTATTGTCTAAGAACTTCTAAAACAATCTTACCATAGTTCGTCTCGGAGTTTGAACTGTCATTCACCATAATGGTTAGTGGTTTATCCGGGCCGTCGTAATTTATTATGATGGTGGTGGTACCGGGCGGATCTTTCGACTGCTGTTGTGTTATGGATGTTTGAATGGCAGCTGTGGTGCTTGACGGCCTACATCATAGACTCCATACTCCCCAAATATAGCGGCATTTATTTGCTGCTCAGCAAACTATTTAATATCTTTCTTTGTTGTTATTGTATCCCTTTATAAGTTTTTCAAAAGGGTATGTTGAGTTGACTTCTTTAAAAGATGAAAACCACCACCGACATTCTCAGTTTGTTTAGGCTCCTGTTTGATACGCGTAAATGTTGTTCAGTTTACCTGATGTTTCACGGGCCACGTCGCCGCCATACTGGACGAGGTAGCACACGTGTATGTACTTTGCTGCACACTACGCTGTTGAGGTTGTTGCGGAATATTGTCACCAATCACAGTACTTTTTGGAACGAAGTTGCTTATCGCACGTTGCGGGATGGCGGCTAAATGAAAAACAACAACATTTTTTGTACACTATTATGCTATAACCCAGTATTATCAACTATATTGGGTACTTTTGCGTTGGTTTGTGTCTAGACTAACATATGTTGGAAAATTTTTTGTTTAATGGGAAGTTTTCTAGGTGGAGCTTGTAACCAATATTTAGTATATATTGTAGTTTTGAACCCAATAAAAAGTAAATTTAGAAAAGCCGAAGTGAAAGAAGTTTCAAAAACGAAAATTTTTTTAAATAAATATATAATAATAAATTTTCTTACAAAAATTTATCTTTTCTCAAAAGAAGTATTTTTTTTAAATAAGTACCTTTTCTTAAAAAAGTAAATTTTCTTACAACAAATTGCCTTTTCTTAAAAAACTACCTTTAAAGAGTAAATTTCTTGTGAAACAAAATAACTTTACTTGAGATAAGTACCTACTCTTAAAAATTTACCTATTTTTGAAAAAAGGACCAATTCTAAAAAAAAATCAAATTTCTAAAAAAACCTTTTCATCAAAAAACACCTTCTCTTAAAAAAATATATTTTCTTACAAAAATTGATTTTCTTAAAAGTACCTTTCTTTTCCTTTCTTGAGATAAGTAGCCTTTTTGAAAATAAATACATTTTCTTCAAAAAATTACCTTTTCCTAAAAAGAGTACCACTTCTTTAAAAAGTACCTGTTCTTAAGAAAAGTACTTCTTTGTAATAAAGTACTTCTTCTTAAAAATAGTACATTGTCTTAACAAGACACTAGCTGTGAATAAAAGAAGTACATTTCTTTAAAAAAGGTGACTATTATTTGCCAATATTGAGTTTGGGATTGAAAATGGGCGTTTTGACCACGCCCCTTCTGGTACCTCCCATACAAATCGACACATTTAGCACAAAACAATATTTCTTTGAAACCTTTTTTTCTGGTAGATGTGATTAGGTTCAACTCTCACACCGGTTAATAATCTGTAAATGCCTAGTTAACTGGAGGAAATGGGCGAGATTGTCACGCTCATTCTGGTACCTCCCATACAAAACAGGGTGTTCGCCAAGGATGTCAATGCGATAAATCGTGTGAAACGCTTCCGACCTTAATGAAATTAGGTATAAGGCTTCACGTTATCAAACGCCATTCATCGATTAAAACAAGTGTTATTTTGCTACGCCCATTGTGGTACCTCCCATACAAAAGTCGTAAACCGAACCAATGTTTATGAAAGTTTGTACTAGTCAATATTTAGTCAAATAAAACTCTCCTATGGAAAATTAGCTGTTTTGCCACACCCATTCTGGTACCTTCCATAAAAAAGCTGGGCGGATCAGCGGTTGATCAACACGATAAGTCTCGTAAACTACAACCGATCTTAATAAAATTCGTTACTAGGCAATATTTTGCTAAAAGCTACTATATAAGTAATAATTGCCTATTGTGCCACGGCCAGTTTCGTACCTCCCATACAAAAGTTGGGCGTATTTCCGGTTTGCCGACTCGATATCTACAATTAATCATAACCGATCTTAATAAAATTTGGTACTGATCAAAATTTTGGCAACAATTTGCCATGCCCATTTTTCCTTATTTTATACAGTACAGGTTTATGAATTTGAAAATACCACGAGGCAATACGTATCGAAGCCACAAACCTCTACATATAAAATAAATACTTTAAAAACAGAATTGCCAGCAGTCAAACAAATTCAATATAATTAAAATCATTCCCATATTTCATTACAATTGGCATCTGATTCCACAACCTGCATTTGCATTGTCTGAGCAAATGCAAATTTCAACTTTTGTAATTGCCATTGCGAACAATGGTAATTCTTTTCAGATAAAGTAATGCAAATTAAAACCCAATGCAAATTAAAAAAACCCATGTATGGAGGAAACTAACTAATTCAATAATATTTAGTGCAATGTCAATCTGTTATTGAATATGGTCACCTTTGAGTATGGCCGTTTTTCACAAAACTCCCACGCAATGGATGACTTAGGGTGAGGGTATGATGAAGTCGGTTCACACGACTGAAACTTATGTATTGGTTTTAATGTACATTCCATGAAAAAAATTTTTTCTTAAAAAAAGTTTATCATTTTACAAAAAGTATCTCTTCTTAAAGATCTATTTAAATTATCGTATTTTTCAGCGGGCGCCTTAGGCGTGTTGGAACTAACTAGTACATAATATATAGAGAAAGAAACTTCGTTTTGTTGAAGAAGTTCTGTCGTGTCCGAAGAAAAAAAAAACTTCGCAGTTGTGGTATTTATTTCACCACAAATTTGTTTGCTGAAGCCCGGTATTCAGTTTTTATGAAATTTTCGTTGCCATAAGAAGTACGTGTATAAAAAATAACGAAAACTGCATGAACCGAAAATTTAGCTCCCTTTTCACTTGCCTGGTACTCAGCTCTTTGTGAAAATTTCATAGGCAAATCAAGTACGGGCTTGTTACGCCAAACATATTACGTACGAAGACAGTTATTTGCTAATTGTTTGGTACCAGAATTTTGACATTTCGATTATTTTAGTAAACACAAGTCTTAACACATGCGTTAAAAATTAAATGGAATGCAAAGATGAATTTTGCACTGAATTATATGCAAGGTAAATCAGAGATATGTGGCAACTCTCTGTAACAAAATTTTGCGTTAGAAATAAATGAAAAAATTTCTTACGACAATTTCGCAAGAACTGAATACGGGGATTAAGAGTTAAATCGCAAAAGTCCGTTTTGTTACAGCAGTTCTGTTGTGGTATTTATCTCACCCCAAATATCTTTGCTGAAGCCCGGTATTTAGTTTTTATGAAATTTTCGTTGCTATAAGATGAAGGTATATACAAAATAACGAAAATTTCATGAAACGAGAATTTCGCAAACTTTTCATTTGCTTGCTACTCAGCTCTTTGCGAAAATTTCGTAGGCAAAATCAATTGCAGGGTTGTTACACCAAACTTATTTCGTACGAAAACAATTGTTTGATAATTGTTTTGGAACCGGAATTTTGACGTTTTGATTATTTTAACAACCGCAAGTTACACCACATGCATTAAAAATAAACTGGAGTGCGTAGAGGAATTATAAATGAAATATTTTCAAGGCATATAAGAGATATGAATACTGAATACGGGGCTTGACATTTCAATAACATAAAGTGGAGTTGCTAACATAAATATTTAAATTCAGCATTGTCGTTCGTAGTGTGTTTTGCACTTTCGTTGTTGGCAATTTTGCCTCTTTTTCTTGTCCTCATAAAAAAATCACCAAACCCAAATTAGGCAATATTAGCTATCGATATTTTTTCCTTGTACCATTGCACCACCGATGGTCACTCATATCATTAATGTCATTTTATTATAAATGGGACACACATCGAAAGCGACGATTGGTCACGGAAGGACTATTCTCATTAATAGATTGGTTGCAAAATGCCTTTAAACATGGCTGGTTTATTTTCTATATTGGTATCTTTGCAGTCATAAACGTTTTTCAAATGTCGAAATGTGTTGTTTGGTAGCTGGTGTTCATTCCAGAGAATTCCACAAAATGACGTGTTTCTTTGTTCACATTTTTGTATGTTTTGCCATTAACAGATGCTGAATTTCAGTCAATACTTTTAACGACGCACAGTGGTTCAAACTCGATTTCCATCGGCCAAAATTCTATATATTTTGATCTTGTAAAGTTCCTTAAAAACCCGATTGTATGTAAGGAGTTAGGGTTTGTATGAAGATATTAAGGATAAATATCGGATAAATGGGTACACTTTTAAAAATATTACAAAGTTGACTACCTTTCGAATTTTTTGACGTTTAAGAAACCAAAAATTGTTGGGAATTTCATATATATATCTTTTAGCATATTTGGACGTAATTATAATGTGTACAAAAAATTTAAATTTTATTCGTATTATAGATATTCGCTTATCCCGCTTAAAATCGCTTAAAATCGAAAAACTTTATTTCTTTTTTCGAATTTCTTGAACTGTGTCTCATAAAATCTTAGAGATATCGCACTGAATTTGTCTATATTAGAAGTGCTTTGTATTTAATATCACGGCTAAGGTTATTTTATTCCGAATATAGTTTAGTTGTACTTAATATTAAAAAAAATATAGTTTTTGAAAAAAATTTTGATTTTGAACCGGCATAACTTTTTTCCATTAAAAGATTTGAAAAACTATAATACACAGTTGGAAAGGTTGATGTGTTCTTCAACTTCTCAGGGTAACTTTTGCCTGCACGAAATTGCACACAAAGAAGATTCTGCTGATTTAATGAAACAATTTAATATTTTTTAGGCCCTAAATGTGAATAACTAAAAAAATTTGTATCTATTTACCTACAATCAGTTTTATGCAGAACTTAAAAATGTTAACTACATCAAAAATTCAATTGTCGACAGAATTTGATTCGGAATCACTGTGCGTCGTTAGTGAATGTACATTTTGTAAAATCAAATGGAATGATATTCCAAAAGGTTTCTGGTCAGTGTTGACAATTGTGGACAACATAAAAAGAGGTCGTTAAATTTTTGAAAAACAAAATTTAAAAAAAAATTGTTTTCCATTGCATCCCATGTAAGGATAGGGGATAACTTCTCGCAATCAGTGAGGTATGGGCTTACACACACACTGAATGGGAACTATAGTTTTACATTGGTTCCGAACGGTATTTTGGGAAGCTTTTGCATGGCTTAGTACTCGATAGTGTCGGCGCCACTAAGCGAGGTGACTGCCATCGAAAGATATGTGAGCAGGTTAGAGCAGTGATCGAACCCACGTTCTTATGTACATGTGCCGCGCCTACTTACCATTGCACCACCGATGGTCAAAATATGGATTTGCATGCCTGAAAAACGGAAGCATGCCTGGAAATTTGAAGTATGTACTTGCATAAGCTAATATGTAATTGCATATACAAATACGCATTTCCATATACAAATATGTAAAGCATAAACGAATATGCATTTCCAAATACAAATATGCATTTGCATATGAAAATGTGTAATTGCATATACACGCTGAAAAGTTTGCCTTCTGTTGTTGATTGGACGCAAATATAACGGGTTTCTAGCTTGTCACAAATATTGTACTTGTACACGCAAAGAAATAACTCGTTCCTCCCAAACGAAATCTCAGATAACTGAAGTTCGTTTGGGGACTGTAGTTGGGAGAAACGATCTTCTGTTAATCCATACATGTCATTTCGTTTGAGAGAACCGAACAAATATGAAAAATATAAGCTGAAAAACGTTTGCGAGAAACGAAAAAAGGTTTCGCCAACCGTTGTGTCGGTTACAGCAAGCGAGTTGTAGTTGCTCCCAACTAAAAAAAGGGTACGAGAACTGAAAAACGTTTGCAGTAAACGAGTTATGGAATATTAGAGCTGAAAAACGTTTGCGAGAAACGAAAATGGTTCCACCAACTGTTCTTTCGGTTACAACAACCGAGTTGTAATTACAACTTTTATTTATAGCTTCCATAAGATCTTTTTTCTGTATTGCCTTGCATGCAAATAGCAACGAAAAGCGCAACAAACTACAACACGTCAATTGCCCATCCAAGATATATTGGCAAGGTAGAAAGAAGCATTAGCGTTTGTGATCACTTTTATGTGTATGCGTGAGTGTGTTGCCAAACGAGTGTATACAGTCGATAGAATGAGTGAAATTTACGTTCTTCCTAATCTGTGCTCTCATTAGAAAAATAGCTAATTTCAGTTATCGCAAACGTTTTTTAAATTGGCGGCAACTGTAATTTTGTACGCGTTTGATGAAAACGAGAACTCATTTGCAACAACATGTTACACATTTGTGATATATGTATGAGTTTATTTGGGAGAACTACATGAACGGTTGCGATTAATAAAATCAAAATATTGTTGTGGCAACCGAGCAATAAACGTTTTTTTCTTTACGTGTAGGGACATAAGTACTGCTACTTATATTTTGAGCTATAACACAAAAACTAATGAATGTTTTTGGACCAACTTTTTTATACATTTATTGACATGTACTGTATACAAAAAGATAAACTTTATTCAAAGTTTCCGCCCTTGGACTTCACGCACGCCTTACGTCGGATTGGCCAATCATCAATAGCTGCACGCACCTCATCCATTGGAAAATTGGCTACAGCACGAACCAGAACTATCTTAAGAGAATCAATGTCGGGGTATCTTTTGTGGCAGACCATGTCCTATAAAACGATCCACAATTTGTAATCCAGAGGGTTAAGATTAGGGCTGCCAGAGGGCAATTCTTCAGAGCATATACAAGCTGGTAAATGGTTCCGAAGCCAGCTTTGTGTCATTTTAGCCCACGGTCCAACAGGGAATTGTTAAGCGGCTTCACAACTGCTTCCAATACGATTTCTTGTTAAATTTTGGCGGATGTATTGTGACCCCTTGTTCACAGAAATACAACTCAGTTACCCCATCATAAGAGACACCCCACCAAACCAAGACTGCAGCTGGATGATGACCCTTTTCGACCCGTGGGATGAGTTCAGATGCTTCTTTAGATAATCATGCATAAACCCTATCATTTTGTTTGTTAAATTTTTCCAGTACGGAAAAAATTTTTCCATCCGTAAACGCGATTTTGCTATGCAAGTTATCAGCGTACTATTTTCTTAAAGTTGCAGTCAACAAATGACCTGTATGCCGCTTGAAAGATCCAAGTCCCAAGTGCAAGTTTAATAACTTGACTCATGGACTTTTGCGTGATTTTCATCTCACGAGCCAAGATTTTCTGTTTCCGGAGAGCATTTAATTTAATTCTAGCTTTGACGGCTTTGATGACTTGCTGTGTCCGAACGGTACATGGGCGGCCCGACCGGGGGCGGTCTTTTATGTCTCCAGTCTCCTCGAACAATTGTATGCACCTGTAGACGAGCATGCGACTAATGCCGACCGGGCGGAGCGTTTTGAAAATATCGTTTTTTTTTTCTTTCCACACTTAAAAAGTGCTATAACTGCGATACGGTTTTTTATATCTGACCACTCCATGGTGAAAGTTAACACAATTTCAAATTCCCGTACATGGCTAACGCTATAGAGGTTAACTTTCAAAAACCATATGCTAATAAAAGGGTATGTTAAATTGTACTATTCTAATGGGTATGTTCAATTTAGTAATAATATTTATGTCCCTACAGTATACTTGTATCCAAACACATTGTGTTTGCTATTCAATATTTAATGTTGGAGGCCCAATGATTAATAGGTTATAAGATATATTTTTGTGACCCAAATGTGGCTTTGTTTGTTGAAATCTGCTGAAAAACAAAACATGGAAGACAGCAATGAAAAAAACCCAGCAGATCTTTAATATAAGAAACCAATGCTTGCGCGTAAGTGTATGGATATTCCAAACATTTACATGGTTCCTGCATAATGTTACTGGGGCCGTATTTTTTCGTGTACAAATATTCACTATTGTTGGCTCTGATGATAACTAATCAAATTATTCTATTCTTCCACTTATTCCATCCTATTATTCTGCTTGTTTCGGTGTTCGGATACCTTAATCGTTGGATCATCATTATTAGTTCTAGCGATATGACCCAGACAATTGCAATCACTCTTTTTTGATACGATTAACTACATCAATGTCGGAATGTACAGTAGGGTGGATCGACAAAAAAAGTTTTTCCAGTCCACCCCTAGGATTAAAGATATTTTAAAGGCGATCCAAAAAAAAAATGTTATTTTTTTTGCCACGCCCCCCCGATGGGCTATTTACTTTTTTTGACACTACGTCGCCATTTTAAGTCCGATTTTAATGAGCCGTACACCGTTGTTCATGGCTTGGAAACCGCCACAATTCTTGCCTTAATCATTTTTTACTCCGAGTTCAAATTCTAGTAGTGACTGTCGGTATCTCGTTTGACATCATACCTAAATTCCAATTTTTTTTAGTCTGTCGAAAAGGCCTTTAAATTCTGTGAAACTTTTTCTTTAACAGTAACTACTTTTGTTCATAACTAAAAAAGTTATAAAGGTTTCAAAAATCCAAATATAACACTATTTTAAATTCGGCAATTATGCCAAATTTTTTTTTACTAGAATTGGCAACACAGGTTACTATTACTTCTAATTACATGTTTTTTGTTTATGCTTACTCAATTTGCTCTATGATAATATTTTAATTTTTTAATTACACTAGGCTATAATTTTAAGCTTTTTTTTTGCTTATTTATATTATATATTATTCATATTAAATTTTGGCGGGACTCAAGCTTGCTATACTGTTTCATCTGTTACTTTATCAGCAGATTCACTTACAACACGCACAAAACGTTCCATATTTTGGGAATGGCATGGAAATTCTATAAAATAAATCATAATTTTTTATTTATTATAAGTATGTATGTATGTATATAAGTATGTATAAGTATTTGTCTTTAAAAGACCACAATTTAATCTACGTTGTTTACTTTGCGAAAGCTGAAAACCGATTTATTGATTGCAGATCCAAGCTTTAAAAAAATGCATTCAAATGCACGCAACTATAATTTTTACATATGTATATAGACGAAAAAACAAGAATTTGTCATAGAGAAGACAACAAAAGAAGCATGCAAATATCAGGTGATAACAGTGTTGTCAGATAACAGATTGAGTAAGCATAAACAAAAAACATTTAATTAGAAGTAATAGTAACCAGTGTTGCCAATTCTAGTAAAAAAAATTTGGCATAATTGCCGAATTTAACATAGGGTTATATTTGGATTTTTGAAACCTTTATAACTTTTTTAGTTATGAATAAAAGTAGTTACTGTTAAAGAAAAAGTTTCACAGAATTTAAAGGCCTTTTCGACAGACTAAAAAAAATTGGAATTTAGGTATGATGTGAAACGAGATACCGACAGTCACTACTAGAATTTGAACTCGGAGTAAAAAATGATTAAGGTAAGAATTGTGGCGGCTTCCAAGCCATGAACAATGGTGTACGGCTCATTAAAATCGGACTTAAAATGGCGACGTAGTGTCAAAAAAAATAAATAGCCCATCGGGGGGGCGTGGCAAAAAAAAATAAAATTTTTTTTTGGGATCGCCTTCAAAATATCTTTAATCCTAGGGGTGGACTGGAAAAACTTTTTTTTTTGTATGGGGACCGATCCGCCTTAATGTACAGGGTGGCCCAAAATGAACGAAGAGGTTTGAATTCGTTTTAACTTATTATTTAAGACATATTTATTATTTTTTTTTAAATACAGTATATAAATGGGGAATATTTTTAATTTAGTTATGAAAAATAATATCTCGCAAGTGGTGGCCATTTTCTGCTTCGCATATTCGTGCTCTTTCCAACACATTTCCCATCACTTTTCGCAAAACTTGAGGTGTTATGTTGTTTATTTCGTCGCGTATATTGCTTTTTAATTGCTGGATGGTTCTAGGCTTATTAATGTAGACTTTTCCTTTCAAATAACCCCAAAGAAAACAGTCTGGAGCGGTTAAATCCGGTGAACGCGGAGGCCAATTAAAATCGCTTGTACGCGAAATAATTCGTTCACCAAAGATGTCCCGTAAAAGAGCCATTGTGTCCCTTGTAGTGTGGGCTGTGGCTCCATCTTGTTGGAACCATACTTGCGGATGGTTTTCCACTGCCGGCCTTAAAAAATTGTCCAACATTGTCCGATATCTGACACCATTGACGGAAACGGCGACCAAGTGTTCGTTTTCAAAAAAAACAAGGACCAATTATCATTTCCGATGAAACACCGCACCAAACCGTACACTTAGGTGGGTGTAATTCTCGCTGTTGAACTACTCTCGGATTTTCCGTAGCCCATATCCTGCAGTTTTGCTTATTAACGAACCCACTTAATTGGAAATAGGCTTCGTCGCTCATAATTAAATTATGAACAAAATTATGATTTTCTTCTGCTTTTTGCCGGAAAAAAACTGCATAATCAAGTCGTTGCTGGTAATCTGTCGGTTTCAATTCTTGGACAAGCTGAATCTTGTATGGAAACATTCCTATTGTATGCAAAATTCTCTGCGACGCTCGCGAGAGGCCAAGTTGTGTCGAACGTCTCCAGTTCAATACCAGCTGAATATTGTCATCCGTGTGCACCGTTCGTCGTCTGCCAGCACCAGGAAGGTTCATTACTGAGGGTCCAACCCGCACATTAAAATAAAGACGATATGCACGCTGATTCAAAACAATGGATCGTTGATTTGAAAAATAAAGCTCAACAATTTGGGCACGTTGTTCAATTGAGTACTGCTCCATTTTAAATTCCCCAAGTCTTCTTTACGAAATACTGAAAAGAAAAAAAAAAAAAATTATAATAAAAAAGTTATAAGCAATTCCAACCCCTTCGTTAATTTTGGGCCACCCTGTAATACTCGTAGTTGCAACGCAGTTTACCCTCACTAATATCGATATTTTATGGATAACTTTTCTCTGGAAGGCTCCCAGTTTTGTTTCATGTGCTTGCGACATGACTCAGGTTTCTGCGTCCCATTCCCAGTAACGTATTACAGGAATCATGTATATGTTTGCTAGCATTGTTTTCATGAACTGAGCATCTGTTGCTTTTTTTCTATGTTGTCTGCTTTTGTTTTCAGCAGTTCTCAACAACCAAAGCTGCATTTGAGTCATAGAATATAATGTATTAATCTATGTGTCTCAAACATGTAATTGGGAATAGCAAACACAATATGTTTCGACACAAGTACACTATAATTGCGGCAAGCTACAAACACATTATATTTTCATCCAAAAATCAAAAAATACAGCATTTTTGCGTCTATAAGAATCTGATACAACTGAATTTTTGATTTTAAAAGTTGATACAAGCATCTTAACTCCATGGTAGACTATCGGTACGAATAGAACGATTTGCGAAGAGATAAATGTCATGAAACGCTTTTCCTTTTGAAATATATAGTACGATCAGTCTGCTTTTGATTTACAATATAAATTTTTGAGAATGCAAAAACACCTGTGTGCAAAGTGACAATCAGAATACAACAGTTATAAAATAAAAATAGAATAGAGATAAAAGAAAATTGTGATCTAAGATTAAGCATTCGAAAAAAGCGAAGGAACAAAATGGGGTTTTCTCATTTTCTTTGTTTTTTTCGTTTCCTCCCGATTTCTTTTTTTTCGGCTGGGAGATCTGATCTGCGAAATGTTATCTCTACATTCTCAACACACTCTGTTTATCAGTCACAGTAAGGGATCGCCGTATCATGGCCGTTGGTTTGGCTCCTAAATCCTCCGCTTGGGAACTGACTGCAACTTTGCCATGCGTGCAGCGTAAATAGAGGAAAAAATTACATGAGGTTTCATGGGACACCCGGTTGGAACGAAGTTCCTTTCGCTATATATTATGTACTAGTTAGTCCCAAAACGCCTAAGGCGCCTGTTGAAAAATTCTGTAATTTAAATGGATCTTTAAAAAAAGATACTTTTTGTAAAATGTTAAACTTTTTTTAAGAAATTTTTTATTTATTGAATGTATTTTTTTAAAAAAAAAGGATATTTTTAGGTCCTTTTTGTGAGAATATGTTTTATATTTTCCCGAAAAGGTCATTTCTTTAATGAGAGGTACTTCTTTTATTAAAAGCTAATGTTTTTTTTAAGAAAAGCTACCATTCTTAATAAGAAGTGTTTTCTGTAAGAAAAAGCCAAAGAGTATTAACTCTTTTTGCCAAGAAGTCCTTTTTTAAGAACAGGTACTTTTTAAAGATGTGGTACTCTTTTTAGGAAAAGTTTATTTTTTAAGAAAATTTACTTATTTTCCGAAAGGCTACTTATCTCAAGAAAAGAAAATGTATTATTTTATTTTTAAGAACAGGTACTTAAAAAAAACAATTTTTGTAAGAAAAGGTCTTGAAAAATACTATTTTTTTTTTTAAGAAAAGCCTTTTTTTTCGAAAGAACATGTACAATTTTAAGAGTAAGTACTTTTATCTCAAGAAAAGTTATTTTGTTTTACTAAAGGTAAAGAAAATTTGGTTTTTTAAGAAAAATCAATTTGTTGTAAGATAATGTACATTTTTAAGAAAAGGTACTTCTTTAAGATAAGGTATTTATTTAAGAAAAGCCCCCGTACCACAACGCCTCCGTACCACAACGTGCGATAAGAAACTTCGCTCCAAAAAGCCTTCTCTTGAAATTGTTGGAATAACTGACTTTCAGGTTGTGTTGGTATTGAGGGAATTTTGATCGATTATAAGTCAGATATGTTAATTGCAAATAAAGTTGTTATATATACAAATGATAAACTTTCCAATGGTAAAATATGTATGTTCCTCAGCAACATGTTGCAGAAAACTGGTAAAAGGTTTTCCAATTTGAGTGATATGATTTCTAAGTGACATTTCGGCCATTTGTAGTATGACATGATCTGTCATTTTGTCTTTCGTTGTATTCAGTAATGTTTACAATTTTATCATGGAGAGATATACGCAAGAACAACGTTTAAAAATTATTCAATTTTCGTAACAAAATAATCGTTCTACAATTGCAACTTTTCGTGCGCTTTTGCCATTTTATGGCCGTATGGCTCGCTATTCGTCGAATTGTTGCAAATTACGATCGTGCATTTTCGTGGCATAGTATTGAAGTGCCAATAAAACAAAGAACCGCTCGAAGTAATGAAAATATTGCTGCCGTTCAGGCAAGTGTTGCTGAAGACCGCAATTCTTCGAAATGAAGCTGGTAACATCGTTACTCTCAATTGAGAGCCGTATAGATCGAAGATAACCATTTTTTAATGGACGAAATTAGAAGAAGTTGATCTTGACAACATCTCGTTCCAACAAGACGGGACTAAGTGCCATACAGCACGTGAAACAACCGAATTATTGGGAGAAAAGTTTGGAGATTCGATTATTTCAAGAAATTGTGACATTAAATGGCCTCCAAGAAGTTGTGATTTATCACCATTAGACTATTTCTTGTGGTGTTATTTGAAGTCATTGGTCTTTAGCAATAAACCAGAGTCTCCTCAAGCTTTACAAGTCAACATTGAACGTGCTATTCATGACATACGATTTAATTTAGTGGAAAAAGTGCTCGAAAATTGGGTTCATCGAATTCGTTCCTGCAAAAGAAGACGCGGAGGCCAGTTGAAAGACGTTTTATTCAAAACTTAATTGTATCGAGTGTACTTCACATTAAATAAAAAAATTACAGCAGACAGTTGTCCGAGGCCTTCGGCCACGGACTGTCCCTGCAGGCTCTGTCAGAGACACGGCCATTAAGTTTAACGTAGAATACGCCATCCGATAAGACAGAAAACATATATAACAATAAATTCATTTGCTTATATTATTTATCATTTATTGTTATATATGTTTTCTGTCTTATCGGATGGTGTATTCTACGTTAAACTTAATGGCCGTGTCTCTGACACAGCTTGCAGGGACAGTCCGTGGCCGAAGGCCTCGGACAACTGTCTGCTGTAATTTTTATATTTACCAACGGCATTTGATTCAAGTCCGTTTAAAAAAAAATATTATGTTCAATTTTTTTAAACTTAATTTAATTTATGTATTTTAATTAATATTTTTATTGAAATAAGTTCTGCGAATGTTGAGAGGGCCGCCCTAATATTAAAAAAGTTTACCTTATCGAGTCTTCGCATTAGCATTCGAGCGTTGTGTGAAAGCTTTTCGCTTTACAATTCAAAATTAATGTTACAACAGCTTTATTGAAGCTTTCGCAAAAAAGCTTTATTACGTTAGCTTACTGTTTGTTTCACATTTTACTAGATACATGTTGCCAAGCAACATTAGCTTGCTGTTCGTTTCACTTTTTACTAGATACATGTTCCTAAGCAATGTTGAGCAACCAAAAACACTCAACCAAACACCACACATATGTTTGAGTGTATGTGTTTAAACAATTTTCATTTGAGAAATTAAAATACTAGAAATATATCAACCAATATGAAATGTATATCAAACGAAAGATAACATCTTCATTTACCTACAAAAAAAATTTAAAAAAAATTCATCTAGCACACAGAAAAAAATCATTGTAAAATCAACATGAATAAATATGTTTTAACATGATTTTGCCTATGATTTTGCTTCATTACTGTTTCATGTTGTTTCAACGTGATTTCCAGTAGGAAAATATCCATTTGAATATAATATGAAATCACTTTAAATTAAAGGGATCGTCATGTTGATTTAACAGGATAGCCAGATTGAAATAACATGAATATCACGTTGAATCAATGTGACCAAGATATTAAAATAACATGAATGTCATGTTGAACCAAAAGTTGGCAATATTGAATTAACATGAAAATCCTGTTGAATCGATCTGATTACGATGTTAAGATAACATGAATGTCATGTTGAATCAATGTGACCAAGATATTAAAATAACATGAATGTCATGTTGAACCAAAAGTTGGCAATATTGAATTAACATGAAAATCCTGTTGAATCGATCTGATTACGATGTTAAGATAACATGAATGTCATGTTGAATCAAAAGGTAGCAATGTTGAATTAACATGGAAATCCTGTTAAATCAATGTTACCAGGATACTAAAATAATAGGGGTATGCTAAAAAATTAAAAACAGGACAGTTTCAAATATATTTCAAAAACATAAATTTTTATTACAAATTATTGTATATATAAATTAAAATAAAGGTAAAAATTGAATTACAAAGATTTGTTTCTTTTATTACATTAGTGATTGTGTGGATTACAGATACTCCTTTTTTTTTACAAATTATTGTACATAAATTCAAAAATTGTAGAAAATAAATTCTTAATTATATTTTTCCATTACAGATTAAAAAAATATAAAATAGTAAATTCTAAGAAGACCTTTAAAATATTTGCTTCTTAAATTTTCCTGAATGGCTGAATGACTGAAAATGGTCGTCAAATAAAGAAGTTCAACTTCAAAACATAAATTCAAAAAATGTCAAAGAATCTACTACAAAGATTTGTTTCTTAAATATATTTTTCCATTGCAGATTGGAAAAAGATTCAAAGGTGGGCTTGTAAATTCGAAGAGTTCCTTTAAAAACATTTGATTCTTCAATTTTCCCACTTCGAATGACTGAAAATGGTCGTCAAAATAAAGAAGTTCAACTTCAAAACATAAAACATAAACTTTCGAACAAGAAATCGCAAAGGACGAAATTTTGTACAATTTTAGGAATTCTTTTTCTATGGTTAGATAAGTATCTTTGTAATATAGTCTATTGGAAAAGCTTATTTTATTATAAAATACAAAATGATCAAAATTTTCTTTTACAGAATCAAACAAGTGTCTTAAATTGTAAATGGGTTCAATAATATTTAAAGAACTCAATTCGAGAGCATCTGGAATGCCATTCTCATAATCTACTAGAAATTTTGAGAAACTTAAACCTGCTTTGGTACATAGAGTTAATGGAACGTTTACTCTAGAGTTGATATTATTGCAATATTTTTTTGTGTCCTTATGCTTCGTTTCAAATCTTAAACTCCACAAGTACTTAGGTGGGCCACACTTTTTTATAAAACTGGGATAATGCAGTAAAAAGTGCTCTTTAGGTTTAAGTGAGCCATAGTGCTGTACATAAATTTTGTTATGTTCGCTAACATATAATTCTAACATTTCCAAATCTTTGTCAGTGTACTTATTTTTTAACAAAATATCTAATATTTTTACCAGACATATTAATAACTTCCAATACTGATTTGATTTTGGAACTAGGTCACCAATAATTAAAAGAATAAAATGCGTCAAAGTCCAAATCTCTCGAGCAGTCATTTTAAGATTACAAGTCTTAAGCCTGTCTTCTAAAATATCAGGACCAATATTTCCGACCTCGTCTTCACCATATGGAAACAATCTTCGACGGCTGTTAAATACTTTTAAAGAAAATGTATTGCAATTTGTTAATGACAATAACGTATTACAAATGTCATAAATACATACTCCTTCAAAAAGGTCATGCATTAGATCTAGCGATATATTTTCAGTGACATGAAAAACATTTAGTTCGTTAAAAATGCAAATTTCTCTTACCCCTGTTTGTTTATAATCGTCTAAAGAAACATCGGAAGAATAATTTTCTGCATTTCTTAATGAAATAGGAGTTTCAGCATTATCTTTTTGCATTTCTGATCTCTCACGGCGACAAATTCGACAAAATCTTTTCGAATTAAATGATTTAATAAAGCCTAACATTGAATTTAAGCCCAAATTATCGCCTAGAATTAATCCCAGTGTAAAATATATTCGATGAGTTTGGTCAGATATTGTTATTTCGAGGCCTTCCACTTCCAAAGACTTTAATGTTTGTAATAAATGATGATATACTACCGCATTCCCAAAAGTTTTAATGTCACAACTGTTAATGTATCCTAAATGAAAAATGAAATCTAGCTTTGATAATACCTGTTGTGGTAAAGTTGGTAAGCTGTAGTATCCCGCCGAAATTGATTTTGAATGAGAACCTAATGGGTTATTTATTCCAAAGTCATCGAAGTAAACTAGCATTGGTATAATACGTTTGTTAGGGAAAAGAGCTTTTTGAGATCTAAAAAGGTCTCCGTTAGCAAAATTGGTTCTTGTATTTTGTTGAAGAAATTCATCAATATTTTTTAATGATATATCTAATATTCCAGGTATTTCAAACAGCTTTTTAAGTTGAAACTTAAATGGCATATAATAGCAGCTATATGTTTTAACATCAAAAACAGGATTGCCGTGTTTTGTACATTCTGAAATTTCATTTGTAAAGGTAGAACATAAAGGCTCCTCAAAAAGATTTTTTTCTCTTAAAATTTTAAAAAACTTATGCTCCGTCGAAATTTCAACGAAAGGATTTCTTAAAAATTCTAGAATATTATTCATGTTTGCATCCAAAACTTGACCTTTTGAAAATATACGAATACATTCTTCGAGTTTACAAAAAATATTTAACATTAATTTTTGTATAGTCTGAATTTGTTTTCGTTTCATCATTGGTTCAGAGTATAAACTTAAGGGAATGTTAAATGCTTGTTCCTTTAAATGAGCAATGGCTAATTTGAAATCGTATTCAACGGCCGTAACATTTGCCTGATAATTTGCATTATCTTTGCAAATATTATTTACATTATATTGATGAAAGTCTGTGGATTGAATAATATTGCTTGAACATTGGTTTGCTAGTTCAAGATGCTTCCGATTTATGTGGGCTTTAAGAGTTTTAAAACTAGAAAATTTTTGGGTACAATTTTCTTGATTACACTGTACTGTAGAATTTGAATTAAGAAAATGAACAATCTGGTAATGTTGTATTAAGCTGTCCAATACATTTCAGCTTCTGCAAAATAAAAACGGATTATCCAGGATTTCTTCTCTCAAAATTTTTCTTTTAAAACACTTACTTGTCAGAAAATCTTTCACTTCTTTTAAATTAAACTGTTTCAACAGCTCGTCTAATTCCCCACTCTGGGTGTTGTTTGTCAAACCTGGTATTTCCAAAAAAATGTTTCCAAACTCGTCACTTTGCAGATTTATAGTTTCACTAATTAATGCGGTTTCTTGCACTACACCAGCGATATTAGCGTTTGTATACTTTTCGGCAGCCATTATATTTAAATATACTTAGGTACTATTTACTTACACTTGATCGCGAGAAAGACTGAATATTACTACGAAAAAAATACATATTGTTGATGCTGTGAAATAACGGGATTTAAAATGATCACTTTATTTCCACATGATTTCATGTTGATTCAAAATGACAAAATTTATTTCAACATGATTTCATGTTGATTTAAAATGTTCAGTTTATTTCCACATGATTTCATGTTGATTTAAAATGACAAAATGTATTTCAACATGATTTCATGTTGATTTTAAGGGAACCAATTTTGTTTCAACATGAAAAAAATTTAGCTTACATGAATTTTCAATCATGTAAAATCAACCATTTTTCACTTTGATATTACATTGCAATATTTTTCTGTGTGAGCCGTTTCCTCAAATTCAATGAAATAAAGATTACAACAATAAAAACCTGACATGACTCCTCATACCGTAAGGTAAGACGTATTCTACGTCAAAAAATATTTGAATTTCCTTAACACTAAGTGTGTGTTTTTTTTTAAAGAAATCATATCACTCAAATTGGAAAACCCTATACGCAGTGGTGTGCGATGAAATAGAGTCACACACTCGTCCCAACTTTTATTCTCTGCAAATCAGTGGTCCAAGATGTTTCATGTCAAGAAATTCTGAACCTGATTGACCGGTCCTCTGCTGAATATAATGCCGTCATTTTTAATAGATTTTGTACACTACTGTTCTCCAGGTCAGTGTCAGTATTTTAAAGGCTATGTAATGACGAGTGCTATAAAATAGAGTCAATTACAAAAAAATATTTTTTTTTTTTGAAATGGTTAATGGTAGTTTGGATTTGAATTTGAAAACAAAGTTTAGCTTCTAAATATGATTAATGTTTATTAGTAGCATTAATAAATTGTCATTATTGACGTTCCAAAATGGGCCGATGTAAATATTGCAATCTTGAGCGCCAAGAAAGAATAAAAGAGGCGATAAAAGAATTCAGAAGCTACATACAAATTACTGAAATAATTGGATGCTCAAAGAAAATGTTAGAGACCGGAATAAAATAAAAGCCCAATCCAGGAAACAGACGGTAAAACCCAGAAAATTTCAGAACATTTGGAATCAAAAATATTGCGCCACGTAGAGTTCGACTATTGTTACCTCTTCCGCCCTTAAAAGGCAATACGATCGGGATGTTGACACCTCTACATTAAGAAAAATGCTAACTAAAAACAATTTAAAGGCAAAAAGTGTTAGAAAAGTTCCATTTCTATCCAAACGGAACGTTCAAAAAATGTTGCATTTTGCCAAGGAGCATGTGAAATAGTCCGTACGCAAATGGCGAAATATGTTGAGGTCAGCTGAAACTAAAGTGAGATTGGGTAATTATGATAAGAGTAATCTTCCTGTACGAAGACCTTCCAACACCGAATTCAGACCCCAGAACACAATCCAAACAGTTAAACGTGGTAGCGGAAACATAATGGTACGGTGTTGTTACTCTTACATTGGGACAGAACCTCTATTCCAAACTGAACAGATAATGGACGCTGCATATTATACCACTGTATTAAAAAAAACATCATGATGCCTTGTGCTAAATGGGAAATGCCGCTTCGATGGGTGTTTCAACATAATATCGACCCCAAACACACATCGAAGCGAGCAAAAGCTTCGTTTGAAAATAATAGTGTCATAGTTTTAAGATGGTCTATGCAGTCGCCGGGCTTAAATCCTATTCAGAATTTGTGGCGGGTCATTAAAGTGTCTATCAAAGGAATAAACCAATTACACCTGCTCAAAGTGACTGCATGGTGCGCTGTTCACGCTGGAGGAGTCATCGGGCCATTTATTTTTCGAGAACGCCGCGGGTCAAACGACAACAGGTTTTTCTGCCGCAATTCGACGAATTAGTACTGGAGGACATGTGGTTCCAACAGGACGGAGAAACGGCCCACACTGCGCGAGCCACAACCGATATTCTGAAGGCGGCGTTCCCGGTCGCCTCATCTCTCGTTTTGGCGATTTGCACTGGCCCGCAAGATCGCCCGATTTAACCATTCTAGACTTTTTTGTGCGGTTTTTTGAAGTCCCGTGTTTACGTGAACAAGCCCGAGACCCTGGAAGCCCTCAAGGCCAACATTCGAGACGAGTGCGAGAATCTGTCGCGCGAAGTCCTCGCCGAAGTGATGAAAAATGCCATAAAACGAGCCCGTATGGTAATCAATAGTGACGGCGGCCATTTAACCGATATCATCTTCTCAACTTAACCAATAAAATTCTAAAGGTTCAAATAAACAAAATCGAGAAAGAGAATCGAAGTTTTTTATTTAGAAAAAAATGAGAGCCAAACAACATCGGATGACTTCTTTTGAAACACCTTGTATGAGGCCAAAAACAAACTAGCAGTCGACCGTATGGGTATTTCAAGATGAGCTAAATCCAACAAAATTTGTTCGTGGAAGAAGCAAATGGTCACTTTCTTTTTCAATATAACCGGTAAGGTGGAAACAGTGCCTTTAGTGGAATGTAGGACGGTCAATTCTGAGTCATCATCTGTTTGCCAACAGCGTTCAAAGAAATAAGGAATAATAACAAGAGAACACTGATCATTTGGGTACGTCAATAAATATAATTGCCGAATTTGGTTCGAAGGGCCGCCAGAAGTTATTCAGGAGTTGCCAATGCATCCTTAAAAAAAATTACTGTTTGGAATGATTTATGAGCCGACGGCATCATTGGACCGTACTTCGTCAAAGACGATGATGGCCGCAACGTTACTGTTATTGGAGCAAGGTATCGTTCGAAAATCATTGACTTTTTTGCCCAAAATAAAAGATTTGGACATGTTTGACATGTGGTTTCAACAGGGCGGTGCCACATGCCACAATGCATGCGATACCATTTGAGATACGCGTTTGGCGAGGGATTAATCTCACGTTGTGGCGCTGTTTGTTGGCCGCATCATCCATTGTTTAGTAGCTTGAATGAAAACCCATCATGTTTTTGCCAACAAAAACGTTTTTTATTGCAATCGTCACTGCGTTATCAAACTGGCCTCGTACTGCTGGCAAGTTGTAATCTAAATTATAAATGAGCAAAACAAAAGTATTTTGTCAAGATAAATGAAATATTATTTCATTCGTTTCATTTCAATCACAATTTCTATCATGTAACAAGTTAATCAGTTAAATTAGGCCACATTGTATTTTGCTGTCAAGTTCATTCCTTAAGAAATTAGTCCTTATACTCTTAACCAAGGGGGTAAAAACAGACATCTATTTGCCACTGTGATGTTCTTATTTGTACAACTTCGAAATTATTTTTGAAATTTTACTACAAATTCACCACTGTCTGGTGAAGTTTATGTGTTAAACCATGCGTTAACGAGAAATGTGTTATATCCACATTCAAACAATATAAAATTCTGCCTCATTGAAAAGGTCTGTGCAACAACGTCGTGGCACGAACATGCCGACGAAGTGGACAACGATTTAACAGCCGAAAGGAACTAAACAGACAAAAAGCCAAGTGTTGTGTAGTTATTCAAACAGTTAGCGACAGGATGTCGACGAAAGCACACGGTTTTCTAACTTCAAGCTTTCTCTAAAGCGTTGAAGCAACATTTCCTTGTACAAATGTTGTGCGGTTATTTGTGAAAAGGAAACGGAAACCATAACGTGTTTGTGTTGATAAGGAAGTTAATAATGTTGCCGGAAATCGTGTAATAGCTTAGAGTTCTGTAAAAGATATTAAAGGAAAATCGTGAGAAGTTTGTTTGTTTCTCTCTATTGTGGAATACAAAATTATAATTTATAATCAAAAAAATACGAAAAAGGGAAATAATAATCATAAATAACATCAGTGTAACCAAAGAGGTGAAAATTCATTATTAATTGCTCGCAATTACATGAAAATTACAAAATTATATTAAATTACAAGTGAGATATTAATTATTAATTGCTGTCAGAATAAAAGTAAATTACAAGAGAATGGCTAATGAATAAATGAAAACGCGTAAAATCCAAATATTTGTGATTAACATCGATAGAAAGATTATAATATTACTGAAATATGTGAACGCTTTGATTTATAATCCAATTGGGGATTTCAGTTTAAGTGCAAATAATTTCCAACGGAGCATTTAAATTTAAAGTGACACCATAAATTATGTTGCTTTATAAACCACAGCATTGTGTCAGTTTTACTTGCATATTCATTTGTCTAATTATTCAATTAAATGCTCAACTATTTTATAAAAATTCATCTTGGTTATTGCCATTGACATCGATGTCAGTTCTGCCTGATGCAGAACATCCAGTGGCCCAGCCAGTGGCTGCGGCACCGACAACAGATGCTTATATGCTCCAACATTTTAACCACGACATTAATCTGAACATCAACATCAACAACCACAACAATGTTAAGGATACAAATGATATTGTTATAGGATTTTTGGCGGAATATTCTCAAATGCGTGTAAGTTAACAACTTGAAATGTCTTACAGTGGTTTGAAATAAACAGAAAACACAATTTTTGTCAGATGATTATATACTATACATATTATAATTGTTTAGAACATAAGAAAAATATCAGGCTATCTCCGGAAAAGTCTCTTAGTCTCTTTGTTTTAAATTTTTCTTTAATTTTAGGGAAAACGTCAGCCTCTTGCATTTCAGAGGATATAAATGGTACCTGTTGTGATCGATAAACATGTTGCTTCTATATAAAGCCAGTACAACGTTACGTCATGTGGAAATTTAAAATCCTAATCAAAATTTCAAAGATTCATTCAATTTACTATTGTATTTATTTTATTTCTGTTAACCTGTACAACAATATCTAATGTCTTATAATTGAGGCCTTCAGAAGCTAAACTGATTAATTTCACTTTTGATATAGATATAAGAATTTTGATATAGATATATAAATTTTGATATTGATGATCCTGTACTCAAGAGATTTTAAGTTTCACTATAGAATAAATACAGCTTTAGTAAAATATTACATACGGTTACTTTGAATTTATAACACTGTGGAAGTCGAAAAACGAGACAAGGCAGTAGAGGACGGGTTTACTTTAATTCGGGTACGAGGAATCGAACTACATCAGTAGATTTTTGAGTTACAATTACGGTTTCATACAAAATGTATGAAGGCTTGGCACAATTGTTTTGTTCGTTGTACTGTGTTCTGTGTTCCGATTAAAAAGTAGGCGAAAGATTTTTAAGATTTTTATGTTTTTCTTTGGTTCAAACCCCAATTAAACGAAGTATTTTTATCCAAAAATCTTTTCAGTGTAAAAAAAGGATAAATTATAATTAATAATTAAAATGAATTTGATAATTAAATGGGATTTGATATTGAAAAAGAAGATGAGTAAATAAATATAGTTATTTGGCGAAAAAATCTGATTACGGGCAATTTGTGAATGCCGGAAAATTACTTTCCTGCCGATGCTGTGAATCAAAGAGCACCAAAAACCTAGCTTTTTGTTCCCTAAAGTTGAAGCACAAAATATTTGGAACAACTTTGTTAAAGAAAGTTTACCGGTACAACCAACCAACTAGAAGTTAGTGGCTGTCAAAAGTGAGTCAAAATCGAAAAAGCCAAACAAAATTTTGTCTGAAACCATAATTGTAACTCAAACAACTAATGATGCAGTTCGATTCCTCGTACCCGATGTAGGGTAAACTAGTCCTCCCCTGTCTTGTCTTACATTGTTTTTTTTGCCGAACAATCACAGTGTTTTTGAATTTGAATTTAATGGCCGATTTCTTTAGAGTTAGTTAATGTATGCAAAATTCATACTACAACCTTATAAGGTCAGATTGGGGTTTGTTGAAATAATAGACAATTCAGTTAAGCACACTCACTGACAACGAACTCCATGACAACAAGTTCATCATCAGATGCCTAACTACTGAGTCTGAATTGATACCATCGGTTGATCACCAATCGTATCTCTCTCTCTTTCTCCCTCTTTAATTAGCATAGTGGCACAAAAATTAAGTAAACCGTACGTACACCAAACACAGCAGTTTTTGTATCACAAACATATAATATTAAATAGCAAACACAACGTGTTTGGACACAAGTATACTATATTTGTGACAATCTTCAAACAAGGAAAAAAGATCGAGTTTTCATTCAGCGTGTAGTTTTTGAAGTCGAAGACTCAGAAATTTGGAAGAAATTTTTTAATATTTCCCCATTTTGTCAATCATAAATTATTATTAGTTAAAGGCTAGAAATGTGCGAAATTACATTTCTAACCTTTAACTAATAATCTTTCACTTCATAAATGTCAAATTGACTAACATTCCAAATTTTACATTGCCCACTTTTTATTTACCCCTTTAGGTTTCGGGTATGGGGTTTTATGCAAAAAATTATACTTGATGAACACACGAAATTCAAATATTTTCATTGTCCACGAAATTCACTATAAGTATATACACTAAATGATGCAGCTTGCAATTTTTGTATCCCTTCCAAAAAATAGGATTTTCGAGGTCCACAAAATAGGCATTTTTTGATCATTAATTTCATCGTTGGAGCTAAATTCCATTCCACCGAGCCATTTCTTTAGGTTTGGAAATAGGAAATAGTCACTGGGAGCTAAAGCCGGATAAGGTACTCCTTCGAATAGCGGTTAAACAACTCCAAACACTCCTTTGAAATTGTTGCACGATTACGTTTATGGTCAATTGAGAACAAACGCGGCACCCATCTTGCAGACAGCTTTCTTAAACCCAACTGATCATTTAAAATCAAAACCACACTGCCATATGAAATGCCTATGGCATCAACAATCTCACGCACTTTTACTCTTCGATCGGCCAACACCATATCGTGGATTTTTTCGATATTTTCGGGAGTATTGACCTCAATTGGCCGTCGAAAATGGCCAATGGCGAATTGGACATCGAAAATCGGTAAACCACTTTTTACCATTGAAATCGAGGGTGCATAGTCCCCATAGTATTTATTAAGCTTTCCCTTTGGTTTAGTTGACGGATTTTTTTCGTAAAAAATAATGTTTAGTGAGCACTCGAAATTCACTTTTTTCATTAAAAAAAAAATGCACGAGGTTGTATGTTTTGAACAGCTTTTAAGCGGAAAGTAAATAATGGAGCTTCCTCAAAATTTGACAGTATCTATTGACAGATGGTCAGGGGACATCCGGTTGGAACGAAGTTCCTTTCGCTATATATGATGTACTAGTTAGTACCAACATGTCTAAGGCGCCCATGGAAAAATAAGATAATTTATAGAATGTATTTTTTTAAAGCATATTTTTAGGCCCTTTTTGTAAGAATATATATTATATTTTCCTGAAAAGGTTCTTTTTTAACGAGAGGTAGTACTTCTTTTATTAAAAGCTAATGTTTTTTTGTAAGAAAAGATACTAATTTTAAGTAGTACTTTCTGTAAGAAATTTTTGTTTTACAAAGAAGTACCTTTTTTAAGAAAAGGTAATTTTTAAAGAACTAGTAACCTGTTTAGGAAAAGGTTACTTTTTTAAGAAAATTTACTTATTTTCAGAAAGTGTAGTTATCTCAAGAAGAGAAAATAAAAGGCATTATTTTATTTTTAAGAAAACGAATTTTTGTAAGAAAACGTATTTTTTTAGAGAAGGTATTTTTTTTGAAGAAAAGGAATTTTTTTTAGAAGTGGTCCTTTTTTCAAGAATAGGTACATTTTTAACAGTAGCTACTTATCTCAAGAAAAGTTATTTTGTTTCACAAAAAGGTAGTCTTTAAAGAAAAGGTACTTTTTAAGAAAAGGAAATTTGTTGTAATAAACTGTACTTTTTTGAGAAAAGGTACTTATTTAAAAAAAATCAATGAGTTTCAAACTCACGGGCGATGTGTTCACACGTTTTTGTTAAACGGTACCTGTTCGATTTCTATCAACACATTATTAGTAAATGTTACATTGGAAAATTAAAAAAGGGACAGTTTTTGTGCTGAAGGTTCGTTTGCTATTCCATTTTCTTTTATCTTACGTCTGCTTTAATATTAGATATAATGTTGTTAAAATAAATAAAGCAATATATAGCTCACTGAAATAATTGTTTTTGTTTTGTCATAAACAGTTTTACGCTCTCATCTAGAGACTCTGAGTAAAAGAGCATAAACGAGTCTTATTCTCTTTATAGAATATTTCAATATAAATGCACCATTTCGACAATATTATTACATAAAACAATACAAAAAGCATCAAAGTTGAAGGAATGGACCAAGTTATAACAAAAAGAGAGCAATACGTTTCGAATCGTTCGGCAGATGTCGCCATTGTAGTTGGAGTCATACAAATCGTTCCATGAGTTCTCTATACTATTCCATACTCTTTGGCGACGACGACCTGCTTGTTTGTTCGCTGCCGCTACATCACTACCATCATACTTATTTTCAGGCAGAGACTATTGTTGTTCAACAACCACATATGCGACGCTAACGCTGTGTGTTGTTTGCATGTGCTCACTTTGATAGATTGCCCTACCCGTGCCTATAGATGTTAACACATCAAAAGTTTATTTTTTTCAGAAAAGTATTTTTTTTTGTAAGAAACTGTATTTTGTTTTAAGCAAAGGTACTTCTTTAAGATAAGGTACTTTTTTTAAGATAAGGTACTTTGTTTAAGAATATGAATAGGTATTGATATTTTGAGAAAATTTACTTTTTTAAGAAAAGTCACTTATTTAAGAAAATTTTCTTTTGTTAAACTTCTTTCACTTTGGATTTACTGAATTTTTTTTATTGGGTTCAAAACTTCAATGTATACTAAATACTGATTTCAGGCTGCACCTAGAAAATTTCCCAACATATGTGAGACATCTAGTTAGTCTAGACACAGACTAAGGCAAACGTAAACAATATAGTTGATAATAGTATAATAGTGTTTTGCAGCATAATAGTGTGAAAGCAAAAGTTGTTTAATTTTTTTTCATTTAGCTCTCATCCCAAAACGTGCGATGAGGATCTTCGTTCCAAAAAAAAAATCAGACATAAACTTTCAAAATGCCGATACACGTATATTTTTTTACCCTCTCTATCAGAATCAGTTGGCGGATAGAAAAAGTTTCATTTTGTTCAACAGTGTAATTGTGGTCTTCAGAAGCCAAACTGATTAATTTCACTTTTCCAAAATGTTGATACATTAGTGTGCGTTGATGAAACTAATGTACTCATTAGATTTTGAATTTCACTATATAATAAATACAGCTGTAGTAAAATATTATATACGCTTAATTTGAATTTATGACACTTGGAAGTCGAAAAACGAGACAGGACAAGTGAGGGTGGTTTTACCCTAATTCGCGTACGAGAAAGTTGAGTGAATCATTACTTTTATGAGTTACAATTACTGTTTCATACAAAATATATGAAGGCTTGCCAGACTTACTGTTGTAAACAGTAAGTTCGATGTACTGTCTTCTTTTTTTTCAAACCATTGCACTTTTTTTTAAGATTTGTATGTTTGTCTTCGGTTCAAACCCCAATTAAACGAAGTGTTTTTCTCCAAAAATCTTTACAGTGTAAAAAACGTAAAATTAAGTGAAATTGATAATTAAATTGAATTTGATATTGAAGAAGAAGATGAGTAAATAAATACAGTTGTTTCCTTTAGAAGTCGTGGAATGCGATTGGATCTGGAGGATGCGACAACTTTCACGCTCTGAGCCCAACAAAATTAAATAGTTGATTTTGTGCTCAGCGAATCTCGAATAAACGAAAAATCAAAAATGAATTGAAAAGGATATACAACGAACAATGTCAGAATTTTTATACTTCTTTATTCATTCACGATGTTGGAGGATCGTCTTACCAGTATGGCTGCTAATTTAACAAGAAGAGTACATAGTATCTTATTTTCTATCGGAAATCAGTATCTGTGACATTTTACAATCTTTGACAGATGGTTAGGCGTTAATGG
Source organism: Phaonia tiefii (assembly GCA_963931995.1). Lineage (NCBI taxonomy): Eukaryota > Metazoa > Arthropoda > Insecta > Diptera > Muscidae > Phaonia > Phaonia tiefii. The sequence continues at coordinate 275,355,509 of OZ008368.1, forward strand.
GCGGAGAGCGACAGACAGTTATTTCGACAACTTTGTATCTTAATTTTTTTCAGGGTAGGTGTTACTTAGCATTAAAGAAGGAATTAATGCTAATGAGTTGGCATTAACAATCGTTATATAGAGAAAGGGTTTCTCTTGTTTGGCGAAAGAATCTGATTATTGGCAATTTGTGAATGCCGGAAAATTACTTTCCTGCCGCTGCTCTGAATCAAAGAGCACCAAAACCTAGTTTTAGAGGTAAACAGTGTTCCCTAAAGTTGAAGCACAACACATTTGGAACAACTTTGTTGAAGAAAGTTTACCGATACAATCAACCAACTAGAAGTTAGTGGCTATTTTCTGAAACCGTAATTGTACCTCTAAAAACTAATGATGCATTTCGATTGCTCGAATTTGGGTAAGACTGTCCTCTCCGGCCTTGTCCTAATTTTTTTTGTCAAAAACTATCACAATGTCACAGAACTCCAGAAGATGATTAGCGATGCTAATCGAAATATTGGGAATTAATGAATAAATGATATAAAACAGTGGAACCACGTGGATTATCATTTTCTGATCTCGAGGCGATGTAGTCAAACACCAAAAGGTCAACAATCAATAAACTTGCAATAATATGAACTTCGACTGAGAACGATCTCTCTATCTCCCTCTTTTATTACTTTCCTCTCGACAGAGGATAGTGGCACAAAAATTAAGTAAATCGTATATCAAACACAGCAGTTTTTGAATCACAAACATTTAATATTAATTAGCAAACACAACATGTTTGGACACAAGTAAACTATATTTACGACAAGCTCCAAACACTTTATATTTGGATCCAAAGAAGGAAAAAAGACCGAGTGTTCAGCGTGTAGACTTTGAAATCTAAGACTCAGAAGTTTGGAATAAAGTTTTTAATATTTGCCCATTTTTTCAAGCATAAATCGACCCATTTCTTACATTTCTAACCGTTAACTAATAATCTGTTACTTCATAAATTTCAAATTCACTATCTGCTTTCAAATATTGGGGGGTTAACATTCTAAAGTGTACATGGCCCACCCTCTATTTACCCCCTTATGTTTCGCTGACGGTTTTTTTATGCCATAGATTATGTTTTTTTCATTGTCCTTGAAATTTACTAGGTTGCCTGCTTTCAATGGCTGTCAAATATAAACTTAATGACGCAGCTTGCTTAGAATTTCACAGTGATCTAGTAACAGGTTGTATAAGTAGTTGACAGGAGCAGTTTTGATTTTAAATTAAATTCGTATATTTCTGCAATGGTAAAAGCACAGGAGAAAAAAACAAATCTCCAATTTGTGATGCGTTTAAAGAGATAGTCAATAACGTTAAAAGGGACTGATGACTGACTGAAATACTACTTCCGACTGTTTCAAATTTTTCATTACTTGAAGAAGACAATCTGATTTCTTAGCTCATAGGATATTAAATTTTAGAGTCGAATATAATTATTATATAAAATGGAGAAGGAGTTAATTCGTAGCCAGAGCCTTCGGCAAAAATCACTCTCATTGAGTGATATCAAACAAAAATTAACAATTCTTGTGAACAAATTCGAAAAGCAACCATTGATTTTCACGACCTAAGTATACCTCACTTTATTCATAAGATAACGTAATAAAATTGAACCTTGTTTGCCTTTTTCGATTTTTCATGAATACAAAAAATAACGAAAAAAATATTTTTTGCCATAATTTTTTTTATAACTCCGAAATTGTTATTCAGATTAAAACCCATTGTACATAAAAGTGAAAGATAATGTAAATTAAAATTTTTCTAAATTTATTGCAACAAAATCGGAATTGTCGTTTACGAGTTATGATAAACTACGTAGAGAAATGACGCAGCTTGGTTAGCATTTTGCAGTAGTCTAGTAACAGGTTGTAGTTGACAGGCGCAGTGTTGATTTTAAATTAATCTCGAATATTTCTGCCATGTTCGAAGCACAGGAGGAAAAAAAACAAAACTTTAGTTTGAGACGCCTTTAAAGACACGGTGGTGACTGGTCAATAACGCTAAAATATACAAATTTCGAAACGACTGTCCGCCAATTCGTGTTGAACTACTATCGTACTTCCGACTGTTAAAAATTTCTCATTAATTGAAGAAGGCAATCTGATCTGTTAGCTCATAGGATATTGAATCTTAGAGTCGAAAATAATTATTAAATAAAATGGAGAAGGAATTAATTCGTAGCCAGGGCCTTCCTCAAAAATCGCTCTCATTGATTGATAAAAAGCAAAACTTAACACTTCTTGTGAATAAATTCGAAAAGCATCCATCGGCTTTCACGACCTAAGTATGTCTCATTTTATTCATTAGAAAAAGTAATAAAATCGAACCCTTTTAGCCGTTTTCGATTTTTCATGAATAAAAAAAAAATTAAAGAAAAAAAAATGTTTTTTTGCCATCATTTTTTTTATAACTTCGAAATTGTTATTCAGATTAAACCGCACTGTAGATAAAAGTGAAAGATAATGTAAATTAAAATTTTCCCGAATTTATTTCAACATAATCGGACAAGTCGTTTATGAGTTATGATAAATTATGAAGAGAAATGTTCAAAAAAATTTAACATTTTACTTGCAAAATATTAAAAAAAAACTAATTCATAGAAATTAAAATTTCGACAATTTCCGTACTTAGAAGCCCATACTGCATCAAATCTGTGTAGTGGGTATGCCTGACAAACAAAATGTAGTACTTTTTTTGCCCTGTGTAATATGCGTTTCTCCAAACTATACATTTCTTACACATCATAGTAATAAAAATATTACAAGAGTTTTCAAATTCCAGTAAAAGAAACATTATTTTTCTTCGGGGGAAGCTATAGACTGTAACGTGACGTCATAATAATAAACACTCACCGCTATGTACACCCCATACGTCCTTTATAAAACTATAACATAAGCGTACACAGCATGTATTACTCGCACCAACCACCGCGAACAATCACACTAACTGGCAAACACACAAGCTCAGTCGACGTTGTGTACATAGTAGCAACGAATTAGTTTAATGACCGCACAAGAATAAAGTGCTTGGATATAATTCTCATTTGCATCATTACAGCGAAGGTATTTAGTGTTAAGGTTGACTAGACTCGAGTCGTCGCTTCCGAGCGAACAACCAGGTAAGATTATAGCATTTTGTCTGGCGCTCTAGTTCTGCAAAGGACAGGAGAAATTCTGGCATCCGTTCTTTAGTAAAGACGGTGTATATACATTTCTACACAGGAGTTTCGGCTCACTGTTCCTACACAGGGGCTTCGGCTCACTGTTCCTACACAGGTGCTTCGGCTCACTGTTCCTACTCAGGGGCTTCGGATCACTGTTCCTACACAGGGTCTTCGGCTCACAGTTCCTACACAGGGCCTTCGGTTTACTGTTCCTGCACAGGGGCTTCGGCTTACTGTTCCTGCACAGGGGCTTCGGCTTACTGTTCCTACACAGGGGCTTCGGCTCACTGTTCGTATGTAACCCACCCGACAATAACCGATACCGAACCGCTTCCACCGGACATTCAAAGCACATACCGAGCCAGGACCCGCATATCCGATACTGATCTACGCAGCGAATCCGAATAGTCGTATGTGAGACGCAGTAAGTGCCCAATCATCCCAAATCAACAAGTCAGCCCCCAGAAGAGTGTTAAGCCGAGATAAGTGCCCCCCAGAAGAGTGCTAGGCCAAGATAAGTGCCCTCCGGAAGACTGCTGTCAATCAGTGATATCAATCTAAGAGGAGTGTTCCCACCGACTGAAGCAGTTGATGTTATTCCTGTGTATCAAATTACTTTGGTAATTAAAGATCAATAAAGAATCCGAATTCGACCCCCCCCCGAAAAGGGTAAACTATTCTGTTATTATTTCGAAAGGTTTGGTGGATCCTACCGAACGACTCTGGACATGGTTGAGCTTATCTCATCCCTCGACAAAACCACGTTACAATACTTTTTTTTTTCAAAACACAGTGTAGATTTTATTCATTTAAAATTATAACATTGGACATTATTGACTTTAGGCTTCAATATTGAAAATTTCAGGAAATTCTCAAATTCAGAGATCACCACTACTTCTCTAAACTGTTGTTAATTTTCCCACCCAAGTTTAATCTAATTTCGATGTAAACTGCAGCATATGGACGCTGAATAGTCTGTCTTTGTTTGGCGTTTGGATGCAAATCTAACGTGTTTGTAGCTTGTAGCATATATAGTATAATTGGGTCCAAACACACTGTGTTTGCTATTCAATATCTCATGTTGGACACACAATAATTAATATGTTATAAGATATGCTTTGGTGACCCATATTTAATCTTGTTTGATGAAAACTGCGGAAACAAAATGGTGACAGACAAAAAGTAGGAAAAAAAGAAACATATCTTCAATTCATGAAAACAATGCATGCACGCATATGGATGTTCCAAACATATACATGGTTCCTGCATAATGTTAAATGGGCCGTTTTTTCAGCATGTAGATATCTCTGAATAACTGAAGCTTAGTCAGTGCTATATTAATAGGGTACATTGAATAGAAAATGTATAGTTTTTGTGTCATCCTACTAAAAATGTGTTTGAGTCAAAACCCAAATGTTGTCCAATCCAATCTTAAAAGAATTAGAGTCTAAATATATTTGATAGACTTTTTAACGTATTACTCACAGGTTCATGACAAACTAATATAAAATAATTGTAGACACTTCTATCAATCTGTCAAATAGAAATATAAACCTATTATTCTAACTTCCGTTATATTGAGTTCCACACTCCGCCTTATCCTGGTGATAATGGTGACAGTAGATGCAGGGACTCACTTAGACATTTTAGCCCATTATTATATTACGAACTTACATACTATCGTACAAACATTTATTAACATCATGAAGCTCAAACTTGTGCTCATGCCTAGATGATATAATTCTCCTAGGTCACCAAAGAGGAAGGATCCCATAATAAACATCCTGCTGCTAGCTATTGCTGAACATGTGCAGATAAGATATTCAGGGCTCTCTCCCTCCTCTTCATAGTGACAGTTGATACAAAAGAAGACATTTGCTATGACATTTAGTCTCGTCAAATGCCTACCAATCAGACAGTGGCACGACAAAATTCACACAAGCATTACAATTCGTAGATCTCCTTCTATTCAAAATCTGTCAGATTTGTCTTATGCATACAGAATCTGTGCTCCTTGGCCGTTTTTCCTGAATCATCACTTACGGTGGGGAGGGAGAAGGCAGAAGAATAGCAGCAACAAATCAAATTAACAATATCTTTTAAGAAACGTTACATATATGTGGTACGTGAGAAAAATTGAAAAGATACACGGAGAAAAACAGTTTTCATGCAATTTTCAACTTTTGATCAAGTTAATTATTTGCCATTTCAGCTGAAAACGTTCCCACAGCTTGTTCTCCACCAACGAAATTTTTTACAACTAGCCTTCGTTTGAGGCAAACGAAATTTCTTATTTTATGCGAAACGAAAACGTGTCATGGCTATAGAACATCTGACAGAAGATCGAAGCTGTATCACATCTGCCTGAAGATAAGGTTCAAATCCGTGTAGTCAAATATTTTTTTAAATTGTGGAATTAATTTTTTGATAGATTTAGCAAACGAATACGTATTTTGAAAATAACGCTGACTGGTATTAATTTTGGAAGAAACGAAGTAGTCTTTTGAATACACTTTCTAGAAAAATGCAGTTGAACCCACGTACTATGATTTTAACTCCGCGCGTTTATCCACCGAGCTTACGCAGATATTGGACAAAGGTTGCTTGATATATTATCCGTCCACACCATAGATCACATTTGAGTATATAGTTGCTTGGGTATACATTTTTTTCACATGTATATATGTATTAGGGCGGGTCAAATTGTATGGAACGATTTTTTTTGATGAAGCGTATAGAAAAACGTAACCTATAGGTGATTCTGAGAAATTTTGCTCAAGAGACCATAGCTCTAAGTCGGATTTGGAGACCCCCAAATTTTCAAAATAGATATTAGTGTTAATAGTGTTTTTTTGTTGAAACCTTGAAAATGTTGATTTTTTCAGATCGATTTTCCTACAAAAAGGAGTTCGAAAAGGAAAAAATTGATAGTAATAAATGTTGTTGGAAATTATCGGAAGTTGGAACTTTCATAATCTGCGAAAAAAAAATTTCGAAAAAAATCTAAGAAAATTCAGAATTTATTAGTTAAAAGTTCATTTTAGCCTATTTTTCGACAAATAAATTCCTAATATCTCTACTAAAAATAAAAAAAAATTATTGGTAAGCCCACATTGAGAAATCTACTATAATTCTATACGATTTTATGACGAATTTAATTAAATTATTCTATGTATATATGGAAAAATATCTTTTATGTTGGGTGCTCCAAATCAGACTTAGAGCTATGATCTCTTGAGCAAAATTTCTCAAAATCACCTATAGATTACGTTTTTGCTATACGCTTCATAAAAAAATAATTAACCCGCCACTAAAATGAATTATAAAATTTTTCCGCGCAAATAAATGTTCGTTTACAAAAATACAAACGAATTTTACGAGAAACTTTTTATATTTGGCGATTCTGGGTTCGCGTTGAGTATTCGTAGCAAATGAAATATTGTAATGCCAAATTATTATGTTGCGGAATACAACATTCAAATGTGTTGTTTCTTTGAGTGCAGGCTCAATAAGCTCTTTCAGTATTGCACACTGAAAGAAAATCTTTACATCAAATTCATGATAAATGTTCATCAATTGTTCTTCATTGAATTGATGATAATTTTCATCAACTCAGTGAAAAGGTTCTTCAATTTGAAGATTGTGCGTTTTTTCACCCTTTTCAGCTTCACTGAATTGATGATCGCTTTTACATCAATCTTCGTCATTTGAATTAAGAAATAATTAGTGGGATAGATTCAAAATATGGACGTAGTATTGAAAAAATAAAGAGGAAAAGAAAAAACTAGTAGAAAATTTAAAATAAATACATAATAGAAAATAGTGCAATGAACGGAAAACATTATCTACGCTATGAGCATTTTCTATGTGGTCCTGTACCTTGTTCTTGTGTTTTATTTACAATGAATAATAGTCTAAAGAATTGTGCTACAGATTATCAAACAATTTACATCAAAATGATTACCAATTTACATCAAATTGATGACAAACTAACATCAGATTTATCAATCAAATTGCCATAAAATTGATGGAAAATAAATCTATTGATAACTGTTGGTAAACTATTGATGAAATATGGATGAAAGATTGTTGAAATGTTCTTCATCAATTCAATGAAATGTGTAGTAGGTTGAAAAATGAGGAAATGTTTCATCGAATTGATGAAAAAATTCATAACTTTTATGAAACCTTTTCTTTCAGTGCACTCACCGTATTTTCACGCTTGACCACAAAATCTTAATTGGCCACTAAACAGCGCCAACGAACCATATAAGGTGAATATACTTGTAGTACTGCTGGGTCATCTTGTTAAAAGATATACAGTATGGTTAGGCCGATGTTAAGCTCAGAAAGGATGACTTAACTTGGTAATCAGCTGGCTGTTAGAGAAGACGTTAACTGGGTTATTATCCTAAAGCTAACTGGCCCATGTTCTTATCACCAAGCCACTCATCTGATCAACATGGCAATGATCAGATAATCTATGAGAAGGAGGTAATTTTGATTGAGTTGTATAAAGCAATTGTGGCCGACGGTGGTGCAATTGTCTTGTACATGAAATTGTGCGGTCAATCCCTGCTCCGAGCATTACAAATTCCTTCGACGGCGGTCACCTCGCTCAGTGACGGTGACACTATCGTGTATTTAGCCATGAAAGGGCATCTCAAAATACAGTTCGGAACTGTTGTAAAGCTGTAGGTCCCAATCAGTGAGTATGAAACTGGAAAGCGCACAGCTCACTGGTTCTTAGAAAGTCTCTCCAATCCCTTCATGGGATGTGTAATGGTAATCAATTTTTTTAATGTAGCGCTACTAGCTGACCCGGCAGACTTCGTCCTGCTGAAAAAAGTACTCGTATTCAATGATGTCATGGCCACTAATGAATTCACACATTTTGTATATTTCTTGAGCAGTATATACATATTTGTTTGACAATATATTTGTAGAAAATAGTGTGTGCAAAATAGACCATTTCAGATTTAAATTTTAAGATTTCAAGGTTTCAATTTTTAAAAAAGGATATCCAAATTCAAGATAAAGGATTATCGTCTGCGAAGTCCTGTAGTAAAATCTATTTCACAATCAATTGGTAGAACATTTGGATATTTTGCCGGTTATTTTGGTGCAGTCTTTTTGACCTTGTTTCAAGAACGGACATAAGGGACGTGCGAAAATAAAGATAGAGAATTTTTGTCTATGACGGCCCATAATGAAATTTAATCCCTGTCAAATTTCAGTGAGGAAGACATGAAGACATTTTTAAATTTATTTCTGACAGTATCGGATAAGAAAATTCAAACTTGCCACACCCATAAAATAATGTGTAGCTACACATGGGTCTACATTTTTGGGGTTTGACTATACATTTGGCGCAGGAATCGTTCACCCCCAAAGCAAAAACTTAAATTTTGTTGCATAGTGTAATCGGTGGGGGCGAATCTTCAGCCAGCCTGATTTCAAACTCCTAAAGGTATGATAAACAAAAAATATAGTTTTTAAATGAAGGGAAACGCTACAGCTTTGCAGTCAACGCCGGATACACGTGCCAAATGAATAATTTTTGCAGCTTAAAAAATTCCTTGGTGATAAGCGTTTATTATCGAACCCACGTTATCATTCATAAGAGTCGGACACATTTTCCATTGCACCACCGAAATAGTATACGAAATATTTTTCCGCCAAAAGCAATTACTTTGCAAAAGGTTTCTAATGTGTACAAGTAAAAACAAATAAAAATTATACACAATCAAATTGAAATTTCGACTCTACATATACAAGGTGGCGCAAAAGTAAACTTCCGATGTTTTTTGGCTGTAATTTAAAAAAAAAATGAAAAACTTTGATTCTTCTTGTGGATTATTTTAATTTGGTCTTTTAGTTTTTTTACATCAAGCCGTCATTTGAGCCCTTTTTAATGGCATTTTCCATCACTTTGGCCAAAACTTCCGGCGATAGGCCCTCACATTCTTGATGGATATTGTCTTTAAGAGCTGCAAGAGTCTGAGGCTTGTTGACATAAACCCGCGACTTCAAAACGCCCCACAAAAAGAAGTCTGGAGCGGTCAAATCAGGCGATCTTGCTGGAAAGTGCAAATCGCCAAAACGGGAGATTAGGCGCCCGGGAAATGCATCCTTCAGCATATCGGTTGTGGCACGTGCAGTGTGTGCCGTTGCACCGTCCTGTTGGAACCACATGTTTTCCAATCCCAATTCATCAAGTTGCGGCAAAAAGAGCTCGTTGATCATTGCTCTGTAGCGTGGCACGTCGTCTGGTCGATGTCGACGGCGCTTCCATGACATCCTCGGCTACAGCAGCAATATTCTCTGCAGAACGGCTACTCCGGGGTCTGCCACGCCTGGCAGCATCTCGTGTTGTGCCAGTCTCTTCGAGGCGAGCGACTAAACGTCGCAGTGTTTCACCAGTAGGCGTTGGACGGCCAGGAAATCTGCGACGAAATTCACGTTGTGCCAAAGTCACCGACCGATTATTGGTCAAATAAATAGTCAGCAATATTCCGCGTTCTGGAGCAGTGTAGCGTAACATTGTTTATTAACGTATATTTCGCATGTGTTTACTACACAAATGTCAAAACAGAACTGACATTAGGGGCCAATCGCAAAATTTATAGCATTTTCTGATAGGAGGATTACTTTTGCGCCACCTTGTATATACCCGAGCTACTCGGCAGTCCCCGTTTTCAAATCGAATGTGCTACTGCCATGACAGGCTTTTCGTTTCCCATAAAATGATAAATTTCATTTGCCGCAAAAAATTTCCTAAAACAAAAACCATTTGCAAGGATATATTTCTTTGCGTGTAGCAGCTCAATACCACTGGTCAACAAATTAAATCAAGTTTTAGCTTGTGATAATGTTTCGATTCCAAGAACGGTAAAACCAACCGGTGTAGGTTTTAAAATTATACTCTTTTTACTCGAGATAACCAAATACGAGGGAGGATCAATAAGTCCGTGACTTTCGAACTTCCCTCGTAGTTATATGAAATGCAACACTGCTCCCATCAAGTACCACCTGTTAATAGACTACTGTCAAATTTTGAGCAAGTTCCGTCATTTACTTTGCGTTTAACAGCTGTTCCAAATATACAACCGCGTGCAGTTTTTTAAAAATGGAAAAAGTGAATTTAGAGTGCTCATTAATTATTTTTTATTCTATGCATTATTTTTTGCGAAAAAAAATCGTTAATCAAACCAAGGAAAGCTTGTTAAATACTATGGGGACTCTGCACCTTCGATTTCAATGGTAAAAAAGTGGTTTGCTGACTTTCGTTGTGGTGGCACAATTACAAATGACGCTGAACATTCTAGACGGTCAATTGAGGTCAATACACCCGAAAATGTCGAAAAATCCACGATATGGAGTTGGCCGATCGAAGAGTAAAAGTGCGTGAGATTTTTGATGCCATAGGCATTTAATATGGCAGTGTGGTTTCGATTTTAAATGATCAGTTGGGCTTAAGAAAGCTGTCTGCAAGATGGGTGCCGCGTTTGCTCTCAATTGACCATAAACGTAATAGTGTTACAACTTGTTTGGAGTTGTTTAATTGTGCTACGAATAGGTGATTATTCCCCTGTGATTGTTTCTTATTTCCAAACCTAAAGAAATGGCTCGATGGAAAGAGATTTAGCTTCAACGATGAAATTATTGATAAAACAAATGCCTATTTTATGGACCTCGAAAACTCCCATTTTTTGGAAGGGATACAAAAATTGGAGAAACGTTGGACTAAATGTATTGAGCTAAAAAGGAGGTTATGTTGAGAAATTTTTTGCAAAAAAAAATTGAGTTTCATTCAAAAAGTCACGGACTTATTGATCCGCCCTCGTATTTTCACAAAAACAGTATTAAACAAGAAGTATATAAGATTAAAAAAAACTTTAAAGCATGCCTTAAACCAATATGCCTGCCGTGCGGCAATCGCGCCGCATATAACTCGCACTGTATTTTGTTGCTATTATAATGACAAAATATATTGGGAGTTTGGTGCGTCACGGTTCACCCGCGGCAGACGCCTTGGTGTAGTTTAGGTAAGGTAGAAGTGAATTGCGACACTTAGTCCAGTGAGGCTCATTGTGATACCACGGGTTGTCATACGCCGTGCCAATCGGTGAACCTTTACATTGAGCCAGTATGGTTAAGGGGTGACGCCGAACGTTCAGGTCGCCCAAACGGGGTCGTCACACCAGAAATCGTCGATAAAATCCATGGAATGAAACTGGACGATCGGGGAATGAAGGTTCGTGAGATGTCTAAAGCTATGGGCATATTAACTGAGGAGGCACATCATAATTTACATGAATATTTGGGCATGTAGAAGCTTTCGAGCGATGGGTGCTGCGGTTACTCACACTCGACCATAAACGAAATCCGAATTATGTTTTGCGCCGTTTATTAACGGTGGACTAAACATGAATCCATAACAACACACCAGAGATCAAGGAACATTCAAAGCATTGGTCTTGGAATGCTTTTGAAGAACCGGTTTCACCGGTTATACAGGGTGTTTCTTTTAAACTGAGACGATCAAATATCTCGAAAAATAGCCACTCTACGGAAAAAATGTCCACAATCAAAATTTAATCATACCGCGGGGGAAATACATTAGTGCAAAAAAAATAGTCCCCCACCCACGGCTTTGTAGGTGGGGCGGGGGTAACTTTTAAACTAAGATAGGAAGCCATATATTTTATTGCAGATACGGATTCAACGACTAAAAGTACGTATGATTTGAATGAAATATTTTGTTCGGTTCATGATAGATGGCGTTGTAATCGACGAAATTCAATTTTTTCAATTTCTCCTTCTTATGGCCAAATTCTTTGTCATTAGTTAACCATTAGTAAACAAAAATGATAACCATTGTTTAACTAGTACTTCATATTTTCAGTGTAGGGTTTAACTAAACCACATAACTAGAGAAATGTCTGGCACCCCTATAAAAATTTTTATGTGGTATTGGCAGCACTGCTAAAACATATGTTTTCTATTTACTTTGCCTTTGCCATTTTATTAAAAATGGATACAATAAATGCGCGGTCGGCAAATTTTTCTGAAGTAGATGTTGAATTGTTAATAAAATTAGTGGAAGAAAACAAAAACATTATTGAAAACAAGAAAACAGACAATGTTACTTCAAAACAAAAAGAAGATGCATGGATGCGGCTGTGTGAAACGTTTAACAGTGAAAGTGTATCACAGCGCAGTGCGAAAGTATTAAGAACAAAATATTACAATTTAAAAAAGAATATGAAGAAACGAGCTGCTGAAGAAAAGAGGAGCACTGACGCCACCGGCGGCGGGCCACCACTGAAAGAGCCCATGTCTCATTGTGACCTTAAGCTCAAAGCAATTTTGCATAACGCACAGGTCTCCGGTCTGGAAGCAGTGTACGATTCCGACTTTATCATTGAAAACAGTGAGTTTGATGTGGCGTGAAGCGAACATTGTTTTGACAGGATTTATACTTCTAGGTAATATGCTCGGACAGAATGCCGGAAAAGAGAATAATGTTTTATCATATATCGAAATGGAACAACTGGAAAGTCCGTCATGCAGTTGGCAGAACTATCATCCTGGAAAGTTGAAGAAGCCAATAAATGAAAAATTAAATAACAGTCCATACAGGAAAACAAAGAACGTGACATCTTGGTCGAAACTAGCCGACGTGAAAGCAAAGTGGTGCGAAGAAAAGGGTAAGAGAGAAATAGAACTTATGGAAGAAGAGTATCAGTCGCGGCTTTCCTTTTGGGAGGAGAAAAAGTTGTTAGAGAAGAAAGAGTATGAACTAAGAATGAAACTAATGCTGGAAAAACACGAAAAAGATATGCAGAAAGAAAATCGATTTTAAGTAATAGTTTGCATACAGAAAGTGATCTCAGGGTACTAGTACAAAACTGTACTGCTATAAGTAGTATTGAACTGTAATACACAATTATTTATACATGTATAAAATACACATATAGTAATTCATTTATTGTTGTTTATTTGTATGTTTGCGAATGTGAATTTTTTATCGCAGTTAATTTAATAAAAGGTCGTTTTATTACATCGAAGCAAAATATTTATCAATTAAATTCTTTCTTGTGGCATTTAAGGTTTCTTCTCTGATATTTCGATTGTGAGCCACCCTTAAGACTTCACTTACAGCTTCGTCTATGTGTGGATCAAGTATTGGTGCTTCCACCTCTCTATTGAGGCAACAAATGTTGTGTAGCACTCCTGTTGCAACTGCTTTGATGCCTTTGAACCCTTTTCAAATTCATACGAATTCCTAGAGATAGCACTGGAAATCTACGCTTCCATACTCCATATGACCGCTCAACGCAATTTCTTGTCCTTATATGGGATTCGTTAAAAAGGTTTTCAGATACTGTACTGGTTCTTACCAAGGGTGTAATTACGAAATTAGAATTTGCATAACCACTGTCTGCTATGACAAGACTTTTACCAAATTCTTTAGACTCCAAACGGTAATAAATGCGTGAGTTACGGAAAATTGTGGCATCATGTCTCGAGCCTGGCCAACGTGCCACAATATCTTGAATTTTAAGCTCACTATCACATAATGTTTGAACATTTATTGAGAAAAATCCTTTTCTGTTGCGATACAGCTCAGCATTGTCACCACCTAAATTATATAGCGAATTAAAACATATCAATTTAAAACTTTTATTATACAATCTAACCAGGAGAATGTATCTTTATGTGAGTGCAGTCCATAGCCGCAATAACAGCTGGAAACTTGGCTAGTTGTAAAAATTTAGATTTAACTTTATTCAACTCATCTCTATTCTTTGGAAAATTAATATATTTATCTCGGAGAAGTGCTATATGATGTGAGACTACATTAATAACCCTAGATACCGTAGGTTGTGAAACACCAAAGAGATCTCCATTCATTCGCTGCATGCAGCCTGTGGCATAATACCGTAGAGTCATCAGAAACATTTGCTCGGGCAACACAGCATTATTCCTGTAAATATCTGAATTGAAACTTTTTATATCCAATGTTTGCGACTGTTTTTACCATTTCGTTTTGCTCTGAATTCTTGGTCTAATACATTCTAGCACTTGCCACGCCACTTCCTTACTGAGTCGAAACCGTTCCCGAAAATCTTTGGAGTCGTACATTTGGAAAAAATTCGGACGATTTTGAATTTTATGTTGGCGACGATTCACAACAATATTCCAAATATTGTCAATATCGGCGTCACTCTCAATATCGGACTCAAAATTTTCAATTTCGCTAGACATATTTAGATTTATTTTTGCCCAAATCAAATTTGTATAATTTATTAACATCAGCTGTTTTTTGACTAATTGCTAACCAATGGCGTTTGGGGGTTTAACTAATGGTTTAACAATTCGATGTGAATAAAAATACATTAGTTAAGCGCTTGTCATTAGGTAACAAACGACTGTGAATTTGCGCCTTAGAACACACGCATTCGATTGTGCAATACGTTTGAAATAAAAAACATCAAGTAATCATTGGAAATACTGGAAATGCATCATCAAAACAATTTATTAATGCAAATGGTTGGTGAATACAATAATTTTAGCTTAAAATAAGTGTTCAAAATGATGGCCTGCGACTTCAATGAGAAGTGTGTCTGGTTGAATTTCAGCACACGAATTTCTGATTCGCTCAATCAATCATGTTCTCGCGTGTTGTTGGTTCTTGTTTTAAAACTTTGTCTTTGAGATAGCCCCACATAAAGAAATCTGGCACAGTAAGATCTGGTGATCTGGCGGGCCAATTTGTCGGACCAGCTCTACCGATCCAGCGACCATTGAAATCACGATCAAGTATTTCACGTGCCACCACCGAATAGTGTGCAGGACAACCATCATGTTGAAACCAAACGTATTGCACAATCTAATGCGTGTATTCTAAGAAGGAGAAATTGAAAAAATTGGATTTTGTCGATTACAAACAACGCCATATATCATGAACCGAACAAAATATTTCATTCAAATCATACGTACTTTTAGTCGTAGAATCCGTATCTGCAATAAAAAATATGGCTTCCTATCTTAGTTTAAAAGTTACCCCCGCCAACCTATAAAGCCGTGGGTGGTGGACTATTTTTGTTGCACTAATATATTTCCCCCGCGGTACGATTAAATTTTGATTATGGACATTTTTTCCGTAGAGTGGCTATTTTTCGAGATATTTGACCGTCTCAGTTTAAAAGAAACACCCTGTATAACGTCGATTAACCGGTTCTTGGAAAATATCAATTTTTATAAACCCGACACACCGTTAACGGGCCGGAATTCGGTTAATCGGTTTTGTTAGGAGTAGGACTGGCTTGCTTTTGCGATTGGAGGAGGCTGATTTGCGGCTACTCATTGGGTTGATTACGGGCCACTGTACTGTTGGGAGGCTTCACTCGCAACTGCGGACGGGATTGGCAACTGTCGCGTTGGCTGGGACGAAGAAGAGGTGAAGTCCATTGATCACTTTATCTGTCAATGCCCGTCGCTGCAGCGAAGGGCACAACGGTCTTTGGGTTTGGTTTAGGTTGAAACATATCACTACATTCAAAAATCAATACCTGAGGAAATAATTTCGGCCCAGGCCCTACCGCCCCCTACCGCCTGTTGAGAAATACAAAATATTCTTTCTCGAAAAAAATATATTCTTTATTCAAAACGTCAGGGAGTTGTCAAACTGTTCATAAATGAAAAACAGCTTTAAGAAAACGGACATCCAATTCCAATATAATATAGAAAATAACACTCGTGTGTGTTTTGCTTCCCTAATAATTAGATAATTTCAGTATTCCGCATTTTCTGACTTCCACGTGTCTTCCAAATCTGAAGTTTTTACTTCCTCTTTTAACAATTGAAATTGTGTATAAACGTTTAATAACTTTCCAACCTAACAAATACTTAAGCTATAATTTATAGAGAAATGTGTTGTTGCGATAAAACTCTATTTTTAAACTGTAGTACAGTATCGCCAGTAATTAGTAATGATGTAATGTAATGATGACAAGTTTGACATTAAATTACATTTTCTTTAACCTCTACGAGTACGTGCTAATACGCCTCAGTATATATATATTATAATATATTAATATATATATATATAGTCCTGTTTCTAAAATGTAGAATGATAATATTTTAACATCTCAGACATTCGTAAGTACTTTTGTAATCAGGGAATTTATTATGAAATAAATATAAATGTTTACCAAAACATTTCAAAGTGTTTGTGTCATATCGTCTAATACTCCGGCCTCTGTGTTTTTTTTTTCTGCCAGACGAATTATGATTATATTGTAAATTTGAGTGGTTTAAGGATTTGATAAAATCATAATTTCTTCATTTTTATTTGGTTCTTTATTTATTACATTACGTTAGCATCTTAAACTGACAATTCTATTCTCCTTGAAAAGTTTTCAGCATCTTGTTTGACATTTTGTGTTCAACTTATAAAGAGAGCCATTTACATATTTATATTACATTTTGGTAATAAGCAGATATTCAAGTTTCACAATAAATTGTTGTGACGTCTTACATTCCACTAGCAAAGTTTTGAAAATTTGTGGTGCTGACAGCTTTATTGAACACAATACACAATTACAATTTAATTAAAATATAATCTGTTATTAAACTCCAAAAAATTTTAAATAGTGGAATTTAGGTTAATCATTTCTAAAGTAGAAATGGATTTGTAATTACGTACTAAAGCTATTGGATACTTTTGAGTTTTATATTTTTTTATTTGTAACCGCTGAAAAAACGGTCCCAGCAACATACTGCAGGAACCATGTATATGTTTGCAAGCATTGTTTTCATGAATTGAATATCTGGTGCATTTTTGTTTCTTTGTTGTCTGCCACCTTTTTCTTTTTGTTTTCAGTAGTTATCAGTAAACAAAGCTTCAATTGGCTGGTAGTCACGATAACTCTCCATACGCACTTAGGATCGTAATTAAGTTGGGTACTGAATAATATTTAGCGCAATCTCACTCTGCTACTGAATATTGACACAATTGGCACCCTCATTCGTTCAACGGTCACAATGGATGACTTAGGGTGAGGGTATACTTAAGTCGGTTCACCCGACTGAAATTTTTGTACTGGTTTTCAATTCGGTACCCACAACATAATTCCCGATGTTTAACATCCTAAGCGCAAATTCTGTTATATTAAAAAAATCAATGAGTGTTCGAATTCACGGGCGATGTGTTAGCATATTTTTGTTACATGGTACCTGTTCAATTTCTATGAGCACATTAGTAGATGTTACATTGGAAAATAAAAAAAAACTTTCAGGCTCTTTTAAACATTAATAAATTCATTTAATAAGTACTGTTCAAGGTTTATATGATGCCCAGATTGCAGTCAAAAGTCAAAAATACGGATTTTACTTACTTCCATTATACATACAATTTAGTTTAAAATTGTTTTGTTGTTCTCTGAAATGGTTTTTGTTTGTGCTGAAGACAAAACGGATTGAATAGTATAGAGAACTTATTGCACTCTTTTTCCGCTCTCATGTAGAGATTCTGAGTAAAAGAGCATAAACGAGTCTTTTTCTTTTTATAGAATATTTCAATATAAATGCACCATTTCGACAATGTTATTACATAAAACAATACAAAAAGCATAAATATTTCAAAAGGCCTCAATGTTTCACATCAAAATTATGAATGCACCAAGTTATGACAAAAATAGAGTAACGCGTTTTGAATCGTTCGCCAGTGTTTTTGAGTCATACAATTCGTTCCATGAGTTCTCTAAACTATTCAATCCTATTTGGCGACGACGACCTGCTTGTTTGTTCGCTGCCGCTACATCAATACCATCATACTTATTTTCAGGCAGAGACTATTGTTGGACAACAACCACGTATGTGATGCTAACGCTGTGTGTTGTTTGCATGTGCTCACTTTGATAGATTACCTTAACCGTGCCTATAGATGTTAACACATCAACAAATTAAAGTATGAAAAGAGGGGTTTTGAAGCTCGATAGAAATTCAATTTGTAAAATATATCACAGAAGATATATTTTAATCAAAAAAAGGTTTGTATTCGGGTGTTCGTGGCGAAGCGCATTCTGAACGTCCAATTTTGGGTCACTTTCTCAAGCATTTCTGGCCGTTATGCGAACAGTTGTGGACTCCAAGACGTATATTATGGCTGGTTTATCAGCATAAGCCAGTGACTTCAGGTCGTACGACCTTAGAGCCCAATTAACAGGTCCATTTCGTCAAATCAATTTATCGCCCAATTTTAATTTCAATAAAGGTACCAATACTTATTTAGCACATGTTTCATGAAACCCAAATAAATGCCTTTAAATAAATACTCACGGTTTCACGTTCCTCGTCGTCAAGCGCTTGATGACTGAAGTTCCATTTAAGAATGTTGAATATTGCCACGAAATAGGGGTTGATGCAATGAATCTAAGATTTAAACAGACTAAATGTTCGGTTCTTCTCACAATAACTGATATATGCACAAATTAGGTGAGACTTATATATTAAATACGAACTCTAACAGGACCAATTGTCATCTTCATAATTATGGAACATTCATGGGGATAAAGATAGCCACAGCTTAGATACAATTACACGAGTTACGGTTAGCTCCATTTGAGATTTCGGAACTGGGCAGTTCTCCAATAAATACGTTCAGCCTCTCAAGACTAATATTTGATCCCGTAATGGCGCAATTTCCAGACAGAATGAGTTGAATGTCGTAGGCCGAATTGAGATGGTGACAAGCCTACCGTCAAAAAATACATCCTGCACACAGAACCAACGTTTGAACCACAATCACAACAAATTCAAAATCTTTCCTTTTCGTTCCGCAATCGTATTTGTCCTTTTTCCCACCGCACCAAAAGCCTTCCTCAGCTAAAATCTTCCAATCAGTTTTTTTCTATCGCAAATTATTTCTTTTTCTCAGCAGTTTTCCCCAAAACAGAAAAAAAATGTTTTTCCTTTTTTCTGATTTTTTTATTTTACGACAACCAAAACAAAAACTGTCTTTTTCTTTTTTTTCCAAAAAAAAAACCCAACTCAAACCTAAAATAAAACTATTTTTCGGGTTCCTCAATTATATTGGCCTCAAGTATAGTCCATATTCCTTTATATAGTGAAAATTGACGTCACATACTGTGCCTGTGGATTCAAATTGTTCCACTAGACGCTCAATTGTTGATCTGGTAGGACGATTGTGACGACCATAAATTGGACGTAGCGCTCTTAAAGTTGAGGCCACTGACTTCAAATTTCGGTAGTAAATTCCCATGATGAAATGGCAAACCTTACTGAAGAGAAATGTCAAAAGAGCGGGAAAAAATATCGCGTCGTTTGCTGTTCCTATCGATTAACTTTTGTAGCGTCTCTGTTGAAAAACCCTTTATATAGAGACAGCAAACGACGCCATATTTTTTCCCGCTCTTTTGACATTTCTCTTCAGTAAGGTTTGCCATTTCGTCATGGAAAGATATACGAGCCAACAACGAGTCGAAATTATTAAAATTTACTACCGAAATTTGGAGTCAGTGGCCTCAACTTTAAGAGCGCTACGTCCAATTTATGGTCGTCATAATCGACCTACCAGATCAACAATTGAGCGTCTAGTGGAAAAATATGAATAAACAGGCACAGTACAAAATTTTCCCGTGCCAGTGAGACAAAGAAGTGCCCGTAGTGTCGAGAATATTGCTGCCGCTGAGGCTTCAGTTCAAGAAAGCCCAAATGTGTCTCTCACACGTCGTTCTCAAGCGTTGGGCATCTCTGTGACGTCGCTGTGGCGAATTTTGCGAAAAGATCTTTGTCACGATCCAACCCTCGTCTGAGAGCTGTCCTATCTGCATGCTACACTGGCAACTTGTCGATTATTGCACGGCTAAGGCTCGCGGGCATGGGCGGGTGTTCGTTGCAGGCAGATAGAAGAATGATCGTCACTCATTTTATTTGTAGCAGTGTACCAAAATTTTATCAAAACTTAAAGGGGCCGAAGACAACCAATCTGTAATAAAAATGTAGGAAAACGGTGTTGGACTTCCTACAGGCTCCCTCCCACTGTCATTTTCCAATGACCATCAGTGGTAACTCCAGGCCAAAGATTATGGGTCACCCCTAACATCATGTTTCACGGCCAAATACCTACCTTTTACTTTTCCTTATTCAGGCATAACCCAATCAACAAATTCCTGTACCAAAAAGTTCATAATTCATTATAATTTTATTGCCCAGTTCGGAACTTTATATAAAAAGTATACAAAGAAGTATAAAGTTATTTCTATATACATGGAAAACGAATTAGAGATCTTATCATATCTACTACATACGTACAATTTAGGTGTTCTTACGGGTTATATTAAATTAAGGTTAGTATTTGATATTTTGTTTCAATTTCGTTTTTAATTATACTTTTGTTATTCCAAAAATTCAAATGATGACAATAAAACTCTTTGATATCCCTATATCAAGAGTTTTTATTCTTGTTTTCATTCTTTCGAGGCTTTGAGTCCAGAAAAACAATTTGGAAATTTGTTTGATATAGGAGTTTACTTCTCCTTTGTCTGACGACTATTCTGAGGCTTAATTTGCCTTTATCTTGCTCTGTCGAGACTTGTATCAATTAAAAAAAGGAAATTTGTTTGATATAGGAGTTTACTTCTCCTTTGTCGGACGACTATTCTGAGGCTTTTTTGCCTTTAATTTGCTCTGACGAGACTTGTATCAATAAAAAAGAAATTTGTTTGATATAGGAGTTTACGTGTGCTTGGTCTGACGACTAAACAACATTTATCTTCCCCTTCAAAAAACACATAACTATCTAAATATCGCCCAAAACTATACACAGATATTTATTAATGCTTTTACAACAATCTGTGGAATTGCAATACTCATCTACTACCTCTACACCACTACTTTCGCTAACTTACGACCTTAATTGTGTCGGTTCAGCTTGATGTCATCTTTGTGGAAAAAGCTCCTGGCGTAAATACGGCTGCAGTTGCTGCTCCAGCTGGGGTTAAAGATGTCTTCGCTAACGTTGCTGCTGTTAAAATTGTATTGTTGATTTCAGCTGGTGGTAGTTCTGTACCTCGTTTCTGTAGTTCTCGAATCGAAAAAGTTTTCGCATGAAACATGTGAATTGAAACCAAAAAGCTAGGAATCGGTACAAAAATCGCTTTTCACATTTGACTGTTTCTACAACGTTTGTTTTGCGAAAACTTTCTGTGACGTACTGCTTTTTTCATTCGTATTGGAAAAATGCGAGAAAATCTGTTTCTAAAAAGTAGTGAGTCGAAAAAATTAAAATGTGAAACGTCAAAAATACTCACAAATTAAAACGGTGCGAGATTTTGATATTGCTTCTACAAAAAGGTTTTTTAAGAAATTAATACATATTTTTTAAGTGGAGAAGAGAAGAACTATATCTTTTCTGTTATGTATTTCAATTAATTTTTCCAAAATATTACAGAAAAATCAAGAAAGCAAAAATAAAATGCAGTTGAATACATGTCTATACTTCTTTTTGTTATTCTTTTTCGCGCTAGTTTATTTTGTTTGTTTATATTTTTTTCTTAGTTGACAGCTTTCTTGGAATATTCTAATCAAAACTTCAGCAGTGTTGCCTCTTTTCGCATTGATATACAGATACACTTTTTACTCACAAATCGAGAAACGATGGAATTTTTTGTTTCATGCTTAATGTGAAAACTTTTTCGATTCGAGAATTACAGAAACGAGGTACTGGTTTTATTGTTGTTGATGTTAGCTTCTAGTTTATTTAATTTTCGATGTTACTCTGTTGTTTTAGATGGTTTAAGCTGCTGTGGTTTTGTTGTTATTGCCACTTACTGTTGATAAATTCTATTGTTTTGGCTATTATTAGTGTCTTTATTGGCTTTTATTCTCCTTTTTAAACAGTCGGATTCCTCATCGGTATTTGCAATGCAATAAATTTTCTTTATGTCAACAGCTGATCACATTCAGAGATGGTATAACAAGGGGGATGTGCTGATTGATGTGCAATAGTACATTTAAGCGTATGGGTGTTGTCGGTCTTTTAGCTAATGCGTTTGTGAACTCAATTTTAGTTTTAATCTTATTGTTAATTTTGCTTTTGTTAACTAGTTTTATGCACTTTTGTTATTTATTTTGTTATCTAGTTTTAAACATGCTGCTATTGTACTTTTTGCATTTGTCAACTAGTTCTATCTGTTGTTATGGTACTTTTTACATTTGTTGACTAGACCTATAAACACTTTTATTAACCATTTTCTTTGTACTCTTTTCTTTTCGTTAGCTGGGGTTATATGTTTGTTTTTGGTAACTAATTTTATGCACCTTTATTATTTATTTTGTTACCTAGTTTTATGCTTGTTATTATTGTACTTTTTGCATTTGTCCACTAGTTCTATCTGTTGGTATTGTACTTTTTTACATTTGTTAACTAGTTCTAAGCTTGTTGTTTTTGCACTTTTTTTACATATGTTAAATCATTTTATGCACTTTTGTTATTTAGTTTGCTTTTGTTATGACGGAGTTGTGGGTGCGTTGTTCTTCGCAAGTCGTGCTTTTCAGGGTTGGGTTTGCAGTTTTCGACTTTCAAGAGAGGGCGGTGTGTAAAAACTAGATGATGATTTGAGCCTATAAAGGCTTCCGATTTTCTCTCTGAAAATGTTTCCCAGAGGTCATTTATTCTGGCAAAAACGCGACGGTCGATCTACTGATCTTGGACAGCTTTAAAATGGCCTACTTCTCGTTACCATCGCGGGCTCAGCTTGAAAGTTTCTCAAAGTTAATTTTTTTTCCAAAACCACGACCATCCCAGACCACGTTCACCGCCAAAAAGGAAGTTGGCTGCGGATCCTATTAATCATGGCGGCCCATTTCTCATCCTTTGTGTATCACCGCAACATACTTCAGGCAATCAGAGTGGTTTTAAATGGGCGTAAAACACAGAGTTGCATTTCGATGGACCTTACCGTCCTAGCTTACTCTGTTCACACCGCTCCTATAACCACCGAAACGGTACATCTTGGCCTACATCCTTACAAGATCAAATTGACGCAAGAACTGAAGCCGCTTGACCACCATAAGCGTCGTATATTCGTGAATTGGGCTGAGCAACAACTTGAAAATGATTCGGATTTTCATCGGAAAATCATCTTCAGCGATGAGGCCCATTTCTGGCTGAATGGCTTCGTCAATAAGCAAAATATGCGTTATTGGTCAGACAGCAATCCACACGTAATCCATGAGCAATGTTACCGCTGGGAATTTTCAAAAAGTATCAGAAAAAGGCGAATTCATCGAAAAAAGTGGCACATATTATACAAAAAAGTGTCACAAAAAGTGGCACACTTTTTTTAGATTTTATTTCAAGAAAACAACAAAAAATAAATAGTTAACAAAAACAATTCATTTGAGTACATAGTACATATATATAATAAACTATAAAACTTAAATTAAATCACATGTATTTATTTCTAGTTACTTTGTTTTAACTTCTTTTCTGTACTTTTTAATGAGATCTGTACTTGTAATCCAATCTTCCAACTTCTCGTCAACCAAATTAAGAGTTGAAAGCATTGAATGACAGGTTTCCACCTTCAACCTGTTCGTTAATTTACTTTTCATTAATGTGAGTTTCGAAAAAACGCGTTCTGCGCAAGCGCTGCTATGAGGCAAAGTAAAAACATACAAGGCAAATTTGTACAAATTTTGGTACAAATATTCATTTAAATAATTTTTTAAATTTCCCACTTTAAACCAGAAAACTACAACATTGGTAATTGCGAATAGGTGTTCGTAAGATTTGTCATTTGGTTTGCATTCTAATAGTTTTAATTCATTTATAAAAGCCTCTGGCTAAATTCAGTCACGATCTCAATATAACTTATATCTTCATTATATTTTATATAAAAGGGTCTAAGAACTTTAAACTATTCAGTTTTTTATCGTTTATATCGATTCTTGAAAATATTTGGTCACAAATAGTTTGGTAAAATTTTAGAATATTTGTTTTAATAATTATAATATCAATTTCTGATATATTTTCTGAACAAATTAAAGTTTCGGCTTCATGGCCTATGTATATTTTAGTCACATCCTTGATGTGTAAAATATTTGTATAATCAATATTCCACAGCTCTGTAAGCGTTATACAATCTTTTTTTAAAAAGTTTCTAAAAAGTTGGAGTAAAATCTCTTTTGTCAATGAAATAAGATGTATAATTTGTGAAGACTCACTTTGAAAACTTGTGTTTAGTGAATTCATTATTTTAAGGATATAAACTAAAAATTTTAAATATACCTTATTTGTAGTTGACAGTTCTTGTTGAATATTATGTATTTTTTACAATTTGTTAGCACATTTTGCTTCAAATTGTTCTCTAATAAAATAATGCTCCAATACAGGCCATTGCTCCAGTATCCGATTCGACACAGATTCGAAGGAAAGCCATCTGGTATCGCTCAACCTTAAAAGCCTGTGTTCAGGTACGTCAAAAAATACTGTGCAGGTCTTTATAATCAGACTGTCTTTTCGAACACTTAAAATAGTTATAAATGTTTTTCAGCAACTGCTCCACTTCATGGAGTATACACTTTAAAGTCAGTCCGCCAGAAATGAGCCTTATCGCTGAAGATGATTTTCCGATGAAAATCCGAATCATTTTCAAGTTGTTGCTCAGCCCAATTCACGAACATACGACGCTTATGGTGGTCAAGCGGCTTCAGTTCTTGCGTCAATTTGATCTTGTAAGGATGTAGGCCAAGATCTTTTCGCAAAATTCGCCACAATGACGTCACAGAGATGCCCAACGCTTGAGAACGACGTGTGAGGGACACATTTGGGCTTTCTTGAACTGAAGCCTCAGCGGCAGCAATATTCTAGACACTACGGGCACTTCTTTGTCTCACTGGCACGGGAACATTTTGTACTGTGCCTGTGGATTAAAATTTTTCCACTCGACGCTCAATTGTTGCTCTGGTACGACGATTATGACGACCATAAATTGGACGTAGCGCTCTTAAAGTTGAGGCCACTGACTCCAAATTTCGGTAGTAAATTTTAATAATTTAGAGTCGTTGTTGGCTCGTATATCTTTCCATGATGAAATGGCAAACCTTACAGAAGAGACATGTCAAAAGAGCGGGAAAAAGTATGGCGTCGTTTGCCATACTGTTTGTGGTGTTCGTCAAAGTGTTGACAAAATAATGTGAAGTAGCTTTTTTCGCCAAATTCGTACAAAAGTATAACAAAGTGGCACACAAATACAAAAAGTGGCACATTTAGTATCATAATAAAATAGTGGCATAAAAGTATAAAGGCAGAAAAAAAGTGGCGAAATTGCCACTTTAGTGGCATAACGGTAACACTGTCCATGAGTTATCATTGCATCCCGAAAAAATTACGGTTTGGTGCGGTTTATGGGCCGGCGGCGTCATTGGGCCGTACTTCTTCCGTGATGATCAAGACCGGCCCATTACTGTGAATGCGAATCGCTACCGTTCAATGATAATCGAATATTTTTGGCCCCAATTGGATAATATGGACTTGGAGGACATGTGGTTTCAACAGGACGGCGCCACAAGCCACACAGCGAATGCCACAATCAATTTATTGGAAACCAAGTTTGGTGAACGTGTTATCTCACGAAATGGCCCAGACGATTGGCCGCCGATAGATTATTTTCTGTGGGGCTACGTCAAGTCTATGGTCTATGCCAACAAACCAGCGACGATTGATGAACTTCGTACGAATATCGAACGTGAAATTGCAGCAGTATCGGCCGATTTATGCTTGAAAACCGTCGAAAATTGGGTTCACCGTCTGCACTTCTGCAAGCGTGCCCGTGGTGGCCATGCAAAAGAAATCGAGTTCCATACATAATGGCATCGAACGTACTTTCACAGGAATAAAGAATTTCATTGGTATCTAAAACCGGGTTTGTTTTATTTAAAAAAACTTTTGTAGCGCTCTTATTGAAAAACCCGTTATGTACGAGTATCGTATATTTTTTCGTGGACAGCTGACAGCTCAAGGTTATTCAGAATTGAACACCAAATTAATGAGAAACGCGTTTTAATTTTTGAGAAATATTTATAATATTATTTAATAAAAAAAGAAAAAAAACATCTTGATGGTTTGAATAGTTGTCAAAATTGTGGCATTTGCGGTTTAGAAAATACGATGGTGGCCACTTATATTTTCGGGCTAGGCAATTTTTAATGTTGCCAGGTTCCGAACATGCAAATATTTAATTTATTTCAAACAAGAATATTACTTTTCTTTTCTATCGCTGATTATGTTTAAACAGATTCGTATTGCGCTTAGTTCTGGTATTTATAGACATTATTCTGATGCCAGCATTAAATAACGGTACATTTAATTCCAAGGACAATTTACACTCTATGATCCGCGTACTTTCAAAACATAAAAATGGCTTGAAGGTTGCACATATTAATGCCCAGAGCATTAGGAACAAAATCGATGAGATTCGTCACATTTTTTCAAACTCAAGTGTAGATATTATATGCGTATCTGAAACATGGTTTCGACCTGAATTACAGGACTTGTTATTTTCTCTAAATGGCTACATATTGTACAGAGCTGACCGATTGGGTCGTGCTGGAGGTGTCGCAATGTACATTAGGAAAGACATAAACTGTAAGCTTGTGAGAACATCTGACAATAACTCCGAAATTGAATTCCTGTTTATGGAGATAGTAAGTGGAAGCCACAAACTACTTATTGGTGCAGTATACCGGCCTAATAATAGAATTGACTACGGCGTTCTCACGGAAGTCGTAGGCGAACTGTCTCTGCAGTATATCTGTGGTGACTTCAATAGCAATGTGCTCCAAGAATATAGTCTTAAGTCCGAGTTTATATCCTTTGGCCTTAAACTGGCAAACGATACGGAGCCAACACATTACACTACTACGGGAGACTCCTTGATAGATTTAGTTTTAGTTCTGATCAGCTTTCTGCTCCTGTATTTTCGAAACATGACCTTTGCTTTTTGATATTTGATTGTCACGTAAATACCGACATTGATTCGATTTGTTTTCGGACCTTTAGAAATATTGATTATGATTCACTATACCAAGATATTAGTTTAACCATGTGGAACGATATTTTTTATATGCTTGATATTGATGAGCAAGTCAAATTTTTAACGGATCATAATATCCATCTATACAACAGATATGTTCCACTGAAGACTAAAATTTTAAATAAAGATCAGAATCCATGGTTTGATTCGGAAATTAGGCACATGATTTGCTTGAGGAATATTGCATATGGAAGGTGGAAAAAATTTAAAACCGCAGAACTACATGAAATATATAAGAGCCTCCGTAATAAGATGAATAGCACCATAATTTATAAGAAGAAAAGCTATTTCACTCAAAAGTTTGATAGGGCCTTAACAACAAAGGAACCGTGGAAAAATATTCGTTGGATAGGTATTGGAAAGGATGCCAGCTCAGTTAATAATGATTTAGACGTTGACAATCTGAATGAGAAATTTGTGAATATAAATATGGTTAATCCAAACCTGGAGTTTTATAGTGGTGTAAATGACTCATGTGAACCATTATTTTATTTCGACGCCGTCAGTAATTTTGATGTTTTAGAGAGTATTATGGGCATAAAATCACATGCAGTTGGAATAGACGGAGTGCACCCAAGGTTCTTACGAATAATTATTCAGTTTATCCTACCACACATTACTCATATTTTTAATTCTATTATATTGAAATCACACTTTCCTGAGATTTGGAAACACGCCAAAACAATACCGTTGTCTAAGGGAAGGGGTGGCCGTCGGTGGTGCAATGGTTAGTGTGCGCGGCTCTTGTACATGAGATCCTGGGTTCGAACCCGGCTCTGACTACGGCGGTCACCTCGCATTGTGACGGCGACACTATCGAGTATCTAGCCATGAAAAAGCTTCTCAAATTACCGTTCGGAATCGGTGTAAAACTGTAGGTCCCAATCAGTGAGTGAAAACTGGAAAGCGCACAGCTCAGTGATTGTGAGAAGTTCTCCCCGGTCCCTTCATGGGATGTAATGGGAAACCATTTATTTTTTTTTTAAGGGAAGGGCCATATTGCCCCTTCTTTCGAAAGCTTTTGAGAAATTAATTAATAAGCAGATCGGGACATATTTAAGGGACAACTCGTTATTAACAAGTATGCAGTTTGGATTTTGACCTGGGCACAGTTGCATAACCGCACAACAAAAAGTCTCCGAAGATTTAAGAAACGATTTGGATAATAATCTTGTGTCTGTATTAGTTCTACTTGATCACTGAAAGGCCTTTGACACTGTCGATCATCAGGTTCTTATCTCAAAGCTAACTCGTTTTTTCAAATTTTCTCCAAATGCTTGTGGTCTTATGAGATCCTATCTCTTGCTTACAGATGTCAGAGTGTCTCAATTGGTAATCGCTACTCCAAACCTCTTGGCTTATTAAGAGGAGTTCCACAGGGATCTATCCTGGGCCCGTTTCTTTATTCCATGTACAGCAATGACCTCCCGCGACAACTTCATAATTGTTGTGTGCATATGTATGCAGATGATGTGCAAATATATATAAGTATGTACATTAGACCGTATCACCTTACAGGCACAAAAAAAAAAGTTCGCCGTACACCAGCAAATATAAAGTATTGTTCCAAGGACATTACAAAAAAATTTTTTTTTTACCGAACATAGGGGTCGCCTTTTTAGTTTTTTCGTTATATCTTCCATATTTACAGTCCGATTTTAAAGTTTGATATAGCGAATTTTTTTGTCTCAGGGAGGCCAATATTTTTGCTCTTAGGTCCATTGACCTCAAGTGTACCGTTCTAGTACTTA
Organism: Phaonia tiefii; assembly: GCA_963931995.1. Classification (NCBI taxonomy): domain Eukaryota; kingdom Metazoa; phylum Arthropoda; class Insecta; order Diptera; family Muscidae; genus Phaonia; species Phaonia tiefii. Next base: position 275,384,575 of record OZ008368.1, read on the forward strand.
CCCCCCAAATCTCATTTCCTACCACCCTAATGTGACACCCTAATGTTAGAAATTTATAGCTCGCGAAAAATCATAAAACTTTTGCTCAGAAAGTATTTCGATAATTACAGCACAACTGGCAGAAATTAATGGATTGAGCCCTAATCCAGCTAAATCAAAATGTATGGTCCTCAGTAGGACTTCTTTTACACCACCAAGTGATATATCCGTCAGATTATCTAATATGCCTGTTGGAAAGGCAAACAGGCCCAGCTAGTGACTTCCACGGGGATTTTGAATAAAATACACCTTGTTTCATAAAAAAATTGAATTTATTTCACAAAGCGTATTAATATTAAAATTCCTAATCAAATACAAAAATAAATTAGGAATTAAAAAGGTTATAAAAATATTTAATATAAAGGGAACCTACTTTTTGGTATGGAAACCACTAGAACTTTTAAAGATACTTTAATTACGCGAATTTTTATCGTTCCTTAGCACCGCGTATGAGCCAACTTGTAAGTATTAAATGGCGAATACGCGGGGACGCTACTTGACATTTGTTAAAGATTCGTTAAGAATTTTATAGTTAGTTGACAAGTGAAAAATTTCATAAATATTCAAGTATTGCCAGATCGTCACAAAAAATCAAGGGGATTTTGGAGGTGGCGCTAACAATGCCTATAAATATAGTACCAACTGCGAAAAATCTGGGTGTAATTTTCAATAGTAAACTTACATGGCGTGATCATATATTGTCAGCAGTTGGTAGCACTAATTCAGCATTAAGAAACTTGTACGTCAGTCAGTCTTTTACACCCTTGAGGATAAGAATGTTGTCAGCGAAGACATATGTAGTTGCTAAACCGTTGTATGGATGTGAAATTTTTGGGAGCTGTGGTAAGGATATGATGGATAAATTAAACGTTACTTTTAACAATATTGTTAGATATATTTTCGGCCTACGTAGAGGAGAACATGTGTCTGAACTTGCAAAGTCTGTTTACGGAGTATCCTTTGCAAATCTTTTAAATATGAAAACAATCACAAGCTTACACAAAATTATAACTACCAATACACCTTCTTAATTCTATGCTCATATTCACTTTGCAAGATTGCCACGAGGAAATAAAATTATACAAGTCAGGCATCGGTCAAGTTTCTCTAATCACTTTTTCTTTATTCAAGCCATACGTCTTTGGAATAAACTACCTTTGAGAATTCAAACAATAACCAATACCACGCAGTTCAAATCGAATCTCCTAAAGCATTTTCAGCAAACTAAAACAAGCATTAAGTTTAAATATTCAAAATAAAAATAGTATCATAAAATAATAATTGCAATAATAATAATAGATTCCAATGAGAAAAGTGATAATAATAATATAAATTGTAAATCAATTTATTATTATTTCTATTAATATTATATGAAAATTGTTTTGTTCTTCCTATATTTTTAAATTACTTTCATTAAAATAATTTTATCATCAATCTATTTATACGCGATATTACATATTTTGTGTTGTTATTAAAATTAAAATTATAATTGAATATTACGAAATCTAAAAACCTTTTTCCGAAAATTGAATTATGTGTCAGTTTACTTATGTTTAAAACATTGTATCAATATGTATAATCCCTTGCTTAATATAAGAATTAATTTCTTTTGTATGGGATGAGCCAAATAAATAAATAAAATTAATAGAAGACAGAGTAGATAGGCGAACGAATGATAGGCGACCTGAAGCAAATCATGAAACTAAGTTTAAATATTGCCTGATTGATAATAATGACAGCTATATTAAGCGTGTTTTGGTTACAACGCTTGCTTATGTGATCGCTTGTTTTGTATGTAACCAAAACACGACTATTATATTTTATGTTGGTTGCCTCGAGCGAAATTACGTATGTATTTCCTTTCAGTTCTGTCCGTTTTATGTCCACCTAAAGAGTAACATACAACATCAACTCGGTTGGACATAAAACGGGCAGAGAAATAAAAGGGAATGCGTATTTTCGTTCGTTGCAAACAACATCAAACATAATTTAGTATCAATCATTAGTAGCAATCAAACCACAGAGCACTAGACAAGAGTTTTTAGCCCTCTCTTTACGTTGTCTTGATGACGATGAGGTTGCAGGCCATATCATCGAGTTCGAGTTGCTGCTGTATTTTACTCTTTGCTTGGGCATAAAGTTCACAGAAATAAAAGGGAATGCGTATTTACGTTCGATGCAAACAACATCAAACATAATTTAGTATCAACCATTAGTAGCAATCAAACCACAGAGCACTAGACAAGAGTCTTTAGTACTCTCTTTACGTTGTCTTGTTGACGATGAGGTAGCAGGCCATATCATCGAGTTCGAGTTGCTGCTGTATTTTAGTTAAAATAAATAAATAAATGGTTTCCCATTACATCCCATGAAGGGACCGGGGAGAACTTCTCACAATCACTGAGCTGTGCGCTTTCCAGTTTTCACTCACTGATTGGGACCTACAGTTTTACACCGATTCCGAACGGAATTTTGAGAAGCTTTTTCATGGCTATATACTCGATAGTGTCGCCGTCACTATGCGAGGTGACCGCCGCCGAAAGAAATTTTTTTTTTTGAAGGAGGTCAGAGCTGGGTTCGAACCCAGGATCTCATGTACAAGAGCCGCGCACACTAACCATTGCACCACCGACGGCCCTGGGCATAAAGTTCACAGAAATAAAAGGGAATGCGTATTTACGTTCGATGAAACCAACATATAACATAATTTAGTTGTCATTAGTATCAATCAAACACTATTTCAACTTAGTTTGTTCTAGCCTAACCACTAAGTTCTCTTTTATTTTCCTACTACTTAGTCGATCATCTGTGTCAAAGATACCCCCTGATTAAATACTATTTATACAAAATTTGCTGCATGGGCTGATTCGGGTTGTTTAATTCTCTCTCGTCTATCTTCTCTGTTTCCTAAAGGGTGGTCCAACCAAAACACACGATGTTAATTTTAAATAAAAGAAAAAGTTTTCAGAGAATTGTCTTAATGTTTTTATTATGATACAGGGATGTGAAACAAAATATCGGCCAAATACTCGCCACGGCTTCGGTGACATACCTCTCTCCGATGGTCCATATTTTGACCGACTCTGAGACATAATTGAGGTTCAATGTCGTTAATGTGCCGAATTATCTCATCCTTTAGCTCTTGAATTGACGTACACTTTTTCTTTTAAATATCCCCAAAGAAAGAAGTCCAACGGATTCAAATCGCATGATCGTGGCTGCCAATTACCATCGACACGACGTGAGATAACACGACCATTGAATCTCCTGCGAAAAGAGGCATTATTTCGTTGGCTGTGTGGCACCATCCTGTTGGAACCACATATCGTCCAGGTCCATATCCTCAATTTCTGGCCACAATAAGTCCGTTATCATGCTGACCAAAAAAATCTCGAAGTGCACGAAATGCACTTTTGATTTCAACGCCAAATTTCGTAAAAGGCTTTAACAATCTTAACGCGCTGCTCAATTGTGTACCTCTCCATGGTTGAATTTGTCTAACACTGAAACAAAGAAATGTCAAGTTAAGTTGGGCATTATGGTTGGACCACCATTTATTAATTTTCTACTTCATATTCGATCAGATGTGTTATGGACATCCCATGCATGTGACATACCATGTGATGGAGGCAAACTGGTGCAATACTACCCCTCCCATACATTCAGTACTACATTGGCATTTTGCCGTAACAAATTTGCTCGCCGCAGTTACCATAATTTGTCAATCGCTCAAAAAAAAAGACTCGTGTCGATTGGTGTAAGGAAATCTTGAAAAAATTCAATAGTGGTGCTTCAGAAGACGTCTATAAGAGCACGACAGGCGACGAAACATGGATTTATGCATATGAACTTGAGACTGTTCGCGTACACTGGTCATGTGGCAACTGGTCCATTAGGGTACCGAATGACGGTCAATTCTGAATGGTACACAACCATTTGTTTGCCAGAAGTTTTTGGGGATCTAAAGAAGAATTCTTCTCCATCACTACAAGAATTCTTCTCCATCACCAAAGAAGAATTCTTCTCCATCACTACAATATTAGTTCTCACATATCGGCTCAAACAAACGCGAATTTGACCAGCAAAAACATTGATTTGAAGGGTCATCCGCTTTACAGTTTCGATTTGGTACCTAATGATTTCATTTTATTACATATAAAGAATTTTTACAATAAAAAGAAATTGCGTGGTCATCGTTTCCTGACGCCTGAAGAAGCTGTTGATTCGTTCAAAATGCATGTCGTGGATCTACATCATTCCGAACTTCCTGTTTCGAAAATTATTTCCAACGAATACAAAATTGTATTGCTGTTCACGGAGAATATTTTGAAAAATAATAAAATCAATTTCGATCATCAATATTTGTTTTTTCATTATTATACCAGAAATATAAACTAGTAACCCTCGTACAAAAGTGATTGTTGAGAAAGAAATGCGTCAACAACGCGTGACAGTCAGTAGTAGATTCCGAAAATTTTTCTTCGAAACTGCAGCTGGTGGGGCAATAACAATTAAGGATGCTCGGCCGATACATGATCATGTAGTCTTGTTGTTTCTAAATCAAGAAGGAAAGTATTACTGAGCCTTTAGAAACAATGTGGAATTTAATTTCAATCAGCTGTTCTAACATATAATAACCTGACCACCCACTATGTGATGTAGAGTGTAAAAAGTCTACTTGACTTATTGTTGTCTAATACAATTGAAAGGAACATTAATTTTGTAGCAATTGTTTGGTGGTAGAGAACACACACAGCATTTTAAATAGAGTTACATATGTGTGAGTATATCAAATCTTATGCCCTTAGGCCTGCAGTCATAAAACATTGAAACGCTAAACAAGCTAAATTTTAAGGTGTCCAATAAACCTGTCTATTATGAATGTATGTAATATTATGAATGTGAGCCTTAAGGTTTAGGAGTTGAAATAGTCTGCAAAAATGTGACTCGAATAACTTGTAAATGGTGAACCCGAACTAACATTTGACGCATCAAATTGGATAAAACAGATTATAGGGGGGCAACACCTGTTTTCCGCATGAAGTTCAAATCCTGATTTGTGGGTGGGACAACAGTAAACAGGCCGTATATCAAAATGGAAGTGCTAAGTAAATGAACTCTATTAAGGGAGGCTACAAAGTATATAATTGAATTTCCTTGTAAATGTCAATAGTGATTTCATTTTCAAAAAAGGTATCATAATACACTCTCGAACTGTTGATTAGAACCACTTAAATTTCTAATTTTAATAAGCCATATCTTTTTAGAATTTTGTCGACAGCTTAAATCTCAGTACCATCGGAATGACACAATACAACAGTATTAAAGTTTAATGCAACAGTATTATTATGATCTTTTTCCAACATGAGAGAAACAAATAAATATTTTCCGTTCATATGATTAGAACCACTTTGAATTTTAAAATTTTTGCCTTAAGTCGCACTTGATTTATACATCCAACAATTAGTAAAAGAATAAGATTACTTTTTAATAAATATTAGTAACAAGTGGGCAAGAAAAGTATCACTGTCTGTAATTTTGTAAGTCATGGAAATATAACCATATACAGACACCACTACGTGGTAAAAGACAAAAAGAAAAAAGACCCATGTCTCCCAGTTTTGCCCAAAGTCATCCACTTTTGTATGGGCCCCCCAAAAAATTGGGGCCTTGGTGTCGTTTTTGAAAAAAAGTGATCATATGTCAGGTTCATATCTTGTAAACCGTTCGGAATTGTGTTTTACTCGCTGAGGGATAGTTGTAGCTCTTGTCATAAAGAACAAAAATTGAGAACATGTAAAAACTTTATCTTCGCAAAAAACTTTAAAAATTCGATTTTTTTACCTATTTTTCAGGTAGCAAGCCGTTAAAAATTCAAGGAAACAATCAACTACAAAAATGTGCCTAAGATCTCAATAAAAAAACTCTCTAGAACATATGAACTTCCTAGTAATGATTCTTAACGCCGTTTAGGTAGCGCTTAAGTAGCGTTTAGGTAGCCGCAAAACTGAAAAATTTCCCGACAATTTTTTAATTTCATTTGTTTTTTCTTTACTTCAACATTGAGATACTATGCTATCTATTGCAAAAATAATAACAAAAATATTCGTATTATGTTTATAATGTTGATGGCCCTGGACTTGTAAATTGTACTCTCTTAAGTTGTGGATCCAAATCGTCGTCCGAATCTGACCCTGATTCAGAACTTATGGTGTCCCCAGGCACGTTGCTTCCACACTGTCCTCCATCATCAGCTTTTCTTATTCAAATACTTCATTAACATCATACAGGGTGATCTTGTGACTCCACCACCATACCTGAAATGAATTAGAAAAGAAATCAAAAAAGAAATGCAAAACAATGCATCAATAAAATTGATATTACCTAGCAATGCGTCCAGTTTTTTTTGCCTTTGTACGGGGTAATTCCATGGGCATCATCGGATTCGGTAGGGAGTCGTTTGATAAAATCGTCAAACTGAAAATGAAGAAAATGCAGCTTCAATGTCATCGATGTGCCGATTTTCTTAAAATAATACAGCATATATTTCACCCATTCTCTTGCTCCCGGTTCCTCGTCTCGATACCCTCCCAAGACTCTGGTGCATACACGCTGAAGGTAAATCCATGCCATTGAATGATTATAATCATGAAGCGATGACTCAAAGTTGCTCTTGAATAGCTTTCTAATGTCAGGGCCATTAAGTACGCCTGTTAAATGAAGACAACAAATAAAGACAGAAAAGAAACCATTAACATTGTGTAAATAGTACAATGAGGTGCACAAAAATTCATTTTAAATTTACTAAAATACCTTTTTTTATTTTTGTCATCGCTACGCTTTGGGGAAACTCTTTTCAAATAATCGAATTTCTTATTATGGCGATTTTTTGAAAAGAAATTATTCCATACGAATTGGACCAGTTTATAAAAAACACTAAGAAACCTGATAAAATATATTATATTTTCGATTGGACGCTCCGTTTCCAGGATGTAGACATGAGGGCGTTTTAGCGATATTTTTCTTTGAAAAATTTTAGTTCTGGCGATTCTATCTTTAGAAAAGTGATGCCATATTAATAATAGCGATTTTCTTATTGGCGATTGTTTGAAAAGAAATTCTTCCATACGAATTGGACCAGTTTATGAAAAACACTTAAAAACCTTATAAAAATGGACTATTTTTTCGATTTGAAGCTCCGTTTCGAGATATAGACCAGAGAGCATTTAGCGATTTTTTATTCAAAAAAGTGTAGTTTAGCGATTGTTTTTTAAAAAAAGTTATGCCATATTGAATATACCGATGGGTAAGACCTCCTCCTTTTAATGAGTTACAGTTTGCATTATTGTTTCGGTTGGACGCACCCTTTCCGAGTTATAGTCAGTTTTTTATTTCAGCGATTTTCTTATTTTGGTGATTTTTTGAAAAAAAAATTCTTCCGTTCGAATTGGACCACTTTATGAGAAACTCTTAGAAACCGGCAAAAATTGGTTATTTTTCCGATAGAACGCCCCTTTTCCGAGATATAGAAATTTTTTCTAATTTTTTCATATTTTCCATCAAAAATGGGGATGGGTTAGCCTAGGTAACCAATTAGCTATCGCCCTGGGTAGCTAGCCATTATTTTCCCCATTACCCTCAGGGTAATTGGTAATTGTGATGAGTAATTCCAATTATTTTCCACATTACCCTGTGTGTAATGGGTAATCGTGATAGACAATAACCCATTTTCGTGGGTAACATTCATGGGTATCCATTATATTCCGCATTACCTGTGGGTAATGGGTAAACGTTCATTACAAACAAAGGTTTGACGTTCCCACAGTCAGTTCTTCAACAAGCATCATTTTATTCTCAAAAAAAAAAATTTTTTTTTCAGTACGCCCTAATGCACAAACCGTTAACTGAAACTCAAAACAAGGTAGCTGGAATTTATTTTTTTTACACGAGAAGAAAAAACTTTTTAAAATGGCAAAAAGTAGAGATTTGCCAGGCAATGTTTCGAATCCTACACGCGGATTATGCAGGAACCGTGCATATGTTTGGAACATCCACATACTTATGTGTAAGAATTATTTACAAGAATTGAGGATCTACTGTTTTTTTTAATCTTTTTATCTGTCAATTTTTTTGTTTTCCAGCAGTTTTCAACAAATAAACTATGTTTGTGTTTCAAAAACATGTATTATATCATTTTAATCAGCATGTAATATTGAATAGCAAACACATGTAATATTGAATAGCAAACACAATGTGTTTGGACATAATTATAGAATATTTGCGACAAGCTACAAACACGTTGTATTTGCGACAAAACACAAGAAAAAATACAGATTTTTCAGTGGGTACCTTTAGTAAAATCTTACCCTAAATAAGGTTTGAAACAACGCTGAACTGTTTAACGTTTTCTAATACGTTTTTCGTCTCCCGTGAAGAGAATCGTAAATAGTAGTTACGCTGTTTTACCTTTCAGATAAATATAAAATAAAATAATATTTTCATCTGTGAATGGAAGAAGATAAATACATACATATACATACATGTGGTGTACCGAATGTATTTGACAAATTACATTTTTCTACTTGGCTGACATAAAAGGCAACAATTTCTCTTGGCAAATAATATTTATACAAATGTGTCAACATCTGGCTTCTGGTTTACCTTGAACAATTACTGGGTAATGTGTTAATAAAAAGGCTGTTTGTTGAGCCTTTGTACATAATGTTAACTCGAAATCTGTCTTCAATAGCTGGCACATGTGTGGGTGATTTTGCAATATAACAGATGACTTCCTTATACGAAGAGCATTGACAGGAATGCGACTTCTTTAATTTTAATCACTGAAATACGGGTGACGCACAATTGTGCTGCAATAAGAAATTAAAATAACTTTTTTCTTCATCAATGTATTTCATTTATTTTTTATTCAAATTGGCATTGACTTCATTTTGCTTCAGTACCCATTGAACGAATTGCCGGCGCTTTCCATGGTCTGCTGGTTTGAGATTCTGAGGAAGGTGAATTTTGTACGCATGGTGGAGGAGGTCTTTTGTCAAAATTCGCTGCGTAGTGCTTCGTGAAATTTGAAGTTGTTGAGAACGATGCCGAATCGATGCCGAATCGAAGTTTTCGAGAGACCGAACGGTACATTGACGCACAGGAGCCTTATAGTTCATAACTGACCCAGTTTCTTAAAATTGTTTTGACCACCTTTTCGGGTTTTCGGTCACACTCTCGTTTACAGCAGCAATGTTTTCGAGAGACCGAACGGTACGTTGACGCACAGGAGCCTTATAGTTCATAACTGGCCCAGTTTCTTAAAATTGTTTTGACCACCCTTCGAATGGTTTACGGGCAGTCTAGCTAGAGTGTCAAAAAACCCGTATTTTTTCAAAACCCATTTTCGGTTTGTTGGAAAAATCAATTATTCAAGAAACCGGTTTTCGGTTTGTTCGAAAAATCAATTTTTAATTTGCGGTTTTAAATTTTGGCAAAAACCGGTGGAACCGATATTTTCGTTTTTTTTTACTTAACATTGAATTTACAATTCTGTTAAAATATGAGAATTATGAATAAGTGATGATTTATCCGACCTTTCGTATTGTATTCAAAAATTAAATTGTCCCAGCGTTTGGTCGTGTTTGTTAATTAATTAAATATTGTAGCAGAAGGAGAAGATTTTGTTCAAACACTACCGGCTAAGGTAGAACAGGAAATAGCTAGAACTAATTTGACGACGACCATAGATAGTCAGATGAATAAAATGAAACGGTAGAATATGGATAAATTTGTGTTAGACAAAGTGCACAAGGCTGAAAAGTATTTAAAGAATAATAAGGATGTAATGATAGTTAATGCCGATAAGGGAAATGCGACGGTAGCTATAACCAAATGTGATTATATATCACGAATTAACAATATTGTAGGGGATACAGATAAGTATAAACTGATGGATAAAGATCCTACCAGCAAACTTCAGAAAATTAACAATGATATTGTACAAAAACTTTATAAAGCACGAAACATAAATCAAATTCAGAAGAACAAACTTAAGACAAATGTGTCCACAGCACCTAGGTTGTATGGAGTCCCAAAAATACACAAAGAAGATTTCCCTTTGAGACCAATATGTTATTTTGTAAATTCACCTTTTTATGAGTTGTGTAGGTACATTACGAATATACTGAAAAGGATTACAGAAGACTCCAAATACAATATGAAAGACTCATTGCAGTTTAAGAATAAAATAAGGGAACTAAAAATACGAAATTGTGAGAAATTTGTTTACTTTGATGTAGTTTCTTTATTTCCGAGTATACCTGTAGACTTGGTACTTCGAATTATCGAGGGAAAAGGGACAGAATAGAACAGCACACAAAATTTAATAAATCATTATTCCTCTATATTTTAAAGTTTTGTATAGAAGACAACAGGTATTTCCGATATGATGACAAGGTATATTTTCAACAAGAAGGACTTCCAATGGGATGTCCAGCTTCCCCGATTGTTGCTGATATAGAATCTACTTGATTCCTGCATATAAGAGATGGCCATAAAACCGAAAGTCATTACTAAATATGTGGACGATTTGTTCTGTATCGTTTCAGATAGCGCTATAGATAATATTTTGACAACATTTAATAATTTTCATCCTAATTTTAAGTTTACAATTGAAGAAGAGTGTGGATCAAGACTCCCTTACTTGGATACCATGGTAATAAGAAATGGGGAGAATTTATTAGTGGATTGGTACCAAAAACCAACTGCTTCTGGGAGGGTTATCAATTACCACTCCAAACACCCGAAATTAATGGTTGTCAATACGGCAAGAAACATCATAGAGAGAGTTTTGAAGATAAGCGACGGGAATTTTCACAAAAAGAATAAGGAGAAGATTACAACTATATTAATGGACAACAATTTCCCAATAGGGTTAGTCAATAGATTGATAAGGCAATATGACCCAAAACCCATCGGTGGAACCGAAAAAGTTCAAATCATTATCTTATGTGCCAGGATTTTCTGAGAGATTAGAAAAATCAAAAATATTTGATACTAATAATTACAAAATGGCCCATAAAAAAACACACACACTAGGTAGATTGTTTAGTAAAACCAAAGATAGAATAGATAAATTTGATAGAACTAATATAGTATACAAAACACCTTGTGGAGGAAATAATAGTGATAGTTGCAATATGGTATATGTAGGTACAACTAAAAATAAACTTAAGACTAGAATTGCAGGACACAAATCAGATCAAAAATATAGACGCATATCAACACAGAAAACAGCATTATCATCACACTGTGCAAGCTTAAATCATTTCCCAAACTTTCAAGATACGTCAATTTTGAATAGGGAAAATAATTATGAACGTCGTTTTATGTTAGAAATGTTACAGATAATAAGGACTCCAATAGCGAAGAGAATAAACTTTACAGCAGATACGGATAATGTAGCACAGAATTATAGACATTTAATTAGTAAAATGTAGAATATCTCACCGAAAATTGTTTCATGTATCATTTAATTTGTCACTAGGTAACATTTTTAATATATCCAGATGTAACTTGTTGAATTTAAAATTATGTACATATTTTTATCACCCAAATTATTTTTCTGGCTGTAAATTAGAGAAACTATTTCTATACAAAAATTTTTCTGGCTGTAACTTAGAACATTTTTCATATGACAAGAAAATTTCTGCAATTGTTTAATTTTTTGTTATAGACATGAAAAAATTTTGTTTATCAATTGTTTTTCATTTCTAATTAATAATATCCTTATCTTCCTGACGATGCTATCCAAAGGATAGCGAAATATCGAAAAATATAATTAATTAATAAACACAATTTAATTTTTGAATATGAGAATTATGTTTTAATTTTAAATAAAAAATATGTACATATATCGTACTCCATTTGGGAATGCGTGTTTAATATAAAATTTAAAAGTTTAATTCAAGTTCACATTAAACTGATTTCAATTCGAAAATATATATTCAAGTTTAAAGAGATTTTCCTGTTTGAAAATCGTAATAAGTTTAAAACATTTCTTCTAAAATAATTTTAATTTTGAAATTTGAAACACACAAATATGTACTTGAAAAGCTTAGTTAATTCCTAATTAATTTTTATTTAATTCTGATTTAAGTCATAAAATAATTTTTGAGTTAGAAAATATAAATCGTGCTTCTTCTAGTCCAAAATTTCATTCAAATTGGAAATCTTATCATTTATTATATATTTTTTAAGGATATTAACACAAATTGAGTAAAACCCCTATAACGGGTTAGCCGACGTCAAAAAACGGGTTTCGGTTTGTTCGAAATATAAATTTTTTAACCGGTTTCCCCGGTTTTGGACACTAGTTTTCACAATTATAACGCGCAGTACTTTCGTAAAGCGCTTCCTTTTCGAAATTCAGTGAAATTCCTCATAACCGGACACTCACCATCGCAGTGTTTTTGTCCGGTTGTGGGAGATGTCCGCTTATGGGAGCGACAAACAAAAATTATATTTAAAATGCATACAAGTGATCACAATTTAAATGATTACATACATATATTTAAAAGTATAGATATAAAGTGTTTTAATTTTAATTTTCCTTTGATTAAAGGTTGGTTGGTTGTTTTAGTTTAAAGTGTTTATTCTCAAAATAACTCTCGATATTTGTGATATGTTGAAAAGCTACGAAGTCATTTTTGGCAAATTCTATCAAACGAGCAACAAGTTTTAACGCCTCATCATACGTTGTTATGGGCTCACTTATTTCTTCTTCATACGGTTCTTCTTCGGAATAACTTATGTCCATAACGTTGCTTTGTTCTCCAAATAGAACATCCATGTTGTTGTCTTCAATGCAGACAGTTTTGTCTATTTAGAGGAAACTGTCGGAATCATTTCTCAAGTTGAGTTCTATCTGAAATTGAGCATAGACTGTCAGCGGAAAATCATCCTCGGGATCAAAATCGAGAAGACTGTCAGGAGTTGCCGAAAATCCTACTTTACGGAAGTAGTTTTGTATTGTTGTTGCTTCTACTGTATTCCTAGCTGCTTCGATGAAATAAACAGCTTCAGGAATATTAATTGATTTCGACAGCTCTGTTGCTGAGCTTGCAGCTTCAATGTCTCGTACCAGGTGTTTTAAAATAAAGGTTCTATAAATAATTTTAAAATTTTGGATTATTCCTTGGTCCAGTGGCTGGCACTGTTTATATTAGATAATTTTAATTCCCTTGGATGAGATGCTGCGTTGTCTAAAAATAAAAGAATTTTCCGATTCTGATTCCTCATTTTCCTATTGACTTCACCATTCACTCATTACTTCTCGAGTCATCTATGCTTTTTTATTTGATTTCCAATCCACTGGTAGCGCCGTGGTAGGAACATGTTTGAATGCGCGAGGGCGGGCTGCTTTACCTATAACCAAAAGCAACTCTTTCTCCCCTGCCATGTTTGCACAAAACAAAATTGTGAACCTTTCCTTAGAGAATTTACCGCAAATGCATTTTTCGGATTTAAGAGCGAGAGTTCTGTCCGGCAATGCGCGAAAGAAAAGTCCGCTCAATAGAGATGCCAGCTTTGCCTTGAACTACTCGACATCCTCCTGGTTTCTCCAGAACTGCACTTGAAAGCAGCATTATTCCTTACGTGCCGTGCCATCTGTTTAACCATCAATCTGAAGCACTAAACTAAGTTACACCTAATTTGACTGCTATTTCTATTGCCTTTGCGTTTACAATAGGGTCAGATATATGGGAATGTTTTGACTTCTAGACTTAGCGAACCAATCAAAGGACATTTTGTCTATTCCAGAGCCACCTTCTTTAAGAAAACTTCGCTTTTGATGTACAATAACTCCCGATTGCCATTTAGAACGAATTGTTTCCATATTTTTTTTTTGATTTTTCCAGCTTGTGTTTTTCCAACATTGAACCTTTGGAAACCAAAAATTGTACACAATTACATTATTTATAGCATTAAACTTTACCTTTTTGCAACTTCACGAACAGACAATTTATCTTTTTCAAACACATTTTGGTGACTCACTTGTCATCAATGTGGGCACACATGTTAAAAGGGGAATCACCAATCTCGTTGCTATCAATACAAATACGAAAGCATGGTACAAATTCTAAGATGGTAGTAGCAGTAGCTAATGTTGGAAGTGTCGGCAGCAATAACAGCTATTTTTCTCATATTCCACGCGGGGAAATTTCAATAGTCCAATCATGCTGAGACACCTTTTACTATACCGAATCCGGAAGTCGGTTTTGGAAATAAAGTGTAAAAAGTAGTTTCTTTTTTTTTAAAATTTAGGATTTTTTAAAAACATTTTTCTATTTTATATCCCGATAACTCGATAACTAAGACAGTTATCGAAAAAAGAATATTTAATATGTTGTTTTTATGTTGACCTGTTCTATAAAAAGCGTTGCAAAAATCAATTTTTTTCAAATCATATTTTGACGTAGAATACGTCTTACCTTACGGTATAGGGAGTCATGTAAGATTGTTATTGTTGTAATCTTTATTTCATTGATTATGAGGAAACGGCGAGATAACTTTTTTTAAAAATGTTTTTGTAGGTAAATGAAGATGTTATCTTTCGTTTGATATACATTTCATATTGGTTAATATCTTCCTAATATTTAAATTTCTCAAATGAAAATTGTTTAAACACATACACTCAAACATATGTGTGGTGTTTGGTTGAGTGTTTGAGTTTGTAGCGTGAACACAAACTATGCTGCTGTTTCAGTGTGGACACAAACCTTCGGCTGTTGTTTTGATTGATGAAATATTGAAATTTCGTATATTTACTTATGTATTTAAGTGAAACAAAATGTTAAATGTGAATTTGAATTTAACATGGATATATAATTATAAAAAATATATGAAAATATACATTTTTATGTTAAATGAAAGTGCTGGCAAGTAAGCAAAATAACAATGCTGCGTGATGCTGTTTGACAGCAGCTGACAGTTGACGTTTAGTAAATTAAAATAAAAACTATTCTATTGGACTATTGGATTTTGAATATAAACCAATACATTTAATTTGGATTATATTCGAAACGATGCTCCCACAACTATTGATAACACAACCATTGACTTAGTTTTTGCGAGAAATTTGAATGTTAATTTAAAAACATATTTATCCTATTTTTCCTATCATATTATCAAAAGTAACTTTCAAATAATCAAATTGATTTGCGTCTGTTATTTGTCATTTATCCTTACTCTTTTAATTTATAAACATATTTATCCTATTTTTCCTACCATAAGCTTATGTATATTATCAAAAGTAACTATCAAATAAATAAATTCATTTGCTTATGTTATTTATCATTTATTGCTATATATGTTTTCTGTCTTATCGGATGGCGTATTCTACGTTAAACTTAATGGCGGTGTCTCTGACACAGCCTGCATGGACAGTCCGTGGCCGAAGGCCTCGGACAACTGTCTGCTGTTTTTTTTTTAAAATTTTGAATTTTATGACCCTATAACTTTATAACTAAAAAGTTATCGAAAAATAATATTTAATGTGTTGCTCCTATTTTGACCCCTTTTCAAATCAGTTTTATTTCCCCCAAATTCCGTTTTTTTTGGGACCTTTTATTGGACCCTGTGGGTGTCATAGACCCTTGCGACAAAATTTTTTTCGTCTTCTGTTATTTATTCTACTTTTGGATTTTTTTTCTATTTTCTGAGCCCACCCCCACTAAAGTTAATTTTGAAAAAACAAAAAACCAGAGTCATTTCATGCATCAAGTATCGGAGTAAGTGCCGCAAGGGAATATCGCCAATGAATTTATTATTAGAATGTTTTTATATATTCAGAATATAAACTATTGAATTAAGCGCAAAAAGGCGAAAAATAGCGCGATTTAAAGAAAATATATCAATTTATTTAGTATGAAGATATTTTGATATTGGAACTCTCTATTCAATTACTCTAAAATAAAATAAACATTGATTACATTTTCATGAATTTTGTAGAACAAAAAAAGCAATCAAAATTTGGGCAATTTTTCATAACTGGTTTTTGGGTAATTATATATTATGAAAAATTACCCGCAAGTTTTGAGGTGGTTTTCATTGACGTTTTTCGGCAATATTTCATTATGAAAAGGGGAAAAAAGAAGAATTGCTCGAACAAAAGGGAGAAATATGATTAAAATTCTTTGGCTGTTTCCTTTGAAATTTCACCTAAATTTATGTGGGAAATTTTTGGATAATATTTCATTTACTTTTTTTTTTGGCAATTTGGGTGTGGGCGATTTTGTTTTGGCCGATTTTTCGTGCACCCGATGAAGAAAGAGACCTACTATGTCAAACTTTAAACTTCAAAAAAATTAAATTTAAGCTTTTGCTGATTCTGACGTAGAAAACTATATTAACAGCTGTTATCTCGAAAAGCGAGGTTCCTTTTCTTCGTTCCAGTTCACATATATTTTGCATTTTCCATGTTTTTAAATCCATACAAAGAACGGATATTAAAGGTCGATACGTATTTGTTACTACAAAAAAAAGGTCATATATTTAATTTCCATTTCATATCAAAGCAGTTACCAACTTGTATGCATAATCATCAAATTTCAATCTACACCCCAGAAAATAACAAAGTTTGGAAATCAACAACAACAACAATTGATAAATGCCTTATGTTAACAGCAACCCTCAGGGTAAACAAATACTTTTCGAGCAAATTCCATTGCTAAACTTCAAAAAAGCGACAAATTGATGGTGATTACATTAATTCCAAATGGATAAATACACACATTTTGGTATATTGTATATACGACAGCCCGCAATATATAAGCATATATTTTTTTCCGGGAAAATCTGTCATCCCTCTATAAATTTAAAGGTTATTCTTTAAATTTTTAAATTGTCTACAGAGGGTTGCATATACAACTTAAATATTTAATTTAATTTCTGATTTTGGAGCCTTATATTTTTTTGAATCCGACAACTACAATTGCAATAAACTGCAATTATAATTTGTAATTTAATTTGAATTTCTGTACAATTGTACATTTGAGATTGGAATACAAGAGATTGGAATACTATTGACAATTGTAAATTTGTTATAAAACATTTGAAGCCCTTGGTGGAAGAAGGTGTTAACTCACTTTTTTCAAAAACAATATTTTCCTTCTTTTAATGTTTCCATGGTATCTGATTGATTTGTGGCCGTCGGTGGTGCAATGGTTAGTGTGCGCGACTCTTGTACATGAGATCCTGGGTTCAAACCCGGCTCTGACCACCTTCAAATTTTCTTTCGGCGGCGGCCACCTCGCATAGTGACGGCGACACTATCGAGTATCTACCCATGAAAAAGCTTCTCAAATTACCGTTCGGAATCGGTGTAAAACTGTAGGTCCCAATCAGTGGGTGAAAACTGGAAAGCGCACAGCTCAGTGATTGTGAGAAGTTCTCCCCAGTCCCTTCATGGGATATAATGGGAAATCATTTATTTTTATTTTTTTATGGTATCTGATTTAAATAAAAATTAAAAAACAAAATTTTTTAAATTTAATTTTAATAATTTAAATATCAGATGTTGACTTTTTTCTTATCTAAAATAAAATCAGATACCATGGAAACGTAAAAAGAAGAAGGAATATTGTTTTTGAAAAAAAGTGAGTTAACACCTTCTTCCACCAGGGGCTTCATTTGTTATGTACAGTGACAAGCAAAATTGTAACAAGATTGACACAGTTTGGAAATAAATTTGTATATTTTAAATATTTGATTACAAAATGACATGAGGTGTCAGGGGACACCCGGTTGGAACGAAGTTCCTTTCGCTATATACGTATGATGTAATAGTTAGTTCCTAAACGCCTAAGGCGCCCGTTAAAATATACGATAATTTAATGGATCTTTAAGAAAAGATACTTTTTGTAAAATGATAAATTTTTATTAAGAAAATAATTGTTTTTTTTTATAGAATGAATTTTTTTAAAAAAAAAGTATATTTTTAGGCCCTTTTTGTAAGTATATGTATTATATCTTCCCGCAAAGGTTCTTTATTAAAGAGAGGTACTTCTTTTATTACAAGCTAGTGTTGTTTTTAAGAAAAGGTACTATTTTTAAGAAGAAGTACTTTCTGTAAGAAAAAGCCATAAGTGTATGGTTTTTATTGCACAGAAGTAATTTTTTAAGAACAGGTACTTTTTAAAGAACTGGTACTCTTAGAAAGAAAAAAGAAGAGGTATTATTTTATTTTTAAGAAAAGCTACTTTTAAGAAAAATAATTTTTGTAAGAAAAGGTAGTTTTTTATGAAACGGTTTTTTTTTAAGAAATGGGAATTTTTTTTAGAATGGGTAAATTTTTAAGAGTAGAAATTTTTAATTTTAAAGAATAAAGAAGAGGTATTATTTTATTTTTAAGAAAAGGTACTTTTAAGAAAAATAATTTTTGTAAGAAAAGGTAGTTTTTTATGAAACGGTTTTTTTTTAAGTAACGGGAATTTTTTTTAGAATGGGTAAATTTTTAAGAGTAGAAATTTTTAATTTTAAAGAATAAAGAAGAGGTATTATTTTATTTTTAAGAAAAGGTACTTTTAAGAAAAATAATTTTTGTAAGAAAAGGCAGTTTTTTAACAAAAGGTTTTTTTAAGAAATGGGATTTTTTTTTAGAATGGGTAAATTTTTAAGAGTGGACATTTTTAATGTCAGGAAAACAGGTAACTCTTTAACGAAAAGGTAGTTTTTTTTTAAGAAAAGGCAATTTGTTGTAAGAAAAGGCAATTTGTTGTAAGAAAATGTATTTTTTTAAGAAAAGGTACATTTTACAGAAAAGGTTCTTATTTAAAAAAAAAATATTTTTTTTAAGAAAATATACTTTTTGTAAGAAAATTTACTTTTTTTGAGCAAAGATACTTCTTTAAGATAGGTATTTTTTTTTGAGAAAATTTACTTTTTTAAGAAAAGGCATTTATTTAAGGAAATGTTCTTTTTATGAACTTCTTTCACTTTGGCCTTTCTAAATTTACTTTTCATTGGGTTCAAAACTGCAATATATAAAAAAACCGTTTCCCATTACATCCCATGAAGGCATTGGGGAGAGCTTCTCACAACCGGTGAGCTGTGCGCTTTCTAATTTTTCACTCACTGATTGGGACCTACAGTTTATACACCGATTCCGATCGGTATTTTGAGAAGCTTTTTCATTGCTAAATACTCGATAGTGTCGCCGTCACTATGCGAAGTGACCGCCGCCGAAAGAAATTTTTAACGTGGTCAGAGCTGGGATCTAACCCAGGATCTCATGTACAAGAGGCGCGCTCACTACCCATTCCACCACCGACGGCTATATATACTATAAGTAAATATTGGTTACAGGCTCCACCTAGAAACTTCCCAACATATGTGAGACATCTATTTAAGTTATTTCCCTATGATCCAAGTCGTTAGTCTAGACACAAACCAAAGCAAAATAAACAATATAATTGACAATAGTGGTTTGTAGCATAATAGTGTTAAAACAAAAGTTGTTTTATTTTTTTTTTCATTTAGCCCCCATCCCGCAGCGTGCAATAAGGAAAATTAACTAAATCAATTTATTGTTCTCTCGTGAATAAAAACAATTTTAATTATGCAGATGATTTTTATTTATTCGACCTTTTTATATTCTTTATATTAACTTCACCTGTCTGGATGCATGTATGCATGCATGCATGCATACCGAAAATCTTTGGATTGATTTTTAACCCTTTGCCCGTGATCCAATCGAGCTGAAACTTTGCAGGCAAACTAATACCTGAACTATCAAAATACGGGCGGGATTGGACAAAAGGCTGTGGTACCTTCCATACAAATCACAAATTAAAAATCCATTATTTCTGCACCTGTTAACGGTATTTGAACAAAATTGGGTATGTTGGTTAGGTATACATATTCTAAAATCTGCTGCAAATATGGGCGGGATTAAACAAAGGGGCGTGGTCATATATAAAGAATTTTTAGTCAAAAACTATGTTTTTACTGGCAAAAATTTTGAACCACTTTTTTCACACAAATTTTTTTATACAAATTGTTGAAACTTTAGAGTCAATTGTCCAAAAAAATATTTTTTGAAGATATGTGAAGATGACTTCGGGACGACGATATATTAATATATCAGACAAAAACATTTTCTCTGTTATTTCTAAATAGCTTCTTAGGAGCATACTGCATTCGGCTGTCAGTATCAAGGGCTTCTAAGTGGGAATTTTGTTAAAGAAACAAGCGCTTCTATCAGTGCATTCTCTAGTGCTTCCGATCATTTTGGTGCTTCCAGTCCTGTTTTTGGGCAAGCAGCATATTTTTCTGGGATGCAACACAAAATTAAACGTTTCAATTATATTATTTAGACGTTTCCGAACATTCATTTTTAAATTGGTTTGAAAATGAAACAAATGCATTATAAACAAAAAAAAATCAATGAGTGTTCGAACTCACGGGCGATGTGTTAACACCTTTTTGTTACACGGTACTTGTTCGATATCTATGGACACATTAATTAGTAAATGTTACATTGGAAAATAAAAGAAAGAATAGTTTTTGTGCTGAAGGCTCTTTTGCTATGGCACTTTCTTTTTTCTTACATCTGCTTTAACATTTTATGTAATATTGTTAAAATAAATAAAGTAATATTTAGCTCACTGGAATAATTGTTTTTGTTTTGTCATAAACAGAGCAATGACAAAAAGTATTGAGTACTATAGAGAACTTATTGCACTCGTCTTACGCTCTCATGTAAAAGGTCTGAGTAGAAGAGCATAAACGAGTCATATTCTCTGTATAGAATATTTCAATATAAATGCACCATTTCAACAATGTTATTACATAAAACAATTCCAAAAGCATAAATGTTTCAAAAAGCATCAATGTTTCACATAAAAAATAAGGATGGACCAAGTTATGACAAGAAGACAGTAATACTTTTTGAATCATTCGCCAGATGTCGCCAGTGCTTTTCAGTCATACAGTTCGTTCCGTGAATTCTCTATACTATTCAATACTTTTTGGCGACGACGAACTGCTTGGTTGTTCGCTGCCACTACATTATAACAACCACGCATGTGATGCTAACGCTATGTGTTGTTTGCATGTGTTCACTTTGATAGGATGCCCTACCCGCGCCTATAGATGTTAACACATCAAAAATTAAACAAGAGAAATGTGACAAGCTTTAACTAATTGGATAATAAGGTTTACATACAATTTGTTAATAGGAAACTGTTTCAAACCCCCAACCCCCCGTTTGAGTTAGCAGGAGCAGCCCGACCAAAGTCTGAACAGCCAGAATCGGCATTTTAATCTGAAAGCTTCCACCGTCCAAAAACTGTATTAATTTCTGTAGTCACATGTGCCAAACCCGTTTGAGTAACTGAGGACTCTCAATGAGGAATGATTGTGGAGCCGTAGGACATTTATGATGGCATTGCAATTCAATGACAATCAGAAATTCTATTTTAAATTACGTGTTGTACTCATAGAGTAAAACATAGTACTGGGTGGGCCAAATAAGACCTACCAATATTAAACTCGAATACCTTTTTTGTATTCTAATATAATTGTGTTTTTTTCTTTGCAGGTTATAGTTGAGTGTTAAAATTATCGAATTTTGTTATTCTTGTCAAAGATCAATAGTTATGACGCAGCGAATATATCGTCAATATTTTAATTCCACATTAGCTCCCACAGCCTTCATGATACGGGATTTGATCAGCCGTTTTGAGGAACGGGGTTCAGTGGCCGACTTGCCGAAAATCCAAGGGCAACACACCAGCATCAGTTACATTACGATAAAGTTATCGGTCCATATTTTTTCACGAATGAGGATGGAACGCCTGAAAAGATTTTCGGGGCTTCTTACAGAACAATGATTGACAATTTTGTGCGGCCAATAGTGGAGCAGCATTTGATTGAATAAAACGTTTGATTTAAAAAAATTCTGATTTCCCTTGGCCACCTCGTTCGCCAGATTTAACTGCGCCCGACTTTTTTTATGGAGATATTTAAAAGACAAAGTGTATGTCAATAAGCCAGAGACAATTAGACAGCTAAAGCAGAATATTCTAGACGAAATACTGAGCCTTCAAAAAGAAACATTACGTGGTGTTATGCAAACCGCACTTTGTATCGATGTATCGAGTAAAATGGTGGGCATTTGTCTGATATCATATTTCAGACATAGTCCCCCTAAATTTCCATGAAATGTATTTAATATATTTGAAAAATTTTAACAAAAAAACATTATTACAAGAGTTATACGTATTTTAGATTGGTAGATCTTATTTGGCCCACCCTGTAGAAAAGTTTACTCGCTCCAAAAATTTTAATTTCATGGGTGTGGTTGCATGCAAACGTTGGACGGTGGAATAATGCATGCGTTCAATAATACCAGATAGGCAATAACAGGCACTAGTATAAAACATTCCACAAGACAAACCCGATGGCATTTTGTGTTTGTTGTGTTAAATACATAGAGTAAATACACCATACAATATCTCATCTATCATTTTATTTCACTCCTCAAGGTCAGGGCGGTGCGATTGAGAGATTTTCGACGTCAATTGACTTACAGCAGGTGGAGTTACAAGAACTGTTTTGACTTAAATTTGTCATTCCGTTTTGGTTGAGAACTGTACAATTTAATTATATTTTTGACTTTTTTGTTATCTTTTATTGTTAGTATTGGTTTGTGTTATATTTAACACAAACATTTTAACACACAAAACGAAATACAGTTGTTGTTCCCTTGTTGGTTGTCTTAAACTAATGCGTCTATCTGTCATTATTAAAGCAATACTTTCAACATGCAACGTCCATATGCCACCAAGCCTAATGTCGTCAATTTACTGAGAGAAGTGGTTACTCTAGGTGTATTTACAACACGAATGTATATGAACAATTGAAGTAAACAAAAAATAAACAAATTAATTTAAATTTCGCAGTTCTTTACCAAAACGACATAAAAAAGTTAACTCAACAGTTCTTGTAACTCCAACTGGAGTAAGTCAATTTTCGTCGAACATCTCTCATTTACACAAACCTACGACGAAGAGTGTGATATGAGAAACTTGGTTCTTCTATTCTATTTTGCTTTATGGTTGTCTGTTGTTTCGAAATTATATTTTCGTTGGAAATGACTTTTGCTTTTGATATGAAATTCAAAATTTGAAATTTTAATACATGTAATTTTTTTTTTTAGTTTTTTGTCTCTCGGAACAAAAAATTCTATTTATTGCTTTCAACAAAAACCTGGAAAATTGCTGAGTAAACTAAAAATTGGCAATACTTAGGCGTCATCTATTATTTTTCTTTGTCTATGTATTTTTGTATATAGTATGTTTTCTACACTTTATGGACATTATGGACTCTTTAGACTTTTTGTACATTTTATGTACTCGTTGGTACAGTGTACGTACTTTTTGATACAATTTAGATGCTTCTTTGGAATGATTTGTTGACACTTTTATGTACGTTTTGGTAAATTTTACTTTCTTTTCCTTTTTGGAATATTGTTTATAATCCCTTGTTAATTTTTTTAGTGTTCTTGTTTTTTGGTACAATTTGTGTAATATTTGTTACATATGTTGTACATTGTTTGTACTTTCTGGTAAACTTTCTCCAGTTTTTATACCCTCAACAATAGGGATATTATATAATACGGAAAAAATACAACGCATAGATGGAGCGATGTTAAACCCTTAATATTTTTGGACGAAATTCGTTTCAGGACATTTTAAGACGATTGAGACATGTCCGTCTGCCTCTTTGTCTGGCTGTATGGCTAGCTGACTGGTTACATGCGGAAAAATGAGGGCCCCAGCAATGTATTACAAAAACCATGTACATGTCTGCTTTTGTTTCTTTATCTGCTGATCTGCTGCTTTTGTTTCTTTATTGTGACAGACATCAGTGTTTTCAGCAGTTTTCAACAAACAAATCCACATTTGGGTCACCAATACATATATAATAACCTATTAATAATTGTTTCCCAAACATATTATATTGTATAGCAAACACAATGTGTTTGGACACAAGTATACTATATTTGCGGCAAACTACAAACACGTTATATTTGCATTCAAATAATAAAAAACCAACACGATAACTGCCGTAAAGTTTTACCGATCACAATGAAATGTGACTATTATTTGCCTAAACTTGGTTTGGGATTGAAAATAGGCATTGTGACAATACCCCTTCTAGGCTCTCCCGATAGGTCGCGTAAAACATTTCAGATCTTAATGAATTCTTGTAAAAGTTTCGTCAAATGCTTTGCCATGTCCATTTTGTACCTCCCATAGAAAAGTTGAGCAGTTGGTCGACAAGATATTTTCCGTTAATCACAAACGTTTTTAATGATATTTGGATCTGAAAGATTTTGTCAAAAGATTTGTACTTTCTAATTAAAAAGATACAACTTCGGCACAACCGTTTTTATACCTCCCATACAAAAAATGGGCGACTGCCGGTTGATTAATGCAATAGCTCACGTAAACCGAACCCGATATTAATGAATGGGCTAAAGAGCGCATACCGACAAATCACCTTTTCCGATTAAGCTCATTTTCACCCCGGAGGCAACTTTAACAAACACAATTATCACATTTGGGGCTTCAAAAATCCACACGTCGCCGAGGAGAAGCCGATGCATCTACAACGAGTGACTATTTGGCATGGCGGTATCATAGGCCCATTTTTCTTCGAAAATGAGCACGGAGCTGCCGTTATCGTCAAAGGCGAGCGTTATATTCAACAACCTAAAAGTTGAAGGGGGTGACATGGACGACGTATGGTTTATATCTTAGACCTATACAGGATAGCGCTACGTGCCTGGCCCAAAATTCCCGAGTCCATTGAGGCCTTAAAACACGAAATCGACGCTGTGGTTCACGAGATAAAAGCTCAACCCATCGAAAATGTACTGAGAAATTGAGTAGATCAAATGTAGATCCTGTAAAGTAAGTCCTGGAAGCCATTTGAACGATGTTCTGTTTCAATCATAAATGCCACTGATCGGCCTTACCAATAAAATCATAAGTTTGGAAAAATTTCTTTTAGCATTTTTTTTTAAAGCGAAATTAATTTCCAATTTTTGCATTGCCCACCCTTTATTTGATGCCATTTTCATTAAGTTGATTTGGGTTTATTTCAATCAGGCGTAATCCTACAAACTTACTTATATGTAGGGAGGAACCATACATGGGTTATTTTAATATGCATTGGATTTTCCATTGCATTACTTTATCTAATGCAAATGCAAAAGAATGACAATTAAAACATTTTGAATTTACATTTACAGGCAATGCAAATGCAGGTTGTCGAATCGGATGCCAATTGTATTGAAGTATGGAAATGCTTTTAATTGTTCTCAATTTGTTTGACTGCTGGCAGTTCTGTATTTAAAGTATTTTATATGTAGAGATTTGTGACTTTGATAGGTATTGCCTCGTAGTACTTTCGAACTCATAAACTTGTACTGTATAAAATATTTGAAAACCAAAAGTGCCAGATATGAAGGAAACGCTTTGAAAATAAATACAATTGAAAATTTTTGAATTTATTTTGAATTTGCATTTCGAAAGGTAATTCAAATTAAACTACAAATTATAATTGTCATATAATTAATTTGCCCCATGTTTGGGAGGAACTGGAGTACATTTTAGACAAGTTTAAGAAATTTAAAAGTTTTTATAAAAAATTTGGAGAAATATTATTTCCAAATTCGTCTCGTTTAATAAATAATTGCATGTTCACAGTACGTATTCAATATATTTTAGGGGTTTATTACTTGATTGAAAGATTTTTTTACGAAAATTTATGAACTTTTTCCAAATGTATATAAACTACTAGCTGACCCGGCAGACGTTGTCCTGCAAATTTTGTTCAAATACCGTTAGCCGGAGCAGAAATAATGGATTTTTAATTTGTGGTTTGTATGGGAGGTACCACGCCCCTTTGTCTAATTGGACCGAATAGTAAATCTAAACCACCCCGGACGCCACCCAAACGCATACAAAAAAAATTTATTCAAATCGGTCCAGAAGTTAAGGAGGAGTTCAGTCACAAACACATGTGCAGTATAATTATATATATTAAGATTTGCGGTGATTTTTAATTAGGGACAATTTTTTTAAATTTAGTTAATTTTCCTCTTTTTAAATTTGTGCGAACTAGAGCAAGAACATTTGAACTAAACTGAAGTATACATTTTCCTCACATTTACAAACAACATTTTTCGCAGTATAGTAATTTGTCATTGTTGTTACAGTAAGGAAAGTGGCCTGCCGTGTCACAGTCAGCTGCATTTGTTTTTACGTCGCTTTTAAATCCGATGGGGGGGATGACCATGTTGTCTTTACTTTCATCATCGCAGTGCCCATGTATACCTTCTGGAATACATCAGTTGTGTCACAATTAACTTCACTGCATATACGTATACAACATTGCCTTGTTGTTGTTTGGCTTCTAGTCATTTAGGATTTCGTAACTGGTTAAGGGTTTTCTGTAACTTAAGTGCTGTCTCGTAACAATCTCTGTTGTAATAAATGTTCGAGTGTTGAAGTCTCTTTAAATATTCTGGTACGTATGTCAGCGATTTGTATTGTTTTTTTTTGCTTTTTTGTTGTACTATGCATTGCTTTTTTGTCTATTGCGTGTTAATACTTTTTCTATTGTCCTAGCTAGAAAATCATATTCTCGGAGATTTTCTGTCATTTTATTTTTGGTTGCTTTGTAGCATTTGGGAAAGTATATGTTATACAATTTGTGCAAGTGTACGCCACACGAGTCCCCTCAATCCCAAAACTTGTTATTGTAGAACACCTCAAAATAAACGCAAAAATTAAATAAAAGCTATCGATATTAATTGCAAATTCCCGAGATATTTTTATGAAATCGATAATGTTTTTTGTACAACTCCCTCATATAAGCTGAAACAATAAATACTATTGTGATTTATAATACACAAACCATAATAATAATAATATATAAATCTTTATAATAATAAATCTTGAAAAAAATAGTCAAATCCGGTGGTATTTGCATTTTATGACCTCAAGCCAAACTAATTCAACACGAATAATATTTATCGATAACGTGTATACGCTGAAAAACAACGCCCTCTCTAACACATTTTCCCAAACATATTCTGCAGGAACCATGTCTATATTTGGAACACACTTCAAACATTCATTTGTTTACAAGTCCCAAACTTACTTGTATTTATATGCAAACAGTATCATGTTTACTGACAAACATGTATGCTTTTACGTGGAAACATATGCGTTCTTCATCCCAAACATCCATATACTTACGTGGAAGCATTCGCGTGTTTCCCCCAAATCCACATATACTTACGTGCAATCATATGCGAATTTCCTCCTTTCCTTTCCTATAATACAATTTAGAAACGAATTATTCTTCGATTATTATTATATTTATATTTATTTATTATTATTCTTGTATTATTTATTATAATTAATTTTAACAATATAAATTCACATTTATAAATAACTAATACAAAAAATTAATAGATTTAAAACGGCCCATATTACATTTATTTGCATTGAATGCATTATTTGGTTTTTTCATGAATTAAGGATTTCCGCCTTTGGGATAGGTTCAACAACAGCTTTGGGTTTTCGGCACAGTTTTTTCTTGGTTGTGTTCAATGCTTTGGCTTTTGGGGGGTTTCTCTTTTAAGGCTTCGCTGCCTTGACAATTTCTTACCTTGGAGGTTTTTAAAAAGAAAGAAAATGATATCACGCGACGTTCAACGTAATTGGCCATTACACGTTCGTCTCTGCAGCGCATTTTGGTGACGGATTTCAAAACGTTCCCTTACAAAGAGCAGACAGTCCATCAGCTGCTGCCTGCAGATCATCAATCGCGCCTGAACTACTCTCACGGACTCTTGAATCTCAACGAAGAAATACTATATGATTTTCGGTCTCAATTCAGAAAGGCACAATTACATCTGAAACAATTTTCAGCTTCCGGGACCCGAGATAATTCCACACTAATAAAATGATTGCGCATCAGCACTCATCAATAGTTCTACATTAAATTGATGGAAAATTTCATTGATGCAATAAAAATTTTCCTTAAATGAATGATCATGTTTTTCAATTTATTCATCATCATAGAATTTCAAAATACTTGTAAACCATATGGGGCAACTTAATTATATGACAATTATAATTTGTAGTTTAATTTGAATTCAATACCAATGGAAATTGTACTTATTTTCAAAGCATTTCCTTCATACGATATCTGGCACTATTGGTTTTCAAATATTTTATACAGTACAAGTTTAGGAATTTGAAAGTACTATGAGGCAATACCTATCAAAGCCACAAACCTCTACATATTAAATACTTTAAAAACATGAATGCGAATGAAAATCCAATGAAAATTAAAAAATCCCATGTATGTTGTAAACTTATATATAATTATTATTTTTGAGAATTTTCTATAAAACTATGTTAATTTAGTTATTGAATTAGAACCGGAGGAGTGGAGTAGAGACAACCTGAACTTTGATATAATATAATTAATGCGTTGGATTGAAAAGAAGTGTGAATATAATTAATTCACATGTTTTAATTCAATTAAATGCTTTATGTCAATTGAATGTAAAAAATCATCAAATTCATGACTAGATTTCATGTACATAACGAAGAATTTTCAAAAATTTTTAAAGTAACTTCGTTAATATGTGTTTGCAAGTACATTTTACTACTGTACACTTTACATCAACTCAGTGAATAATATGCATTAAAGTCGTGGAAGTTTGCATCAAACTGATGAATCAAGTACATTAAATTCATGGATGAATCTGAAGAACAATTGTCCTAAGGTTATACTTTAATTCAATAAAACGTATTGTAGGTTGGAATTTGATGCATTTTTACATCAGGACAATGCATAAATTCATAATTTTCATGTACGTTTTTCTTACAGTGCATGAATAGCCATTACACCCACTCTAAGTTGCTGCGTGGTGTACCATTGATGCCGGAGTTGCCATCGGGTTTAATTTTTTCGACAACGCCCTGGGTAACATGGATACTGTGTCTAGTGAGCGAAACAGTTTCAAACAGTTTTATTACCGCAAGTTTAAGAATTAGGACTAGGGGATAAGTGGCTCAAACATGATTGCAAGACATTGGACATTTTGAAGAATGCTTTGAAGTATCCGGCAAGATCTTCCGACTTGGCCGCTTCATACTTCTTACCTTGAGGTTATTTGCATACACCTGTTTATGTGGATAAGCCACTGATTCGGGACGAATGTATGAAAGGGTTAGACAAGGATGCCTATTAAGCCCAGTTTCGTTGTCGCTGTACTTAAACGACTACATGATTATTTACCATGCGGCATCACAGTTGGGGGGACAAACGTGAAAGTTTTATTATATGTATGCGGATGATATAGTAGTACTTGCAGATTATCCTATAGTATTACAGAATATGATCAATGCCTCTGTATGAATATTGTAATCAGTGGAGTTTGAAAATTAATCTTGAAAAGTTCAAGATTATGATATTTAGAACGAGCACAAGGGTCAGTCAGAACACTCGGTGGAAGTTTGACAACACGGAGATAGATGTAGTGAATGTCTACAAGTACCGTGGCATTCATTTAACTTTTAAATTGTCTTTTAAAAAACATTGTGTTTTCATTACAACGACAATTAATATATTCTTCGTTTGAAGCAATCAATTTAATATTCTTTTTGTAAATCAAAATCTACGGGCACTTCTTTGTCTCACTGGCACGGGAACATTTTGTACTGTGCCTGTGGATTCAAATTTTTCCACTAGACGCTCAATTGTTGATCTGGTAGGACGATTATGACAACCATAAATTGGACGTAGCGCTCTTAAAGTTGAGGCCACTGACTCCAAATTTCGGTAGTAAATTTTAATAATTTCGACTCATTGTTGGCTCGTATATCTTTCCATGATGAAATGGCAAACCTTACTGAAGAGAAATGTCAAAAGAGCGGGAAAAAATATGGCGTCGTTTGCTGTCCCTATCGATTTACTTTTGTAGCATCTCTGTTGAAAAACCCTTTATATGGTGTTATCGTTTTGATTGACGCCTTGTATGCGTCTGTTGAACTTTAATTCTGACATCGCTCAATTACCGTATTTACAATATTGCTGTTAACGACAGCTGTTAATAACAGGGTTGTAAAATTAGCAGGTACCAATAAGTAACTACACAAATTAAACGTCTATGGAGCAATGTGTTTGAAAGAAAATTGGTCTGTTCCTTTGAGTGATGTAAATTCAACATTTGTGTGTCATGAGTGCTTTGTTTGCGGCCTTAGTTAATGACGCGCATCCACTTAAATGTGTCTGTTATGTTAATAAAGTATGACTATAGAAACTTATCCCGGCATCATGTTCATGCTCTGAATCCGTTCACCACTTCCATTAGCAGACAGTAATAATTTTAATATTTTGTTTTGTCTGTAAAACCAGACTTATTATTCATATATCCCACTCCCCACAACTCGTTATAATTTTTTGTTTTTGCCAAATTTTTGGCAAAACAACTACTTTATCATCTGCGTGTATGGGAATTTTGCTATCAATTGGGGAATTTATACTATATCTAGTCCCATAACAAATTCATATTGTGGTTTGGACTTTTGGTCCCTATTCGCCCTTAAAATAAACTGTAGGAAAATCCTTGACCTTAACTAATGACGCCGCTATAAAGGACAACAATTCTGTTTGGTGATTAAAGTAGGGCCCTTTTCTGCCGAAATGTCAACATTATTTTTGTGGTAATCAGAGTGAATGACTAACCAATCACAATTCATGGATTGAATATTTGTTGCCAAAACTCTAACAAACTGAAAGACAACAGTTAACAAGTTATTTGTCAACTATTGTTGATCTAACGAAAGGCAATTTGGGACGGCTGATTAACAAAACAGACAAATTAAAACATCAAAGGAAAACAGACACTTATAAAATGGAATAGTCAAAGTTAGTTTTGCAATGATTACATTAGTTTGATTAGAAAACTAAATACTACTGAAATATCCACATGGGAAGTGATACGTAAATAAAAACACCGTACATATTTTCAAAATTGTTGAAACATGATTTCGAATAGAAACACAGCAATTGAATCATGGCACAAAGATATACTACAATCCATTAGATCAATGTATATGTATATCAAGTGAAAGCATTAGGCATTGTTGTAATTGTAGGCAAAAATAACAGGCATTTGGTTTTTATTTCGTTCCGACGTTTTGTAAAACTTTGCATGTATGTATACCAACAATAAAAGTAAACAAGCGTGTACAATTACACATACTGAAATAAGCTGTGCTAATGCTTCCACTTCATATAAATACACTTTGCACTAGCTGTTATTGCGCGACTTCTAATTAATTAAATTGTCAAAATCAGCTGATCGTGAGAAGAGTATTCAGGAACCCGCCTATCCCAGAAACCCAATTTTTAGTTGTTTCGAATTGTTTCGGTTATTTTTATAATAAAAAATAGAAAAAACATAAATTATGTTAATTCATGATTCTTTTTATTATTTTATTTTCAAAATTTCACACATATTTGCATTTCATAGTAGTAATAAGGAAAAAGTCGACATTATGTCTTGTTGTCGTATCAACAATTTTATGGGAGAAAGAAGTAGAACACATGATTTTCAGTACAAAATGTTAAATACAAAAGTTGAGGGAAATCACAATTTTAGGAGTTATGGGCCTCCAAATTCCGGATAACGGGGGGTTTATTACGATTATTTTGTATTTCGAGCCATCCGGCAGGGCTCAGGGACCAATCAGAGAAATACCACTGTTGCTTAATTTGAATTTCTGGACTTTTGGATTTTGGGAGAATGAAAAACTATTTTTCATAATTTTTCAAAATTTCAACTGCCGATATTTCGATAACAAAGCGAGTTTCATTTAATTTGATTTGTTTAGTTTGCCTATATAGTCCAAAAACGCTGCCAGAAAAATTCTTTTAAACGCTTTTTAATAACTACATAGTACCCCCCCGTATAACCGAACTTTGGAGGCCCATAACTCCTAAAATAGAATTTAACCCAAACTTTTGTATCTTAAATTTTCAGCTTAAAATTATATCTTCTACCTCGCCGGTGGACCGGTTTTCAGTTTTTGATTACTGTAATTGTGAGGCGAATATAAACAGACACGATCAGCTGTGCTAGTGCAGCCACCTTCTTCACAACTTAAAAAAATGCATTAAATGGTAAACAAATGGTATCAGCTGATCGCTTAGTACACCGCAAAAACATATCTGCGAAAATTGTACTGTCGTACAACTTTTTTGTATGGAAAAAATGTACTACAATTGTACAACTGTTGTAGGACTTTAGCACATACGTCGTCACATACAGCAGTTATTAAAAGGATAAAATTAAGAGGAGGTCTAACGCCGGTTAATAGTTTATCGTAACGACAAATGCAAACAGCTGAGAACAGTTGACAACAGCTGTTTTGTTTTCATATTTTCGTGTTATGATTGAAGTATATGGTTTTCAGACTGAAAAATACACTCCGGTTCACTTATTTAAAGGCACTAAAAATTCCATATTCAGCAGCCTGTATCTTTTGCAATTTGTAACCGATTGCAAAATTTTAAAATGGAAATGGAAGCTAGACATCTAAAGATATAAAAATATCAGCTACAGAACTCTTTTTGAGCAATTTATAAAAAAAGTCCAAAAATGTGCTATTTTTTTGGTTCACTTGAATAAAGGCACTAAAGGCATTATTTTTAAAGTAAGCGATGATTTTTGTAGGGAACGTTTGTTTATTACAATTTATTACATCTTAATCATTTTACGAGTCAAAATGGCAAAACAAAAAATTCAAAATCTATCGGAAAAAACTAAAATCGATGTTTACCGTTCTGAAGGATATTCTAACCGTGCAATAGCTAAAAATTGTACGGAGCCCAACAGTTGTCGACAATTACATCAAGGACCCCGAGGGGTATGGAACGAATTGTAAAGGAAGACTTTCATTGTCTTCACCTACCTACGAGAAAAGAAAAATCATCAGAATTGCTTCTAATTCTGCCTTATCCTTGTCAAAAATAAGAGCTCAAGCTGGAGTGGTAGCGAGCAAGTCATCAGTACGCAGAGTAATTAAGAGCTGTGAGTATCTTAAATATCTGAAATTACAAAAAAAGCCGCCACTTAATGCTCCTCGTAAGGAAAAGCGGACCTGAAATTACAAAAAAAAAAAAACGCCACTTAATGCTCCTCGTAAGGAAAAGCGGATGCAATTCGCACGAGACTACATGGTATGCGATGTGCAACCAAGAGGTCATGTAAATGACTGGAGAACCGTTGTATTTACGGATGAGAAGAAGTTTAATTTGGTTGGGCCTGACGGCTACAACTATTGTTTCTATGCTCAGATCATAGAACACCATTTTTTGAACCGACGTCACAGCCGAGAGGGCGACGTTATGGTGTGGGGTGCTATTACGTACTATGGCACCATCGATCTTGAATTTCAAAGTGCATAAATGTCTGGTGTAAGCTATAAAACGTTATTGGAATCGGCTTTTCCGAAGTTCAGTAAACTAGTTGGTCCCATATCTTGGATATTGCAATAGGATAATGCCCCTATACACAACCCCAGATTAGTACAGCAGTTCATTGCAAGACAAAATGTTAATATTCTTGACTGGCCACCCTATTCGCCAGATCTAAACATTATCGAAAATGTCTGGGGTTGGTTATCTCGAAAGGTCTATGAAGGAGGTAGATAATTTGATAACAAGCAGTCAGTAATTCAGGCCATTAAGGATGCTGGAAATCAAATTTCGTTGGAGTACATAAATTCTCTTTATCTCTCAATGAAAACCCGTATATTTGAAGTTATTAAAAACAAAGGGGGTTGTACCCATTACTAATAGTTCTTAAATAAAGTAAAATAAATTTAAAAACAAGAAAAACTGTTTTTCATTAAAGTTAGTTAAAGTGCCTTTATGCAACAAGTTAACCAAAAAAAATAGCACATTTTTGGACTTTTTTTATAAATTGCTCAAAAAAAGTTCTTTAGTAAAGAAACCACCACTATTGTCATGATTTTGTTTATATCTCAAGATGTCTAGCTTCCATTTCCAGTTTAAAATTCTGCAATCGGTTACAAATTGCAAAAGATACAGGCTGCTGAATATACAATTTTTAGTGCCTTTAAATAAGTGAACCGGAGTGTAATAACATTGTCGCAAGGGTGCATTTATATTGAAATATTCTATAACGAGAATAAGACTCGTTTATGCTCTTTTACTCAGACTCTCTACATGAGAGCGGGAAAGAGTGCAATAAGTTCTCTATAGTATGCAATACTTTTTGTAGTCGCACTGTTTATGACAAAACAAACACAATTATTTCAGTGAGCTAAATTTTGCTTTATATATTTTAACAATATAATACCTAATGTAAAAGCAGATGTAAGAAGAAGAAAGTGCAATAGCAAAAGAGCCTTCACCACAAAATCTATTCCTTTTTTTATTTTCCAATGTAACATTTACTAATGTGTTCATAGAAATCGAACAGGTACCGTGTAACAAATAGGAGTTAACACATCGCCCATGAGTTCGAACACTCATTGATTTTTGTACGTCCTGGTCTTGAAAATAGACCTGAGATGTGGTTTCAGCAGAATGGAGCCACTGTCCAGACAGTGATATTTTTTTAACAAAATTTTTGGAGAGCGAATAATTTCCAGAATTTCAGAAATTAATTGGTCAACGCGTTCGCCAGATTTGTCAGTACCCGACTAGTTTCTTTGGGGTTATTTGAAGCAGTGAATTTATTTGAACAAGCCCGAGACAATCCTTGAACTCAAGGCCAACATTGTTGGAGAAATTCGAACGCTACAGCCGCAAATTTTGAAAGATGTTATGGAAAATGCTCTATGAAATGAAAATGCGTCATTTCAAAGCTGCAAACGGGGGTCATTTAAGTGACAATATTTTCAATACTTTGTGTAAAAAATTAAAATTTTTTATATTTTACGATCTAAAAAAAAAAATAAAGAAATAAATAAACGAAAAAGTTATTACATTTTAAAACAATCTGTTGTCGTTTCGCCTACCCTGTATAATAAATTTTTATGAAACTTTGTTCACTGCTGCCAATTTATGTTCTACTGTCTCTTAGTATGTACAACAATTTGTGGTGAATGCTCTTGAGTGGGAGTATCAAATGCGTCGTTAAAAAATTTCGACAAAAGTTTTCAATTAGCAACAATGGTTTCACAAAAGGTTAAGACGAACCAGAGATGAAGATGAACATAAATATATTTGTAAACTCAATATATTACTTCTTGTTATACAGCATAGGATGTGGTTATACAATTGCAGTCAATTCAATTTGTATAAAGTGTTGAAAATATTCGCCGAGCATTTTAATTTGCAACCCGCCCAACTTTGATTCTGCCCATTTGTTGTTATTAACTGATGCTATTAACCCACTGCTTAACATATGACTGATTTGATTGAGTTCACATTTAAATTATTTATTAACCTATTTATATTGCAGTGTCATTCATTTGAAGTCGTCTGTTAAATTGAATTTAATATTTTCCATTTATTTTGCAGGTGACTTTGGGTGGTTTCCCATTGGCTGTGGAGGATATTAACAAGGATTCGTCGCTATTGCCTGGCAAACGTTTAAGCTTTAAGGCATTTGATATTGGACAAAAAGCCAGCGTCTTTCGTGTTCAACCAATAAGGTAAGATATGATACGCTGGCACTCAAAGCCAGATGTGGGAGAATTCTATAGATTGGATTTCCGTTGAGAGAGAAATTATGAGCAGCGTTACTACAGATATAGTAAATTTTCTGATAATAGAAAATATTAAAGAGTGATTCAACATTTAAGCATGTAACATTTTTACAGTGTAGGGCAAATTATTAAGTACCATATCTCAAGGAACGATTTAGGCTATGAGGAACTTTATATCTTTATCATACTTTTAAGTATAATGATGATTTTATGATTTAGCTTTTGAAATGCTTTCGCATACCTTTATCATTAAGACAAAGGAGAAAGTTCATTAACCTTTTTTCCAGAAAAATAACACGTAGTCACTGAAGTGTTGACACGTTCATACTAAAATTTGTATTTTAAGTGGATACAATAAAGAAAATACAGACAAAAGTTCATGGAGGAGGATTACTAAATATTACACAGTACGATAAGAATTTGCAAACATGAAAATCAAATCAAAAAGGGTTTTACCTCAATCACACTTTTTATTTCTATCGGCGAAACCAGCTTCAGGATAATTACAAACATATGATATTGAATACAAAGAATTTCACAAATATCTTCGTAACTTTTAAACCCGTCTACTGATTTTGCTCATCTTTCACAACATAAAGCTCATGCTGTTAGCAAACATTTTAGTAAAAAAATCAAGAATGAATGCAATGATGAGGATAAAATCTTTAAGTTTACATTTTATAAAAGTAAACGAATTAATCTAGAAACTCTTGAAGATATTTTATTGATTAGAATTCAATATGTTTCACTTTTCTACGTGTGTTCACAAAATTTGTGGATTTTGTCGCACTGTGTTATATAAAATACCATATATTTACAGCTCATTAATATTCCGTTGTCATTTTTCAATTCTACTTAATTCCAATGATGTGATACAATTTCAAGGTGCGATGGGATTTATGCTCAGATGTGTCAAATTTATTTCAAATGACAGTATAAACTGAAATTGACAAAATAAAGTGGTGAGAGGGTAAAGATGAATACTTATACTGTTTCTTAAAGGGGCTATAAATCGTCAAACGAGACATTTATAAGGATTGTCATATCTGAAATTCTAATTTTGAAATTGTATACATATGAAATACTCAACTTGTTGGGAACGGAAATTTCTCGAAATGCTTGTAGAAACAAATTTAAATTTAATCCTTTTGATTAAAATGTAAAGCTCAATAAATGAAACTTAAAATTTCTTTTGAAACGTAATTCAGAAAATCAATTGATTACAGTTGAATTCTAATTATAACTTTTTCAACTTCAACATATTAATTTTGAATTCTTAAAACGATTCTCTGAACCTTTTAATCTGTAGAAACTGAAGTTTAATTTTTAATCTATTTTTAACTGGTGTTCGTTTTGATGCAACACTGTTATTTACTAAAAAATTCAAAAATAATAAAAACATTCCCAAACAGTCAACTATTTGACAGATGGAAGCCGATCGAAAATTTACCGACACGTCGCCGCCACCAAAACTTTTTCGAAGCTCACGCACTTATTGGTATAAATTGTGAGCAGTTTTTATCGACTGGCCGGATTTGGCAATCTGATCCAATTTTAAAGGTTCAGTAATTTCAAAAACATCCCAAATTTTTACAAAACTGGCAAAACAAATAGCCGCCAATTTAATTTTTCTGTTGTGCCCCCGTTTTCGATTATTTTGTCTCGGCGCGGAGTTTGTACAGCACAGAGTTGAAATATCAATTTAATCTCAAAGTGGGTGGTGTAAACGGTAGAGATTAGAGAACTAGGTTATCGCTAACCTGGTCGCGGTAATCGGCGCTGTAAATGCGTTATTACGGTAATTTTTGCCTGAATCAACGTTAGATTTACAAGGCACCGTCATATTCACAAAACCCACTTTTTGGTGTGCTTTATGGACCGGTGGAATCGTTGGTCTTCACTTCTTTCAAAATAATAACGGCGAGAACGTTATCGCCATGAATCCCGATTACTTCGTGTGACAATTAAATGGAATGTTGACTGAAAACATGTTTTTCCAAGAGGACGGCGCAACGTGCTATATAGCGGGTCTTATTGAAGAAAACAATTGGTGAACTCTTTATATCTCGAAGTGCGTCAGTCAATTCACCACCGAAATCATAGAGTTAGTGCCTCATAATACTTTCCTTGCGGTTACGTGAAGTCATTGATTTATTCAAACAAACAAAAAGCTTTGGACACCTTCGAATACAATATTGTGCCAACAATTGCCGAGATAAGGCAAAAGTGGTGGAAAAGTGGTGAAAATTGAGCTCCCAGAATGCACCACTTCCAAGCCAGCTGCGGCACGGACACGGCCCAAATTATGTTCAAACTTTAATGGCATAAAACTCTCTTTCTAATAAATTAAATTTCTAGTTTGAAATTATATAATCTCAATATTTTATTTCAATCTAAAGTTGTAAAAATATAAATTGTAGAAACATACATTTGTTCGTGTTTAAATAGAACCGATTAATGTCCTGTCTCAGTTTTTTGATTTTATTCTTCATGCACAGTGACTTGAAAAATTGTACCAGGGTTGACACAGTTTGGAAATACATTTTGTAAAGTATATTTAAATATTTGAATAAAAAAAATCAATGAGTGTTCGAACTCACGGATGATGTGTTAACACCTTTTTGCTACACGGTACCTGTTCGATTTCTATGAACACATTAGTAAATGTTACATTGGAAAATAAAAAATAATAGTTTATTGAATTAAATTACTTGTTTTGTATACCCCTGGCAATGCTGAACATCAAATGACTCGCTTTGTTTGGCCATAGCAACAACAACGAAGCAACCAAACACACAACATCACACATACTTTGTTCGAAGTAGCTGACGTATACGTGTGCCACATAACCACATGTTTGCCATATCAACAGCAACGAAACAGCCAAACACACAACATCACACATACTTTGTACGAAGTAGCTGACGTATTAGTATGTCACCATAACGTCGACTGCGCAAGCCACCGTTCAACAACAGCAACAGACACACATGTACATACATACATTATTATGTTAATACATACGCTATAGACACAATTTCGTTTGCCTCATCCCTGCCCCACCACTCTTTCATTGCTCTCTTGCTCGCTCATTTTTGTTTAACACGTCATTATTCTCTTTCCCAGTCGCAGAAAATCTGGATTTAGCAGCAGCATAAAATCTGGTTTTAGCAGCAGCATAAAATCTGGTTTTAGCAGCAGCATAGAATCTGGTTTTAGCAGCAGCAGAAAACCTGTCTGTGTGTTATTTGCATGTGTTGCCTTTGATAGATTTAGTCCCTATACGCCGCTATAGATGTTAACACATCAACAACAAAAATTAACTAAATCAATTTATTAAAGTTGTAATTTCCTTTAGACTAAGAGATCATATTCTCTCTGGTTAGTGAAAAAAATTTAAATGCCGCGGGTGGGATACGAACTCACATTCGCTGGATGATCGTTTCGATGTTTGTGAAGCATCATCTTCAGCAGCGTCTAGCCCGTTAAGCCACTGTGGTGTGTATTTACACACGTCACTAACCGAAGACATTTATCGATTGTGCAGAGTGATTGGTTGTCGCTGCTTACACATTGCTTTCCTACTTACACGCACTGATGCAGAGGTTTTGAAAATTTTATTTATAGAACTCACTAGTCTAATTGTAGTTGTCTCGTTCTCTTCTGGTCTGGCCCTACCATATGATTCAAATTAAGTTGTCTTAGATCCTGGTTATTTTTAAAGTTGTAATTGCCTTTAAGCTAAGAGATCATATTCTCTCCGGTTAATTTATTGTTCTCTCGTAAATAAAAACAAAATCACTTTTAATCCTATCGATGGCTTAATAAAAAAAGGCCCTAACTCGATTTCTTGTTACTTGACAGGAAAAGGAAAAAAACTTAATAAAATCCGTAAACTTTTACATACAAAAAAGTTTTAATGCAATTTCCAAAAATGTGTTGCCTCTCTTTATTAAAAATTGCATTAAAACTTTCTTTGTATTTAAAATTTTACGGATTTTATTAAGTTTTTTCCTTCTGTCAAGTAACAAAAATCGAGTTAGGGCCTTCTTCGATTAAGCCATCGCTATGTTAATATCAGAGCTGTAAACGAATCATTCTATTTTGAATTAATTCGCGAATCTGAATTAATAAAATTTTGAATTAATTCTTTTCACAAAAAAAAAAGAATTGAATGGATTTTGAATCAATTCAAATGAATTTAGCAAAAATGATGTACAATTCAATTCCACTTCAAATGAATTTGAATTTTTAAACTATTAAATCCGACACGTAACCTTGTGTTTAAGGCTATATGGTCTGACGAGACTAAAATCAATCGATTTGAGTCCCATGATTGTGATTCGAACTGGAGCGAAGATGCAAATACCATTACCTCGAATGCAGCAAGACAAACCATGGGAAGAATGGAGCAGGTCCTCTGGTTAAAATTTAAGGCATTTTGAAAAAAGAACAATATCTTTCAATTCTGCAAAATCATTTACCAGCTGATATAGAAAAAATGGGCTACTGACAGAGTGAATCCAAAACATTCGGTCAAAATCGATAAAAAACTGGTTAAACATTGAACAATTTACAAGTATGAAATGACCACAGCAGTTACATAAAATATCAGCTTACCTAGTACCCAGATGCTCCAAAACGCGTCAACAAGCTGTGATATAACAGATTAAATGAAACTTGGGATGCGCTTCCATTTGAAATGACGGCAATATTTTGCACCAGCATGCCTCACCGTATACTAGCTCTATAAAAATCCAATGGATACTGGACAAAATGTTGAATCAGAAAACAAATAAATCAACATTATTCCAGAGTTCAAAATTGTAACAATTGTATAAATCTTCTAAATAAAGAGTTACGCTCATCTCTGATCACTGACTCTGTCACAATTTTGTGTCACACTTTTTGAACACTTATATATATACACACAAAAAAAAAACGAAAAAAAAGAAAAAAACCAAAAAAAAAACGAAAAAAACGCAAAAAAAACGAAAAAATTCATAGATTGTTGTGCCACTCTTGGTTGGAAGATCCAATTGAGCTGCTTATTCTCTGTGCATGAATACATACATATAAGGTACAACACTGAAAGAAAAACCTTCATACCATTAATGAATTCTTACATTGCATCAATGAGAAGTGTCATTGTTTTTGAGCCAATGTCGGGCTTCATTAATGCTATGAACGATGTTACATTAAACGAAAAATGTTTCATAGACCTGATATTAATGTAAACTTTCTAACCGGAATGAAACATTATCATTGTATTAAAGAAATATGTTACATTGATATTATAAACCGTTTCATTGATGTAATGAAATATAGTCATGGATGTAATCCCGATTCTAAGCAAAATATTTAAAATGCAGAAGTTAGACGGAATCCCTATTTTAGGAGTTATGAGCCTCCAAAGTTCGGGCTTTTGTGACACGATTTTTTTCGGTGATTCTTAGTTTTCTGGGACGGGGCCTGGGAGAGGAATATCTCTGTTGCAAATTTTGGATTTCGGAATTTTTTAATTTTTTGGAAATTTTTCGACCTTGTGGGTCCCCATAGGTCCGGCCGACAAAAAAATTTTGGCTTTTGAAATCACCTTATTTTGCTCGATTTTCAGGTTTTTTTTAAATGGCGCGGGATTCTGCATTTCAGCATTTTAATTTTCCATTTTATTCCTTATCTCATACTGGCACTCATATATTCTGCCACAACTACTGTACATACATATATAAATACATACATTAATACAAAGCGTACCTACATATGTACATCTTATCCTTTAACCAAATCAATGAATCGTTCAAAGTTAATGAAATTGTACATTTTTAGAAAAAATATTTTAAAATTCAATAAAATGTGTGTAATGTATAGGATGGTCTATTTAATAGATTCTACTTTACAATGTCGATAAAATGTCTGCAATTTTTTTCTATAGTTTCCCATATTTACATGAAAAACATACTTCATTCCATCAATGTAAAAGGTTTCTTGGCATTAATGACGGTCCACAAATTCAAAAACTGCAGCAATGAAGTAGTTCATTGAAGTAATGTAACATTTCATAGAAGCAAAGAAACTTTTCATTGCATCAATGTAAACCCATTAATGTCACCCATTCATTGATGCTATGAAGCGCTTTTCTTTCAGTGAAGCTGACAAACGTGTAAATCATTTACACGTTTGTTGTAATAACAAACAACAACTATATCCCTCTCATCTTACAGAATTACCTTTTATTAAAAATCGATTAAAATTAAAGCATGTTTCGACGGGCGCCATAGGCGCGTTCCAATCCGCTAGTTTACAATATTAACTGTTCACTTTGTATATATCAACCAGAGCTGTAAATGAATCATTCTTTTTTGATTTCAATTCATTCACTTTTCTACAATTTTGCCAAATGACAACAAGTGCGGTCGTCGATATTTCTTGGGCGCCTCCCAGGAGCAGTTGAATTTTTAATATTTGTCTTCCGTTTTATTCCCTGGATTGTCATATGACTTACATTAAACTTTTTTCCAACGTTCCGAATATAATTATTTGTGTTTTTTTATAATTCCCTGGTTTCAACAACTTTAGATGCTTCCACTTTTCAAAATTCAAGTAAACAATCAACTACAAGAATGTACCTACGATCTCAATAAATAACTTTCTAGAACATATGAACTTCCTATGAGTGATTCGTAATGCTATCTCTGTTGCGGTCGGTGAGATAGCATAGTATCTCAATGTTGAAGTTAACGGTGTTAAGAAGTTCATATGTTCTACAAAGTTGTTCCTTGAATTTTGTACCGTTTGCTACCTATGGCCGTCGGTGGTGCAATGGTTAGTGTGCGCGGCTCTTGTACATGAGATCCTGGATTCGAACCCTGCTCTGACCACCTTCAAAAAAAAAAAAAATTGTACGGTTTGCTACCTATGGCCGTTGGCCGTCGGTGGTGCAATGGTTAGTGTGCGCGGCTCTTGTACATGAGATCCTGGATTCGAACCCTGCTCTGACCACCTTCAAAAAAAAAAAATACTTTCGGCGGCGTCACCTCGCATAGTGACGGCGACACTATCGAGTATATAGCCATTAAAAAGCTTCTCAAAATACCGTTCGGAATCGGTGTAAAAATGTAGGTCCCAACCAGTGAGTGAAAACTGGAAAGTGATTGTGATAAGTTCTCCCCGGTCCCTTCATGGGATGTAATGGGAAACCATTTATTTATTTATGCTGCCTATGGACCTGAACTGTGGAAAAAAGGTAAACAAAAATCTAATTTTTTAAAGTTTTTGCGATTTGGACC
This sequence comes from Phaonia tiefii, assembly GCA_963931995.1. Classification (NCBI taxonomy): domain Eukaryota; kingdom Metazoa; phylum Arthropoda; class Insecta; order Diptera; family Muscidae; genus Phaonia; species Phaonia tiefii. The sequence goes on from OZ008368.1 coordinate 275,427,746, forward strand.
TTGAAGATGAAGTTTTTTTGATTTTATATGTTCACAATTACTGTTATTTAGCTACAACTTTCTCTCAGAGAGTAAATCAAAATTCCACACGGTTTGCAAGATATGGGCCTGACAAAATGATCACTTTTTTGCAAAAATTACACCGAAAATTGCATAACTTTGGACAAAACTGGGAGATACGGGTCTTTTTTTTTGTCTTTTATCACGTAGTGGTGTCCGTATATGGTTATGTTTTTTGTGTTGCACTGTGTAATGAACAATTAAAAAAAAATTATAATAAATTTGTGAGCTACGTGATGGATGCAATATTGTAACATTGAAGAGAGTGCGTAATTGTAACAGTGGTGTTTGTTTACATATTACGCTCGTGTAAACATATATGGTTAATTGTTGTGTATGTATTTAAGTGTTCATTATGAAAGAGACCATATCAAAGTCAAATTCAGACCAATGATTTAGTTCTAAGGTTAAACGCTGCTAACAATTTAAATTGTAAACTTCCATTATTACATTTTCCATTGTTACAGTTTTGCTTTTCATTGTATTTATTTGTGTTTAAAGCTTTAAATATTCGAACTTGTTGATGTCCTGTCTAAGGTTTATAATTTTATATTTAATGTAGATCTATATTAGGTGTTGTGGAATTTGTGCATAGACATTTCCAAAATTCTTGTTGCAAATAAATTCCGCAAACGAAGTTTAGTTCTCTAAGGTATTGTTTTTGTGGACCACAAATTTTTTTGCGTGTATAATAGACATATAAACAGACAAAAATACTTTGTTATTTACCAGTTTATTTTGAGTTATATGCTATATTGCAGAAACATATATTTGGTCATGTTTAAAGCTTTAATCATTTGTACTCATTGATATTCTGTCTAAACTGTTCGATTGTTTATTTAATGTAAATGTATTTTAGCTGCTGTGAGACTTGTGAACAGATGTGACAAAAATTCATGATTGATTGTAGCACAAAATATTTCGAGTTGTAGAAAAAAATGGAAATTAGCAGAATGTGGTTAAAAATTCGTGACAAATTTAATATTTCATTTACGTGGCAATATGTTGGATAAATACGACTTCGTACTTCGTATTACAAAGATGATTAATAAATGTTTAAGTTGAATCAAATGCGTTGCAGACGACATAAATGAAGTCAAACAACAAAGAAGACAGTATTGTAGAATTATTAACAGGCGGAACTCACTACACAAACCCTCACAAATTTTTTTGATCATTAACTTAAACAAAATCTTTATTTCAACAAACTTTCTAACAAAATGGCATTCTATGTCTGTTGCTTAGAATTTGGTTTGCGGATATGTAACAAAATATAACAATTAAAAGACAAATATCGTTCCTCACAGACGTAATTTCGGACAACTACATTTTGTTTGAGGAAATTTCTTTAATGAAATTTTTGTTAATAAAAAGCGGACAGTATCACAACTCAATAGAAAATTGGAGCTGTCATGTTAAATATTTATTTTTATTTATTTTTTTGATCCCATCCAGATGGTACCGATAAAGCTCGGGAAATATATATTTGACTATATACGAGGATGTTCTACACACAGGGAAGAGATTTCACTTAACTAATTACTTGAATTTAATGGCTATCACATCCATTTGGTGTTGCTTTAACCCACTATAAATTTTATAGAAAAAAAGTAAAAGAAAAATATTTTTTATTAGAATGGTGTATTTTATATTTAAATAAAGGGGTTTTCAACAGAGACGCATCGATAGGGACAGCAAACGACGTCATATTTTTTCCCGCTCTTTTGACATTTCTCTTCTGTAAGGTTTTCCATTTCATCATGGAAAGATATACGAGCCAACAACGCACATTGGGGCCAAATGAATGAAAAGTGGCGATTAATTCAAAATATGAACTTTAAAATTCATGATCGTGTTTGGTACCGGGTGAAAGTGGATAAAATTCTGCATCACTAATTGCAAAAATTTTACTTTTATGTTGTTTGCTTTAGTTGAAGTGAGCACTTAAAGTTGAATAATTGTTATTTTTTTTGTGCATATTGAAAAAAAGTGAAAATTTTGATATTTCAATTGATAATTGTTTCTATTAATACTTCTAAAAGTTAAATTTTTATAATGGAACCGTCAACTTCAGGTAGTTTACTATATAGTACATGTTTTTTTGTTTAAATAAATGTTTTAAAAATATTAAATGTTAATAAAATAAAATTAGGCCAAATATGGGCTATTTTTGATTTATATATGGAGTTTCAACAACTTTGTTCGTGAGCTTGCGTAAAATCGTCTATATAGTGTTATAATATCAGATCTCAACTAATAAACCCCAAAATATTTTTTGGCGATTTTTTGCGATTTTTCTGTTATGCTTGTTTTTGTGAAATAACTCAAGATGCTAAAAATCCACAAATATGAAAAAAAAAAACAAAACAAAACAAAACATCAAGTTGTTTTTACTTTGTTTTGTCATTATTTTCGTTATAGTAGTTGTTATTGTAGGTAAAAAATGTGTTGTTAATTAGAGATGGGGGCGTGAGTAACTTTAATTCACGCATACTCACGTGATTGCGTATGTTGGGTTTATTTACTATGAATAAAACTAATTAAATTATTTTACATGTGTTTATGATATTTCAATGAATTTTACTTAAACATTTGTTAATTTTAAATTATTAGAAAATTGTATATGGCACAAGTGCACTATTTTGAAAAATTGAAGGAGGTCACGCTCCCATCCCTATTTATTATTGTCATTTATTTGAGGGTATTATTGATTCGGTACTGACACGTTTATTTATTGTTTTAGCTGTCAATGTTTTGTGATGTGATGTTACATATTTAAAGTGTTGTGAAAGTGTATATTATTCGGTACAGGGTTAAAGGAATTACTTTTTGCAAATTTTAAACGAATAGAAATCTTATTAATTTTAGGAACATCTCCCAAAACAATTTTCATTCCTCGTCATGAGTTGCATAATTTTATGAGGAGTGCAGAACCTAAATCACTTCAGGATAAATTTAAACTTTTGAGATGGGAAGTAATAAAACGTGTCGACCCTTCGGATATGGTAGATTTTATGACAAGGTTTCATAATTTTTGCTCTAGCTATGAGATTCGGTGGCAAAAATGTCATAGAAAGAATGAAATTTTTGTAAAAAATAATAAGAATTGGCTGGATGCCTCAATCTCATTCAGTCCACCACCAGAACCACAACAAAAAAGAGGTCGCAATGATCTCTCATTTGAAGAGTGCAAAGAAAAAACAAAAGTTAAGAAATGTAAAGACATAAGAGATCAAATTTCTTTGCCTGTTTTGGCTTACGCCACACAAATGAGCTTGAGAGCTGCTGGAAAAATAGATGAGTCGAGAATTGTTAAGGAAATAATATCATCTCCAACAAAAGCCAAAAAATACCGAAAAAGTATAGCACAGGTACCACCACAGCAGTTAACTCCGGATGAAGCTCTGTCCGTTTTGGTAGAAGCGAAGCTAAGTCGCCACCAATATAATGTTATTAGAAAGGTTGCACCTGAGAAATTTCCATCATATAAATTGGTCCAAAGAGCTAAGAAAAAATGTTACCCAAAGGGAGAACAAATGAAAATTTCTGAAACATCAGCGCAAGTTAGCCTACAAGGAATATTGGATCATACCACTGAACGCCTTTTGTCGGCTAAAAATGCAGATTTAAATTCGTTAGATAACGAAGAAATCGAAAAAATTACTTTATACACTAAGTGAGGCTTTGACGGAAGTTCAGGGCATAGTTCTTACAAACAAGCCTTTCATGACAGTAATGCATCTGATTCTTCTGTATTTATTACGTCAATTGTACCATTAAAATTAGTTTGTAAAAACAAAATCATTTGGCATAATCCTCGACCGTCTTCAACTAGGTTTTGCAGGCCATTAAAAATTGAATTTATGAAAGAAACGGTCGACAGTATTAAAACAGAAAGAGAAAGAGTGGAGACAGAAAAAAATGCTCTTATCGATACAGTGATATCAGTTGGAGAAAGAAAGATAAAAGTGAACCACAAACTAATTCTCGTTATGATTGACGGTAAAGTGTGTAACGCGATTACAGACACAAAGTCCACACAAAAGTGCTACATATGTGGCGCTACCAGCAAGGAGTTCAACAATATTGAACAAATGATTTCTAGAGATTCCAACGTAGACTTCATGGAGTTCGGTTTGTCTGTCCTACATGGCTGGATAAGATTTTTTGAATGTCTTATTCACTTGGCATATAAACTTCCAATTCAAAAATGGCAGGCAAGAAGTGACGAAGAAAAAAAAATTATTGCTGAAACTAAAAGTCGTATTCAACGCGAATTTAAAAAGAGAACGGGATTGATCATTGATCAACCAAAACCTGGTTTTGGTAACTCTAATGACGGGAATACTGCAAGACGTTTTTTTAAGAATGCAGAAGTATCTGCTGAAATTACTAATATTGATTTAGAGTTGATCAAAAATATGCACACAATATTAATTGTAGTTTCTAGTGGTATTGAGGTCAACATTGAAAAATTTACAAACTTCGCTAATAACACTGCCAGGCTATTTGTGAAAAAATATCCATGGTACTATATGCCTCCTACTCTTCACAAATATTTTATTCATGGGCCTGAAATTATATCATTATCGCCATTGCCAATTGGTCAGCTAACCGAAGAGTCTCAGGAAGCCAGAAATAAAGATTTTAAAAGTTATAGGGAGAATTTTGCCCGTAAAAACAATGGAACATATCTTTAATAGATTTCTCTTAAGTTCAGATCCGTTTAAAACAAGCATGAACAATAGTTCTAAAAAGAAAAAAGAGCTAATGCCAAAATCTGGAGTTGCTTGTACTTCCCAGCAATCAAAATAGCAATGATGAAGATGGAGATGAAGATGAAGATGGAGATGAAGATGAAGATGAAGATGAAGATGAAGATGGAGATGAAGATGGAGATGAAGATGGAGATGAAGATGATGATGAAGATGGAGATGAAGATTAAGATTATTGTAACGAATTAATTTATGATTATGAAATTGAATGTGAAGTAAATACTAACATTAAAGGTAATAATGATTATAATAAAAAATTGTTGTTTTCAAAAAAAAAAAAAAATAGAATAACCGAATTTAATTAAATTTTTTTTAAATAGTGTGTTTATGGTTATTTATCAATAAAAAAACAATTAGATTTTCAAATGTTTCATTTTTGAGCAAAATTTTCAAATTTCGAGAAAAAAGGTATGATAAATAATCAATATTCTTCGAGCTTGAGGTCAGATTTGCTGTAGTTATATTTATTTTCCTCGATATTTCGCTACTCCTTTGTGTAGCATCATCAGGAGATATAAACAATATTCAACAATTAAAACAAAACAAAATTAACAATATTTTATATCTCCTGATGATGCTACACAAAGGAGTAGCGATATATCGAGGAAAATAAATATAACTACAGCAAATCTGACCTCAAGCTCGAAGAATATTGATTATTTATTGATAAGGAAAAGGTCGAACAACAGAATAAAAATACTAAAAAGGTATGATTTTAATTTAAACATTTTCTAATAAAAATACATATAAAATATTTATTCCTTATTATTTTTAAAAATATTACTTATTTTTCTTAAAGTACATTTAGTATGCTTTAATTTGCAATTTAATTGAATAATTTATAGCGCACCGTTCCAAAGTTACAGCAAAAAATTTGAAAAAAGAGGATTTTTTATAGAACACAAAATGGCCCATAAAGGGTTAAAAAATGTGTTTTTTCACTCTGTTTTTTTTTTAAATGTTGGTTTTTTATGTATTTATAAATATCCATTAATAAAAAATATTTTTTTTTTAAATTACGACTTCTATGAATTAATCGCCACTTTTCATGCATTTGGCCCCACTGTGCAACGAGTCGAAATTATTAAAACTTACTACCGAAATTTGGAGTCAGTGGCCTCAACTTTAAAAGGCCAACTTTAAGAGGCCTCAACAATCAGCGATGAGGCTCATTTCTGGCCGAATGGCTTCGTCAATAAGCAAAATATGCGTTATTGGTCAGACAGCAATCCACACGTAATCCATGAATCATCATTGCATCCCGAAAAAATTACGGTTTGTTGCGGTTTATGGGCCGGCGGCGTCATTGGGCCGTACTTCTTCCGTGATGATCAAGACCGGCACATTACTGTGAATGCGAACCGCCACCGTTCAATGATAACCGAATATTTTTGGCCCCAATTGGATAATATGGACTTGGAGGACATGTGGTTCCAACAGGACGGCGCCACAAGCCACACATCGAATGCCACAATCAAATTATTGGAAACCGAGTTTGGTGAACGTGTTATGTCACGAAATGGCCCAGTCGATTGGCTGCCTCGGTCGTGCAATTTGACGCCGTTAGATTATTTCCTGTGGGCCTACGTCAAATCTATGGTCTATGCCAACAAGCCAGCGACGATTGATGAACTTCGTACGAATATCGAACGTGAAATTGCAGCAGTATCGGCCGATTTATGCTTGAAAACCGTCCAAAATTGGGTTCAGCGTCTGCACTTCTGCAAGCGTGCCCGTGGTGGCCATGCAAAAGAAATCGAGTTCCATACATAATGGCATCGAACGTACTTTCACAGGAATAAAGAATTTCATTGGTATCTAAAACCGGTTTTGTATTATTTAAAAAAAACTTTTGTAGCGCTCTTATTGAAAAACCCGTTATATACAAAATTATAATTTTTTATAACCAGGGTTCGTATTTCGTGCCCATTTTTGATAGAAAATATGAAAAAATTTCTATATCTAAGGGTTTCTCACAAAGTGTTCCAATTCGCATTAAATAATTTTTTTTCAAAAAATCGCGAAAATAGCTAAAATAAAAAAATACCTATATTTCGAAAACGGTGCGCGTCCAATCGCAAAAATAATACATTTTTACCTCCAAAGGAGGCTTTAACCAATGGATGTCTTTACTACGGCATCACTTTTGATGTGTTCACATCTATAGGCGCGGGTACCGACAAAATTCGCAAAGTGAATACATCCAAACACAGTTTGTCCAAATGCGATCACACACATTGTCCAACAGCGATCACAGATTATTTGCCGTTAAACTTCTCCGAAACAGCTGGAGCAATTTGTATGAAATTTTGTGTGCATATCGGGTAGGTCTCAGAATCGGCCAACATCTATTTTTCATACCCCTTAATGATAAGGGTGACCCAACCCTATATACAACACACACTTGTCCGACTGCGAAACAAAGTTTGTCAGACTGCAAAAAAACACACACAGATGTAGCGGAAGCGAATAGTTGTCTTGTGTGGGTGCGGAGCACTCTCAGAGCAAAGAGAATAATGACGTGTTTATACGTATATAAAAATGAGATAGTAACTTGTGTAGCGTATGTACGAACATAACAATGTATGTTCATGTGTCTGTTGCTTTGCATTCTCTTTGTTTTTTGTGGGAATAAAACAAAAAGTATTAAGCAAGAAATTACTGGCACATGTGCTTGCACTGGTCATTAAATAATTTTAAATATTAATATTATTAAAATGTGACGTCATCATAAGATTGAACGCTGTTTTTATTTTCCAATGTAACATTTTCTAATGTGTTCATAGAAATCAAACAAGTACCGTGTAACAAAAAGGTGTTAACACATCGCCATTGATTTCGAACACTCATTGATTTTTTTTAAACAAATCGCTAAAACTAAATTTTTTTGAATAAAATATCGCTACCGCCATTATGTATATATTTCGCAAACGGAGCGTTCAATCGAAATGTATCTAATTATTTTTTGGCTTTCTAAGGGTTTTTCATAAAGTGGTCCAATTCGTATGGACCTTTAAAAAAAAATTGATGTGAGTCCGATCACAGGGGAGATGTGTAAACATCTAGTAATGAAGTTGGAAGTACTTATGTTTTCAGTATATTTTTTTAATTAATCAATTAAAAGTATCAAAACTTTCAATATTGTAAAGACATAAGTAGGAATTTGCTGGTTTTTGTTTGTTTTATTTAACTTATTTGGTTAGTAAATGGGCACACTGCAGTATATATGTACTGCATTAAAAATTACAGTAAGCAGTAAATTTACTGATTACTGAAAAAATTCAGTAAATTTTTACTGATAATGAAATTTAATTTGCATTACCAGTCAAATCATAGGGCCGTATTCATAATAATCAGTAATCGGGCATTACTGATTACTGAAAATTCAATGCACCTCATCGTAATCATGTAGGCACTTTATAAAAATTGCTGAAAAAAATTTTAGTAATCAGTAAAAATTTACTAGTTAATGAATTATTTTACTGAAATTTTAGTAGTACTGCAAAGTGCCCATCTACGGTAAATCCCTTAAGTACAAATAATTAATATTGGCTTATGGTAACTAAAATAAGACACATATTTAATTTTTTTGATCGATAGTAGTGGAATTGTTAGTTGTGCGGGTTTGTGGAGAATTGCTCATATGCAAGTGGAAAACGTCAAATAAAAATTTTGATAAAGCTTGCGACTGTGGGTTTGCAAAATTTGTATTAAAATCTCCACCCATAATAATTGTCATGACATGGAGATTATTACCCAATTGTCGTGCACCAACTTCAGTGTAAGGCAACAGTACGTAATGAAGATGTGTTATAATCTTAATTTATATTGGAATCTAATAGAAATTTTATTAGAATTATCATTACCTCCATTCAGCTTTGATACACTTTGTGTTATTTTATGTTCGGAGTTATAATTTTTTTGGTGTTTTCTAAAATATTTTATTATTTTGTATTTGTTGCGGTTGACAAGTTATTAATCAGCTGTTTACTGAAATGTAATGTTATTTTACAGCAATGGTTTTCGAAAATTAGTAGCTAATAAATGTCTGCATAATTCCATTTGTATATGCAGAGTACACATGCACTGACGACGTAAGAACATTTATTCGTAGTGTCGCCACAAAAAAGTTACACATTTTTAGGAACAACAAATTCTGCGAATAACTTCTTGTTGTTACTCTGCTGTGGCTGCTGCCAGCGACTACACATTCCTCTCTGGCTCTCATTCAAGCTTACTCAGAGCGATCATGTCGAGTATATTGCGATAGCGAAACTGCACTATGTACTACATGTACAACGTTCAGTTTTAAAAATAGTAAGAACAGTTGCTCTGCATTCTATTTCTTTTTATCGGCTTTCGGTGTGCACAATGGCTACGCATGAAGTAAGTATAGAAATTTTATAACAACAGATAATATGTAATAACTACATAATAGCAAATAATTTTATTCTTAATTATAAAGGCATCTACTTCCAATTTATTTTTGATTATTTTGATTTTGATTATTATTGAAAATCGAAAGAGCTGAAAATCTTAATCCATAAATAACATATGTACATATATGTACATACAAATACACATTTTAATACCAGTAAAATTCTAACTCGACTAAAAAAGTCTTTAATGATGACTCATTATAATACATTCAGCTTTGCTTCGCACACACAGATGTATGTATGTATGTAACAGAGAAATACTCGAGGTACCACGTGAAGTGAACAAAATTCATACAGTACTGGTGCTCTAGTATTTACATTTTTATATGTTCTCTTTTTTCGGAACACATTTTGCTGCGGCTAATTACTTGTTGGTATTTGACAAACAACTGTTCTCTTCGCTTCACTACTTGCGCTCTGAGAGTGAGAGGAAGTATGTACTAGAATCGACGACGAATTTCATACATGCAGCGAATAGTTATTCGATGCAGCCCTCTAGTAGCTAATATTGCACACTAGATGGTTCTTATATGCAGCTGTTAAGTATGAATGACAATCTCAAAGATGAAGAAAACTTTTAGTTTTTAGTTTTCCTTATATTTGACAAGTTTAGTTTTTAGTTTCCCTTATTTTGCTTTGTTTTAGTAAATTTCTTATTAAAAGTGCAAAAAAATCTGTTTAAAAGTTATTAAAATTAAATGTTTTTGTATTCATTTTATTTATTTGTTTTCATTTGCCTACGATAACATACTGTACGACAATTAGTGAAAATTAGTCGCTACTATTGCACACTAGATGGTGTTGAGTATATTGTATGCAGCGTATGAGTACACTAATACACTCATACATAGCTCACACCGATTTGATAACGCTTTACGATTGGTTAACGATTACATCACACATCTTACTCTAAATTTGTGATTGTATTGTGAAAAAGATTTTTACCCCCAGCGTATAGATATTTACACATCAAAATCGCCAAAATAAGTAAATCGCTTTAAGAGCGATTTTTCTTAAAATAAGTGATGTATTTATTAAAGACGTCCATTAGTTAAAGTCTCTTATTTGTATCTTCCATTTCTTATAGAGTTAATAAAGTTAATATTTTGCACTTCCGAGTTATAGCCATTTTTGGAACGAAGTTCCTTATCGCACGTTGCGGGATGGGGGCTAAATGAAAATATTTTAAACAACTTTTTTTTAACTACTTTATTACAACCCATTATTATCAACTATATTGAGTACTTGGGTTTGGTTTGGTTTAAAGGGAAGTTTTCTAGGTGAAGCCTGTTTATTGCATAGTGTAGTTTCCAACCCAATAAAAAGTAGTGTAAATTTAGAAAAGCTAAAGTGCAAGACTTGCAAATTCATGAAATACAACCCTGAGCATGGAATTACATTTGGCTGCACACATACTCTTACATTCATACTTTTGGTTTGGTTTGTGTCTAAACTAACATATAGGGTGAAATTTGTTGTTGAATGGGAAATTTTCTAGGTGGAGCCTGTTTATTATATATTGTAGTTTTGAACTGAATAAAAAGTAAGTTTGGAAATTCCAAAGTGAATGGTGTTTAAAAAAATATCAATTTCTTAAATAAGTGCGTTTTCTTAAAATAAGTAAATTTTCTCTAAAAAAATACCTATTCATATTCTTAAACAGAGTACCTTACTTAACAAAATACCTTATCTTAAAGAAGTACCTTTGCTTAAAAAAGTAATTTTTCTTATAAAAAGTCCATTTTCTTAAAAAACGTAATTTTTTAAATAAGTAAATTTTCTTAAAAAAGTACATTAGCTTACAACAAATTGCCTTTTCTTAAAAAACTAAATTTTCTTTGAAGAGTACCTTTTTTTGTAAAACAAAATAACTTTTCGTGAGATAAGTACCTACTCTTAAAATTGTACCTTTTCCTTCGTAAAAAGAGCTTTTCTCCAAAAAAAAAAAAATACCGTCTCTTAAAAATATACATTTTCTTACAAAAATTCCTTTTCATAAAAGTACACTTTCTTAAAAATAAAATAATACCTTTTCTTTTCTTTGCTTGAGATAAGTAGCCTTCCTGAAAATAAGTAAATTTTTTTAAAAAATAACCTTTTCTTAAAAAGGGTACCACTTCTTTAAAAAGTCCCTGTTTTTATAAAAAGTACTTCTTTGTAAAAAAATTCATACTCTTACGCTTTTTCTTACAAAAAAACATTGGCTTTTAATAAAAGAAGTGCCTCCCATCAAAGAAATGTCCTTTTCGGTAAAATATAATACATATTGTTACAAAAATTACCTAAAAATATACTTTTTTTTTTAAAAATACATTCTTTAAATGAAAAATTTCTTAAAAAAGTTTATCATTTTACAAAAAGTATATTTTCTTAAAGATCCATTTAAATAACAGTATTTCTCATTTTTCTTAGAAGAATATTTTCCATTTTCTGCAATTAGAATAAATGTAACCAGTCGCACTGGGATTTGAACTCACGTTGGCGGACGATCGTTTCGAAGTTTGTGACTCTTCTCATCAGCGCCTTAGCGTTGAACTACACTCACCTCTGTATCTACAATAGAGTAATGACTTATAGAGTAGCCAACTCTCTCAGTAAATTTATGATATTTGGAAAGTATTGTTTTAATAATGCCAGATAGATGCAATGGCTCAAAGCAACCAACAAGAAAAATTACATGAAGTGTCAGGGGACACCCGGTGGGAACGAAGTTTCTTTCGCTATATATTATATATAAGTTAGTTCCAACACGCCTAAGCGCGCGTTGAAAAATACGACAATTTAAATGGATCTTTTAGAAATATACTTTTAAACTTTTTAAACTTTTTTTAAGAAATTTTTTATTTATTGAACGTATTTTTTAAAAAAAGTAAATTTTTAGGTCCGTTTTGTAAGAATATGTTTTATATTTTATGTTTTATATTTTTTATTGGGTTCAAAACAACAATATGTAATACACAGGCTCCACATAGAAATCTTCCCTTTAAACCAAACCCAACCAAAAGTTCCCAATATAGTTGATAATAATGGGTTGTAATAAAGTAGTTACAAAAAGTTGTTTAAAATTTTTTCATTTAGCCCCCATCCCGCAACGTGCGATAAGGAACTTCGTTCCAAAAACCAAAGACATTTCGCTTTGTGCGTTTAAATTTTTGTGTAAATACATCCCTGTTCAGATCTATAGGTAGCAAACCCTTCAAAAATCAAGAAAACAATTAACTAAAAGAATGTACCCAAGATCTCAGTAAATAACTTTCTAGAACATATGAACTTCCTAAGAATTATTCTTAACACCGCTTAGGTAGCGCTTAGGTAGCCTCAAAAATGAAAAATTTCCTAGGAAGTTCGTATGGAAGGAATAGGGGAAAAATCGAATTTTTTAAGGTTTTTTGCGATTTTGACCTTGAAGATGAAGTTTTTTTGATTTTACATATTCACAATTTTTGTTCTTTATGACAAGAGCTACAACCTTCCCTCAGAGAGTAAATCAAAATTCAAAAAAAGTGCATGATTTTGGGCAAAACTGGGAGACACGGGTCTTTTTTTGTCTTTTATCACGTAGTGGTGTCTGTATATGGTTATATTTTTCCGTGTTGCACTGTGTAATATACCTATAGACCATAGGTAACTGCAAATAAAATATATTAAAAAATGGAATTTTTAACAGTGCAGTAGTCAACAACAATCTGACCAAAGACATGATGTTAGGTTCATGAGATTTGCTAATCAAATTTACTAATGCCTTGTTTTAATGGAATTTAAATGACCAATGTTTGTGATTTAAATGTCATTTAATGTGAATATAGGTTAGAGAAGAAAATTCGAATGGAAGAATGAGATAAGGATATAGATGCTATGTTGAAATGTATACTATGGAATAGAAGCAACGATCAAAGAGTGATGATAAATAATCAAATGGATAAGCAATCAAATGAAAAACATTTTTGAAAGAAACGGCAACAAAATTCGATTAGTATCGGTTGAAGTGATTGGTGATTTTTTGGTTTAACCATCGGTATTGACTAGGACCCCATGGAGTGGAACTGATGTAATTCAACTGTCACATATTGTTGTCTATACTGTCAGAAAATTGAAATATTGAAACACATAGGTTTGATATATTGCTTATTAATAAAATAAAAAAATTCGATTCAAATGATTATGGTTGGGCTGATTTAGGTGTGATGTGGTTAAGATTAATATAGCAAGAGATTAATGTATTGAATCTGTTGTAATGTATTGTATTGAAATGTATTTAATGTAAATATATGGAAATGTATTGAATATGCATTAAATGTACCCGTTTAGGTTTTAATGAATAGTTATTTATTTAATGTTTCTGTATTTCAAAGCACTTTCCTCGATTTGAAACATAAAAATCAAAATTGATTTGGGTTCCACTTTTTTGTCATTTCAATACGAACGAAATCCAAAGTTACATTTAATGTCTATTTTGAAAGGGCTTCTGTCAACTGTGAGGAAACATCATACAAGTCACATTCACTTTACTTGCCATTTTAGACTTCACATACCAGAGTTTGTATTTTCCCCCAATGTGTAACCCATACACATTGTCGTGAGGAATGTGTAACGAACGTTTACCCATTACACACAGGGTATGGGGAAAATAATGGGTAGCTACCCATGGAAATGGGGAATTACCCATCAGAATTACCCATTACAGGGTAATGGGGGATATAGTGGACATCTACCCACGACAATCGGGAATTACCCATCACGATTACGCATTAGCCTCAGGGTAATGTGGAAAATAATGGCTGGCTACCCACGCCGATGGGGAATTACCCATCGCGCCTATATATTATCTTTATTGTAAGGGGGAAATATTGGGCAGTTACACACGGCGATGGGTAATCTCATCCAATAACCCATCCCCATTTTGGATCGAAAATATAAAAAAAATAAAAACAATTTCTACATCTCGGAAACGCTCCGTTTCGAAAAAATAATCAATTTTTGAGGATTTCCAGGGGTTTTTTATAAACTGGTCCAATTCGTATGGAGGAATGTTTGGCACGAAGTTCCTTATCGCACGTTGCGGGATGGGGGCTAAATGAAAAAAAAATAAAACAACTTTTGTTTTAACCCTATTATGCTACAACCCACTATTATCAACTATATTGTTTACTTTTGCTTTGGTTTGTGTCTAGACTAACGGCTTGGATCATAGAGAAAGAAATTAACTAGATGTCTCACAAAATCCATAATCACATAATCCTCTGCTAATAGGGTGACAAGAAATCCGTCGAAGATTTGTAATTAAATTGGTTGATTTACCAGCAGATATACAACCAACTCAAGTGAGTGATTGACAATGCCATGAAAAGGAAAAGGTATAGTCGACTGAATAGCACTGATTGAATTTTTTAACAAATACGAGTATTTTCGAATATTTTAATTTTAAACTTGATGCCCATATTTTTTAAAATTGATTGAATAAGTGATGATTTATCCGACCTTTCGTATTGTATTCAAAAATTAAATTGTCCGAGCGTTTGGTCGTGTTTATTAATTAATTATATATTTTTCGATATTTCGCTATCCTTTGGATACTATCGTCAGGAAGATATATTATTAAAATGGACTATATCTCTCATACTTGGGCAGGGGCTCCTAGAACCAACTTGGAGCTTCTGAACCGTGGACAGAGGCGAACGTTGATGTTGATAGACGATAGCGGTGTGTCCAACCCTGGTGTCTCCTTGGAGCACTGGCGAAATGTTAGCTGTTATTTTACCGATATTTTCATGGAAAGTATTCCTTTGGGATACATGGCCTCATTCCAGAGGTTAGGGTATTTAATCGTACGATACGGTTAGCCAGAGAATCACATCCGTTTATTGTGACTTGGCCATTATAGGGAAATTTGCATTATAGGGAAATTTGTTCGTCGGCCGAACATTGTGTATGTGGAAAAAGCTTCCGGCGAATGCATTCCCTATTACCTACGATATCTGCAGGTTTAAGTCTAACAATAACAGACACTTTTTTCAACTGAATTAGCTTGCAGTATGAACTACTCATACATTAACTATAACTAACAAAATCACTCATTAAATTCATATTCAAAAACGTAACTGACACTAGCCAGGTCATCAAAAAAAAAAAAACTATATCACAGAAAAATTCAACTCTGTGATATTAATTAAAAATCAGCTCAAAGCACTGCAGCAATGTGAGTAAGCAAGAGGAAAAGAAGAACATGGAGGAAAAAACTTTCCGTTCTTGTGTTGGAATTATGTACCTTTCGGTGTGTGTTGGTACTTGAGGATCTTCGATCGATACTAATTCGTATATTTAAATTGCATATTTCCGTTTGTATATATATATTTGTATCAATTCAGGCACAGTAGTTAGACATCTCATGATGAACTTGTCACGGACTTCGCAACTAGTCATGCCAGTGAGTGTGCTTAAATGAATTGTCTATTATTCCAACAAAATTCAACCTGACCTTGTAGGCTTCTGAAGCATTAACTAAAACAAACACTATTCACTCTTTCCTCCTATTCCTATCTCCACGTCCTAAGTCAAATGCCATTCACTGCATTTATATGGTACATCCTCTGAGTGGTGGTCTACGCGAAAATATAAAAAATATAAAAATATAAAAATTAAATAATAAATTTAGTACGAGAATTAAATTGATGATATTTCAATAACTTAAAAACTCTCCGCAATGAAGACCGAAATGTGCAGGCTGAATGGTGAATCCCGAAAGTTTTCCAAAGGGTAAGAAGATTGAATAACTGGCCTAATAATGGGCTGCCCTCCTGCAAGGATGAGAATGGGAATCTGGTGACTGAGAAGCAGAGTGTGCTCAAAATGTGGATAGACCATTTTACCCAACTACTCCACTCAGATTCTTCCACTGAATATCATGAGGTAATGATAGTGGAAGATAGTGTAGATTGTACCCCCGCCCCAACCAAGACGAGATTAGGACGGCGATCTCCCGTCTTAAGAATAATAAAGCCGCTGGTGCGGATGGCCTACCCGCTGAACTTTTTAAGGCAGGTGGCGAAGGACTGGGTGTAGCAGTCCATCAACTTATCATCAACTTAGTTATGCATCAACTTATATGCGGTATATGGCTAGGGGAATCTATGCCCGACGATTGGTGTCTCAGTGTTTTATGTCCTGTATTCAAAAAGGGTGATCCGTGTGTCTGTTCCAACTGTCGCGGTATCAGTCTTTCATCCATCGCATATAAGGTCTTGTCGAGCGTATTATGTGAAAGACTAAAGCCAATTATTGAAAACCTGATTGGACCTTATCAGTGTGGTTTTAGGCCAAGCAAGTCCACGACTGACCAAATATTCACGCTACGGCAAATCGTGGGAAAGACCCACGAAAAGCAAATAGATACACAATATTTTTGTCGATTACAAAGCTGCTTTCGATAGCCCCATACGGGGAAAACTATACGTAGCTATGTCTGAACTTGGGATTCCGGCAAAACTGAGCCGCCTCTGTAGAATGACGCTGACCAACACCAAATCAGCCGTGAAAGTGGGGAAAGACCTCACTGAACCATTCTGTACCAAGCGAAGACTTAGTCAAGGCGACACACTTTCGTGCAATCTCTTCAACATCTTAATGGAGATAATAATGAGAAAGGCTGCAGTAAATACGAACAGGACCATTAACACGAGAAGCCATATGCGACACACTTTCGTGCAATCTCTTCAACATCTTAATGGAGATAATAATGAGAAAGGCTGCAGTAAATACGAACAGGACCATTAACACGAAAAGCCAAATGTTGCTGGCGTATGCTGACGACATCGACATCATTGGGCGAAATTTGCGAGACGTTACTGCAGTATTTTCAAGAATCGAAAAGGAATCTGCGAAAGTGGGTCTTGCTGTTAATAAGGCCAAGACCAAACTGATGATGTCAACGACTAGAGAAAGCCTTCGACTTGGTCCGCACTTGAGCGTTGACAACCGATTTAATTTTGAAGTGGTAGATGATTTTGTTTACCTTGGATCCGCCGTGAACAAGGACAAAAACGTCTGCCTGGGAGATAGGAGAATTGTGCCTGCAAAAATAGATGATATTTTGGGCTAAGCAAGCAGTTTAGGAACAAAGCCCTCTCTCGACGGGCAAAAGTCCAGCTATATCAGACTCTCATTTTACCTGTCTTGACATATGGTTCCGAAACTTGGGTTATATCGCAAGTGGACGAAAAACACCTGGGAGTATTCGAGAGAAAAATTCTCGGTAAAATATATGGTCCTGTTAGGTAATATAATCTGTATTCTGACGTGGACAAAGCTAGGCAAATCAAAGTAGTCCAATTGCGTGGGCTAGGCCATGTTATCAGAATGGATGAATATGAGCCAGCGCGAAAGGTTTTCGATAACGTACCCGATGGAAGCTGGAAAAGAGGACGACCGAGGCTCCGCTGGAAAGACCAGGCAGAAGAATCCATCCGTATCCTTGGCGTTACCAACTGGCGAGTAAAGGCGAAGGATAGAACCAGTTGAAAGAATATGTTGAAATTTGTTTGTTTAATTAATATGTGTAGGACTTCTGGCCTCATCAGATTGTAAAATGGTCAATAAAAGTAAAGTAAAGTATAAACTCTCGAATATCATATTTACCTATGAAATATGCTTCTATACCAAGTAGTTCTTTGATGACATTACAAGCTACACAGATTAGAGCACTGATCATTGTTTTCACTTTCCTCCAGGCTAGATCTATATAAGAACAAATCTGTAAATGTACTTTTAATTCGTGGATTATATAGGCAAAAACTCCTGGAGTACGTATTTAAATCCATTAGAAATATCGGTACAACATCAACACATTTTACTAAGAACATAGTGAGATCCGGGAGATATACGAAACCAGCTGGAGACTTACAGGTTACCCGTTGCCGTCTTGAGTTAATAAAGCATCGTATTAGTTTTTGCTAGACTAAGTGAAAATAATTATTTTGCAAACATTTTGAAAAACATTTTAGTTATTTCCACTTTTAAAAAAAGATTATAATCATATTTACTGCATAACTTAGAAACACCTCTATGGAATTATAAATAATTTTTTATTTTTAATTTTCTATAACTTGTTAACAATAAAAAAATATATATTGGAAAAGCATGGAAAATAATGTTGCCAGTTAGCCTCATGCCGATAAGACACTGTGGCTTTAAATAATATAATAATTTTGTAATAAATAATCTTAATACAAAAAAAAATTACATGTTGTACTGCAAAATGTCCCCGTTATTCGAAAAAATATCGAATAAAAATTAACGTTTAAAGAGTGCACTAATTTTGGCGGTGTGTAGTTCTTCTACTAATAACTTTTGACTAGAATTAATTAAAAAAGAATTCTTTTAAATTATAAGTAAATGAAGTTGTATTAATTTCTTTCCGTATTATATTTTATTGTTTTAGATTTATGACCCAAATGAAAAGTGAAAATGTAGCTGCTTTTATTGGCCCCGATGAAAGTTGTACAACTGAAGCTCTGTTAGCAGCAGCATGGAATATACCAATGATTTCTTTTGTAAGTTTGAAACAAAATATTGTTTATTTTAAATACAACCAAACCATTTAAAAAATATTGAAATCTTATTCGATATAAACTCGATATCATTCGATATTAATTGTGTTGCCATGTGGCAACTATTTTTTATATGAATTTTTTTCTAGAATTCATGGAACGCCTTTCTGAATTTGTGGGAAATTTAACAACGTTAGGGCGCGGCATTTCGAGGTCAAATTTAAAATTTTAGGAAAGTATGTACTTTCAAAAACCAGCTTAAAGGAATTCACTCATTTTCGGACGGATCTTGCTGAGACATGGTTGAACTGTGACTGCTTTTCATGTCAATATAAACAAAGTATAGAACAACAGTTAAGACAAAGACGATCTAGAATTAGACGACCAGAAGATGTGCGCAATTTGGCAGCCCTGGTAAAAGAGAACCAAAAATTTTTAGAAATTCACTTAAGGTATTTCTCTCACGCGTCATATCTTGATTATTTCATACTTTTTCCATAATTTATGTACTTTTACTTCAACATGGATGGAATTTGTATAGTTATATACAATAACACTATCAAAAAGCTGCTCGTGTATTGAAATATTCAATGAACAGAGATAACAGAGAATGACTACGGTTTCACTCGTTGTGTTTGTTGGCATTTGAGTGAATAGAAATTTCGAGTGTCCACTTGTACATCGTTTTTAGTTAAGAGTCCACCATCTGTTGCATGTTACTCTGTGATGGATATAAAATGGACAGAAATAAAATGGAATGCTTAATTTCGTTCGATGCGATGTTGTCATTAGTATCAATTAAACCTATCTACTCTGTTTTCTATCAACTTCCTAGTCGATTAGCTGTCTCATAGAGTGTCCCACATAGAGGAAATTAGCATAGACAATATAATTCTCTCATCTGTCGTTTCATTTCACACTCTTCCTAAGTTTGTGCAAATGAGAGATATTCGACGAAAATTAACTTACACTAGGTGGAGTTAGAAGCACTTCTGACTTAACTTTTTCATTTTGTGTTGGTGCTGAACTGTAGCATTTAAATTTCAATTTTTTGTTGACTTTTATCGTTCGTATGCATTTGTGTTGTATTTAACACAACTAGTTTACCACACAACCACGAAATTCCGTTGGCATTGTCGTGTTGGGCGTTCTGTCCTAATGCCTCTATCTGGTATTATTAAACCCATGCGTATCATCATCAAATGTTGGCTTGCAACCATACCTATGAATTAAAAAATATTGAGAAAATAATCTACTCTATTCTAATTTCGTCTATGATACCCCCTTAATAAAGTCAAAATTCAGATTGTTGTTAAAATTAGAAAATTTTTGGAAATACATATTTCACAAAATTTTAAACTTTGAACTCGAGATGGTATCGTATTAATGGTATCTGATTTTCTTTGAATTTTTACCAGTTAAAATATAACTACTGTGTAATAATTTTGTTTTATAAAAATCCGCCGATACATTTTTAATTTTCTAGGTGTGATTTATAATTACTTATATTTGACAGTATTTGGAATTGGAATTTTTTATTTTGCATTGAATTTTAATTCCCATTACATTCTTTATACAGGGTGTTTCTTTTAAACTGAGACGATCAAATATCTCGAAAAATAGCCACTCTACTGAAAAAATGTCCATACTCAAAATTTAATCATACCGCGGGGGAAATACATTAGTGCAAAAAAAATAGTCCCCCACCCACGGCTTTGTAGGTGGGGCGGGGGTAACTTTTAAACTAAGATATGAAGCCATATTTTTTATTGCAGATACGGATTCGACGGCTAAAAGTACGTATGATTTGAATGAAATATTTTGTTCGGTTCATGATAGATGGCGTTGTAATCGACGAAATTAAATTTTTTCAATTTCTCCTTCTTAGAACACACGCATTCGATTGTGCAATACGTTTGAAATAAAAAACATCAAGTAATCATTGGAAATACTCGAAATGCGTCATCAAAACAATTTATTAATAAATAAATAAACACGTTATTGAAGGCAACTTGAATGGTCAAATGTACCGATACATTTTGGAAAATGAACTGCCAATATTACTTGAAAATTTGAGCTTAGAATTGAGACGGAACATGTGGTTTCAACATGATGGTTGTCCTGGACACTATTTTTGTTTGAAAATTTTGAATTTTCAGTTGCTCAGGCAATGCAAATATGCAGGTTGTGGAACCGGATGCCAATTGTGATATAGTGTGGAAATGCTTTAAATTGTTTTGAATTTTATTGACTGCTGGCAATTCTGTTTTAAAACCATTTTATATCGTATGTAGCGGTTTGTGGCTTCAATTAGTGTTCCCACGTATTACTCTTAAATTTATAAACCTGTACTGTATAAAATATTTGAAAACCAAAACAGCCAGATATAATCTCGATCAGATGATTAGAATCACTTAAATTTCTGGTTTTAGTAGGCCATATATTTTTAAAGTTTTTGTGGGCAGCTAAAATCTTATTACCATATGAAAGGGCGTTTTCTTAAGATTCCAAATATGACAACAACAACATTAAAGTTTAATGCAGCAATATGTGTGTTTTGGTTACACCGCTTGCTTAGATTATCACATATTTTGTATGAATATTAAACGCCGGCACAAAATAGGCATAAAGTAACAATAACGATAGCCAATACTGAGCCTGTGTTTTTATTCCATGCTAAACTAATTTTTCGACGACTTTGTATGGAGTGCCGCTTAAAATCGCTTAATATCGCTTAGTTCCCCATACAAAGTCGTCGAAAAATTAGTTTAGCAGGGAATAAAAAAACAGGCTCAGTATTGGCTATCGTTATTGTTACTTGCAAGAAATGAGAAGAGAGACAGAGAGAGAGAGCGTTAAAGTAAGAGGGTTATATGTATTTAAAATAGGCACAAAGTTGCCAGTACAAGAAAACATATCAGAAAACAGTGTTGCATATCGTCAGTGGGAGTTCAACGATAGAGTCTAAACATAATCAAACACGCTACAGACAACGACGTTTTTTCTACATAGTAGGTTTATTATGGCAGAGAAAAATCGTCACGAAAATCCGCTGCGGCTAACGACTTTTCTAATTTCTTGGCGGCGCTCTCACGAAATCTCTCAATTCAGAGAATGAAGTTGCCGATGGTACATGTGAATGCAAAAGAAAATTCGAGAAAAGGTTTCAGAATAAATTATTGTTGAACACAATACTCGTACAATAAGAATGAATACATTTTTAAAAGCAGTAAAAACAATTTAATCCCTATACAACTATAATATTATTCTTCCAAACTTTGAAAAACAATCCAGATAAGAGCCGCAAATATGTATATACGATGCAGAGGAGAAAAGTCAACCGAAGTCGCCAGACGCTCTCTCTTCCATTTCGTTTAGCCGCTATTGATTTTTTTCGAAGTCATCTGAAGCGTGTCTGGTTCTGTTTGGACTCATAAGGAGAATATAAAAGTATGAAAGATTAACAACATACGCGGGCGGTCCCAAAACTAGCCGACCTGACGTGTAGATGGTGCCAGTAATTTGAAAAAAATATATTTTGGTACGAAGTGGCAACCTTGTAAAACCATATGTTTTAAGTTTAAAGGCGCCACGATGTTTAGTAATTTTATTTGAGCCATCAAAATTAAACGATGTCAGTGAATTTGTAAACATGGACAAAATTGGTCACCTTTTGTAATGCAATATTTCCATTTGAAAGGTCTCACAAAATGGTATTGGATGATCGTCGGCTGAAGTTGCGTGAGGTAACTGAAATTCGAGGCATTTCAAAAAGTTTGAAGATTTGAATACGAGAAAGCTGTGCGCAAAATGGGTGTCACGTGTGCTTTCAAGAGAGCAAAAACTGCGTCATGAAGATGATGCAGTAGAGTGTATTGTGATGTTTCACCGCAATAAAGTCGAATTTTTGCGTCGATTTATAACCATGGATGAGACATTGGTCCACCACTTCACACCTGAGACAACGAACAGTCAAAACAGTGGACTGGAATGGGTGAATCGTGTCTAAAGAAGGCGAAAACGGTACCAGCTGCAGGTAAGGCCATGGCGTCTGTTTATTGGGATGTGCATTGGGTAATTTTTATTGATTATCTTCAGAAACGGCGAATATTATGCTGATTTATTGCGGCGTTTATGTGATGAAATTGTGGTAAATAGGCCGCATTTAGCGAAATAGAAAGTGTTATTTCATAAAGAAAATGTTCCAGTTCACACATCCATTATTGCGATGATCAAAATTAATGAATTAAAGTTGGAATTGCTTCATCATGCACCTTATTCGCCAGATTTAGCTCCCTCGGACTATTTTCTATTTCCAAACTTGAAAAATGGCGGGGTGGTAAAAGATTTGCCAACAATGTAGATGTGGAGTCGGCGGTTGATGGCTATTTAAAGGAGTTTCACAGTTCTTACTATAAACAGGGCATCGAAACTATTGAATATCGCTGGAAAAAGTGTATTGAGCTAAAATGAGATTTTGTTGAAAAAAATAAAGAAAATTTCTCACAACTTTTTTGTGTCTTCTTTGTTAGGTCGGGTAGTTTGGGATCGCCCTCGTATCATGCGTTAGAGCAAGACGGTACAATCGTTATACGACGATTATATACAGGGTGATTCAGGAAGTTCCGGAAAAATTTCTCCAGCGTATTCCTTGGTTCATATCATGAACAAAAGTCCACTAGGACCATGTCCGAAAATTCAAGGGTGCGAAATGGCAGCGGGTTCAAAATTTTCGGATTGGCGGTCGGTGGGTAGTAGGGTAAAGTTGCTAACTTCTGAGCCAGTGGTCGGATTTTTTTGTTTTTGGACTTGTTGGAAAGGCCTTTAAGAGGCCTTTCAGAAATAATTTAAAGAGAAGTAGAAAAAAGTCAAATCGCCGAGATATCATCACACACTGGAAGGCCTATAATTCCAACACAAGAACTGACATATTTTTGATGTGTTAACAACTATAGGCACGGGTAGGACAACACGTCGTCGCCAAAGAATATTGAATAGAATAGTACAGAACAGAAACATTGATGCCTTTGAAACACTGATGGTTTTTGTATTGTTTTATGTAATAACATTGTCGAAATGTTGCTTTTATATTGAAATATTCTATAAAGAGAATAAGACTCGTTTATGCTCTTTTACTCAACCTCTCTACATGAGAGCGGAAAAAGAGTGTAATAAGTTCTCTATACTATTTAATACTTTTTGGTCGTCGCTCTGTTTAGCTTTTGATGTTTTTTGATGTAAATTACGTTTATTTGAATTTTATGACCGATTTTGCTTTGTTGTTAATGTAGTATGAGAAATTCATACTAGAAGCTTTCAAGGTCAGGAACATTTTTCTAATTGAAAAATGGTTAGTTTTGTTGGAAATAATAGACAATTCAATTAAACACACTCACTGGCATGACTAGTTTCGAACTCATTGTACTTTACATCTACTTCATCATTTCCATTGCGGGAGTTAGTTAGTCGGTCTGTTTTTTAGTCGGTTGTAAGTTAAAAAAACAGACCGACTAAAAAACTCCCGCAAGGGAAATGATGAAAGTTGACGTAAAATACCGCGAGCTTAAAACAATAATATTGTTGGAATATTGTTGTTGGAAACTCTGTGTTTTGTTGTTTTGTAATGACAAAATAAAAACAAATCACACCTGTTTAAAACCGATGGTTTTTCGAAATGATAAAAAAGAGTTGTGCATGAAAGTGTTTCCAATGTTAGTGCTTAGTATTCTTCGAACATATGTATAAAGGAATTCTCATTAATATGATGATGTGTTTCTATACATACAGTTTTGATGAATTCACCGAAAAGCGTACCAAAAACGTCTGCTGATGAAGATCTTGGCAATATCCGAAATGGCTATACAGACAGCCCTTGTATCATTGGAACACTTTTTGTGCACGAATTTTTTGAAAATAATATAAAGCTAATAAATATGATTTATATTAAAAAGGTCTTGAGCTTGACAAAATTTAAAAATTGTTAACTAAATATTAATGGTTCTTATTACAAAATTACTCGTTTTTAATCAAAATTAGTTAAATGGTTCTAATTGTGCGAACGGAAAACTTTTTATTATTTTTTTTTTGGGAAAGAACCTTTATAATAATGTTGCATTGCACTTTAATGTTCTTGTTGTTATATTTGTAATCATACGAACATGCCCTTTCCGGTAGTAGTAACATTTTAGCTGTTGATAAAAAATATAAAAAGTTATGACCAATTAAAGCCAGAAATTTAAGTGGTTCTAATCATCTGATCGATAGTGTAGGAATGGATTTTTCTGAAAAAAATAACAATTGTAAATGGTATTTAGATTTTTTTGAATTTACATTTGAAGAGGTAATTCAAATTAAACTACAATTTATAATCGTCAAATAATTAATTTGCCCCATGTACGGTTGGTAAATTTCTTCGCAAATTTCACAAAAATTGTTAATATTTTTTTAATAATAAAGTTTTGACCTCTTAGCGCTTTAACCATCGGTGTTGTAACTCACAGCATCATATTAATTATTTACATATTATTATCATAAAATATTTATAACTAAATATTTAGTTTGTTTGCTAATGGCCAACATGTTTTAATTAATTTCATACTGTTGAATTAGCTGGAAGCATAAAATATAAATTTCAATATCAATATTATTCACTTGTGTATTGTTTATTAAATAATTATTCATATTTAAATTTATGATTTTATTCATTCACAGAAATGTTCAGATTCAATTGTATCGAATAAAGAGACATTTCACACTTTTGCCAGGACGCTGGCGCCAGCCTCCAAGGTATGTACAATCATACACATGAACATCCTTTGAAGGACATGACACAGTACTTTCTCAAACATTGCATATCATGCACAACTTTGTTGTTTACTATGAAATTCCCTTTGCTTTATCATTATTTCTGTATCTTCAGGTCTCAAAGAGTGTAATAAGTCTCTTAAGTGCATTTCACTGGCAAAAGTTTGCAATTGTGGTTAGCTCGAAACCGGTGTGGGGCTCCGAGGTAGCACGTGCCATACAGGTGAGTCCTTAATGTGTATAAGTAAACATAATTAATGTAGTACGAGTATTATTTGCAAGGATGTGTGAGAATTGAATGAACACGTGGCTGAGTTGTTTGACTTGGTGTTTCTGAGTAAAACGTCACAAGCATCATTATTACTGTGTTGGAAAGCACAAGTAGAACATTTTGTTGCAATTGGTAAGCATCAATGTAGTTGATAAAAATGGTCGCAACAATTTTCATAGGAAAATATATTTCGGGCATTTAAAGTAAATTCGAGTGCAGACTAGATTATAAATGACAACTGTGAAACTGTTGCTATTTGGACCGAAATGTACCATAAAATGAGGGTTATAGGGCGCATGAAGGTACAGTACCCAATCGAACACTATTATAATGAACAGCACCATTTTTATTCAGCTGTAGAACATTTATATATCTCGACCACTATTTATTGTTTTTTTCTAAATGTGTCCCGTTTTTTGTGAATTACTTTAATTATACACTCCGGTTCGCTTATTTAAAGGCACTAAAACTTCCATTTTCAGCAGCCTATATCTTTTGCAATTTGTAACCAATTGCAGAATTTTAAACTGGAAATGGAAGCTAGATATCTGGAGATATAAACAAAATCATGACAATAGTGGTTTCTTTACTAAAGAACTTTTTCTGAGCAATTTATAAATAAAGTCCAAAAATGTGCTATTTTTTTGGTTAACTTGTTGCATAAAGGCACTTTAACTAACTTTAATGAAAAACAGTTTTTCTTGTTTTTAAATTTATTTTACTTTATTTAAGAACTATTAGTAATGGGTACAACCCCCTTTGTTTTTAATAACTTCAAATATACGGGTTTTCATTGAGAGATAAAGAGCATTTATGTACTCCAAGGAAATTTGATTCCCAGCATCCTTAATGGCCTGAATTACTGACTGCTTGTTATCAAATTGTCTACCTCCTACATAGACCTTACGAGATAACCAACCCCAGACATTTTCGATAATGTTTAGATCTGGCGAATAGGGTGGCCAGTCAAGAT
Organism: Phaonia tiefii; assembly: GCA_963931995.1. Classification (NCBI taxonomy): domain Eukaryota; kingdom Metazoa; phylum Arthropoda; class Insecta; order Diptera; family Muscidae; genus Phaonia; species Phaonia tiefii. The sequence goes on from OZ008368.1 coordinate 275,454,610, forward strand.
TTTAACATTTTGGCTTGCAATGAACTCCTTTACTAATCTGGGGTTGTGTATAGGGGCATTATCTTGTTGCAGTATCCAAGATATGGGACCAAACAGTTCACTGAACTTCGGAATAGCAGATTCCAATAACGTTTTATAGCTTGCACCAGTCATTTTTGCACTTTGAAATTCAAGGTCGATGGTGCCATAGTACGTATAGCACCCCACACCATAACGCCGCCCTCTCGGCTGTGATGACGGTTCAAAAGTGTTTTTATTTGCGCAGATCATGGAAATAATAATTCTAGCTATCAGGCCCATCCAAATTAAACTTCGTCTCATCCGTTCTTCAGTCATTTACGCGAACTCTTGGCTGCACATCCCATACCATGCAGTCTCTTGCGAATGGAAGCCGCTTTTCCTTACGAGGAGCATTAAGTGGCGGCTTTTTTGTAATTTCAGGTATTTAAGATACTCTCAGCTCTTAATTACTCTGCGTACTGATGATTTCCTCGCTGCCACTCCAGCTCTTATTTTTCACAAGGATAAGGCAGAATTAGAAGCAACTCTGATGATTTTTCTTTTCTCATACGTAGATAAAGACAATGAAACCCTTCCTTTAAAATTTTGTCCATGCCCTTCGGGGTCCTTTTTGTTCGTCGAAGAGTATATTTAAAAGAAGAAGAGTAGGTTAAAAAAGCAAATGCATCTGAATTCAAATACATTTGTTGCTGTGTCGTAGTATCCATGACACAGATGATCAACTATGTAGTATGAAAACTATAGAAAACAGTAGACTTGTGTCGAATTCGTTAACTAGTTCTCGAACTCGTTCATTTAAGGTGCCCGGTTGTAACGATAACGAACATACTCGCCGTATCGAACATGTGCATTATGTTCATGAGGGTGATGTCTCGGCACCCTAAATGAATTAGGTAGTTCATGAACTACCCAACTCTAGAAAACAGCGTATAGGCGAGAGAGCGATAAGCAACCATGGAGCAAACTAAATTTAAATAGTGTTTGATTGATACTAATGACAGCTAAATGTTGTTTTATGTTGGTTGCATCGAACGAAAATACACATTCCCTTCTAGTTTTCTCCGTTTTATGGCCAACAAAAGAGTGTCGCATCGCATTGTAGTTTCGTGCACACACACACATACACACCTTCACGAATGCTTTGTCGACAGTACCCGGAAGTACTTGGCTGTCGCAACTTCGCTGCAGTAAATATATTGGAAAAAACCAACCCGTAAAAAAAATAGTTTTTGACTAAAAATTCTTTATATATGACACATGGTTTGTATGGGAAGTACCATGCTCCTTTGTCCAATCCCGCCATATTTTGACAGTTAATTTTCATCGTCGCCATTAGTTTGCCTGCAAAGTTTCAGCTCGATTGGATTACGGGAAAAGGGCTAAAAATCAATCCAAAGTTTTTTTTGGCATGCATGCATGCATACAGACAGGTGAAGTTAATATAAAGAATTTAAAAAGCTAATTTCTTGTCAAGACGTCTTGTGCAAATGTCTAGATATCCTCTGTCCTGTCACTGAAGGTCTTCGAACTAGTGGACATATTCTTCTCTCCTTTGTAGCCGAATGAGCCGAAGGCGAGTCGGAGTTGGGGAAACAAGATCCAGTTTCGGCTCACTGCATTCTGGCCAGCTTCTGATCCATGCACGCCGAAAAATAACAGCCTCTATAACATATTTGCCCACACATATTCTGCAGGAACCATGTATATGTTTGGAACACACTTCAAACATTCATATGTTTGTAAGTCCCAAACTTAAAAAAAAACAATAAATGGTTTCCTATTACATCCCATGAAGGGACCGGGGGGAACTTCTCACAACCACTGAGCTGTGCGCTTTCCAGTTTTCACTCACTGATTGGGACCTACAGTTTTACACCGATTCCGAACGGTATTTGAGAAGCTTTTTCATGGCTATATACTCGATAGTGTCGCCGTCACTATGCGGGGTGACCGCCGCCGAAAGAAATTTGAAGGTGGTCAGAGCAGGGTTTGAACCCAGGATCTCATGTACAAGAGCCGCGCACACTAACCATTGCACCACCGACGGCCACACCGAGTCCCAAACTTACTTGTATTTAAATGCAAACAGTATCATATTTACTGACAAACATGTATACTTTTACGTGGAAACATATGCGTTCTTCATCAAAATTGCCGTATGAATATGTCTATTATTGAGTATTTTCATACAGATTTCTAGTTAACAAAATCAGTTTTTTGGCTCTACTGAAAATTTGAAAATGTTGAGTTATGACTCTTTTGTAGATAGGGTGCGATATGTATTATGTATTATAATTAATTTTAACAATATAAATCCACATTTATAAATAATTAATACAAAAAATTAATAGATTTAAAACGGCCCTTTTTACATTTATTTGCATTGAATGCATTATTTTTTTCCATGAAATGAGAAACTGCTGCTCTTTTGCCTGTCCTTTCTTTGTTGTCCCTTACGTTTTTGTTTTTGGGAGGTTTCAGCTATGCGTTGCGTTGCGTTATTTCACAAATGGTCCGCCGTTCCGATTTCCTCAGTAAAGGCTCGGACAGGCAAAGGGCTTCACGTTGTTGCCCCTTCCAGTTTCTTTCCTCAAAATTGTTTCTCACTTTGGTAGCACACATACATATATACGAAACACATTCACAAAATCCAAAGTAACATCCGGAACCATTTAACCGCCTGAGCCTTCGTTTATTCATCTTTCACTGATCAAGCGCTTTTGATATCCTCTGTCTGATGAACCATTGACGACTGAATACAAGAAACTAAGTCGCAAAAAATCAGGCAAAATAAGAAACACTTCATCAGTAATTTACACGCATATTCAGGAATATTTATGACTCACTGTCTGAGAGAATAATGCAAAAATACAGATACACACTTACAAGATACACTCTCTCGTTGTCCCTTTTATATTCTCTTGCTCTCGAGAGAGCATAGACAGTGCAACAAACACAGCCGTATTTGTATGACAAACATAAATATATTTATTTAAATATTTTAATATATTTATTATTGTGTCTCAAACATGTAATATTGACACAAGTATATTATATTTGCGACAAGCTCCCAAATACACTTTATATTTGCATCCAAACAACAAAAAAATAGAGATTTTTCGCTGGAACATAATCATCCTGGCAGTAGGTGGAATGCAAACAACGGTGGGCTGGGTTTGTCTCCCGCCACCGTTGTGTAGGCAATGAAAATGCACGGGGAATACAGCTGACTGTTGACGACCCTCGCAAACGTTATAAGGACCACGAATTGAGGATATGTACCAGGAATGTGCGAGCACTATACAATATGGGTACCACTTTCGGATGTGCTTGGTGAATATAAAGCTGACATCACAGCAATCCGGGAAACGCGATGGACAGGATATGGTTGCACCGGAAGGTAGAACTGCGATACTTACTACAGCTGCAGTGGGTGTGACCACAAATTCGGGTGCGGATTTATAGTTGGCAAGAGACTTCGCCACCTTGTTCTAAGGTTCAACCCAGTGAGTGAACGCATATCCACAATTCGCGTCAAAGCGAAAAATTTCGACATCTCGTTAATATGTGTGCACGCACCGACACAGGCTAAAGACGATGGGGTCAGGGAGTCATTTTATGGGCGCCTGGAGGAAGTATGCGAACGCTACCCTGACCACGACATTAAGATTATTCTAGGCGATTTGAATGCCAAATTGGGAAGGTGTCTTTCGACCAACCATCCGTAATCAAATTCTACATGATACCACCTCCGATAATGGAATAATACTGATAGACTTCACCACTGCAAAGAACATGGTAGTTAGTAGCATACGATTCCAACGTAAGGATATATAAGGCGATTTGGTTATCTTCTGATCAGAGAACGAAGAACAAGATTGATTACTTGGTAATAGATGGCATGCACTCTTCTAGTGCAAAGGATGTACGTGTGATTTGAGGTGCCAATGTCGACTCGGGTCATTACCTGGTGGCTGCGAAAGTTCGCACAAGATTGAGCAGTGCGGATAACGTACGTAGCCGAAAGCGGGAAAGGCTGGATTTTGACAAGCTGCGACTGCCGAGGATGTCTGAGTCCTGTCGGCAAACTCACTCTCCTGTTAAAGCAGAATATTCTCCCTCCTGTGGACCCAGAAGCGCAGTGGAAGCACATCTCCCATTCTTTGCAATCCGCTGCCGGGACTGAACTTGGCTATCGAAAACCGTGAACGGATAAGCAACGGTACGGCGAATAATGTCGCAATGCAACTGATGAAAAGACGCTGCACGTATGGCAACGAAACAGTCAGTTACAAGCGTGCTGCGACTGAGCGGTACAAGAGGCTGATTGCGGAGAAGAGCCGTTCATTTAGGAGGGGGAAATGTCAGTGGGAATAGCGGAAGAGTGAGAAAACCGAATTATGCAGGATAAATGGAGAATCCCGAAAATTTTTCCAGAGGGTAAGAAGATTAAATAATGTGCCAAATAATGAGCTGACCTCCTGCAGGGGCGAGAATGGGAATCTGGTGGCTGATAAGCAGTGTGTGCTTAAAATGTGGAGAGACCACTTTTCAGCACTACTTCACTCAGATTCTTCCACTGAAAATTAGGAGAAAATGATTGTGGAAGCCAGTGTAGATTGTACCCCCCTCCCCACCAACCAACGTGTGATTAAAACGACAATCTCCCGGCTTGGGGACGATAAAGCCACTGGTTTGGATTGGATACCCGCTGATTTTTTTCAGGCAAGTGGCGACTTATATGCGGTATATGGTTGCGGGAATCTATGCCTGACGATTGGAGTTTCAATGGATTATGTCCCGTATACGAAAGGGGTGATCCGTGTGCCTGATCCAACTATAGCGGTATCAGTCTTTTATCAGTGTGAAAAGACTAAAGCCAATTGCTGAAAACATGATTGAAACTTATAAGTGTGGTTTTAGACCAGGCAAATCTATGACTGACCAAATATTCACGCTAGCCCAAATCCTCGAAAAGACCCACGAAAAACAAATCGATACATACCATCTTTGTGTCGATTACAAAACTGCTTTCGATAGCCCCATTCGGGGAATATTGTACGAAGCTTTGTCTGAACTTGGAATTCCGGCAAAACTGATCCGCATCTGTAGAATGAATCTCACCAACACCAAATCAGCAGTATAGGTGCGGAAAAACCTCACCGAACCATTCTGAACCAGTCGAGGATTGAAACAAGGCTACACACTTTCATGCAATCTCTGTAACATCTTAATGGAGATAATATTGAGAAAAGCTGCAGTGAATACCAACCAGAAAATCAACACGAGTAGACATATGTTGCCGTCTATGCTGACCACATAGACAGCAAAGGTGACTGCTGCGACAGGTGACTGAAATTTTTTCAGGAATCGGAAAAGAATTAGCGAAGATGGGTCCTGCTGTTAACCAGGACATAACAAAATTGATGGTGTCGACGACTGGCCAAACCTCTCGACTTGGCCCGCACTTGAACATCGACATCCGATTTAATTTTGAAGTGGTAGATGAATTTATCTACTGTGGATCTGCCGTGGACAAGGTAAACAGCGTCAGCCTGTAGATGAATGGGAGAATTGGCTTGCAAATACTACATGCTATTTTGGGCTCGGTGAGCAGTTTGAGGACAAAGCTCTCTCTCGACGACCAACAGTTCAGCTGACGAGACTCTCATTTTACCTGTCCTGACAGATGGCTTCGAAACTTGGGTCATTCCGCAAGCGGGTGAAAAACAACTGGAAGTATTCGAAAGAAAACTTCTCAGTAAAATATATGGTCTTGCTAGAGGCAATGGCGAGTACCGACGTCGTTGGAACCTAAAGTTATATCATTTATATTCTGACGTGGACATGGCTAGGAGGACCAAATTAAGCCAATAGCGTTGGCTAGGCCATGTTATCAGAATGGAAGAAGATGTGCCAGCGTGAATGGTTTTCGATAACGTACCCGATGGATCAGGGAAATAGAACGACCAAGAATTCGATGGAAAGGCCAGGCCGAAAAATGCCTCCGTATCCTTGCTGTTGTTTGTAAAATTAAAATGTGTGGTTGTAAAATAGTCAAAAAAAAGCCAGTAAGCCTTGCAAAAGGTTCAGAGATTATTATTTTTCTGAAATTTTACTTGACCCATAGAACGATTTTGTTGCTAACCAAACACTGTAGCTTAACATCAAAAAACTTTTTTGTTGTGTTAACATCTATAGGTACGGGTAGGGAAATCTATCAAAATTAACACAACACACATCGTTAGCATCACATACGTGGTTGTTGTACAACAATAGTCTCTGCCTCAAAATAAGTATGATTGTATTGATGTAGCGGCAGCGAAAAAACAATCAGGTCGTCGTCGCCAAATAGTATTGAATAGTATAGAGAACTCATGGAACGTATTACTCTCTTTTTGTCATAACTTGTTCCATTCATAATTTTGATGGGAAACATTGATGTCTTTTGAAACGTCTATGCTTTTTGTATTGTTTTATATAATAACATTGTCGAAATGGTGCATTTATTTTGAAATATTCTATAAAAAGAAAAAGACTCGTTTATGCTCTTTTACTCAGACTCTCTACAGGAGAGCGGAAAAGAGTGCAATAAGTTCTCTATACCATTCAATACTTTTTGTCATCGCTCAGTTTATGACAAAACAAAACAATTATTTCAGTGAGCTAAATATTGCTTTATTTATCTTAACAATATTACATCTAATGTTAAAGCAGATGTAAGAAAAAGAAAGTGCAATAGCAAAAGAGGCTTCAGCACAAAAACTATTCTTGTTTTATTTTGTGTTCATAGGTACATAGGAACAGGTACCGTGTAACAAAAAGGTGTTAACACATCGCTTGTGGGTTCGAACACTCATTGATTTGTTTGCGACCGAGCCTAATACTCAGTCTGTTGAATTTTGTCTTCTTTCAACAAAAACAAACAAATAATCCTAATGCTTGCTAAGGGCTTGTTCGTCTTCGAGCAACGTATACGATAGCTCAGTGGAAATATGAGCGGACTTGTGGGAGTGGTGCCTGGTTTGATTGTACGAGGTTGAATTTCATGTTTCGGGATTAGAGAACAAAAACAAATATTACGGGTACGAGTATGGGAATAAAAATAAGTCATTCGGTGCCAAGTCAGAAATATATGGCGGATGACCCATCAAATCGATGTTTTGGGTGCTCAAAAATGCAGTTGTTTCAGCCGATGTGTTTGGTGAAGAGTGGCGAGGAGTGATCCGTCTTCGGCGGTTTTTTTTCCTGATTTCTTGGAAGACAACTGGCAAACAAATGGTTGCGTACCACTCAGAATTCACTGTTCTGCGTTGTTCTAGTGGTACGGTTGCGACATGTCGGGTTTTTCCGAAAAACACGAGCCTTTTTTTTAGCGATTGACAAATTGTGTGAGATTCAACGCGAACAAATTTTTTTAAAAGTCAAATGTTTATGCAATATTGAATGTATACTGATCCCACTAATGCCTAAGGTTGTCTCAATCTCACGATAGGTCACATGACGATCTTGCAAAATCAGTTCGCGCACAGGAACAATGGTTTTCGGAACAATAGCTGATTTTGGATGACCTTCACGAAATTCGTCTTGGAGTGAACTACAACCACGATTGAATTCACCATACCATCGATAAACACTGGTTCTTGATGGTGCTTCATCGCCAAAAATTGAATTAAGTTCATCCATGCACTGTTGCTGAGTTAATCCACGTCGAAAGATGTAAAAAATAATCGCACGAAAATTGTAACGATTTAATTAAATTTTTGGGCCGAGATGAATCTTTTAAGTTACTGTAAACAACACAAATAGCGCTCGTATGTCAAAACGTTTTGAATACGCATAACCTCAAAAGTATCCAACTTTACGATACAGCTGTCAGTTGCCAGATTGCAACGCTAGGGTTGCCAAATCCCGAAACATGAAATTTAACGCGTACTCTTCTGTGGTACTTAACTCGTTTGCGTTTAATAAAAATTCAGTTTGTCGTAACCATACAGCATTTGTCGTAAACGAGTTCTTGTGAGTTTGGAGTTAATATAATTCGGTAAACGAGAAAACATTAAATAACAAGTAAAAAATTTTTGCATTTAAATAATCATAATCGAATGATGTAGGTACTTTTCGGCATTCATAAGGATTCCTAATGCAATTGATCGCTTCATGAAGATGTGTGGCTAGATATGAAATAGCTATACGATTTTCTATGAATCTCGAGGATGAATTTTGCAAATCGCTATTTGTTGTTTCTATTTATAGAGATATAAATAGCTTTGCGCTTTAGGCAAATTAAAAATTATCGCCAAACAAATATATCTATTTATTACCAAGGAACTGATATGTTCGTGTTCGTTTGCCCCCATTACATTCCCCAAAGCGAAAGTTAATTTGTCTAAGAATTTTTCTAATTTCCCTGTTCGGGGTTTCACGCAAATTCTAATTTCCTTTTATTTATTCTTCTTTTGCCAATTCCAGAAAATTTATAATTGTCCACAAGAATTTGTATAAACAATTTTCTGCTTCAACAACCATCTTAATCAATGTGCACTATCCCACAAATCTTTAAATTTGTCTGTGGACTTCCAGATATTGACCAAGCCATTAACATTACGCTGTTTGAACACAAATGGTTTAATGTGGTGTAAATGTATACGCTAAATATTATCTCATCATACACAAAACTTATCCCCATAGAATCAACCCCAGTGTTCTCAAGTATAATGTAAGTAAACAAAATGGTGAAAAAGGCAACGAGTATTATCTTTTGATGTCCCTTCTCATACATTAAACATTCATCTCTAGTGAATGTTTGCATAACTTGTAGTAATTTCCATCTGGTAGTGACTTTCAGAGACAAATTGTTAATTCATACTTCGCTATACAATCAATTCTTTTTGATTAGGGAAGGAAGAACCAGGGTTTAAAAACTCGGATTCGATAAATACATTTTGTTACACAAAGATTACACTGTGATAGTTTTTGACCCGAAAAAAATTAACTTTGATGAACCCTTTTCGAACTATTAGGGGGGAGTCCCCTGAGTGCGAAAGTACATTTGGAAGTGTCAGATTGGCTCCAGTTTTTGAGAAATCGGTATATATGGATATAGCTAAGTCTGCGCTATTTAAACAAATTTTATCGGCCATATGGCAATTTTTTTTTTGGCCTAAAAGGGCTTAAAAAGCTCATTAAAATAGAAAAAACAAATGTTTGCGCTCGGTCCAACTTCTTGAGATGTGGGCCTTTAAAGCTTGAGTATATAATTGGCCACATATCACATATTTATGGTCCGATCTGGTTCCGGTGAATATCATTACAAAGACCATTAAAAACTCTTTAAATCTGCATATAAATATATTACATTTTGTTAACCCATTGGGGACAAATTTAAAAAATACGATTTTTTAACCTCACTTCTTTGCTAAAAATCTGATTTTCTCAAAAACTCCAGACGCTGAACACAATTTTCGACGGTTTTCAAGCATAAATCGGCCGATACTGCTGCAATTTCACGTTCGATATTCGTACGAAGTTCATCAATCGTCGCTGGCTTGTTGGCATAGACCATAGACTTGACGTAGCCCCACAGGAAATAATCTAACGGCGTCAAATCACACGACCAAGGCAGCCAATCGGCTGGGCCATGTCGTGACATAACACGTTCATCAAACTTGGTTTCCAATAAATTGATTGTGGCTTTCGCTGTGTGGCTTGTGGAGCCTTCCTGTTGGAACCACATGTCCTCCAAGTCCATATTATCCAATTGGGGCCAAAAATATTCGGTTATCAATGAACGGTAGCGATTCGCATTCACATTAATGTGCCGGTCTTGATCATCACGGAAGGAGTACGGCCCAATGACGCCGCCGGCCCATAAACCGCACCAAACCGTAATTTTTTCGGGATGCAATGATGACTCATGGATTACGTGTGGATTGCTGTCTGACCAATAACGCATATTTTGCTTATTGATGAAGCCATTCAGCCAGAAATGAGCCTCAGCGCTGGAGATGATTTCCGATGAAAATCCGAATCATTTTCAAGTTGTTGCTCAGCCCAATGCACGAACATACGACGCTTATGGTGGTCAAGCGGCTTCAGTTCTTGCGTCAATTTGATCTTGTAAGGATGTAGGCCAAGATCTTTTCGCAAAATTCGCCACAACGACGTCAACGAGATGCCCAACGCTTGAGAACGACGTGTGAGAGACACATTTGGGCTTTCTTGAACTGAAGCCTCAGCCGCAGCAATATTCTCGACACTACGGGCACTTCTTTGTCTTACAGGCACGGGAACTGTGCCTGTGGTTTCAAATTTTTTCACTACACGCTCAATTGTTGATCTGGTAGGACGATTATGACGACAAAAAATTGGACGTAGCGCTCTTAAAGTTGAGGCCACTGACTCCAAATTTCACGTAGTAAATTTTAATAATTTAGAGTCGTTGTTGGCTCGTATATCTTTCCATGATGAAATGGCAAACCTTACTGAAGAGAAATGTCAAAAGAGCGGGAAAAATATGGCGTCGTTTGCTGTCCCTATCGATTTACTTTTGTAGCGTCTCTGTTGAAAAACCCTTTATTTAAATTTCCCAAAGTGTCAAACTGCATCTCGTTTTTTCTTCAAGTGCATTGATGGACGTTTATGGGGTTAATTAATTTTTTCTGAAATTTTGTTTATGGATTCTATTTGAAACAATGAACGATGTTTTTGCTAACCAAATACTGTAGCTTCAACTTGTTTTTTTCGGTCCGGCCAAATGTACAACATAATCCGTTCATATCAATAGTCACACTCCCAGCCACATTTTCCAGAAATGTTTGTTTGTTTTTCATTTCCATTTTTTCAATTTTTACTTTTCCCGTCTCTTTTTTCTAGGAACTGGCTGAAAGTGAAAACTTTACTATCACACACTTTAGAGAGATATCGGATTATATACCTCTCGATAAGACATTAATCAAAATGCAGAAAATCATCGACGAAACCTACACCACAACGAGAAGTAAGTATTAAACGGCAAAAAGTAGGATGCTACACATTCGATCATAAACCTGTTTGCATTTAATTTTATATCATTTGTTTGATGACTGGGTTTGATAGAGTAAATTATCAATATACAAGGTGGCCCAAAAGTTTTCACCCGATGTTCCATGGCTGTAATTTTTTCATTAATGAAAAACTTTAGTTCTGCTTTTGGATTATGTTTATATGATGTCTTAATTTTTTTCCATTAAGTCGAGAAAATGATTTCGGCCACGTGGGCGAAAAAATAATTTATGTGCAAAATATAGTAATGCACTTCAACATAGTTGAAGGCTACACAAGTACCCAATAACTCACTGTACAAGACTAACTTCAAAGAATGTCGGGCAGACACAATCAGACAAATTAAATTGTCATTCAACATAGTAACTGCCTATACAATCATATACAATATTTCACTGTACAAGACGAACGGCAACATTTTCATTACGTTATCAATGAAGAAGTGACAGACAGACACAACCAAGAAAAAGTCAATAGGTTTTTGGTTGATGTTCCAAATAAAATATCACCGAAATCTTTAAGGTGTCTCTCATTTGGTTTAGGAGTTATTAAATTTTTTCTTTGGGTTTCATTTCATTATGAAATTACACTTAGTGAGATAAAGGCTATTTAATTATTTATTTGGTTGTTATTGCATTACGTTTGAATTTTATTTAATTTGTAATATTTGGGGGTTAGTTAATTTCATTCAGCACAAAGAAAATATTACCTTATTTAAAATAACGGGTGTTTTTATAGAGGTATAGAACTTTGAAATGGAATAAAACAAAGATGAATTTTTTAAATTGACATGAAATTTACTTTATTCGAAAGATAATCTTCGCGCATTATAATTTAAATATGACTTCTGGCATATGGCCGCCACCGCCAGCTCGGACGTAGTCTAATCTGGAGGTCCGGTTTTCGGTAACATTTTCCAGCATTTGTGGCCGCAAATCGGTAATAGCGCGGCGAATGTTGCCCTCCAAGTGGTCAATCGTTTCGGGCTTATCGGCGTAGGCTAGAGACTTTACATATCCCCATAGAAAATAGCGGTGCACTAGATGTGTTTTTCGTTGTTCATTATTTTTCCTTTGTATTTTTATTGCCTATTTAACGGTGGCGGGAGGCAAACCCACAACGTACCCGATGGAAGCTGGAAAAGAAGCCGATAAAGTAAATTAAAATGCATGATCTGTGTGACATGTTGAGCCGTCTTGTTGAAACCAGAGCTGCTGCACATCATGGTTGTTCAATTGTTGAACAAAAAGTCAGTAATCATGGCTCTATAACGGTCACCATTGACTGTAACGTTCTGACCAGCATCGTGTATAAAGAAGTATGGACCAATGATTCCGCCAGCCCATAAATCACACCAAATAGTCAGTTTTTCAGGATGAACTGTGTCCCAACATACACTTGAGGATTATCATCACTCCAAATACGGCAGTTTTTTTTATAGACATATCCAATTAACCAAAAGTGAGCTTCATCGCTAAACAAAATTCGCTTATGAAAATCGGGATACGTATTTACGTATTATACGTAACAGAACCATGATTTTTAAAATAAATTTACACAATTAGGAAGCATTGTTCACGCGTCAGTCTATTCATGTTGAAATGTCAAACCAAACTAAACATAAATCACTTGACAGCTGACAAAATGGCTGCCAGTAAAAAAGTGTTGCCAACTTAGCAACTATCAAAAACATCCGTTATATATTTCTGGAGATGTTATGTATGTATATGAGTTACTGTTAATTAAATTAATTATTTAATTAAAAATCAGAGTTAATTATAAATCAACACTTCTCCTTTCAACTATTTACCATCTTTTGTAAGAGTACGCTGTGCCACTCCAGTGTGGGCTGTGGTGTCGCAATCTAAGAATTGCAATTGCATAAGACCTCAGCTATGTCCGTGTGTTATTTCGTGTTGATCTCACAAATATATTAAATTTTTTTAATAAATCCACCATTGTGCCCAGTTACAACTATACATACATACTTACTTTTATTGACTATATTACAACCTCATGAGGTCAGACGTCTTACACATATTAATTAAACAATCAAATTAAACAAATTTCAACATATTCTTCCAACTGGTTCTATCCTTCGCCTTTTCTCGCCTGTTGGTAACCCCAAGGGTATGGAGGGATTCTTCTGCCTGGTCTTTTCAGCGGAGTCTCGGTCGTCTTCTTTTCCTGCTTCCATCGGGTACGTTATCGAAAACCTTTCGCGCTGGCTCATCTTCACCCATTCTGATAACATGGCCTAGCCAACGCAATTGGTCCACATTGATTCGTCTAGATATGTCCACGTCAGAATAGAGATTATATAGCTCTGCATTCCAGCGACGTCGGTACTCGCCGTTTTCCCTAACAGGACCATATATTTTACGGAGAATTTTTCTCTCGAAAACTCCTAGGTGTTTTTCATCCGCTTGCGATATGACCCAAGTTTCGGAGCCATATGTCAAGACAGGTAAAATGAGAGTCTGATATAGCTGGACTTTTGTCCGTCGAGAGAGGGCTTTGTTCCTAAAGTGCTTGCTGAGCCCAAAATAACATCTATTTGCAAGCACAATTCTCCTATCTATCTCCAGGCTGACGTTGTTGTCCTTGTTCACGGCGGATCCGAGGTAGACAAATTCATCTACCACTTCAAAATTAAATCGGTTGTCAGCGTTCACGTGGGGATCAAGTCGAGAGGTTTCTCTAGTCATTCACACCATCAATTTTGTCTTGCCCTCATTAACAGCAAGACCCACCTTCGCTGATTCCTTTTCGATTCTTGAAATGACTTCAGTAACCTCTCCCAAATTTCGCTCAATGATGTCGATGTCGTCAGCATACGCCAGCAACAAATGGCTTTTCGTGTTAGTGGTCTGGTTCGTATTTTCTGCAGCCTTTCTCATTACTATCTCCATTTAGATGTTGAAGAGATTGCACGAAAGTCTGCCGCCTTGTCTAAGTCCTCGCTTGGTACAGAGTGGTTCAGTGAGGTCTTTCCCCACTTTCACTGTTGATTTGGTGTTGGTCAGCGTCATTCTACAGAGACGGATCAGTTTTGCCGGAATACCAAGTTCAGACATAGCTTCGCACAGTTTTCCACGTATGGGGCTATTGGAATCGACAAAAAGGTCGTATGTATCGATTTGCTTTTCGTGGGACTTTTCCAGGATTTGGCGTTGCGTGAATAGTTGGTCAGTTGTGGACTTGCCTGGTCTAAAACCACACTGATAAGGTCCACTCAATCTGTACTATCTTCCACTATCATTACCTCCTGATCTTCAGTGGAAGAATCTGAGTGGAGTAGTGCTGAAAAGTGGGCTCTCCACATTTTAAGCACACACTGCTTCTCAGATTCCCATTCTCGTCCTTGCAGGAGGGCAGCTCATTATTAGGCCCGTTGGTCGATCTTCTTACCCTCTGGAAAAACTTTCGGGATTCACTATTCATCCTGCACATTTCGGTTCTTTCACTCTCTCTTTGCTCCCACTGCCATTTGTTTCGCCTAAATAGTTGGTTTTCTTCCCTTCTCAGCTTCTTGTACCGCTCACTGGCAGCACGCGTTGTAACTGACTCTTTCATTTCCATACGTGCAGCGTCTTTTCCATCAGTTGCAATGCGACATTCTTCGTCGCACCATGGCTTATCCTCCTGCGGTTTTTGGTAACCAAGTTCAGTCCTTGCAGCGGTTTCCAAAGAATGGGAGATGTGCTTCCACTGCGCATCTGGGTCTTCGGGAGAGGGGGTATTCTGTTCTGGCAGGAGAGAGAGTTTCTGTCGATAGGAAATTGATATCTCCGGTGTTTGTAGCTTGCCAATATCCAGCTTTTACTGTGTTCGGCTTCGTACGTTTTTCACCCTGCTCAATCTCGTGCGAACTTTCGCAACCACCAGGCAATGATCCGAGTCGATATTGGCACCTCGAATCACACGTACATCCATTACACTAGAAGAGTGCCTGCCATCTATTACCAAGTGATCAATCTGGTTCTTCGTCCGTTGATCAGGAGATATCCAGGTCGCCTTATAAATGTCCTTATGCTGGAATCGTGTGGTACTAACTACCATGTTTTTTGCCACGTCGAAGTCTATCAGTCTTATTCCATCATCGGAGGTGGTATCATGTAGACTGTGATTACCGATGGTTGGTCGAAGACACTTTCCTTTCCTAATTTATCATTAAAATCCTCTAGAATAATCTTAATGTCGTGGTCAGGGCAACGTTCATATATTTCCTCCAGGCGCTCATAAACTGTTTCTTTGACCTCATCATCCTTATCCTCTGTCGGTGCGTGCACACAAAATAACGAGATGTTGAAATATTTCGCTTTGATGCGAATTGTGGCTATGCGGTCACTCACTGGGTTGAACCTTGAAACTAGGTGTCGCAGTCTCTTGCCCACTATAAATCCGCACCCAAATTCGTGCTTACGCTCATGGCAGCTGTAGTAGATATCGAAGTTTTTCTTTCTGGTGCAACCATATCCTGTCCATCGCATTTCCTGGATCGCTGTGATGTCAGCTTTATATTTTCCGAGGACATCCGCCAGTTGGAAAGTGGCACCAGTCCTGTAAACGTTAGAACAATCCAGGTACATATCCTTAAATCATGGCCCTTATAACGTTTGCGAGTTGGGGGGTTTCTTTGTTCATTATATTTTCGGTGTATTTTCATTGCCAATATACATACAAACATTTGTAAATAAAAAAAGCAATGAGTTTTACTAGCGTGAAGTTACCCCACCATTGTAGCCCACATATTTCACAATAGTATACGGTAGTGTGAATTTGGCCCACCTTCAAATTTAATTGTATTTAAATCAAACCAAGCATATAAATTTAATTGCACTGGTCATTAGTAAAGTGTCATAATGTTCAAAATAGTCATTGAAGATATCGAAAGGGTACAAGGTCCTTTAAATGCAATTATCCTGCCCTATATATGCCATTATCCATTAAATTGTATGATATTTTTATCGATCAGATTTCCACTACACTTTTTTCATACACGTTTTTAGTATTTTTTGTAAAAAATTTTTGGAAAAAATTTCAAGGACATTGAAAAAGGGCTAGGTACTTAAAATCCAGGAAAGCTAATTCCCGGAATATATATGAAAACTTCCCAGAAAATTAAAAAAAAGTTTGGAAAATGTTAACACTTTAATATTCACATACGTTGTTGTAAATACTAAGTAGAAACACTAAAAAAAATTTCAAGGACGTTGAAAGAGGACTAGGTGCTTAAAATCGAAGAAAACCAATATCCGCCATATATATGAAAATTTCTCAGAAAATTAAAAAAAGTTTGGAAAATTTTCACATTTTAATATTCACGCATGTTGTTGGAAATACTAAGTAGAAGTTTTGGAAAAATTTCAAGGTACATTACAAATGTTAAATTTTATCGTTTTTAGAATCTCTTCACATATCAATGTCCTGAATTTTAGATTACAAATTACATCCTGAATAAGGTAACTGGAATTTACGTTAGAACTATTCCAATCGATTTGGTCTATTTTAAAGTTGTACAGACAAGTGGGTGAGCCATGGTGGGCCAACTTCACTTCGGTATGAGTTTTCGAACTCACGGGCAATGTGTTAACACCTTTATGTTAAACGGTACCTGTTCGATTTCTATGAACACATTAGTAAATGTTACATTAGAAAATAAAAAAAGAATAGTTTTTGCGCTGAAGGCTCTTTTGCTATTGCACTTTCTTTTTTCTTAGATCTGCTTTAACATAAGATGTAATAGTGTTAAAATAAATAAAGCACTATTTAGCTCACTGATGTAATTGTTTTTGTTTTGTCATAAACAGAGCGACGAGAAAATGTACTGAATAGTATGGAGAACTTATTGCACTCTTTTTGCGCTCTCATGTAGAGTCTGAGTAAAAGAACATATACGAGTCTTATTCTCTTTATAGAATATTTCACTATAAATGCACCATTTCCACAATGATATTACATAAAACAATACAAACATCATAAGTGTTTCAAAAGGTATTAATTTTTCACATCAAAATTATGAATGGATTCATTATGAATGAATCATTCGGCAGATGTGGCCAGTGCTTTTGAGTCATACAATTAACTCCATGAGTTCTCTATACTATTCAATACTCTTTGGCGGCGACTACCTGCTTGTTTGTTCGCTGCCGCTACATCAATGCCATCGTACATATTTTCAGGCATAAACTATTTTTGTACAACAACCACGTATATGATTGATGCTAACGCTGTGTGTTGTTTGCTTGTGTTCACTTTGATAGATTGCCCTGCCCGTGCCTATATATGTTAACACATCAAAAATCTCTGCACAAATATGTTTATATGTTGCTTGGTGTTATGCCTTGAGCACCGTAAAGCAACAAAAGCAAAAAACTTAGTAGTGGGAACGATAGATGAAAAGACACGAAGAATTTTATGCGAGTGCGGTAGAAAAGCCCTTTCTTCGTGTGGCCATCATGGGTGACTTGTTGCTTTCATTTTAGTGGATTTTTTTTAGATGTTTCCTGTTATTCTTGGTATATTTTCTTTTGCTTTAATTTTTTTTCTTTTTTTTGTTCAGTTTCTACGGAAATGATGTATATTATTTTTGTTCTGATTTGTGGATTTGTGAATTTTATTTAATTTAGTAAATAAATATAGATTTTTTATGGTTGAATATATTTATTTTTGTTTGTTTTTAAATGAAATCATGCAAAAACTGTTATCCATAGATTTATAAAAAATTCGAGTTGGAGAGGGGTCCGTAATACATCAACAGTGTTTAGTGGCTAGTGGGCCACATGTTTGTTGTCACATAGCATAGTCTTTTAATGAACAATCTCAGAGAGGATTATAGCGATGACCAAGTAATTTAGTTGCCCCAACATTTTATCATGATATTCGTCGTCCAGATGTAACTATCTATGTCATGGGTGGTAGTTGTGATTTCGGGTGCAATAACACTAGTTTTCATCCATTTTGATCTTAGGCTGCGACTAATTTTTGTTATATTTTTCGGTCTTCTAAACTCTGGAAAAATAAATAGTCTATATTCTCCGAGCTTGAGGTCAGATTTGCTTTTCTTGTATTTATTTTCCTCGATATTTTGCTACTCTGTTGGGTAGCATCATCAGGAGATATAAACAATTAATAACAATTAAAACCAATTACACTGGTTTACAGACAAAAAATACCAAGAACGCCACATGCCTAGATAAGTTAATTGGGACCTCCTGAACACGAAAATCGCTTTAATTTTTTTTTGTAAGTACCGTTTTTTAGATAACGGTACTTTTATGTTTTGTCGGTGTATGGTCCCACTCAAACCCTTGTGGAGCGCAACCGAGAAGTTTTATCGAGATAAATGGCATATCGTTGGAAAGGTAATTGAATACCCTTTCCGTCGATTTCTGACAAGAAATGGCTGAGTTATGGCACCTCAAATTTCAAAATTGGTCTTTTTATGTTTTTTCAATATTTTTCATTTTTATTTCGTTTTTTCCTACGCTATAGTAAAGATTTGGAATATTTTACATTTTAACATATAGGTTATTTAATGACCAACATTTTAAGCGTAATTTGAACAAAATTGGATGAAAAATAAAGTTTTTATTAAGGATTTTGTGGAACGACAATATTTTAATTTTCATTGCTCACAAACTATATTCGGCGCTAATTCAAAAAATTTAAATTAAAATGACGAGCGACTTGAACGTAGATAAAGCAAATTTTGAACTTTGAGGTGCCATAATTATCATTATCAGAAATCGATGGAAAGGGAATGCCACTTATCTCGATAGGACTTTTTGGTTGGGCACCGTTATCTAAAAAACGGTACTTAGAAAAAAAATTACAGCGTTTTTCGTGTTCAGGAGGTCCCAATTAATTTATATAGGCATGTGGCGTTCTTGGTATTTTTCCAAAGTTAAAATTTGTAAAGCAGTGTTATTGTTATTTGGAATTCTCCTGGGAAACCAGACATCGAATAGTTTATCGAACGTCAATGAGGAGGTGCAGTAATCGGTGGTTATATTGAGTTATCTTGGGATGTCTGTAGTATACTCGCTTGTCCATATGCGTTGCTCTTCCAGAGTCAAGAGCATTTAGTCGGGTGGCAGTCCAGGCCGTACTAGCTGTGATGTGATGGTCGAATGGTATAATATGAAGCATTGCATTAAGGGCTCCAGCTGGACACGTCCTCATTTTCCCTATTATGCCGATGCAAGCTGATCTCTGTAGTCTATACAACAGTTTCAGGGTGGACGTATTGCCTGCGACAGGCCACCATGCCATTGCTCCATAGCAGAGTATTGGTCTGATTATGCTAGTGTACATCCATAGCACCATTAGGGTGTAGAAGCACCCCCAAGTACTTGGCGTGAGTTGACAGTGCAATCTCTATTGGTCTTCGTGGTAAAAGCATGACCTCAGTGTTCCCTGGATTCACTCCAAGACCACTCCCAGTGGCCCTATCGTTAAGTGATTTCAAGGCCCCATTTATGATTTCGCTCAACACGGGTGGGAACAAACCAGACACCATTATTACCACGTCATCCGCATATGCCACGGTTTTGATCCTCATATTGCCTAGTTTCAGTAGTATTTTGTTGATCACGGGTAACCAAAGTAGGGGAGAGATGACTCCACCCTGGGGAGTTCCCCTATTCACTAGCTTTGATGACTCGCTGTTTCCCATAGAGGCCTTAATAATTCTGCTCTGTAGCATTGTTACTATACAACTCTTGAGGAATGTTTCCACGCCTAGATCTGCAAGTGATTCTTCTATTGCCGCTGAGCTCACGTTATTGAAAGCACCCTCTATATCCCACAAGGCCGCGAGGGTGTATTGTTTGTGTTCCAAGGACCTCTCAATAGTTCTGATGACTTCGTGCAGGCCTGTGTCGGTTGAGGGGCCTTTTAGATGTGCATGTTGGCTACGTGATATTTTGGGCGACCCATCCATTTTCTTGCAGATGCGTGCGTCGATTAGCCTTTCAAGCGTTTTCAGAAGAAACGATGAGAGCCTGATCGGTCTGAAATCCTTTGCGCTCTCACGACTCCGTCTCCCCGCCATGGGAATGAAGACCACTCTTACCTGGCTCTAACTCTTTGGTAAGAAGTTAAGAATCAGGCTGGATCGGAATATAATACAGAGCCAAGGCCTAATTATGACCTCCGTGCATTGCAGCATCTTTGGTTTAATACCATCTGGGCCCGAAGATTAATATGGTGAGAAGCTATTGATGGCCCAGGATATTCTGTCTGGACTAATTATATCCTATAAACCATAAGCATCCGAGTATTGGGTTGACAATGTCGGCACCTCCCTGGATGTGTTCTCGCAGCCCTGGAAGTGAGATTTCAGGAGTATCTCTATCGATTCAGCTGATATATTTGACAATGTCCCGTCATCCTTCCGCACATAGGAGGGATTTGAGTGCCACTTGACAATTATTTTGCACAGTCTTGCTGTATCCTTTGTGTTCTCCATCGATCCACAGAACTTTGACCAAGATCGTATTTTTCAGTTGCTATTGCTTTCTTATACTCTTTAAGTTTATCCTTATACGGCTGCCAGGATCCACTTATATAGCTTGCATTGCAAGCTTTGCGATATTCTCTTCTTAGTGTTGTGAGCTCATCTGTCCACAAGGGCGGGTATGTTTTCTTTGAGCGTGACTGAGGACTGAGTCGTAGCATACTGTGTACTGTTTTCCTGTAATTGCAGCTTTCCGATGTCAAGCTTTCTCTGCGTCTGGTTTCGTACGTAATTTGGTTGGTCGTTCTTTGATGAGGCAATACCCAAAGAGTCTCAGGGATGCCTTTATGTTGGAATATTGTACCACTAACTCTGATAACTAATACAATTATCCATGGACTTTCTTCAGATATGACTTGATTTCTGCCCTAAGATACAGGTTTTTAAATTGTTTTTTTATTTTTCTGATTTTTTGTGATCGGATAAATATTTTTGAGAAAGAGGAGAGAAACCCTGACGACGACAATTGCAAGCAACAGACCCATGTACAGACATATATACATTGTTATGTTCGTACATACGCTACACAAGTTCACACAATTTTCGTTGCTCTCTTGCTATCTAATTTTTATATACGTATAACTACGTCATTATGTATTCTCTTTGCTCTGAGAGTGCTCCGCACCCACATCTAATTTGACGTACCATTCACAATATTAAAAAAGGCGTTCATTCATATGATGACGTTTCATTTAAATAATATTAATACTTAATAACACTTACAAATATTTAAAGACAAGTGTCATTATTTTCTTGCTTAATACTTTTTATTTTATACCCAAAAAATACAAAAATAACGCAAAGCAACCCAATAAACATTATTATTGGAAATCAAGTTGAATAAAACTTGAATTTCAGCCATATTTTCCAATTTCAAGTGTTGAATAACACTGTAATACAATAGCAATCTCCAGTGAAATTAACCATTGAATTCAATTCGAATATTAAAGTGTAATTATAGTTGAATTCAAGGCTCGAATTACAGTTCAATTCAAGTCTAAATAAGTAAGTCGGTGGACTGGAATTCAAGCAAGGAATTAAATTTTAATTCAATCCGTGGATTTTATTTTCAACCCCCATTTAGAATGAACAGAGTTACTTGGAATTACCCATTATTGTAGAAATACATACATACATAAGGCTTTAAATTTGGAACATTGAGTGAATAATTTTTGAAGAAATTTGTTTTTATGTTGTCAAACTCTGCATTTGATGATAGAATTTAGTATTAGCACAATCAACTAACTAACATAATTAGTTACCCATTTTATCCAATCCTTTAGATTGGATTTTGGGCCGCTAAATTGGTTATTGAATTCCATGATATTAAGTGGTAAATAAAGACTTCGTTTGTAGCTCTTCCACTTATGCAAAATTTTTTCCCAGCCTATAGAAAAGCGCTGCAAAATGTTGTTCTTTTTTTAATTGAGATCACAAATACTTACCATATTCCTTGAATTGATCTTAGATTCACCGTTTTTGATTTAGTAAACTTGCCGATATATTCCAATATTAAATTATTCTTAGATATCCATGTAGCTGACAAATATTTTTGATGGCAATCTCTAGTAAAACATTTTTAAAAAACTTCAAACTAGTTTGAAAACGAAGATTGAAATCAAGTTTGATTTCAAGCAATACTCAAACACTGGAATTTTCGGAATATTGATGTTTATTGGGAACAGACACATGTGACCGGTGATGCCAAGTCTGCAGGAACGAAACACGCCGTCGAAATACCAAAAAAGTGCTAGAACGCGTCAAATAACGAAAACAACGAGATAAATCCCGAAAGTGCAAAAACAAGATTAGTAAAAAGTGATTTCCAATAGGGACCGGTAGATTTTGACAGTGCATGGCGGTTAAGTTGTTTCATCTATTGCCAGTTCCTGTTATTTATTATTCAGACAATAGAGACAAATCAAAGTGACAGGTTACAGCGACGAGCTGTACGTGCTAATAATAAAATTTTAATATCAAAATGAGTGTTCCCTTGTGGCGACGACACCCATTTTTGTTTCAACCGGTACATAAAACAGCATTGCCGGATTTAGGGCCATAGCAGTGATTAAAAAGTCGTTATCTCACTTTCGTGCCAACCACCGAAGCCCCGCCGGTCATTTGAACGAGGGCATATTCGTTGATATCTCACACGGAACATGTTTTTATTAAATTGTAAATTTTCCTTCTGGAAGATCCTTTCAGATGGTGAAACGAAGAATAGATGTTTGGAGTGCAGATTTGACGGAACCAGCATTGTCTGACATTTTTGTTTTTCTCTTACATCTACACGATTAGGAGCAGATTCTGGTTCCCATACCTTGCGATAGATAACCAATACAAAAATGGAAGCAAATTTAGCATGAAAATACTTCGCCCGTCATATACACTAATGCATCAATATAAATTATGAGTTGTTCAAGACCATTTGCAAAGACGATCATGAATTAGACGACCAAAATATGTGCGCATTTTGGCAACCCTGGAAAAAGAGAATCAAAAAGTGGTAGCAATTCACTCAAACGCAATTCTTTCTCGCGTTATATCTTGATTACTTCATACTTTTTACATAGTTTATGTAATTTTACTTAAACATGGTTGGAATTTGTATAGTTTTATACAATAGCACTATCAAAAACTGCTCGTGGATTGAAATATTCAATGAAAAGAGTGAGAGAGTAGAGAGTTGGTTTGTTGGTATTCGAGTGAAGACAAATTTTGACTGTCTACTTGTACATCGTGTTTCTCAAAATACAAAAAAAAATAACATTATTTAGCAAAATCGGTGTTGTATACAAAACGAGCTGAAGGGCTAAATAAAAAAGCGCCACTGAAATTTTTTTTCGCGTATTCCAAGGTCGAAAAGTGATCTCTTTAGCCCCAAAAGAGCTAAATTGGCATCACTGCATGTGACTACATACATTCTTATGTTCGTACATATGCTACACAAGTTCATACAATGTTCGTTGCTCTCTTGCTATCTCATTTTTATATACAAATAACCACGTCATTATTCCCTTTTCTCTGAGAGTGCTCCGCACCCACACAAGACATCTATTCGCTGCCGCTACATCAGTGTGTGTTTTTTCGCAGTTTGACTTTCTGTGTTTCACAGTCGGACAAATCTGTGTTCTATATAGCGGTGGGGTGTCACCCTTGTCATTTAGGGGTATGACAAATAGATGTTGGCCGATTCTGAGACCTACACGATATACACACAAAAATTTCAAACAAATCGGTCCAGCTGTTTCGGAGGAGCTTAAAACCAAACAATCTGTGATCGCAGTCGGACTGTCTGTGTGATCGCAATCGGACAATCTATATGATGACAGTAGGACAATCAGTGTAGACTTGTATCGAACCCGTTCACTAGTTCTCGAACTCGTTCATTTAAGGTGCTCGGACATAACAATCATGAACACACTCGTCATATCGAACATGTGCTTTATGTATATGAGGGTGGCGTCTGGTCACCCTAAATGAACTAGATAGTTCATGAACTACCCAACTCTAAATCTGTGTGATCGAAGTTGGACAAACTGTGTTTCGATGTATTCACTTTGTGAATTTAGTCCCTACCCGCGCTTGTAGATCTTAACAAGGACGTTTCTACGGCACAGCTGATCGAATAGGTACTAGGGAAATGATAAGGAATGACAGAACATAGAAGACAGGAACTAATTAGTAGTGTTTATTGATACTAATGACAGCTATATAATGTTTTATGTTGTTTGCATTGAACGAAAATACGCATTCCCTTTGATTTCTGTCCGTTTTATGTCCAACGAAAGTGTAAAATTGGTAAAATAGAGCAGCAAATAAAACTCGATGAAATGGCCTTCTACCTCGTCGTCATGAAGAGGCATCGAAGAGAGTAATGGAAACTCTTAAGTATTACTCTATGTGTTAACACATCAGAATAATATTTAGGACATTTGTGGTCCCAATAGTTGTCTTGAAACTAAGGCCATACTGGGCTTGATCGGATATGTCCATCTCAAAATAGTGAAACTACCATCGACGAAAAGTCAAGTTTTAAATAAATGTTTGTTGAAAATAACTTATCTATTAACAATTTTGTCATTAGGACGTAATACACAAAAAATTCCTTTTTTGTTTCGCAGACATAAATGTTGTATTCTTTTGTAAACTAGTGTAATTGGTCTCCCGTCGAATGGTTTTAATTTCAGAAATTCTTAACACATTCTTATACCAAAGAATGTCATCATTTGTATCATCTTAGTACCTGGCGGCCAAGTGCGACGATATTCATTCGGGTGCAAATACACCAAAACGCTGACCACTCTGCTTTGCTATGAACAGGTCCTTTGCCTGACACAAAATCATCTTGGTATCGCCTTCACATTAATATATACACACATTATTCCAAGTGATGGAACAGAATAATTTATGCGAACTGGCAAAAAATTCCCACTCCCTGCAGGTAGAAAAAAAACATAAACACTATTGTCCTCCAACATAATCCGTGAACTGATTGGGATTAAATGATTGACAGGACATAAGTCAATTTACAAGAGACAGAAAAAAAACTATTGACATGTAATCCAATCACTATTGTTTTCTTACCAATCATTTGTATCGATTTATATTTTATTTGTTGCTTTACATCATAAATTATTTCTTATCTTCTTTGGAGGGAAAATAAACAAATGTGTTCCTTGACATGGTTTTCCGTTTTGTTTTGTGTCTCCACAGTTTACGTGTTCATTGGTGAACACATTGCAATGGTGGACTTTGTGCGCTGCATGCAGAACCGCAATTTACTACTGGATGGGGACTATATTATCATTTCAGTGGATGATGAAATCTATGATTCCAAGCGCAGAGTGAACATCATGGAAAGGAGTAGGTTATTTAATATCATATTGTTGGCTACTTCCCGCTTAATCATTGAGCAAATGAAGGATTTATTATTAATGAAAGGATTTTCAATAATATTGTTTGTTTTTATTTCTCCTTTGATATTTTGTCCTTGTTTGGCATATCACTTTGCAGACTATTTGGATCCGTATATAAGGAAGGAGAAAAGCAAATCCTTGGACAAAAACTCATTTCGTTCGGTAATAAAAATCACCATGTCATATCCCCAGAATCCAGATATACGGTGAGTTAATTATAGCTACATGAAAAGCTGAAACCGAATTCTGAAAATCAAAATATGTATTGAATAAATCAAGATTAAAATATATTATGAATTTAAAGGATCTTATAAGGATTGTGTATTAGACAATTTTCGACGAAAATATTGCTTATTTAATAAAGCTTTCATAAGTTCTAAGAATATGAACCTTAGTCTATATATAAATAATGAAATGATTCATACATAAGTTTGGTATTAACCCATTCCAGTCAGATTTGATAGTTTCGGAGGTGATTTTGAATTGTATAGGGTGTCTCAGTAAGATTGCACTTTTTAAATTTGAAGATAATATAAAAGGTTAACAATCAACATCATAATAAAAATTTGGACCGTTATGCTGAGACTGCTCGCAAACTTCGAAGAAATTTCAATCGAGAAAGTGCACCTAATGTGTCAACCATTCGAAGAGTGGTGAGAAAATGTGAAGAGACTGGGTCGGTTATGGACAGTAAGACTTCTGTGCTTCAAAGTACCGGTCGGTCTCTTGAAAACATTGCTGCTGTAAACGAGAGTGTCGGCGAAAACCTGAAAACATCAATTTGGCATCGATTGCAACAATTTAAAATTTCACGAAACAGTACGCGGCGAATTTTGACAAAAGAGCACCACCTTAATGCGTAAAAAATGCAGATTAATCAGGAGCTCAAACAAGCAGACCTTGGAAAGAACAGGCTATTCGTTCAAAGGGTAATGGAGCTAAGTGAAGTCGATGCCAATTTTTCAAAAAACAAATTCATCTCTGATGAAGCGCATTTTCATATGAACGGCTTCGTGAATACACAAAATTGTCGAATTTGGTGCTACAAAAAACCGCATGGAATCCATGAGAAATAAATCCACCCACAGCGAGCAGCTGTCTGGTGCGGATTTTGGTCAGGCGGCGGGATTGGGCCTTACTTTGTTGAAGATGAGGCCGAAATTGTAGAGACTGTGAACGGTATATATTACAGGAACATGCTAACGGAGTTCTAGTGGCCTCAACTGGACGACATTTGGTTTCAATAAGACAGCGTATCCTGCCACACCGCGCATGAAACAATCGATTTATCGCAGCAACGATTTCCAGAAACAAATATCTCGAGAAATACTGATATCAACTGGACACCAAGATCATGATCTTTGAAATCTGAAGGATTTGAAATCTGCTGAAAGGAACTGCCAACAGGGTTGCACTTTTGTAGACTGCTCGAAAGCGGAAACACTATTCGATCGGAAATCCCACACTCATATTCAGGAAATGGATTGCTGGATCAAGGGAGTTGCTGGTAAAGTGGGATATGTGAATTTATACACGAATGTTTGGAAAAAAATTATCAGGTAGGTTACGGGTCTGTACTAGGGAACTAGACTTGTCCGTTTCTCGTAGATTACCTGATCATTTTAGCGTAAATCATGCAGAAGTATTGACTATTAGAAAAGTGACCGACTGTTTGAGTAATAATAGTCCATCAGTCTTTGGGGTCAATGTCTTCTCGTTCAGTCAGGCGGTCGTCAAGTCCCTGAAATCATTATTCTGAAATCAGTAATTTAAAATCTACCCATTACTACCACAGGGCTTTTAACGAAATTGCCCAACAGTACGATATTTGCCTCATATGGGTGCCCGAGCACAAGGACATTCCGGGGAACTGCAGAGCGGAAGAGCTAGCCATACTAGGGACTACCATACAGGTTTGACAGGAATTGGAGCGTGTTGGCATGCCCCTAGCAATACGTAAACATATACTGCACAGATTGCGTACGTTCCAGACAAATCTGATCCATACTGATTAGCAAGAGATCCATGAAGCTTCTGTCTTTAGCCAGGATCTAGATATCAATGCTTATTTCAGTTTTGACGGGACAATATCTGATTGGTAGACAAGACTTCTGTAGGAGCTGCAATGATGAGGAAGAGGAAGAATCAACTGAATATATTCTTCGCACGTTTCCAACTCCTGCCGGCAGTAGGATATCTACTATGGCATCCTTTATATTTACGGGCTTGGGAGAATTGTCTCGGATAGCCGCAGACAAGGTCTTGAGCTTCTTGGAACAAACTAAATGGTTCTCCAATGAGGCTAACGCTTAATCTTAATCATATAGACACGTGACTTCAAAATAATCCAAAGAAAGAAGCCTGAAATTTTAACTATTGAGCAACATCAATTTGCTTCGCTGCGAAATAGACCAGCAACATATGAGACTATAGATGAGACTATATTTTGTTCACTGTTTTTAAGTTTATTTTATACTAAAAATTTATATTTGCTCAGAAATTGAGAGACGTAGACAACACTGATTCTATCTTCTTTCAATTTGATTGGTCGTTGCATTTTTTTATCAACATTGAAATGTTGCTGAATACATGATGGTGAGTTTTCGCGTGAACAACTTAGTACTACCGTTGCGGAAATATTTCGTCGATGTTGCTGAGGCATTTTTTTTGTACGGAGGTTTGTATAATTTCACGTGGGATGTTGATCTTAGTATGGGCCTTAACAGAGGTCCAAGTTATGTCTTCAGGATGGCAAACACTTTTTTTATTTTAGAAAATTTTCAAAATTTAAATTTTGGAAACAGCGCTGGTTTATATCGTAACTAGAGAATGCTGGAATTTCCGGGAATTTCGTTCACTTTAGTTTCATCAGGACAATGCTCTAGTTCACACACCCACTATTGCGGTGGCCAAAATTAATGAATTAAAGTTGAAACTACGTCATCACGCACTTTATGCGCCAGATTTGGCTCCCCCGAATTATTTTCTACTTCCAAACTTGAAAAAATGTCTCAATGGTAAAAGAACAATGAAGAGGTGGAGTCTACGATTGATGGCTACTTTAAGGAGTTTGACAGTTTCTACTAGGAACAGGGTATCGGAGCTGTTGAATATCGCTGGGAAAAGTGTATCGAGCTAAGAGGAGATTATATTGAAAAATAAAGAAAATTTTTCCCAACTTTTTTGTGTCTTCTTTGTTAGGTCGGCTAGTTTTGGGACCGCCCTCGTAGAACAGCTGATTTTAGCTTTTCTTACTACTGTGTTTTTTTCTTATGTCAAA
Organism: Phaonia tiefii; assembly: GCA_963931995.1. NCBI lineage: Eukaryota > Metazoa > Arthropoda > Insecta > Diptera > Muscidae > Phaonia > Phaonia tiefii. The sequence goes on from OZ008368.1 coordinate 275,483,396, forward strand.
TTCACATGTATATTATTTGTATACTCTTTTGTTAACATTTTGTGAAGATGTACATGGGGTAGTCCAAGGTAAAAAAAATATTTTCCAAGTGACATGTTACCGATTTTGATGAAATTTGGTGGAAACTAATGACCAGTTTCACATTTGAAAATTCTCCATTTAAATGTACTTTAAATGCCCGATGCTTGTCATTTAATATGAAAATTTTCTGTGAGCTTTAAAATTGAGCTTTTAAATGACGAGTGTAAAATCCCCCCTAAGCCTATGTCACAAAAAGCTCAACACCAAAATTGGAGCTTTTTTGAGATTTTTTGTGGGTTTTATAAGCTTTCAAAGGAATCAGAATCTTTTTTATTTTTCAAATAACTCGAAAACGGTAATAGCTAGCCTTTTGAAATTTCCACGAATTTTCAATACAAGAAAAATGCTCTAAATTGTATATGGGTATTTCCAGAGAAAGTGCCACCCTATGTCACATCACGTCACCCTGATTAATTGCTTATATTTTAGGACCATGTGGTTCGATTGTCGTCTATTCTTTTCCAAAATGCAGAATGTATGTAACTACATAGTTAGTAAAAGAAAAGAAGACAACCAAACTAACTGGTCCGAAAATATAAGTAATTATCGAGAGTGACGTGATTTGACAAAAGGTTGACCTTTCTGTGGAAATGCCCATATATACATTCACATTCTTTTTCCGCCGACCACTGATTTAGAGCATTTTTCTTGTATTGAAATTTGGAGGTTGCCTCACAAAAATGGCTATAACTCCCCCATTTTACACCTTAGCGCCATTCCGAACCCCGCAAAATGTGAATTAACATATATTTATTTATTTTTAACTCGAAGGATTGCTATTTTTTGCTACACTAAGTTTTTTGAAAAAACCCATGTTTTTTGCAATCAAATTTTAAAATTTTTTCAAACCTTTTTTTAAAGCTAATTTACTTGTACACATTCGTACAAATTACCACGAATACAAATTCCGCAGGAACCATATATTTCCTTGGAACACAACTCATATATTTTAAAGTCCTAAACTAAGTATTATTTAAACGCAAACATTATAATTTTAACTTTCAAAGATGTATACTTTTACGTAGAGTCATACATATGTAGAGCCAAATATCCATACAGTTACGTCGCAACATTCGTGTGATTCCTCCCAAACAAACGATTGACGACTGAATGCGTGTAAATAAAACCCAACAGATAAGTCGATATACAAAACACTCACTTTATTTACACGCGCATTCAAATATATTTATGAATAATTGACTGAAAGAGTAGTTACACACTTGCAATAGCATTAAGTTAGATTGAGAACAATCTCCATTTGTCCCTACTATTATTTTGTTCTAGACAGAGTATGGCGACAAAAAAGAAAGTAAACATTGCACCAACTACAGCTGTATTTGTATTACAAACAAAGCTATAATTGGACCATAAACACATATATTTTGATACATTAATCATTGTGTCTCAAATATGTAATACTGAATAGCAAATGTAATGTGTTTGTACGCAACTATATTATATTTGCTACAAGCTCCAAACACACGTTATGTTTGAATCTAATCAAGAAAAATAGACGGATTTTCAGCATCTAACAGTTTACTGATATTTGAAATACATTCCCCAACATATCAACTACATTTATCCTTAAATTTTCTAACATTTCAGTGAAAAATGTGCCAAAATCAAAGAATACGCTCGTAAACATCCATTTCTAGTGCCATACCATGAACGTGTCTTTGACAATATTTCGGTAAGTTTATCGTCTTGGTGGATATCACTTTCAAAAACAAACTCGCATTCATCAAATAATCGCAATATCCATTTGCACTTCCATAGGTGCCAATTTATGCCTTGCATTTGTATGACAGCGTTCAGATTTACGCTAGAGCTTTGACGGAAATTCTACAAGTGGGAGGTGACATTTACGACGGTCGCCAGGTGATGAATCGAATATTTAATCGGTCTTATCATTCCATACAAGGATTTGATGTGAGTATAAATAGATTTACAGTATATAAGTATATATAAACATTTTTAACAGTTTACACACACTACTATCTTTTATTGTTTACACGCATTTTAACAGCCTTGTTACGTCTGAACGTGTAGAAATACAAAAACATTTACAATGAACATACCCAGCGGCGGAAGTCATGACGACACAGGCCTTCTTTACAATACGGAAGGCCTTCCCTACACATTACCTCCGCCTTTCTTTTTAACATTGCGTGAGATTGGGAGGCAAGACCTTCCTTGTCCATTGCCTAAAGAAGGCATTAGAAGGCATGGAAAGAGGAAGGCCTTAGAATGGATTTACTTTAACTTATTTTTGTTAAACAAAAATATAATTCAAATAATTTACTCTATCCCAAAATCATTATCCACTTCTAGATAATTATTTACTAGTATGTATGCATCTATTTTAGAAAGTTGTACCACGTCCAACTTCAAAATGAAAATTTTATAAATACCTTGAAAAATATTAAATAAAAAATATAATTTTAAAATTTGTATGAAATTTTCCAATTAAATTACGTTTAAAAAGAATCAGAAAAGAAATTTTTCGAAATGGTAAAAATCTTATTCTTGGCTATATCTGATGAAAACAATCAGGCATTCCGCAGGCGTTATTTTAGGAAAACATTGCAAAAGAACCATTCCGCATGCCTTATTTGTGGAAGGCCTTGCGACTTCCGCCGCTGGGATAAGTAATGTTTACATGAATTTTAACAGTCTTGTTCAAAACAACCAATAAGAAAACAACAACCAACAGCATTTCGTGTTTGTGTAACATACAACACAAATGAATACTAACAATGAATGTAACAAAAAAAATCACATGAGGTGTCAGAGGACACCCGGTTGGAATCAAGTTCCTTGCGCTATATATTATGTACTAGTTAGTTCCAACACGCGTAAGGCGCCCGTTGAAAAATACGATAATTTGAATTGATCTAAAAAAAAGTCTTTCTTTGAAAAACTTTTTTTAAGAAAAAAATTTTTTTAGGTCCTTTTTGTAAGAATATGTAATAATTTTTCCCGAAAAGGTAATTTTTTAAAGAGAAGAATTTCTTTTATTAGAAGCAAATGTTATTTTTAAGAAAATGTACTATTTTTGGCTAATGTATGAGATATTCATACTACAAGCTTACAAGTCATGAACAGTTTTCTAATTGAAAAATGGTTGGTTTTTGTTGGAAATAATAGACAATTCATTCAGTTCAACACACACTCACTGGCATGACTAGTATCGAACTCCGTGACAAGTTTATCGTCAGATGCCTAACTACTGTGCCTGAATTGATACCAACTGTATATAAAACAGGTTTTTCAATAAGAGCGCTACAAAATCTTTTTAAATAAATCAAAACCGGTTTTAGATACCAATGAAATTCTTTATTCCTGTGAAAGTACGTTCGATGCTATTATGTATGGAACTCGATTTCTTTTGCATGGCCTCCACGGGCACGCTTGCTGGAGTCTAGACGCTGAACCCAATTTTCGACGGTTTTCAAGCATAAATCGGCCGATACTGCTGCAATTCCACGTTCGACATTCGTACGAAGTTCATCAATCGTCGCTGGCTTGTTGGCATAGACCATAGACTTGACGTAGCCCCACAGGAAATAATCTAACGGCGTCAAATCGCACGACCGATTCGGCCAATCGACTGGACCATTTCGTGAAATAACACATTCACCAAACTTGGTTTCCAATAAATTGATTGTGGCATTCGCTGTGTGGCTTGTGGCGCCGTCCTGTTGGAACCACATGTCCTCCAAGTCCACATTATCCAATTAAAAAAAAAATAAATAAATCGTTTCCCATTACATCCAATGAAGGGACCGGGGAGAACTTCTCACAATCACTGAGCTGTGCGCTTTCCAGTTTTCACTCAATGATTGGGACCTACAGTTTTACACCGATTCCGAACGGTATTTTGAGAAGCATTTTCATGGCTATATACTCGATAGTGTCGCCGTCAGTATGCGAGGTGACCGCCGCCGAAAGAAATTTTTTTTTGAAGGTGGTCAGAGCAGGGTTCGAACCCAGGATCTCATGTACAAGAGCCGCGCACACTAACCATTGCACCACCGACGGCCACAACACATTATCTAATTGGGGCCAAAAATATTCGGCTATCATTGAACGGTAGCGATTCGCATTCACAGTAATGTGACGGTTTTGATCATCACGGAAGAAGTACGGCCCAATGACGTCGGCGGCCCATAAACCGCACCAAACCGTAATTTTTTCGGGATGCAATGATGACTCATGGATTACGTGTGGATTGCTGTCTGACGAATAACGCATATTTTGCTTATTGACGAAGCCATTCAGCCAGAAATGAACCTCATCGCTGAAGATGATTTTCCGATACGACGCTTATGGTGGTCAAGCGGCTTCAGGTCTTGCGTCAATTTGATCTTGAAAGGATGTAGGCCAATATCTTTTCGCAAAAGTCGCCACAACGACGTCACAGAGATGGCCAACGCTTGAGAACGACGTGTGAGAGACACATTTGGGCTTTCTTGAACTGAAGCCTCAGCGGCAGCAATATTCTCCACACTACGGGCACTTCTTTGTCTCACTGGCACGGGAACAGTTTGTACTGTGCCTGTGGATTCAAATTTTTCTACTAGACGCTCAATTGTTGATCTGGTAGGATAATTATGACGACCATAAATTGGACGTAGCGCTCTTAAAGTTGAGGCCACTGACTCCAAATTTCGGTAGTAAATTTTAATAACTTCGACTCGTTGTTGGCTCGTATATCTTTCCAAGATGAAATGGCAAACCTTACTGAAGAGAAATGTCAAAAGAGCGGGAAAAAATATGGCGTCGTTTGCTGTCCTTATCGATTTACTTTTGTAGCGTCTTTGTTGAAAACCCCTTTACAAACTCAATTCTGCAATTCACATGTGCGAATTAGTATCGATCGAAAAACTCTAAGTATCAACATCACTGAAAGGCCTATAATTTTTAATTTCAGCAACAAGAACAGACAGAATTTTTCCACCATGTTCTTCTTTTCCTCATGCGTGCTCTCATTGTTGCAGTGCTTTGAGGTGAGTTTTAATCCATATCACAGAGTTCTACTTTTTCCGTGGTACAGCATTTTTGAAGACGTGTGTTGAACTGAATTGTCTAGTATTTCCAACAAAAACCAACCATTTTTTCAATTAGAAAAATGTTCATGTTCATTGTAAGGTTATAGTATGAATTTCTCATACATTAACCAAAAACTAGCAAAAATCGGTCATAAAAGTTCAAATTCAAATAAAAATTTACTATTTTTAAGAAAAAGTACTTTCTATAAGAAAATCCATAAGGGAACCACAGACTTGCCATTCATGAGCATGAGCTTGGTCGATAACTTTTTATCTGATTGATAAATTTGAAAAAATATTACAAAAAAATGTTGTGAACATGACAGTGAGCGAAACAACTTCGATTACATTCTTAATTGGTATCAAAATGGATGGTAAACCAACAATAAACATCAACGATAGCTGATGTTCATGCTCATGACAGACATGTCTGTGCTTCGCTATAAGAGTATGACTTTTTTTTACAAACAAGTACTTTTTTCAGAACAGGTACTTTTTAAAGAAGTGGTACTCTTTTTAGGAATTTTTTATTTTTTTAAGAAAATTTACTAAGTTTCAGAAGGCTACTAATTTCAAGAAAAGAAAAGGCATTATATTATTTTTACGCAAAGGTACTTTTAATAAAGGGAATTTTTATAAGAAATCGTATTTTGTTTTTGGGTAATGTATGAGAAATTCATACTACAAGCTTACAAGTCATGAACATTTGTATAACTGAAAAATTTTTCTAATTGGAAAATGGAGAATACAAATTCAAAGTAATCGTATTTTTTTAAAAGAAGGTATTTTTTTAAGAAAAGGGTTTTTTGTTAAGAAATGGGAATTGGTCCTCTTTCCAAGAATAGGTAAATTTTTAAGAAAAGTTATTTTGTTTCACAAAAAAGGTGCTCTTTAAAGAAAATTTAGTTTTTTGAGAAAAGGCAATTTGTTGTAAGAAAATGTACTTTTTTAAGAAAAGGTACTTATATAAAAAAAAATACTTTTTTTAAAGAAAAGGTACTTTTTGGAAGAAAATTTACTTTTTAAGCAAAGGTACTTCTTTCTGATAAGGTATTTTTTTGTTTAAGAAAAAGTACTTTGTTTAAGGATATGATTTTTTTTGAGAAAATTTACTTTTTTTAAGAAAAGGCACTGATTTAAGAAAATTTTCTTTTTTAAACTTCTTTCATTTTGGCTTTTCTAAATTTTAATTTTATTGGGTTCAAAACGACAACATATAATAAATATTGGTTGCAGACTCCACCTAGAAAACGTCCCATTAAACAAGAAATTTCCCAACATATGTGAGACATCTAGTTGGTCTAGACACAAACCATAGCAAAAGTAAACAATATAGCTGATAATAGTGGGTTATTAATAGTCTTAGATAATAGTGTTAGAGAATAGTGTTAAAACAAAAGTTGTTTAATTGTTTTTCATTTAGCCCCCATCCCGCAACGTGCGATAACTCCACCTGGTGCGTTCTTGGAACTCCACCTGGTGTAAGTCAATTTACCTCGAACATATGTTTATCGCACTTACCTCACCATGAGGAATGTGAAATGAAACGGCAGATGAGACGGATGATACTTTTAGGTATATTTACTCTATGACAAACAATCTGTGAATAACTTGTGATAAACATTCGTCTAACCATTGATGTTGTGGCATGTGACATGTGGTATGTATGTACATCAAAATTATTGAGTGGGCACGATAATTCGATGACTATGTTAAATAGAATCTCTACCCGATTTCTTCCTGGGATGTAATGGGAAACCATTTTTTTTATGACAAATATTCGCATCCACGGCCACATTGAATACTAACATAAGCTATATTTTTTATGTAAAATTTATTTATTTTTTCAATATGTGTCTCATAATGTAATTACTGAGCTGCTTGCTACGCGACAAATAGTTTAACAAATATCGTGGTGTATTGATGTAAGCTTTTAGGCTGTAACGAATATTGTGAATTTGCCAAGCAATTAAATGGTTGAAGAATTCGCTAACTACAGAACAGACTGGTGGATACTAGTTTATTATGGTTAGAAACCGGTACTCAAATTTGCTACCGTTTTGTTGGCAGTGAAGTAGAGTTTCTTAAATGGTTCCATGGTCATAAGTGGATTTAGATTGCTTGAGGCCCCGGGCGTAAGAAAAAATGTGGGACCCTTAAAAGAGAATCTGAATGAACACTGCATTATTTATTATTTTTTAGTAGTTTTTCTAATAAAATGTAAAGTTTAGTCCAGTTGATATTTCCTAATTCTAGTATTTCTTAATTTAGTGAATTTTCATTCTTGTAAGTACGTCAATAAAAAAAAAATAATACAAAAAATTGTTTCGATACCCTGTTTATAGTAAGAACTGCCAAACTCCGTAAAATAGCCGTCAACCGCAGACTCCACCATAAACCCATATATTATGACATATTAATCATTGTGTCTCAAACATGTAATACTGAATAGCAAACGTAATGTGTTTGGACGCAAGTATACAGTATTTGCTACAAGCTTCAAATACACATTATGTCAAGAAGAAAAGACGGATTTTTCATGTTCATAGTTTGTTGGCAATTCATTATTGGCAAATCTTTTACCACGGAGCCACTTTTTTCAAGTTGGGAAATATAAAATAGCCCGATGGAGCTAGATCTGGCGAATAAGGTGTGTAATGAAGCAATTCGAACCTTACTTCACTAGTTTGGCCATAGCAATAGTGGATGTGTAAGCTGGAGCATTTCCTTGTTGAAACAACACTTTCTTTTTCGACAAATGCGGCCGTTTTCCACCAATTCATCACTTAAACGCTGCAATAAATTAGCATAATTTTCGCCGTTGATGGTTTTTCCTTTCTGAAGATAATCAATAAATCATCAGAATGAGTGTGGCAGGCTCGCCAATTTTCTCCAGTTATGTAGACATTTGCAGATTATTAATACTGAAGCTAATCACATCTACCAGAAAAGCGTTTTAGAAGTAACATGATTTTGTACTAACTGTGTCTATTTGTATGGGGATACCAGAAGGGGTGTGGTCAAAATGCCCCGTTTCAATTCCAGACTAACCTTGGACAAATAATAGTCACTGACAAAATTTCGCTGTAATCGATAAAGATTTACGGCAGTTATCGTGTTGACAAGCCAGCCACCCAGCCAACCAGCCAGACAGACAGACGGACATGGCTGAATCGTCTTAAAAAGTCGCAAAACGAATTTCGTCCAAAGATACTGAGGGTATAATATGGCTCCTTCGATGCGTTACATTTTTTCCGTATTAAATGATATGTATATACCCCCACCCGTATGGGTGAGGGTATAAAAGGTATGAAATTACGTCACAGATGCGCCTCAAGCGTTGAGCACTAAGCGTAGGCTATGCCAAATATTGTAATATTAATCTTGAAGCTCGCTGTCCTCTTGGACAGACTTTGTCAACAAACAACAAATGATGTTATTTATTTTGTAAGACAAATAATAAAGGGAAATAATGTAAATAGTAAATACAAGCAACCAAATAGTAGACAGTAATAAATTCTGTGAAAAAGGTAAAATTAAACAAAATATTTTAAAACGACTGTCGTTTATGTACGAGTTGCAACAAAATCCAGCAAACATAAAACGCCTAAGCAGATGGAGACAAATGAAGTCATATACTGAATAAGAGTACTAAGTTTCACACATAAAACTTCATTCACAACGTGAGACTGAACAATTAAATGTGAACATTTCCTACGCGGTGAAAAATCTGTCTTGTTTTGCTGTTTGAATGCAAATATAACGTGCTTGTAGCTTGTCGCAAATATATAATACTTGTATCCAAACACATTTTGTTTGCTATTCAATATTATATGTTGGAGAAAACACAAAGATTAATAGGTTATAATTAGTGTATTCAAAAAAACAGGGTTTCAACAATTTCGGTTTCTTCGAATACTCCGATTTTGGAGAAATCGGTTTTCGGTTAAACCGAGGTGTAGAAACCGGTTAATAACCGGTTTTGGTTTTTATAGCAAAATGGACAGCTATGCGTTTTGTAAACATCGTTTATTTTTAATTCGTCTCTTTGAATTTTGAGATCGACTACCGGGTACATAGCCATGAAAATTATAAGACGGAATAAATCCCGCGCAACTACAGGAGGCACTATATCTATTTTGTAGTTGGTTGGAGGCAATCTTCAGGGGTTGCCTTAAGCTGGGAGTAATTCCTAGCATTTGGAAGCAATCCAAAGTGGTTTTCGTCCCGAAAGCGGGCAAATGCTCTCATGTCAAACCAAACGACTTTAGACCAATCAGTCTATCATCCTTTGTTCTTAATACATTTGAAAGGTTACTGGACATTCACGTTCAAAGTAATCTTCCACAGAATCTACTATCGAGTTCTCAGCATGCCTATATCAAGGGCAGGTCAACTGAGGCGGCTCTCCACTCTATAGTCAGCATAATAGAAAACTCTCTTGAGAATAAGGTCTTCGATCTGGGGACCTTCCTGGACATCGAGGGAGCCTTCAATAACATTCAACCTTCGGCGATTCTTAGGTCGTTACAGAATCTAGGAGTCGACAGCTTAGTGACACGCCTAATTGGGAAGCTCTGGTGGATAGATCCGTCAAAGTTGAATGGGGTGGTGTTACAATTGCTAGGAACGTTAACAGGGGGACACCACAGGGGGGAATTCTGTCTCCACTGTTATGGTTAACTCCTGTCAATGAACTGCTTCTTGAATTGGACAGGGCCGAATGCCAGGTCTTTGCCTATGCCGATTATATTGCTATCATCTGTACGGTTAGAAACCTCAATTTTCTTACGAACTTAACCGCTAATAACGGGCTATCGCTTAACCCACTTAAAACCGAGCTTATCTTGTTCTCTCGGAAATAAAAAAAAAACCCGCATTTGAACTGCCGTCAGTTAATGGGGTGGAATTGCAGTTGACGGAAAAGGTTAAGTATCTGGGAATAATTCTCGACAGAAAACTGTCTTGGATTACAAATGTGGAGCAGAGGGTGAAAAAGGCGTCTGTTGCTCTTTACTGCTGTAAAGGGGCGATAGGAAAGCTCTGGGAACTGTCTCCTTCGATCGCCATGTGGATTTATACGGCAATAGTCAGACCAATACTTCTCTATGGCATCGTAGTTTGGTGAAAGTGCCTCTAAAAGAAATATATTCCGAATTGCCTGATGAAAATGGAAAGATCAGCACTGATTAGCGTTAGTGAGGCAATGGACACGACGTCAGGTACTGCACTTAGCGCTATCCTGAACATCTGTACTCCTGATATCATGGCCGAATCGGCAGCCGCTACATCCGTGGTGAGAATCAGAGATTGTGGCGTTTTGATATCGGGGCATTCCGGACACGCTGAATTACTACACCGTAAAAACGGACTACTGTATCCCCTACCTTCTACCAGCGACAAATCTAAGGACTTCCATTCCGAACAGGAATACCTGGGGAAAGTCACTGGAAGGGGACACCAGTAGTATCAGATTTTTCACGGATGGTTCAAAGGGGGACGAGCAAGTAGGCTATGGGGTCCATTCACTGGACGTAATATAAATATCTCCTTCAAGCTGCCAGTGATCAGGCGGAAATTACCGCCATACTAGAGGTTGCTGCACTACTGAAAAGTAGTGTCATAACCCTCAGGAGAATATGTATCTACACAGACAGCCAGGCTGCCATAAAACCCTGGGAGCCATGTTTGCGACGTCCCTGACGGTGAAAGAATGCCACTCATCACTTAGGGTGATGGCAGAGTATTTTGACATCAGGCCCATCTGGGTAGCGGGACACAGTGACATTCCAGCCAATTGCGTGTTGGTATGCCACTCTTAACCTGCCGTTTGCAGATCAGGCAGGGGTCCGATAATATGTCCAAGGACAAGTGGAGACTTACTTCAACTTGCAAACAAGCTAGGGTGCCCTGGCCACAGGTGGACAGGAAGAGGACTAGGCAAGTATTTAACTTGCCGAGAGGCATGTTATCCACAATGATAGGAACACTTACGGGACATTGTCTTGTAGGGAAACACGGCCTAAGATTGGGACATAGAAACTCCACTCTCTGTAGATGCTGCACGGAAGAGGACGAGGAAACGACGAAACACCTTCTGTTGGATTTCCCTGCTCTGGAAGGACTGAGAAGTAAGATATTCGGAACACATTTAGTTAGCATCGTAGGCCTACAGGATATTCCTGTAGGTCTTATAGACAAATTCATTCAAAGGGCAAATTGTCTAGTCAATAGTTGCTATAGAGGAAACTAAAGGTATCACAATGGGCTTCTTTAGCCTAAGTGTGCCAACCCTAAGTCCAACCAACTCTCTATCGCACCGACCGCACCACGAATAATGTGAATGGAAGTGTCAGATGAGAACAATGCCAGCTCTATAAGTCATTACTCTATGACTGATACCTTTCAAATGTAAATAAAAATAAATCGATTCTATGCATGGTGACCATCAAATCCATTGAATTTAGTATCAATTTGAATACATTTTATTTCGGTCTTTTCATTCTCTGTGGCTCCGTATTTTGGCACAAAATATATCGGAAACCAGTACAGAAATTTCGGTGGGATGAACCGACTTAAACAAACCCTCACTGTAAGTCATCCATTGCGACGAGTTCTATTAAAAAATAACATACTTATATATTCACCCTTTCGTTAAACGAATGAGGGTGGCAAATGTGTCAATATTCAATAGCAGAGTATCATTGCGCTGAATATTATTCCATACCCAACTTAATTATGATCCTAATTGATTATGGGGAGATATCGTGACTACCAGCCAATTGTCCGCCCAATATTTATGTGGGACGTACAAAAATGGGCATGACAAAGTTGTTCATTTGTTATTACACAGTGTTACACAAAATGTTGATCAGTACCACATTTTGTTAAGATCGGTTGTGGTATACGGAGGTACGAAAAGGGGCGTGGTACAGTAGTTAATCTTTAATTTTTAGGAAAACATTGCCGAGTACCGAATTTCATTAAGATCGCTTGTACTTTACGAGAGTTATTGTGTCGATCAACCGGTCATCCGTCCAACTTTTGTGTGCATTTGACTAAATTTTGTCCAGTACCAATATTCATAAAGATTGGTTCGTTTTTGCGGGAGTTACCTTGCCGAACAACTTATGTATGAGAAGCATCAATATGGGCCTGGCAAAATCACGCTTGCCTTCATTGGTGACTCGCGTTTACTGACTTTACTGACATGAAGCCTATAACCTAATTTCATTAAGATCGGAAGTGTTTCTCGAGACTGATCGCACCAAGGCCACCAAAGGTTTTGTCATTTAGCGATCATTTGGCCGTTTATTGATTTTTTCAAAAACATCTTAAACATTGCAACCAATAAAACAAAAACTTAGAAACTAAAACAATTCTGCACACCATAAAGGTACCCATAAAAACCCTTCTACTTCTTACAAACTATTTTCCCACAAAAGGTATCAGCATGAAAATTATAAATTTAAACTTTTAAAACAAAATTTCCCAAAAAACTGGAAGAAAAAGGAATTCATCATGATTTTTTGTAGAAAAATACATAACAACTAACTTAGAACTATGGAAATAAAATTAAACTTAAAACTAAATACAAAAAACAACTCGGTCGACACAGAAATTTGGAAAGTTAACAAAATTTGGCAGTCATCTTCTAAACGCACACCCCTATCACTGAGCCCTATTGTAAACCAGATTATGGATATCCAGGCTACCAAACTGCCTGTAGTAGAATAATAGACGCCCATCTGACTCAACGAGACCAGCCTCAGTGAAGGCAAGGAGGTCCACCCAACGTTTTGTATGGGAGGTACCAGATTGGGCATGGCGACCTCGCCCATTTTCTCCCGTTAAGTAGATATTTACAGATTATTAACCAATGTTTGTATTGAAGCTACTCGCATACTCGCATCTACCAGAGAAAGGTTTTAGAAGTAACACGATTTTGTACTAAATGTGTCGATTTGTATGGGAGGTACCAGATGAGGCGTGGTCAAACGACCATTCTCAATCCCAAATAATACGAGTATTCACTGACAAAATTTAGCTGTGATCGATAAATATTTACGACAGTTATCGTGTTGATGAGCTAGCCAGACAGACAGACGGACATAGCTCAATCGTCTTAAAAAGTCCCAAATTTCGTCCAAAGATACTGAGGGTGTAATATTAAATGATATGATATATTCCGTATTAAATGATATATTCCACCATCCCTGTGGGTGAGGGCATAAAAAGTATGAAATTACAACCCAGATGCGTCTCCAATCCCAATGCTTCAGGCGTTGAGCACCAAGCGTAGGCTATGCCAAATAGTATTATTCGCTGTCCTCTTTGTCAGACTTTGTCAACAATCAACAAATCATGTTATGGATTTTGTAAGACAAATAATATAGGGAAACAATGTAAATATTAAATAGAAGCACCCAAAGAGTGGGCAGTTGTAATAAATACTGTAAAAATACAGAATTAAACAAAATATTTTAAAGTTTCACACATAAAACTTCATTCACAACGTGACACTGAACAATCAAAGATGAAAAATTCCTAAAATAAAAATAAAGTGATTTAGCATTGCATCCCATGAAGGGATTAGGGAGAGCTTCTCACAATCAGCGAACTGTGCGCTCCGTAAGTTTTAACACTCACCGATAGGGACCCACAGTTTTACACCGTTTCCGATAGTGTCGCCATCACTATGCGAGGTGACCGTCGTCGAAGAAATGTCAGGTGGTCTGAGCAGGGATCGAACCCACGTTCTCACACGTTTCACGTACACACACGCTGAAAAATCTATCTTGTTTTGTTGTTCGGTTTCAAATATAAAGTGTTTGTCGCAAATATATTATACTTGTGTCTAAACACATTGTGCTTATGTTACATGTTGGAGACAACATAACGATTAGCGGGTTATAATATATGTTTTCGTGACTCAAATGTGGATTTGTTTGTCGAAAACTGCTGCAGACAAAAATGTGACAGACAACAAGGAAACAAAAAAGCAACAGGATTGGACCATACCAGTGTGGCTTTGGGGCTGAAAAGTCGACAACTGACTAGATTTTTACGCTACGCCAATTCGTGGAGAAGACCCACGAAAATCAAATCGACACCTATCATGTATTTGTCGATTATAAGGTGGCCTTCGATAGCCCAATACGGGAGAAACTGTACGAAGCAATGTCTGACCGTAGTATTCCTGCAAAACTCATACGCCTTTGCAAGATGACCTTGAAGAACACCAAATCCGCAGTGAAAGTTGGTAAGGATCTTACCTAACCTTTTCAAACTGAGCGAGGCCTCCGGCAAGGAGATGCCCTATCGTGGGATCTCTTTAACATCTTAATGGAGGTCATCATGAGAAAAGCTCCAGTCAACATGATTAAAACCATTAGCAGCAAACGTCACCAGCTGCTCCCTTATGCTGATGATATAAAGTATATATCATTGGGCTTTATGGCGCAGAATCCTGGGCGCAGAATTCTGGGTGTTATCACAAGCAGATGAAACATCTGAAGGAGTCTTCGAGAGAAAAATACTCTGAAAATGTATGGCTCTATAATTCACAACGGCGAGTATCGGCGGCGCATTAATCATGAGCTATATGAGCTACAAGTATATCCCGACATTGACACAGTTAAGCGGATCAAAATAACGCGATTGCGCTGGCTAGCCCATGTCGTGAAGACGAACCAGCTCTAAGGGTTTTCATAACCGAGACCGAAGGAAGACGGAAGGAGGGAAGACAAAGACTGCGCTGGAGGGATCAGGTTGAAGAGTCCCTGCATACACCTGGTATTACGAACTGAAGACATAAAGCAAAAGATCCAACTGGTTGGCTAAATATGTTATCTTCGTTCTGTAAGGCACCAGATTCCCCGGGGTTGTTCGAGACCGGATAAGTAAGTATAAGGGAATAACGACGTAACTCCTCCGACGAAAAGCTTGAATAAGGCTAGTACGATGACCTCCATAGCCGCAATTAGATGCAGAATTTCAGGAAGTTGCATACCAGCCATGTTAGACTTGTCTAATTAAATACCACAACTTCACATTCAAAACAACTCATAAAGATGATCGCCAAAAAAATTTGAATATGCACATAAGTCGTTTTTCCTTATCGACACACATATTTCATAATCTTATCTCACAAATTTTATCGTTGATTGCGTCAATAATAAATCAATATTGTCATTGAGGATAGAAACAATATAGTTCACTAACTCTCGCAGTTTTTGACGTAGAATACGTCTTACCTTACGGTATGAGGAGTCATGTCAGGTTTTTATTGTTGTAATCTTTATTTCATTGAATTTGAGGAAACGGCTAGATGAATTTTTTTTAAATTTTTTTGTAGGTAAATGAAGATGTTATGTTTCGTTTGATATACATTTCATATTGGTTGATATATTTCTAGTATTTTAATTTCTCAAATGAAAATTGTTTAAACACATACACTCAAACATATGTGTGGTGTTTGGTTGAGTGTTTTTGGTTGCTCAACATTGCTTAGGAACATGTATCTAGTAAAAAGTGAAACGAACAGCAAGCTAATGTTGCTTGGCAACATGTATCTAGTAAAAAGTGAAACAAACAGTAAGCTAACGTAATAAAGCTTTTTTGCGAAAGCTTCAATAAAGCTGTTGTAACATTAATTTTGAATTGTAAAGCGTAAAGCTTTCACACAACGCTCGAATGCTAATGCGAAGACTCGATAAGGTAAACTTTTTTAATATTAGGGCGGCCCTCTCAACATTCGCAGAACTTATTTCAATAAAAATATTAATTAAAATACATACATTAAATTAAGTTTAAAAAAATTGAACATAATATTTTTTTTTTAAACGGACTTGAATCAAATGCCGTTGGTAAATATAAAAATTACAGCAGACAGTTGTCCGAGGCCTTCGGCCACGGACTGTCCCTGCAGGCTGTGTCAGAGACACGGCCATTATGATAAATAATATAAGCAAATGAATTTATTGTTATATATGTTTTCTGTCTTATCGGATGGCGTATTCTACGTTAAACTTAATGGCCGTGTCTCTGACACAGCCTGTAGGGACAGTCCGTGGCCGAAGGCCTCGGACAACTGTCTGCTGTAATTTTTACGCTAATTGCAGTTCTTGCACGATGGACTTTGAGATTTTTAACAAGCAGACTCATGTTATTGCTACACACATTATGGTAATACATAATGCATAACACCCATTTTGAAAACAACTGACTCATATGGATTTTTATTAATTTGTTTGTTATTAATTTAAAATTGTAACCGTTAATATTTAAAAATAGTAAAAATTTATAAAATGAACAATTACAGGAATTCGTTAACAAAAATTGAACTAAGCTGTAAACTTTATGAAAAATAATTATAATAATAATAATAACACTGTGTGTGATTTTTGCACTTTAAAAATCTGAATTTCCCCTAATAACTCGACAAAAACATTATTATTAGGGGTAAGAGGGGTGGAGAGGGGGTACAAACTTGAAGTTGGTATTCTTCTTAAGGTCCTCTACATTTCTTACTCAGAAGTCAAACTTCAATTTGAAGCGTTCTGCCTCTAATTCAGTCTCAAAAATATTACAGTTGTTGACATCCCAGAAAACTTTGGGGTCAAATGTCTCGAAATTTTGACGTGGTAGAGAAAAACGGGAAATGCCATTAGATTCAGCGTATCAAAACTATGCAGGTTCGCTACGTTTCACTCAATTCAGATTTTTGGTCACACACAGTGTAATTAATAATAATATATGATAATAAATAAAAACTGGACTGAACTATACATTTTTGAGGGAAAATTAAAACTCTGAAAGGTTTTAAAATATATGTATATGTAACTATGAACTTCTCATGCATTGATTAAGATATAACTATTGTGTTCCAATAATATTCCACAAAAAATTTCAGGATTCTATCAGAATCTCCCCTTCAGGGGCCCAACATTTGTTCTGCGCCCTCAACCGATCTAAATCCACCTCTTTTCCTTTGTTTGCCCATTATGACACTTCGTTTGAAGCCTATTTTGCCAAATTATTTGGAAATTAAATCTTTAACAGCCAGCCAAGAGTATTTTAGGAAATAAAATATTACCTTTCCTGTAATCAGATATTCAATTCGTATCCTTTGAAATACATCCCTGTAAAGTATTTCATACTCCTCGTTCAATCCAGTAGGAAAACGAAAAATATCACAAAAGAGAAACAAAAAACATTAGAGAAACATTAAAGCACTATTAATCGATTATTTACCAGTCTATTGTACCTGACCACGTTTACTTTCACATAAACTCTCCCTATATTCTTTTAACCTTCTTAGGTCCATATTGACAGCAATGGCGATGCCGAGGGTAACTATACCGTAATCACCTTACAACACGATCTTAGCAGTGGGAGTAAATCCAATTCATTAGCTAAGATGTCTATGCAACCAGTGGGATATTTTGTGTACAATAAACAGTCAATCATACCGGTAAGTTTGTATTTTGTTGCCTTAAGAGATGTTTAACAATGATGGGTCATGAGGACTAAGTGATATTGAAGCTGTTCACCATTTCACTTTCAGGAATTTCGCTATATAAAGACCGACCATCCCATACAATGGGTGAAGGGACGGCCGCCATTGGCCGAGCCATTGTGTGGCTTCCATGGCGAGCTCTGTCGTTTGCGGAGAGTTGATTGGCGTTACATGACATCCGGTTCCTTCTTTGGATTATTTCTAATTATTGCTGCCGTCTTTCTTATTAAGTAGTGAAGACTTTTTTACATTACCGACCTACTATTGTTGTTTGCCTGTTGCCTGTTTGTTTGTGAAATTCATATTCATCTAAGTGTTAAAGTCATATCCAACCATTCATCCTTCCATCCAACCATCTATCATTCAGCACAACACGTCTTGATGTTAATGATGTTGTGTACTCGTACCGAGGTATTGGTTGCCAACGCAGTTTGTATTGATGTGATACAATTTTGCGCCCATTTTTTTCAGGCATTATCGTTACGAACAAACATTGGCGGGTCTGTTGTGGAAAATCGATATGAAAGATGTAACTGTCATCAATACGGACAACAACACGGAATTCAATAATTTAAAAAACAAAAATATTGTAAGTTTCCTTGTCTCCATTATCACCATCTCCTCCAGCTATCCTCCAGTTAGGGCTAACTAATAGATGTAGCTGCCAGTTTGTATGGAATTTAAAAAGTATAACTGTTAGTTCGCTCCAATTGTGATTATGGCCCTTAATCAATTATAATTAGTCAATATTTTATTTGGAATTCATGCATGATATACAAATTTATGTTTATTTTGAATCGAATTTCATTACCACATAGTAACAATTTCCCTTTATTAAATAACAATTAATTATTATTGTTATTTTGTTTTTATATCTGTTGCCAATAGTATCAAATTTGCCGGCAGAG
This sequence comes from Phaonia tiefii, assembly GCA_963931995.1. Taxonomy (NCBI): domain Eukaryota; kingdom Metazoa; phylum Arthropoda; class Insecta; order Diptera; family Muscidae; genus Phaonia; species Phaonia tiefii. The sequence continues at coordinate 275,501,956 of OZ008368.1, forward strand.
CATATTGAATGGTGGTGACACCCATAAGAAGGCATTCACCAATATAGGTAAGATTGAGTTCCGCATCCTTATTTAGTCAGATATTCATTCGTTCATTCATTCCATCATAAAGTACAAAATAAACTGTTGATTTATGTGTCTATTCCTGTTTTCCAGGTCTATATCGGGGTAACATAGTGGCTATGAAAAGAGTTTACAAGAAAACTGTCGATATAACCCGTTCAATACGTAAGGAATTAAAGCAAATGAGAGAGGTAAGTGCCGTGGAAGAGGAAGGTTTGATGCTTTAGATGTTTTTGTAAATAGTAAACTTGACACACCGTGCGGCTGTGACGAGTTGTTGACATAACTCCAACTTGTAAGCGGATTTAGTTTCTAGACGTTGCCAAAAAGACAATACAAAATTTTCAATATTTTGGTGAAATCAAGATGGATTTTGTATTTAAAATAAACTGATTTTTTTTCAAAACATTAAGAATTTGTACTTGTCAACAGGGGGTTTTCTTCCAATATTACCGATTTTAATAAAAATTGTTTAAAATGTAAAAAATTGTTTAAATTGAAATGGAGACAATTTGGAAAAGTCTTAACATTATATGCGTACACCTACAGAAAAACTCTGTTGAAACAACTGAGTTAGCGGCATAGAGGAAATTAGAATATTATTCTCTCATCTCACGTATAATTTTATACTATTCGTTGTAGGTGTGAGCAAGTGAAAGATATTCGATGAAAATAAACTTACACCAGGTGGAGTTACAAGAACTGTTGATTCAACTTTTTCATGCGTTTTTGGTTAGAATTTTGAAATCTAAATGTATTTTGCACTTTGCGGGATGGGGGCTAAATTTAAAACAATTAATAAACTTTTTTTTAAAACTATTATTCTACAACCCAGTAGTATCAACTATATTGGGTACTTTTGCTTTGGTTTGTGTCTCGACTAATATATGCTGGGAAAATTCTTGATTAATTTGAAGTTTTCTAGGTGGAGCCTGTAACCAATATTTAGCATATATTGTAGTTTTGAACCCAATAAAAAGTAAAGTCAGAACAGCCAAAGTGATAGAAGTTTAAAAAAAGAAAATTTTCTAAACAAGTGTCTTTTCATAAAAAAAAGTATATTTTCTCAAAACAAACACCTATTCATATTCTTAAACAAAGTACCTTTTCATAAAAAATACCTTATCTTAAAAAGTACCACTACTTAAAAAAGTACACTTTCATACAAAAAGTAAATTTTTTTATAAAAAGTATTTTTTTTAACTAAGTACCTTTTCATAAAAAAGTAGATTTTCTTACAACAAATTGCTTTTTCTTAAAAACGAACTTTTCTTTAAAGAGTACCTTTTTTTGAAACAAAATAACTTGATCTAAAAATTTACCTATTCTTGAAAACAGGGCAATTCTAAAAAAAATTCCCATTTCGTAAAAAAAAGAAATATTCTCAAAAAAAAATATTCAAAAATATGAAAATTCCTTTTCTAAAAAATAAAATAATACCTTCTCTTTTCTTGAGATAATAAGAGTACATTTTCTAAAAAAAACAACGTTTTCCTAAAAAGAGTACCACTTCTTTAAACAGTACCTGTACTTATAAAAAGTATGTCGTTGTAAAAAAATGCGTATGGCTTGTTCTTACAGAAAGTACTTCTTCTTAAAAATAGTACCTTTTTTAAAAAAAATATTAGGTTTTAATAAGAGAAGTACCTCTCTTTAAAAAATTAACTTTTCGGGAAAATATAATACATATTCTTACAAAAAGTGTATAAAAGTAAGCTTTAAAAAAATCCATTCTATAAAAAAAAAATTTTCTTAAAAAAGTTTATCATTTTACAAAACGTATCTTTTCTTATTTTCCACTTAAATTATCGTATTTTTCAACGGGCGCCTTAGGCGTGTTGTTACTAACAGTACATAATATATAGCGAAAGGAACTTCATTCCAACTGGGTGAATGAACCTGACACCTCATGTAATTTTTCTTTCAAGGTTTACGGTTTTGATAAAAATTGGTTAAAATATAGAGAAAATAGAGAAAACCTCTGTTTACACAACTGAGTTAGCGGCATAGAGCAAATTAAAATAGATTATCTCATATCTCTCAGAGATATTCGCTGAAAATTAACTTACAATAGGTGGAGTTACAAGAACTGTTGTGAAATTTAAATGTATTTTCCACTTTTTTGTTGACTATTATCGTTGCTATACACTTGTATTGTATAAGAATTTAACAGACTACTTTGAAACATAAAAACGAAATGCGGTTGTTGTTGCTTTGTTGGAGGTTGTGGATTATTGCCTCTATCTGGTAGTATTGAAGTCATGCCTTGAAACATCCAACCTTTAAATGCAACCACCAATCCTATGAAGTTAATTATTTAATTAATTAATAAAATTATTGAGAGAATACAATAATCTATTCTAATTTGCTCTATACTTAGCGCTAACCCATAGTTAAATTAGACAAGCTTATGTTGTTAAAACAGCTGATTTGATGTTTCTCTTGGTTGTTTATTATTGTTGTTCATATGAATTTGTGGTGAATTTAACAAAAGCGCACTAAATACAAAATGTCTGTTGTTGTTACCCTGAATTATAATAATGCCTCCTGCTACTACTGTGTCTTTGTACCAGGCAGTAACCGCTTTAAGAGTTTGTAACAACCGAATTTAAAGGTTGCCACAACAACACTACACGGCATCGCACCGAAAGGTTATCACAATTTAATGTACAATTTGGAATTTGAGCCCCCCGTTATTTCGAAGTAAATTGTTAATTTGACATTTATGAAATGACAGATTACACTGTGAGACAAAATTAGATTTTTTTCTGTCAACGGATTCTGGTAGAAAGGTCTTAAAAAAATATACGTGTATCGGCGTTTTGCCAGATCTGATCAGAATTAATATAATATAATGAATTTTGTCATATTTCATCTTTTACCTAGCACTTGGGCTAAGATTTGTGTTTTGGAGTGTTCAGACACATATAGTGAAATTTTATGGCGATAATTTTTGTACACCATTTTGACCACGTCCCCCGTTAGTTTGGAGCAGTTTTTTGCGAGTTTTCAAAAACAAGTAAAAATTATGGTTATACGTGACAGTTCGAGGGTTAATTTGTTCCACAAAAATGTTTATCTGAATCTTTTCTATAAAACTTCTGAACATATTTTGTACCTCAGAAGTAAGGAACACACAATTTTGCATGCCGATATGTTGCAGGAATGTTCCGAGGAGCGGAAACTTTCATCCGCTCTAAAAAAAAATTCTGATCAGATCTCGCAAATTTTTTTTTAGACCTATCACTCAGAATCCGTTGACAAAACCCCATAATTTTTTTTGTTTTCGCACAGTGTTATTTGTTAGTGGCCGTGTCGGTGGTGCAGTCGTAGTGTGCATGGCACTTGTTCATGAGAACGTGGGATCGATCCCTGCTATGAGCTCCTTAAATTTCTTTCGACGGCGGTAACCTGGCTTAGGAACAATTGTAGGCCCAATCGTGAGTGTAAAACTGAAACGTGCACAGCCACGGGTTTGTGAGAAGCTCTTCCTAATCCCTTACTTACGTAACGGAAAACCATTTATTTTATTTAGTAATAAAAATCGATTGAGTTTAAGAAATTCGACAAAAAAATAAAAAAAATTCGATTTCAAAAATTCGAAAAAAGCGAATGTCTGTAATTCGAAAAAAATTTAAGTTTTTTTCCGCATTATGATCAATTATTATTTTTTTTTTTAACCAAAATTGTTGTTATCTTGAAAATTGAAAACAGTAAAAAGTATAGAACTTTTTTGAAATTGTTCTGAAATGTACCCACTTTGCAATTTTCAATTCTGACAAATCGAAATAATCATGGAATCTTTGTCTACATACAATCGGGTTTTTAGAGAACATGCAAGTATTAAGTAGATCAAAAGACATTGAATTTTGGCAGATGCAAATTAATTCTGAAGCACTGTGCGACATCGTAATAGAATTTGAGTATTGATTAATCATGTTTGAATTATTGTATTCATCATTCAAATAATTTTTGGTAAACATACAAATACATACTATACAAACGAAAAGAAACATTGAACACTCTGACTAAAGAAGGTTGTGGAAAAATTAAATGAAGAAAACTAACAACATGAATTGCTCAATTATTCAAATTATTGATTAAGCATTTGTTAGATTAATATTGATTAATCAAAATGCAGATAAATAGCTTAATCGTAAATATGATTAACAAAAATATTTTATTAAACAATTACTCGATTAATTAGGGTGTCAATTAAGCAGATTGCCTGATTAATCAATTATTCGCACATCCTTGTTATTTCAACAGTTTTAAGACTGTTCACTTAATTAAGAAGATGGACTCACACTATTTTCGGCATTGAATCACAATTATTCATCGATGGATTGACTACTTTTCACTGATGGTTCCTGTAATTGTACGTATTCTTCAATAAATTTGTGATTTTTTACTTCTTTATATGAAAGTACAAATTTTTTAGTTGAATGCCCATAACTTGTATTTTTGCAAAAATTTTGTTTTAACCAGAGTTCAATAAATAAATCAATCAATTACCAATGGATTATTAAAAACTAAGTTGCGTCTTACTTCTTGTTTTTGTTTAATAAATCTACGAATAGTACGGTTTCGTTATCGTTTGTTTAATAAATGCACGAATAGTACGGTTTCGTTATGTTATCGGCAAAGTTGAAATAGTTGGGGAAATTTTTTTAAAAAAAAAAATCCGTTTCTTGGACAAATACACTCTGATTTCTTAAATGTTCTTAAATAACGTATATATCGTTCGAAAGGTCTAAGTTTCTTCATTCCAAATCTGTTAAGGCACTGATTCAAGATACGAATTCCCGGGTTTTTACGCGTAAGTCAAGATTTTGGGGGTGTTTGGGAAATTTCACTAATGGATTCGTTTTTTACTAGACAACACCTACAAGCAAAATAGGGGTGTACCACATAATCCCCAAAATCAAAATCCCCAAATCAAACCCCAAATCAAAATCCCCAAACACAAAATCCCCAAACACAAAATCCCCAAACACAAAATCCCCACACACAAAATACCCATTTTCTGTGTGAAATACATTCAAATTAGGTTAAAAATCGCCGCGATTTTAAACCTAATTTGAATGTATTTCACACAGAAAATGGGTATTTTGTGTTTGGAATTTTTTCTGAAATTAAAATTCAAAACAAATTGTAAATATTTATTCACAAATATTTATTGGGTATGTCATGAATAGTAGTAGTAAACTAAAATATATAATATATATAACAATAAGGGGAAAACAACAATATTTCGTTATAAAAATAGTTCAGTTAGAAATTAAAATTTTAAACATATTATATAATGAATTCACAAATGTTTCATAATGGGATAAAAACAATAATTTTTCTTTATCAAAAGAGTTTACACATAAGATGAAATTTATAACATGTTATAAAGCTTTTAGGTACACAGTGAAATATTATGAGATTTACAAGGCAAATGAGTTATTTTATCTAAATCAGTTCGAGATTCAACCACTTTTTTAATTTTCTTAAGACGCTCAACATTTATTTTATTTTTTTTCGGTAATATCGTAAAAATTTGGGGATTTTGTGTTTGGGGATTTTGTGACAATATCTCTGAAAAAGCTACAATATCTCACATTTACAGCTACAAATATCAAAAAGCTTTGCGGAAATTTCCTTAAAATTTTCAATTTTTAATTTAAAGTTTGAATTATTTTGTAGCTTTTTATAACTTTTCATCCGATTTTGACGTCTTTTGTAGTATGAACGAATATGATCCCATATTCTTCTGTATGTCACTGTCGGGATTGATGCTCTTTTCCAAACTTGCTGAATATCCGACCTCCGACCATAGGTAATATCTTATCATGTCTTTATACTATGTTGGCAACTGATTCGATTTCCGCTCTTGTGGACTTCAAAATATAGGACAGGTGTCAGCGCTTCGACTTTGAATTTTATTATTCTACAAATTATTTGGTAAATTTTCTTATTAAGACCTTGTATTATAAAAAGTTTTACTTTATTGTCCATATGTTACAGTTACGAGTTTTACAGCTTGCATCTTGTCAACTCAATTAATCACCAACAACTGACGGTTTTGTGTACAATAAAACACATACACACACAATGATCTGAAAACTAATGGTATAATAACCGACGATCATAGGGAAGCAAACAAAAATACTCATATGAATGTATGGGTATTTTTATTTGTAAGCAAGATGATTGTCTGCGATAATAGTGAGTAAAAGTGTCACTGAGAACTTAATGTTGAGGTATGGTATAGCCTTTTCATATAATTATACTAAAATGATATACAGGGTGAGTCAGTCACAACCCGCCGAATTTCACCAGCGTATTTCGTGGCTCATTATCTTGCTAGTCTGCAACACTAATCGCGGCATTAGTCACGACATAACATAACATAGCAGAAGGGATCAGCTGATCAGCTACTACTACACGCAAAGAAAAAACTCATTGCTCCCAATCGAAATGTCAAATAACTGAAGTTCGTTTGGGGACTGTAGTTGGGAGAAACGAACTTCGAATCCATACATATCATTTCGTTTGGGAGAACCGAAAAGCGTTTGCAATAAACGAATTATGAAAAATGAGAGCTGAAAAAACATTTACGATAAACGACAAATGGTTCCGCCGACCGTTCCTTTGGTTACAGCAACCGAGTTGTAGCCGCTCCAAACTAAAAAACGTTTGCGAGAGCTGAAAAACGTTAGCAGTAAACGACTTATGAAAAATTAGAGCTGAAAAAACGTTTGCGAGAAACGAAAAACGGTTCCACCAACTGTTCTTTCGGTTACAGCAACCGAGTTGTAATTAAAACTTATATTTATGGCTTCCATAAGCTCTTTTTGTTTAAATTTCCAACTTTTATGATTTTGGGTTTCCCCATAAACTTTGATTTAGAAAAAGTTGGAATTTTTGTTAGTTTTTTCACTGTCTACTTACATGTCTGTCTCGCCTTGCATTCAAATAACAACTAAAAGCGCAGCAAACTACAACGCGTCAATTGTCCATAAGGAAAAAGCATTAGAGTGTGTGATCACTTGTATGTGCATGCGTGAGTGTGTATGCCAAGCGAGTGGATAAGACCAGAGATGCCAACTTAGCTCGTTTTGGGCTAGATTTAGCACTTTTCGAACTTGAAAAACGCGAAAAACTTTTAATTGGCGCTATTTTGCAAAAACGCGTAATGTGGACGCGTGTTGAGCTTTTATTTAGCTCTTTAGCCCGTTTTCTATACAACACCCATTTGCTACACCGCTGACTGTTTGCTTCTACTTTTGTATTGGTTATTACGCTTTATTCTTATACATTTTTAGGTGAAGAGACACCAAAAAATATCGGAAGGTATGGGAAGCAGACCCCTGTCTCAAGAAGTGGTTAAACTCCCAATGATGAGTCCATGCAGGGGGTTTCTATGGCACAGCTGATCGAAAAGGTACTAGGGAAATGATATAGAATGAGAGACCAAATAAGGCATTCATATTATAGACCATGCAGCAAACTTAGATTGAAAGTGTTTGATTGAAACTAATGACAAATAACTTATGTTTTATTTTGTTTGCATCGCACGAAAATACGTATTCCCTTTTATTTCTGTCGGTATTGGTCCAACCAAAGAGTACAAAAGCAACTCGAACTCAATGAAATGGCCTACTACCTCGTTGTCATCAAGAGAACGCGAAGAGAGGCATATGGTCTCTTTTCTATTTCTCTATTGTCCAAGGCAATATGTATTTATTGCAAATGTCTGATTACTGCAAAACACTTCTCTATACACAACAAACTATTTTGGATCACAAAAACGTATGAAAGACATGAAGCCTTTCTAGGGAACTCGGTTGGTACAACCAGAGGCAACAGAAACAGAAAACAAAAATGTCAGGCAAAGCTGGCACTCTCTGCACTACAAACATCGATTTCTTCCGGTGCACATCTGAAAGAATATTCCAACAGAGTATGTTAAAATTTCTTGAAACAAGTAGCTTGTGAAATATCATCGAATTCTTTGTTTTACTTTATAGGCCTATCAAGAACATTATGTGGGGAATATGCCGTCATTCAAGCGACCGCCGCGCCTTCAGTGTATATCATGCTGAATTTGAACGATAGGGCGGGGCTATGTTGTTTGAGGGCACTGGTAATTGTGGTTTATTGGCATGGATCTGCGACTTAAGAAAACCGACCAAGAAATTGTCTAAGTGGGTCAAATCGCGCGGTGTCTATTGCCAGTTCACGTCGCCTCTGCGTGAGATAATTCTTAACTCGGTCGTGCAGAATGCCCGATGTGGTATCGGCTGCGTAGCCCGTACCACTGATCGGTAAAGCTCTCCGTTGACAGACCACAATCCAGACCAAATAATGGCATTCTGTACATGCATTTCCACTTGATATTAATTGGCGTTGTCCTAAATCCATCAAAATGGGTGTTCCCTTCTGGTAACGCTGCGCGCGTCGACTTTTTGAATAAAGGGGACACCCATTTTGATACTAAAGTCGTATTATTCGCACGTGTTGCTGGACATCAGAACTTGCCATGGAGATTGCCTCTATTGTCGGAAATATAAATAACGGGAAAACTAATAGAAGATAATACACCATAACCGACGTGACCTGTTAAAATCTGCCTGTCACTATTGGAAATCCCCTTATTTATTAAGCGCGATTTAGCGCTTTTGGGATTTTTCTGGCCGTTTTAGTTATTTGGCGCGTTTTAGCACTTTTTATGTATTTTGACGGCGCGTTTCATTCCTGCAGAGTTGGGTTAATTTACCACGCCGATCGAAATTTCTGTACTGGGTTTTATTTTCTTGACAAGAGTATATTTATTTTACCGTAAAACAAATAAAATCATCCCTGAAGTAGGTGTCCTCATATGCGAACCGGGCCAATAATGGGTATAAGATTGAAATTTAAAATCATTTGCCATAATCAAATAATAAAGATGGAGATGTAAAGTGGTGCCTCAAAAGCCTGTGAGGCAATTTATACCTAAACTGTGCACTGCGGCCAAAATAAATTTTTGCTGGTCCTTTATAGATTGTTCTATTAATGGTATCGGAAAATATATTACGCGGTTCCATTCAATATCTTAAATATTTCGTATACCGTGTTATTCTGAATATCTAAATTTAAATTTCAAATTTATATGACAAATGTTTGGCATTTCCTAAAACATGTGGGTTTCATGGAGAATTTGAAGCACATACCTGATTGAATGGACTGTCCGTACAGGCTGTGTCAGAGACACGGCCATTAAGTTTAACGTAGAATACGCCATCCGATAAGACAGAAAACATATATAACAATAAATGATAAATAACATAAGCAAATGAATTTATTTATTTGATATTTTAATTTACTAAACGTCAACTGTCAGCAGCTGTTAAACAGCCTCAAGCAGCATTGTTATTTTGCTTACTTGGCAGCACTTTCATTTAACATAAAAATGCATGAATTAATTTGTTCATATAGTTTTTATAATTATATATCCATGTTAAATTCAAATTCACATTTAACATTTTGTTTCACTTAAATACATAAGTAAATATACGAAATTTCAATATTTGATCAATCAAAACAACAGCCGAAGGTTTGTGTCCACACTGAAACAGCAGCATAGTTTGTGTTCACGCTCAAACTCAAACACTCAACCAAACACCACACATATGTTTGAGTGTATGTGTTTAAACAATTTTCATTTGAGAAATTAAAATACTAGAAATATATCAACCAATATGAAATGTATATCAGTCGAAAGATAACATCTTCATTTACCTACAAAAAAATTTTTAAAAAAAGTTATCTCGCCGTTTCCTCATGATCAATGAAATAAAGATTACAACACTAACAATGTGACATGACTCCCTATACCGTAAGGTAAGACGTATTCTACGCCAAAAAAAAAAACTATATTAAAATATTTCATTTTCCATTTATTTGATATTTATGTGATATCCATTCTCGCCCAAAATATAAATAAATAATACAATTTAATGCATAAACGATGCGTATCATAAATAAAATGAAGAGTGTCGCTTTAACCCATGATACGCACATTTCTTTGCTCAAATGCATAACCAACCATGACAATTCCTACACATTGGATCAACAACTTGCATGTTCATAAAATTTAACTTTGTTTTAATGGCAATTTAATGTCTCTTTGCAATCAATACGACATTTCAGTTGATTTGTTGCTGTCAAAGAAGTTTCTATGGATATTCAATTTATTGTTCTTTAATATTATGTTGGACGTGTTTGTATTCGCTGTCAAGTTACTTGGTTTCTTATTTTGCTGGGGTTTCTTCATCTGCCATGAAATATACAAGTACGTATGTAAGAATTTTAAAATTAATTTTTATATTGGAAGCAAAAAGTCAGTCTTGTATTGTATTTGCTTCTGTGTAAGTATGTAATTTAAAAAATTACTAGAAATTCCGACCGTCAGTGTTGAGTGCCACATAATCCCCAAAATCAAAATCCCCAAACACAAAATCCCCAGACGAAAAAAAAATCCCCAAATCAAAATCCCCAAATACAAAATCCCCAAACACAAAATCCCCAAACACAAAATCCCCACACTTTTTCAGAGATATTGTCACAAAATCCCCAAACACAAAATCCCCAAATTTTTACGATATTACCGAAAAAAAATAAAATAAATGTTGAGCGTCTTAAGAAAATTAAAAAAGTGGTTGAATCTCGAACTGATTTAGATAAAATAACTCATTTGCCTTGTAAATCTCATAATATTTCACTGTGTACCTAAAAGCTTTATAACATGTTATAAATTTCATCTTATGTGTAAACTCTTTTGATAAAGAAAAATTATTGTTTTTATCCCATTATGAAACATTTGTGAATTCATTATATAATATGTTTAAAATTTTAATTTCTAACTGAACTATTTTTATAACGAAATATTGTTGTTTTCCCCTTATTGTTATATATATTATATATTTTAGTTTACTACTACTATTCATGACATACCCAATAAATATTTGTGAATAAATATTTACAATTTGTTTTGAATTTTAATTTCAGAAAAAATTCCAAACACAAAATACCCATTTTCTGTGTGAAATACATTCAAATTAGGTTTAAAATCGCGGCGATTTTTAACCTAATTTGAATGTATTTCACACAGAAAATGGGTATTTTGTGTGTGGGGATTTTGTGTTTGGGGATTTTGTGTTTGGGGATTTTGTGTTTGGGGATTTTGATTTGGGGTTTGATTTGGGGATTTTGATTTTGGGGATTATGTGGTACACCCCTATTTTGCTTGTAGGTGTTGTCTAGTAAAAAACGAATCCATTAGTGAAATTTCCCAAACACCCCCAAAATCTTGACTTACGCGTAAAAACCCGGGAATTCGTATCTTGAATCAGTGCCTTAACAGATTTGGAATGAAGAAACTTAGACCTTTCGAACGATATATACGTTATTTAAGAACATTTAAGAAATCAGAGTGTATTTGTCCAAGAAACGGATTTTTTTTTTTAAAAAAATTTCCCCAACTATTTCAACTTTGCCGATAACATAACGAAACCGTACTATTCGTGCATTTATTAAACAAACGATAACGAAACCGTACTATTCGTAGATTTATTAAACAAAAACAAGAAGTAAGACGCAACTTAGTTTTTAATAATCCATTGGTAATTGATTGATTTATTTATTGAACTCTGGTTAAAACAAAATTTTTGCAAAAATACAAGTTATGGGCATTCAACTAAAAAATTTGTACTTTCATATAAAGAAGTAAAAAATCACAAATTTATTGAAGAATACGTACAATTACAGGAACCATCAGTGAAAAGTAGTCAATCCATCGATGAATAATTGTGATTCAATGCCGAAAATAGTGTGAGTCCATCTTCTTAATTAAGTGAACAGTCTTAAAACTGTTGAAATAACAAGGATGTGCGAATAATTGATTAATCAGGCAATCTGCTTAATTGACACCCTAATTAATCGAGTAATTGTTTAATAAAATATTTTTGTTAATCATATTTACGATTAAGCTATTTATCTGCATTTTGATTAATCAATATTAATCTAACAAATGCTTAATCAATAATTTGAATAATTGAGCAATTCATGTTGTTAGTTTT